>JAQPPZ010001671.1:0-1473607 GCA_028583015.1 Wollemia nobilis | reverse complement strand
CTCTACTAGGAAGGTGGAAGGCTTCTCATTAAAGATTCTCACTCTTCTTCCTTTGAAGGGCACTTCCATGTGTGAGTAGTCTAGAGATAGGTACCCGCCCAGCTTCGCAGTGAACTCCCTGGAGAGACACATGCCGAAGTAGGGAGCCAAGTCAACAACCACGACTTCTTGAATGACCACGATGTCGAGAGCCTTATGCAGCCGAATAGGGATGTCCTTTATGACACCAACTGTCTTGACAGGAGTGCCGTCTAGTTGCAGCACGCCTTGGCTGCTTCTTGTGTACTCCATCCCGATCTCGTCGCAAACGGCTTTTGGCATAACGGTCTTGGAAGCGCCAGAGTCCACCATACGGTTGTGTACTATGTACCCTTGCATCCGTAATGACGGATAGAAGGGAGGTGGTCTGTTCTTCCCGATGGTTGAGGCTCGTTAGAGGTTGGACCGGGACAGCGGGCGTATCCGCTTGCCGTTCTTCATGCTTTTCAGAGATTCTTGCGGCAGATCCACCTGGCCTGGGAGCAGAAGAGCATCGTACATGCTGATTCTAGCGGGTGTTCTTTTCAACTCGTCTACTATGCTGTAGCCCGAGGTACTAGCTCTTTTTGCTTCTTTTGTCGGCTCATACTTTGTCCGGTACTGCTGGGTGGCCTCGACTCGCTGTCTCTTTGTCAGCGACGGGTACTTCAGCTTCTCCTGAGCTTGTTCTTTGGTTTCAGCTGGAGGCTGAGGTACGGGAGCCTTTGCCGGAGCAGGAGCAGGAGCCGCCCTAGCTATGGGGGGCTTTGCGATCGGGGGTTTGGCTGCGGGAGCCTTTGTTGGAGAAGCTTTCTCCTGAGCTGTGTAAGGCCACAGCCGTTTGTACGGTGGCAGCCCGCCAGGCTGCGGTTTTTCTCTTCTGGTGTATACTTTCAGAGGTTTTTCCGCAGCATCATCGGGCTTCTCGGCTTCCTTGGCAGGTGGCGGCACTGGGTCTTCCTCTGGGAGGGCGAAGTTGCCTTCACCATCCAGGATCATGTAGAGTTCGTCATCTTCAATGGCGCTGCCGACCAAGGTCTGAAGGTAGTGCTGGTGCAGTGTGCAGTCATCCTCCGAATGCGGGTCATTGCACGTAGTGCACCAGTTAACCTGGTCAGAAGGACCAGGTTGGTCTTCTATAGCAGCATTTCTCGGAGGCGGACGCCTCTGCAGCTGTTGTTCTGGAGGTCTGTCTTTTGTCAGCGCCGGGGGCGGATATGGCCTCCTAGGGGCGAGGTCCATCTGGGCCTGCTTCTTTTTCAGAGCTGTCATGTCATTAGACATAGCGTGATACCCTGAGGCCAAAGCCCGTACCTCCTGGAGGATTGTATTCTGAATGTTATTGTCAGGAGGCGGCAACTGTGCCGGTGGAGGCAATGCAGCTAATGGGGGAGGATTGGAATAAGGTGCATATTGCGGGGGAGCAGGAAGTGTTGGGAAATGCGGAGGAGGAAGGGGCGGGTGAGGATAATGTATTTGCGGCGGGCCGTAAGGGTTTATGACCGGCGCCGGATTCCATTGCTGCTGGGGTTGCTGCCCTGATGTGGACGGCGCATCACCAGAAGCTGATGGATATTGGGATCTGGGAAAGTCGGGACGAATGGGCTCCTGCACTCTGGACGGGAGTCTGCCAATGGAAATGATATCCGCTTCAGCTTGTTGGGCAGCATCGTACAGAGCAGGAAACGAGTCTATTCTGGCAATCTTCAGCGGCAGACATATGTCTGAGTTGAAGGATCTCAGGTAGTAGTGGGCAGCCATGCCAGCTGAAGGCCGAAGTTCGCGAGGTACCCGTTTCGAGGATCTCGCAAACCTGATGTTGAAGTCAGACACCTCCTCCTGGGGGTGTCTCTGGATACTTTGGAACTGATGCAGCAAAGAAGTAGGATCAGCAGACTCGTTGCATCCTTTCGCGAGTCTACTGGCGAGCTGGCGCCACCCCGTGATTGATCCCTCTGGCAGTGATCTCCACCAGTAGAGAAGCTTTCCCCGTAGGGAAAGGGCCAGCAGACGGGTCTTCACACTTTCATCGGTAATGGAGTGTAATGCAGCCAGGGCAAGGATGTCCTGGATGTGTTCGTACGCCGTCTTGCCGTAGCCGTCATACGTCGGGATGGATTTTAATGCGGCAGGGGGCACAACTTGCTGTCCGGTCAGGGCCAAGGGCCCCGTAGAGTCTACCGCCGGGAAGAGATCATCATCATCTTGCTGCTGGGCAGCCATGTCTTCTTCTTCTCCTCCGTCGGTTGTATACTCAGTGTCGGAACTTTCCGAGGATGTAGATTCCTCTTCTTCCTCGACCTCTTCTAATTCAGCTTCGGCTTCTTCTCGGATTTCGGCCTCGGCTTCGCGAGCTTGTTGATCAGCCAGCCTGACGATCTCGCCTCGAGCGTTAATATCTAGTTCGTACAGGGCAGGCGGATTTGCCGGATTCCTCGCTCGCCAACTTCTCGTTTGCATGAAGGTCTCGGGACCGGTCTTTTGGACTCAGAGAATATGCTCGTGCAGAGTCGCCAGGTGCTCTGATTTTGAACAGCAATGAAGCGAGCACCAATGCTTCGATTCTGTTTGGGGGTGGGAAACTTCCTTGTCCCACCAAGTGTTCGGAACGAACTGTCAGCCCGAGTGAAGACGAGCTTGAGATTTTTCAAATGTGGGACTCTAGGTCCCACCGGGCGTGCTAGAGAAACTGTTGGTTACGAATCTGCCATGAGGAAAGGATTTTGTGTTAATGCGCCCAGATTCGCCCACCAGATTGAAAGGCCGGAAGGAAGGAATGCCTTCCGTGCCAATCTCCGGAGAAGGCCGGCTTCCTGTGGGGGTTTTATGGTTTAGGATGAGAGTGCAGGAAAGAGATAAAAATGCGGAAAGAATTTACAAATGTGATTGGAGTTGGGTGGGGGGAACTAACAGTACGGCAACGCATCAATCACCACTACTTACTGCAACATAAATACAAAGCATAACCAAAAACTGCCAAATCTAAGTATACTTTTTATATAAAGAAGTGTACGCACAGCTACAATGGTCCCCTAGCAGACATTCTCCCTACAAGGAGAACTAACAGCACGGCAATGCATCAATCACCACTACGGACAGCAACATAAATACAAAACGTAACCAGGAAATGTCAGATCCAAGTATATGTGTTATGCGGGGAAGTGTACGCACAGCTACAATGGTCCCCTAGCAGACATTCTCCCTACAAGGAGAACTAACAACACGGCAATGCATCAATCACCACTACGGACAGCAACATAAACATAACACACAACTGCAGGAACTGCTACCTAATTTATCCTATGTATCCTCTGATCTATGAAGTCCAGGAGTACTTGGCCATCAAATGCTGGAGTTCAGAGTTCAGCACAACAGCGAGCAATGACACAAGAAATATGACAAAGAGAGGCAGCATACAAAATAAAAGTAGTAAAACAGAGCCAGGTATATACTTTATATTAAGAAGCAGAAGCACAGCTACAATGGTTCCCTAACAGACATTCCCCTTCCACCACCTTACAACGAAAAAGTGGTGGGTATTTATAGCCCAAAGTCCCTCCCGTTACAATTTATGGGCACAAAGTCCCAAACAAACATTAGCTGACAAGAGCGGCCATGGAGCTGCCGGTGCTGACCTTTGTCGGGCAGGAGGCGTACTCGCAGCATGGTCTCCCTGAAGGCTGTACAAATACGTGGCAGCGCGTTAGGTAGAACTTCTCATCGGCAGGAAGGCGGGTAGCTGAAGCAGGTAGAACCTCCAATCAGCTTTAAAGGCGGTAGCTGGCATAAGTAGTGCATCCCATGCTTGTCCTTGTGCTCGGCACGTCTCGGCTCGGATCCCAAAGTTGGACACTTGTCGGATGATGCTGCTTGACACGTGTCTGCCTTGAAAGGCAGTTTATCCAACTTCGCCCAGGATCAGAGCGCCGTCGGGTTGCGCAGGTGAAAAACAGCGCAGTTGGGGAGGCCTTTCATGCCTTAGTCAACTTCTGAGTTTGTCTCCCTACTGCGCACCGGTCAAAGGGCGCACTCCGACTTCGCTGCGAAGTCGGGTTGCGCACCGGTGGAAGCTGATTTACACTGCTGTTCGGACTTCGCCCTGGAAAGGGGGCGCACTCCGACTTCGCTGCGAAGTCGGGTTGCGCCCCAGCACTTAATCATTTTCCTGCCAGCCTGCTACCAAGTGCGCCCAGAAAGCAGGGCGCAGTCCGACTTCGCTGCGAAGTCGGGTTGCGCCCAGACACTTGCTCTTTCCTGTCTGTCTGTCGCACTGCGCACTTTGCATTCCTGCTGCGCTCCAACTGAAGGGCGCACTCCGACTTCGCTGCGAAGTCGGGTGGCGCCCTGAACACTTAGAATTTTTTCAGGGCAACTGCTGTCATTTTGGAAAACTGACTGAGGGATTCAAGAGGAAGGGGGAAGAATGAAAATGCAGGGAAAAGAGAGAAAGGGAAAGAGAGGAAGGGGGAAAGAGAAGAGCAGCCCTATTACAAAAAATGAAAACATTGCACCCCGTGCAAAATGTGGCAACAAGGCCAAGACAAAGCGGCCGAAAAAAGAGGTTGCGCAGCAGACAGCTGCGGCTCCACGAACAGAAGCAACCGCGCCAGAAATCATCTCTCTGGATAGCCCAGGGAAAGAAGCAGAGGTCTGGGCAACAGGCGTCCTCCAAGCATCGACTTAGGCGGAGCCCGCAGGTACGTCCTCTTCCTCGGTTACCCAAATCCCAGTTGGCCCTGCCGTAACACCGTCCCCCTCTGTATCAGGGCAAGCCTTAGTCGCATCTTCCCTGTCACCTATCTCCCAGTCCTTTCGCAGTCCCCATTCTTTCGAACAGTTTGCCCAGGACTTGAACGTTTTCCAAACCCTGGGTCAAACCCTAGACCCCTCATCTGCGGCCAGTGCCGAAGCCGTACCTACATCACCGCGCCGCTCACCCACATTATTCAAGACCCCGTCTCCACCTCCCACTCAGTCGCCCGTTTCCCCTAGGACCCAATCGCCCTTGAAAGCGGCCTCATCTTCTGGAATATATCCTGCTTCATTGTTTGCAAGAAGGATACCGCAGCAGGATTTAGCCTCGGCGTACCCTATGCTGGCAGAACTTGACCTCATGGGGGAGCAACTGCAAATTACAAATGATCAGCCCCTAGCCGCGAAGGCCGTAGGGTGTTCCGCCTCTTTCCTCCAGGGCGTCAAACGAAGAAGAGCCGAGGAGACGCAGGTGACCCAAATGGTGTCAAGGTTTTGCAAAATTAACACCTCCCTCCAGGAGCTGGAAGAGAGATATGACACCATTGATGTGCACATGGTAGCGGCATTCAGAGCAGCGCTGAAAGATGTCAGCAATTTAGAGCCCTTCCAGGCAACGGTTTGGGATCAGGCCAAGACTGCATACAAGCACGTCCGCGAGCGGGAGCAACCTGCCGAGCTAGAGGGTGACGATCGTGAGCATTCAGATTCAGAGAGAGAAGAAGAAGATGAATCAGAAGAAGAGACTGCTGAGAGTGAGTCCGAAGAACAGTTACCCAAAAGGGAGACTCAGCAGGAGCAGCGGGATGCAGGGGAAGGGAGTTCCTCTGCGCCCAAAGGATAAAGGCCTGGTTCGTTGCATCGAGGCGAGCTCGACACCCCGCGAGCCGCCAGGAATGTTGCCACATATTCCACAGGGTGCCATATCTTTAGTTTTTTCTGTAAGGATGCTGCTCTCCCTTCCCTCTTCCTTCTCTCCCTTTCTCCACTATCCCCTTTCTTCCCTGCCATCAGTTTCATTCTCTTATTCCCCCCCTTCTCCTTCTTCTGACAGTTTCTCCAGCGAAGAAACTGTCAGAAGAAGTCGCAGCCCGACTTCGCAGCGAAGTCGGGCTGCGCCCTTGATCTTGAGCGCACTTGGGGAGCCAACGTGCGGAGATCTGAACCCGGTTTTTCTAGGTATAGAGCGCACCCCTACTTCGCAGCGAAGTCAGGGTGCGCTCTCAGTTCTGTGCACAGCTAGGCATCAGTGGAGCCCTAAAGAATTCTAAGTGTTGGGTGCGCAACCCAACTTCGCTGCGAAGTCGGGGTTCGCTCACTTACTTACGCGCACTCGGGCACAGAATGTTGAAGCTAGCCTAGGAATTTTCTAAGGCATGGAGGCATCCCTAACTGTGCTACTTCCCCCTTGCACTGTCTGATTGCACTCCACTTCTGGGCGAAGTTGGGCGAGAAAGAAATACGAGATCCCAAGGCAGATTTTCCCCTTATCAGATTCTGACAGGTGTCCAGCCTCGGGATTCGAGTCAAAGATGTGACAGGTGGTGTGCGAGCGTGAACTGGATTATTGTACTTAAGCTGCCCTCAGTCAAGCTGACTCGGAGCATCAACTCCACACCGCCACGTAGCTGCCAATCCGTCAAGTGGACCTTACCGCGAGCACGTTCCATACCGACAAAGGTCAACATCAGCCGCTTTTGCCGCTTTTGTCAGTTATTGTCAGGTTTGGGATCCTATGCCCAACGATGTAATGGAGGGGGAATTTACGCTATAAATAGCTCGGCAATATCATTGTAAAAGGGTGGAAGGGGGATATATTGCTAGGGAACCACTGTAGCTGTGCGTTTGCTTCTAAATACAAAATACACTTGGCTCTATTGACTGTTCTCATCTTGTATGCTGCCTTTACTTAGCATTTCTGCCTCATGTTGCTTATGTTATTGCTTACTTTTATTCTGCTTTTTGGATATCGGTATTTAATAGTTAAGTATTCCTGGAATGCAAAGGTAGAGGATACATAGGATGAATGGCATTGATAGTCTCTGCAAAGTATTTTGTGGTTAATTGTTGTTAGTAGTGGTGATTGGTTGTTGCTGTGTTGCTTATCCTCCCCACCCATAACATACACATTTACATTTCTTTCTGCATTTATAATTTCTTTCCTGCACTCTAAGCTCATAAACAATTGAGAAAACATAGGAAGCCGGCCTCCTCCGGAGATTGGCACGGAAGGCATTCCTTCCTTCCGGCCTTTCAATCTGCTGGGCGAATCTAGGGCGCATTACACTAAATCCTATCCTAGTGGCAGATTCGTAACCAACACTAACATGAAGTTGACAAGAGAATCCCCACAAGTTCATGTCTAGAAGATTCCACCAATAAAGAACATTGAAATTTTCCAACAACTGTATGTGTTTTGCTAGGATAAATTAAGATAGTTGTTAGATATGAGAAGCTTGCATGAAGAACTTAATACAGCAGTGTCATAATCCAAGCCCATCAGCTCCAATGGACCAATATAAGATGCCAATACCTAGTGCAATCATAAGGAAAACCAAACAAAGCAAATGTTGAGAATGTTACTCATTGTGAAATGTGGAGGACACATTTGATCACCAACCATATACATTTTTGTAGAACTATGAGGAGAAATTAAGAGAGTTGTCAGACGTCAAAAGTTTGCATGGAATGCTTGACAGAACAGTGTTACAATCTGAACTCATCAGGTCCAGTGGACCAATATAAGACGCCTATGTGCACTGCAAGGGCAAGGAGCACCAAGCATCTGATTGTAAACTCTATCAAAACTATTGCATTTCAAAGGATATTTTTCAAATGTGAAGTGGAAAAAACAGTTTCTACTAAAGTATTTTTGAGAAATGAAATTGAAAGATTCTGGAGTATTCTCTTCATCTGAATAGCTCATCCTAAAAATGATAAGCCAATGCAATAAACAATGAATTGGTTTCTTTCCCCACATGTTTTCCTATAATTTAATAATGTTTAATGAATTATATGTTTTCCATCCAATCACTCTTGTTTTTCCTCCTAATTTTATTTCAATGCAAAGAGTTTGTGCCAGCGTGTGATTCCCTTCATAAGTACCCCCCGCCCCCGGCCACACAGAGAGAGAGGGAGAGAGACAGAGATTTGAAAAAAAAAAAGCAGTAAGGATTACAAGCCTACTTTGGGACAGCTGGGAAGAAAACTTACATGTCCTGGTGGAATGTGCTTTCCACTTATAAGATCCAAAAGAACTGTGCCATAACTGTAAATTACACTTGCCGATGTCAGTCTTCCTGCAAACAAATATTTCATGTGCATCAAAAGTTAGAGAAATTGGCTTAGCAACTGCCAAACTGTAAAAATTTAGACATCTAAGTTCTGCGGTAAAACATAAGGCAACATGATACAAGCTTATTTTGGATAATAATTGTATTTTACAAGCTCAAAAATGTAAAATAACCAGCTAGGTTTATCACAAAGAATGTATGTGTCAATCAGACGAGGGAGAAATGAAGGCATAGCTAGTGGTAAAGATTCATATTTATCCCAAAATGTGACATTTTTTGCATTGGTGGAACAACAAATTTGCTAAACACATATTATGAGAACATTTAATCTACAGACGAATCAATTGTAGGAATAAAAATAGATGACACTAAGAGTTGTCACATGCAAATGAAGTATCAAAACATGCTTTAACTAGAACCTGTTTCTATGACCATAGACAAACTGCAATACATACTAAACAACATAGAGACATCTCTCATAATCTACAAGGCAATTACTAATAATTAGAATGCAAATTTTGATTATCATCATAATCTGTTATTGCTATGTATTTTTTGGGGGGAAAATAGATGTTCTCACTTTCCTATGAATCTCATCATTCTAACACATTTAAATCTCAATTTCACCACGAAGGTCAAAGATGTTCAATATTATGTATCGTAGCTTTAAACCAATAAATATAGACATCTATAGTACCTAGAACCAACACACAGTAATGATTTCAACAATGCACACTTTTAGCTATAATGATAAGGGACTGTCATGCACCACTAGCAAACACAGACCATCCGTGCTTTATACTTTGGTCTAATCTATCAATGATTTTTGCTTAGTTGAAGATGTAGCTCTCCTCAAATATCCATTCCACTTAGGTTTTACTCCTCAAATAACAGGTTGTAAAAGTTCTTCTTTAATATTTTTACATTAATACTTCATGTCTTATATAAATCACTGGGGACCATGTGTATCCAGACATAAACATGTTTACATGAAACTATTACCTATTCATCATTGACAATAAGTAAACCATCTTCAATCAGTTTAGATCGCCATTTGCGATGGATGGTAATTATTTCTTGCATACTGCTTTGGAAACCTAAACTTTTGTTCAATGTATATTTTACTAAAATTGCCTCAGAAAAATCCTTACAGCCATAGACAAGTTACACAAATCACCAAAAATTGAATTTCAAAGTCATGAAAAGTGCATATTTCTAATCCTAACAGAAAAGAGAAGATGATAAAGAGAATGTTATGATTTGAAAAATAATAACAAGAACAATAAATCTGCTTATTGAAAATATGCATTTCCTATTCTATCACAGCTAGGAGAAAAACTATTTGGAAATTTCAGCTTGCAAGCAGAGCTGTCCAAGTAACTTCTAGTAAAAGACACATTTCAACTTTGACACCTAGTTGCAAAACATTTACATTTCCTCCAAAGACGTTTGTTCTATACATAATGTACTCTACTAATTCTAGACTGAAGCCTTTACCTGTCTTATTTATAAGGGAGAATGATCTTCATACAAAGTTATTTACAATATTTCAAAATAATTGGGATTCACTTATGCCATACAATTATTTATTCTCCTTATCATAGTTTGTCACCAATGTTTCCTAATAAATGTTATTTTTAATGCAAAGAGGATGCATACTTATCCAAAATTTGAAGAACAAGTTGGTGGACAGTACCTTAATTTGTCAACTCCAGTGCATTATAACAAAAATAGAAATAATGCTAATATTTTAAACAACTAGCTGAATACAAATAAAGAACTTGGTGTAATGTCCCTTTCTGGATGATAGCAGGCTGTTTTAGTGGAGCAGTGGTGAGTGCATGTTCGTGTGTACGAGGCATAAGCACTAGTGACTATATGCATTTGTTTTGTATTGTTTTTCTGGTGAATAAAAGAGAAAATCCTATATTTTAGGGATCCTCCTAATTTTTTAGGAGTAGCATCGAGTTGTGGAGTGGCCCTGGTGATTCCCCTACATATGTTCTAGTTTACCCTGTCTTTTGTTTGGTGTAATTCGGAGTCGTAACAGAGATTTTTAATAAATGCATTAGAAATTTGAAAAAGAAAATCCACCACATGAGTTTTTAAAAAAAAAGTAAAAGGGTTGTTGTATAAAAGGGAAGATTTGGAAGTAAAATGGGATTTTAGAAATATTTTATATTAAAAAAAAAAAAAAAAAACTATTCTATAGTTTTGGGTGGCGGCTGTGCTAAAACAGCTAATTGGCAGATTCGAGGACGGAAACCTTCGAATCTCAGGATCAGATCTTTGATTTCAGTTGGCAGATTTATTATTGGGTCTGCATTGTGCATTCGGATAAATTTAATTATCAACCCGTGGCTGTTTGGCTCTTGTATTGTAATATCTCGACATTATTCAGTGGATGCAATCACCGGGTGCATGCTTTTCAGTTTATTGTTCTATTTTCATTTGTGTGGATTTTCATGTACTGTCTCCTATTGAAATAATAATAAAAAAAAAGGAAACAAAATAATATAAATATATTTACTGCTGTCTGAAGATTCTATGGCTGGAAATTTTGGTGTTTTGTTTTGGAAATTGCATGTTAGTTTATATTTTGGGTAGGGGTTTTTACTATTAGAGCTAAGTTCCTGTCAGCCTAAGGGGTTATAAGAGTGTTGATTCTTGAATGCCACTTAGTGGAAGGGAAATTAGATATCAACAGAGAGAACAAAGGAAACTTCTACAAACCCTTATCCCACCACCAAACACAGATAGTTGTGTGAAGAATTCGGGTGAGGATAAAGAAAAGGAATTCCTTGAAACTATTAAGTCCTTGAAGGATGGTCAACAACAGCTTATTAACCTTTTCACCCAAGAATTTAAAAGTCCAAGTGCTATCCCCATTGCTATTCCTCTTGGTAATAGCAAATCGGAAAACTCAGTAGGCATCTAGGACAGTTAGTGGCTTCTTACAAAAAGAGGCAACATAGCCAGAGGAGGAGGTGGCAATGCAGCAAGATGATGATTTGGCAACTCTCCATTTGGAGTATAGAGTACAAAGTGAGGAGTTTCGGGCTGACATTTCTTTCTTAAATTTCTGTACCTTGAAGACAAAAACCCAACCTAAGAATGAGAGAAGACCAAAACAAAACCATACTCATAGTGATCTGCAGAACAGATTGGGGAAACTCGTAGTTCCTTCATTTGATGGGTCCAACAAATCTTCAACTCATGCTTGGATTCAGAAACTAAACACCTATTTTTCCTTCAGTCCAATGTATGATGAGGAAGCAATTAAGTTTGCTACTCTTCACCTAGGAATTACTCATGAGTGGTGGTATCACGGTCTGATCACCTAAAGGCATAGCCTTATCATCACTTACAGGGAGTTCTATAGGATATTTAACTGACAGATTCAAGAGGTAGGATACTAAGGCCCATTTTCGAGAATTGGCACAGTTAAGGCACAGTGGTACAGTAGACGCTTACGCAGCTGATTTTCAAAGGGATGCAGGGACGGTCCCTGATGTGTCAAAGAAGCAATTGACTTATCTATTCATGGAGGGTTTGAGAGAGCCACTTGAAGGCCTAGTTAAAGCTTTTGATCCAGACTCCTTACAGGTTGCCATTAAGAGGGCCTTAACTTTGGAGACTACTACACCAGGAAGAACATATGAAGAAAAATGCAATGAAACATCCTCAAGATGCAGGAGATTGCTTTGTAATGGCCAACTGCTGGTATGCCGCTACAAACACATTTGCCAAAACTAATTGTGTTTTAATGCCTAAATGTTTGCTTAAAGGGAAAATTATTTGAGACTGGATTGAAATATATGAAGCTTTCGAAAAGGAAAACTGTAATTCAAAATGTGGAAAATGCCATAATTGTGAAAGAGTAGAAATTGAAAATGACTATCATAAGAAACGCGCAACATATTATCATCTGAAAAAAGACCCCAAGGCTATGATGAAGTTTGTAAAAAGAATTTC
The DNA here is from genome assembly GCA_028583015.1 of Wollemia nobilis. NCBI lineage: Eukaryota > Viridiplantae > Streptophyta > Pinopsida > Araucariales > Araucariaceae > Wollemia > Wollemia nobilis. The sequence goes on along the minus strand of JAQPPZ010001671.1, from coordinate 1,461,569 downwards.
CTAAAATGGACTTGATTAGATCTTTTCTCTTGAGAAAAGACTGCTTGGATGAACTTATTGAAATTGAAGAGGCACCTAGGAACTTCATTGATATGGAATGCAAGGGGTCACTGAAGTCGAAGAGCAAAAGCTGTTTATTCATTGAAAGCAAATATATACAGGCATATGAAATGCCAAGATTACAAGAAACAAATGACACATCTAATCTTAACAGGATGACAAGATTAGAATACAAGTTGCAACCAGCAACTAATAGCTAACAACCTAAACATAGATGACTAACAAGAAGCTAACTAAGGAAGGAGTAGTTGTAACTACTCCTATCTCTAGAACAGCCTAGCAATCCAACCTGAGCTTGTAGAAGCTTCAAATATAACAATAACAATAAAATAATAATATGCCTAAGTAGAAGATATAACCTAGGCTAATAGATGTCCCCATCATTCATACAGGCTAGAGAGGTTGAAGAGATGAAAGGTAATTTGTTACTTGGGGCTGTCATGCTAGAAAAAGCAAGAGAATATGAAAGAGCAGTCAAATCAATTCTACTACTTATCCGGTTAAATTCGATGTGAAGATAGGGAAATAGAGGATGGTCACTACAGAAATTTTCTGAGAAGAATATACTTCTAGAGAAAGTAAAACGCAGTGTGGAGAAAAACCTGCACCATGTACCTCAGTCTGTTAATGCCTTTGAATGTGAAGCATCAATACTTTCATATGAGTCTGACAATCTGTGCGAATTAATAGAAGAGATGATTCTTGCACAGAGAACTAAAAATGCCAACCTTGAAGTCCTTTTTCTTAGGAAAGTTCTTCATGTATCCCTCATTCTGACGTGAAAATATTTCAGCATATTGCAGGGAAGAATTTATTCAGGAATGATGATCATTCCAAAATGCTGCAGGAAAATAGAGCCTCTTCTACGACACTGGTTTTTCTTTGGAATGCATGGAAAGAGAAAATGCCATTGTTGGTAGATTCTCTTTCCAAACTTGAAAAATGCTGGGAAAGAGAATAGGATAAAGCCTATATCAAATTTACTTTTGAATATTTGGCATCAGAATAAATAGGAACTATGTTTAACAGTGAAGCGTTCTGGCTTAAACGTAAGCAGGTTGAATTGTTGTAGAGACAAGGAAGTTCTGTACAGATTAGTGTCCATAATTTTTCCATGCATACAAAAGACTTTCTTTTGATGGATTTCTTTTCTAGTGGGCAGAAAGTTTTGAAGAAATTGAAAGAGATCTATTTTCCGTGTACATAGTAATCCTGTCTGCTTACTGTTCAAGGTGCCTTAATACTCCAAATGTAAGAAGCGTCAAAAGTTTTGAAAGCTATTGGGCAGGTGGCTGGGATTGGACAGATCAAGAGATTGTATGAGATTAGAAACCTTGAAGAAATGGCTGATCAAGGGAACTAGTCAATTACTCAGCAAGGAAATTTTTACATGGTTGGCCAAGCACAAAACTATATGTGGTATCAGCCCACCGTATTCACTCAACCAATGATTGATCAACTAGCAATGAGCCAACTAGCAATGAGTGAAGTGTTTGCACCTTAGGTTGATACAATGCAAGTGCATGTGATACCTGTTGCCACATTTTGCACGGGGTGCAATGTTTTCAGTTTTGTAGCAGTGCTGCTCTTTCTTTCCCCTCTTCCTCTCTTTCCCTTTCTTCCTCTCTCCTTTTCTCTCTTTTTCCTACATTCTCTCTTTCCCCCCCTTTCTTGGAGCCCCTCAGTTGAATTTCAGAGTTGACAGCAGTTGCCCTGGAAAATGGCTAAGTGTTGGTGCGAAGTTCGCACTTCGCCCAGTTTTGGTGCGAAGTTCGCACTTCGCCCCTCTTCTGGGCGCACCTTGTAACTGGCAGGCTGGCAGGCTGACAAAAGAGTGATAAGTGCTGGGGCAAAGTCCGTACGGCGGCAGATACCAGTTTTCACCTGTGCGCAGTCCGACTTCGCAATGAAGTCGGAGTGCGCCCTTGACAGGTGCGCAGTAGGGAAACAAACTCAGAAATACACCCAAGGCATGAAGGCCTTCCCGACTGCGCTGTTCTCTGCCTGCGCAACCCGAGACGCTCTGATCCCAGGCGAAGTTGGATAAACTGCCTTTCAAGGCAGACACGTGTCAAACAGCATCATCCATCATCTGACAAGTGTCCAGCTTCGGGATTTGAGCCAAGACGTGCCGAGCAAAAGGACGAGCATGGGTTGCATTACCTATGCCAGTGACCTCATTTAAAGCTGATCTGAGGTTCTACCTGCTCCAGCTACCCGCATTCCTGCCGAGAAGAAGCTCTGCCCAACACACCGCCAGCTAGCTGTCCAGCTTCCAAGAAGACCATGCTGTGGGTACAGTCCGGTCCGACAAAAGGTCAGCATTTGCAGCTCTTTCGCCGCTTTTGTCAGCTATTGTTTGAATGGGACCTTGTGCCCATTAATATAACGGGAGGGACTCGGGCTATATAAAACCACCATGATTTCATTGTAAAGTGTGGAAGGGGAATGTCTATTAGGGAACCAATGTAACCGTGCTTCTGCTTATAAATATAATTTGTATACCTGGTTCTGTTCTGCTGCTTTTATTTCTTTATGCTTATGCTTTACGCTTCCCTGTGTCACGACTCGTTGATTCGTTTCAGCATTTGGTGATCAGGCGCCTTTAGCATTGTTTGTGCCATGGCTTGTTAATTTTAGCATTTGATGGTCAAACACTTCTGAACTTCATAGACTAGATGTGGTAGCAGTTCCATCAGTTGTGTGTTACGTTGTTGTCCGTAGTGGTGATTGATGCGCTGCCGTGCTGTTAGTTCTCCTTGTAGGGAGAATGTTTGCTAGGGGGCCATTGTAGCTGTGCGGTTAAAATTTTTGCATGACACATATACCTAGTTCTGACATCTCTTAGTTACTTTTTGTTTTGAGTTTCCATACGTAGTGGTGATTGATGCATTGCCGTGCTGTTAGTTCTCCTTGTAGGGAGAATGTTTGCTAGGGGACCATTGTAGCTGTGCGTATATTGCTTAGTACAGAAAGTACACTTAGATTTTGCAGTTCTCAGTCATGCTTTGTATTTATAATGCAGTAAGTATTGGTGATTGCTGGTTGCCGTACTGTTAGTTCCCCCCCACCAACTCCAAGTATATTTGTAAATTCTTTCTGTTCATTTATCTCTTTCCTGCACTCTTAGCTTGAACATAAAAACCCCCCAAAAGGAGTCGGCCTTCTCCGGAGATTGGCACGGAAGGCATCCCTTCCTTCCGGCCTTTCATGCTGGTGGGCGAATCTGGGCGCATTAACCCAAAATCCTTTCCTCATGGCAGATTCGTAACCAACAGTTTCTCTGGCACGCCCGGTGGGACCAGGGTCCCACATTTGAAGAGAGATTTTCTGATCAGTCTCCACCTGGCGCTGACAGTGGTTTCTGAGCACTTGGTGAGACAAGGAAGTTTCTCACCCCCAACAGAATTGAAGCACCGGTGTTCGCTTCATTGCTGTTCCAAATCTGAACACCTGGCGACTCTGCACGAACAAATCCTCTGAGTCCGAAAGACCGGTCCCAGCACCTTCATGCAAACAAGAAGGTGGCAAGCAAGGGATCCAAGAAGCCCGCCTGACTTTTACGAACTGGACATCAACGCTCGAGGCGAAGTTCCCAAGCTGGTGGATCCGCAAGGTCGTGTCGATGAAGCCGAGGCTGAAATCCAAGAAGAAGCCGAAGCTGAAGTCGGTGGAGCTGAGTACGAAATAGAAGAGGCCGAGGAAGAAGAAGCACCTGCATCCTCGGAAAGTACCGACACTGAGTACACAACCGACGGAGGAGAAGAAGAAGAAATGGCTGCCCAGCAGCAAAATGATGATGATCTCTTCCCGGCGGTGGACTCTACAGGGCCCTTGGCCCTGGTCGGACAGCAAGCTGTGCCCCCTGCTGCTTTAAAGTCTATCCCTACATACGACGGCTACGGCAAGACGGCGTACGAGCACATCCAGGACATCCTTGCCCTGGCCGCATTACATACCATTACCGATGAGAGTGTGAAGACCCGTCTACTGGCCCTTTCCCTGAGGGGAAAGCTTCTCTATTGGTGGAGATCGCTGCCAGAGGGATCCATCACAGGGTGGCCCCAGCTTGCCAGAAGGCTCGTGAAAGGATGCAACGAGTCTGCTGACCCTACTTCTTTGTTGCATCAGTTCCAAGCTATTCAGAGACATCCTCAAGAGGAGGTGTCTGATTTTAACATCAGGTTTGCGAGATCCTGGAAACGAGTACCTCGCGAACTTCGGCCTTCAGTCGGCATGGCCGCTCACTACTATCTGAGATCCTTTAACTCAAACATATGCCTGCTGCTGAAGATTGCCAGAATAGACGAGTTTCCTACGCTGTACGAGGCTGCCCAGCAAGCTGAAGCTGACATTATCTCCATCGGCAGACTCCCGTCCAGGGTGCAGGAACCCATTCATCCCGACTTCCCCAGATCCTAGTATCCTCCTGCTTCTGGTGGTGCGCCGTCCACATCAGGGCAGCAACCCCAGCAGCAGTGGAATCCGGCGCCGGTCGTAACTCCTTACAGCCCGCCTCAAATGCATTATCCTCACCCGCCTCCTCCTGCTCCACATTTTCCCGCACTTCCTGCTACCCCGCAGTACGCACCTTATTCTAACCCTCCTCCATTAGCCGCATTGCCTCCACCGACACAGTTGCCGCCTCCTGATAGTAGCATTCAAAATACGATCCTCCAGGAGGTGCGGGCTTTGGCCTCAGGATATCATGCCATGTCCAATGACATGACCGCTCTGAAGAAGAAGCAGGCCCAGATGGACCTCGCTCCTAGGAGACCATATGCGCCCCCGGCGCTGACGAAAGACAAGCCTCCGGAGCACCAGTCGCAGAGGCGTCCGCCTCCAAGAAATGCTGCTATAGAAGACCCGCCTGGTCCTTCCGACCAGGTTAACTGGTGCACTACGTGCAATGACCCGCATTCGGAGGAAGACTGCACTTTGCACCAGCACTACATCCAGACCTTGGCCGGCAGCGCCATAGAGGACGATGAACTGTACATGATCCTGGACGGCGAAGCCAACTTTGCCCTCCCAGAGGAGAATCTAGTGCCGCCCGCCAAGGAAGAAAAGAAAACCGCAGATGCGGCCAAGCCTTTGCAAGTTTATGCAAGAAGAGAAAAACCGCAGCCCGGTGGGCTGCCACCATACAAGCGGCTGTGGCCCTACACAGCCTAGGAGAAGGCATCCAAAGATAAAGCTCCAGCCAAGCCTTCTCTGGCAAAGGCTGCCCCTGTTCCAGCCAAGCCTCCTCCAGCGAGAGCCCCAACTCTGGCTAAAGATCCCGTACCTCAGCCTCCAGCTGAAACCAAAGAACAAGCCCAGGAGAAGCTGAAGTACCCGTCTCTGACCAAGAGACAGAGAGTTGAGGCTACCCAGCAGTATCGGACGAAGTATGAGCCGACAAAACAAGCTGAAGGAGCTAGTACCTCGGGCTACAGCATTGTAGACAAGTTGAAAAGAACACCTGCTAGGATCAGCATGTATGATGCTCTTCTGCTCCCAGGCCAAGTGGATCTGCTGCAAGAATCACTGAAGAACATGAAGAGCGGCAAGCAGATACAACCCGCTGTCCTGGTTCAACCTTTGACAGTCTCAGCCACTGGGAAGAACAGACCGCCACCCTTTTATCTGTCTTTACGGATGAAAGGGCACATAGTTCACAACTGCATGGTGGATTCTGGTGCTTCCTCGACTGTGATGCCGAAGGCCGTCTACGATGAGATCGGGATGGAATACACACGGAGCAGCCAAGGCGTGCTGCAATTAGACGACACCCCTGTCAAGACAGTTGGTGTCATAAAGGACATCCCTATCTAGCTGCACAAGGCTCTCGACATCGTGGTCATCCAAGAGGTCGTGGTTGTTGACCTGGAACCTTACTTCGGCATGTGTCTCTCTCGGGAGTTCACTGCGAAGTTGGGCGGGTACCTGTCTCTAGACTACTCACACATGGAAGTGCCCTTCAAAGGAAGGAGACTGAAAATTTTCAATGAGAAGCCTTCCACCTTCCTAGTAGAGAAGATACCCGGAGGAGAGTTGGACTGCATGGTCCAGTTGTCAGAGGAGGAGCTGGTGACAGTGGAGCTGACTGAGCAAGCCTTCGAAGTGCTACAGCTTGAAGATGAGTTCTCTTTGCGGGACTTCAATGCCGTAATTGAGACAGAGCAGGGCTGTTACTCCATTGTACAGCCCGAGAGGCTTGACAAGTCAGCTGCGAAGGAAGTAGGACCTGCACCCGAGAAGCTGTGGAAGCTTTTCTTCGACGGCGCACGATGCAAGATTGGCGCCGGTGCAGGGGTATTGCTGGTTTCTCCAACCGGAATCCAGAAGGACTATACCTACAGGTTGGCCTGGAGTTGCACTAACAACTCGGCGGAATACGAAGCCCTGTGCTTGGGTTTGCGAAAGGCGGAGAGGCTCGGAATCAAACACCTGCAGATCTTTGGAGATTCAGAGCTGGTGTGTCACCAAGTTACGAACAAGTGCGCCTCCAAACAGCACTATCTTAGAGCGTACCGCAACCGGGTGTGGGACCTGATGGAGTAGTTCGACTCATTGAATGTCAAGGCGATATCGCGTGAGAAAAACAAACATGCTGACATTCTGGCGTCTGTTGGAGCCAGGTACGTTCCGGCTGACGACGTTGTCCAGAAACCGAAGCCGGTTCGCACTATTTACAGGCCTTCTGTGCCTGATAAGGACACCCACTGGCAGGTGTTCGGTTGTGACGAGGAGATCGTCACATTCCTGGTTAACGAAGTTTGTGTAATCAAAGGTAGAGACCCTGATGACGAGCAATATGAGGGGTTGATACAGTTAAGGAATAATCATGTCCCAAAAGGACTGATTACATTGGAGAGTCTCTTTGATCAGAATGACAGAGCAATATCTCACAGGATCAAAGTAGACCCGAAGCAGTATGCTGACCTGGAACTTGAACCTGGTAAAACTATCAAGGTCGGAACAGACTGCACGTCGGAGGAACTTGAGCAGATCAGATCACTGTGCCAGGAGTTCCCCGACATCGTGGCCTGGTGCTACGAGGATTTGAAGGGGTATGACAGAACTGTCATCCAGCATACCATTGAGCTAGAGGATGGCGCCAAGCCATTCCGACAGAAGCAGAGGGCCGTGAATCCGAAGATTGAAGCCATGATGAAGGCCGAGCTCTTGAAGATGCTGGAGGCCAAGATCATCTACCCCATCAAACATTCATCCTGGGTCGCGAATTTGGTGCCCGTGAGGAAAAAGAATGGCAACATTCGTCTCTGTGTCGACTTCAGAAACCTAAATCAGGCTTCCCTCAGGGACCACTATCCGCTTCCCCAAATCGACCAGATTCTACACATCGTTGCTGGAGCCCAGAGATTCTCACTTTTAGATGGATTTTCCGGCTACAACCAGATTTGGGTCAAAGACGAGGACCAGCATAAGACGGCGTTCACCACCAAGTGGGGGACGTTTGCCTATCAGCGCATGCCGTTTGGCCTATCCAATGCTGGTGCCACATTCCAAAGGGCCATGGACCTGGCCTTCCGAGAGCTGCTCAATAAGATCATTGTCATCTACCTTGATGACATGACTGTTTTCTCTCACCAACGAGGAGATCATGTTTCACACCTACGGCAAATATTTGAGAGGTGTCGAGAATTCGGCATTTCTATAAACCCGAAGAAGTCTGTCTTCGCGATAAAGGAAGGAAAGCTGTTGGGACATGTCATCTCCGAGGAAGGCCTCGCCATTGACCCTGACAGAGCAGAAGCCCTCGTTCGCTTGCCAACCCCCATCGATAAAAAGGGCTGCAGTCCTTCTTCGGTCAGATTAACTTCGTGCGGAAGTTCATTCCGGACTTCGCACAGGTGATCAAGCCTATGGCCGAACTGTTGAAAAAAGATACAAATTACGAATGGACTGATGAGAGAGAGCAAGCCTTCGAGGAAATCAAGGCTCGAATTGCGCAAGCTCCGGTGTTGACAAACCCGGACTACTCCAAGGACTTCATCCTGTATGCAGTGGGAGAACCCGAAAGTTACGCTGCAGTCCTAACTCAGAAGGGAGACGATGGCGAGGAGCGCCCCATAGCGTTCCTGAGCCAAGTGATTCAGCCGCATGAAGAAAAGTACAATTTTATAGAGCGGCAGGTTCATGCTGTTATGAAATCCCTCCGAAAGTTCAGGCATTTTGTCTCCCAGAGCAAAACGACTGTCTTTGTGATTCACCCGGACGTTCGAAGCTTCATCTTACAAGGAGAACCGGGTCACAAGAGAGCGGGATGGATTGCAAAAATCCAGGAGTTCGACATCGAAGTGCGGCCCACCAAGCTTATCAGAGGCCGAGCCTTGTGTCAGGAATTGGCCCGAAGCGCTGTAGCCGGCATCTCCGCCTGTAAGTGGGAGGACACAGCGACACGCATCTACCTAGCCAACTCCTTATCGGAGGGGAGTGATTGGACAGATGAACTGGTGAGATTTTTCTGCACCGGAAGATGTCCCGATCACCTGAACGCCTCACAACGAAGGAGATTTCGGCTAGGTGCACTTAAGTACACTCTTCGCCCCGAGGGACTTTACTTCAAAAATATCGACGGCATCCTGTTGCGTTGTGTCATGAAATCAGACCAGCCTAGGGTCCTCGGAGATTTTCATTCCGGGATGCCTGGGGGTCATCATTCTTCAAGGCCAAAGACCTTAAAAATAATTAGAGCTGGGTACTATTGGCCCACTCTATTTACAGACGCTCATGCGGTCTGTTCTAAATGTGATCAATGCCAGAGGTTTGCTGGCAGAAACAGAAAAGCACCCCTACCCCTTCAACCGATTCAGGCCGAGACTCCGTTCCATCAATGGGGTCTAGACTTCATTGGGGTGATTTCGCCTAGTTCCTCTGCCGGACACAAGTTTATTCTTACAGCCACTGATTATTTCACACGGTGGGCTGAGGCAATCCCGACCAAGAACGCAGACCAAGAAACGGTCATCAGGTTCATTGAGAGTCTGATTACCCGCTTCGGGGTTCCAGAGTCAATTGTGACAGACAACGGTCCGGGATTCGCAGGCGCTGTACTCACGGAGTACATTGGCAAACTTGGCATCTATCACAAGATGTCTTCTAATTACTACCCGAGAGGGAATGGCCTTGCCGAGTCTACCAACAAGAACCTCCTGAAAATCATCCGGAGGACCATTGATGAAACAAGCGGACTTGGCACTTACTCCTGAACCGGGCGCTGTGGGCGGACAGAGTTGCATTCAAGAAATCCATCAGAAAGTCCCCTTATGCGCTTGTCTATGGCAAAGAGGCTGTCATGCCATCTCACATTGAAATCCCTGCCGTATGGATGTTGGACGAAGACAGGAGCAGCGGAGACCCGGTGGACGACAGACTGTCCCAACTCCTACAGTTGGAAGAAGACAAAGAAAGTGCATACCAGGCCTTCACTGATCATATTGCTGCCACTCAAGGCTGGTTTGCAAAAGGCACCACTGCCCGAGTTTTTGAAATCGGGGACCTGGTGCTGAAGTGGGACTCATATAAGGCAAAGCCGGGCAATCACGGGAAGTTTGATGCCCTTTGGGAGGGTCCTTATCAGATTGCCCGGGTGAACCAGTTCAATGCCTACGTACTTTGGGATATGGAGGGTCAGCTCCTACCTATCCCTGTTAACGGGTTCCACTTAAAAATTTACCGCTGCTGAAGGTGCCCGAGTGGCCCTTCTTTGTAAAAATTTCCCTTATGCATTTTTGTTTTCCAGCATGTACAGTTTCCAGCTTTCAGCTTTTAATTTTTTATTTTTTGAGCTTAACTGCGACATGGGAGAGGAAACAGACTTCGCAGCGAAGTCTGTTGTCGCCCCTCAGAAGGGGCGAAGTTCGGGCTGCTTGGGTGAAGAAAAAAAAAAAAAGGCAAAAAAATGGCTAAGTGTTGGCCGCTGCCCGACTTTGCAGCGAAGTCGGGCTGCGCGCCAGCCAAAACGCGAAGCTGGAATGAAGGGAAAACTGCAAGGCACGAAGAGAACGGACTGCGCTCAGTTTTGAGCGAAGTCCGACTTCGCGCGCGAAGTCCGACTTCGGCCGGCTTGCGCGCGAAGTACGAACTGCGCACAACCTCCGCGCGAAGTGCGAACTTCGCGCGAAGTTCAAACTTCGCCCAAACTTCGGGCGAAGTCCGAACGCGCTGCATTTCCAAGGCGCAGCTCGTACAGTCCGGTCCAAAAGAGGCGTAAAGTTCTAAAGGTTCGCCTCTCTTCCGAAGTTTGTAAGGGCCGGACTGCGCTCAACCCTTGGGCGCGGTAAGGAAAAAGGAAAGAAAGCAGGAACAGTCTCAATGCGAACTTCGCGCGAAGTTCGGGCTGCGCCAGATTTTTGGGCGAAGTCCGACTTCGCCGGCGAAGTCGGATCGCGCCCAACTTTGGGCGAAGTCCGACTGCGCCTTGTTTTCTGGGCCAGCTTGGACAATGGTTTAAAAAATGAATAAAATATTCAAAAAGTTCCAAGCTGGGCCCAAGGCGCATTGTGACCGTTTTAAAGTGGGTTTCCGCACCAAAGGTTCTTTCTTGAGCAGTGTGCCCAGATTGCGGCAGTAACGTCAGCCGAAGGCTTGACTGCGAGAGTCTTCGCCGGAGGAACCTTGTCTTTGGCTGTGTAAGGCCACAGTCTCTTGTAGGGCGGTGGCTCCTTAGGTTGCGCCTTATCTCTTCGGGCGTACACATTTAGAGGCTTGGCTGCAACTTCGGCAGAATTCTTGTTTTCCTTGGCAGGAGGCGGCATCGGAACTTCGTCTGAGACGGCGAAATTGCTTTCGTCGCCCAGGATCATCTAGAGCTCTTCGTCCTCAATGGCGCTGCCGGCCAAGGTCTGGAGGTAGTGTTGGTGCAGTGTACAGTCATCCTCGTCATGCGGGTCGTTGCACGTGGTGCACCAGTTGACTCGGTCTGAAGTACCAGGTTCCTCTTCAATGGCAGCATTCCTCGAAGGGGGCCGCCGTTGCAAATGTTGCTCAGGGGGCCGATCTTTTGTCAACGCCGGAGGCGGATATGGCCTCCTTGGAGCCAGGTCCATCTGGGCCTGCTTCTTCTTCAGAACAGTCATGTCGTTAGACATGGTATGATAGCCAGATGCCAGGGCCCGTACCTCCTGAAGAATTTGATTCTGAATATCATGATCGGGAGGCGGCGGTAACTGAGCTGGGGGAGGCAATGCAGCCAATGGAGGAGTTGAATATTGTGCATGCTGCGGAGGAGCAGGAAGTGCTGGGAAACGTGGAGGACGAGGAGGCGGATAATGAATCTGCGGCGGGCCATAAGGGTTTACGACCGGCGCCGAGTTCCATTGCTGCTGGGGTTGCTATCCTAAAGTGGACGGCTCCGAACTAGAAGCTGACGGATACTGTGATCGGGAAAAATCAGGGTAGATGGGTGGTTGTACTCTGTGTGGAAGCTTGTCGATGGAAATGATATCCATTTCAGCTTGCTGGGCAGCATCGTACAGAGCAGGGAATGTGTTGATTCTGGCGACCTTCAGCAGCAGGCAAATGTCTGAGTTGAAAGACCTTAGGTAGTAGTAGGCGGCCTGTCCTGCTGACGGTCGGAGTTTGCGAGGAACTCGTTTCCAAGACCTCGCAAACCGAATGTTGAAGTCTGACACCTCCTCTTGGGGGTGTCTCTGAATACTTTGAAATTGATGCAGTAAAGAAGAGGGGTCAGCGGACTCGTTGCATCCTTTCACGAGTCTGCCGGCTAACTGTCGCCACCCTGTGATGGATCCCTTTGGCAGTGATCTCCAGCAGTAGAGAAGCTTTCCCCTAAGGGAAAGGGCCAGCAGACGGGTCTTCACACTTTCGTCAGTAATGGAGTGTAGCGCAGCCAGGGTGAGAATGTCCTGGATGTGTTCATACGCCGTCTTGCCGTAGCCGTCGTACGTAGGGATAGACTTTAAGGCAGCAGGAGGCACAGCTTGCTGTCCGGCTAGGGCCAAGGGCCCCGTAGAGTCCACTGCTGGGAAAAGATCATCATCATCTTGCTGAGCAGCCATGTCTGCTTCTGACCCGGTAGTGTACTCAGTATCGGAACTGTCCGAAGATGTGGATTCTTCTTCGGCCTCTTCCTCTTCAGTTTCAGCTTCGGCTTCTTCGATTTCAGCCATGGCTTCTTCTTGGATTTCTTCTTCGCGAGCTTCGTAATCGGCCAGCCTGACGCACTCGCCTGGAGCGGCAATGTCGATTTCGTAAAGGTTAGACTGGTCTCCGGGGTTCCTTGCTCGCCACCTTCTTGTTAGCATGAAGGCGTTAGGACCGGTCTTCGCGGACTCAGAGAATGTTCAGATAATTTGCAGAGTCGCCAAGTGCTCTGATTTTGAACAGCAATGAAGCGAGCACTAGTACTTCGATTCTGTTTGGGGGCGGGAAACTACCATGTCCCACCGGTTAAGGCCAAGCAACTGCTGGTGCCAGGTGGAAATGGGTTGGAAATTTTCTTCTAAAATATGGGACCTTGGTCCCACCGGGCATGCCAGAGAAACTGTTGGTTACAAATCTGCCATGAGGAAAGGATTTGATGTTATTACGCCCAGATTCGCCCACCAGATTGAAAGGCCGGAAGGAAGGAATGCCTTCCGTGCCAATCTCCGGAGAAGGCCTAATGCCTATGAAATACCAAAGGGGTATAGAAAGCTTCCTAAATTCTCAAGAGATGTGACAGTGAATTCATAAGACCATTTGAAAGCTTTCATGGCTGTTTGTTTGACCTTAATGGTGAATCATGAGTATGTGAGTCAGAATGTTTGTTGAGACATTGACAGATGGTACAACTTTCTGGTTTCAAGAGTTAGAAGGTGGTTGTATTGGAACTTGTTATGTGGAGTCAGATTTTTGGCTCGTTTCCCTTCCCTGCTTAATGATAAAGGTTTGTTATATCAGTTTTCAGTGATAATAAAAAACGAAAAAAAGACCCAATGAGAGAATATATTGAAAGATTCTATAACGTGTGGAATCTGAATCCTGAAAGAGTTAAGCCCTCCGAAGTGCACTTTGCTTCTTTCTTAACTCTCTTAATCCTGAAATTTCTTTCATCTTGAAACAAGCAGAGATAGCAAACGTGAAATATGCAAAAGCTTGAGCGCTTGTCACCAAAGACCATATGGATTAGTCCAGGAAGTGGAAGAAAGGAAAAGGCAAAAAGAAGAAGGCAAAGATAGAAGTTGCAGAGGTCTGCATAAAAGAAGAACCTTCCATTAGGAAGCTACTGCAATGCCTCAACAATGAGGTTAAAACCCCGAAGAGACAGCAATCTGCCAGGCCTTCATTTCAGCCAAGACAAGGCAATCAATCCCAAGGCAGGCCCCAAGGACCTTAGAGAAATACTCCTACACTCCCACCTCCTGTCCCAATGGAACATCAGGTGGAACCTGAACAATATTGTGAATTGCATCAAACTGGAGATCATGTTCAATCAGACTCTGCAATCTCCTAGTGAATCATTAATTTTGGGTCTATTGGCAATTGATCAACCAGGGGATGAGACTTTTGAGGAATAAGCTTCAGGAAACCAATCAGAGTCAGCCCAAACATCAAATTCAATGACATTTTCTGGATCCAGAGTGATCAATCTCCAAGACAATGCAGATGATCTAAAACTCACCCAAACAAAAAACTTGGCTGTACAAACTAGGTCAGAACCCAAGCAGAATCAAGCAGAGACAGGTGATAAGTCTAAAATAGTGAAGCTAGCAGTTCCTCAAGATGATCTTGAGAAAGTCAAAAGTGTTGTTGTTGCTGAACCAACCTCAAAATATAATGTTGTGCATGACCTACCTAGAAACCATGCCCACATGCCATTCCTCAAAGTCTTACAGAAGTACCCGTAGCAAAGGTAGAATATGTTCAATTTCATTCAGAAAGCGATGGAGGAGCAACCTGAGCAAGAAAGCAACAAGGAAGGGAATTTACACCATTTAACCAGTCGTGGCAGACAAACCACCCTCTTTCTATGTCTCATTGTTGAATGGAAATAGAAGGTTGAACAACTGCATTCTGGATTCAAGGGTAATAGACACTGGCATGCCCATTCAAATTGTTAGGATGGTTGGACTTCCATTTAAGAAGAAAGACCAGAGGTGCTTCCAGTTGGATTCACAACCAGTGAATGCTTCTGGGTATATCAAGGATCTTGTTGTGCAATTGGCAAGGTTGTCGAGCAAGAAAATTCTGATGAATATCATAGTGGTTGATGTACCCTACAATTGGGGTCTATCGTTGACAAAACAATTTTCCAAATATATGGGGGACCTATCAGCCTGGATTGGTCTTATGTCATGTTCCAAGTCCAGGATAAAATTGAGAGGCTTGCTTCTGAACCTAAATGAAAACATGTAGTGGACCAATCCAATTATGGAAATGATATCCTTTTTGAGGACTCATGGCCTGGGATGTATATTTTGAGTTCACCGCCTTTGGACAAGGAGTATGTGGAAGAAACCAGAAATACAGAAGAACCAAATGTTGTATTTGAAAAGGAAACATGGCTCATGCATTTTGATGGCAGCATGGGTACAGCAAGAAACAGAGCACAATGATTCTTCAATCCCCTATAGGTGAATTACGTGCGTACATATTCCAATTTGACTGATTGCACAAATAATCCAGAGGAATATGAAGCCCTACTTCTTGGGCTTAAGGCTGCAAAGAAATTGAATATCAAGAGCCTATCAGTGTTTGGTGATGCGGAGCTGGTCATCAAACAGGTCAAAGGACAGTTCCAAACCAAGAACAATCGCCTCAAATGCTACCAGAATGTGGTGTTAGATAAGTTGGAGGCATTTAATTCTTTCAATTTGCAGGCCATACCAAGGGAAAGAAATAGGATGGCAGATGCTCTTACCGTTTCAGCATTCGTGTTTCTTCCAAACACAACATTGTCTATCTTTTGTTATTCAATGTAGATAGTGTATAGGCCTCAGGTTCCAGATAATATAAATTTCTGGTAAGTCTTTTTCTGATAAATAAGATTTGAAAATATTTTTGCAGCTTTTGGGAGAATATCAACACTTGTATTTTGAAGGTAGTGGGCCCTCATAACTTTCTGAGATGTAGAAGAAGGCAGGGAGTTCTATTTTACGGTTAAAGAGCAACAAGATCCCAAAGGGTCTAATTTCTTTTGAAGAGCTATTTGACCCCCGCAAGTGGTACTTACAAACAAAAGCTTCAGAAAACAACGCTGCTCCAAAAGAGTGCAAACAAGTCAACATAGGTAGGAAGGAAGATCCAAAATACTTGTTACTTGGAAAGTGTGCACTCCACAAGAAAGGAAAAAGTTTTTGGCATTATTCAAGGAATATGACGATGCCTTTGCTTGGTGATAAATGACTTGATGTCATATAAGTTGGGCAGCTACATCATGTTATACCACTCAAAAACGATGCCAAACGCTTTCTTCAAAAGCAGTGAAGATTCCCTCCCTCAATCAAGGATGTATTCAAGAAAGAAGTGGATAAGCTATTCAAAGGAAGGATCATTTTTCCCATAAGACATTCTACATGGGTTGCAAACATTGTTCGTATGATGAAAAAGAACAAGGAATAAGGTTGTGTGTTGATTTCTAAAACCTAAATCAGGTTTCCGTAAAGCATAATTAATAAATTATCCTTTTCCCATGGTGGACCAGTTACTCCAAGCAGTTAATGAAGCCCAGATGATGTCAATGCTCGATAGCTTTTGTGGTTACAATCAGATCAAGGTGGTTGCAGATGATCAACACAAGATGTGAAGTCCTTGTGGTACATGAGCTTACAAAAGAATGTCTTTCGGCCTGATGAACACCGAAGCAACATTTTAGAGGGCAATGAACTATGCTTCAAAGAAAGTCAAAAACAGGTGCATTGTCATTTATTTGGATGACCCGATAGAGTTTTCCAAGAAAAGAAAAGAACATGGAAAGCAAGCCAGAAACGTTCTCAATAGGTGCAGATAGTATGGAATTTCTCTAAATCCTAAAAGCTTCATGTTTGTAACTCTTGAAGGCAACTGTTGTGTCATATCGTTTCAAAGCAGGGAACAAAAATTGATCCTGAGAAAGTCAAATCCATAATAGAACTGCCACGTCCAGCCAACGAAAAGGGTATGCAATCTTTCTTTGGTAAAGTAAATTTCCATAGAAGATATGTTTCTCATTTTTCAGAAATTGTTCATCCGTTATGTCATATGATGAAAAAGGACATCCCATTCAAGTGAGATGAAAAGGCAAAATGAGCATTTGTCAAAATAAAGGAAGCAATTGGGTCAGCTCCTACCTTAGCTTGTCCAATGTAGGATACACATTTTGTGTTATTCTCATATGCTTCCCAGCACACTTTAGCGGGCATACTATTGCAAAGGAACTATGATGGAGTAGATCAGCCTGTACCTTTTGTTAGTCATGGACTAAAGAAGCATGACCTGAATTATATTGTCAACTTGAGAAGTATGCCTTTGCAGTGGTGAGAGCTCTAAAAGCCTTCCATTTTTATATTTCCAATGCCAAGGTGTTTGTGTTTGTTCTAGACGCTGCAGTTAAAAACATCTTGAACCATACTGAACTTGGAATTAAAAGGGGTGCTTGGGTGGCCAAGGTCCAAGACTTTGATTTGGAGATAAAACCTACCAAGCTGGTCCATGGGAAAGAGTTATGACAGTTGATGTCCCTCGACTATGATCAGATTCCCTGTAAAACAGAGAATGTCCAGTGTCCAGAAGGGAAACATGTCATTCTACTATTGGGTAGATCGCTTTTGGTAAGAGAAAGTTCATATATAAATTAAAAATTCAAGTTAAGGCTCATTATGGATAATGAGACAGGACGTGAGAGGGAGAAGGAGAAAGGACAGCAAGGAAACAATTGTACCCGACTGCCAAATTAGGAGCATTTTGAGATAGGCAAATTAAATCATGAAACACGCACTATCACCATCCATGGGACGAGCTATTGAGTTTAGTACTTATGTTGCCAGACAGCTTACTAATTGCATGACTTGTCATTGGACAGTAAGCATACTCAGATGATTGGATCCAACCATATATAATCCCTAGAACTTCCCAAGACCAACATGGATGCCATCTTACAAGTGTCTTCCAATTCTCAAACCTATGTACTTACTACATGGATAATTTAATTATGTTGTTTGACTATTAAAATAGAGCCTTAACAGACTCTTTTGCTTGCAACATTGACACCTTGGGCTGTGGAAATGCCAACGTTGAGACTTGTCAGTCTAATGTGCTATAAGACCATAAAAATAAACATTTTTTTATCATAGTCATAAGAGAGCATCCATAATATGAAAAGGACATTAATGATGATTTTAACAAAGTCATAGACAGTGTATCTGAAAGAGGAACACAGTGTAAAATGATAGCAAAAGCAGAATGTGTGCTTCTAGGCAAATTGCCCTAGCATAGATCACAGTGTTCTAAATCAAGAAACACATTTAAAATATTAGCATTGTGTGTCTTAGGAAAGCATCATTTGTTTATGTTACCTATGGGACATTCTTACATGACAAAAAGGTAAGCCTTTTCAAAATGTTTTATAAACAGTTTTTCAAAGACAAATATCATGAAACATCATAGAATAATTGGCGAGTGAAGATAAAAAAATATTATCCAAAATTTTAATAGCAACAAACAAAGAAAGTAAGTGGTAGCTACCGGTTCTTAAATACTCAGGTGGTTGGTAAGCAGCATCTGTGCTATAACTCTTTCTGTTACTGCCATTTTTCATAAGTCCAAAGCTTGAAAGTCTTGGGTTGACATCCTATCAAGGAAAAAGACAAAATAAAATGTCATATGAACTTTACTCCACACAAAACTGTAGCATCTGATATCTTACATTTCATACAAAGATGAACTGTAATTATATAAACTGATTCTTAAATTTCCTTACAACATTATAGTGCAGCCGCCTAAGTGAGGATTGTACCACATGGGAGTATTATGGTCATGCAAAAAAATAGCAAAGCAACATAATGCAATACACTTTCATATTATACAGGGAAGAACAATACAATGGAAAGAACAGCTCACAAGTACACGGAAATACAAAGCACAGCAAATAGAGACCAGAACAATTATTCTTTGCATTCCAATTCTCTACAAAAAATCTCTGGAATATGACCTGGTCAACCAAATAACAAACACATATGCTCAATGATGAGTGTGCTTCAATGGTCCTTTAAGCCAGACTATAGGGTATACAACTAATCCTTGTAGGTAGATGTTGTTTTGCTTCCCATGTCATCAACTAATTGTCGAAAATTTGTTCCTTCTTGCACTACACTCTTACTCGAACAATGTTTGATCTCATTTGGCTAGATGTTGTTGAGTTGGACAACAAAGAAGTGAATCAAGTCATAGACAAAAAACACCATGCTAACAACATCCTTGAATGCATTTTTTTTGTGTAGATGATAAGGATCTTCACTGCAATTTGAGAGCCCTATCTCCGTGACAGCTTTTGGGTCTCGAGTGGCATGTACATGCCATATAGTTCCAAACATCACCTTTTCTCTCCTTCATGACAATCTCTTGATAAACAATATAAATTTTCCCTATAGACTGTTTTCTTGCTAGACATCCTTCAAGTTTTCCCAAACAGATTTTACTTTTCCTTGGATAGATTATCCTCAAACAACATTTTCCTTTCTTCTTATAGTTAGAGCAGGCCCTCTCTAGCATTAGACAACTTGAGAAACTAACTAGACAGCATTGGAGGGCTCCTTGATAGCTTTTGCATGGTTCACATGTTTGGGCTACACGAACTACCAAACATTATTGGGATTAAGACCGACAAGATTTATCTCCATTGTGAACTCTTCCAATCAACTGCCACATCTACAAGATCCCAAACAATGTAATGAAATGAATCTTTTCGGACTACTTCTGCCTTGACAACATTCAATCCCAACTCAATTATGAATTTCGTTTATCATTTGCCATATGACAAGTTGCTTGTCTTGGATGGCATTCAAGGGATCTTTGACAACTTTCAAGTGTATTCTTTTTTTTGACTTCAAGTAGATCCCTTGTATACAATAACTTGATCTGTAATGTCCCTCTCTGGATGATAGCAGACTGTCGGCCCCACTCACCTATTTTTGTGGAGCAGTCATGGTGAGTGAATGTTTGTTTGTAGGAGGCATAAGAACGAGTGACTATATGCATTTGTTTTGTGTTGTTTTCCTGGTAAATAAAAGGAAATTCCTATATTTTTAGGGATATTCCTAAATTTTAGGAGGTAGTATCGAGTTTTGAAGTGGCCCTAGAGCTTCCCTTGGATGTATTTTAGTCTACCCTAGCTTTCATTTGGTGTAATTTTGAGACGTAACAAAGATTTTAATGGATGCATTAGAATTTTGAAAAAATTCAATTATCCCACGAGTTTAAAAAAGAAAAAAGTAAAAGGGGTGGTTGTATAAAAGGGGAGTTTTGGAAGTAACATGGTAGCCTTTTCGAACATGTAGAAAAAAAAAAAAACAGTTTTGGGTGGCAGATGTGCTTCAACAGCTAATTGGCAGATTCAAGGACAAAAACCTTCGAATCTTAGGGCACTTTGAGATCTTTGATTTCAGTTGGTAGATTTGTTACCGAGCCTGCATTATGCATTCAGAGGAATTTAATTAGCAATTGGTGGTTATTTGGCTCTTCTATTGTAATATCTCAACATTATTCAGTGGATGCAATTACCAAGTGCATGTTTTTCAATTTATTGTTCTATTTACATCCATGTGAATCTCCATGTATTGTCTCCTATTGAAAAAATAATAAAAAAAGCAAATATATAAATATACTTACTGTTGTTCGAAAATTCTATGGCCGAAATTTTTGGGTGTTTTATGGTGGAAATTGCATGTTAGTTTATATTTTGGGTAGGGGTTTTACAGTGGTAGCAAAGTTAAGTTCCTGCCAGCCCAAGGGGTTATAAGAGTATTGATTCTAGAATGTCACTTAGCAAAGGGAAATAAGATATCAATAGAGAAAACAAAGGAAACTTCAGCAAAAACTTATTCCACCACCGAATACAGATAGTTGTTTGAAGATGTCGGCTAAGGATAAAGAAAAGAAATTTCATGAATCTATTAAGTCCTTAAAGGATGGACAGAAGCAGGTTATTAACCTTGTCACCTAAGCATTTCAAAGTCGAGGTTCTATCCCCACTTCTATTCCTCTTGGTAATAGTGATAGAGGGGAATTCTTCACTTCAGGAGAAAATTGGAAAACTTGGCATACGTCTAGGATAGTTAGTGGTCCTGGGACACCTAGAGTTACCTTCTTATAGAGAAAGGCAGCATAGCTAGAGGAAGTGGCAACGGGATGAGATTTGGCAGCTCTCTATGTAGAGCATAGTAGAGAAAATTGGAATCGGGTAGTAAATCGGCTGGTTTAAAAATCGGCAAATAATCAGAATCGGCAAAAAAAAACCGAAGAAAACGATTTTTTTTTCATGCATATTACAATGAATTAACATTATGCAAATCAAATATTGCAATAAAAGCAACAATTCAAATCAAGACATCATACAAGGCTCAAGCTTTAAGTACACATGAAAGTGACAAAACACATTCTATATTGCTTATAATATGAAAGGTACAAAGTTACAAGTAGCAAGAAGGAAAAAAGGTTCCATTTTTTATATGCCTGAACATGCAAACAAGTAACAACAAAGTTACAATCACTTGAAAAAAAGGAAAAAATACCTAAACCCTAAACCAAAAGGCTAGGGTTTAGGGTTTGAAATTGAAACATTGATAGCTGAAAAATGGGCTTGCATACATAGTTATCAGGCAGCAATATTTACTTAAAAAGAGGAGGAAAAAACCCTAAACCCAAAACCCTAGGGCCTAGGCTAGGGTTTATGGTTTAACTTCAAGTTCGAAGTTTCAACTTCAAACACTAACAGTTGAAAAATGGGCTTGCATACATAGTTACCAGGCAGCAATATTTACTTATTTACTTAAAAAGAGGGAAAAAAAACCCTAGGGTTTAGGGTTTAAACTTCAAAGTTTCAAACATTAACAGTTGAAAAATGGGCTTGCATACATAGTTATCAGGCAACAATATTTACTTTAAAAAAAAAAAAAAAAACCCAAAATCCTAAACTAGGGTTTCAGATTTAGGGTTTAAACTTTAAACTTCAAGTTCAAACATTAACAGCTGAAAAATGGGCTTGCATAAAAAAACCCTAAATCGGCCACAAACTGAAAAAAAAAAAAGAAAAAAAAATATTATTATATATATATATTTCAATAAAAAAATCGCAAATGAGTCGTCGGACCTGCGATAGTTTGTCGAGTGACTCGTTTCACGATTGACTCGCAATTCCGATGATTTTTTGACGATTTTCGTAATAGAGATGTAGAGTATAGAGCATAGAGTGAGGAATTTGGGGCTGACATCTCTTTCTAAAATTTTTGTACCTTGAAGACAAAAAACAAACATAAAAATGAGAGAAAACCAAAGCAAAACCATCTACAGATTGTGAAAAATCATAGTTCATTTGATGGGTCCAACAAATCTTCAACTCGTGCTTGGATTCAAAAGCTAAACGCTATTTTTCCTTGAGTCCAATGTATGATGAGGAGGCGATTAAGTTTGCTAATCTTCACTTAGTAGTTGTTGATGAGTGGTGGTATCATGGCCTGATCACCTAGGGACATAACCTTATCACCACTTAAAAGGAATTATGTAGGAGATTGATTGACGGATTAGAAAGGCAGGATCCCGAGGCCCATTTTCAAGAGTTGACATAGTTGGGGCACAATGATACAGTAGACGCTAATGTGGCTATTTTCAGAGGGTGGATGTGATGGTCCCCAATGTGTCAGAGAGGCAATTGACTTATCCGTTCATGAAGGATTTCAGAGAGAGACCTAGAGGCCTGGTTAAGACTTTCAATCTAGACTCCTTACAGGTTGCAATTAAGAGTGCCTTAACTTTGGAGACTACTACACCAAGCAAAACTTATGAAGAAAAATGCAGTGAAACACGTCCTCAAGATGCAAGAGATTGCTTTGTAATGGCCAAATGCTAGTATGCCACTGCAACTATATATACCAAAACTAATTGTGTTTTTATATGCCTACATGTTTGCTCATAGGAAACATTATTTTTGACTGGGTCGAAATATATTGAAGTTTCTGAAAAGGAAAACTACAATTCAAGCAGTAGAAGATGCCACAATTATGAAAGAGTAGAAATTGAAATTGACTATCTTATGAAATGCGCAGCATATTATCATCCGAAAAAAGACCCCAAGGCTATGATGAAATTTGTAAAGCATTTCCTAAAATGGAATTGATTAGATCTTTTCTCTTGAAAAAGACTACTTGGATGAACTTATTGGAGTTGAAGAGGTGTCTAGGAACTTCATACAGGCTGCAGAGGTGGCAGAGATGAAAGGTAATTTGTTACCTGAGCCTGCTATGCTAGAAAAAGCAGGAGAATATGAAAGAGCAGTCAAATAAATTTTACTACTTGTGAGGTTAAATTTGATGTGGATATAGGGAAATAGAGGATGGCCACTACAGAAATTTGTTGACAAGAATCGACTTCTAGAGAAACTAAAACGGAGAAAAACTTGCACCATGTACCTCAATCTGTTAATGCCTTTGAATGTGAAGCATCTATACTTTCAGATGACTTCAAGCCAGCTCTTGGCACAAGGCTCGACCTCTGATCAGCTTTTTTGGCCGTACCTCAATGCCAAATTCTTGGATTTTGGCTATCCATCCTGCCCTCTTGTGACCTGGCTCCCCTTGTATGATGAAATTCCTGACGTCTGGATGTATCACGAAGACAGTTATCCGGCTCTGGGAGACGAAATGCCTGAACTTCCTGAGGGATTTCATGACTGCGTGAACCTGCCGCTCAATAAAATTGTACTTTTCTTCAGGCGGCTGAATCACCTGGCTTAAGAACGCTATGGGGCGTTCTTCGCCATCATCTCCCTTCTAAGTCAGGGCTGCAGCGTAACTCTCGGGTTCTCCCACCGCGTACAGGATGAAATCCTTGGAATAGTCTGGATTGATCAACACCGAAGCTTGCGCAATTCTAGCCTTGATCTCCTCGAAGGCCTACTTTCTCTCATCAGTCCACAAGAATTCGGCATTCTTTTTTAACAGTTCGGCCATGGGCTTAATTACTTGTGCGAAGTCCGGTATGAACTTCCTCACGAAGTTGATTTGGCCGAAGAATGACTGTAACCCCTTCTTGTCGACTGGGATGGGTAAGCGGAGAAGGGCTTCTGCTCTGTCAGGATCCACTGCAAGGCCTTTCTTGGATCCACTGCAAGGCCTTTCTTAGAAATGACATGCCCCAGCAGCTTACCTTCTTTTACCGCGAAGACTGACTTCTTCGGGTTGATGGAAATGCCGAATTCACGACATCTCTCAAATATTTGCCGCAAGTGGGAAGCATGGTCCTCTCTCCTGTGAGAAAATACAATCATATCATCCAAGTAGATGACAATGACCTTGTTGAGCAGCTCTCGGAAGGCCAAGTCCATGGCTCTTTGAAACGTAGCGCCGACATTAGACAGGCCGAAGGGCATGCGCTGATATGCAAACGTTCCCCATTTGGTGGTGAACGCTGTCTTGTGTTGATCTTCGTCCTTTACCCATATCTGGTTGTATCCAGAGAATCCGTCCAACAGAAAGAACCTCTATGCTCCAGCAACTATGTGGAGGATCTGATCAATTTGGGGAAGCGGGTAATGGTCCTTCAGCGAGGCTTGATTAAGATTTCTGAAATCCACGCAGAGACGGATGTCTCCATTCTTCTTCCTCACAGAAACCAAATTCGCGACCCAAGATGAGTGCTTGATGGGGTAGATGATTTTGGCCTCCAGCATCTTCAAGAGCTCAGCTTTCATCATGGCTTCAATTTTCGGGTTTACTGCCCTTTGCTTCTGTCGGAAAGGTTTTGCATTATCTTCCAGCTCTATGGTATGCTGGATCATCTGTCTGTCATACCCCTTCAAGTCCTGGTAGCACCAGGCCACGATATCAGGGAACTCTTTGCATAATGATCTGATCTGCTTCAGTTCCTCTTCAGTGCAGTCCGCCCCGACCTTGATTGTTTTTCCAGGTTCTAGTTCCAGGTCTACGTACTGCTTGGGGTCTACTTTGATCCTGTGGGATATTGCCCTATCGTTCTGATCAAAGAGACTCTCCAGGGTAATCAGTCCTTTCGGGACATGATTGTTTTTCAACTGTATCAACCCCTCGTACTGCTCGTCATCAGGGTCTCTACCTTCTATAGTACATGCTTCAGTAATCAAAAAAGTGACGATATCCTTGTCACAATCAAACACCTGCCAGTGGGTGTCTTTATCAGGCACAGAAGGCCTGTAGATGGTACGAACCGGCTTCGGCTTCTGGACAATGTCATCAGCCGAAACGTACCTGGCTCCAACAGACGCCAGAATGTCAACGTGTTTATTCTTCTCACGTGATATGGCTTTGACATTCAACGAGTCGAATGACTCCATCAGGTCCCAGACACGGTTACAATACGCCTTGAGGTAATGCTTCTTGGAGGCACACTTATTCGTAATCTGGTTGCACACCAGCTCTGAGTCGCCAAAGATCTGCAAATGTTTCACCCCCAGTCTCTCTGCTTTTCTCAAACCCAAGCACAGAGCTTCATACTCCGCCACATTATTAGTACAGCTCCAAGCCAGCCTGTAAGTGTAGTCCTTCTGGATACCGGACGGGGAAACCAGGAGTACCCCTGCACCGGCGCCATTTTTGCATCGGGCGCCATCAAAGAACAACTTCCATAGCTTTTCTGGTGCGGGTCCTGTTGGCAATTTTGCCACATTAAATCTTTTGATAAATTTTAGCTTAAGTATGGAGCTTTCAAGCAGCAAAGAGCATGCTGAGGTGTTCAGGTTTTCGCGGGCCATAAACAGGGGCGATAAAATGGACAAAATGAGCCCTGGATATTTTATTATTGCAGATCTTCTCACCAGATTTCCAACGGTATATTATAATAGGCGATCGGGTCAGCGGATCAAAAGTTATGGCCCCGGGAAGCTGAACCAGGAAACCCAGTTTTTTTGTGCGAAGTCGGTCCGACTTCGCCCAGTTTTGGTGCGAAGTCCGACTTCGCCCAGTTTTGGTGCGAAGTTCGTACTTCGCCCAGTTTTGGTGCGAAGTCCGACTTCGCCCTTCTTTCTGGGCGCACCTTGTAGCAGGCTGGCAGGCTGGCAGGAAAAATGACTAAGTGATGGGGCGAAGTTCGTACTTCGCGCGAAGTCCGAACTGCTCTCCCTTGTCCGTGCGAAGTCCGAACGGCGGTGAGAATCAGCAAGTGCCGGTGCGCGACCCGACTTCGCAGCGAAGTCGGACTGCGCCCTTTGACCGGTGCGCAGTAGGGAAATAGTGCTACCCGACTGCGCTGTTTTTCACCTGTGCTACCCGATTGTGCTCTAATCCCGGGCGAAGTTGGATATACTGCCTTTCAAGGCAGACACGTGTCAAGCAGCATCATCCGACAAGTGTCCAGCTTTGGGATCTGAGCCAAGACATGTCGAGGAAGGGACAAGCATGGGCCGCACTACTTATGCCAGCTGCCTCATTTAAGGCTGATGTGAGTTTCCACCTGCCTCAGCTACCCGCATTCCTGTCAATGTGAAGTTCTACCCAACGCGCTGCCACGTGGCTGTTCAACCTTCAGGGAGACCATGCCGAGAGTACAGTCCAGCCCGACAAAAGTCAGCATCAGCAGTTCCGCGGCTGCTTTTGTCAGCTAATGTTTGACTGGGACTTTGTGCCCATTAATGTAATCGTGGGGTTCTCAGGCTATAAATAGCCACCACGTTTTCATTGTAAAGTGGTGGAAGGGGAATGTCTGTTAGGGAACCATTGTAACCGTGCTTCTGCTTATAAATATAAATTGTATGCCTGGTTCTGTTTTGCTGCTTTTATTTCTTTACGCTTATGCCTTACGCTTCCCTGTGTCACGGCTCGTTGATTCATTTCAGCATTTGGTGATCAGGCGCCTTTAGCATTGTTTGTGCTATGGCTTGTTGATTCATTTCAGCATTTGGTGGTCAAGCACTTTTGAACTTCATAGAATAGATGTGGTAGCAGTTCCATCAGTTGTGTGTTACATTGCTGTCCGTAGTGGTGATTGATGTGTTGCCGTGCTGTTAGTTCTCCTTGTAGGGAGAATGTTTGCTAGGGGACCATTGTAGTCGTGCGTATAAATTCTCTCGCATAACACATATACCGGCTCGACATCTCTCGGTTACTTTTTATATTTATGTTGTCGTACGTAGTGGTGATTGATGCCTTGCCGTGTCGTTAGTTCTCCTTGTAGGGAGAATGTTTGCTAGGGGACCATTGTAGCTGTGCGTACAGGTCTTTATATAAAAAGTATACTTAGGTTTTGCAGTTCTCAGTCATGCTTTGTATTTATGATGCAGTAAGTATTGGTGATTGATGTGTTGCCGTACTGTTAGTTCCCCCCACCCAACTCCACTCTCATTTGTAAATTCTTTCCGCATTTTTATCTCTTTTCCTGCACTCTCATCTTACTAACCCCCGCAGGAGCCGGCCTTCTCCGGAGATTGGCACGGAAGGCATCCCTTCCTTCCGGCCTTTCAATGTTGGTTTGCGGGTCCAGGGCGCAATAGCAACAAATCCTTTCCTCATGGCGGATTCGTGACCAACAGGTCCTACCTCTTTTCTTGCTGACTGGTCAAGTCTTTCAGGCTGAGTGACAGAGTAACGTAACCTTGCTCAGTCTCAATCATGGCGTTGAAGTCCAGCAAGGAGAACTCATCCTCCACTTGTAACAGCTCAAGGGCTTCTTCTGTCATGTCCACCACCACCAGTTCTTCAGTTGTCAGCTGAACCATGTCGTTCTGTGGCTCTTCTCCGGGTATCTCCTCTACTAGAAATGTGGAATGCTTTTCATTGTAGATCTTCAGTCTCCTTCCTTTGAAGGGCACTTCCATATGTGAGTAATCTAGAGACAAATACCCACCCAGCTTCGCAGTGAACTCCCTGGAGAGGCACATGCCGAAGTAGGGTTCCAAGTCGACCACAACGACTTTCTGTATGACCACTATGTTGAGGGCTTTGTGTAGTCGGATCGGGATATCCTTGATGACACCAACTGTCTTGATAGGGGTGTCGTTTAGTTGCAGCACACCTTGGCTGCTCCTTGTATATTCCATACCGATCTCGTCGCAGATGGCTATCGGCATAACAGTCATAGAGGCACCAAAATCCACCATGCAGTTATGTACTATATAGCCTTCCATCCGTAATGACAGATAGAAAGGAGGTGGCCTGCTTTTTCCGGTGGCGGAGACTGTCAAGGGCTGAGCTAACACAATAGGCTACGTCGGCTTCCAGTATTTTATATTTTTCAAAGATTCCTGTAGCAGATCAACTTGTCCTGGGAGCAAAAGAGCCTCATACATACTTATCTTCGCAGGAGTCATCTTTAGCTCGTCAACTATGTTGTAGCTTGAAGTGTTGGCTACTTCTATTTCTTTCGCAGGCTCATACTTAGTCCGGTATTGCTGTGTGGCCTCGACTCTGTCTCTTCGTCAGCGACGGATATCTCAGCTTCTCCTGAGCTTGTTCTTTCGTTTCGGCTAGAGACTGAGCTGCGGGGGCTTTCACCGCGGGAGCCTTGGGCGTAGGAAACTTTCTTTGGCTGCAGGAGGCCACAGTGACTTGTCAGGTGGAAGCCTAGCGGGTTGCGCCTTTTCTCTTCTGGCGTATACCTTTAATGGCTTTGCTTGGGCCACGACAGCTTCAACAGGCTTTCTGCCTTCCTTGGTCAGGAGCAACGCAGGATCTTCTGGGACGGCAAAGTTGCCTTCATCGTCCAAGATCATGTATAATTCATCCTCTATGGCGCTGCCCGCCAGGGTCTGGAGGTAATGCTGATGCAGCATGCACCCTTCTTCTGAATGTGGATCATTGCACGTGGAGCACCAGTTAACCTGGTCAGAAGTGCTAGGTTGATCCTCATTGGCAGCATTCCTTGCAGGGGGGTGCCTTTGAGCTTGTGCGGCTTGGTCTTTCGTTAGCGCCGGAGGAGGATACGGTCTCCTTGGAAGGAACTCCATCTGGGCTTGCTTCTTCTTCATTATCATCATGTCGTTAGATATAGTATGATACCCAGAGGCCAGATCCCGCACCTCTTGGAGGATTTTATTTTGAATATCATTGTCAGCAGGTGCCAACCGGGCCGGCGGAGGTAATGCAGCCAATGGCGGGGGTGCAGAATAAGTCGCGTACTAAGGGGGAGCTGGGAGTGCGGGATACTACGGAGGCGGAGGTGGTGAGTTAGGATAATGAATTTGAGGCGGGCCGTAGGGGTTTATAACCGGTGCCGGATTCCATGGCTGCTGGGGGTGCTGACTTGATGATGATGGCATCACACCAGAGACCGATGGGTACTGGGACTGAGGAAAATCAAGAAAAATAGGGGGTTGCACTCTATGCGGGAGTCTGCCTATGGAGATTATATCTAATTCTGCTTGTTGGGCAGCTTCGTATAGGGCAGGGAAGGAATCGACTCGGGCTATCTTCAAAAGCAGGCAGATAGCTGAGTTGAAAGACCTCAGGTAGTAGTGTGCAGCCTGACCTGCTGAAGGTCGTAGTTCGCAAGGTACTCTTTTCCAAGACCTCGCAAACCTTATGTTGAAGTCTGATACCTCCTCTTGTGGGTGACGTTGGATACTTTGGAACTGATGCAACAGCGAAGAGGGATCGGCAGACTCGTTGCATCCTTTTACAAGCGTGCCTGCCATCTGAGGCCACCCCATGATAGATCCTTCTGGCAAAGATCTCCACCAATAGAGAAGCTTCCCGCTTAAGGAAAGAGCCAGTAGACGAGTCTTGACACTCTCATCAGTAATAGAGTGTAGCGCAGCCAAGGCCAGAATGTCCTGGATGTGTTCATACGCCGTTTTGCCGTAGCCATCATAAGTAGGGATGGCCTTCAGGGCAGCGGGGGGTACAGCCTCTTGTCCGACTAGGGCCAAGGGCCCCGTGGAGTCGACCGTCGGGAAGAGGTCGTCATCATTTTGTTGAGCAGCCATTTCTTCTTCCCCTCCGGTCTTGTACTCAGTATCGGTGTCGTCCGAAGATGTAGGTTGCTCTTCAAATTCGGCCTCTTCGATCTTGGTTTCGGATTCGTCTATGCGAGCTTGGTAGTCAGCCAGCCTGACGCGCTCTCCCAGAGCGTTGATGTCAATTTCGTAAAGATCAGGCTAGTTTCCCGGATTCCTTGCTCTCCACCTTCTTGTATGCATGAAGGCGCTTGGACCGGTCTCACGGACTCAAAGAATATTCAGGTACTTGCAGAGTCGCCAGGTGTTCTGATTTTAACAGCAATGAAGCGAACACCGATGCTTCGATTTTGTTTTGGGTGGGAAACTTTCGTGTCCCACCGGGCGTGCCAGAGAAACTGTTGGTTACGAATCTGCCACTAGGATAGGATTTAGTGAAATGCGCCCTAGATTCGCCCACCAAATTGAAAGGCCGGAAGGAAGGAATGCCTTTCGTGCCAATCTTTGGAGAAGGTCGTCTTCCTATGTGTTTTCTCGGATGGTATTAAGCTCAAAGTGCAGGAAAGAAATTAAAAATGCGGAAAGAGATACAAATATGATTTGCGTTGGGTGGGGAGGATAAGCAGCACGGCAACAATCAATCACCACTACTAACAGCAATTAAATACAGAATACATTTCAGAAACTACAACTGTCATACATCCTATGTATCCTCTAACTATGCATTCCAGGAATACTTAATCATCAAATACCGATATCCAGATAACAGAATAACAGTAAGCAATAAAATAAGCAACATGAGGCAGAAATGCTAATTAAAGGCAGCACAAAGAACGATAACAGTAAATAGAGCCAAGTGTATCTTGCATTCAAAAGCAAACGTACAACTACAATGGTTCCCTAGCAGGATATCCCCCTTCCACCCCCTTTACAATGATGTGGTGCAGCTATTTATAGTGCAATTTCCCCCCGATTACAACTTTGGGCACAAAATCCCAGACCCGACAATAGCTGACAAAAGCGGCAAAAGAGTTGTTGATGTTGACTCCTGCAGACAGGGAGTGTACTTGCAGCAAGGTCCGCCTGAAAACTTGGCAACTACGTGGCAGTGCGGTTGACAAAACTTTGAGTCAACTTGAATGCGGGTAGCTGTGGTAGATGGAACTTTGAGTCAGCTTAAATGCGGGCAGCTACGGTAGATCA
This sequence comes from Wollemia nobilis, assembly GCA_028583015.1. Lineage (NCBI taxonomy): Eukaryota > Viridiplantae > Streptophyta > Pinopsida > Araucariales > Araucariaceae > Wollemia > Wollemia nobilis. Next base: position 1,431,247 of record JAQPPZ010001671.1, on the reverse strand, counting down.
TTTGGCCCATGCCTGTCCTTTTCCTATCACATCTTCGGCTCGAATCCCGAGGCTGGACACTTGTCAAATTCTGATGAGAGACGTATCTGCCTTGAAAGGCAGTCTCTCTTTCATGTCCGACTTCGCCCAGAATCAGAGCGCAATTAGTCAGCACAAGTGGGGAACAGCGCAGTTGGGGAGGCCTCCGTGCCTAGACTGTTTTTGGGCCGCTTGAAACATCTTGCCCAAGTGCGCACAAGTCAGAAGGCGCAGCCCGACTTCGCTGCGAAGTCGGGTTGCGCACTCCACACTTAGCCGGTTCTGCTCGCTGTTCAGACTGCGCACAAGAATCAGGGCGCAGCCCGACTTCGCTGTGAAGTCGGGTTGCGCTCTGGCACTTAGCCGATTTTCAGGATCCGCTGCTTCCCAGGTGCGCGCAGGAAAGAGAGCGTAGCCCGACTTCGCTGCCGCAACCCGACTTCGCTGCGAAGTCGGGTTGCACTCTGGCACTTAGCCGATTTTCAGGATCTGCTGCTTCCCAGGTGCGTGTAGGAAAGAGAGCGCAGCCCGACTTCGCTGCAAAGTCGGGTTGCGCTCCTGTACTTAGCCAAATTTCGGTCCTTTTTGTCCTCTTCCGCACTTCGCATTCCCGAGTGTGCTCGAACTTAAGGGCGCACCCCAACTTCGCTGCGAAGTCGGGTTGCGCTCTTAGACTTAGAAATTTTCAGGGAATGTTTGCTCTGTTTTGGGAATTTGACCGAAGAAAGTACAAGGGGAAAAAAGGAGGAATGAAACTGACAGAAGGGGAGAAAGGGGACAGTGGAGAAAGGGAAAGAAGGAGGAGGGAAGGGAGAGCAGCATACTTACAAAAAATGAAAACATGGCACCCCGTGCAAAATGTGGCAACAACAACCACTCAACACAAGGTCCATGAGTCCATGTTTGTTTATAGTTTGTTATGATATACTGGGCAAGGCAATTGTATTTAACTACCCTCAAACCAATGAAGCAAATAGTTCAGCCTCTAGTTGTTCCAACATTATGAGCATGTTGTGTTCCAGTACTTACTTGGGGAAATGACTTATATCATGATTCTTCGACCCTCTATGCATCATTTGTTTATTTTGACTTGTGTTATTCTGGCATTCTCACATGAAGTGCTCACACAGATAATATTTATGACATTGAACAATTCGTCTATTGTTGGTATCCTACTCAATTGGCCCACCACCTATGTTTTGATTCTAGATTTTTGTTGCCTTGGTGGTTGTTATACATCACTAGTGCCAGTACCCTTTCAATTGTTAGAAACATTCTCCCTCTGTTCCACTTACACCTGTAGATCGTTCTTCATATCGAACGGGCATGCCCTTCCACATCATAATTCAATTCATAACTCATTGACACAACCCTCAACTTTGCATTCAATTCATAACTCATTTATTTCCATTCTTCAATTTGCTTAACAAGCGCATGACGTCCTTGCAGATATCATCTATTGATGTTCCTTCTCCATTACTCTTGCTTTTGACATCATTGATTACTTGACCCTAACCTCTAGGTGATACCTTCAATTTGCTTTCTAAATTCATGGCTTGCTTGAAGACCTTTTGAAATGACATAGGAAGGACAACCTTCACCTTTTTCCTATGCTTAGGAAGAATTCCCTCCTAAACAACCTTTTCTCAAGTCCCTCTATTCTGAAACTCTGTGTTTCGGGTTAAGGAAAATCAAGAAACAATACAATTGAAAAATAATAGAATATAACAAATCATAACACAAAAATATATAACAAAAATAACACAATGATTTTATTACTTAGAAAACATAGTACAATGCAAGCAATATTGAGAAGGGATATGAGGCTATAACATTGCATCCATTACTCATGTCTTTTATAGTGGGAGGTACATCTTTCTTAATATAAAATTTGGTGGGTTAAAAATGCAACTTATTGCATATGGGACATCACCAGTATGGAAATGTGGTGGTTCACCTTCCATGAGTTACAAAGTGCATATTAAATGAAAGCTACATACCATAGTAGCAAAACTCGAACTCGGCTCGGACTCGGAAAAATCGACTCAGGGCTCGGACTCGAGACTCGGTAAAAAGGAAAAATGAAAAAAAAAAAAAATTCATTGAAAAAATAAGTTTTTTCATGCATATTACTTATTAGTATATTCTAACACACTTACTCAACATTCAACATTATACAAATAAGAAATTAACAAGAGAAATACATAAAATTTCAATAAATTTATTTTTAAAAATTAAATTTAAATTGAACATATTAAATTTTTATATAAAAACTTTATTTATTTTTTTATTAAAATAATTTTAGACATCCAATGGTTACCGATTTCTAGTGTTTTACTCCACGGGTTAGGGTTTATAACTTTATAGCGACAACATCCAATGGTTACCGGTTTTTATATGCATAAAAAAAAAAAAAACTCTATAATCTATTTAAATCTTATATAATTAATTATATATGAATATTATAAACACGTTGAGAAGCCTGTTATAAACAAAACAAAACGAAGAAAAGAAGGTTTTCTCAATTTTTTTTTTAAAAAACCCCAAGTGTCTAATGAATTGTTACTCTTTGACTTTGTCGTGTCATGTTGTTGCCAAATTTGAGCATAGTAACTATGGTTGAAGTACATAGGAGGCTAGAAGGAAAAAGAGCTAGGTAGTAGTGCAATTCATCATTAAAAATGAGACTTAGGAGTTAACTCAGTTACTTTGTTTTAAATATTCGATTGATTGCAAATGGAAATAACAGACGTAAATATAAAGCTGAGAGCATTGTGATGCCTCCCTTTCGAGGGAGTGGCATTGGGGGTCAAATGACCTTTGTTGTCATGAAGGGTTTGTGATTTAGCATTCAGGGCCATATATAAGATTTTGTATGATCGTGTGCACAACTTTGGATGCAAACAACTGAAAGAACGTGTGCACAGTTAAACTTAAGCATGGTATAACCGTCAGATCAAAGTCAAACCTGGTCTATGGAGTATGGACGCCCAACCGACCACCGTCACAACGACCCCAATTTTTTCTGCGACCTCCTTAGCTCCGGAAACAAATTTTCCAGTATTAGGACTCTGTGAGAGCAATGCGCCCGCCATCGATTAAAGTTTCGGTAATATTTTTTAGTTTAGAAGGGGATAGACGAGTCACGAAATAGGAGTAAGATTATAAACTTATAATACGTGGACTCCATAATAGTATAAACCTTTAGCGTGCAAAGGGATTTTAAATTTTAAATTTTAATTTTTTCTTAGGCCGAAACTTATAAATCATAATACGCGAAAATTTTAATTTAATTTCTTCTTGGGCCGGCCAAGTCACGACGTCAGGACTCGCAAGTCCCAGCCAGACTCAGACTCGGATCAAACTCGGCTTGGACTCGGCCGAGTCCAGAAAAAAAAAAGTCCAAGTGTACTCGACACGGCTGAGTCCACTCGGACTCAGACTTGATCAAGTACTCGAGACTCGGACTAGGTCGAGTCCAAGAAAAAAAAGAGTCTGAGTGTAATGTCCTACCCTATTCTGAGAATGGAGTTTGCAATCTGTTTTTTTTTTTTGTGTATTCTATTTTTTTTGTGTTTTTTCAGATGATGAAAATGTACAGAAATTGCATAAACAACAAACTTTGACAAGCAATAACTTTCAAACTACTTATCCAGAAGCTCTGAAAATTGGTATCTAGATAATAAATATATAGAGCTAGCAACCCATTAAAGGAAATTGGAAAATAACAATGTACCAGGTATTTATGCAAATCTGGAAATGACTGTTCAGACTCTGATCAGCAACCCAGGAAACTTGAATTTTCATTCCAAACTTCAAATACAATGTTCTATTTGCCCGGAAATCAGTACAAATTGCTCCTAAGAGCCAAGCGACCAGGTTCAGACCCAGAAACTGTCAAAAAAAGCAGATTTACAATTTGCACGAATTCCAATACAAGCTCCAGTTGTACGGCTAGGCAGGAAATTGGTACGGCAGCCTTGGAAAAATGTGTAGCAGTAGAAAATAGTCTTCAATATTGGTCGATTTACTCCTCTAACCCAGGCACCTTGATATCAACACCAAACCCTAGCTTATTTCCTCAACAAATGGCTCTGTGAATGATTTCCAGGTGGTGCGCTACAGCCGGCAGTGGCGTCCAAACTGAAGTATGAAGTCAGCTCTTGAAACCCCTGAAAATACTTGCCCAAACTTGATAAATATCTCTGAAAATGCAATCCTTATCAGCTCCAATGCATTCCCTATGCTGGAAATGCTCCAATCAACCTGAGGATGTCTTTCAATCCCGAAGTTGATGTCCCTGTAGGAGGATTTCGTCTCCAACAAGCTTAGAAAACCCTACAGATGCTCTGCAAGTCTCCTTACACAATATCTCCCAATAACAATAGCCAAGAATGAATGAAATGAAGCATTTCAAGTCCTTTTATATCCTCCTCCAAAGTGGTCGGCCCTTTTTGGCTATCACAAATACATTTTATAACATTAAAATATTTTAAATTGCCACTTTATGAATGTGGCGTCCAATATTGGCCCTTTCATAAGTCACTTTTATGAAGTAAAATTAAAACTTAAGTGACTTACATTATCCTTATGTCCCCATTTTATAAAATAAAGTTATAACCATATTAAATTAAATATTTAATTTAATTTAATATAATTAAAACTTCGCTCATTAAAATCTCAAACCTCTGGTTATCCAATCCACGAACAGGAGGTAGAATCGGACACCCATTTCGCCAAAGAATCTCACTACACTGTCCGACATCACCGGAAACCCTGATAACTGACTTACTAAAAATAGTAAGTCCATGCTCCGCTGTCCGAAACGGCCCCAAAATCTAGCAACTAAAAGCTTAGCACGTCCAGACGACAACCCCCCAACCTCCAGTGGGCTCCCCAACACCTGACACAGCCTACGGGAACCCGAGAGTAGGCTAGTCCACAAGGCTCCTGCTGACTGATTAGGAAGGGGACATTACACCGAGTGGACTCGACGCGGCTGAGTCCACTTGGACTCAAAATCAAACGAGTACTCGGGACTCAGAAAGAGTCTGACAACATAGCTACATACACATGACTAATCCTTTTGTGTTATGTGCTCTAGTAATGTATCAACATGGCTAGAGACATATTTTGGCTTCGAATATCTAAAACTATGGACTTAGTATTTTTAGTAATTATTTTGTTTTGCATTTTTAAGGGCCTTCTAAGCATTTGTTTTTTCCCCCTCTATTTCATGCAATTGCAAGGAAACATGCCATCAGCAAGGTTCCCTATTGGAAGTTCATGTTGTTCTAAACTTTCCAAGGCTTTTTGAACAGATCAAAACAAAGTACATGCACAAAGTTATGCCCTTAACAAAGTGGTTACATCATATGCCTAGATCAATCATACCCCCTTGAAAAGCAATGGTCCCCATTATGTCAACTTTTAATATCAGGACATGAGATCAATTTTGGGGAAGAAATTTACACCACGGAGTAGGTCCAACAAGTCATCTATTGGAGGGAGTACATAGCAATTCTTCACAGTGAATTTCCTCAAAGCTCTGTAGTCAATATAGAGTCTCCACATTCCATATTTCTTTGAAGCCAAGACACTTGGACCACAAAATGGTCAAGCATTTCATCTGATATGGCCTTCCAAATCAATTCTTGGATTAGCATCCCATTTTTATTGTTTTTGAGGACTAATCTACAATACACGTGCACTAACCAAAGCAAACCAAGAACTAAGTCAGTGGAATGTTTAACTTTGCAATGAGGTACATTAGTTAGTGACTTGAACAAGTCACCATATTTATCTACACTTCGGTCCATTTGCTCATGTTGAGCAGATCCTACAATCGGTGTGGTGGTAGCAACGGTCCTTATCCTTTGTGGCTTAATCATCAAGAGAATGATTTCCCTCATTTTGTCTATCATCTTCTTGCATTGTTTGGCATTGACTAAGAAAACAAAGGTAGGAGGAGATACCTATGGTATCCAAAAGCACTGATCTCCAACAATGACAATGACGCTCCGAGAATGGTTGGCCAAGATCACATCAGAAATACATGCAAGTACACAACAATAAGGAAGCTAACTCAACTTAGTAGATACATGCAAGTACACAACAATTCAATCTTGATTATAAACTCACGGAACTCATAGATGCATGCAAGTACACAACGTTCCAATTATTTGCAATAAATTTGAAATAACCTGGTCAAGCTTACACACTATAACATCCACATTTGTTTAACAACTGCCAGCTCCAACTAAGTTTAAGTGTGTAGAAGGTATCATAGGAGAACATTGTTGGGCGACAACTATCATACCCCTCAACTACCCAACTATCCATATACATATAACACATTAAAAGTACCCCATTGTGTATTACATGTAATTTTATTCCATTAAGAAAAACATCACATATGACATGCTATGCACAAACACACTATGTATAATAAGACTACTGCACCCATCACTTGTGATGCAACCTATGAGACTAATCAAATTGTTTGTCTACATCTACTCCCTCCAATATATTGTTGGCATCCCTAAATCAACATCCCTCTCAGTTTCCTTTTCTCTTTGTTTTTGCTTCTTGGGTCTTCCTTTCCTTTTTTCATTCCCACCAACCCCTTCATCTTCATCAATTTTTTCATACCGTTCATAGTAAGACTTATCATGTATAGGTTTGTCTTGCTCTGAAGGATCTGAAGTGCAAGGAATAACCTCAAAAGCACTTTCTTCTCAATGTTGCCCTTGAAACCCTAAAGTGCAACGATGTTTCTTCATAGCAATTACCTTCTTATGCTGCCCTAAAATGCTATGGATATCTTCCATCCTCATATCTCTATTATGTTGCTCTTGAAAAGTGCAAGGGATAACCTCTACACTATTATTATTTTTATTGCAAGGAGAGGATTTTATACTATTTGAGGAAAATGAAGACGATTTACCTGGAATAAACCTAACCTCTTCTACCTCCTTTGTTTTAAAAATTTTCCTCCACATCTTCCTTTGCACCTTAAATTCCTTCTAAATTTCAACTTGCACATTGTAATTCCTCATCACTTGTATCATTGTTTATCTTTTATAAAGATTGATCAGAGTGAACTATGATGGCCTTTGTCATATGGTGTTGTAGATATGTTTTCTTTGCCTCTTTTTCTAAAGTGGAATATCCTTGATCTAATCCAACTTCTACTAGAGTATGATTAACTTGATTTATCTTGAAGTTTGTGTCCTGACCAAAATTTTATCTCTTTCCCCATCATTTTGACATTGCAATCTCTTGTTGTGTGTTCAATCTCATAACAATTGTGGCATCGAAATGCAAGGTTTTCATATACCACTTGTTGATCCCATTCTATTCATTCAAATTTAATCCTAATGGATTGTGGCAAAGGTTTTGAAATATCCCTAGCGACATATATGTAGATATATACAACATGGTTGCATTCCTTAGTTGTTGGTCCCTTCTGGATTAACTCACCCAAGGTATTCTCAATATTCTTCAAAACATCCTTATTGATAAGTAGATATGCAAGTCCAAAAATCCTAACCCACACTAATAGCTTTTCAATAATTTCTATCTCAACAAAAGTGTTCTCACTCCATGGTCTTAAATATAGAGCATCTCTCTCCCTAAACCATGGGCCACCCTCCAATATTGCATTCCTAATATTTGAACTAGAAAAGAAAGAAACGTCATGGAGTAATTTGAATTCAATCCCTACTTCCACTTGAACAAATTTTGAATCTTTGAAACCCCTAGCCAATATCCATGGAACTTTCATAATGACCTTTTGCTTTTAAGAACCATTGTATCATGCTCGATGTAATGTCCCCTTTCCTAACTAGCCACTATGTACAGTATGGACTTGCCTATACAATGGTTCCTGTAGGCAATGTCGTGTGTTTGGGAGCCTCCAGGTGTTGTGGAGTTACTGTGGACGTTCATTTTTCAGTGTGGTCAGCTTTCAAGACCGTTTTCAGCAGGTTTTAGGGGGACTTACTATTTTTAGTAAGTCTATCAGAGGCAGTATCTTGGGAAGCGGACGTTACGGATGGATTGTTCGGCGAAATGGGTGTCCATTTCCAGTATTTTTTCTTGGGTCCGGCCTTAGGAGGATTATTATTTTAATGCCCAAAAGTTATTAATGTAATATTTAAATGTAATGTTTAAATATTCTAATGTTGGACTTATATTTTATTATTAAGAGGTTATTGTTGGTTACGAATCTGCCATGAGGAAAGGATTTGTTGCTATTGCGCCCAGATTCGCCCACCAGATTGAAAGGCCGGAAGGAAGGGATGCCTTCTGTGCCGATCTCCGGAGAAGGCCGGCTTCCTGTGGGGTTTTGTTAAGATAAGAGTGCAGGGAAAGAGATAAAAGTGCGAAAAGAGATAAAAGTGCAGAAAGGGATTCCAAATGTGATTGGAGTTGGGTGGGAGGAATAAGCAGCACGGCAACGAATCAATCACCACTACTAACAGCATTCATCTACATACATTGAAACTACAGCTATCAGCGATCCCATGTATCCTCTATCTATGCATTCCAGGAATACCTGGACACCAAATGCTGGAGTCCAGAGTTCAGTACAACAGCAAGCAATGACACAAGAAACATGAGGCAGAAATGACAAGGAGAGGCAGCATGCAAGATAAAAGACAGTAAGCAGAGCCAAGTGTATGTTTGTATTTGAGGCAAACACACAGCTACAATTGTTCCCTAGCAATATATTCCCCTTCCACCACTTACAATCAAAACGTGGTGGGTATTTATAGCCTAAAATTCCCCCCGATTACATTCATGGGCACTAAGTCCCAGACAAGACAGTGGCTGACACAAGCGGCCGAGGAGCTGTTGACACTGACTTCTGTCGGGCCGGACTGTCCTTCCAGCATGGTGTCCCTGAAGGTGGTATAGCTACGTGGCGGTGCATCGGGTCAAATCTTAGGTCAGCAGGAATGTTGGTAGGTGCAGCAGATGTCACTTCACATCGGCTTAAATGGTGACAGATGGCGCCGGTAGTTTAGCCAATGCTTTCTCCTTGTGTGGTCAAGTCTTGGCTCGAATCCCAAAGATGGACACTTGTCGGATGCTGATGCGTGACATGTGTCTGCCTTGAAAGGCAGTTTATCCAACTTCTCCAGGAATTCGGGCGCTATCGGGTGGCGCAGGATGAAGACAGCGCAGTTGGAAGGCCTTCTTGCCTTAGCATTTTCTGAGTTGACTTTATCCAACTGCGCACCGGTCAAAGGGCGCACTCCGACTTCGCTGCGAAGTCGGGTGTCGCACCGATGCCTGTCTCCTTTCGCTGTTCGGATTTCGCACTGGAAGAGGGGCGCACTCCGACTTCGCTACGAAGTCGGATATCGCCCCCAGCACTTTAGCTGATTTTCTGACAGTGTTCCCCTAGTGCGCCCAGGAAAAAGGGCGCACCCCGATTTCGCTGCGAAGTCGGGTGTCGCCCTTGACACTTAGAGTCAAATTTTCAATTATTTCCTGTCCTGTTGTGCACTTCGGGTTCCCTATTGCGCTCCAACTGAGGGGCGCACTCCGACCTCGCTGCGAACTCGGATGTCGCCCCAATACTTAGAAAATTTTCAAGGAACACCTGCTGAAGTTTTACTGGGGGGAAGAAAGGGAGAAAGAAGAAGAGGGAATGAAACTGTGAGGAAGAGGAAGAAAGGGAGAGATGAAGAAAAGGGAAGATGAGGTGAAGGAAAGGGAAAAGAACAGCATACATGCAGAAACTAAAAACATGGCACCCCTGTGCAAAATGTGACAACATTCCTGGCGGCTCGCGGGGTGTCGAGCTCGCCTCGACGCAATGAACCATGCCTTTATCCTTTGGGTGCAGAGGAACTTCCTTCCCCCTGTCTTTTGCTGCTCTGGTCACTTCCCTCGCGGCAACTGTTCTTCTTCAGGTTCGCTTTCACCAGTTGCCTCCTCAGTCTCGCCTTCGAAATTTGAAGGCTATCCACTTTCGGCCTCCCGCCTGCTTATGCGTTCGAGCGCAGCCTTAGCTTGATTCCAGACTGCGGCTTGGAAGAGAGTGGGGTCGTTGATCTCTCTGAGTAATGCATGGAATGCAGTGACCGCGTGCAGGTCAATGGTGTTAAATCTTTTGCCCAACTCCTCCAGAGAAGAGTTGATTTTGCAGTACTTCCCATGGCCTGGCCCAGAAATTGGATGTTAAAATCGTAAAATGAGCCCTTCCGGTACAGGACCTCAGTCCACTCGTACATGGGGAGCGGCTCTCCTTGTTCATTCGCTTCCCTCAGGTTGGGGACGTTCATCCGGTAATGCATATGGTACAGGCATAGCCATGTGAGGAATGAGCAAAACCGGAAATCCGTTGACTGCTTCTACTGCAGTCGCACCAGGATCGCATGGATTGCGTAGGCCAACCAGTCCGCCCAGTCGTAGAAGATTGGATGCTTCCCACTTTTCTGTGCCGTAGAGTCGTAGAACTCTCCGTGCAGGATACATTCGGCCATTGCCAGCTGAAACGGCCGTACCACTCTATCTGAGTCGCAACCGAGGACCCATGCCAGGATGATGTAGATATACTTGTTTTCAAAACGGTCCAGTGGTATGGGGCCAGTCGGCCATTGTCCAGCTTTTAGCGGAGTCTTCAGCTCTGAATCCAGGAACTCTCTCATCCGCTTCGTTTGAGTAAACCTGTCGGTCTGCTCTTCGATGTTCACCCTTCTAATAATAGCGTCTGGGCTGTACTGGAGCCCCGGGGCGAACGCTGGCTAGACGCTCTCTCGGAAAAGAGTGAACACCACCCTTCCTCTGTTATCGCATACCTGCCGCGCAGCTGGTTTATAATATTCGGCAATCGCCTCAACCAGCTCCGAGCACCAGTGGGTCGGAGGGCACAGGAACCGGCAAAGATTTGAATTATATGCGGCTCCGAGGTGGTGGGAAGGAGAAACCTTACCCACCCACTTTGCGATAGTTAGACGCAGCTTTGTGAGACTGATAGAGAACACACCATTTTTGTACCCGGACAAGCGATTGATTGGCGGTGGCGAAGTCTGGCCAGCGATGCGCCTCTTTGTTCTAGATTTCGATTTCTTGCCCTTCCGAGGCGCTGCGCTCTCATGGGCGCTAGAGTCTGGAGATTCCTCAGCTTCGTGCGGATCTTCGCCAGATTGCGCCTGTACGGGCGCTTTCCCTTTATCCATTCTCGTTGAAACAATCAGAGACAGGAGCAGCAGCTTCAGAGCTTGTCAGCTTTATTCTCTGCAGTCCGGGATTCAGCTTCGAACGTTATGATTTTTCTGGCTGTGCCAGGGTCCTCTTGTAGACAGCAACTGCCAGCATTAATGGTGCGAGGGAGGGAGTTAGGGCAGTTTGCTTTCGGTTGGTGGAGGCGTTATGATCTTGGCGGCTGCGCATGGGCCCGTTTTTTTGAAAAACGTTCCTATTAGTCGTTGGCCCAAGCGCGCCTTACCCTTTAAATGTATCTTCATGGGTAATCGCACAATCATTTAAACTCTCTCGAACCATGTGCCGTAGCTGACGTCACTGGCGTCAATTGGGCACACTTTCCAAAAGACCTTGCAATTAATTCACCCAACCTTGCCATGTGTCGAACTTTGCACCGGGCCCGTACTTACAAACTTTTGGCACCGTCCGTGATGAGCCGTTTGGGCTTCGCCCGGAATTGGGGGCGTGATCCGACTTCGCCCAAAAAAGGGGCGCACTTCGGACTTCGCCCAGAATCTGGGCGAACTTCGGACTTCGCCCCAAAAATGGGCGCAACTTGGAACTTACGTTTTGTGCGCCATCTTACCCAGGGTGCGCCCAAGAATGGGGGCGCATTCGGACTTCGCCCAAAAAACGGGCGCGATCCGACTTCGCCCACCAATATGGGCGCAGTTCGACATTAGGCGTTTTCTTTGTAGTCCGCTACCCGACTGCACCCTTTGGAGAAGGCGCAACCTAACTTCACTGCGAAGTCGGGTGAGCAGCCAGACTAGGCATTGCAGCTTTCTTTTAACTTCTCCCTTCCCTCTTCGCACCATTTGATGGGCACTACCCGACTTCGCTGCGACGTCGGGTTTTCGCCTCAGAATTGGGCTACTTAAACTATAAATAAAAAATTGAAATATTTACAAGCTGAAAAAATGGAAGTACAAGAAGGGAAATCTGTACAAGGAAGGACCCTTCCGGGCGCCTTGAGCGGTGGTACATCTTCAGGTGGAACCCGTTGATGGGAATGGGGAGAGGATGTCCCTCCATGTCCCGAAGCAGATATGCGTTGAACTGATTAACACGGGCAATCTAATAGGGGCCCTCCCAGAGGGCATCAAACTTTCCGTGGTTGTCGGGCTTCGCCTTCAACGAGTCCCATTTCAGCACCAGATCCCCGATTTTGAAAACTCGGGCAGTGGTGCCTTTTACGAACCAACCTTGTGTTGGTTCAGCGTGTTTTTTGAAGGCCTGGTACGCTTTTTCTCTGTCTTCCTCCAACTGCAGCAGTTGGCAAAATCTGTCTTCCACCGGATCCCCGCTGCTTCTTTCTTCGTCAAGCATCCAGAGAGCGGGTATTTCAATGTGCGTTGGCAAGACAGCTTCTTTGCCATACACGAGCGCATAAGGGGACATTTTGATGGACTTTTTGAATGAAACTCTGTCCGCCCATAGCGCCCGATCCAGGAGTAGGTGCCAAGTCCTCTTGTTCTTCTCTACTGTCCTTCGAATGATCTTCAGCATATTTTTATTGGTGGACGTGGCGAGACCGTTCCCCTGCGGGTAGTAGTTGGAAGACATCTTGTGATAGATGCCAAATTTGCTAGTGTACTCCGTGAGTACTGCGCCTGCGAACCCCGGACCATTGTCCGTCACTATTGATTCTGGGACCCCGAAACGGGTAACCAGGCTTTCAAGGAACCTGATGACCGTCTCTTGGTCAGCATTCTTTGTGGGGATCGCCTCTGCCCACCGCGTGAAGTAGTCGGTGGCGGTTAAGATGAACTTGTGGCCTGCTGCAGAGTTCGGCGAAATCACCCCGATGAAATCCAGACCCCATTGCTAAAACGGAGTCTCGGCTTGGATCGGTTGAAGGGGCAGGGGTGCTTTTCTGTTTCTGCCAGCAAATCTTTGGCATTGATCACACTTGGTACAGACCGCATGAGCGTCTGTAAACAGGGTAGGCCAGTAGTACCCAGCCCTGATTATTTTCAAGGCCGTGGGCCTTGCGGAATGATGACCTCCAGGCATCCCGGAGTGAAATTCTCCGAGGACCCTAGACTGGTCTGATTTTCTGACGCACCGCAATAGGATGCCGTCGATGTTTTTAAAATAAAGCCCCTCGGGGCGAAGAGTGTACTTCAAAGCACCTAACCGAAACCTCCTTCTTTGTGAGGCGTTCATGTGGTCTGGACATCTTCCGGTGCAGAAGTATCTCACCATTTCATTTGTCCAGTCGCACTCCTCGAGTAAGGAGTTGGCTAGGTTGATGCGTGTTGCTGGATCCTCCCACTCGCAGGCGGCTATCTCGGCTATCGCTCTTCGGGCTAGCTCCTGGCACAAGGCTCGGCCTCTGATTAACTTGGTTGGCCGTACTTCGATGTCGAACTCCTGGATCTTAGCAATCCATCCTGCCCTCTTGTGCCCTGGTTCTCCTTGAATGATGAAGCTTCGAACGTCCGGGTGGATCACAAAGACAGTGATCTTACTCTGGGAGACAAAGTGCCTGAACTTTCGGAGAGACTTCATGACAGCGTGAACCTGCCGCTCTATGAAGTTGTACTTTTCCTCGTGTGGCTGGATCACTTGGCTCAGGATCGCAATGGTGCGCTCCTCGCCATAGTCTCCCTTTTGGGTCAGAACTGCGGCGTAACTCTCTGGTTCTCCCACCGCGTACAGGATGAAATCCTTGGAGTAGTCCGGGTTTATCAACACCGGTGCTTGTGCAATTCGAGCTTTGATTTCCTCGAAGGCTTGCCCCCTTTCCTCAGTCCATAAGAACTCAGTATTCTTTTTCAGCAACTCGGCCATGGGCTTGATTACCTGTGCGAAGTCCGCTATGAACGTCCGCACGAAGTTGATTTGGCCGAAGAAGGACTGCAGCCCTTTCTTGTCGATTGGAGGGGGCAAGCGGAGGAGGGCCTCTGCTCTGTCAGGGTCTATAGCTAGGCCTTTCTCTGAGATGACATGCCCCAGCAATTTTCCTTCTTTCACCGCGAAGACAGACTTCTTCGGGTTTATGGAGATGACGAATTCGCAACACCTTTCGAATATTTTCCGCAAGTGGGGAACATGATCTTCTCGCTTGTGAGAGAAAACAGTCATGTCATCCAGGTAGATGACAATCACTTTGTTGAGCAGCTCTCGGAAGGCCAAGTCCATGGCTCTTTGGAATGTGGCGCCAGCATTGGATAAGCCGAAAGGCATGCGCTGATAGGCAAACGTTCCCCATTTGGTGGTGAACGCCGTCTTGTGTTGGTCCTCATCCTTGACCCATATCTGGTTGTAGCCGGAAAAACCGTCTAAGAGGGAAAATATTTGGGCTCCAGCAACTATATGGAGGATCTGATCAATTTGGGGCAGCGGATAATGGTCCTTGAGGGAGGCCTGATTCAGATTTCTAAAGTCCACACAGAGACGAATGTCTCCGTTCTTCCTCCTCACAGGAACCAAATTCGCAACCCAGGATGAATGCTTGATGGGGTAGATGATCTTGGCTTCCAGCATCTTCAAGAGCTCGGCCTTCATTATGGCCTCGATTTTTGGATTGACGACCCTCTGCTTTTGCCGGAATGGCTTGGCGCCATCTTCTAGCTCGATGGTATGCTGGATTATTTCTCTGTCATACCCCTTCAAGTCCTGGTAGCTCTAGGCTACTATGTCCGAGAACTCTCGACACAATGCTCTGATCTGCTCGAGTTCCTTTGAGGTGCAGTCTGTTCCAACCTTGATTGATTTTCCAGGTTCTAGCTCCAGGTCGGCGTACTGCTTCGGGTCTACTTTGATCCGGTGAGATATGGCTCTGTCATTCTGATCAAATAGACTCTCAAGAGTAATCAGTCCTTTTGGGACATGATTATTTTTTAACTATATTAACCCCTCATATTGCTCGTCATCAGGGTCTCTACCTTCGATTGCATAGGCTTCATTTACCAAAAATGTGACGATCTCCTTGTCACAGTCAAACACCTGCCAGTGGGTGTCCTTATCAGGCACAGAAGGCCTGTAAATAGTACGAATCGGCTTCAGCTTCTGGACAGTGTCATCAGCCGGAATGTACCTTTCTCCAACAGACGCCAGAATGTCAGCATGCTTGTTTTTCTCTCGTGAAATAGCCTTGACATTCAATGAGTCAAAAGACTCCATCATATCCCAGACCCGATTTTGGTACGCCTTGAGATAGTGCTTTTTGGAGGCGCACTTATTCGTGACCTGGTGGCACACCAGTTCTGAATCTCCGTAGATCTGCAGATGTTTAATCCCTAGTCTCTCCGCCTTTCGCAAACCCAAGCACAGGGCTTCATACTCCGCCGCATTGTTTGTACAGCTCCAGGCCAACCTGTAAGTGTAATCCTTTTGGATCCCGGTTGGGGAAACCAAAAGTACTCCTGCACCGGCGCCATTTTTGGATTGTGCGCCGTCAAAGAAAAGCTTCCACAGCTTTTCAGGTGCTGGTCCTACTTCTCTCCTGGCTGACTTGTCGAGCCTTTCAGGCTGAACAATGGTGTAGCAGCCTTGCTCAGTTTCAATTACAGCGTTGAAGTCCCGCAAGGAGAATTCGTCTTCTACTTGCAGCTGCTCGAGAGCTTGCTCTGTCATATCCACTGTTACCAGTTCTTCCTACGACAGCTGAACCATGCAGTCCTCAGGCTCTTCTCCGGGTATCTTCTCTACTAAGTAAGTGGAAGGCTTCTCATTGAAAATCTTCAGTCTCCTTCCCTTGAAGGGCACTTCCATGTGCGAGTAGTCCAGAGATAAATACCCTCCCAACTTCGCAATGAACTCCCTAGAGAGACACATGCCGAAGTAAGGTTCCAAGTCAACGACCATAACCTCCTGGATGACCACGATGTCGAGAGCTTTGTGCAGCCGAATGGGGATGTCTTTAATGACACCGACTGTCTTGACAGCGGTGCCGTCTAGTTGCAGCACGCCTTGGCTGCTCCTTGTGTACTCCATCCCGATCTCATCATAGACGGCTCTCGGCATTACGGTCGTGGAAGCACCAAAGTCCACCATGCAGTTGTGTACTATGTACCCTTGCATCCGTAATGACAGATAGAAGGGAGGTGGTCTGTTCTTCCCGGTGGCGATCATCGTCGGGGGTTGCACCAGGACGGCAGGCTGTATCTGCTTGCCATTCTTCATGATTTTCAGAGATTCCTGCAGCAGATCCACCTGGCTTGGGAGCTGAAGAGCATCATACATGCTGATTCTTGCGGGGGTTCTCTTCAGCTCGTCTACTATACGGTAGCCCGAAGTGCTCGCTCCTTGTGCTTCTTTCGCCAGCTCATACTTCGTCCAGTACTGTTGAGTGGCCTCAACTCTCTGTCTCTTGGTCAGAGACGGATATCTCAGCCTTTCCTGAGCTTGTTCTTTTGTTTCAGCTGGAGGCTGAGCAACGAAAGCTTTAGCCGGAAGAGGTTTGGCTACAGGAGGCTTGACCGCGGGAGTCTTCGCCGGAGGAGCCTTGTCCTTGGTTGTGTAAGGCCACAGTCTCTTGTAGGGTAGTAGCTCCTCAGGTTGCGCCTTATCTCTCCGGGCGTACACCTTTAAAGGCTTGGCTGCAACTTCGGCAAACTTCTTGTTTTCCTTGGCAGGAGGAGGCATCGAAACTTCGTCTGAGACGGCGAAATTGCTTTCGTCGCCCAGGATCATGTAGAGCTCTTCATCCTCAATAGCGCTGTCGGCCAAGGTCTGGAGGTAGTGTTGGTGCAGTGTACAGTCATCCTCGTCATGCGGGTCGTTGCATGTGGTGCACCAGTTGACCTGGTCGGAAGTACCAAGTTCATCTTCAATGGCAACATTCCTCAGAGGGGGCCGTCGTTGCAAATGTTGCTCAGGGGGCCGATCTTTTGTTAACGCCGGAGGCGGATATGGCCTCCTTGGAGCCAGGTCCATCTGGGCCTGCTTCTTTTTCAGAACAGTCATGTCGTTAGACATGGTATGATAGCCAGAGGCCAGAGCCCGTACCTCCTGAAGAATTTGATTCTGAATATCATGATCGGGAGGCGGCGGCAACTGAGCTGGGGGAGGCAATGCAGCCAATGGAGGAGGAGTTGAATATTGTGCATGCTGCGGAGGAGCAGGAAGTGCTGGAAAACGTGGAGGACGAGGAGGCAGATAATGAACCTGCGACGGGCCGTAAGGGTTCACGACCGGCGCCGAGTTCCATTGCTGCTGGGGTTGCTGTCCTGAAGTGGACGGCTCCGAACCAGAAGCTGACGGATATTGTGATCGGGGAAAATCAGGGTAGATGGGCGGTTGTACTCTGTGTGGAAGCCTGCCGATGGAAATTATATCCATTTCAGCTTGCTGGGCAACCTCGTACAGAGCAAGGAATGTGTTGATTCTGGCGACCTTCAGCAGCAGGCAAATGTCTGAGTTGAAAGACCTCAGGTAGTAGTAGGCGGCCTGTCCTGCTGACAGTCGGAATTCGCGAGGGACTCGTTTCCAAGACCTCGCAAACATGATGTTAAAGTCTGACACCTCCTCTTGGGGATGTCTCTGAATACTTTCGAACTGATGCAACAAAGAAGAGGGGTCAGCAGACTCTTTGCATCCTTTCACGAGTCTGCCGGCTAACTGTCGCCACCCTGTGATGGATCCCTCTGGCAGTGATCTCCACCAGTAGAGAAGCTTTCCCCTAAGGGAAAGGGCCAGCAGACAAGTCTTCACACTTTCATCAATATTGGAGTGTAGCGTAGCCAGGGCGAGAATGTCCTGGATGTGTTCATACGCCGTCTATGCATTCCAGGAATACCTGGCCACCAAATGCTGGAGTCCAGAGTTCAGTACAACAGCAAGCAATGACACAAGAAACATGAGGCAGAAATGACAAGGAGAGGCAGCATGCAAGATAAAAGACAGTAAGCAGAGCCAAGTGTATGTCTGTATTTGAGGCAAACGCACGACTACAATTGTTCCCTAGCAATATATTCCCCTTCCACCACTTACAATCAAAACGTGGTGGGTATTTATAGGCTAAAATTCCCCCCGATTACATTCATGGGCACTAAGTCCCAGACAAGACAGTGGCTGACACAAGCGGCCGAGGAGCTGTTGATGTTGACTTCTATCGGGCCGGACTGTCCTTGCAGTATGGTGTCCCTGAAGGTGGTATAGCTACGTGGCGGTGCATCGGGTCAAATCTTAGGTCAGCAGGAATGTTGGTAGGTGCAGCAGATGTCACTTCACATCGGCTTAAATGGTGACAGATGGCGCCGGTAGTTTAGCCCATGCTTTGTCCTTGTGTGGTCAAGTCTTGGCTCGAATCCCAAAGATGGACACTTGTCAGATGCTGATGCGTGACATGTGTCTGCCTTGAAAGGCAGTTTATCCAACTTTGCCAGGAATTCGGGCGCTATCGGGTGGTGCAGGATGAAGACAGCGCAGTTGGAAGGCCTTCTTGTCTTAGCATTTTCTAAGTTGACTTTATCCAACTGCGCACCGATCAAAGGGCGCACTCCGACTTCGCTGCGAATTCGGGTGTCGCACCGATGCTTGTCTCCTTTCGTTGTTCGGATTTCGCACAGGAAGAGGGGCGCACTCCGACTTCGCTACGAAGTCGGATATCGCCCCCAGCACTTTAGCTGATTTTCTGACAGTGTTCCCCTAGTGCGCCCAGGAAAAAGGGCGCACCCCGATTTCGCTGCGAAGTCGGGTGTCGCCCTTGACACTTAGAGTCAAATTTTCAATTATTTCCTGTCCTGTTGTGCACTTCAGGTTCCCTATTGCACTCCAACTGAGGGGCGCACTCCGACCTCGCTGCGAACTCGGATGTCGCCCCAATACTTAGAAAATTTTCAAGGAACACCTGCTGAAGTTTTACTGGGGGGAAGAAAGGGAGAAAGAAGAAGAGGGAATGAAACTGTGAGGAAGAGGAAGAAAGGGAGAGATGAAGAAAAGGGAAGATGAGGTGAAGGAAAGGGAAAAGAGCAGCATACATGCAGAAACTAAAAACATGGCACCCCTGTGCAAAATGTGACAACATTCCTGGCGGCTCGCGGGGTGTCGAGCTCGCCTCGACGCAATGAACCATGCCTTTATCCTTTGGGTGCAGAGGAACTTCCTTCCCCCTGTATTTTGCTGCTCTGGTCGCTTCCCTCGCGGCAACTGTTCTTCTTCAGGTTCGCTTTCACCAGTTGCCTCCTCAGTCTCGCCTTCGGAATTTGAAGGCTCTCCACTTTCGGCCTCCCGCCTGCTTATGCGTTCGAGCGCAGCCTTAGCTTGATTCCAGACTGCGGCTTGGAAGAGAGTGGGGTCGTTGATCTCTCTGAGTACTGCATGGAATGCAGCGACTGCGTGCAGGTCAATGGTGTTAAATCTTTTGCCCAACTCCTCCAGAGAAGAGTTGATTTTGCAGTACTTCCCATGGCCTGGCCCAAAAATTGGATGTTAAAATCGTAAAATGAGCCCTTCCGACACAGGACCTCAGTCCACTCGTACACGGGGAGCGGCTCTCCTTGTTCATTCGCTTCCCTCAGGTTGGGGACGTTCATCCGGTAATGCATATGGTACGAGGCATAGCCATGTGAGGAATGAGCAAAACCGGAAATCCGTTGATCGCTTCTGCTGTAGTCGCACCAGGCTCGCATGGATTGCGTAGGCCAACCAGTCCGCCCAGTCGTAGAAGATTGGATGCTTCCCACTTTTCTGTGCCGTAGAGTCGTAGAACTCTCCGTGCAGGATACATTCGGCCATTGCCAGCTGAAACGGCCGTACCACTCTGTCTGAGTCGCAGCCGAGGACCCATGCCAGGATGATGTAGATATACTTGTTTTCAAAACGGTCCAGTGGTATGGGGCCAGTCGGCCATTGTCCAGCTTTTAGCGGAGTCTTCAATTCTGAATCCAGGAACTCTCTCATCCGCTTCGTTTGAGTAAACTCGTCGGTCCGCTCTTCGATGTTCACCCTTCTAATAATAGCGTCCGGGCTGTCATCGGAGCCCCGGGGCGAACGCTGGCTAGACGCTCTCTCGGAAAAGAGTGAACACCACCCTTCCTCTGTTATCGCATACCTGCCGCGCAGCTGGTTTATAATATTCGGCAATCGCCTCAACCAGCTCCGAGCACCAGTGGGTCGGAGGGCACAGGAACCGGCAAAGATTTGAATTATATACGGCTCCGAGGTGGTGGGAAGGAGAAACCTTACCCACCCACTTTGCGATAGTTAGACGCAGCTTTGTGAGACTGATAGAGAACGCACCATCTTTGTACCCGGACAAGCGATTGATTGGCGGTGGCGGAGTCTGGCCAACGACGCGCCTCTTTGTTCTGGATTTCGCTTTCTTGCCCTTCCGAGGCGCTGCGCTCTCATGGGCGCTAGAGTCTGGAGATTCCTCAGCTTCGTGCGGATCTTCGCCAGATTGCGCCTGTACGGGCGCTTTCCCTTTATCCATTCTCGTTGAAACAATCAGAGACAGGAGCAGCAGCTTCAGAGCTTGTCAGCTTTATTCTCTGCAGTCTGGGATTCAGCTTCGAACGTTATGATTTTTCTGGCTGTGCCAGGGTCCTCTTGTAGACAGCAACTGCCAACATTAATGGTGCGAGGGAGGGAGTTAGGGCAATTTGCTTTCGGTTGGTGGAGGCGTTATGATCTTGGCGACTGCGCATGGGCCCGTTTTTTTTAAAAACGTTCCTATTAGTCGTTGGCCCAAGCGCGCCTTACCCTTTAAATGTATCTTCATGGGTAACTGCGCAATCATTTAAACTCTCTCGAACCATGTGCCGTAGCTGACGTCACTGGCGTCAATTGGGCACACTTTCCAAAAGACCTTGCAATTAATTCACCCAACCTTGCCATGTGTCGAACTTTGCACCGGGCCCGTACTTAAAAACTTTTGGCACCGTCAGTGATGAGCCGTTTGGGCTTCGCCCGGAATTGGGGGCGTGATCCAACTTCGCCCCAAAAATGGGCGCAACTTGGAACTTACGTTTTGTGCGCCATCTTACCCAGGGTGCGCCCAAGAATGGGGGCGCATTCGGACTTCGCCCGAAAAACGGGCGCGGTCCGACTTCGCCCACCAATATGGGCGCAGTTCGACATTAGGCGTTTTCTTTGTAGTCCGCTACCCGACTGCACCCTTTGGAGAAGGCGCAACCTAACTTCGCTGCGAAGTCGGGTGAGCAGCCAGACTAGGCATTGCAGCTTTCTTTTAACTGCTCCCTTCCCTCTTCGCACCATTTGATGGGCACTACCCGACTTCGCTGCGAAGTCGGGTTTTCGCCTCAGAATTGGGCTACTTAAACTATAAATAAAAAATTGAAATATTTACAAGCTGAAAAAATGGAAGTACAAGAAGGGAAATCTGTACAAGGAAGGACCCTTCCGGGCGCCTTGAGCGGTGGTACATCTTCAGGTGGAACCCGTTGATGGGAATGGGGAGAGGATGTCCCTCCATGTCCGGAAGCAGATATGCGTTGAACTGATTAACCCGGGCAATCTAATAGGGGCCCTCCCAGAGGGCATCGAACTTTCCGTGGTTGTCGGGCTTCGCCTTCAACGAGTCCCATTTCAGCACCAGGTCCCCGATTTTGAAAACTCGGGCAGTGGTGCCTTTTACGAACCAACCTTGTGTTGGTTCAGCGTGTTTTGTGAAGGCCTGGTACGCTTTTTCTCTGTCTTCCTCCAACTGCAGCAGTTGGCAAAGTCTGTCTTCCACCGGATCCCCGCTGCCTCTTTCTTCGTCAAGCATCCAGAGAGCGGGTATTTCAATGTGCGTTGGCAAGACAGCTTCTTTGCCATACACGAGCACATAAGGGGACATTTTGATGGACTTTTTGAATGAAAATCTGTCCGCCCATAGCGCCCGATCCAGGAGTAGGTGCCAAGTCCTCTTGTTCTTCTCTACTGTCCTTCGAATGATCTTCAGCATATTTTTATTGGTGGACGTGGCGAGACCGTTCCCCTGCGGGTAGTATTTGGAAGACATCTTGTGATAGATGCCAAATTTGCTAGTGTACTCCGTGAGTATTGCGCCTGCGAACCCCGGACCATTGTCCGTCACTATTGATTATGGGACCCCGAAATGGGTAACCAGGCTTTCAAGGAACCTGATGACCGTCTCTTGGTCAGCATTCTTTGTGGGGATCGCCTCTGCCCACCGCGTGAAGTAGTCGGTGGCGGTTAAGATGAACTTGTGGCCTGCTGCAGAGTTCGGCGAAATCACCCCGATGAAATCCAGACCCCATTGCTAAAACGGAGTCTCGGCTTGGATCGGTTGAAGGGGCAGGGGTGCTTTTCTGTTTCTGCCAGCAAATCTTTGGCATTGATCACACTTGGTACAGACCGCATGAGCGTCTGTAAACAGGGTAGGCCAGTAGTACCCAGCCCTGATTATTTTCAAGGCCGTGGGCCTTGCGGAATGATGACCTCCAGGCATCCCGGAGTGAAATTCTCCGAGGACCCTAGACTGGTCTGATTTTCTGACGCACCGCAACAGGATGCCGTCGATGTTTTTAAAATAAAGCCCCTCGGGGCGAAGAGTGTACTTCAAAGCACCTAACCGAAACCTCCTTCTTTGTGAGGTGTTCATGTGGTCTGGACATCTTCCGGTGCAGAAGTATCTCACCAGTTCATTTGTCCAGTCGCACTCCTCGAGTAAGGAGTTGGCTAGGTTGATGCGTGTTGCTGGATCCTCCCACTCGCAGGCGGCTATCTCGGCTATCGCTCTTCGGGCTAGCTCCTGGCACAAGGCTCGGCCTCTGATTAACTTGGTTGGCCGTACTTCGATGTCGAACTCCTGGATCTTAGCAATCCATCCTGCCCTCTTGTGCCCCGGTTCTCCTTGAATGATGAAGATTCGAACGTCCGGGTGGATCACAAAGACAGTGATCTTACTCTGGGAGACAAAGTGCCTGAACTTTCGGAGAGACTTCATGACAGCGTGAACCTGCCGCTCTATGAAGTTGTACTTTTCCTCGTGTGGCTGGATCACTTGGCTCAGGAACGCAATGGTGCGCTCCTCGCCATCATCTCCCTTTTGGGTCAGAACTACGGCGTAACTCTCTGGTTCTCCCACCACGTACAGGATGAAATCCTTGGAGTAGTCCGGGTTTATCAACACCGGTGCTTGTGCAATTCGAGCTTTGATTTCCTCGAAGGATTGCCCCCTTTCCTCAGTCCATAAGAACTCAGTATTCTTTTTCAGCAACTCGGCCATGGGCTTGATTACCTGTGAGAAGTCCGGTATGAACTTCCGCACGAAGTTGATTTGGCCGAAGAAGGACTGCAGCCCTTTCTTGTCGATTGGAGGGGGCAAGCGGAGGAGGGCCTCTGCTCTGTCAGGGTCTATAGCTAGGCCTTTCTCTGAGATGACATGCCCCAACAATTTTCCTTCTTTCACCGCGAAGACAGACTTCTTCGGGTTTATGGAGATGACGAATTCGCAACACCTTTCGAATATTTTCCGCAGGTGGGGAACATGATCTTCTGGCTTGTGAGAGAAAACGGTCATGTCATCCAGGTAGATGACAATCACTTTGTTGAGCAGCTCTCGGAAGGCCAGGTCCATGGCTCTTTGGAATGTGGCGCCAGCATTGGATAAGCCGAAAGGCATGCGCTGATAGGCAAACGTTCCCCATTTGGTGGTGAACGCCGTCTTGTGCTAGTCCTCATCCTTGACCCATATCTGGTTGTAGCCGGAAAAACCGTCTAAGGGGAAAATATTTGGGCTCCAGCAACTATATGGAGGATCTGATCAATTTGAGGCAGCGGATAATGGTCCTTGAGGGAGGTCTGATTCAGATTTCTATAGTCCACACAGAGACGAATGTCTCCGTTCTTCCTCCTCACAGGAACCAAATTCGCAACCCAGGATGAATGCTTGATGGGGTAGATGATCTTGGCTTCCAGCATCTTCAAGAGCTCGGCCTTCATTATGGCCTCGATTTTTGGATTGACGACCCTCTGCTTTTGCCGGAATGGCTTGGCGCCATCTTCTAGCTCGATGGTATGCTGGATTATTTCTCTGTCATACCCCTTCAAGTCCTGGTAGCTCTAGGCTACTATGTCCGAGAACTCTCGACACAGTGCTCTGATCTGCTCGAGTTCCTTTGAGGTGCAGTCTGTTCCAACCTTGATTGATTTTCCAGGTTCTAGCTCCAGGTCGGCGTACTGCTTCGGGTCTACTTTGATCCGGTGAGATATGGCTCTGTCATTCTGATCAAATAGACTCTCAAGAGTAATCAGTCCTTTTGGGACATGATTATTTTTTAACTGTATTAACCCCTCATATTGCTCGTCATCAGGGTCTCTACCTTCGATTGCACAGGCTTCATTTACCAAAAATGTGACGATCTCCTCGTCACAGTCAAACACCTGCCAGTGGGTGTCCTTATCAGGCACAGAAGGCCTGTAAATAGTACGAATCGGCTTCGGCTTCTAGACAGTGTCATCAGCCGGAATGTACCTGGCTCCAACAGACGCCAGAATGTCAGCATGCTTGTTTTTCTCTCGTGAAATAGCCTTGACATTCAATGAGTCAAAAGACTCCATCAGATCCCAGACCCGATTTTGGTACGCCTTGAGATAGTGCTTTTTGGAGGCGCACTTATTCGTGACCTGGTGGCACACCAGTTCTGAATCTCCGTAGATCTGCAGATGTTTAATCCCTAGTCTCTCCGCCTTTCGCAAACCCAAGCACAGGGCTTCATACTCCGCCGCATTGTTTGTACAGCTCCAGGCCAGCCTGTAAGTGTAATCCTTTTGGATCCCGGTTGGGGAAACCAAAAGTACTCCCGCACCGGCGCCATTTTTGGATTGTGCGCCGTCAAAGAAAAGCTTCCACAGCTTTTCAAGTGCTGGTCCTACTTCTCTCCTGGCTGACTTGTCGAGCCTTTCGAGCTGAACAATGGTGTAGCAGCCTTGCTCAGTTTCAATTACAGCGTTGAAGTCCCGCAAGGAGAATTCGTCTTCTACTTGCAGCTGCTCGAGAGCTTGCTCCGTCATATCCACCGTTACCAGTTCTTCCTCCGACAGCTGAACCATGCAGTCCTCAGGCTCTTCTCCGGGTATCTTCTCTACTAAGTAAGTGGAAGGCTTCTCATTGAAAATCTTCAATCTCCTTCCCTTGAAGGGCACTTCCATGTGCGAGTAGTCCAGAGATAAATACCCTCCCAACTTCGCAGTGAACTCCCTAGAGAGACACATGCCGAAGTAAGGTTCCAAGTCAACGACCATAACCTCCTGGATGACCACGATGTCGAGAGCTTTGTGCAGCCGAATGGGGATGTCTTTAATGACACCGACTGTCTTGACAGCGGTGCCGTCTAGTTGCAGCACGCCTTGGCTGCTCCTTGTGTACTCCATCCCGATCTCATCATAGACGGCTCTCGGCATTACGGTCGTGGAAGCACCAGAGTCCACCATGCAGTTGTGTACTATGTACCCTTGCATCCGTAATGACAGATAGAAGGGAGGTTGTCTGTTCTTCCCAGTGGCTGAGACTGTCAGGGGTTGCACCAGGACGGCAGGCTGTATCTGCTTGCCATTCTTCATGATTTTCAGAGATTCCTGCAGCAGATCCACCTGGCCTGGGAGCTGAAGAGCATCATACATGCTGATTCTTGAGGGGGTTCTCTTCAGCTCGTCTACTATACGGTAGCCCGAAGTGCTCGCTCCTTGTGCTTCTTTCGCCAGCTCATACTTCGTCCGGTATTGTTGAGTGGCCTCAACTCTCTGTCTCTTGGTCAGAGACGGATATCTCAACCTTTCCTGAGCTTGTTCTTTTGTTTCAGCTGGAGGCTGAGCAACGGAAGCTTTAGCCGGAAGAGGTTTGGCTACAGGAGGCTTGACCGCGGGAGTCTTCGCCGGAGGAGCCTTGTCCTTGGCTGTGTAAGGCCACAGTCTCTTGTAGGGTAGTAGCTCCTCAGGTTGCGCCTTATCTCTCCGGGCGTACACCTTTAAAGGCTTGGCTGCAACTTCTGCAAACTTCTTGTTTTCCTTGGCAGGAGGAGGCATCGGAACTTCGTCTGAGACGACGAAATTGCTTTCGTCGCCCAGGATCATGTAGAGCTCTTCATCCTCAATGGCGCTGTCGGCCAAGG
Source organism: Wollemia nobilis (assembly GCA_028583015.1). Classification (NCBI taxonomy): domain Eukaryota; kingdom Viridiplantae; phylum Streptophyta; class Pinopsida; order Araucariales; family Araucariaceae; genus Wollemia; species Wollemia nobilis. Next base: position 1,404,977 of record JAQPPZ010001671.1, on the reverse strand, counting down.
TCTGGAGGTAGTGTTGGTGCAGTGTACAGTCATCCTCGTCATGCGGGTCGTTGCACGTGGTGCACCAGTTGACCTGGTCGGAAGTACCAAGTTCATCTTCAATGGCAACATTCCTCAGAGGGGGCCGTCGTTGCAAATGTTGCTCAGGGGGCCGATCTTTTGTTAACGCTGGAGGCGGATATTGTTAGTCTTACAATGGCACTGAGAGGGGGGGTGAATCAGTGCAGCTATTTTAAGAACTTAATGCTTTAACTCTTAAAGCCAAAACAAAAGAAAGCTAAAACCAGAAACAGCAAGTACCACAAGAGAGCATAACATAACACAAGATGTAACGAGGTTCACCATTTTTGGCTACTCCTCAAACTAGACTGCTTGGACTCCCATCCAAATCCAGCCATTGCAAAGCACCAACTTTACAATCAATTTACCAGCATCCACTGGAAGGAGCAACAACCACTAATTTACCAGCACCAACTGGAAGGAGCACAAACCCCTGATTCCAAGCACCAACTTGGATTTCTATTTTCAATTTTGATTGACATAAAAATGCCTTCAGTGTTACAAGATCCTCACTGATCTAGCTTAAATCAAATCAGTCTCATGGAAGCATACACTCTTTTACTGTTCTACCTTCTGCACACTTACAGCCCTTTCATATGGCATGCTTTTGCAGCTCACATACAGCCAGCCTCTTTCTGCAGCATCTTCTATCTCGCAGCAGCCACTGTCTTCTCTGTACGGTTATTATTTTATTACCTTTCAATCCTGCATGCAATCGAATCACATACTCTGACTGTTCGAATCCATGCAATACGGCTGTTCGGTTCCATGCACTTTGACTATTCGAAACCCTGCAATACGTCTTTCGAAAACCATGCAATACGGCAATTTTGTTTCATGTACTTTGACTGTTCGATTTCTTCAAATACGGCTTTTCGAATGCTTTTTCGAAACTCCATGTATGATTCTGCGAAAGCTTTTCGATTCTTCATGTTCGGCTTTTCTGTATGCTTCAAATACGTCTTTTCGAATGCCTGCAAATTCGACCTTTCGAATGCTTTTATTATCCTTCAAATTCGGCTTTTCGAATGCGTTTATTATCCTTCAAATTCGGCTTTTCGAATGCGTTTAAATTATGCATGTTTGTCTTTTGCAATGCATGACCAGCACCTGTCAACAATTAACTGTCTGTCTGACTTCAGTTACTTTTTACGTAACTGGCTGCATGATTTTCCTGTCTGCTTTTATCGACACGTGTCACCTTGCATGTTGCTGCGGGTTTTATCTGCCAGTCTATTACCTGTCGCGATATCGCGACACTTTTGACTTATGCTGACGTCACCCTGAAAGTTGTCGCGAAATCGCGACCGTTTTGGCCCTCGGAAGCTTTCCCTGCATCTTGTCGCGATATCGCGACACTTTGAGCTTTTGCTGACATCATCCTCAATGCTGTCGCGAAATCGCGACGCTTTCGGCTTCCAGCAACTTTCCTTTCATCTTGTCGCGAAATCGCGACACTTTTCAACTTTGCTGACGTCATCATCCTGCTTGTCGCGAAATCGCGACACTTCCGGCTTCCGTACACTTTTCTTTGCCGCAGCAGCGAAAAAGGAACATGTCGCGAAATCGCGACACTTTGTTTTTCCGTACAACTCTCCTTGTCAACTCCAGCGAAAATGGAACATGTCGCGAAATCCCGACGCTTCTGGCTCTTGCTGACGTCATCATCCTTCTTGTCGCGAAATCGCGACGCTTCTGGCTCTTGCTTACGTCATCATCCTGCTTGTCGCGAAATCGCGACACTTCTGGAATCCGTACGCTCTTTCTCCATGCAGTAGCGAAATCGCTACAACTTTTTGCCTTGTCTTTTTTTATGAAATTTTAACTTGTAATATCAATGCTGCATCTTTCAGATCTACACTTTTGACTAGTAGCGAAATCGCTACACCTTAGTTTCCCCTTATTCCAACATGTAGCGCCATCGCTACACCTTATTTTCTTCTTGCTTCAACATGTAGCGATATCGCTACACCTTTGTTTCATGTATTTTCATCATGCAGCGATATCGCTACACCTTTGTTTCCTTTCATTTCAACATGTAGCGATATCGCTACACCTTTGTTTCCTTCTCTGCCAGCATGTCGCGAAATCGCGACAGTTTTGCTCGCATCTTCTCTCTCCTCGATCATGTTGCGAAATCGTGACAATTTGGCATGCATTTTCTCTCTCCTGCTTTTTGTCGCGATATCGCGACACATTCTCTCTCCTCAGCGAAAACTTGACATGTCGCGAAATCGCGACATTTCCGGCTGCGCCTTCTCTCTCCTCGACCATGTCGCGAAATCGCGACAGAAAACATGTCGCGATATCGCGACAATTTTCTTCCTTGTCTCTTTTTGCCATTTTCTGAATCTGGGTCACTTCTGTTTTCCTTGAAACTTTCTACACTTGATCTGACTGACCTCTGAACTGCATCAATCTGACTGTGTTGACAACAATGACAATACTTTTGCAATTCTTTTGCTGCACCTTGCTCAACAAACAACTCCTATCCATCACCTTGCTCACCAATCAACTTCTAACCATTGCATCAACTGATCAACCTGATCGTGTTGACAACAATGACAATACTTAGGTTGCACCTTGCTCATCAATCTCCCCCTTTGGAATTGTTGGCAACACACGTAATTGTCTGCAATTACCTGTAATTCTTCTCCCCCTTTGACAATAATACCAAAGGGCGGCTGCAAAACTCCCCCTTAGTCCATGCACAACATTCACAGGCAAAAAATTAATCCAGTTAGCAAAAAGCATAAACATGAGCAATATGATGAACAGATCCATAAATTCTCCCTCTGAGAATTTGATCCTGATGTCTAGTCAAATCTTAGCCAATACTTGAGAAAAATGACCTCTTCAGATCACGCTGTCTTCTGAGCCTCAACCCTCTGTACTCTGTCAAAGACTCACTAAGAACCTGCTTAAGAAGCACATCTAGAACTTGTCCAGATCAGCACACAAGTTCTCACTAGAACCACGCTTAGCATGAACCCACAAAGATAATTGTTAGAGACCCAATGTGTTCTATACTTAATTCCCAATCTCAAACTCAACTATTAAACTCAAGACAGCCAACCAAGGGTTCCATCAACTTAATACAAGTAGCTAGACTCACAAAAATAAGCCCTAGAGCACAAAGCTTCCACTATCTCAAACCATAAATTAGGATTTACACCAAGCCAAGGGATACCTAGAAGAGTACCTTTTCACTCCAACCTTATTTCAGAAAACATACACCAATCATACTCATAAGAAGAATGAGTCCATACCTCATTTGAGTAGAAGATAATTGAACCTTCAAGCTGACACTACACACAACTCTCAAACTTTCAACAAATTTAGGGAAGGAATAAAAATAAATTTGCAATAAAGTGAACTTCCTTTATTACACTTTTTAGCTCCACTTCTTTAAACACAATCATCAAAACATGCCAATAAGATAATGTCAAAGCAAAATATGACAACTTAACCTTATACCTCCATCAATTATATTTGCCAAGTCAATTCAAAATACTCCAAGCAAATAATAATAAAAGATATACCTTGGCCAAACTTAGTTCTCCAACCTTTGGAGAAAGTGAATAACACCACCACAAAAGCTAAAGCGCTTTTATTGCTGCTATCCACGAGCATCACGACCAAGAAGAAATTGCCCACAACATGGGTCAAACTTGGCACCTCTGCCCAACGCTTCTTCACTTCAACAAGCAGATTTCACATCTTTCAATAAAATTGATAGGAGACTCACTTGTACCAACTCTACAAATTTATTGCCAACTTAGTGCAAGCAATAAATACTGTACTGCGGCACAACCAGATTCCTTTTTAAACTTAAAACCTGATCTGAGTTTTCTACAGATACTGCAGATCACTTTACTTTTAACAGTGCAAATCTTGGAGAAGACATTTTGACAAACACTTTATGGCCAACCATAGAGCCCCTTACTCAACCTCAACTTCTTAACCTCGGATTGATATTTTATCAACAGTTAACCCGAACTGTCTGTGAATTGAATAATCTTACCAATGCGACAAGAAGGATCTTGTAAGCTTTACCTCAAAGTGTAAAACAAATACACGCTGCTCGAAACACGTATATGCAGCTAGAGCAAACACGAAAAAAAATTCTGAACTGTTATGATCCGAAGTAATGAACAGTTGGTGGAAGAATTATCAACAGTATAGCAATGACATATCTCAACACTACCAAATGTGACAACTCTTCAAATTAAACAACGACACTTCACGGCACCTTCAAAAACGACAACAAGAACTGACAACACACTTTAGCTGCAAACAACAATAACTCGACTTCTTACCTTTCATCCTCGGAAAATCGGCCCAAAAACATAGGAGCATTAAAATAAAATTTTAAGATTGCTCCCCACCGAGGATGTGCCACCCGGAACCGCTTAAAGCGGAAGAGGAGTAATCTCCTTCCGTCCAAGGAGACACGAATTCCTTTCTTCTCGTCTTTCTCCGGACTTTCCTGAACTTGGGCTTGAGTTTTTCAACTACATCCCTATTTTGCCCCCGTTCGTGAACTTGAACATTTTTCTTGCGGGGTTGTCTCTTGTGCGTTCTTGAAGTATGATTATTTTCCTTTCTGCTGTGCACATGATTTATTCTCTGTCTGTATTGTATTCTGTGTGTCTGATGAAATCTATGGTCTGGCCTTAGATTAGATACAAAAATGCTTGGACAAAACCTTGCTATGTGCCCATGGCCATTACATTTAAAACATTGCACAGGGTGTTCACTCAGGAAAGCAGATGTGTTTTTGTCAGTATAACTCTTTGATCTATTATTCTGTCCACAATAAAATGCCTTGTGACCATAGTAGTTGCATTTAGAACAATAGCCATTAAAAGCATTATTATTAAAAGAGTGAGAGTGAGAGAATTTCTGTTGCTGTGGTTGCTTTGCTGTAGATTTTCTTTGATGATTTCTTCCTTTTGAGGATTCAGCTTCAGACTTTTCTTTTTTCAAACCTTCAACCGAGGACTTCTTCTCTGCATGTTTAGAGGATGAAGGTTGTTCAGCTTCATATCCAAGACCAAACTTAGACGTGGAGCTTCTTTGTTGATTTATCATTGTATCTAGCAATTCTGTGCTTTTCTCAAATTTGAGATTTATATTGGCCTCTTTTAGTTGTTTCTTCAAAGAAACAATCTCTTCTTCTTGTTGGCAACAAGCAGTCTTTTTCTCATTGAACTGAGACCTGAGAATTTCTTCAACCCTCTTGGACACATCTACTTGCAACTTTAGATCACTAACAGTTTTGTTAGATTCTTCTTCACGTTTGCTATATACATCGACTTTATCATTCAGCTGTGTCTTCAAGACTTCTTCTGCTTTCTTGGCCTCTTGAATTTGTAAACAGAGATTTTCAATCTCATCCCCGTATTCTTCCAACTTTTTGGACAGTCTTTTATTGCTTTTCTTTTGTATACTTAACTCTTCAAGAGCGGCGATCAACTCACCTTCTAGATCTACTTCAATCTCCAGGTTTTCATTGCAAACTTCAGAGTTCACTTCTTCTTCCTTCTTTAGTGCAATTTTCTCTTCTGAAGGAATTGAAACTGATTGAGATACCTTAATGGAAGATAATCTATTCTTCCTACCCATTGTAAACTAATCCAAGATCAACCCTGACTGATTTAGCCTGAACTGGGAACTTGGCTCTGATACCAATTGTTAGTCTTACAATGGCACTGAGAGGGGGGGTGAATCAATGCAGCTATTTTAAGAACTTAATGCTTTAACTCTTAAAGCCAAAACAAAAGAAAGCTAAAACCAGAAACAACAAGTACCACAAGAGAGCATAACATAACACAAGATGTAACGAGGTTCACCAGTTTTGGCTACTCCTCAAACTAGACTGCTTGGACTCCCATCCAAATCCAGCCATTGCAAAGCACCAACTTTACAATCAATTTACCAGCATCCACTGGAAGGAGCAACAACCCCTAATTTACCAGCACCAACTGGAAGGAGCACAAACCCCTGATTCCAAGCACCAACTTGGATTTTGTCTGTCTGACTTCAGTTACTTTTTACGTAACTGGCTGCATGATTTTCCTGTCTGCTTTTATCGACACGTGTCACCTTGCATGTTGTTGCGGGTTTTATCTGCCAGTCTGTTACCTGTTGCGATATCGCGACACTTTTGACTTATGCTGACGTCACCCTGAAAGTTATCGCGAAATCGCGATCGTTTTGGCCCTCGAAAGCTTTCCCTGCATCTTGTCGCGATATCGCGACACTTTGAGCTTTTGCTGACGTCATCCTCAATGCTGTCGCGAAATCGCGACGCTTTCGGCTTCCAGCAGCTTTCCTTTCATCCTGTCGCGAAATCGCGACACTTTTCAACTTTGCTGACGTCATCATCCTGCTTGTCGCGAAATCGTGACACTTCCGGCTTCCGTACACTTTTCTTTGCCGCAGCAGCGAAAAAGGAACATGTCGCGAAATCGCGACACTTTGTTCTTCCGTACAACTCTCCTTGCCAACTCCAACGAAAATGGAACATGTCGCGAAATCGCGACGCTTCTGGCTCTTGCTGACGTCATCATCCTTCTTGTCGCGAAATCGCGACGCTTCTGGCTCTTGCTTACGTCATCATCCTGCTTGTCGCGAAATCGCGACACTTCTAGAATCCGTACGCTCTTTCTCCATGCAGTAGCGAAATCGCTACAACTTTTTGCCTTGTCTTTTTTTATGAAATTTTAACTTGTAATATCAATGCTGCACCTTTCAGATCTACACTTTTGACTAGTAGCGAAATCGCTACACCTTAGTTTCCCCTTATTCCAACATATAGCGCCATCGCTACACCTTAGTTTCTTCTTGCTTCAACATGTAGCGAAATCGCTACACCTTAGTTTCATGTATTTTCATCATGCAGCGATATCGCTACACCTTTGTTTCCTTTCATTTCAACATGTAGCGATATCGCTACACCTTTGTTTCCTTCTCTACCAGCATGTCGCGAAATCGCGACAGTTTTGCTCGCATCTTCTCTCTCCTCGATCATGTCGCGAAATCGCGACAATTTGGCGTGCATTTTCTCTCTCCTGCTTTTTGTCGCGATATCGCGACACATTTTCTCTCTCCTCAGCGAAAACTTGACATGTCGCGAAATCGCGACATTTCCGGCTGCGCCTTCTCTCTCCTCGACCATGTCGCGAAATCGCGACAGAAAACATGTCGCGATATCGCGACAGTTTTCTTCCTTGTCTCTTTTTGCCATTTTCTGAATCTGGGTCACTTCTGTTTTCCTTGAAACTTTCTGCACTTGATCTGACTGACCTCTGAACTACATCAACTGCATCAATCTAACTGTGTTGACAACAATGACAATACTTTTGCAATTCTTTTGCTGCACCTTGCTCAACAAACAACTCCTATCCATCACCTTGCTCACCAATCAACTTCTAACCATTGCATCAACTGATCAACCTGACTGTGTTGACAACAATGACAATACTTAGGTTGCACCTTGCTCATCAGATATGGCCTCCTTGGAGCCAAGTCCATCTGGGCCTGCTTCTTTTTCAGAACAGTCATGTCGTTAGACATGGTATGATAGCCAGAGGCCAGAGCCCGTACCTCCTGAAGAATTTGATTCTGAATATCATGATCGGGAGGCGGCGGCAACTGAGCTGGGGGAGGCAATGCAGCCAATGGAGGAGGAGTTGAATATTGTGCATGCTGCGGAGGAGCAGGAAGTGCTGGAAAACGTGGAGGACGAGGAGGCAGATAATGAACCTGCGACGGGCCGTAAGGGTTCACGACCGGCGTCGGGTTCCATTGTTGCTGGGGTTGCTGTCCTGAAGTGGACGGCTCCGAACCGAGTCGACAGATATTGTGATCGGGGAAAATCAGGGTAGATGGGCGGTTGTACTCTGTGTGGAAGCCTGTCGATGGAAATGATATCCATTTCAGCTTGCTGGGCAACCTCGTACAGAGCAAGGAATGTGTTGATTCTGGCGACCTTCAGCAGCAGGCAAATGTCTGAGTTGAAAGACCTCAGGTAGTAGTAGGCGGCCTGTCCTGCTGACAGTCGGAATTCGCGAGGGACTCGTTTCCAAGACCTCGCAAACATGATGTTAAAGTCTGACACCTCCTCTTGGGGGTGTCTCTGAATACTTTCGAACTGATGCAACAAAGAAGAGGGGTCAGCAGACTCTTTGCATCCTTTCACGAGTCTGCCGGCTAACTGTCGCCACCCTGTGATGGATCCCTCTGGCAGTGATCTCCACCAGTAGAGAAGCTTTCCCCTAAGGGAAAGGGCCAGCAGACAAGTCTTCACACTTTCATCAGTATTGGAGTGTAGCGTAGCCAGGGCGAGAATGTCCTGGATGTGTTCATACGTCGTCTTGCCGTAGCCGTCGTACGTAGGGATAGATTTTAAGGCAGCAGGGGGCACAACTTGCTATCCGGCTAGGGCCAAAGGCCCCGTAGAGTCCACTGCTGGGAAGAGGTCATCATCATCTTGATGAGCAGCCATGTCTGCTTCTGACCCGATAGTGTACTCAGTATCGGAACTGTCCGAAGATGTGGATTCTTCTTCGGCCTCTTCTTCAATTTCAGCCTCGGCTTCCTCTTGAATTTCTTCTTCGCGAGCTTGGTAATCAGCCAGCCTGACGCGCTCGCCCAGAGCGTCGATGTCTATTTCGTAAAATTCAGGCGGGTTCTCCGGATTCCTTGCTCGCCACCTTCTTGTTAGCATGAAGGCGTTAGGACCGGTCTTCGTGGACTCAGAGAATATTCAGATTTGCAGAGTCGCCAGGTGCTCTGATTTTGAACAACAATGAAACGAGCACTAGTACTTCGATTCTGTTTGGGGGTGGGAAATTACCATGTCCCACCGGGCGTGCCAGAGAAACTGTTGGTTACTAATCTGCCATGAGGAAAGGATTTGTTGTTATTGCGCCCAGATTCGCCCACCAGATTGAAAGGCCGGAAGGAAGGGATGCCTTCCGTGCCAATATCCGGAGAAGGCCGACTTCCTGTGGGGTTTTGTTAAGATAAGAGTGCAGGGAAAGAGATAAAAATGCGGAAAGAGATAAAAGTGCAGAAAGGGATTCCAAATGTGATTGGAGTTGGGTGGGAGGAATAAGCAGCACGGCAACGAATCAATCACCACTACTAACAACATTCATCTACAAACATACATTGAAACTATAGCTATCAGCGATCCCATGTATCCTCTATCTATGCATTCCAGGAATACCTGGCCACCAAATGCTGGAGTCCAGAGTTCAGTACAGCAGCAAGCAATGACACAAGAAACATGAGGCAGAAATGACAAGGAGAGGCAGCATGCAAGATAAAAGACGATAAGCGAGCCAAGTGTATGTCTGTATTTGAGGCAAACGCACGGCTACAATTGTTCCCTAGCAATATATTCCCCTTCCACCCATTACAATCAAAACGTGGTGGGTATTTATAGCCTAAAATTCCCCCCGATTACATTCATGGGCACTAAGTCCCAGACAAGACAGTGGCTGACACAAGCGGCCGAGGAGCTGCTGATGCTGACTTCTGTCAGGCCAGACTGTCCTTGCAGCATGGTGTCCCTGAAGGTGGTATAGCTACGTGACGGTGCATCGGGTCAAATCTTAGGTCAGCAGGAATGCTGGTAGGTGCGGCAGATGGCACTTCACATCGGCTTAAATGGTGACAGATGGCTCCGGTAGTGTAGCCCATGCTTTGTCCTTGTGCAATCAAGTCTTGGCTCGAATCCCAAAGATGGACACTTGTCGGATGCTGATGCGTGACATGTGTCTGCCTTGAAAGGCAGTTTATCCAACTTCGCCAGGAATTCGGGCGCTATCGGGTGGCGCAGGATGAAGACAGCGTAGTTGGAAGGCCTTCTTGTCTTAGCATTTTCTAAGTTGACTTTATCCAACTGCGCACCCGTCAAAGGGCGCACTCCGACTTCGCTGCGAAGTCGGCTGTCGCACCGGTGCCTGTCTCCTTTCGCTGTTCGGATTTCGCACTGGAAGAGGAGCGCACTCCGACTTCGCTGCGAAGTCGGATGTCGCCCCCAGCACTTTAGCTGATTTTCTAACAGTGTTCCCCTAGTGCGCCCAGGAAAAAGGGCGCACCCCGATTTCGCTGCGAAGTCGGGTGTCGCCCTTGACACTTAGAGTCAAATTTTCAATTATTTCCTGTCCTGCTGCGCACTTCGGGTTCCCTATTGCGCTCCAACTGAGGGGCGCACTCCGACTTCGCTGCGAAGTCGGATGTCGCCCCAACACTTAGAAAATTTTCAAGGAACACCTGCTGAAGTTTTACTGGGGGAAGAAAGGGAGAAAGAAGAAGAGGGAATGAAACTGTGAGGAAGAGGAAGAAAGGGAGAGATGAAGAAAATGGAAGATGAGGTGAAGGAAAGGGAAAAGAGCAGCATACATGCAGAAACTAAAAACATGGCACACCTGTGCAAAATGTGACAACAGTTATAAGGGGGATTTTTGGGAGTCATAAGGTAAGTTATAATTTAAAATTAAGATGTTACCTTCCTAGGAGTTTGGGACGACCCCTCATGGGGCTCTTTAAAAATAAATTTAAATGCAAATGAAATTAAAGGAAAAAAAAAGCAAACTTGGCCGACCCAATTGTGAGAGGGAAATAAAATAATGAAGTTGAATTCATTTTCACATCTTTGGCATTCTATTTTCACAATCATTTTGGAGAAGCATTTGCAGATTTGATTTGCAGGGGTTTGTAGCTTTTTTGGAGACGAAAACCTCTGGCAGGAGCACCATTCTTGAGGTTAAAAGATATCTTCAGAGTGGTTTGGGGGCATTCGCACACAGTGGGTGCAATTGTGTTTGCATTGAAGACATTTACAGCATTGGAAGAGCAGATTTGGAAGGATTTTGAAGAAGTTATCAGTTGCAAATTAATTACTCTTCATTACACAACCAGGCCGTACCATCTAGAGCTTATTGGAGAGGATTGTGATGTAATTACCAGCTAGGGTTTGAGGATTTGAGGGCGAACTGTTGCATACACTCCAGCCGTACACCTTTGAGGGGTTTGTGAAGACTATTTTGCAGATTCTAGCTAATTCCAAGGCAGCCGTACTCCTTGAGCAGGCCGTACATCCACCATAAGGGATGTGTTGATGCAACTCACTCAAAAGCCTCCCTTGGACATATTTCTATGCTTGGGAAGGGGTCACCTCAATAGAGGGTGCTCAAATATGCTCTTTGTTTGAGGGAGACTTTTAATTTCTTGATCATTTGATGAATATAAGTGATTTACCCATTGCTGTTGTACATTTCCAGAAATATTCAGACTTCATTATTACCCGGGTACTTCATTATTCTCATATTTGCTCAAAAGGGTTTCATTATTTATATTAGTAGAAGATTGTGCTTAAATTTCAATTCAATCGGAGTGATATTTTGGACGATAGAGATAGTTCTTTATTGCTGCATTTCATTTCCAGTATTTCCTTATTGTTGCAAAAATACAAAAAAATCAACTATTGCACAAAAACACAAAAAAAACAATATAAAACTCAAACCAAAAAACAAGGGCAGAAACTTTGGTGTTCATATTGGGGTTGGACACTACACTCGATCATCTCATCCTTGATAATCACTCTGGTGTAACATCTACTCCCTACATTGGTCTTACCATATGTTCGCTCTTCCTTTTGTCTCCAATTTGGGTATTCATACTTCTAACTAGGCTTCTTGACTTTCAATTAGGGCTTTCAAAAATGGCTTTCCTTTCATACTATCAGGCTCTTCATCATATGAATCCTTTATTTTTTGAATTTTTCCAAAGATCTAGAGCAAGAAAAGGTGAGGCTCACTCTTTATTTGCAGTTGGTTCCTACTCTAACTGTTTCCCTGCTCTTCCCCCAAGATCTAAAAGAAGAAAAGGTGAGGCTTGCTCCTAGCTTGCACTTGATCCTAGTGCAAACCCATCATATCATCTTAAAATATACTTTAAATTTGAAATTCATTTTTCCTTGGGTTATCAAATATTTTGGGCATCTTTTGACACGATGCATATCCTTAGTGTTTAAGTTTGTGTTGTATTGTTTAAGAGCTATTCTTTTGATTCTAATGTGAGACATGACACTATCTAAAATCAAAGACGCGCAAGATACGAAGAGATATGACCTTAGATACAAAAATGTGTAAAGCAAGATTTGATAAGATAATAAAAATATTCAAAAATAACGGATCCTATATCAAACCTTTCAAAAAAGAAAGCTGAAAAAGTTTAGTGGAATGCTTATAAAGAAAATACTATGTTTATGAGTTATTTTATATGGTTTAACTTTACGGATGAGGCAGATAAATGGTAGAACAACCAAATTTTGAGATCAGAATCAATCTGTATTGGGCCAAACTTTAAAAGCTTTTCTTAGGCAATTATTCTAAGAAAGTATTAAAAATGAGACAAAATAAAACAAACCTAGAATAGGAAATAGCATCATTAAAATCAAAATTAAATTTGTAGACTAAAGGATTAAAAAAACTAAAAGCCTTGGCAAAGCAAAGTAAAAGTTACATAAAAGAATTCAAAATTCACAAGAAGCCACCAATGCTTTGGATAAGATTTTGTTTGACAAGGATAAAGAAAATGATAGATTGAAGAATCATAATCAGTCTAGCTCATGGAAGTTAAAACTTTGAAGAACGATCAAAATTTTACTTTTAAAATCAATTCACATTCAATTGATACAAAAACTTCTACACACAATATTAAAAATATTGACAAGTTTGTTCCTAGTGGTAATACAATTACAACAATTATCAAGAGACTTGACAAATACAACTAAAGAGAGTTAATTATCCTCAAGCTGGTTTGAAAAGGCATAATAAATTAAGCCTTATCAACATCCTAATCATCACAGTCGTAATCATCAACAATCAATTTATGGAGACTCACATCTTCATAATACGCAAGAAAGTCTTGGTCCTTATTAGAAAGGATTAAGTATTCCAAATTTTCAAAGTCAAACCTGGATTCCAGATCAAAGCACATGCTCACAAGATTCCAACTCAAATCTGATGCCTATTAAGGTTGATCTAGGATGGATTAGTCCAATTCAAGGAGGAGATATTATCAATATTTGCAACATTCATATCATAATATAGCTTCTTATACTCTAGAGAAGAATCCATATTTTGTGAACAATGTTTACAAATAACCACGTGAGGAATCATATCAAAAATAGAAAATAACCATTGTTAATTTGGATAGTTTCAACGATGCTTTGAGGTTGAACCTTTTTGAGAAGAGGAAAAATGTTGTGGATCAAACAACTACCTTGTTATACACCTTGTAATACCTTTATAGTTTATATTATATAATATATTTATATTATTCTAATATATGTATACCCTACCTTCTTTATTTTAATGGATTATAAGGGATTTAAACGAGCCCTATCTATAGTACACTATGAACTCATTACCATCATATTTCAATAGATTTTTTTTTTAAAGGGTTTTTTTGAAAGGGTTTCCCTTTTTTCTTTTACATCAACTTAATCACATTGAACTATTTGGTGTCGTTGAGATTTGAACCTTGGTGTGGGCTACATCAACTATTTGTCCCACCGTTGAACCAAGGACCCATTGGCAAATTGATTTGAAAAAGCGGATTTTTTATGAGAGGTCCCGGCCCCCTCGTACTGAGTATCGTATTTCAATAGATTATTGTAGTATAAATACAATAATAGTTTGGCAATTATGCATATATCACTTGGCAAGATTTGAACCTAGGTCTTCACATTGGAAGTCCAAATTTTTAACCACCTTAGCTCATACCATTTGATAGATGTTAAGGTTCACGCAAGAGATTAGAATAGATTGGAACATTGGTCTATCCTCTAAAGCTTACTGCTTTCCACCGCTTACTTCGAACCCTTTGGGCATATACCCTACCTTATTAATAACTTATTAAATTATTATTCATTAAGAGGTAGGCAAGAGAGATTATACGCCTTGGATGATGTATACACTCTCTCCCCCTTGATCGAGAGGGTATAAATCCATCCATTCATTCACCTCTATTTTAAATGCTATACTGAGTATTGAATCCTGTATCAATTTCATGTCAAAGACCTATTGGTCCCTTACATACCCAAACTTCATGTAAGAGACCTATTGGTCCCTTACATATCCAGACTTTGAAGTTTTGTGGAGCATAATTCTTATCCCAACAATACATTGATTTAGTGAGATGTTATAAATTCAACTTGTGCCATGAATACGGTTTTATGATATGGTGTTTTGACCTTGCAATAATGATAACAAATAAATGAGAAAGGTGATACATTCATAGAAGAAACCAACCTAGGTCCTTATAAAGATGCCTTAGGAAGGAATGTAGAGAAAAAAAGCCACACACTTCTTCTATTCACAAACCAAGAAATAAAATAGAATTTTATAGATTTCCATCAAACCTGCTAATCGCCTTTTAAAAATAATGATCTGCCCCAAAAATTCAAAACAAGACAGACAAACAACAGAAAGCATGCTACTAAATGATTTTTTACCTGGTCAAAAAGAACCCTGTAAACATTCAAATCATGGTAAAACAGTTGATTGTGATTACTGCATTGCTCTAAAGCTTGAGCAACATAAAGAGCGATTCTCAGACGCATAGCCCATTCTATTGTTTGCCTCTTCCCTGCCAGAGTCAGAAACAGAAACAAATTCAATCTTTAAGACAGATTTTGTGGTAATGAATTCAATCCAAACCAAAGCCACAGAAGAAGCTATAGTTATGTATATTTTGTGAATATGATTTTATAATCCATGTATAAATAAACAAGAATCCACTTAACATTTTCTGTGCATCTATATCAGGAAAATCACAACTCCGGAATCCACTGTACACTTGACAAAGTTGAGACAGTGTGACAATTTGTAACTGTAACCACATGGTATCATATTGAACAGCAGCCCCTTTCTCATTCTTATGGAGGAAAGAAACCCAAATTGTCCTCACCTCATATTTATTACTTCATATTTAATGTCATAGAGTCGTTAGTCATGGCATTAAGGTATTTCATATGGAATCTATATCCCACTTCAGTTTCTTATGGCCAAACGTGCAGTGCCAATTCCCTTTATAAGTACAATTCCATATTCTTCACCATAAATTCTTGCTACACTGGATTCATTGGCAAAAAACTCTCAGAGTTTGCCACAAAGGAACAGGTACCCATCATTAGAATGTGTGCATATGGGGGAACAGGTATGCATAGTGACAACATGTGCATACGGATGGAAGAATGCAATCATGTGTAGACAAATAATACAGATGTCCTTTTACCTTGGAGACAAAAATGGCTTCAATGATTTGATGGGCATTGTCACAAGATTGAACCCTACATGCAGAACCCAAGAGACTACATGGTAAGTGCTTGATCCAAGCAAAAATTTCAATGTTATGGTAAAGTAGCAGCAGCAGAATGAACAAGTAAGCTTCATTATCTCAACCAAAATTAAATTGTGCAGTTCCAAAACTCATGAATAAGATCTGCAAAACTGACAAGAATGTTAGGAAGAGTGCCATTGAGTGAAAGTCAACAAAACTAGCAAGGAGTGGTAGAAATAGGATATAAACTCATCCACTGAAGGCCTACAGAGCTTGTTGAAAGCGCCAAGAAGGGCACCTAAATGCATTTGACAAAGGCCTGTATCATTTTTAGAAAGGTCTGGATTGAAAAACGTGGTGGTGCGGAAATAGTCCATTTGCTACGGATTGTGACGGAAATTTAAACAACAGTACTCTCTCCAATACAGATACAAACTCTAACAAGATGTGCAAATTGATGCATCTTGCTCTAAAAGTCTGCTACAAGCAGAATGTGCAGCATTCGCACAAAGGCACTGTTGCCACATTTTGCACGGGGTGCCATGTCTTCTTTTTTTTCTTGTAAGTATGCTGCTCTCCCTTCCCTCCTCCTCCTTTCCCTTTCTCCACTATCCCCTTTCTCCCCTTCGATCAGTTTCATTCGCTTCATTTTCCCCCTTTTTTCCTCTTTTACTTTCTTCTGTCAATTTCCCCAAAAAGAGAAAAAGGCCCCTAAAAATTCTAAGTATAAGAGCGCAACCCGACTTCGCAGCGAAGTCGGGGTGCGCCCTTAAGTTTGAGCGCACTCGGGAAGCCGAAGTGCGGAGAAATGATCAAAATTTGGCTAAGTACAAGAGCGCAACCCGACTTCGCAGCAAAGTCGGGTTGCGCTCTCATTTCTGAGCGCACCTGGGGAGCAGCAGACCCTTGAAAATTTCTAAGTGTTAAGTGCGCAAGCCGACCTCGCAGCGAAGTCGGGCTGCGCTCTCATCTTCAGGCGCAGTCGGAGCGGTATGAGCAGAATCGTCTAAGTGTTGGGTGCGCAACCCGACTTCACAGCGAAGTCGGGCTGCGCCCGCTTATTGGTGCGCACTTGGGCAAGATGTTGAAAGCAGCCCAAAAATTGTCTAAGGCACGGAGGCCTCCCCAACTGCGCTAATTCTCCCTTGCGCTGTCTAAATGCACTCCAATTCCGAGCGAAGTCGGGCATGAAAGAGAGACGAGATTCCAAGGCAGATTCGTCCCTTATCAGATTTTGACAGGTGTCCAACCTCGGGATTCGAGTCAGAGATGTGACGGGTGGTGTGCAAGCGTGAACCAAATTATTGTACCGCAGCTACCCTCATTCAAGCTGACTCAAAGTTTCATCTACCGCAGCTACCCTCATTCAAGCTGACTCAAAGTTTCATCTACCGCACTGCCACGTAGCTGCCAAGTTTTCAGGTGGACCTTGCTGCAAGTACAGTCCATATCTGCAGAGGTCAGCATCAGCCACTTTTGTCAGCTTTGTCAGCTATTGTCAGGTCTGGGATCCTGTGCCCGAAGTTGTAATTGGGGGGAAATTGCACTATAAATAGCTGCGCCATATCATTGTAAAGGAGGGAAGGGGGATATACTGCTAGGGAACCATTGTAGCTGTGCATTTGCTTCTGAATACAAAATACACTTGGCTCTATTGACTGTTCTTGTTCTTTATGCTGCCTCTATTTAGCATTTCTGCCTCATGTTGCTTATGTTATTGCTTACTGTTATTCTGCTATCTGGATATCGGTATTTGATAGTTAAGTATTCTTGGAATGCATAGTTAGAGGATACATAGAATGAATGACATCGGTAGTTTCTGTAATGTATTTTGTGTTTAATTGTTGTTAGTAGTGGTGATTGATAGTTGTCGTGCTGCTTATCCTCCCCGCCCAATACAAATCACATTTATATTTCTTTCTGCATTTCTAATTTCTTTCCTGCACTCTGAGCTCAAAACCAATTGAGAAAAACATAGGAAGTCGGCCTTCTCCGGAGATTGGCACGAAAGGCATTCCTTCCTTCCGGCCTTTCAATCTGCTGGGCGAATCTAGGGCGCATTACACTAAATCCTATCCTAGTGGCAGATTCGTAACCAACAGGCACATGTTTGTCATTCTTCTTATCGTAGAGTGCAGAGAATGTTCATGCCTACAATTGTCCAAAGCTACATTCATGTAACATCTAGATCAAGCATGAATGCGTAAGATAGTGTGTTCTCAAAAAGCAGAATGCAGGCAACGTTCATATGGAAAGGGAAGCACGAATAACATTAGTACAAACAACTTCATCTATAACAAGACATGCTGCCGAAAGAACCATTCTTTGGAAGGACAGGAGGTTCAAGCATTCAAAATACATTGGCTGCCAGTGCTCTTCAAAAATCGCATGCCATTTAGAGGATATGGTCACAAGAGAATTAGGAAGTGCCACCTAAAATTGGCTAATAAGAAACCCAATTACTGCAATCCATGCAAAACCTAAACCCAAAATCAAATCAAAATGATATGATCAAAAACAAGGGTAATATAAAAACCATAGGACCATGTTAGTGAGCTACAACTCTCAAAATGAGAACACCCTGGTTTCTACATCCTAAAGAATGGAACTAATCCCAAGGATCCAAACTGCTATGATATGAACTGATATGAAATCAATTCACACTGAGTTTTCATTAACATAAGATGCCTTTAAAAAGGCTTACAATAACTATTAACCGAAATAGGGATAACAAACTGTCAAAAATGAGTAGAGAAATGAAATGAAATGAAATATTATTAATGTCCTCGGTGTGCCAAAATAAGACCCAAGGGACTATAAGAAGGACGATAATGACTGCCAGCTAGCAGGCTAAAAAGCCCAACAAAGAAAAAAACTAAGATAAATACAAGACGAAACCCGACAACCGGGCCAAAGAGAAAAGGAGAACGAAAAAGGGAGCGCAGAGGAGGGGAGGGCTGCAGTCCAAAAGAGAAGAGTACACGCCAAGAAGAACGGAGAGAGAGAAAGAGGGGGGGAGGGAGCAGCCCAGGAGG
The DNA here is from genome assembly GCA_028583015.1 of Wollemia nobilis. Classification (NCBI taxonomy): domain Eukaryota; kingdom Viridiplantae; phylum Streptophyta; class Pinopsida; order Araucariales; family Araucariaceae; genus Wollemia; species Wollemia nobilis. Next base: position 1,386,516 of record JAQPPZ010001671.1, on the reverse strand, counting down.
GGCAAGCTCCAAGAATCCCCAAAAAAACTAATTTCTCCTAACAATCGAGGCCGAAGTACCGGAGTTGAAGAAGTCCATGATATGCCTATGTCAATATCTAGTTTGAAACCTCGACAAGTTGTGGGTGCATTGTCTAGTGACCCTGCTCCCGTCTGAACTGGATGATGTGGGGCGTTTCCACCCGGAGTCACCCCAGCCGTCAGAGCGGGTGAAGTATGTTGTAATGAGTCGATGTTGAGGAGGGTAAGATCCATCTGGAGGAGAACTTTTATGTTGTCGAAGTTGAGTTATCTCCCTAAGAAAGAGTGCAAGACACTGTTGGTTCGGGTATCTGAAGAAGGTAGATCGAGATTTGTCCCTGAAAAGGCAGTGGAATCTACCCCGGATCTCATAATAAATGGGACAACAAAAGATAAAGTGATGAAGGGTTTCAACTTCACCCAATGAGCAAAACAAGCAAATCCGCTCCTCCGTCGGAAGATGGTGGTCTACTCAATCCGGAGTTGGTGAGAACACACCCTAAGTTGCCCAATAGTGATCCGAAGACTATGCATTGTGTGTTGTTGAAGGTATTGTGGAGGAACTATTCTGCTCTCTTGTATCTGTAGGAAGTGCTCATGGTAGAAAGACAGCTTGGGGGAAAGAGGGGCAACAAGAGAGATCCATGTGCATCTGGTGTACTGGAGACTAACATCCTTTCGGATCTCGTGGATCATCTTCTCCTTACTAAGTCGAGAGGGGGGGAGAACACCTAAAGAATAAGGGGGGAGCCTATTCATCCACATCTGAATGTTGGCCAAGTGGGAAAAAACCTAAAAATAACAGCTCCCCCAACCTCCCCGAGAACTCTGAGAGAGTTCCATTGAGGAGCGAAGGGCAAGGTAAGGGTACCGCCTGCAACCCACAAGGGTATCTCCTAATGTATGGATCCTGTGAAGATAATCTCAAGCTGGAGAGGAGAAGCCCCAAACTCTGCCAGAATAATAGAGCGAGGAACTGTGCCCTTGCAACGAATGAATCGTCGAAGAAAGAGTGTCTGGACTCGTTCAACCCGTGACCACTCAGTCGGGCCAAGACTACGACCCCAAACCACTGACCCATAAGTAATAGTTGGCTTGACCAAGGCATCAAAGATCCTCATTTTCATAGGTATATCTTGAAAATGTGCTTTGAAGCAATCCCTCTCTAGCAAAGATAGATTTGCATACCCCTTACACACCCAAGCCTGGGCGACAGGTTTCATGCCAAAAGTGGGACCGATGAAAAGAACCCCCAAGTTCACATAAGAGGTGGTGATCTCGACCTCTCGACCTTGGAAAAATAAGTGGAGATGTGATAGGGCCTCTTTGGTAGTATTGAATACAATAACCTTGGTCATAGAAAGATTCACCGTTGTAATGTCCCCATATTTTGGGAGTTTGTCTTATTTGTGGTTTTCGGGGAATTTCGTATTCCACAAACCAGGGATTGCCGATTCACCTTCAAAAACAGATAGAGCATCTTCTGGCATTTGTTTTGACAGGTTACACGACATGGTTTCGTTAAGAAACGAAGTAGTTATGGCATTTGGAAGTTCGCCTGTCAAACCAGATTTCCAGTATCGCACGCGCGCGAAAATCCACAAGTGTCTCCAAATTGGTCCCTTGGAGTATGACGTCCTTCCTCTACGGATGTGCAATTGCAATGTAGTTTATTTAGGAGTGATTTTTAATTAATTAGGAGTAATAAGGGGTAATGTCCCATTATGAGAATATTAATGTTATTTTATTATGTTATAAGAGTCCATTAATGAGAAATAATAAAGTGCCGCATTTGGATCATCTTGGATCATTTTTATCTCTTCTATTTTGTGTAATTGGCCGAGAAGCTAATATCACTCCTTGTGGACGAAACCCTACAAGAGAGATCTTCTACGGATGAAAACCTGTAGAAGACTTGATTCAGGGACGAAAACCTCTGGATCTAGAGAGTCAGGACGAAAACCCTTACTCTCAATTGGGGCAAACCTACCTAGGGTTTGCATTTGGACTTCATTGGATTTAGTTGTGGAGCATTCAATGTGTAATCAGCCAGCTAGGGTATTATTGCACCATTTTGAGAGATCAGATATTTATTCAGCCATTTGAGGGCAAAGAGCAAAGATTTATCATTATTTTCAGTCATTGGAGCACAAGGAGGAGGGATGTCCCATCTTGGGAGTCTATTTTGGCACTCAAAATCAGAGATTCAGCATTTGGGAGGGCAGCGTTGCATTTGAGAGGGCATTTTGGCAAGTATCTTATTCCTAGAAGCTGGACGCCCATTATTTTGGACCAGATTTTGCCTTAGCAGCCAAACGTTCTATGTATCTTCATCATTTTGATTGTGTTTGGGTATGAGAATGTCATTGGAGAGCATTGGCAATCAGATCTGCCATTTTGTGAGTTGTTTAATGTAACCATTCCCAGTATTATTCATGTAACCACAAATTTCTCCAAATTGGTCCCATGGAGTATGACGTTCTTCCTCTAGGGATGTGCAATTGCAATGTAGTTCATTTAGGAGTGATTTTTAATTAATTAGGAGTAATAAGGGGTAATGTCCCATTATGAGAATACTAATGTTATTTTATTATGTTATAAGGGTCCATTAATGAGAAATAATAAAGTGTCACCTTAATGAAGAATTAGAAGAATTGGCTATATAAAGAAGAGAAGGGGCACATTTGGATCATGTTGGATCATTTTATTTCTTCTACTTTGTGTATTTGGCTAAAATGTTGATACCATTTTCTCTTGTGGACGAAACCTTATGAGAGAACAACTCTTGTGGACGAAGACTTGCAAGAACCAACCTTGAGGACGAAAACCCTCTTGGTTTTCAACGCCGAGGACGAAAACCCTTGTGTCTTGTGAGGGTAAACCTACCTAGGGTTTACATTTGGGCATTAAAGATCATATTAAGGAGCATTTAGGATTTATCCAGCCTATAAGGGCATTTGTGAGTTGTTTGGAAGAGTTAAGGGAGCTTCTTCAGATGGGGGTTTTCAGATTTGACACTCATTCAATGATTTTGCAGTGATTGTGTTGTTTTATTCAGCATCCAGGGTTTATATTAATGTTTCACGTGTGATCTATGTAATTGTGGTTCCAAAAAAATAATATAAAATATTGTGGTGTGTTTGTGACAATCTTAGGGTTTTATGGTGTATTTTTCTGGGTTATTTACAAATCTGATTTTTATTTGCATGGTTCAGAATTTTAGTAAGAAATATTACCATATTTCCAGCAAGGGTTTGAAAATTCATTTTGGGATTTGAAATAAATTGCATAGTTAGGTTTTTTCTCTAGTTTGGCACATTACAACCGTCAATTGTCTCGAGTCACAAAAAGCAACAAGAGTGTCCAGATGACACTGAAGCCCCTTGGGAGATGAGGCCAAGAGAACAACATCATCAGCAAAGAGAAGAATAGAAATCAGCACATAATGAAGAAGGCAACCATCCTCTGGGCGAGTGTTCACATAATAAAAGTCTCAAGCTCATCGATGAAGATCCCAAAGTGTCGAGGAAAGGGGGCACCCCTGTTTCACTCCTATGGTGCTAAGAATACTGGCTGAAAGCCCTTGAGGGGAGCGAAAATGACCTTTCACAGTCTCATATAATCCTGTAACTGTTGTCAAAAGCTACCCAGAGATGCCAATAACCGAAGTCTCTCAAGAAGTAAATGCCTAGGCACCATGTCGAAAGCTTTCCTGAAGTCTGCAAAGCAAAAATAAACTTTCGAGGACTTGGAACATGCCTCCTCAATAATAGCTCTGAGGACTAGAATGCGATCTATGGTCTGGTGATCTTGTCGAAAACCAGCTTGGCCAAGGGTCCTAAAACCATCCTCCAACCTTCGGGAGAGAAGCACATCCAATGTTGTGGCATAGAGCTTTGCAAAGATATGCCCAATCATGATAGTCCCATAGTTATTAGGTTCATGAGGATCACCTGCCTTAAGAATGGGGTGAATGATATGTTGAGTCCAGGAATCAGGAAACCTGGAACAAACAAAGAGATTAAAGAGATCAGTGAGGGGCCCAACAAGAGGGTCAATACCATGCTTCAAAAATTCCGTCTGTAACCCATCCAAATCTACTGATTTGCTCGTACAAAGTTTCTTGATAGCCTGCCTAACAAGACCAATAGAAAGAGGTGGCACGAATAGGGGGGGGGGGGGGAAGGAACAATTAATGGGAGGCTGATTTGGGATGGTATAAAGGGAAGAGGCATGAATGGTCTAAGTGGAAAGATCAATCCCATGAATAATCCAATCACGGGGGAGGATAAGGCGCCAGAAGGATTTAGGAGACTGCTGAAGGGAGTGGATAATATCAAGTCGATGTCGAGAGAGGAAAGAAGAAGCATCCTGTAGTCTTTGTGAGAAATGGCATTGAGTTGGGAAGGATTCCGAATGGCATATTACAAACTTCGATGGGCAGACTTACAATCCTCATCATACCAGATATTCATGGGGCAATGACCAGGGGGACGAGGACGGGGGGGAAGGATGAGTAGTGTGGGGGTACGAGTCCAAAGCAGCCTTCCAAATAGTTTGGACCAAGCAAGAAGAACAACGGAAACATCGGGAAGAGAAGACACCCTAGGGAGAACTTGACACAACCGGTCCATGTAGGTAAAGGAATAATAATAGTCAAAGTCTATAATAACTTGAGGGACAAAAGGGGAGGGAGGAGGGGGAGGAATAATAGGAAGGGAAACAACGGATAATGTAAGAGAAAGAACTGAATGATCGATAAGGGAGGGAGGGTGATTAGAGACGCTTTACCGAGAAATGAAAGGAATGAGGGTAGTAGAGGAAATAGCATAGTCGACGACACTGGCTCCACCACTATGAGGAAAGCAAGTAAACCCACGGGAATCTGGGAAACAAGATATGCCATTGAGAAGAACTAGCCTATTGGATTCACCCAACTCTATAAGATACTTACCATAAGCAGTAACCTGTGTGTCGTTGGAGGTTTGAACAAAACCAAGGTCCTCAGGATCCAATTCCCGAGTCTACATCTCATCGGTTGTGAGGTCATGAAGAGAAACTTGCATAGGTCCGGTCCGAGAATTGAAATCTCCCAGCAAAAGTATCTCCCCTGAAGCCGAGTATCTAGTAATGTCCTCATAGAGATCTTGGAAAGGGTCCCCGTCCGTGTGAATAGCAAAATTGGATGTGGTGGGAGGAAAGTAACAGGTGGCAATGTAGATATCCTGAAGAGGTGGGTGACAATGGATTTTAATCCATAAAAACATGGAGTGGGGTTCAGTCGAAACCAGGGAAACTGAACCCTGGAGACTGTCCCTGATAAGAGCAACAACAACCCTTGAACCTCGAACCCCCCAAAGCGCGGAGTGAGTTGCCGACAACTGGACCACCAGAAGTAACCAGGGATAACTGGTAGGGCCCACTTAGGACTCTCGTGCGTCTCACAAATAAGAATGACATCATGTTTGTCAATCACATCAAGAAGGGACCCTGGGGCAGACCACATCATACCATTGCAGTTCCAACAAGCTATAGCTAGCTTATCTACCACCTCCCTTCCGTGTCGATGGAGTCATTTGTTAGGAAAGGGTTTGGACCACCCATGTGGGGGAGAGTCCCTAATCATTGCACGCAAATTACGAATATCTCATGGTTTATATAAGTATAACAAACCACAGATTAGAAACGACATACAAGACTAAATATAGGTGATTAGAAACGACATACGAATATCTCATGGTTTATATAAGTATATTAATAGTGGACCACCTATAACAAATTACGAATATAGGTGATGGCAATATATGTCACCCTCATTACAATGCACTATTAATATATGTAGTCCTCACCAGTATTAATGGTCTAATTTAACCCTCAATGTGTACTTCAAAAGTGAAACCCAAGAAACTGCATCTAAAATTTTTAGAACAACATTGATATTTGAGTCAGCATTACTTCTCCAATACAAGTGCTTCACTGACAACTTCATTTGACCATTCTGCATTTGCTTTTATTCTGATTACTCTATCAAAAACTTCAATTTACCACAAGATTTGCAGCGTAATAGCTAAGTCTGTCAATCATGAGCTTTGAGATGGTTAAGGCAATTCTTCTTGTTATTTGGACTAATGTTATCTTATTCTTGTTCCTTGCATAGATGTGTTGACAAGAAGCAAAACAATCTAAGGGGCACACAACCAGTCGATTTTCATGAGCAAAATTCACTTGTTGTTCTCTATAAGATTTGAAAATTCATCAAGCTAGAGAATGTTCTCTGTCACCATAACCACTTTGTGCCTGAGTAGAGGGTGTTTTACACACAAGTATCTGCTTAAACTTCACAGGATTCAGGTTTGGGCTTCTGGATAAGGACCCATATGCACAAGTACAAGGTTAGGTGTTCGATTCAATGTAATAATAATCATCCAAACTACAAGCAAAGCTATAATAGTTCTATATCCAAAATATATGTGTAAAAGTTTTGTACTAGAATGCATAAATATTTTTGAAGTTTCCCAAGCAAAGTTCAATCAATTGTCATCTGCAAGATTTAATACCTCAAAAAGCTGGTGAACATAATCTCTATTCAATTTCACTTTGTGTCCAATTACATCATGATTATAATCTATGGTATAAAACAAAAAGCCATAAATTTATACAGCCAAAGATATTGTCAAGACTTCTCAATGAGAAAGAATGATTTCAGAAGTTTCCAAAGCAATGCCCACCCAATTGTCCTCTGTAAAAAGTGAAAATTAAACATACTAGCAAATGTCATCTGGCTTAGTACCTTGTTTGCACCTGAACACTAAATGTATTAGACCCAATTTTCCATATATATTTTGTAGCAATAATTCCTAAGTACCACTGAATGTGATAACAATAATAGCCATTCCACAATACAAAGCACACAGCGATAATATTTTACAGCCAAATGATATGTCAATGTTTAAAATTTCAAATGTCAAAATAATTGAAGCAAGACAACTTGGGAAAAAGATGCCAACCCATATTCATATAAATTAGATAATTAAGGCAATGGAGGGAAAATTACCCAGCACATCTAACCAAAATTAGTTGTCCCATAGATTACAGATCAAATATACACACCGCTTGTCTGCTTAAAAATAAGGAAGAGCTCAAAACTTATGTCAGGGATTGCCTCAAACTAGATGATAATGCCATCAAAGTTTCTTCGTGCCATCATCTGTTTTTATCTATCTACATGTGTTTTTTTTCTTGTTCACATATCAGGATGCTCGTCATTAGTTCTAGAGTCCTTGTATTATGGTTCTGGAATAATTGCCATCAGGGTTTTAATATCCCGTTTTGTTGTATACTGGAAATGGAATATCATATAAATTGGGTATATGGTTGGATGGTTGATTCTGTAATTATTTCCTGAAGAATATATGGAAATTCTATATCACGAGATTATTGCCATTACAGGCTTTGAAAGACCTGCATATTGGCATAATAAACATTTACTGGCTGTGAAAGACCACAATTTTTATATGTTAAAGTTTAGTGGTTTTGAAATACCACCATTTCTGTATATTATAGCGGCTTTGAAAGGCCATCATTTCAGATTATTGCAGGCTTTGCATTTTATTAAAGTTTCAGTTTACGAACAACTTGGTACTTACAGTGGAATAGGTACTTTGCTAAAGTGCCATGAGGCATGTATTCAGCAACCAGGAGTCTCTCCTCTCCTTCACAACAATAACCTAACATATTTGCTAGCCTCTCATGCCGCAGCCTTCCAATCCTGCAAGCTTCATCCTACAATTGTGACAGAAAACAAACCATATTAAAAAAAAACAGAACTTAAGTTTTATTTCCATGAAATTCAAATTCCTTTAGTTTTTCCACCTCAAACACAACCTTACCTAAGTAACATTCAAATTCCATTAAAATTGACCACATGGAACACAATTACTGTGCATTCAGATTCTATAATCTCCCAAAACACAATTATGTATAACTTAAAACACAAATTCCATTATATTAGCCAGCTGAAACACAGTCTTGGAAAATGAAACTTGAATTCTATTAATTTAAGTTTTAACTATGTGGAGCACAATTTACAGCCTAGACCACTATTATTCTGCATTTGGACTCTAACACAGCAATTTCCAAACAAATTGTTCTCCACAAAGTAAGAAAATCTTAGTTGGAACTTTATCACTATACTTTCACACTCTAAATTGTCCAACCAAATTTAGCACTGAAAAGTCAAAAAAAGAAAATCCCAACCAAAATACAATTGCTGAACTTTTCGATTTTTAAACAATTTAGCTCCAAAATGTCCAAACCTAATGCTGAAATTTCATACACTAGATATCAAATTCTAAACAAATTTAGCCACCAATCTTGGAAAATGAAACTTTAATTTTATTAATTTAACTTTCAAATATGTGGAGCACAATTTACAGCCTGGAACAATTTTATTCTGCCTTTGGACTCTAATGCAGCAATTTCCAAACAAAATGTTCTCCACAAAGTAAGAAAATCTTAGTTGGAACATTATCACTAAACTTTCACACTCTGAATTGTCCAACGAGGCTATATCTTGCACTTTCGACTCTTTAGGGCAACATAAATCTTTAGAAGATAAGTCTCATTATGAACAACATGAAAAAATAGAAGAGATTGATGAAGATGAGAGTGTTGGCAGGAATGGAAGAAGGAGAGGAAGGCCATCAAAGCAACAGCAACAAAGAGAAAAATAAACTCAAAAGGATATTGATCTGGGAAGCCAAATAAAAATATCACATGTGTTGGTGACAAGAAGTGGGACTAAGCCCACTAATAAAAATAAAAAGAGTTTATAAAATTGATACCATGGAATATTAGGGGTATGAATAAAACCCCTAAAAAAGAGTTATTAAGGAATTAATAGGTTGTTATAGCCCTGAGTTTATTTTAATACAACAAAAAAAATTAAGCAATGAGGAATGTAAGGATGCTTTTAAGAAGATATGGAAGACAGGTCATTGTTTAGCAGTTTCTTCTACAGGAGCTTCAGGCAGTATCGCAATAATATGGGACAAATGCAAATAGTTTGGACATCTATTAGAAGCAAAAAGTAATTGGGTCGTTGAATTATTTTGTGGGAATGGGGAAAACATCAAAGTTGGGGTTATAAATGTATATTGCTCCAACTATAGCTACTCCTTGTGAAAGATGTTAGAAGGACCTTAGCATATTTTTGTCAAATACAATGATGATTCATTGTGATCTATGGATTCTTAGGGGTGATTTTAATATTGTTCTATCTCGAAAAAGAAGGGTGGCATTCCAGGATGGTCTAAATCAATGCAAGATTTTGCTTCATGTGTCAATTTAAATGACCTTTGCCATGTTAGTCCCTCAAGCTTTCAATATAATGGGATAATAGACGCATTGGGTGAAATCAAGAAAGACTGGATAGATTCTTGTTATCCAATAAATGGTTGCAAACAAAGTATACAATCTCTTCAGATATTATATTGCGAGCTAGATCAAATCACAAACCCATTATTTTGACTTGTGAGTTACTTAATAATGGTCATCCAAAGCCATTTCACTTCCAGTCTATGTAGTTCCAAGACCTTGATTTTTTCCAGATGGTTATGTTATGGCGGGAAGAATCAAAATTTGAAGGATCATATATCTACAAGTTTGTTCAAAAACTGAAATATTTAAAGGAGCAAATGAAGATATGGAATGCCAAATCTTTTGGTAACATTTTTAAAGAAAAGAAAGAAATTGAATTCAAGCTCAAAAATTTACAAAAGATTGTAGAATTTAATGAAATCGATTAGGATTCTTATGTGAAATAAAAACAATTACTTTTTCATTATCATAATGCATTGAAAAAGGAGTCATATTGGTTCCAAAAATCTTGAGAGAAATGGCTCGAGGAAGGAGATAGAAATACAAAAAAATTTCATGCTACAGCAAAAACAAATTCTTTTGTTCGTCATATCAAAAATATTATAACTCCAGATCGAAAAAATATTGAAGACAAAGAAGATATAAGGAAGGAAGCAATTAATTATTTCAAAAATATTTTGTCAGATTCTACGAAAGATAAGGAGGCACAAGAAAAACTTCTACAAAATATTCCATCAATTATCACTCAGGGACAAAATAGAAACTTCATAAATCTATGGAGGAGCTCTAGGAAGTAGTTTTCTCTTTCCATCCTAACAAGGCACCTAGCCCCGATGGAATTCCAAAAAAATTCTTTGAAAATTTTTGGGATTTATTGAAGAGTGATATGTTAGTTGCAATTGAAGAGGCCCAAAAAATAAAGGCTATAATAAGTGATATCAATGCTACTTTTATTACCTTGGTTCCCAAGAAAGGCGACACATCATATTTTGATGATTTTCATCCAATAAGCCTTTGTAATATGATTTATAAGATCATTTCAAAAATTATGGCAAACAGGTTGAAGGGCATTCTAGGGTGTCTTATCTCAAAGGAACAAGGTAGCTTTGTTCATGGTAAACAAATTCTTTATTGTATAATTATTGCACAAGAGGCCATATATTCTCTTCATTCCATGAAAAAACCAGGTATGCTTTTGAAATTAGATATGAACAAAGCATATGATAGGGTTTCCTGGATTTTTCTACATGCTATTCTCAGAAAGTTTGGTTTTGATTATAGTTGGTGTGAGTGGATTAAATATTGTTATAGCATTGCAAAATTTTCTATTTTGATCAATGGTTCTCCTGTTGGTTACTTCAAGTCATCTTGTGGACTTCATCAAGGTGATCTACTCTCTCCTTACCTATTCATTATTCTGGCGGAAGCATTAGGGAGATCCTTTTCAAAGGCAAAAATCGAACGAAAATTCAAGAGTATTCAAGTTGCAAACAATGGTCCCTCCGAATCTTATCTCCAATTTATTGATGATACTTTTCTTTTGGGCCATCCCTCAGTCAATGAAGCCATGGAGTTTAAATCAATTTTATCATGCTATGAGAAGGCTATTGGATTTGGTAAATACTACAAAATCTAGGATTTTTTCATTAATACTACCCTAGATTTACAACAAATTATTTTGAATATTTTAGGGTTTAAAATTGAAAAAATTTCATCAACCTACTTGGGAATTCCTTTGTCTAATAAAGGAAATAAAAAGGAGCTTTAAATCTCTTTTTCGGATAGAATGAAAGTTTGCTTGGCGGGTTGGAAAGGTAAGTTCTTAACCATGGCAAGAAGCTTACAACTCATAACGACTACATTGTAATCCATTTCTATTTATATGATGTCACTTTCAAGATTGCCAACAAGTATTGCATCATTGATAAAATTCAAAGAGACTTTCTATGGAAAGGTTGTGAGGAAAAATTTAGGTTCCCTCTTTGTAAGTGGGATAGGATTTGCAAAGGAAAGAATATTGGAGGAGCAGGCTTGCAGATTTGCAGACTTTTGAATTTGGAATTAGGAGCAAAGCTTCGGTGGAGATTATTCAAAGATCAAGGAAAGAATTGGACAAAAATATATAGGTTCTCTTGATGCAATGAAAATATTTAGGAAAAGAACTCTACCCAAAGGATCGTCAACATGGAACTTCATATCAGAGAGTTTGCAATTGATAAACAAACATATTAGATGGTCAGTTAACAAGGGGAGTTATGCAAATTTTTGGTCTGATGTTTGGTTGAAGCCTTATCCTCTTATCTCTGACTCAAAATAACAACCATTGGCTCAAGCATGCCTAGCATGTAAAGGTCCAAAGGTCAAAGACTATTATTATGAGTAAAAACTCCAGATCATGGATTTCTTTTAGTAACCTGGTTGAAGGAGAGGAACTCAAACAAATTGCAAATGAACTTCAAAAGATGCTTTGAGAGTTTTATTTGCCAATTTTTACACAAAAGGATGAGTTGGTTTGGAATTTATCAAAGGATGGTGGATACTCGATCAAGTTGGGATATGAGGATTTAGAACAACTAAAATTTCCTTCTCCCAAAGAGTTTCCTTGGAAGAAATTTTGGTCATTAGAGGCTCTCCCTAAGCCCTCAACATTTCTTTGGTTAGCAGTTCCAAGTAAGATTCTTACAGGAGAGAATCTACAAAGAAGAAGATATTATGGACCCTTTAGATGTGCCTTGTGTGAGAAGGATTTAGAAACATCAAACCATTTACTTCTTCATTGTCCATTTGCTCACACCATTTAGGGTTATTTTTTTTTAAATATGAAATTATATTGGGTAGCTCCATCAACATTGAAAGAGTTGATAAAATATTGGATTAATTATTTCAATGCTAAAGCATTATGAGTTCTTTGGAGATTGGCCCTGTTATTATTTGTTAGAATTTATGGCTTGAAAGGAATAATAGAATTTTTAAAAATAAATCTCAAAATCATGCCCAATTTTGGAACCATATTATTGCCTCTCTTGTAGAATGTCTACAAATATGGTGCTCATCATGGGAAGTCTAAATTGCAAAAAAAAAGGTGCTAATAATTTGGCATCTGTGATAACATAATTAAAACAAAGAATCTACTTCGATCTATGGTAAAATGGAAATTTCTAGAAATTGGGTTTATTAGAAATTAATTTTGATGGTGCTTCTAAAGGAAATCCAAGAAAAGTTGGTAGAGGTGGTGTTTTTAGAAATAGTGAAGGAAAAATTCTCCTCGCTTATTTAGAATCATATGAAACTTCAACTAACAACTATGCAAAGGCTAGGGCACTTCTTACAGGGATTAAAATTGCAGTAGAAAAATGATGAAAATATATTTCAATTGAAGGGGACTCAAAAATTATCATCAATGCTATTAACAAAAATGGATGTGGAGATTGGATAAAAAGAAATATTATTGCTAATGTTCATCATATATTACTAGAGGTAATACCCTTGTAGTGTGAGCATATTTATAGAGAAAGAAATCGAGTAGCAGATAAATTAATGAATTGTGGTGTTGATCTTCAATTCAAATGAGCTGATTGTGGAAAAATAGCACTTTGAGGAAGTTGAAGAATATATTTAAGAAAAATAAAAATAAAAAATGGCGATATAAAAGTATACTGCAACAAATGTATTATTTTGATATATTGATGAAAATGGCCCTAATAAAAATCTCATATAACTTATTTATAAAAAAAAATCAAAATCTACAAAGTCACTCAATGAATTAACTACCAAAATTCAAAAAATCCTACTGTGAACTCCAATGCCACACTTTCAAACTCCAAAACATCCATTCTAGTCAAATTCAGCTCGGAAATATATTTATTTCGGAATACAAAGTTGAGCTTTCAAGACTAGCACATCAACATTTTCAAACAAAACTTGGCAACTAAAAGTCAAAGGGGCAAGGAAAAAAGAGAACCACTTGTATCATAACTGAACTTTCAGATCCTAAAGCATCAATTCTAACCAAATTTAGCTAAATCGAGTCCATCATCATTTTCAAACAAAATTAGCAGCTAAAAGTCAAAAAAAAAAAATCACATATATCCATGTGTAACACGACTAAACTTTCAGACCCTAGAGCATAAATTTCTAACAAAATTTAGCTGCTACAAGTTCAAAAATTCTGTATGGAATACAAAATCGAAATTTTCGGACTCCAAACCATTAATTTCTAACAAGATAATCAAAAATTCCCATCCAAATCGCAATGTTGTACCAAAATTGCCAAACTTTCATAAAACATTATATAGCTCCAAAAATTCGAAAAGTCTTCTCAAGCACATGATTGTTGAACTTGCAAACTCTAAAAAATCTATTTCTAAACAAATTTATCTCCGAAAGATAAAAAAATTCTCATTCCGAACATAATACTGAACTTTCAGACACTAATGCTCACTTTCCAACAAAATTCAGCTACAAAAGGTAGAAAATTTCCTTCCTCATCACAAATGCTCAATTTTCAGATATTAAAACATCAAGTTCTAACCAAATTCAGTTCCGTAAAAACAAAAATTCTTCTTTCCCGGCATACAATTATCAAATCTTCACTTCTGACATAATACTAAACTTTCAGAGATTAATGCATCACTTTCTAACAAAATCTTCGTGGCACGCAATTACTAAATAATGACCTCTAACACATTAATTTCCAAATATGAAATTATATTGGGTAGCTCCATCAACATTGAAAGAGTTGATAAAATGTTGGATTAATTATTTCAATGCTAAAGCATTATGAGTTCTTTGGAGATTGGCCCCGTTATTATTTGTTGGAATTTATGGCTTGAAAGGAATAATAGAATTTTTAAAAATAAATCTCAAAATCATGCCCAAGTTTGGAACCGTATTATTGCCTCTCTTTTAGAATGTCTACAAATATGGTGCTCATCATGGGAAGTCTCAATTGCAGAAAAAGAGGTGCTAATAACTTGGCTACAGGATTTGAACATACATGGAAGAGTCTTCTGTGACAACATAATTAAAACAAAGAATCTACTTCGTTCTATGGTAAAATGGAAATGTCCAAAAATTGGGTTTATTGAAATTAATTTTAATGGTGCTTCTAAAGGAAATCTAGGAAAAGTTAGTGGAGGTGGTGTTTTTAGAAATAGTGAAGGCAAAATTCTCTTCACTTATTTAGAATCATATGGAACTTCAACTAACAACTATGCAGAGGCTAGGGCACTTCTTACAGGGATTAAAATTGCAGTAAATAAATAATGGAAATATATTTCAATTGAGGGGACTCAAAAATTATCATCAATGCTATTAAAAAAATGGATGTGGAGATTAAATAAAAAATAATATTATTGCTAATGTTCATCATATATATTACTAGAGGCAATATCCTCGTAGTGTGAGCATATTTATAGAGAAGGAAATTGGGTAGCAAATAAATTAATAAATTGTAGTGTTGATCTCCATCTTGGTGAAATTCAAACGAGCTGATTGTGGAAACATAGCACTTTGAGGAAGTTGAAGAATATATTTAAGAGAAAAAAGAAATGAAAAAACAGTGATAAAAAAATATACTGCAACAAATGTAATATTTTGATGTATTGATGAAAATGGCCCCAATAAAAATCTCATATAACTTATTTAAAAAAAAAAAATCAAAATCTACAAAATCGCTGAATGAATTAACTACCAAAATTCAAAAAAATCCTACTGTGAACTCCAATGCCACACTTTCAAACTCCAAAACATCCATTCTAGTCAAATTCAGCTCGGGAAATATATTTATTTCGGAATACAAAGCTGAGCTTTCAAGACTATACATAGTCATTTTCAAACAAAATTTTGCAATTAAAAGTCAAAGGGGAAAGGGAAAAAAAGAACCACTTGTATCATAACTGAACTTTCAGATGCTCAAGCATCAATTCTAACCAAATTTAGCGACATCGAGTCCACCATCATTTTCAAACAAAATTAGCAGCTAAAAGTCCAAAAACAATTACTCGTATATATCCATGTGTAACACGACTAAACTTTCAGACCCTAGAGCATAAATTTCTAACAAAATTTAGCTGCTACAAGTTCAAAACTTCTGTGTGGAATACAAAATCGAAATTTTCAGACTCCAAACCATTAATTTCTAACAAGATAATTGAAAGTTCCCATCCAAATCGCAATGTTGAATCACAATTGCCAAACTTTCATAGAACATTATTTAGCTCCAAAAATTCGAAAAGTCTTCTCAAGCACATGATCGTTGAACTTGCAAACTCTAAAAAATCTATTTCTAAACAAATTTATCTCCGAAAGATAAAAAAACTCTCATTCTGAACATAATACTGAACTTTCAGACACTAATGCTCACTTTCCAACAAAATTCAGCTGCAAAAGGTAGAAAATTTCCTTCCTCATCACAAATGCTCAATATTCAGATATTAAAGCATCAAGCTCTAACCAAAATTCAGTTCCGTAAAAAACAAAAATTCTTCTTTCCCCGCATACAATTATCAAATCTTCACTTCTGACATAATACTAAACTTTCAGAGATTAATGCATCACTTTCTAACAAAATTATCCTGGCACGCAATTACCAAATACTGACCTCTAACGCATAAATTTCCAACTAAATTCACTTCGCCGAAAACAAATAAAAAGAAAAAATTCGTACATCCAAAACTTCTCCCTACTTACCGTGAACTGCGCTTCATTTTGCCATGCTCCTTTGCGAAATCTCTTCACCGCTATCCTCATGCCGTCTTCCAGCCTCCCTTTATAGACAATATTTGTCGCATTTTCGCCGTTCTCCGAGATGATATTGTTGGTATTGAATTTGTTCGTGGCTTCCATCACCTGCCTTAAAGAATATCTGCCAAAGGCCGGAAGGATGTTCAGCGCCGAAGTAGAAGAAGACGACGATATTGTAGCCTCGTTGTATCCTGTTTTGAATGTGGACTGAACGCATCCCATGGCTTCAGCTCAGCCTAAATTCTTCCTCAACTTATATAATATTTATTCTTCTTCTTAATCTTTGCATTCGTTCTGTGAATGTATGAATAAATTTGACCTGCTCTTTATATGAGGATAATTCTTCTTCGTTTTCCTTGGGTCCCTTCTCTGGATGCATGATTAAGTTCAAGACGCCTTCTCCATCGCAGGAAATTAGTTTTTATTTCCTTTATTTTCTTTCTGTTTTTAGGGTTTGTTTTTCTTAATTGTTCATGGCGTGATTTGGTTGTAGAGTCCCGAGCCCCCCTGGCACTGAAGCGATCGAAGACAACGAAGACGAGCAATGCGGGCACGCTCCGCGTCGCCATGAACGCATGAGAATCAGCCTGCAGCAGGGCATTTAATGCAGGAAAGATAAAAGAGGTGTTAAATATCGGGCATTCAAATTTGAATATGTTCGACAGAGAATACATTTCTATATATGAATTTAGGCATGCTTGTGCAATGAATGTAACTCGTGACGTTAAAAACTTCCCGGCGGTAAATATAAATAAATGTGTTATTTTAAATTGAAGTGATCTAATATTAATTAAATTAATTTTATTTATTATTGTTGATATCACTATCAAATTTATATATATAAAATATTGTTTATGAAATCACTGAGGTTAAATTGGATTTATATACTTTTAATTTTTATATTATTATTGTAATTTAAAGTAAATATATAATATAGTTTTGTTTATTGAAAAACATTTAAACATTATATTTACTTAAAAATAAGTTGGAATAATTATTTTTAATGTATTATTGTGAGGATATTTTATTGGGATTCATCTTATTGATTCCAACGATAAGAAGGAAGGTCCCTTATTGCTATGTTTTAAGGAAGTGTTGCCCTATTATACTTTGCATTATTAAAAAATGAATGTCTATGTAATATTGTTTGATTTATAAACATTGTAATGTAAGTGCATTCATCTTATTTATTTATTTATTTATTTATTTATTTATATATATATATATATATATATATAATAGATTATATGAAATTGAAACATTTATTACCGTTGTATTTTATATTAAAATGTTCATTTATGTCGTATTGTTTGATTTGTAAATATTGTAATGTAGGTGCATTTCATTTAATATATTTTTTAATAGATTATATGGAATTCAAACATGCCTCACAACATAGTGCTATTACTATAGCTTAGAAAGATATATTGTTTTGAAAGCTAAAGAATTTAATTGGTTGAAAATTTGTCTAAATTTATATTTAATATGTTTTTTTTGGGAAATCTTAGTGGTATGTTTTTGGTTTTCATTTGAAAAACCCAAGTTCAATCAGGGATCCTTTCAAAACCCTATCTTTTACTCTACAATTTATGTCAAATATAGGCATTGAATTGATATGTTTTTGGGATTTTATGAAAAAACCCAAATTCAAACCATAAAATGGATGAATGTGTGATTCCATTATATTTCTTTATAAAAAAGTGCTTGTCTCATTATTTTATTTTTTATTATTTTTTTTTTTTTTAGGTGTTGCCTCATTCAAAACCTTATATTTGTCATTTAAATTTATATTTAATATGTTTTTGTTGGGAAATCTTAGTGGTATGTTTTTGGTTTTCTTTTGAAAAACCCAAGTTCAATCAGGGATAGGGATCCTTTCAAAACCCTATCTTTTACTCTACAATTTATGTCAAATATAGACATTGAATTGATATGTTTTTGGGTTTTTATGAAAAAACCCAAGTTCAAACCATAAAATGGATGAATGTGTGATTCCATTATATTTCTTTATAAAAGGGTGCTTGTCTCATTATTTTATTTTATTTTTTTTATTTTTTTTTTAGGTGTTGCCTCATTCAAAACCTTATTAACACATAAAAAATTATATTAGATGTAATATGGTTTTGTGTTGATGTTATCTATTAATTTATGTTAGTGGAAGTTTACTTAATATTTAATATAATTTAAATATTTTAAAATGGTATTTGTTAGTTTAGTTAAGTAAGATATTTTTTGCAGGTTAAATTTTTTAATATTTAATTTATTATAATAAAAATATTTTAAAAAATATAACATGTTTAGAAGGATCAAATGATTCTAAAAACATGGATAAGATGTGTTTGATTAAGAATCTTATAGTTAAGATATGCTTGATTAAAAAAATTGGTTTTGAGTAACTCTATAGACCTTTATGATGCATTAAATTATAAATTATAAATTCAATTTATTAAATAATTTAATATTTTTTTCTTATTGAATTTGTACGTGCAATAAAATGATTATAAGGGATTTAGTGGAATTTTATTATCTAGTTTATTTTACTAGTAAAATGATTTTTAAATATTATAATTAAAGTAAAAATATACATTTATGATTATTTATTTAAACATTAAATTTATATTACTTTAAGTTGTATATATATATAGAGAGGTGCATTGTATGTTAATATAATTTTGTGTTGATGTTATTGACAATGTGTTAGAAAAGCAAGTGGAGTTTATTTGATTTTGGTCAATAGTTTACGTTAAATGTTTTTTTTCAAGGTGGAATTTGTTGGCTTGATCAAGTAAAGATACTTTCTCTTTTCAGGTGTGATTGTTAAAACTTTATAGTTCACTTCACTAGAGGACAAAATACATGTTAAAAGAGTTTATAATTTCAAAGAGATAGCTAGGACATGTTTAACCCATAAGTTGAATTTGAGCTGATTTTGTAGATTGTTATGCTACTTTAGATTATAAATTTTACAAGCACACTAAGTTCAATAGTTTAATAACTTTTTTTCTTATCTAATTTGTATACTTCACAGGTAATATTATTTAAAAAAATTGGTAAACTTTTTATTCCTATTTCACGAATGTTAACTTGGTTTTTTATGCTTATTTAATAAATACTTTTGTTTCCAACACTTTAGACAATATCACTTTAGATAAGATGATTTAAAAAAACTTGATGACTAGTAATGCTTCTCACAAGTAAAACATATTCTTAAATGGTCCGTGGGTCTAGGTGGATTGGTAAGTTGGGCACTTACCTAGAAGAGACCTAGGTTCCAATCCCACGGGCATACCCATGCATAACCAGTAGCTCGATCTGACTCCTCTACGTGTTGCACCTGACTGATGACTGTGATCTATTTCCTGCTTGTTCGGTGGTCCCCTTAATACCACGTGTTGAACTAGACTAACAAAGATGGTGTGAACCCTGTGCGTTCGGCGGTCCCCATCTCACGTCAGGTTACCATTAACGAGATGGTGGATGTGTTGGAAGTCTTCGATGATAGTTTGAACCCTGTCAGTTGTGCTCGCAGCAGTTACTAAAAATTGTGATTGTAACCAATTCATCTATGTAACCAAAAAAAAAAAAAACATATAATTATAATTTAGTCAAAATTAATTCACTTTTATATATATATATATATATATATATATATATATATATATATATATATATATATATATATATATATATATATTTCAAATCATTACTTGAACAAGATAGCTAGGACATGTTTTACCCATAAGTTGATTTTGTAGATTTGTATGCTACTTTAGATTATAAATTTGACAAGCACACTAAGTTCAATAGTTAAATTCATTTTTTTCCTATCGAATTTGTAGAGTTCACAAGTAAAATTATTTTAAAAAATTGGTAAACTTTTTATTCTCATTTCACAAATGTTAACTTGTTTTTTATGCTTATTTAATCAATACTTTTGTTCCCAACACTTTAGGCAAGATGATTTAAAAAACTTGATGACTTGTAATGTTTATCTCACAAGTAAAACATATTTTTAATTCACTTCATTATATTTTTTATGATAATATTTTACAAATTATTACTTGAACAATAATTTTATTATATTATTTTTATTATAAATAAAAATTTAAATATTAAAATATGATGACAATAGATTACTTGTTTTTTTCTCTCTCTTCTCTTATAAATAAGACTTTAAACTTAAAAAATATGATAAGTGTATTTTTTTTATATTTGGTTATTGTGAAAAACCTCTATGACCCACGCACAGGGTTGAGCAGTCTTCTCCCAACCATAACCCCTCGTAAAGCCGAAAGTTATACTTATCAATAGAGAATTTAACACAAAGTCACCACACATCCACCCCTCACACACTCGCCCACATCGTGGTTTATATAAGAGTGTAATATTACTTCTTATCCAATTTAATTTAAAATATTTAATAAACAAATATCAATACTAATATATACCCTTACACTTTTAATTGCAAGTGACACATTGAACTTAACCAACTAATTACAAAAACTTTAAAATGTGTTGAACACAATAACAAATGGAGATTCAGGATGGATTGAGTGGTGGAATAATATTATTTTTTGTAGCACTGCTCTACTCAGAAGCCTAGGGAAGAAGGTGGTACAGCTGCATCATCGCTCTAATACTGCTCTGCGTAATGAGCTTGTGCATGTCTCCTTTTGTCTTGAGGCCTCTCCTTTTGACTCTGTCATTCAAGCCCATGTCGCTCACCTCCAACATGAGCTCAAAGTGGTTGAAGTGTACGAGGCCATAGGGGATCATATTAAAGCCAGGATGCATTGGCTCAAAGTGGATGATCGTATTTCTAAAGAGTTTTTCTAGAGGCTTTGGTATCCGCGTCACTCCACTCAATTCAAATCTTTATTGGTTAATGGGGTTCGCACCACCTCTTTTCCTAAGATAGCAGCTAAATTTACACAACATTATTCTCATGTTTTTTTTGCTCAGTTGTACACCCCTAAAGAGAATTAGCCCTTTAATGTTTCAAAGAGGTTATCCCAACTTGTCTCTCCACAACGTAGCAGAATGATTGTGAAAGGCCCCTATTAGAGCAGGATCTTGCGGATGCCCTGTTTCAAATGGCAGATGCTAAGGCCCCAGGGCTTGATGGCTTCCCCTACGAATTTTACAAAACTTGTTGGGAGTTTGTTGGTCCTGACTTGCATAAAGTATATTTAGAAGCCCTGCAGTTTGGCTTCTTAGGTGCTATTATCAATAAGGGCAATATCAAGTTTATCCCAAAGTTCGGGGATCCATAAATCATCACAAATTGGAGGCCAATAACTTTACTTAATGTTAGCTACAAGATCATTGCCAAAGCGCTTGCTTTGTGGATTAGGCCCTTGCTTCCCTCTATTGTGAGGCCTGAGCAAACTAGATTTATCTAGAATTGGTATATTTTGGACAGTGTTCTCACTGTTTGAGAAGAGATGGAATGGGCTCGTAGGTCCAGTCAACAAGCCCTCTACCTCAAGCTTGAATTTGAAAATGCTTATATCGAATTGAGTGGGTTTTCATTATTTCCATGCTAGAAGCTCTTGGCTTTGGTCCTCAATTTATTTCCTCTGTTAAAATATTTTTTTAGGATGCGTCAGCTATGCTTTCTCTCAACAAGTTTCATATTGATGTCATTGGCTTGCATAGGTCAATAAGGCAGGGTTGTCCTTTGGCCCCATCCCTATTCATTTTAGCAGCAGAAGCCTTTGGTTATCTTTTGGCTCATCGTGCTTCTCTTGGTATGCTTTGGGGTATTTTCCTTCCTGGGAATGTTGGTCAACTCATTAACGACCACTTTGTTGATGATTCCTTTCTTACTATGAATGAGGATGAGTAATCCCTTTCTGAAGCTCTATCTTGTCTTGATATTTTTTGCAAAGCCTTCGGATCTAATATCCAATGGAGGAAAACATCCTGTTACAAGCAATCCCTGTAGCCTCTTCCCCACTTGCTTCAGCATGTGTAGTGGAGTTGGATTCAGCCTGGAGAAGTCTTCAAATTCCAAGGCATTCCTTTTGCCTTTCAAGGCTCTCCATCCCAATTATGGTCTTATGTCATCAACAAAGTGAAAATTAAGCTGGAATATTGGAATGCTAAGAAGTTGTCTCTTACTGGAAAATTTCAAATTTGCTCAAAAATGTTGGCTTCCACGCATGTTTATTACTCGTCTTGTTGGGTCCCTTCCCAGGCTTGTTACAAATGGCTTAAAAAATTATTGCGAGATTTTCTATGGTCTAGTGGGTCTGAGTGAAAGGGCTTTCACAGAGTGACTTAGGATATTTGTTGTCTCCCACGAAAAGCAGGGGGTATGGGTTTGCTAGACTGTAAGTGTCAAGGGTTAGCTCTTTTTGCTAAATGGATTGTGTAGGCTCTCAAAGGACCTGAAGCATGAAAAGTTCTTATCAGACATTGCATCTTGGCTGGGCTTCCCCTCAATCGTCAAGCCTGGGCAGGAATGGATTTGCCCTCTCTAGTGTTGGTCCCAGTTTTCATTAAAATACCTGACTCCTTTGTCATCAAAAACATATGGAAGGTCTGGCAACAATTAAACCCTTGGATCGTTTGGAATGGGGTCTGTTCACATAAAGGCCTTTCCATTAATGTTCTCAATGTCTGGTGGTCCCCTGTATTCAAGCTTCAAGGTAAGCCGTTGGGCCAAGTTCCTTGGGTCCATGCCCAAATTTTTTTTAAGTGGGGTATTGCCGCCATTGCAAATTTTTACTCTAGGGAAAACAAAGACTAGATTCCTTGGAATAATTTTAAAAGGATGTTTCGCTTGTCCAACGCTGACAAGGATACGTATGATGTTTTTTTGGACCATACACCTTTCTCCTTATGGCAAAAATTAGGTGTGATATCCTAGAAACCCTCATGGAAATATTGGGCCTGGTATAAGAGTACTTCCTTGCTCAGCTATAGAGTTATGCAAGGTTATGAATGGCTTATGCCAACTGCCCCCACAGTGGCCAAACTCAATGTCAAATGGGACTTTCTCTCATCTCCCTCTAGGTGGAAAACCATATTTCATTCATCTTGGGCATCTTATCTAGAGCCAAAGAAAGCTTTTTTCGCTTGGAGCTTACTGTGTTAGGGTTTGCCCCTTGGCTGCAAACTTTCTTATATGGGGGTGCCTGAGCCCCGATGCTTGTTTTATCAAGAACCAGAGTCTTATATGCATATTTTTTGGGCATGTAGACAGGCCAGTCTTGCTTGGAGTTGGGTGGGTTCTTTTTTTGCCCCATTTATGTCTCTGTAACTTTCTTAACATCATGTCTGCCTGGGTGATCCCATTCAGTTTTCTCTCTCGCTGAGATAAGTGTGGCAAATCTTCAAAGTCAGCCTCTTGTTTCACATTTGGAAATCTAGAAACAAGATTATTTTCAAGAGGTTGATCCATCTCAGGATTTTTCATTTGCTCACAAGCTCGAAGTTTTTCATGTGTGGTTTCAGATCTGTGATCAGGCTCAAAAGGTGGCTATGGAGCTGGACCATTTGCAGGATTTACCAAAATATTGGGGTGATGTCCCTTGTGTTGTCAGTAGGGATGCCCCTGATCGTTCGTCTCCTCACCTAGCCAGATCTCGTTCGTGTCGATGCCCTGATTATGCACGACGTCAGCCTCCTCAAAGCAAATCACATGACTATGGAGACCCACTACAACAATCGAATGTGTACACATCCCAACATTTTGTGCCTGTGATCACTTCGTAATCTGCGCTTGTGCCTAATGATGGTTGGGGGACTTCAAGCAACCACAGGCGTATTTCTGGCTGGTCTTGTCCTCCAATTACTCATGCTTCAAGCTGGGGTGAGGAGCGCTTTTATGGGTGGGGGGAACCACCCACTTCAAAAGAATAAGGCTCTGTCTATCACGGGCTCCCTTCTTTAAATCATTTCTAGCTGTAGAATATTTCTGGTTTGTTGTTGATGGCCATGGTGCCAATATGGTGCAGTTTGTTTTTCTTTATCCACTATTTAAAAGTAACACTTTTTTTTAATTATATAACATTTAGAACATAAACACTTAATTAGTTCATAACATCTATTAAATTTAAATATTTTTTATAAAAAATTATTGATAAATTAAAAATTATAAAATTTATCACTATGATCTTAAAATTAAATAATTCAAAATATGCAACATATTACCTAATCTATATAGTATTGTAATCTTATACTTAAAATTAATCAATTAAAAATATACAACTTATTACCTATACACCTAACTATCCTACACTAGTGTTCACAAAAGTTAACATAGTTTTATATTTTTTATTAATATAACAATTTAAAATTTAAAAAATTGATAAGTGTTATTTTTAATGTTTTTACAATTGATTTGAGATTGGCATTTGAACACCACAATATTGCTAAATCTTTTTTAAAAGTATTGTTTGTAGTATAATATTTTTACATTTTTATCATCTAATACTATATACATGTCTATCTTTTAATGTTCAAAATATTTTAAAATATATTATAAATAGGCAATAAAATTCATCTAACATGATATAAATAGATTTACTACTTTCAAAGATTTTATAACAAAAAATATTTACTAATAAAATAACTTGTCTTAAGTTTTATAAAACATAATAATTAAAAAAAATTAATGAGTTTCACTAATCTCAATTAAAAAAAATTAATTAAATATTTGTTATTTTTAATATTTTCACAACAAATTCATTGTGTTTTATTTATCATAATAATTATAAACTTAAAGCACCTCGGGTGCAGCGCAACGGTTTGGGATTTGGATCTTTTTCGGAAGGTCCAAGGTTCAAACCGTGGTTTTGATGAGTGTGTGATGGGGTGGGTGTGTGTCTCCCTCATGGAGTTGGTGTAACAGGTTGGAGGATTCCTGGTCAAAACCTCGACTTCTTAATGTTGAGCAAGGTGCAGCGACAATATTGTCATTGTTGTCAACACACACAAATTGACAAGTTGATGCAATGGATAGTTGTTCGGAGGTTGTTCGGAGTATGTACAGTGATGTTCAATGATTATGAGGATTTTTTTGTTGTTCAGGTGAAGTTGTTACAGGATGTTCGTGTAAATTTACAAAAGTTGAAAAAATCGTTAGGAAGTTGTCAAAAAATTACAAAAGTCATCACAGACGCAGTTGGACATGATGGATCAGTTTGGAACATTCCAACATGTCATAAAATAGTCTAGAACAGCGTTGGAGGTGTCAGCACAGTGTTTGGATTGACCGGTGACGTTTACGGTATCTTGGCGGATGATTTGGCAAGTGGTTGTATAGGCCAAAAAATGGTAGTTTTGTCAGAAGTACTACGAGCAAACCGAGAAGAATTTGATAGCAAAATTCGAATTGGAGGTGGTTGTTATCTTCAAAAATATGTGTTCCAAATTTCCACCAAAATGGAGAAACGAGGCAAATGTTACAAGCATTGCAAGACTATCACAAAAATGCTCTTTTTAGAAAAAATGTGTCAGCAGCAGTTTTCGTGGAGGTGGTACAGGCGAACCGTAAGGAGTTATACAGCAATATTTGTACTAGATGTAGTCATTATTGCAAAGATTCTACGTTTCAAATTTTAGAGAAAACAAAGTTACAAGGTGAGAGTTATGATTGTTACAAAAACGGTACAAGTCACTTTTATGTCAATTTGTCCCACTTGTGCAAAATCTTTCAGTTGGCTATTTTGACCTTGCAGAGTCGCCAGAGTTTCGGTTTCAGTGTTGTTACACCTTCAAGGCATCAAATAGAGCATCTTTCATTTTTGGTTTGAGGTGTCACGTGGCTCCGAAGTAAGAGAACGAGTAAGGTGTCAATTCTTTGCATGTGACGTGTTTGACGAAATGCCTTCTCAAAAAAAAAAAAAAGGAAGTTATATTGTTTTAAGAAGCTTCATTAAAAAAATCTTTTAAAATTGAAAAGGGAAAAAGAATGCACGTGTGTGCTTTTTAAGTGACAAGGGATTTTATTGAAATGTGGGGACTTTATTTTGTTAAGAGAGAAGTGTGTGTGGAGAAAAATAAAAAGTGAAAATCCGTGATTTTTGGGGAGTGGTGAAAAACATCACTTCAGTATTTTGGGCATAAATTTCTCATATGATATCCATTTTTGCTGAAATTTTGAGAAGAATTTGCAGAAAAAGTTTTGCACAATACCCAAAAAGTGTTTAGCCATTGGTAGAACGAGCTAAGAGAACAATCATTTTTTTTTTGTGAGAAGAAAAGATTCAAATTATGAGTAATGCAGAGAGAGAGATGTTATATTGGGTGAAATAGAAAGTTTTAGATTTTGAGCTTATAGACCATAAAGGGTTTGGTTTCAGTGAAGATATTCATATATGTCATTTTATTATCAATATCAAAATCAAGTGGGTGCTTGGTAGATGGGTTGGTGCTCATTTTTGTTGGTGTAGATAAATCAGAGGTTGATGCTCCTTTCTATTGGTGTAGATAAATCATGGGTTGGTGCTTCTTCCAGTGGGTGCTGGTAAATTGATCATAAAGATGGTGTTTTACAAAGGCTGGATTTGAATGGGAGTCCAAATAGTCATTTTCAAGGATGTAGCCAAATCAGTGAACTTCGACACATCTTGTGTTGTGTGATGTTCTCTTGTTATACTTGCTTTGTTTGGTTTTATGTTTTCATTGTTTTAGCTTTGAGTGTTGAAGATTTAAGTTTTAAAAAGCTACACTGATTCACCCCCGATCTTAGTGTCATTGTGAGACTAGCAATTGGTATCAGAGTGAGGTTCCTAAATAGGATTAATCGGCTAGGGTGATCTTGGAAGTAACACAATGGCGGTGGTGAAGGCTTCTCATCAAATAAAGCACCATTTGTTGAAGAAACTAATTACGCATTTTGGAGACTCAGGATGCAGACATATCTTTGTACTTTGGGATACGACATTTGGGATTAAGTAGATAGTGGATACACAATACCCACCACTTCTCCAACCGATGTTGTTGGTAAGAAACTGTTTGAGAATGACTCAAAAGCAAATAATGCTATCATGTGTGAATTAGTGGACAACGAATTGGTAAATATTATGGGTTGTAAAACGACAAAGAAAATATGGGATAAACTAAAAGATCATTCATGAAGGAGATGTTAAGATCAAGGAGGCCAAGTTACAAACACATCGAGCTTAGTTCGAAGTATTAAAGATGAATGACGATGAGAATATAGAGGCATATATGATGAGAGTTAATGAAGTCATTAATGCGATTAGAGGACTTGGTGAGGAAATCAAAGATTCTGTCATTATAAAAAAGGTATTAAGATCTTTTTTTCAAAGATTTGATTCTAAAGTTTCAGCTATAGAAGAAGCTAAAGATCTAAATTCTTTTAGTATGGATGCGATGCATGGTTCTTTGACTGCATATGATATGAGAATAGGAAAATCTAAACCCATAGACAGAGAAGTTGCTTTTAAAACCCATAAAAATATGAAAGCAAAACAAGAATCCGAGGAAGAAGAGACATCAGATAAAATGGAAGCAAACTTTGTTCGAAAACTAAAAAGGGGAAAAGGAAAACACAGAGGACAGTTACCGTTTAAATGTTTCAATTGTGGAGGCATTGGGCATTTTGCAGCTAAATTTCCACTTAATGAGAAGAACAAAAGTGAAGAAGGATTGCATGAAGAAAAAAGTGACTAGAAGAAAAAAACAAAATACAAAAAAGACAACTTCAAGAAGAAAAGTTTCATCTCCAAGAATGTGAATTCATCAAAAGATAGCTCCAGTGAGAATTCTGAAAAGGAAACAAGTGAAGCCCTTTTCATGGCACTCAAAGAAGAAAACCTAGAAAAAGAACATGAATGTGATGAAGAAGAAATTGACGCAAAAGTGAATTTGGAAGAGGAACTAATTGCAGCTCTAAATGAATTGAAGATAGAAAGAAAAAAGAATAAGAAAATTTTAAGAAAGCTTGAGGATGCAAATGAAATCATAACAAATTTGAAAGTACAAATAGAAGAATCCAAGAAAATCTCTGAAGATCTCGAAGTACAAATAACCATAAAAATAGATTATTGCAGCAAGCTAGAAGAAGGGATTGTTGGTTTAAGAATGTAGCTAGAAAAGATGAATTGGAAAATTAGTTGTTATCACAAACGTGAAGAAATTTCTATGAACCTGGATAAGATCATAAATAACAAAAGACTACAAGCATCAAATTTGGTTTGGGTTTTTATGAAGGAGAATCGTCAAATGGATAAAAGGCCATAAATGAAGAATCCACAAAGAATGAAGAGAACAAATAGGTTGATGAAGCAAAAACGAATCATGCAAAGGAAAGCAATAATGCAAGGCACGAAAGGAGAATTGACAATGATGGCTTCACAAATGTCACACATCAAAGAAGAAGACGATTTATGGCTCCTACGACAACATGGCAAATACCACCACCCATGTTCAATCATCTCTTTTCTGGTTACTGTTTTAAATGCAATGGTTATGGACATAAGATCTCAGATTGCAAGTATAATGTAGGACCAAGGAATTTTACCAATAGAAATGCTTTTTCACCTTTGATGGATTATGCAGTAGAATGTTATAACTGTCATAATTTTGGGCATATTGCAAAAAATTATCGAAGTACATTTGCATCAAATCAATTTTAGGAAAGAAAATTTCAACCAAATGGAATAAGACAAAATAGAAAACTTCTCGAAAAAC
This sequence comes from Wollemia nobilis, assembly GCA_028583015.1. Lineage (NCBI taxonomy): Eukaryota > Viridiplantae > Streptophyta > Pinopsida > Araucariales > Araucariaceae > Wollemia > Wollemia nobilis. Next base: position 1,357,705 of record JAQPPZ010001671.1, on the reverse strand, counting down.
ATGCACAAGCTATTGAAAAAGAAAAGCCAAAACAAGAGCCCAAAATTGTAATCAAACTTGAGTGGAAATAAAAAGAGCGACTTAAGGAAGAAAAAGAATCCTTGATCATACAGACGACATTTAAAGCGCAGAATAAATCCGTACCATGGATACTTGATAGTGGATGCTCCAATCATATGATAGGTGACAAACAAAAATTTGAGAAGTTGTAGCAAATTGAAGGTGGTTCAGCAAAGTTTGGAAACAATGATAGAGCTAAGATAGTTGGCAGAGTTTCAGTTAAGATTAGTGACAAAAAAATCAGGTCAAAAGAAGTCTTGTTTGTGGTTGGTTTGAAGCATAACTTGTTGAGCGTAAGTCAAATTTGTGATAGAGGTCATGAAGTGATCTTTAAGAAGCAAGGTTGTGAAGTCAAAAAGGCAAACAATGGGAAGTTGATAGCAACTGGATCAAGGACATCTGGAAATCTGTACACTCTCTCAAAGACTTTAGAAGGAGCTTGTTTGATTGGACAGGAAGAAGAGAATTGATTGTGGCACAAGAGGCTCGGTCATATCATTTTTGACAATCTAGTAAAAATCAGCTCAAAGAAAGTAGTGAGAGATATTTCCACCATTGGCAAACCATCAAATAACATTTGTGCTTTCTATCAAAAGGGGAAGCAAACTAGAGTCTCATTTAAAACAAAAGAGTACTACATAAGCAAACCTTTGGAACTAGTACATACTGATTTATGTGGACCTATGAGAACGCAAAGCATAAATGGTGACAAATATTTCATGTTGTGTATAGATGACTATTCTAGGATGACATGGGTACTATTTTTGAAGCATAAATCAGAAGCTTTTGAGATGTTCAAGGTTTTCAAAAACCAAGTTGAGAATCAAACAGGAAAAATGATTAAATGTTTAAGGTCAGACAAAGAAGGAGAGTTTATTTTAGAGGATTTCACAGAGTATTGTGAAAAATATGGCATTAGGAGACAGTTTTTAGCATCCAGGACACCTCAGCAGAATGGTGTGGTAGAAATAAAGAACAAGACAGTGCAAGAAATGACACGGACTATGTTGACTGAGAGTAAAGTAGCAGAAAGATTTTGTAAAGAGGCAGTCCATACTACGGTATACATCCAAAATAGGTGCATGTTGAGGGCGCATGAAAGCAAAACTCCTTATGTGTTGTGGTTCGGTAAAAATGCAATAGTAAGATACTTTAAATATTTTGGCAGCAAGTGTTACATCAAAAGAATTGAATAAAACCTTTGTAAGTTTGAATATAGAGCGGATGAAGGTATTTTTCTTGGCTATTCATAAAAAATCAAAGCATACAAATGCTACAACAAGAGGCTAAGAAAAATTGTGGATAGTACTGATATTAAAGTTGATGAAGGAAGGGAACGAGTAATTAGCTATGAAGAGAACTACCCAATTTATGAAGAGGTCATTGAAGGAGATGAGGAAAAAGAAACGAAAAAGAAAGCAAAAATTGACTCAGAGGATTCAAACAGTGATTCAGAAGTGGAAGAAAACAAGAAATTCAAAACAGGCATCTGACAGAATGATCATCCTAGAGAGCAAATAATTGGAGACCCCACAGTTGGTGTTCATACAAGAAGAAGATTAGTAAGTAACTACTCTTTATTATCCAGCATTGAGCCCAGAAATGTTGCTGACGCAAGCAAATATGAAAGTTGGGTAAAGGCAATAAATGAAAAATTAGATCAGATCGAGAAAAACAAGACTTGGGAGTTAGTACCAAGACCTGCAAATAAAAATTTAATTGGTACTAAATGGGTCTTTCGGAACAAATTGAATGAATACGGATAGGTAGTCAGGAACAAAGCAAGATTGGTATGCAAAGGCTACGCACAAGTTGAAGGTATTGACTTTGAGAAAACCTTTGCACCTGTGGCCAGACTAGAGGCAATTAGAATGTTTTTGGCTTTAGCAGTTTACAAGAATTTAAAAGTTTATCAAATGGATGTGAAATCAGCATTTTTAAATGGGAAACTTGAAGAAGAGGTTTATATTGAGCAGCCAGATGGTTTAAAGATTGGTGATGATCCCAACTTGTTTTGCAAGTTGAAGAAAGTTTTATATGGCTTAAAACAGGCACCCCGAGCATGGTATGCAAGGCTAGACAATTATCTTACTTAGCAAGGGTTCAAGAAAGGTATGGTGGATAGTAATTTGTATGTCAAAACAAAAAATGGTCATCATATTGTTCTTGTTGTATACGTAGATGATATCATATTTGGCAGCGACAAAGATGAGTTGTGTAAAGATTTAGCAAATAAGATGCAGAAAGAATTTGAAATGTTAATGATTGGTGAACTTTTGTATTTCCTCGAATTGCAAGTTAATCAAAAGGAGAAGGGCATATTTATTTCTCAAATTAAATATGTGAAAGAGATGCTGAAAAAAATCACAATGGAGGATTGTAAGCCAGTTAGCACTCCCATGATGACAGGTTGCAAGTTGAGCAAAGATGAAAAATCTCCACATGTTGATCAAACTATGTATAGATCTATGATTGGGAGCTTATTGTACTTGACAGCTACCAGACCAGATATTTTGCAGGTAGTATGTATGGTAGCACGATTTCAGGCTAGTCCTAAGGAGACTCATGTGATAGCAAGTGAAGAGGATTCTTCGGTACCTCAAGGGTACTATGGAGTATGGGTTATGGTATCCGAAAGGTAAGGACTTCACCCTTATTACGTATTCAGATGCAGATTGGGCAGGATGTGTAGATGACAGGAAGAGTACCAGTGGAGGTGCATTCTATCTTGAAGATAGGTTGGTCGCATGGCACAGAAAGAAACATGAGTTAGTCTCCTTATCCACAGTAGAGGCAAAATACATTGTAGCGACAACATGTTGTACGCAGGTGTTATGGATGAAACAAACTTTGAAGGATCTTGGCATTAATTTTAGTGAGTCGATTTCAGTTAAGTGTGATAACACCAATGCCATTAACATCTCAAAGAATCTAGTTATGCATTCTTGTACAAAACATATTGCTATCTGGTATCATTTTTTGAAGGAGAAAGTTGCGGAAGGTGAGGTTAAGTTAGATTTTGTTCCAACAACATAGCAAGTAGCGGATATCTTCACCAAACCATTGCCCAAGGAAGTCTTTGACTACCTTCGCAAGAAATTGGGAGTGGTCACACTTCCCAAGAATTGACTAGCTATTGGGGCCACATTATCAGGGGGAGCATTTGTGTATTTGTTTATCTTTTTGCTCATGTTTGTGATTTTTGCTAAGTGTAATAATTTTTGCCTGAGAATGTTATGCATGGAATTAGGGGGAGTTTGCAGCTACCCTTTGGTCTTGTTTTCAAAGGGGGAGTAGAGTTACAGGAAATTGTGTGTGTGTTGCCAACAATTCCAAAGTGGGAGATTGTTGAGCAAGGTGCAACGACAGTATTGTCATTGTTGTCAACACACTCAGATTGACAGGTTGATGCGGTGGATAGTTGTTTGGAGGTTGTTCGAAGTATGTACAGTGATGTTCAATGCTTATGAGGATTTTTTTGATGTTCGGGTGAAGTTGTTACAGGTTTTTCGTGCAAATTTATAAAAGTTGAAAAAATCGTTAGGAAGTTGTCAAAAAATTGCAAAAGTCATCACGGGCGCAGTTGGACAGGATGGATCAATTTGGAACATGTCAGCATGTCATGAAATAGTATAGAACAACGTTGGAGGTGTCAGCACAGTGTTTGGATTGATCGGTGACGTTTTCGATATCTTGGCGGATGATTTGGCAAGTGGTTGTATAAGCTGAAAAAGGGTAGTTTTATTAGAATAACTGTGAGCAAACCGAAAAGAATTTGATAGTGAAATTCTAACTGGAGATGGTCGTTATCTTCAAGAACATGTGTTACAAATTTCCACCAAAATGGAGAAACGAGGCGAATGTTACAAGCATTGCAATAATGTCACAAAAATTCTCTTTTTGGAAAAAGTGTGTCCATAGCAGTTTTCGTGGAGGTGGTATAGGCGAACCATAAGGAGTTATGCAGCAAGATTTGGACTAGATGTATTCATCATTTAGGAGATTCTAAGTTTCAAATTTTAGAGAAAAAAGAGTTACGAGGTGAGAGTTATGATTGTTGCAAAAATGGTATAGGTCACTTTTATGTCAATTTGTTCCACTTGTGCAAAATCCTTTAGGTGGCCATTTTGACCTTGCAAAGTCACCAGAGTTTCGGTTTTAGTGTTGTTACACCTTCAAGGCATCAAATAGGGCATCTTTCATTTTTGGTTTGAGGTGTCACGTGGCTCCGAAGTAATAGAACGAGTAAGGTGTCAATTCTTTGCATGTGACGTGTTTGACAAAATGCCTTCCCAAAATAAAAATAAAAAAAATAATTTATATTGTTTTAAGAAGCTTCATTAAAAAAAATCTTTTTAAAATTGAAAAGAGAAAAAGAATGCACGTGTGTGCTTTTTAAGTGACAAGGGATTTTATTGAAATGTGAGGAATTTATTTTGTTAAGAGAGAAGTGTGTGTGGAGAAAAATAAAGAGTGAAAATCCATGATTTTTGGGGAGTGGTGAAAAATGTCACTTCAATATTTTGGGCATAACTTTCTCATATGATATCCATTTTGGCTGAAAGTTTAAGAGGAGTTCGCAGACAAAGTGTTGCACAATACCCAGAAAATGTTTAGCAATTTGCAGCACGAGCTAAGAGAACAATCAATTTTTTTGTGAGAAGAGAAGATTCAAATTCTGAGTAATGCAGAGAGAGGGATGTTATACGGGGTGAAATATAAAGTTTTAGATTTTGAGCTTATAGACCATAGAGGGTTCTGGTTTCAGTGAAGACATTCATATATTTCATTTTATTATCAATATCAAAATTAAGTGGGTGCTTGGTAGAGGGGTTGGTGCTCATTTTTGTTGGTGCAGATAAATCAGGGGTTGGTGCTCCTTTCTGTTGGTGCAGATAAATCAGGGGTTGGTGCTCCTTCCAGTGGGTGCTGGTAAATTGATTGTAAATTTGGTGCTTTGCAAAGGCTGAATTTGGATGGAAATCCAAACAGTCATTTTCGGAGATGGGGACCGTCAGACACACAGGGTTCGCACCATCTTCGTCGGTCTGGTTCAACACATGGTATGAAGGGGATCGTTGAACATGCAGGAAATAGATCGCCATCATCAATCAAGTGCAACACGCAGAAGAGTCGGATCAGACTATTGGCTATGCATGAGCATGCTCGTAAGATTGGAACCTAGGTCTCCTTTGATAAACGCCCTAACTTACCAATCATCTAGATCCACAGAACAAATATCAATCAACTTAATTTTAAATATTTTTAAGATAAAATCATTCATAAAACAAAGAATAATATATTTAAGTGAATGCATATACATTGTGTTCACCTTTATTCTATTCTAGTTGTTTTTATTATTATTATAAGTATTCTCATTTGCTTAATTTATAAGCTGAAGCTAAATTCAAATTTTAACAAAACTAAAATTTAAAATTAATCTAATAATTAGAAGGGATGTTTTTTGAAAAAATAAGTTTATGAAAATAAGGGGTTAATTAGCCCATGGTTTAGTACAATTAAATAGTAATCTCTTTTGTATAATTTAAAAGCTCAGGTTAAATTCAAATTTTAACTACAAAAAAAACTACAATTTAAAATAAATCTAAGAATTAGAAGTGATGTTTGTTTAAAAAATTAAGTTTATGATAATAATGAGTTAATTAACTCATGGTTTAGTATAATTAATTAAAAACAATGAATTTTAAATTAAAGTTTAAATTTTATAGATAAATTTTAAGATTTAATTATATGATATAAGTTTAATCAATTAAATTCTCTAGCTATCAACCAAAAAATATTAAGTTTAAAATTTATGATACTATGTATTGAAATAGTTATTAATTTTTTTTTCAATGAGTTTACACTAAGTGGGAGTTTGAACCTTGAGAGGCCAAAGCCAAAGCCCTTACCACTACAATAAGCTTACAGTTATTTAAATACTTAATAATGATATAATAGAAGTAAAATTATTTGTAATCCTATATAACCAATTAAAAATAAATAAATAAATTATAATAAGATGTTTTTTAAATATATTAAATTAATCAACTAAATAATATTTCCACTTTTAAGGGATATATGGGTAGGGATTTTACGATAGCTTTCTTTAATAAGTTTTTTCCTTGCCATTGGTCTTAATTTTGAATTAAATTGCATAATATATTTAGTTTAAATGTGATGTGTTTGAGACAAAAAGAAAGCTTGATGAAGAATATATATATGGAGGAGCTTCATAAAGCAGTTTTCTCTTTTCATCCTAACAAGCACCTAGCCCCGACAATTTTTTTGAATTTTTTTTTCAAAAAATTTGGGATTTATTGAAGAGTGATATGTTAGTTGGGGTTGAAGAGGCCCAAAAAAGGAAGGCTATAATAAGTGAGATCAATGCTACTTTTATTACCTTGGTTCCCAATAAAGGCAACAAAATATTTTGATAATTTTTGTCCAATAAGTCTTTGTAAAATGATTTATAAGATCATTTCAAAAATTATGGCAAACAGGTTGAAGGACATTCTAGGGTTTCTTATCTCAAAGGAACAAGGTGGTATAATTATTGCACAAGAGACCATGCCATCATTCTCTTCATTCCATGAAAAACTTGGTATGCTTTTGAAATTAGATATGAACAAAGCATATGATAGGATTTCCTGGAATTTTCTACATGTTATTCTCAAAAAGTTTGGCTTTGATTATAGTTGGTGTGAGTGGATTAAATGTTGTTATAGCATTGCAAAAATTTATATTTTGATCAATGGTTCTCCTATTGGGTACTTCAAGTCATCTTGTGGACTTCGTCAAGGTGATCATATTTCTCCTTATCTATTCATTATTTTGGTGGAAGCATTAGGGGAGCCTTTTCAAAGAAAAAATAGAAGGAAAAATTAAGGGTATTTAAGTTGCAAAAAAGGGTCCCTTTGAATCTCTTCTCCAATTTGTTGATGATACTTTTATTTTGGGTCATCCCTCAATCAATGAGACCATGGAGTTTAAATCAATATTATCATGTTATGAGAAAGCTACTAGAAAGTAAAAAATCCAAAAAAAAAAATGCATTAATACTACCCTAGATTTACAACAAATTATTATGAATATTTTAGGGTTTAAAACTGAATAATTTCCATCAACCTACTTGGGTATTCCTTTGTCTGATAAAGGAAATAGAAATGAGATTTGGATCTCTTTTTTTTGGATAGAATTAAAGCTTGCTTGGAAGGTTGGAAAGGTAAGTTCTTAACCATGTTAGTAAGGCTACAACTCATAAAGACTACTTTGCAATCCATTCCTATTTATATGATGTCACTTTCAAAACTGCTAACATGTATTGCATCAAAAATAAATAAAATTCAAAGAGATTTTATATGGAAAGGTTGTGAGGAAAACTTTAGATTTCCTCTATGTAAGTGGGATAGGTTTTGTAAAGGAAATAATATTGGAGGAGCAGACTTGCGGAATTGTAGACTCATGAATTTGGCATTAGGAGCAAAGCTTGGGTGGAGATTATTCAAAGATCAAGGAAAGAATTGGATAAAATTGTTACTTCAAAAATGTATAGGCTCTCTTGATGCAATGAAATTGTTTAGGAAAAGAATACGCAAAGGATTGTTAACATAGAACTTCATATTAGAGAGTTTGCAATTGATAAAGAAACATATTAGATGGTCAATCAATGAGGGGAGTTATGCAAATTATTGGTATGATGCTTGGTTGAAGCCTTCAATTGATGAACTTCAAAAAATGCTTTGAAAGTTCTATTTACAAATTTTACGCGAAAGAATGAGTTGGTTTGGAATTTATCAAAGGATGGTGGATACTTGATCAAGTTGGGATATGAGGATTTATAATAATCAGAATTTCCTTCTCCCAAATATTTTCCTTGGAAGAACATTTGGTCATTAGAGGCTCTACCTAAGGCGTCAATATTTCTTTGGTTAATAGTTCAAAGTAATATTCTTACGTGAGAGAGTCTATAAAGAAGAGAGTATTATGGACCCTTCAAATGTGCCTTGTGTGAGAAGGATTTAGAAACATTGGACCATTTATTTCTTCATTGTTCGGTTGCTCACACCATTTGGGGTTATTCTTAAAAACTATGAAATTCTATTGGGTAGCTCCATCAACATTGAAAGAGTTGATAAAATGTTGGATAAATTATTTTAAAGCTAAAGCATTATATATTCTTTGGAGAAAGTTAAAGCATTATGTATTCTTTGGAGGATTGACCTTGCCATTAGTTGTTGGAATTTATGGCTTGAAAGGAAAAATAGAATTTTTAAAAATAAATATCAAAATCATGCTCAAGTTTGGAACCGTATTAGTGCCTCTCTTGCAGAATGTCTACAAATATGGTGCTCATCATGGGAAGTCTCAATTGCATAAAAATAGGTGCTAATAACTTGGCTATAGGATTTGAACATACATGGAAGAGTCATCTGCGACAATAGAATTAAAACAAATGATCTACTTCGATCTATGGTAAAATATAAATGTCCATAAATTGGGTTTACCAAAATTAATTTTGATGGTGATGGTGGAGGTGGTGTTTTTAGAAATAATGAAGGCAAAATTCTCCTCACTTATTCAAAATCATATGAAACTTCAACTAACAACTATGCAGAGCCAAGGGCACTTTTTACAGGGATTAAAATTGCAGCAAAAAAAATGGAAATATATTTCAATTGAGGGGGCTCTCAAACTATGATTAATTTTATTAACAAAAATGGATGTGAAGACTGGATAAAAGTAATATTATTGTTGATGTTCATCATCTATTACTAGAGGCAATCTCTTGGTAGTGTGAGCATATTTAGTAGGTGATGAAATGACAATTGCCCAAATGAAATTTTATGTGTTAATCTAAATGATTTCAAGGAGTTGATTGTGGAAACATAGCACTTTGACAAAGTTGAAGAATATATATTAAGAGAAAAAAAAATGAAAAATTCGTGATAAAAATGTATGTTGTAAGCATATTTATAAAGAAGGAAATCATGTAACCGATGAAATGGCAACTGCCCAAGTGAGATTTCATGTTTTAATCAAAATGATTTCAAGGAGTTTGATTGTGGAAACATAGCACTTGGACAAAGTTGAAAAATATATTTAACAGAAAAAAGAAATAAAAAATCATAATAAAAATGATTTCAAGGAGTTTGATTGTGGAATTGTGGAAACATAACACTTCGACGAAATTAGAAAAATATATTTAAGATAAAAAAGAAATAAAAAAATCATAATAAAAATGTATGCTGCAGTAAATGTAGTGGCTAAAGATGGTGGTTGTTTCTTAAGTGGTCTTTGTTCAAACCCCAATTTACTAAAGATGGTGGTTGTTGATGTAATATCGCTTTAAATTATAAATATTGACGGGTGTTAACGTGCTTTTCAATTATAAATATTGCTTTAAATTTGATAATTGCCATTGAAAAAATAGAGTTGTAAAAGTTGCTGATAGTTGTAACAATTTTGACTGTTACATTATATTTATGTTATTATAATTAATAATAAAATTAAAATTTTATGTTACTATAATTAATAATAAAACAAAAATGAACAGTTGTAAAAGTTGCTGATAAATTTTAGCTGTAATAATTTTGAGTGTTACAGTATATTTATGTTATTCTAATTAATAATAAAACTAAAATGAACAGTGAGAAGAAACAGGTAATGCCCAAGTTTCTTCCTGCGTCCGTCCTCAACATAGGGTTTGGATGGCCAAGGATTCTTCCTGCGTATTTTTCGTCCGTCCTGGTGGAATTCAATATAAATTGGCACAAAAGGAAAAGAAAACTACCGTTTGGATCATCGGCGATAGGTGGAATTCAATTTAAATTGGGACAGAAGGAAAAGAAGACTAGGGTTTGGATCATCATTCTGTGTAAATTGGGACAAAAGGAGAAAAAGACTAGGGTTTGGATCATCATTCAATATAAATTGGAACAAAAGGAGAAGAAGACGTTGCAAAATCCAGATTACAGGAAAAGGTAATGGGTCTCTGTTGTTGATGGCGGAGGGGTTCCGAATCTCTTGAATCGCGACCACATCGGTGCAATTCATTTGATGTGCAAGCTGATCATGATGACGTGACCAATGGATGTAGGATGAAATCCTGAAAAGGATGGATGCGTGGGATGAGGATTTAGTAGTTTGTTTTTTAAAGTAGAATTAGAAGATGAAAACATAAAAAATATATTGAATCATTAAGGATCATAAAATTGAAATTAATACAATTATATCCAAGTTATTTTCTGGTATGCAGTTTATGTTTTGTATGTATTGCATTTTAAGTCTTGCATGCGATTTTAAAGTTATTATAGAGAAGTTAATACTTATACCATTATTAAGGAAATACCAAAAAACAAGAGGCATAAATCAAAAGCTTCTATAGCAGAGCTAAGAGAGGATAAATATGATGAAAAATAAAATTGTAAAAAAATATTGAGGAATAGAATAATAAGATCTACTCCTGATATAGGCAAGGCAAAAAGAGGAAAACCCTTAAATTATCAAGAAAGATCCATGGAAGCAAGAGCAAACATAGAGAAAGGAACACAAACTAAGTTGGTTGAACTTCTCTTTACCAAACAACAAAATGATATTGGTAATAAGCAGGCAGGGCCAATAGCTCCTAATGAGACATGATTATCATATCTTGGAATATAAGAGGTGCTAATGCCCCCTCAAAGTAGAGGTATATCAAGGACCTTTGTTTAAGTAATAAGCCTGATATTCTTTATATCTAGGAAACTAAAATGACAAAAGAAGTTTCAAAAACTATAAAAGCAGTATAGACAAGATGTGAATGGGATGTTATGAATTCAGGAGCAGTAGGGAGAATTCTAACTTGTTGGAATCCTTTTAGAACCTCCTATGTAACCATTCAAAAAACTAGGCATTGGATAGCCTCTTTAGTCACTTGCTACTTTGCAAATATTTGTTTCATCCTTATCAATGTCTATGGACCTACAACATAGTTAGGTAGACTAAAAGTTTAGAGTGGGATTAAAGCCTTTATGAGGAGTAAAGAACAAGAAACCCAATTCATGATCATAGGAGATTTTAATGCCATAACCAAGCTAGATGAAAAATTTGGGAGAGTTAGGAAATTAACCCAAAGTATGAAAGATTTCTTAGGTTTTATTCAAAACAATAATCTATGAGGGGTTGAGTTTGAAGAAGACAACTATACATGGACCAAAAATAGGAGAGGCCAAAACTTAATAGCAAAATAATTAGGCAGATTCATACTCTCAGATCATTGGCTAGATGAAGGAACTTGTGCTAAAATCAATACTTTAACAAGGATTGATTCAAATCACTGGACAATAAGAGTTAGAATGGTGGTAAGTGAATTAGAAAAAATCATATTCTAAATATGAGCAGATGTGGGAAGACCATCCTCAATTTCTTGATATGAAAGCACAAACGTGAAATTCATTAGGAAATGATGGGTTGTATGCTCTTCCAAAAAAAATTAAATCAATGGTATGTAGATTAAAAGAATGGAACAAGAACTCTTTTGGAAATATTTTTGAGAAAGAAGAACTAAAAAATAAACTTTCAAAATTCTGAAAAGGTGATCATAATTATCCAAGCTCACAGGAAAGAGAGTTGCTTAGTGAATATCATAATATTTTGAGAATGAAGAGAAATTTTGGAGATCAAAATCAAGATAGAATTGGTTAAAAGGAGATAAAAATACAATTTTTTTTCATATGATGGCTATAGTACAAAGATCAACATCTAGAATTAGTAGAATTAAATCAATAGATGGGGTTTGGAGTGAAAATCAAAGCGAAATTAAAAAATAGGTAAAGTTTTTTTATTAAAATATTCTAGGATCAAAGGAGATTGAAATTCTTAATGATAAACTTCTTCAAGATGTACCTTCAGTTATTACGAATTAAGACAATAGGAAACTGATGGATCCTATTACTTTAAAAGAAGTCCATTTAACTCTTTTCTCTTTTAATAAGGATAAATCCCCAAGTCCAAATTGTCTCTCTACAACTTTTTACTGACATAATTGGGATATAGTGAAGGATTTTTTAGTGGTGGCAGTGGAAAAATCTAGGTAAAACAATACATACCTTATAACATAAATGCAACATATCTTACCATAATTTCAAAAAAGAAGGATGTTGAATTATTTGATTCTTTTAGATCCATAAGCCTATGCAATATGGCATATAAGATTATCTCCAAAGTGATGGTGAATCAGTTAAGGCCATTGTTAGACAAAATTATTTTAGAAGAGCAAGGAGGATTTGTGAAAGGGAGATAAATTATGGATGGGATCATAGTAGCTCATGAAGTTATATATTCAATAGCTTCAAGAAAAGAGAAAGCAATGATCTTAAAACTTGATATGAGTAAAGCCTATGATAGGGTTAGATGGATTAAAGCTTGTGTTTCTATAGTTTCTTATTTTGTTTTGGTCAATGGGTTAGTAACATAATATTTTAAATCCAAGAGAGGTCTTAAACAAGGAGATCATCTATCTCCTTATTTGTTCATTATTATGGTAGAGGTTTTGAGTAGGAACTTAAAGAAGGCTAATAAATATGGTCTTATAAGTGGACTTAACGTTAGTAATAACATCGACAACATCACCCATCAACAATTTGTAGATGATACAACCCTTTTTGGAAGGGTGAGGATAAATGAGGCCAGAGCTTTGAATAACTTTTTACAGGAATACGAAAGAGCATCAGGACAAAAAGTTAATAGGATAAAATCCAAAATTTACTTCCTTAACACTCTAGCTAATATGAAAGAAAGAATTTACAAGTTACTTCAAATGGAGGAGGCAAATTTACCGGAAACTTATCTAGGGATACCTTTATTTGATGGGAAAATGAGGATAAAATTATAGAATCCAGTTATTAGTGAAGTTTAAAATAAACTACCAGCTTGGAGAGGTAGATGGTTATCATTAGCAGGAAGATTGTAGTTAATTAAGTCAATCTAACAAACCACTCCAACATATTATATGTCATTGTTTACTATGCAAAAACTAGTTGAAAAATGTTTGATCTATATTATGCAATCCTTTTTAAGGTCAGGTTTACATAATAAGAGGAAATTTCCTTTGGTGAAATGGAGCAAGGTGTGTGATGATAAAACTAGGGGAGGTCTTGGTTTAAGATTTCTTACAGATGTATACTTTACTCTTAGGGGAAAAGTAATCTAGAGATTGTACAAATAGAGTCAAAGACAATGGGCAAGAATGCTTCTAAGTATGTTGAGCCCAATAACCCAAGTTTAATATTTTTTGTTGGCAATTTTGGGTTTGAGATCCTAGCTTCTTGTCTATGAGTTGTCATTGATGTCAAAAGGAAATGGCATTAATGTTAAGAGGATGTGTTGGCTTCAAAGGTGGAAGATTCCAAGAGAATATTTTTAAGAGAATCCGGAGAGATTCCATTGGCAAGGGTTTTTCATTAAAACCAAACCGGTTTTTATTAAAACCAAGTTGGATAGGGTTTTTATTAAAACCAAGTTAAATGGTTTTTATTAAAACCAATGGAGGTTCTCTTTATTATTTATTTAATTATTATTTAAAACCCTTCAAGGTTTTAATTAATTAATTATTTAATTAATTAAGGGAGAAATTATTTTTAATTTATTAAAAATACTTAAAGGTTTTTAAACCTTTTTTTATTCTTAATTTATTAAAATTATTTAAGGGTTTTTAAACCCTTTTTGAAAAGACTTTTGATTAATTTCGAAATGGTCTTTATTTTCGCCGACGTCAAGGTGTCTTCGAAGAGACTATTTATTCTCCAACTCCTAAGGTTGGAAGGCTAATTAATTCGAAATTCCTCGAATGCAATTTGCGGTGTTTGTGCTCTGTATTCGCTGCGATCGAAGGAAGACTTAGAAGCACGTGCGGTTGAAAAGTCTTCGGGAGTTTTTTTCGAGGGTGAAGTGGAGGGAAGTTCACTTGTGAACTTCGTAGCCCACGTGGGCTAGTGGCAGCGAAGGTCGTCGTTGGGCGCTTGCATTGGCGGAGGTCACCGTTTCGAGTCTCGCGGGGGTGCTTTGCTAGAGTAACACACGTTTTTATTAAAACGTCTTTATGCCACGAAATTCGGAGTTTCTTGGACAACGATTTATAAGGTGTGATTAAATTTTATGAGTTTTGGCTTTTGTGATTAGCATTGAATAAAAGCTTAGGAGAAATAAGGGCATATTTCTTTGGATGTATTTTTAAGATTATTCTTTGCTATGCTAAAATTAAAAATGGAGGTATAAGGTGTGAGTCTGTGATTGTTGATTTATTGGCATGTTATGGTGGTTGTGTTTAAAGAAGTGGAGCTAAAAGGTGTAATAAAGGAAGTTTATATTATTGCTCATTTCTTTTTATTCTAACCCTAACTTGGTTGGAAGTTTGAGAGTTGTGTGTGGTGACAGACTTGAAGGTTCAATTATCTTCTACTCCAATAAGGTATGGGCACATTCTTCTTATGAGTATGATTGGTGTATGTTTTCTGAAATAAGGTTGGAGTGAAAAGGTATTCTACTAGGTATCCTTTGGCTAGGTGTAAATCCTATTTTCTGGTTTGTTGAAGACTACTTATGCATTGTTATCCTTAAGGAGAGTTTTTTGGTGAATGCATAATTTTTGGTTTGAGATAGTGGAAGCTTTGTGCACTAGGGTTTATATTTGTGAGTCTAGCTACTTGCATTGAGTTGGTGGAACCCTTGGTTGGCTGTTTTGAGTTTGATGGTTGAGTTGCTTCCATAGAGGTTGTTTGATCAAGTTATTGCTTTACTTGATTCATGATATTGGGCTTACTCCATTGAGTTGATTTGAGCAAGTTATTCTTTGCATTTGGTGATATTGTGTTGGTGGTTGTTTTGTTCAAATATCTTTGGAGGGAAAAGGATTTCTACTTGTTTCCTTTTCTTGTGATGATTGGTTGAATGCTTCAAGGTTGATGTTGAGTTGAATGGTGTTGGTTGACTAAACCTTGTTTGATGAGCATTGTTGTTGAAACCCTAATTGATGGTGAAAAGAACATGAGTATCATTGTTATGTGATTCTTTGCATAGTTGGCAATTGTTGGGGTTTCATGTTCTTGAAAGAAAACATTCTATCCTATCCATTTTAGATATTGAGTTGAGTTTTTAGATTTGAGATTGAGATTGAGCTGAGTTGATTTGAGTTGAGTTTTGAGATTGGGATTTGAGTATAGAACATATTGAGTCTCTAACAATTCTCTTTATGCTTCTATGAGTTTGACAAATCACATTGGGTCTCTAACAATTCACTTTGTGATTTCCTACTAAGAAAGTTTTTCTTGGTGAGCTTGTTGAGTTTTTGGACAGGTTCCAGTGGGGACTTGTGAGCAGTTTTTGGACAGGTTCCAGTGGGGACTTGTGAGCAGTTTTTGGACAGGTTTCGATGGGGACTTGTGAGCAGATTTGGACAGGTCCTAGCAGAGGACTTGTGAGCTGAGTTTGATAGTTCTATCAGAGAACTTGAGGATAGAGGTGCATTGGTTCTATGAGAAGAACCTGAGGACCAATTTGGCAAGTCTTTGAGAAGGCTTGTATGTAGAGGATTGATTTGTTCAAGAGTTGGACAGATCTGACAGACAGAGGAAGACTTGTACTAGACCGACTGATTGTGTTTGGTATAGGTTGCTGAGCTGCTATGGACGTGATCATAGAAGGCAGAGGTCTCTTAGGCTAAGCATTGAGGATAGGAGGTCTTCGATGGAAAGGAGTTCCACGTGTTGGCAAGAGGTAGAGGCAATTGATCTTCTGAGGGATCATTTCCAGAGCAGAGGGGAAGGTATCTCCTTTGAGCAGAGGCTCATAAATTTTGATTTGGGGAAGGTATCTCCTTTGGGCCGAGGCTCATAAACATTGTAATTGGGAAGGATTCCCAAAGAACTTTGAGATAACTTTTAGAGAAAAGTTTTGTGGACGTAGCCCAGCCATTCTGGGTGAACCACGTTAAAATTGGTGTCACTTTGTGGATGATATTGTGCATTGCTTTGATATTGCTTTGGGTATATTGCTTTACTATTTTGAAGTATAAAGGAAAAAGTAAAAAGAGGTCTTATACTGTTCACCCACCCCCTCTCAGTATAAGCTTGTGTTCTTCAATTGGTATCAGAGCGGGTGCCTTCAAAAATTTTAACAACTTGAAGGAAAAGCTAGTAAAGAACACAATGGATCATTCAAGTGGCAATGCAACACCTATTCTTGATGGGTCAGATTTTGGTCTTTGGAGTGCAAGGATGAAGGTTCATCTAATGGCACTTGGGAATGAGGTTTGGGAAGTGATTGAAGATGAGTACACTATTCCTGAACATGGTCCTAATACTAAAGAAGAAAGGCTCCTACATCACAACAATTCAAAAGCAATGAATGCAATCCTGAAAGGCTTACAGAAAGCAGATCTCACCAAAGTGATTCACTACAAGACAACTAGTGAAATGTGGAAACAGTTGAAGGTGGTTCATACAGGTGATACAAATGTCAGAAAGGCCAAGTTGAGACACTTCAAAGGTATGTTTGAACAACTCAAGATGAATGATGATGAAAATATTAGTGACTACATGCTTCGTATGGATGAGGTTGTTAACTCCATGAAAGACTTAGGTCTTGAGCTTGCTGAAAATGATGTTTGTGATAAGATTTTAAGATCTCTTCCTAATAGATTTAGTGAAAATATTTCTGCTATTGAGGAAGCTAAAGATTTGGATAAGTTGAAAAAGGATGAGCTCCATAGTATACTTGCAGCATTTGAGTTGAGAACTCAAGTGAAGGTTGATGTCAAGAAAGAGGCAACTTTCAAGGCTACCAAGAATTCCAAGGGTAAACAACTTCAAGATAGTGATGAGTCTTCTAGTGATGAAGAGGCATATTACAGCAAGAAAGGCAAGTTCTCTAGAAAGCACAAAAGTATGAAAAATATAAGATGTTTCAATTGTGGAAAGTTTGGTCATTATGCTACTCGATCGTACTGTTCCCAAGAATGAAAGTGATGAAGATAAACAGGATTCTAAGAGCAAGGATTCTGAAAAGCACAAGCATCACAGGAAAAACAAAGATGAGCACAACAATCAAGGAAAGAGGTATTCTCACAAGCACAAGAAGAGTTTCTACCTAGACAAAGCAAGTAAGTGTTCTAGTAGTGATAGTGAAAGTTCTTCAAGTGATAATGAAAATGAGATGTTGTTCATATCAAAAAAGAGGAAGAACCGAAACATAGATTCATTATCATGAAATGTCTTAGATGTGGAAATTTTGGTCACCTTGAGGATGATTGCACAAATAATGATTTGGTTTCTAGTATGTATGAGGATGCTTCAAAAAACTATAAGGAAGATGCATGTATGGTTTTTGAAAAGGGTAGCACCTCTAGTGATAAGAAATCTGAAAAAGGCTTTGATGATTCAAAAAGCAAACAAATAGAGGAAGATATAGAGGAAGGTGAAGTAGATCTTGAAGGTGAACTTATTAGTGCTCTTAGTGCTTTGAAAAAGGAAAGAAAGAAGAATGCTAGACTCAAGGATAAGTTAGATGAATGTTGTATGGAGAGAGATGATCTTATAGAAAGTCTTGACTTCTCTATGGCTAAGACACAAGAACTCAAGGATGAGTTAGAGTCTAAGGTTCTTGAGTATAGTGAGTTAGAACAAAAAATGGCTTCTTTGAAAGAGGAAACTAAAGAGTACAAGGATAAGCTTTACAGGTTTCAAGATAGCTCCAAAAAGGTTAAGTCACTCATCAAAGGTCAAAGAAAGACAACAGATAAAACAGGCCTTGGTTTTGTTAAGCCACACAAGGAACAAGTTGGAGAGTCTAGTAAGAGACTCCAAAAGGAAGAGAGTTCTGATGAGGAAAGTATTTCAGAAAAGGAGTCCTTGAATGATAGATGCACAAAAATAGAAAACAAAATTCAGAATGAGAAGAAGAAGTTTTCAGAACCTAAGAGGTCAATTAAAGGAAAGTTTCAAGGCAGATGTTTTGCTTGTCACAGGTTTGGTCACATGGCTTCACATTGCATGGCTCAAGTGAAGGAGGTAAATGACAGTTTCAGAAGTGCTAGTTACTTTCAAGGGTATTGCTACTCTTGTCAACAGTTTGGGCACAAGGCGGTTTATTGCAAGGCAAATAATAGGAACAGGTTTGGTCGAACAGGTTTGGCCGTAACAGGTTTGGTCGAAACGAGTTTGGTCGAACAGTGATCTGGTGGATTCAAAGATCAGGTTTACCTCGGAGAAACAACATCGTCAAGTGTTTCAAGTGCAACAATGAAGGTCACATAATCAGACAGTGTAGAGCTGAAATTCCAGAATACAAGAACAGGAACAGTGGCATGATCAGGTCCAAGGATCAAGGCATGGACAAGAACAGGGATGAGAACAAGAACAAGAACAGTGACAGGAACAGGAATATGGACAAAGAGTTCAAGAGAAGGCCCGGCAAGGAAGTTATAGACGCTGATGATGATCAGTGCCTAATGGGAGTTTTACTCCCACCCAAGAATTAATCACCTCATCAGGAGGTGGGGGAGGGACTAAGCTAAGAGGCTCATTCTTAGTCCCGAGCCCCAAAGGTGACCCTTTGCCATTGATGACAAAGGGGGAGAGATTTGAGTAAGGGGGAGAGCCTCAAGACAGGGGGAGCTATTTATGTTGAGTTTCTGTGTTGTTGAGAAGCATGGTTTGCCATCAATGACAAAGGGGGAGATTGTTGGCAATTTTGGGTTTGAGATCCTAGCTTCTTGTCTATGAGTTGTCATTGATGTCAAAAGGAAATGGCATTAATGTTAAGAGGATGTGTTGGCTTCAAAGGTGGAAGATTCCAAGAGAATATTTTTAAGAGAATCCGGAGAGATTCCATTGGCAAGGGTTTTCATTAAAACCAAACCGGTTTTTATTAAAACCAAGTTGGATAGGGTTTTTATTAAAACCAAGTTAAATGGTTTTTATTAAAACCAATGGAGGTTCTCTTTATTATTTATTTAATTATTATTTAAAACCCTTCAAGGTTTTAATTAATTAATTATTTAATTAATTAAGGGAGAAATTATTTTTAATTTATTAAAAATACTTAAAGGTTTTTAAACCTTTTTTATTCTTAATTTATTAAAATTATTTAAGGGTTTTTAAACCCTTTTTGAAAAGACTTTTGATTAATTTCAAAATGGTCTTTATTTTCATCGACGTCAAGGTGTCTTCGAAGAGACTATTTATTCTCCAACTCCTAAGGTTGGAAGGCTAATTAATTCGAAATTCCCTGAATGCAATTTGCGGTGTTTGTGCTCTGTATTCGCTACGATCGAAGGAAGACTTAGAAGCACGTGCGGTTGAAAAGTCTTCGGGAGTTTTTTTCGAGGGTGAAGTGGAGGGAAGTTCACTTGTGAACTTCGTAGCCCGCATGGGCTAGTGGCAGCGAAGGTCGTTGTTGGGCGCTGCATTGGCGGAGGTCACCGTTTCGAGTCTCGCGGGGGTGCTTTGCTAGAGTAACACACGTTTTTATTAAAACGTCTTTATGCCACGAAATTCGAAGTTTCTTGGACAGCGATTTATAAGGTGTGATTAAATTTTATGAGTTTTGGCTTTTGTGATTAGCATTGAATAAAATCTTAGGAGAAATAAGGGCATATTTCTTTGGATGTATTTTTAAGATTATTCTTTGCTATGCTAAAATTAAAAATGGAGGTATAAGGTGTGAGTCCGTGATTGTTGATTTATTGGCATGTTATGGTGGTTGTGTTTAAAGAAGTGGAGCTAAAAGGTGTAATAAAGGAAGTTTATATTATTGCTCATTTCTTTTTATTCTAACCCTAACTTGGTTGGAAGTTTGAGAGTTGTGTGTGGTGACAACTTGAAGGTTCAATTATCTTCTACTCCAATAAGGTATGGGCACATTCTTCTTATGAGTATGATTGGTGTATGTTTTCTGAAATAAGGTTGGAGTGAAAAGGTATTCTACTAGGTATCCTTTGGCTAGGTGTAAATCCTATTTTCTGGTTTGTTGAAGACTACTTATGCATTGTTATCCTTAAGGAGAGTTTTTTGGTGAATGCATAATTTTTGGTTTGAGATAGTGGAAGCTTTGTGCACTAGGGTTTATATTTGTGAGTCTAGCTACTTGCATTGAGTTGGTGGAACCCTTGGTTGGCTGTTTTGAGTTTGATGGTTGAGTTGCTTCCATAGAGGTTGTTTGATCAAGTTATTGCTTTACTTGATTCATGATATTGGGCTTACTCCATTGAGTTGATTTGAGCAAGTTATTCTTTGCATTTGGTGATATTGTGTTGGTGGTTGTTTTGTTCAAATATCTTTGGAGGGAAAAGGATTTCTACTTGTTTCCTTTTCTTGTGATGATTGGTTGAATGCTTCAAGGTTGATGTTGAGTTGAATGGTGTTGGTTGACTAAACCTTGTTTGATGAGCATTGTTGTTGAAACCCTAATTGATGGTGAAAAGAACATGAGTATCATTGTTATGTGATTCTTTGCATAGTTGGCAATTGTTGGGGTTTCATGTTCTTGAAAGAAAACATTCTATCCTATCCATTTCAGATATTGAGTTGAGTTTTCAGATTTGAGATTGAGATTGAGCTGAGTTGATTTGAGTTGAGTTTTGAGATTGGGATTTGAGTATAGAACATATTGAGTCTCTAACAATTCTCTTTATGCTTCTATGAGTTTGACAAATCACATTGGGTCTCTAACAATTCACTTTGTGATTTCCTACTAAGAAAGTTTTTCTTGGTGAGCTTGCTGAGTTTTTGGACAGGTTCCAGTGGGGACTTGTGAGCAGTTTTGGACAGGTTTCGATGGGGACTTGTGAGCAGTTTTTGGACAGGTTTCGATGGGGACTTGTGAGCAGATTTGGACAGGTCCTAGCAGAGGACTTGTGAGTTGAGTTTGATAGTTCTATCATAGAACTTGAGGACAGAGGTGCATTGGTTCTATGAGAAGAACCTGAGGATAGATTTGGCAAGTCTTTGAGAAGGCTTGTATGTAGAGGATTGATTTGTTCAAGAGTTGGACAGATCTGATAGACAGAGGAAGACTTGTACTAGACCGACTGACTATGTTTGGTATAGGTTGTTTGAGCTGCTGTGGACGTGATCATAGAAGGCAGAGGTCTCTTAGGCTAAGCATTGAGGATAGGAGGTCTTCGGTGGAAAGGAGTTCCACGTGTTGGCAAGAGGTAGAGGCGATTGATCTTCCGAGGGATCATTTCCAGAGCTAGAGGGGAAGGTATCTCCTTTGAGCAGAGGCTCATAAATTCTGATTGGGGGAAGGTATCTCCTTTGGGCCGAGGCTCATAAACATTGTAATTGGGAAGGATTCCCAAAGAACTTTGAGATAACTTTTAGAGAAAAGTTTTGTGGATGTAGCCCAACCATTCGGGTGAACCACGTTAAAATTGGTGTCACTTTGTGGATGATATTGTGCATTGCTTTGATATTGCTTTGGGTATATTGCTTTACTATTTTGAAGTATAAAGGAAAAAGTAAAAAGAGGTCTTATACTGTTCACTCCCCCTCTCAGTATAAGCTTGTGTTCTTCAATTGGTATCAGAGCAGGTGCCTTCGAAAAGTTTAACAACTTGAAGGAAAAGCTAGTAAAGAACACAATGGATCATTCAAGTGGCAATGCAGCACCTATTCTTGATGGGTCAGATTTTGGTCTTTGGAGTGCAAGGATGAAGGTTCATCTAATGGCACTTGGGAATGAGGTTTGGGAAGTGATTGAAGATGAGTACACTATTCCTGAACATGGTCCTAATACTAAAGAAGAAAGGCTCCTACATCACAACAATTCAAAAGCAATGAATGCAATCCTGAAAGGCTTATAGAAAGCAGATCTCACCAAAGTGATTCACTACAAGACAACTAGTGAAATGTGGAAACGATTGAAGGTGGTTCATACAGGTGATACAAATGTCAGAAAGGCCAAGTTGAGACACTTCAAAGGTATGTTTGAACAACTCAAGATGAATGATGATGAAAATATTAGTGACTACATGCTTCGTATGGATGAGGTTGTTAACTCCATGAAAGACTTAGGTCTTGAGCTTGCTGAAAATGATGTTTGTGATAAGATTTTAAGATCTCTTCCTAATAGATTTAGTGAAAATATTTCTGCTATTGAGGAAGCTAAAGATTTGGATAAGTTGAAAAAGGATGAGCTCCATAGTATACTTGCAGAATTTGAGTTGAGAACTCAAGTGAAGGTTGATGTCAAGAAAGAGGCATCTTTCAAGGCTACCAAGAATTCCAAGGGTAAACAACTTCAAGATAGTGATGAGTCTTCTAGTGATGAAGAGGCATATTACGACAAGAAAGGCAAGTTCTCTAGAAAGCACAAAAGTATGAAAAATATAAGATGTTTCAATTGTGGAAAGTTTGGTCATTATGCTACTGATCGTACTGTTCCCAAGAATGAAAGTGATGAAGATAAATAGGATTCTAAGAGCAAGGATTCTGAAAAGCACAAGCATCACGAGAAAAACAAAGATGAGCACAACAATCAAGGAAAGAGGTATTCTCACAAGCATAAGAAGATTTTCTACCTAGACAAAGCAAGTAAGTGTTCTAGTAGTGATAGTGAAAGTTCTTCAAGTGATAATGAAAATGAGATGTTGTTCATATCAGAAAAGGAGGAAGAACCGAAACATAGATTCATTATCATGAAATGTCTTAGATGTGGAAATTTTGGTCACCTTGAGGATGATTGCACAAATAATGATTTGGTTTCTAGTATGTATGAGGATGCTTCAAAAAACTATAAGGAAGATGCATGTATGGTTTTTGAAAAGGGTAGCACCTCTAGTGATAAGAAATCTGAAAAAGGCTTTGATGATTCAAAAAGCAAACAAATAGAGGAAGATATAGAGGAAGGTGAAGTAGATCTTGAAGGTGAACTTATTAGTGCTCTTAGTGCTTTGAAAAAGGAAAGAAAGAAGAATGCTAGACTCAAGGATAAGTTAGATGAATGTTGTATGGAGAGAGATGATCTTATAGAAAGTCTTGACTTCTCTATGGCTAAGACACAAGAACTCAAGGATGAGTTAGAGTCTAAGGTTCTTGAGTATAGTGAGTTAGAACAAAAAATGGCTTCTTTGAAAGAGGAAACTAAAGAGTACAAGGATAAGCTTTACATGTTTCAAGATAGCTCCAAAAAGGTTAAGTCACTCATCAAAGGTCAAAGAAAGACAACAGATAAAACAGGCCTTGGTTTTGTTAAGCCACACAAGGAACAAGTTGGAGAGTCTAGTAAGAGACTCCAAAAGGAAGAGAGTTCTGATGAGGAAAGTATTTCAGAAAAGGAGTCCTTGAATGATAGATGCACAAAAATAGAAAACAGAATTCAGAATGAGAAGAAGAAGTTTTCAGAACCTAAGAGGTCAATTAAAGGAAAGTTTCAAGGCGGATGTTTTGCTTGTCACGAGGTTTGGTCACATGGCTTCACATTGCATGGCTCAAGTGAAGGAGGTAAATGATAGTTTTAGAAGTGCTAGTTACTTTCAAGGGTATTGCTACTCTTGTCAACAGTTTGGGCACAAGGCAGTTTATTGCAAGGCAAATAACAGGAACAGGTTTGGTCAGAACAGGTTTGGTCAGAATAGGTTTGGTCAGAACAGGTTTGGCCAGAACAGGTTTGGTCAGAACAGGTTTGGTCAGAACTGGTGGATTCAAAGATCAGGTTTACCTCAGAGAAACAACATCGTCAAGTGTTTCAAGTGCAACAATGAAGGTCACACAATCAGATAGTGTAGAGCTGAAATTCCAGAATACAAGAACAGGAACAATGGCATGATCAGGTCCAAGGATCAAGGCATGGACAAGAACAAGGATGAGAACAAGAACAAGAACAATGACAGGAATAGGAATATGGACAAAGAGTTCAAGAGAAGGCCCGGCAAGGAAGTTATAGACGCTGATGATGATCAGTGCCTAATGGGAGTTTTACTCCCACCCAAGAATTAATCACCTCATCAGGAGGTGGGGGAGGGACTAAGCTAAGAGGCTCATTCTTAGTCCCGAGCCCCAAAGGTGACCCTTTGCCATTGATGACAAAGGGGGAGAGATTTGAGTAAGGGGGAGAGCCTCAAGACAGGGGGAGCTATTTATGTTGAGTTTCTGTGTTGTTGAGAAGCATGGTTTGCCATCAATGACAAAGGGGGAGATTGTTGGCAATTTTGGGTTTGAGATCCTAGCTTCTTGTCTATGAGTTGTCATTGATGTCAAAAGGAAATGGCATTAATGTTAAGAGGATGTGTTGGCTTCAAAGGTGGAAGATTCCAAGAGAATATTTTTAAGAGAATCCGGAGAGATTCCATTGGCAAGGGTTTTTCATTAAAACCAAACCGGTTTTTATTAAAACCAAGTTGGATAGGGTTTTTATTAAAACCAAGTTAAATGGTTTTTATTAAAACCAATGGAGGTTCTCTTTATTATTTATTTAATTATTATTTAAAACCCTTCAAGGTTTTAATTAATTAATTATTTAATTAATTAAGGGAGAAATTATTTTTAATTTATTAAAAATACTTAAAGGTTTTTAAACCTTTTTTTATTCTTAATTTATTAAAATTATTTAAGGGTTTTTAAACCCTTTTTGAAAAGACTTTTGATTAATTTTGAAATGGTCTTTATTTTCGCCGACGTCAAGGTGTCTTCGAAGAGACTATTTATTCTCCAACTCCTAAGGTTGGAAGGCTAATTAATTCGAAATTCCCCGAATGCAATTTGCGGTGTTTGTGCTCTGTATTCGCTACGATCGAAGGAAGACTTAGAAGCACGTGCGGTTGAAAAGTCTTCGGGAGTTTTTTTTCGAGGGTGAAGTGGAGGGAAGTTCACTTGTGAACTTCGTAGCCCGCGTGGGCTAGTGGCAGCGAAGGCTCGTTGTTGGGCGCTGCATTGGCGGAGGTCACCGTTTCGAGTCTCGCGGGGGTGCTTTGCTAGAGTAACACACGTTTTTATTAAAACGTCTTTATGCCATGAAATTCGAAGTTTCTTGGACAACGATTTATAAGGTGTGATTAAATTTTATGAGTTTTGGCTTTTGTGATTAGCATTGAATAAAATCTTAGGAGAAATAAGGGCATATTTCTTTGGATGTATTTTTAAGATTATTCTTTGCTATGCTAAAATTAAAAATGGAGGTATAAGGTGTGAGTCCGTGATTGTTGATTTATTGGCATGTTATGGTGGTTGTGTTTAAAGAAGTGGAGCTAAAAGGTGTAATAAAGGAAGTTTATATTATTGCTCATTTCTTTTTATTCTAACCCTAACTTGGTTGGAAGTTTGAGAGTTGTGTGTGGTGACAACTTGAAGGTTCAATTATCTTCTACTCCAATAAGGTATGGGCACATTCTTCTTATGAGTATGATTGGTGTATGTTTTCTGAAATAAGGTTGGAGTGAAAAGGTATTCTACTAGGTATCCTTTGGCTAGGTGTAAATCCTATTTTCTGGTTTGTTGAAGACTACTTATGCATTGTTATCCTTAAGGAGAGTTTTTTGGTGAATGCATAATTTTTGGTTTGAGATAGTGGAAGCTTTGTGCACTAGGGTTTATATTTGTGAGTCTAGCTACTTGCATTGAGTTGGTGGAACCCTTGGTTGGCTGTTTTGAGTTTGATGGTTGAGTTGCTTCCATAGAGGTTGTTTGATCAAGTTATTGCTTTACTTGATTCATGATATTGGGCTTACTCCATTGAGTTGATTTGAGCAAGTTATTCTTTGCATTTGGTGATATTGTGTTGGTGGTTGTTTTGTTCAAATATCTTTGGAGGGAAAAGGATTTCTACTTGTTTCCTTTTCTTGTGATGATTGGTTGAATGCTTCAAGGTTGATGTTGAGTTGAATGGTGTTGGTTGACTAAACCTTGTTTGATGAGCATTGTTGTTGAAACCCTAATTGATGGTGAAAAGAACATGAGTATCATTGTTATGTGATTCTTTGCATAGTTGGCAATTGTTGGGGTTTCATGTTCTTGAAAGAAAACATTCTATCCTATCCATTTCAGATATTGAGTTGAGTTTTTAGATTTGAGATTGAGATTGAGTCTGAGTTGATTTGAGTTGAGTTTTGAGATTGGGATTTGAGTATAGAACATATTGAGTCTCTAACAATTCTCTTTATGCTTCTATGAGTTTGACAAATCACATTGGGTCTCTAACAATTCACTTTGTGATTTCCTACTAAGAAAGTTTTTCTTGGTGAGCTTGTTGAGTTTTTGGACAAGTTCCAGTGGGGACTTGTGAGCAGTTTTGGACAGGTTCCAGTGGGGACTTGTGAGCAATTTTTGGACAGGTTTCGATGGGGACTTGTGAGCAGATTTGGACAGGTCCTAGCAGAGGACTTGTGAGCTGAGTTTGATAGTTCTATCAGAGAACTTGAGGACAGAGGTGCATTGGTTCTATGAGAAGAACTTGAGGACAGATTTGGCAAGTCTTTGAGAAGGCTTGTATGTAGAGGATTGATTTGTTCAAGAGTTGGACAGATCTGATAGACAGAGGAAGACTTGTACTAGACCGACTGACTGTGTTTGGTACAGAGTTGTTGAGCTGTTGTGGACGTGATCATAGAAGGCAGAGGTCTCTTAGGCTAAGCATTGAGGACAGGAGGTCTTCGGTGGAAAGGAGTTCCACGTGTTGGCAAGAGGTAGAGGCAGTTGATCTTCTGAGGGATCATTTCTAGAGCAGAGGGGAAGGTATCTCCTTTGAGCAGAGGCTCATAAATTTTGATTTGGGGAAGGTATCTCCTTTGGGCCGAGGCTCATAAACATTGTAATTGGGAAGGATTCCCAAAGAACTTTGAGATAACTTTTAGAGAAAAGTTTTGTGGACGTAGCCCAACCATTCTGGGTGAACCACGTTAAAATTGGTGTCACTTTGTGGATGATATTGTGCATTGCTTTGATATTGCTTTGGGTATATTGCTTTACTATTTTGAAGTATAAAGGAAAAAGTAAAAAGAGGTCTTATACTGTTCACCCCCCCTCTCAGTATAAGCTTGTGTTCTTCATTTTTTGCATTCTATCTACCAAATGATTTTTCTTTTTGGAATGATTTAAAAATTCTATTTATCTAGTGATTAAATATTTAAGATGGGTGGTGAGAACTAGAGAAAAATTTTCTATTTGGATGGATACTTGGTGTGATAAAAAACCACTCAATTTAGATCCAATTTTGAAACCTTGGATGAGATTGCTTCAAGATAAATATGGTGATAAGGTTTTAAATATTTTGTAGAAGGATCAAGAAGGAAGATTCAAATGGATAGAAGAACTTTTACAAGTATACAAGACATAGATGCTAGGAGGCAATTGAGTAGAAAAGTAAAAACTGTGATTATTTTGAGGGGATCCAAGGAAAAATTGATTTTGGAGTTGAATAGCTTAGGAGAATACACATCAAGAAGTGGATATAATGTATTGCACCAAAAAAATAATAAAATCACTATAATATGGAGAGATATTTGGGATAGCCCAAACATTCCTAAAGTCAAACTATTCGTTTGACTAGTAGGTCATAAAAGAATTTTATCTTGGGGTAACCTTATGAAAAAGGATATTTTTGGCATCTCTCAATGTGTTCATTGTAAAAGGGAGGAGGAGAGTATAGACCATCTCTTGGTACATTGCTTAATAGTCTAGAAACTATGGCAATGGGTTCTTAATATGTTTGGTAAATGCATGGTGATAATTGAATAATGGTTAAAGCAATGACAAAATACTTATAAAAGTGAGGCTTTACATATTATATCGGATATATCAAAAGATACAATACTTTGGATTGTATGGCTAGAAAGGAATAAAATAATATTTAAAGCAAAGAAAAGCAGTTTAGAGGTAATGAAAAGGAAGATATCTTTATCCATAGAGGAGTCTAAACCAATCCTATCAACTCATCTAGTCCCTAATATGGAAGCAAAGAGACTTGATAGATGGAGTCAAGTCATTAAATGGAATTATTATGTTGGGTATAAGAGAAGCAAAAATAAGGCAAAGAATATAAAGTGAAAACCACTAGATGTGGAGTTGGTCAAATTGAATTTTGATAGAGCATCTAAAGAAAATCTAGGGCTAGCAAGAGTAGTAGGAATAATTAGAAATAATAGTGGATATATTTTGTCTCATTATGCTTTCAATAGTGGATTTAAGACATAATAAAGTTGAAGCTTTGATGGCTTTGGAAGGGTTAAAAATATGCAAACAAATTAAATGGAATAGAGTATGAATGGAATGTGACTCACTCATAGTAATAAATGCAATTTTGAGGAACACAAAGGCTCCATGGAACATAGAAGAGATAATTGTGGAAATTAAAGACCTTGCTATAAAGTTTGAAAAAAATAGCTTTACACATACGTTAAGGGAAGGAAACAAATGTGCATATAGGCTAGCCAATAGAGAGGTTTTGATTGAGGATCTTGAAGTTAAATTCTCTTTTCCATGATTAGAGGAAGTAGTAAGTTTAGTTGAAGCTGACATGAAAATGTTGACTGTTTGAATCAAATACTAATTAAGATTTACTTTAATATTTTCCATTGGTAATATCTGCTTTATTTTATAACATTAATGTGTTTTCATATAAACTATTTATTATATTTTTTGTGGTTGCACTTGTGTTTTAGGAAGAAAACTAGCAATCCAAATTTGGTAAAATTTTGAAGAAATGCCAAAGAGGCATATGAAGAATGTATTTTCATATTTTCTTAATATAAGTAGAGGTATATCAAGGACCTTTGTTTAAGTAAAACGCCTGATATTCTTTGTATCTAGGAAACTAAAATGACAAAAGAAGTTTCAAAAACTATAAAAACATTATGGACAAGATGTGAATGGGATGCTATAGATTCTAAAGGAGCAGTAGGGAGAATTCTAACTTGTTGGAAGCCTTTTAGGACCTCCTATGTAACCATTCATAAAACTAGGCATTGGATAGCCTCTTTAGTCACTTGCTAATTTGCAAATATTTGTTTCATCCTTATCAATATCTATGGACCTACAACATAGTTAGGTAGACTAAAATTTTTGCGTGGGATTAAAGCCTTTATGAGGAGTAAAGAACAAGAAACCCAATTCATGATCATAGGAGATTTTAATGCCATAACCAAGCTGGATGAAAAATTTGGGAGAGTTAGGAAATTAACCCAATGTATGAAGGATTTCTTAGGTTTTATTCAAAACAATAATCTATGAGGGGTTGAGTTTGAAGAAGACAACTATACATGGACCAAAAATAGGAGAGGCCAAAACTTAATAGCAAAAAAATTAGGCAGATTCACACTCTCAGATCATTGGCTAGATGAAGGAACTTGTGCTAAAATCAATAATTTAACAAGGATTGATTCAAATCACTAGACAATAAGAGTTATAATGGTGGTAAGTGAATTAGAAAAAATCATATTCCAAATATGAGCAGATGTGGGAAGACCATCCTCAATTTCTTGATATGAAAGCACAAACATGAAATTCATTAGGAAATGATGGGTTGTATGCTCTTACAAAATAAATTAAATCAATGGTATGTAGATTAAAAGAATGGAACAAAAACTCTTTTGGAAATATTTTTGAGAAAGAAGAACTAAAAAATAAACTTTCAAAATTCTGAAAAGGTGATCATAATTATCCAAGCTCACAGGAAAGAGAGTTTCTTATTGAATATCATAATATTTTGAGAATAAAGAGAAATTTTGGAGATCAAAATCAAGATAGACTTGGTTAAAAGAAGGAGAT
Source organism: Wollemia nobilis (assembly GCA_028583015.1). Lineage (NCBI taxonomy): Eukaryota > Viridiplantae > Streptophyta > Pinopsida > Araucariales > Araucariaceae > Wollemia > Wollemia nobilis. The sequence goes on along the minus strand of JAQPPZ010001671.1, from coordinate 1,327,910 downwards.
AAAAATATAATTTTTTTTCATATGATGGCTATAGTACAAAGATCAACATCTAGAATTAGTAGAATTAAATCAATAGATGGGGTTTGGAGTGAAAATCAAAGTGAAATTAAAAAAAGAGGTAAAGTATTTTTATTAAAATATTCGAGGATCAAAGGAGATTGAAGTTCTTAATGATAAACTTATTCAATATGTACCTTCAGTTATTACGAATGAAGACAATAGGAAACTTTTGGAGCCTATTACTTTAGAAGAAGTCCATTTAACTCTTTTCTCTTTTAATAAGGATAAATCCCCAAGTCCATATGGTCTCTCTACAACTTTTTACCAACATAATTGGGATATAGTGAAAGATTCTTTAGTGGTGGCAGTGGAAAAATATAGGTAAAATAATACATACCTTATAACATAAATGCAACATATCTTACCATAATTTCAAAAAAGAAGTATGTTGAATTGTTTGATTCTTTTAGATCCATAAGCCTATGCAATATGGCATATAAGATTATCTCCAAAGTGATGGTGAATCGGTTAAGGCCATTGTTAGACAAAATTATTTTAGAAGAGCAAGGAGGATCTGTGAAAGGAAGACAAATTATGGACGGGATCATAGTATCTCATGAAGTAATATATTCAATACCTTCAAAAAAAGAGAAAGCAATGATCTTAAAACTTGATATGAGTAAAGCCTATGATAGGGTTAAATGGTATTTTCTTTTTGCAGTCTTAGAAAAGTTTATATTTGGGAAGAAATGGGTTAGATGGATTAAAGCATGTGTCTCTATAGTTTCTTATTTGGTGTTGGTCAATGGGTTAGTAACATAACATTTTAAATCCAAGAGAGGTCTTAGACAAGGAGATCCTCTATCTCCTTATTTGTTCATTATTATGGCAAAGGTTTTGAGTAGTAATTTAAAGAAGGCTAATAAAAATGGCCTTATACGTGGACTTAACATTAGTAATAACATCGACAACATCACCCATCAACAATTTGTATATGATACAACCCTTTTTGGAAGGGTAAGGATAAATGAGGCCAGAGCTTTGAATAAATTTTTAAAGGAATACGAAAGAGCATTAGGATAAAATTTTAATAGGATAAAATCCAAAATTTACTTCCTTAACACTCTAGCTAATATCAAAGCAAAAATTTACAAGTTACTTCAAATGGAGGATGCAAATTTACCAGCAACTTATCTAGGGATACCTTTATTTGAGGGGAGAATGAGGATAGATTATAGAATCTAGTTATTAGTAAAGTTTAAAATAAACTACTAGCTTGGAGAGGTAGATGGTTATCATTATCAGGAAGAGTGTAGTTAATCAAGTCAATCTAACAAACCACTCCAACACATTATATGTCATTATATACTATGCCAAAATTAGTTGAAAAATGTTTAATCTATATTATGCATTCTTTTTTAAGGTCAGGTTTACATAATAAGAGGAAATTTCCTTTGGTGAAATGGAGCAAGGTGCATGATGATAAAACTAGGGGACGTCTTGGTTTAATATTTCTTACAGATGTATACTTAACTCTTAGGGGAAAAGTAATCTAGATATTGTACAAATAGAGTGAGAGACAATTGGCAAGAATGCTTCTAAGTATGTTGAGCCCAATCACCCAAGTTTAATATTTTTTGCATTCTCTCTACCAAATGATTCTTCCTTTTGGAATGATTTAAAAAATATATTGATCTAGTGATTAAAGATTTAATATGGGTGGTGGGAACTAGAGAAATCTATTTGGATGGATACTTGGTGTGATAAAAAATCACTCAATTTAGATCTAATTTTGAAACCTTGGATGAGATTGCTTCAAGATAAATATAGTGATAAGGTTTTAAATATTTTGTACACGGATCAAGAAGGAATATTCAAATGGAAAGAAGAATTTTTACAAGTATACAAGACATAGATGCTAGGAGGCAATTGAGTAGAAAAGTAAAAACTGTGATTATTTTGAGGGGATCCAAGGAAATTTTGATTTGGGAGTTGAATAGCTTAGGAGAATACACAACAAGAAGTGGATATAATGTATTGCACCAACAAAATAATAATATCACTAGAATATGAAGAGATATTTGGGATAGCCCAAACATTCCTAAATTCAAACTGTTCGTTTGACTAGTAGGTCATAGAAGAATTTTATCCAGGGGTAACCTTATGAAAAGGGATATTTTTGACCTCTCTCAATGTGTTCATTGTAAAATGGAGGAGGAGAGTATAGAGCATCTCTTGGTACATTGCTTAATAGTCTAGAAATTATGGCAATGGGTTCTTAATATGTTTGGTAAATGCATGGCGATGAATATCATAATTGAATAATGGTTAAAACAATGACAAAATACTTATAAAAGTGAGGCTTTACAGATAATATTGGATATATCAAAAGATACAATACTTTGGATTGTATGGCTAGAAAGGAATAAAATAATATTTAAAGGAAAGAAAAGCAGTTTAGAGGTAATGAAAAGGAAGATATGTTTAGCCATAGAGGATTCTAAACCAATCCTATCAACTCAGCTAGTCCCTAATCTAGAAGCAGAGAGCCTTGATAGATGGAGTCAAGTCATTAAATGGAATTATTATGTTGGGTATAAGAGAAGCAAAAATAAGGCAAAGAATATAAAGTGAAAACTGCTAGATGTGGAGTTGGTCAAATTGAATTTTGATAGAGCATCTAAAGGAAATCTAAGACTAGCAAGAGTAGTAGGAATAATTAGAAATAATAGAGGATATATTTTGTCTCATTATACTTTCAATAGTGGATTTAAGACATAATGAATTTGAAGCTTTGATGGCTTTGGAAGGGTTAAAAATATGCAAACAAATGAAATGGAATAGAGTACGGATGGAATGTGACTCACTCATAGTAATAAATGCAATTTTGAGGAAAACAAAGGCTTCATGGAACATAGAATAGATAATTGTGGAAATTTAAGACCTTGCTTTAGAGTTTGAAAAAAATAGATTTACACATACGTAAAGGGAAGGAAACAAATGTGCATATAGGCTAGCCAATAGAGAGGCTTTGATTGAGCATCTTGAAGTTAAATTCTCTTTTCCATGATTAGAGGAAGTAGTAAGTTTAGTTGAAGCTGACATGAAAATGTTGTCTGTCTGAATCAAATACTAATTAAGATTTACTTTAATATTTTCCATTAGTAATATCTGCTTTATTTTATAACATTAATGTGTTTTCATTTAAACTATTTATTATATTTTTTGTGGCTGCACTTGTGTTTTAGGAAGGAAACTAGCAATCCAGATTTGGTAAAATTTTGAAGAAATGCCAAAGAGGCATATGAAGAATGTATTTTCATATTTTCTTAATATAAATAGAGGTATATCAAGGACCTTTGTTTAAGTAATAAGCCTGATATTCTTTGTATGTAGGAAACTAAAATGACAAAAGAAGTTTCAAAAACTATAAAAGTAGTATGAAAAAGATGTGAATGGGATGCTACGGATTCTGAAGGAGCAATAGGAAGAATTCTAACTTGTTGGAATCCTTTTAGAAACTCCTATGTAACCATTCAAAAAACTAGGCATTGGATAGCCTCTTTAGTCACTTGCTACTTTGCAAATAATTTTTTCATCCTTATCAATGTCTATGGACCTAAAACATAGTTAGGTAGACTAAAAGTTTTGAGTGGGATTAAAGCCTTTATGAGAAGTAAAGACCAAGAAACCTAGTTCATGATCATAGGATATTTTAATGTCATAACCAAGCTAGATGAAAAAATTGGGGGAATTAGGAAATTAACCCAAATTATGAAATATTTCTCAGGTTTTATTCAAAACAATAATCTATGAGGGGTTGAGTTTGAAGAAGACAACTATACATGGACCAAAATACGAGAGGCAAAAACCTAATAACAAAAAAATTATGCAGATGCATACTCTCATATCATTGGCTAGATGAAGGAACTTGTGCTAAAATCAATACTTTAACAAGGATTGATTCAAATCACTAGACAATAAGTTAGCATGGTGGTAAGTGAATTAGAAAAAAAAATATTCTAAATATGAGCAGATGTGGGAATACCATCCTCAATTTCTTGATATGAGAGCACAATCGTGAAATTCATTTGGAAATGATGGGTTGTATGCTCTTACAAAATAAATTAAATCAATGGTATGTAGATTAAAAGAATGGAAAAATAACTCTTTTGGAAATACTTTTGAGAAAGAAGAACTAAAAAATAAACTTTTAAAATTCTGAAAAGGTGATCATAATAATCCAAGCTCGGAGGAAAGAGAGTTGCTTAGTGAATATCATAATATTTTGAGAATGAAGAGAAATTTTGGAGATCAAAATCAAGATAGAATTGGTTAAAAGGAGAAAAAAATACAAAGTTTTTTCATATGATGGCTATAGTACAAAGATCAACATCTAGAATTAGTAGAATTAAATCAATAGATGGGGTTTGGATTGAAAATCAAAGCAAAATTAAAAAAGAGGTAAAGTTTTTTTATTAAAATATTCTAGGATCAAAGGAGATTGAATTTATTAATGATAAACTTCTTCAAGATGTACCTTCAGTTATTACGAATTAAGACAATAGGAAACTGATGGATCTTATTACTTTAAAAGAAGTCCATTTAACTCTTTTCTCGTTTAATAAGGATAAATCCCCAAGTCCAAATGGTCTCTCTACAACTTTTTACTGACATAATTGGGATATAGTGAAGGATTTTTTAGTGGTGGCAGTGGAAAAATCTAGGTAAAACAATACATACCTTATAACATAAATGCAACATATCTTACCATAATTTCAAAAAAGAAGGATGTTGAATTATTTGATTCTTTTAGATCCATAAGCCTATGCAATATGGCATATAAGATTATCTCCAAAGTGATGGTGAATCAGTTAAGGCCATTGTTAGACAAAATTATTTTAGAAGAGCAAGGAGGATTTGTGAAAGGGAGATAAATTATGGATGGGATCATAGTAGCTCGTGGAGTTATATATTCAATAGCTTCAAGAAAAGAGAAAGCAATGATCTTAAAACTTGATATGAGTAAAGCCTATGATAGGGTTAAATGGTATTTTCTTTTTGCAGTCTTAGAAAAGTTTGGATTTGAGAAGAAATGGGTTAGATGGATTAAAGCATGTGTTTCTATAGTTTCTTATTTTGTTTTGGTCAATGGGTTAGTAACATAATATTTTAAAGCCAAGAGAGGTCTTAAACAAGGAGATCCTCTATCTCCTTATTTGTTTATTATTATGGTAGAGGTTTTGAGTTGGAACTTAAAGAAGGCTAATAAATATGGTCTTATAAGTGGACTTAAGGTTAGTAATAACATCGACAACATCACCCATCAAAAATTTATAGATGATACAACCCTTTTTGGAAGGGTAAGGATAAATGAGGCTAGAGCTTTGAATAACTTTTTAAAGGAATACGAAAGAGCATTAGGACAAAAAGTTAATAGGATAAAATCCAAAATTTACTTCCTTAAAACTCTAGGTAATATGAAAGCAAGAATTTACAAGTTACTTCAAATGGAGGAGGCAAATTTACCGAAAACTTATCTAGGGATACCTTTATTTTATGGGAGAATGAGGATAGAATTTTAGAATCCAGTTATTAGTAAAGTTTAATATAAAATACCAGCTTGGAGAGGTAGATGGTTATCATTAGCAGGAAGAGTGCAGTTAATTAAGTCAATCTAAAAAACCACTCCAACATATTATATGTCATTGTATACTATGCCAAAATTAGTTGAAAAATGTTTAATCTATATTATGCAATCCTTTTTAAGGTCAGGTTTACATAATAAGAGGAAATTTCCTTTGGTGAAATGGAGCAAGGTGTGTGATGATAAAACTAGGGGAGGTCTTGGTTTAAGATTTCTTACAGATGTATACTTTACTCTTAGGGGAAAAGTAATCTAGAGATTGTACAAATAGAGTCAAAGACAATGGGCAAGAATGCTTCTAAGTATGTTGAGCCCAATAACCCAAGTTTAATATTTTTTGCATTCTATCTACCAAATTATTTTTCTTTTTGGATTGATTTAAAAAATCTATTTATCTAGTGATTAAATATTTAAGATGGGTGGTGAGAACTAGAGAAAAAAATTCTATTTGGATGGATACTTGGTGTGATAAAAAACCACTCAATTTAGATCCAATTTTGAAACCTTGGATGAGATTGCTTCAAGATAAATATGGTGATAAGGTTTTAAATATTTTATACAAGGATCAAGAAGGAAGATTCAAATGCAAAGAAGAATTTTTACAAGTATACAAGACATAGATGCTAGGAGGCAATTGAGTAGAAAAGTAAAAACTGTGATTATTTTGAGGGGATCCAAGGAAAAATCGATTTGGGAGTTGAATAGCTCAGGATAATACACAACAAGAAGTTGATATAATGTATTGCACCAACAAAATAATAATATCACTAGAATATGGAGAGATATTTGGGATATCCCAAACATTCCTAAAGTCAAACTGTTCGTTTGACTAGTAGGTCATAGAAGAATTTTATCTTGGGGTAACCTTATGAAAAGGGATATTTTTGGCCTCTCTCAATGTGTTCATTGTAAAAGGGAGGAGGAGAGTATAGAGCATCTCTTGGTACATTGCTTAATAGTCTAGAAACTATGTCAATGGGTTCTTAATATGTTTGGTAAATGCATGGTGATGAATATCATAATAGAATAACGGTTAAAGCAATGACATAATACTTATAAAAGTGAGGCTTTACATATTATATTGGATATATCAAAAGATACAATACTTTGGATTGTATGGCTAGAAAGGAATAAAATAATATTTAAAGCAAAGAAAAGCAGTTTAGAGGTAATGAAAATGAAGATATGTTTAGCCATAGAGGAGTCTAAACAAATCCTATCAACTCAGCTAGTCCCTAATCTAGAAGCAGAGAGCCTTGATAGATGGAGTCAAGTCATTAAATGGAATTATTATGTTGGGTATAAGAGAAGAAAAAATGAGGCAAATAATATAAATTGAAAACTGCTATATGTGGAGTTGGTCAAATTGAATTTTGATAGAGCATCTAAATGAAATCTAGGACTAGCAATAGTAGTAGGAATAATTAGAAATAATAGAGGATATATTTTGTCTCATTATGCTTTCAATAGTGGATTTAAGACATAATGAAGTTGAATATTTTATGGCTTTGGAAGGGTTAAAAATATCCAAACAAATGAAATGGAATAGATTATGGATGGAATGTCACTTACTTATAGTAATAAACATAATTTTGAGGAAAGTAAAGGCTCCATGGAACATAGAAGAGATAATTGTGGAAATTCAAGACCTTGCTATAGAGTTTGAAAAAATTAGATTTACACATACGTTAAGGGAAGGAAACAAATGTGCATATAGGATAGCCAATAGAGAGGTTTTGATTGAGGATCTTGAAGTTAAATTATCTTTTCCATTATTAGAGGAAGTAGTAAGTTTAGTTGAAGCTGACATGAAAATGTTGACTGTCTGAATCAAATACTAATTAAGATTTACTTTAATATTTTCCATTGGTAATATCTACTTTATTTTATAACATTAATGTGTTTTCATATAAACTATTTATTATATTTTTTGTGGTTGCACTTGTGTTTTAAGAAGGAAACTAGCAATCCATATTTGGTAAAATTTTGAAGAAATGCTAAAGAGGTATATGAAGAATGTATTTTCATATTTTATTAATATAAGTAGAGGTATATCAAGGACCTTTGTTTAAGTAAAAAGCCTGATATTATTTGTATCTAGGAAACTAAAATGACAAAAGAAGTTTCAAAAACTATAAAAGCAGTATGAACAAGATGTGAATGGGATGCTACGGATTCTAAAGGAGCAGTAGGGAGAATTCTAAATTGTTGGAATCCTTTTAGAACCTCCTATGTAACCATTCATAAAACTAGGCATTGGATAGCCTCTTTAGTCACTTGCTACTTTGCAAATATTTGTTTCATCCTTATCAATGTCTATGGACCTACAACATATTTAGGTAAACTAAAAGTTTAGAGTGGGATTAAATCCTTTGTGAGAACTAAAGACCAAGAAACCCAATTCATGATCATAGGAGCTTTTAATGTCATAACCAAGCTGGATGAAAAATTTGGGGGAATTAGGAAATTAACCCAAAGTATGAAATATTTCTCAGGTTTTATTCAAAACAATAATCTATGAGGGGTTGAGTTTGAATAAGACAACTATACATGGACGAAAAATAGGAGAGGCAAAAAATTAATAGCAAAACAATTAGGCAGATGCATACTCTCAGATCATTAGCTAGATGAAGTAACTTGTGCTAAAATTAATACTTTAACAAGGATTTATTCAAATCACTGGACAAGAAGAGTTAGAATGGTGGTAAGTGAATTAGAAAAAATCATATTCTAAATATGAGCAGATGTGGGAAGACCATCCTCAATTTCTTGATATGAGAGCACAAACATGAAATTCATTCAGAAATGATGGGTTGTATGCTCTTACAAAACAAATTAAATCAATGGTATGTAGATTAAAAGAATGGAACAAGAACTCTTTTGGAAATATTTTTGAGAAAGAAGAACTAAAAAATAAACTTTCAAAATTCTAAAAAGGTGATCATAATAATCCAAGCTCAGAGGAAAGAGAGTTGCTTAGTGAATATCATAATATTTTAAGAATTAAGAGAAATTTTGGAGATCAAAATCAAGATAGACTTTGTTAAAAGGAGATAAAAATATAGTTTTTTTTCATATGATGGCTATAGTACAAAGATCAACATCTAGAATTAGTAGAATTAAATCAATAGATGGAGTTTGGATTGAAAATCAAAGTGAAATTAAAAAAGAGGTAAAGAATTTTTATTAAAATATTCGAGGATCAAAGGAGATTGAAGTTCTTAATGATAAAATTCTTCAATATGTACCTTCAGTTATTATGAATGAAGACAATAGGAAACTTATGGAGCATATTACTTTAGAAGAAGTCCATTTAACTCTTTTCTCTTTTAATAAGGATAAATCCCCAAGTCCAAATGGTCTCTCTACAACTTTTTACCGACATAATTGGGATATAGTTAAGGATTATTTAGTGGTGGCAGTGGAGCAATCTAGGTAAAAAAATACATACCTTATAACATAAATGCAACATATCTTACCATAATTTCAAAAAAGAAGGATGTTGAATTGTTTGATTCTTTTAGATCCATAAGCCTATGAAATATGGCATATAAGATTATCTCCAAAGTGATGGTGAATCAGTTAAGGCCATTGTTAGACAAAATTATTTTAGAAGAGCAAGGAGGATTTGTGAAATGGAGACAAATAATGTATGAGATCATAGTATCTCATGAAGTTATATATTCAATAGCTTCAAGAAAAGAGAAAGCAATGATCTTAAAACTTGATATGAGTAAAGCCTATGATAGGGTTAAATGGTATTTTCTTTTTGCAGTCTTAGAAAAATTTGGATTTGGGAAGAAATGGGTTAGATGGATTAAAGCTTGTGTCTCTATAGTTTCTTATTTGGTTTTGGTCAATGGGTTAGTAACATAATATTTTAAAGCAAGAGAGGTCTTAGAAAAGGAGATCCTCTATCTCCTTATTTGTTCATTATTATGGCAGATGTTTTGAGCAGGAACTTAAAGAAGGCTAAAAATATGGGCTTATAAGTGGACTTAACATTAGTAATAACATCGACAACATCACCCATCAACAATTTGTAAACGATACAACCCTTTTTGGAAGGGTAAGGATAAATGAGGCCAGAGCTTTGAATAACTTTTTAAAGGAATACGAAAGAGCATCAAGACAAAAATTTAATAGGATAAAATCCAAAATTTACTTCCTTAGCACTCTAGCTAATATCAAAGAAAGAATTTACAAGTTACTTCAAATGGAGGAGGCAAATTTACCAGCAACTTATTTAGGGATACCTTTATTTTATGGGAGAATGAGGATAGAATTATAGAATCCAGTTATTAGTAAAGTTTAAAATAAACTACCAACTTGGAGAGGTAGATGGTTGTCATTAGCAGGAAGAGTGCAGTTAATTAAGTCAATCTAACAAAAAACTCCAAAATATTATATGTCATTGTATGCTATGCCAAAATTAGTTGAAAAATGTTTAATCTATATTATGCAATCATTTTTAAGGTTAGGTTTACATAATAAGAGGAAATTTCCTTTGGTGAAATGGAGCAAGGTGTGTGATGATAAAACTAGGGGAGGTCTTGGTTTAAGATTTCTTACAGATGTATACTTAACTCTTAGGGGAAAAGTAATCTAGATATTGTACAAATAGAGTCAAAAGACAATGGGCAAGAATGCTTCTAAGTATGTTGAGCCCAATGACCCAAGTTTAATATTATTTGCATTTTATCTACCAAATGATTCTTCTTTTTGGAATGATTTAAAAAATATATTGATCTAGTGATTAACGATTTAAGATGGGAGGTGAGAACTAGAGAAAAAATTTCTATTTGGATGGATACTTGGTGTGATAAAAAACCACTCAATTTAGATCTAATTTTGAAACCTTGGATGAGATTGCTTCAAGATAAATATGGTGATAAGGTTTTAAATATTTTGTACATGGATCATGAAGGAAGATTCAAATGGAAAGAATATTTTTTACAAGTATACAAGACATAGATGCTAGGAGGCAATAGAGTAGAAAAGTAAAAACTGTGATTATTTTGAGGGGATCCAAGGAAAAATTGATTTGGGAGTTGAATAGCTCAGGATAATACACAACAAGAAGTGGATATAATGTATTGCACCAAAAAAATAATAATATCACTAGAATATGGAGAGATATTTGGGATCCCCCAAACATTCCTAAAGTCAAACTGTTCATTTGACTAGTAGGTCATAGAAGAATTTTATCCTAGGGTAACCTTATGAAAAGGAATATTTTTGGCCTCTCTCAATGTGTTCATTGTAAAAGGGAGGAGGAGAGTATAGACCATCTCTTGGTACATTGCTTAATAGTCTAGAAACTATGGAAATGGGTTCTTAATATGTTTGGTAAATGCATGGTGATGAATGTCATAATTGAATAATGGTTAAAGCAATAACATAATACTTATAAAAATGAGGCTTTATAGATAATATTGGATATATCAAAATATACAATAATTTGGATTGTATGGCTAGAAAGGAATAAAATAATATTTAAAGCAAAGCAGTTTAGAGGTAATGAAAAGTAAGATTTGTTTAGCCATAGAGGAGTCTAAACCAATCCTATCAACTCAGCTAGTCCCTAATCTGGAAGCAAAGAGCCTTGATAGATGGAGTCAAGTCATTAAAAGGAATTATTATGTTGGGTATAAGAGAAGCAAAAATAAGGCAAAGAATATAAAGTGAAAACAGCTACATGTGGAGTTGGTCAAATTGAATTTTTATGGAGCATTTAAATGAAATCTAGGACTAGCAAGAGTAGTAGGAATAATTATAAATAATAGAGGATATATTTTGTCTCATTATGCTTTCAATAGTGGATTTAAGACATAATGAAGTTGAAGCTTTGATGGATTTGGAAGGGTTAAAAATATGCAAACAAATGAAATGGAATAGATTATGGATGGAATGTGACTCACTCACAGTAATAAATGCAATTTTGAGGAAAGGAAAGGCTCCATGGAACATAGAAGAGATAATTGTGGAAATTCAAGACCTTGCTATAGAGTTTGAAAAAATTAGATTTAGACATACGTTAAGGGAAGGAAATAAATGTGCATATAGGCTAGCCAATAGAGAGGTTTTGATTGAGGATCTTGAAGTTAAATTCTCTTTTCCATGATTAGAGGAAGTAGTAAGTTTAGTTGAAGCTAACATGAAAATGTTGACTGTCTGAATCAAATACTAATTAAGATTTACTTTAATATTTTCCATTGGTAATATCTGCTTTATTTTATAACATTAATGTGTTTTATATAAACTATTTATTTTATTTTTTGTGGTTGAACTTGTGTTTTAGGAAGGAAACTAGCAATCCATATTTGGTAAAATTTTGAAGAAATGCCAAAGAGGCATATGAAGGATGTATTTTCACATTTTCTTAATATAAGTAGAGGTATATCAAGGACCTTTGTTTAAGTAAAAATCCTGATATTATTTGTATCTAGGAAACTAAAATGACAAAAGAAGTTTCAAAAACTATAAAAACAGTATGGACAAGACGTGAATGGGATGCTACGAATTCTTAAGGAGCAGTAGGGAGAATTCTAACTTGTTGGAATCCTTTTAGAACCTCCTATGTAACCATTCATAAAACTAGGCATTGGATATCCTCTTTAGTCACTTGCTACTTTGCAAATATTTGTTTCATCCTTATCAATGTCTATGGACCTACAACATAGTTAGGTAGACTAAAAGTTTAGAGTGGGATTAAAGCCTCTATGAGAAGTAAAGACCAATAAACTCAATTCATGATCATAGGATATTTTAATGCCATAACCAAGCTAGATGAAAAATTTGGGGGAATTAGGAAATTAACCCAAAGTATGAAATATTTTTCAAGTTTTATTCAAAACAATAATCTATGAGGGGTTGAGTTAATAGGATAAAATCCAAAATTTACTTCCTTAACACTCTAGCTAATATCAAAACAATAATTTACAAGTTACTTCAAATGGAGGAGGCAAATTTACCAGCAACTTATCTAGGGATACCTTTATTTGAGGGGAGAATGAGGATAGAATTATAGAATCCAGTTATTAGTAAAGTTTAAAATAAACTACTAGATTGGAGAGGTAGATGGTTATCATGAGAAGGAAGATTGCAGTTAATTAATTCAATCTAACAAACCACTCCAACATATTATATGTCATTGTATACTATGCAAAAATTAGTTGAAAAATGTTTGATCTATATTATGCAATCCTTTTTAAGGTCAGGTTTACATAATAAGAGGAAATTTCCTTTGGTGAAATGGAGCAAGGTGTGTGATGATAAAACTAGGGGAGGTCTTGGTTTAAGATTTCTTACAGATGTATACTTTACTCTTAGGGGGAAAGTAATCTAGAGATTGTACAAATAGAGTCAAAGACAATGGGCAAGAATGCTTCTAAGTATGTTGAGCCCAATAACCCAATTTTAATATTTTTTGCATTCTATCTACCAAATGATTTTTCTTTTTGGATTGATTTAAAAAATCTATTTATCTAGTGATTAAATATTTAATATGGGTGGTGAGAACTAGAGAAAAATTTTCTATTTGGATGGATACTTGGTGTGATAAAAAACCACTCAATTTAGATCCAATTTTGAAACCTTGGATGAGATTGCTTCAAGATAAATATGGTGATAAGGTTTTAAATATTTTGTAGAAGGATCAAGAAGGAAGATTCAAATGGAAAGAAGAATTTTTACAAGTATACAAGACATAGATGCTAGGAGGCAATTGAGTAGAAAAGTAAAAACTATGATTATTTTGAAGGGATCCAAGGATAAATTGATTTGGGAGTTGAATAGCTCAGGAGAATGCACAACAAGAAGTGGATATAATGTATTGCACCAACAAAATAATAATATCACTAGAATATGGAGAGATATTTGGGATAGCCCAAACATTCCTAAATTCAAACTATTCGTTTGACTAGTAGGTCATAGAAGAATTTTATCCAGGGGTAACCTTATGAAAAGGGATATTTTTGGCCTCTCTCAATGTGTTCATTGTAAAAGGGAGGAGGAGAGTATAGACCATCTCTTGGTACATTGCTTGATAGTCTAGAAACTATGGTGATGGGTTCTTAATATGTTTGGTAAATGCATGGTTATGAATATCATAATTGAATAACAGTTAAAGCAATGACATAATACTTATAAAAGTGAGGTTTTACAGATAATATTGGATATATCAAAAGATACAATACTTTGGATTGTATGGCTAGAAAGGAATAAAATGATATCTAAAGCAAAGAAAAGCAGCTTCGAGGTAATGAAAAGGAAGATATGTTTAGTCGTAGAGGAGTCTAAACCAATCCTATCAACTCAGCTAGTCCCTAATCTGGAAGCGGAGAGCCTTGATAGATGGAGTCATGTCATTAAATGTAATTATTATGTTGGGTATATGAGAAGCAAAAATAAGACAAAGAATATAAAGTGAAAACCGCTAGATGTGGAGTTGGTCAAATTGAATTTTTATAAAGCATCTAAATGAAATCTAGGACTAGCAAGAGTACTAAGAATAATTAGAAATAATAGAGGATATATTTTGTCTCATTATGCTTTCAATAGTGTATTTAAGACATAATGAAATTGAGGCTTTGATGGCTTTGGAAAGGCTAAAAATATGCAAAGAAATGAAATGGAATAAAGTATGGATGGAATGTGACTCACTTATAGTAATAAATGCAATTTTGAGGAAAGCAAAGGCTCCATGGAACATAGAAGAGATAATTGTGGAAATTCAAGACCTTGCTATAGAGTTTGAAAAAATTAGATTTACATATACATTAAGGGAAGGAGACAAATGTGCATATAGGCTAGCCAATAGAGAGGTTTTGATTGAGGATCATGAAGTTAAATTCTCTTTTCCATGATTAGAGGAAGTAGTAAGTTTAGTTGAAGATGACATGAAAATGTTGACTCTCTGAATCAAATACACATTAAGATTTACTTTAATATTTTCCATTGGTAATATTTGCTTTATTTTATAACATTAATGTGTTTTCATTTAAACTATTTATTATATTTTTTGTGGTTGCACTTGTGTTTTAGGAAGGAAACTAGCAATCCAGATTTGGTAAAATTTTGAAGAAATGCCAAAGAGGCATATGAAGAATGTATTTTCATATTTTCTTAATATAAAATTATGACTTTGTTTCGAGGAAAAAAATTAATATTATATTTAAATATGCTTTTATACCCTTCTTGGTAATAGAAAAGGACTCTGGATATAACCAACTTTCCTATGGATAAATAATAATAATTAATAAATACATAATTTGATTCGAATCTAATTTTATTCTTACTAGTTTGGAAAAACTACGTCTATATAAGGATGATCGTGTAACCATTGATATGTATATGGTATCTAAAGTATCTACAAGAAAATTTTATTGTTCAGGTGCATTTATTAATAAAAAATTGTTGCTAGTAAAGCATGATTTTTTCTAATCTTATTGGGCATGATGTTTTCAACCCATGATAGCTTAATTTAATGCTAGAAAATTTGTTGGAGTTGTCATTATTACTAATGATTTTTAAATTTTCAACCAGTATTATTAGTATTATTGTGAGAAAATTCTAGGCATACAATATTTTTGGGAGCTTATTGTAGTTCTTTGGATTTCTTCAATAACACTTAAAAATTTTAATTAGCATCAAAACAAGTTGAGGATAAAGGATTTTTTATGATAGTACAACATAGAGCTAATATTGTCCCACTTCAAATTCCTATGTTTAAAGGAGAAAATTCTTGGAGTATCGAATGAGGATCTTTTTAAATTTCATAGGACTTATGAAGTCTTGTTTTACAGAAATACTCTAATCCAACAAATCAAGTTGCTTTCAATGCCCTCTTTACTAATTCTAAGGAGTTGTTGGAAAATTGGAAGGAGGATGTGGAAGCTTTATTTGTAATTCAAAGTGAGATTGATGTCTGTATATTTCTAAATATTGTTTGAATGCACACAATAAAAGGATCCATGAGAGACACTTGAAAGTACATACAACTTTGGCTCTTAAGAAGATATTTTGAATCCTTATGCATGAATGATAATAATTCTAATGAAATGTTCATCACTAGAGTCCAAAATATGGTGAATGTTATTCATGCACATGGTGAGGAAATTGGTGATAAAAATATTGTTGAGAAGGTATTAAGAAGCCTTCCTAATAAGTTTGATCTGGTTATGATTGTTATTGAAGAGTCTAAATATTTATCAAAGCTAACTCTTGTTGAACTACTTAGCTTAAAAACTTATGAGCACATGATGAAGGATAGAGATGAATGTCTTTATCAAGCATTTCAAGGCAAGTTGAATATGAATGAACAACCATCCCATTCAAAGAAATCATCATCTACCACTTCAACACTATCATTCTATATAGGTAGTGGAAGAGGTCATGGTATAGGACATGGAAGAAGAAATAATAATAGTCATTAATTAGACCATAAACACTATGCCTATTGTGGTAAAGATGGCCACACTAAACAATATTGGTATAAAAAAAAAGCAAGAGAAAATATTTGATTACAATGAAAAAAAGGGTGAAACCCTCTTCCTATCTTGCATTTTTTTGAGGTTGTTGAAGATTATGTTTGGTATCTTGATAGTGGATGTTTAAACCATATGGCGAGATATAGGATCCTATATGTTTAACTTGATAAGAATGTTAGAGGGCAGGTCAAATTTTGTGATAATAATCAAGTGAATATAGCAGAAAAAGAAACTCTTTCCATCATGACAAAGATTTATAAGATTTTTATATGCATGACACTTTGTATGTGCAAGGACTCAAGCATAATCTTTTGAGTATTGGAAAATTATGCTCAAAATATTATAAGGTTTTAAAAAAAAAAATTATTGTAGAATCTTGAATAAGACTAATAATCATATTGTAGTTGAAGTGTTGATGTCAGAAAATAGGATGTATATATTGAAAATATATCCAATTATAGAATATTTGAAGGCCGCATTTGATTTGGTATAGTTATGGCATAAAGGTTATGGACACCTCAACTTTGGCTCATTGGATGGAATGCAAAAAAGGAGTTTTTTTAGAGGGATGCCCACATTTATGAAGCCTCTAAACAATGTATGTGAAGGTTGTATTTTTTAGAGAGAAGTTTCCACACCACAAATTTAGAGTTGAGAAGCCATTGGAATTGGTGCATGCTAATCTATATGGACCCATGCAGATCTTAAGCATTAGTAAAAGCAATTTTTTCTTGGTTTTTGTTGATCACTCAAGAATGAGTTGGATATATTTCTTGCATGATAAATCATAAAATTTTGATTGTTTCAAGATGTTTAAGGCTCTAGTTGAAAAAAAATTTGTTTTTTCTATTAGAACATTAAGGAATAACCAAGGAGGTGAGTTCACTTCCAATGGATTCCAATAATTTTGCAATAGTCAAGAAATTAAAAGGGAGTTAAAAATTGTCTACACTCCTCAAGAAGAATAATAGGACCATGGTAGAAATGACATATTGCATATTGAACGAAATAAGGTTACCAAACAAGTTTTGGAGTGAAGTTGTAAATACAATTATTTACATTCTCAATTAGAACACTACAAAGCTAGTAGAAAATTTTCTCCCTATGAAACATGGCATGGTAAGAAGCTAAGTATTGGTCATTTGAAAGCCTTTGGTTCCACGTGCTATGTGCACATTTCTAAATAAAAGAGAATAAAACTTGATGAGAAATCTATCAAATATATTTTGTTGGCTATTCTGATGAATCCAAAGCTTATAGATGTTATGATCCCAATACTAACAAGTTACATGTTAGTAGAGATGTGGTATTTGATGAAGGGGAAGCTTATAGCAAATAAACTAAATATGTTGTTGATATTATCCCACAAATTGATGTACTAGCTCCTAATGAAAATGGTAAAGACTTGTAGCTAAAAATGGAAGAAAAATGCAACTCTCCTATATCAAATAGTGACTCTCCATCTTCAAGTTCATCAAGAGGGAGTATTGGTACAAAAAGGCTCAACAAATATCACCCACAAACACAAATGTTGGATGAGGATTATACAAGGAGAGTAACTAGATTACAATCAAAACAAGGTGAGAATATAATAAATTATGCATTATTGTCCTCTTCTAATGTTAAGCCTTCAAATTTTAGAGAAGCATGTGCTAATTAAGATAGGTAAAGGCTATGAAAAATAAAATTGAAAAATATGATACTTGGGAGCTTGTTTTTCCTCCAAAAGAGAAGACTATAGTAGGTGTTAAATGGGTTTATAGTTGAAATATAATGCTGATGGAAGCATAGCTAAATGCAAGGCACTTTTGATAGCCAAAGGCTATGTTAAAAAAAAATGATTAGAATATAAAGAAACTTTTACACCAGTTGCTAGATTGGAAATGGTAAGATCTCTTCTTGCACTAGTTACCCATTTTAGTCTTGTTGTATATCAAATGGATGTAAAATCAACATTCTTAAATGGATATTTGGAGGAAGAAGTTTATGTGGATTAGCCACAAGGATTCATAGTTGTAGGTCATGAAGACAAAGTGTATAGGTTGAAGAAAGTAGTTTATGGGATTAAGTCGGCACCTAGAGCTTTGTACTCTAGGATTGATTCCTACTTATGTAAAAATTGCTATGAATAGTGTTCCATTCAAAGTACACTATATAAAAGGATAGTTAGATCATATTTTGTTGTCATATATTTGTATATATTTGTATGTTGATGATATAATTTTTATGGGCAACTCCACTGTTTTGTTTAAATAATTTAAAAAGGTTATGTTGGATGAGTTTGAAATGAATGATTTGGATAAAATGCAATAATTTATTGGTATACAAATAAAGAAATCAACTCAAGGTATGTCCATTACTCAATTCAAGTATGTTGAAGATCTACTGCTAAGATTAAAAATAGATGGTTGCAAACTTATTATTATTATTATTATTATTTTTTTATTTGTGGAAAACATCCCAAAAGGGATGCCACTTTCGGGTAAGACCCAAGGAGGCAGGGGTATCCATTCCGCCAAAAATGCCCAGGACTCGGACCTGGCCTACCACCTTTGACACACTCAAGGAGCAAACAAACACACAAACCCAATTAAAAATAAGCAGATAACAACAAAAATAATAAAATAAAATAAAAAACATGCTCCTTGAGTGTGTCAAAAACAAAAGCACAACCAAACACACACAATAAGATAAAAGAAACCACAACACAAACCACATAGAAAAACACAAGAAACACATAACAAAACACAAACAAGACAAAAACAACAGAACACTACAAAGACATAACCCAAAAAAAAACAAGAAAAATAAACACAACCAAAACCTAAAAAATTAAAAAATAAAACAAAAATAAAAATAAAAAACAACCAACAATAGACAATAAAAAAAAACAAAAAATATAGAAAACACTCACCCATAAAAACACGAAATAACACAAACAAAGAGAAACCCAAGAACAAGAACGAAAAAAAACACAAGAACAATAACAAAAAACATAAAAAAAAACAAAACAACAAAAACACAAGAACAACAAAAAACAACACAAAGAACACAAAAACAAAACAAAATAAAAAAACCCACCCACCTTAAAAAACTAAACAAAAAAAACAAAAAGGAAAAAAGAAATAAAAAATGAACAAAACAAAGACCTATCTAGACCGAAGACTATTAAGGCAAGAATCAACAGAGGAAACAAAATAAAGAATAGAATGAGCTAGGGAACTAAAAAAAACTGAATGAACCAAAGAGAAGCAAAAAAAAAAAACAAGAAGAAACTAGGTACCTTCAGAACTGGAGCCATCCAAAGAAATGATAGAAAGAAGAGCTTCCCTAATTTGAGAAGCCCACCATATAGGAGGGTGGCCATAACAAGTAAGATCACCTTTGTCCAAAGCCCAATTAGCTAAAGCATCAAGCACTCTTGTTTTGATCTCTGACCACATGATTGTAATCAACTTTCAAAAATCCCATCTGGATTAACCGAATCTTCTCAATAATTCTTTTTATTCTCCAATCCACCTTATGATTCTTAGAAGGATTCTTCAAGAGATTAATCATAAGTTGAGAGTCAGACTCAACTATCACCTTTTCCCATCCAACCTTAGTAGCCTCCTGAAGACCTCCGAGGATACCATACCCCTCAAGCAAGGTTATTGGAAAGAATACCCAAATTCTCAGCAAAAGTAAAAACCAGGGAGCCATCCGAAAGTCTACCAATTCCTCCCACACGGGCTTTTCCAGGGTTCCCTCTAGAGGCTCCATCAGTATTGACTTTTCCAAAATCCTTAGGAGGAGGTTGCCAATTTCTATTCCTATCCAATTTACTAATACTCACATTCCCTTTAAGATGGTTGCCCTTAGAAGGTTTAATATTCAATCTTTGCATCACTTGATCCCATATTTGGTGGGAGTTTTGGGGGTGATTAAGGAGATGATGGACTGATTCAACTAAGTTGGCTATGGTCTTTTGCCAAATATAGTGAATATCCTTACTATCTTGATTAAAAATTTGGTTGTTCCTTTCATTCCAAATATTCCAAAGAAGAATGGTAGAACCCATCCAAACTAACTGCCTAATAAAATGATCAACACCCTCTTGATTAGGCCAATCCCTCCAAAGCTGTTCAAAAGTAAAAAAATTGGACCACTCTAAGCCAAGTAAAGTGGCCATTCTCCTCCATAGCTCGGAGGCTAAAGTACACTCAATAAAAATATGGTTGATATTTTCTACATTCTCTTCACACATTTCACATCTAAAAGGGCCATGAAAACCACGCTTCATAAGTTGCTCACCAGTAAGCACCCTACGATGCAATAAAAGCCAATTAAAGAACCTCACCTTAGGCCGGAGCTTTTGAGCCCACAATTGAGAAAATATGTCGAAGAATGGTTGGGATTATTATGGCATAAGGTCAAATAACCTTGAGCAACTGAATACTCACCCTTAGTAGTGTTGTTCCATCCAAAACAATCTTTTTCATGGGACCAAGAGAGGGATCTCATATGAAGGATGCCTTGGATATCTTGTCTTTGCCTTTCCGGGATTTGAATAGGCCAGTCCTCAATAGGGATCCAATATCTACCAACCTTTGAATTACCAAGTATGGTACCGACAATAATTAGCCACCTTTATCCAATTAGCTCGGTGAAGCTCCTCCATCCAAGGCCTCCAATCGAGAAATTGAGTTATCAAAGGCTTGTGACCATCCCAAGAATCTATCCAAAAATTTGCATGTTGACCATTATGAATGATCCAAAATAATTTTTTCTTTATCAAATCCTCACCAGTCTTAAGAACTGCTAAAATGGGAGAACCTTTGGTAGGAAGTTGATAGCGAACAAGGTCTTCAGGACTTTTGTTCTCAGCATATTTAGCACGGAGATTATTGGCCCAAAGAGCATTGGGGTTATGCAACATCCTCCAATATAATTTAGCAGCTAAAGCTTTGTTGTTATTAATTGAAGACCGTAAACCTAACCCCCCTTCACTCTTAGGAAGACATAAAGTATCCCATTTCACCAAGGCCCATTTTCTTTTCTCCTTAGTACCACTCCAAAGGAAACGATGACTGATTTGATCCAATTCTCGAAGAACAACCTTTGGAATATTCAAAACGGAAGAAACATAAATAGGAATAGCTTGAAGGACTGATTTTACCAAGGTGATTCTACCCCCATAAGAAAGCCACTTGTTGGTCCACTTTCCAATTTTCTTCTTGACTTTGTCCAACAACCAATTCCAATCTTTATTTTTTTGCCTTTGAATATTTATGGGAATACCTAAATAAGTGATTGGAAGAGAGGTCTTCTTATATCTTAGCTTATCCAAGACCATGGATTCCTGTCTAGCAGAGCAGTGAAAGAAAATAACTTTAGATTTGTCTTCATTGATCAACTGCCCAGTAGCCTTAGAAAAACAACTAATGATTTGCTTAATATTAGAAGCTTCCTTAACCGTAGCTTTACCTAAAATAGTAGAGTCATCCACAAATTGAAGATGAGAGATAGGTCTAGCTCCATGAGCAATGGTAACTCCCTCAAGGGTTTTGTTTTCCCTCTTTTTGGTTATAGTCCTACCCAAGCATTCAGCAAGAATGATGAATAAATAAGGGGATAGCGGGTCACCTTGCCTAATACCTCTAGAAGCTGGGAAAGACTGAGAAGGCCTACCATTGATAAGAACTAAGTAGGAAACTGAAGAGATACATCCCATAATCCAATCCATCCAATCCTTAGAGAAACCAAATTGCCTCAAAACTTTGATAAGGAAGTGCCAATCCACTCTGTCATAAGCTTTGGATAAGTCTAACCGAATGAACATGGAAGGAGAATTTTGCATATCCATGGAATGGATGGCTTCCTGAGCAAGAACTATCTCATCTACTATTTGACGTCCTTCCACATAACCCCCTTGCTCGGGGAAATAATCTTATGCAAAAGAGGCTTCAACCTTTCCGCCATGATTTTAGTAATGATTTTGAGAAGAACATTACATAAAGCAATAGGTCTAAAAGCTGAGATATGATCAACCTCTTGAGCTTTTGGAACAAGAGTAATATAAGTTTTATTGATAACCTTCAAAATTTCTTTGGCTTTCCCGGCTTCTTCCACCACCTCTAATAAATCAACATGAAGGATATCCCCGAACTCTTGGTAGAACTCAATAGGAAAACCATCAGGACCTGGGGTTTTCCCTTTTGCATTTTAAAAACTACTTGTTGAAGCTCATTGATAGTAACAGGAGCAGTTAAAATAGAGTTCTCCTCAGAAGTGATAAGAGAAGGGATTGCTTGAAGAACATTATATTGTGAAGCTCGGTCAAGGGGAGTAGCAGCAAAAATATTGGAAAAGTAATCAACAACAATAGAGTTCATGCCATCCCAAGTATAAACAACATCTCCAGAATCTGATTTTAAGGAAGAAATAAAGTTGTGAGATCTTCGAGCTAGAAGAGATTTGTGGAAAAAATTTGTGTTTCGATCTCCTTCTTTGAGCCATTGAATTCTAGATTTTTGCTTCCATAAGATTTCTTCTCTTTTTTCCCATTCCTCTAACCGAGTTGTGAGTTTAATTTCATTCGCACTTCTCTTCTCTGTGAGGCCATCTAAACGGATTTTCTTATTCAAATTTTCAAGATGAGCAATAACTTCATGTTTTTTTTATGAACATCCCCAAACTCTTTCCAGTTCCAAGTCTTGATTTTGGATTTAATGTATTGCGATCTTTTGACAAAATAGAACATCTTAGTCCCATGCCTAGGTTTACCTTCCTTCCACCATTGTTGCACATGAGGTCTCGAAGGAAATGTCTCTAAGCCACATTAATTGAAAATGAAAAGGAGAGAAACTCACATTGGTTTTCCACATTTCCACCATGACTCGGCCAATGATCCGAACCAAGCATTATTAAGAGTCTTCACTTTAGGAATGTGACCATGGATTAAGAAATTTTCAGAGAGCAAAAACCTATCCAATCTCTCCATTATACAAGCTAAGCCTTGCCTTCTATTAGACCAAGTCATAAGGCCATTATCTCGGTTGGATATCCACAAGATGGAGGTTTGCAATATATTCGCTCATGAGGTCGGTGCTTTTGTCCAAATTTCTATTTCCCCCCTTTTCTCATCCAGAGAGAGGATGGTATTGAAATCTCCTCCGATCAAGATCCAAGCTTTAGGAAAATGAGAGATAATATGAGTAATATCCTTCCACTGTCTTCTTTTTTCCTCCAAAGAAGTCGGAGCATAAACAGTAATGCAGAGCATAATCTGGTTGGAATGTCTACTTTGAATAGCTATAGCCAACAAACCCCAACTGCCAACCATATGGTGAATAACTACCTCTTTTGGATCCCAAAGACAAGCAATGCCACCCGAAGTCCCTTGGGAACTGAGGGAAACCACTTTTCCAGCTGGCCAAATTTTATCGGCAATTAAGTCCATATCCTCCATTGACATCTTAGTTTCTTGAAGGAAAACAAGATGTGGATGATTTACCTGAATCATTCTTCTAATTTCATTTTGTTTTGAAAGACTCCCTTTGAGTCCTCTAATATTCCAAGTGATGATCTTCATTAATACCAGGGCTAAAAAAGTTGGGAAGGGCATTAATCTTACCTTCCTCTACAAGCTTTTCACCTTCTTTTACCATATGATATTGATTGGTCTTGCGACCTACTTTTTGATTAGAATCCATCTTCAATTTTTTTTTCCCCGTTTCTTGACTTATTCCAATTGAATCCGAGATGGCTTCTAACCTTGAAGAATGCTCGTACACAGCCAAAATTTTACTAGATGGTTCAATAGAGTCTATATTGGGACCTGCATTATTTGAAGTTTTGACATTTGAAATATTGTTTTTCTTGTGTAAATTTTCTCCTTTTTTTTCTATTGAAAACCTTTGATTTGTTGGTTTGTCTCCGAGTTCTTCCCTTCATATTTAAATTGTGTTTCTAAGATTTCAGTTTCCATTATTTCCTCTTCCTCACTTGGGACATCATTTGTGGAAAGGATTTCAAACATATTAGCAGATGACTTTGATTGATCCTTCATAACTGGTTTTTTCTGAGTGTTCTTCTTCTTAGGTATTTGGAAACCTGCTAAGTTTATATCTTCTTTCTTTTGATCAGGAATTTTATTTGGGCAAGCACTGGCCAAATGACCATATTCATGGCAAATTCTACAACGAAAAGGAATGTTCTCATAGTCCACTACTTGCTCCCAAGTGTCTTCCCCAAATTGTAATGTGATCTTTTTAGGTAGGGGTTTGTCAAAATCCATTAAAACACAAATCCGAGCATAAATAATATGTTCAAAATTTTGAGTACAATCAACGAATCATCATAAAAGTTCCTAAAGAGTTTCCAATTGAAGAAAAAATAGTAGGATTCCAAAATTCAATAGGGAGGCCAAAGAGTCTAACCCACACGGGAGCAATAGAAGGCATCTCTTCTTCGGCTTTAAATTTAGTATGCCAGGGCTTCATGAAAAGCCCCACCCTTCCAAAAAACCAAGGACCCCCTTGAAAATTTTTCTCTCTATCTTCATTATTAGCAAATAAAACAAGAAAATAACCATTTGGATAAATAGAGATTTGTAACTCACCTTTAGTTTTCCAGACTTTTTGCAGCCCAGACTTTGAAAGCAGATAGACTCGGACGAAAACCCACGAATCGACAAATTAGTCCTTTTTTTTCGAAATCTTCAATGCCATTCCGAATGTTATCCATATCAAGCTTAACAATAGGAGTTCCATCAGCTGCTTTAAGACATCCCGACTCTATTTTCCTAGGATCAATCTTAGGCATTCTTAGAGGTTTATGGGAAGCCCTAATATTGATATTAGCATTGGGCCGAGGCTGTCCACCACGAAGGGCATCCCTAAAATTCATTTTTGGGACTGAGTCTTCAAAATTCTTACCCTTGATAGGGGTTTTCAAAGTAGAATTATTTTGTGGGTGCACCTTAGCACCAGATTCACTTGAGATATGAGCCATTTTTTGATCAACTGCTTGAAACTTGTTTCGTGATCTCTTTAATCCTTGCCCTAGACGTCGTGGAAAGGTATGGTTTTCACTTTTCTTTTGTGCAGCAAATTGGAAGCCGTTGTCACTCAAGTTCATAGTATGATCTGTTGAAAGACAAATTTCTAACCCATCTTGTATCCCCTGCAACATTTCCTGCTAAAATATTGAGAATAAACCACAAAAATATTGGCCGCTAGGGCCCGAAGGCCCTAAAAACCAACCTCTGGAGCTGCTTGCACTCAACCCAGATGAAACCCTCGCATAGCCGCTTGCCAAATATGTCGTTCACACATAGGGATGCGCTAGGATCTGTGTTGCTCCAAATGATATGAAAATTGGTGGAGACGTTCTAGGGTTTTTCAGGCATCTACCCTCAAAATTTCAGCTCAATCCGAGTCCGGATGAGTGAGATATGACCGAAACGAGTTCGGAAGTTTGGGCAGTCCTACGAAAAATGTCTCCCTTCCAAAATAATATTTTTCTTTTTGACCAAACACACCTTACTCTTCTCAATATTGCCTTGCAAACTTATTATTACTCGAGTAGTTATGAGTCACAAATTGATGGAGGATTCTTCCTCTCTTATGTATGCAACACTCTATAGGTCTTTTATTGGTAGCTTGTTGTACCTTATAGCTACTAAGCCATATATTATGTATTATGTTAGCCTGGTGACAAAATTCATGCACTCTCCTCATGAGTCTCATTGGAGAGCAACCAAGAGAATCCTTAGGTATGTGAGTGGTACAAAATCTTCTGGTTTATGTTATTATGCTATTAATTTTTATGATTTTAAGATCTATATAGATGCATATTGGGCAAGGAGTATTTACGATAGGAAGAGTACTTCATATTATGTTTTCTTCTTTGGTAAAAAATTAATGTCTTAGAGCAGCATTGCATTGTCTACAACTAAAGCGGAGTACATGGTTTCATCATTCACTTGCACTCAAGTAATTTGGATGGCAAGGCTCTTTGAAGACTTAGAAATAAATATTTATTGCTTTATTAAGATCTTTGAAGACTTGGGAATGAGGATTTCTTGCTTTATTAAGATCTATTGAGACAACTTCAATGTATATCCATGACAAAGAATCTAGTGTTTCATAGTATAAGTAAACATATTGGCATATGCCATCACTTCATTTGTGACTTGGTAGAATATGAGTTTATGACTCTCGTGTTTTGTAAATTTGAAGATCAAGTTGCTCATATTTTTAAAAGGGCTTTAAATAGAGATAAATTTCAGAATTTGAGAACATTGATTGGAGTATGAAACACTGACATCAAGAGGGAGAATGAAAAAACATGATGTCCAATGTTTCACTTTTCATGTGTTTTACGTAGCATTGATAATTGTAGTTTGTAATTAAAAATAAAATCATAATAAAAAACCACACACTTCTTGCGAAAGTGCTTTATTGCTAAGTTTAGTTGGAAAAAAATTACAATTGAAACAAAAGAGATTTCTAATTTTATTCAGATTTTAATTTTAGTCAGATTGAAATATTTTATCCAGATTTAATTTTATTTGGATTGCATTTTCAGATAGCATTTTTTGTTGGATTGGAATATTTTATCCAAATTTTATTTTATTTGAATTGTATTATTAGCTGGATTAATTTTTTTTATCCAAATATCATTTTTATTAGGATTGCATTTTCAGCTAGATTAAATTTATTATAATATTTTATCTAGATCACAATGCATATAAAAGAAAATTAATATTATATCTGGATCTGCTTTTATAATTTATCCAATTTTAATTTTATCCTCTTCAGTTTGAAAAACTGTCTATTTAAGGAAGATCTTGTAATCAATTAAGATGTATCTCTTCAAGGTCTCTAAAGGATAAGCAAGCAACTTTTATTGTATTTCGGTTGTCTTTATTAATAAAATATTGTTACAAGTGAAGCATGATTTTTTATCTTATTGGGTCTAACTATATTTTCAGCCCTTATTAGCTGAATTTATTGCTATAATTTTTGTTTCATTTATGCCATTATTACATATGTTTTTTATTGTAGTTTATGTGAAATTTCTAGTCATTATTAATATGAGAATATTCTAGGCACTATAGTTTTTTGGGTGCTTGTAGGTCTTTGAATATTTTCAATAGCACTTAAAATCTTCAATATTAAAGGTATCAATAAGGCCCATAAAAAAGAGTTATCATGTATTTTTTTTGTTGAAGAGCAAGGGGTTGTACTAGGGTCCCTCACCCTTGACAAATCAAAACTCTCGTCTTTAGGTCTTGAGGGTTTACAAAAATATTCAATTCTCATCTTAATTGAGTTGTTATAGCTAGAAATCTACATCATTTTACATAAAATGTTTGAATTTTGATTTTGATTTTTTGATATTTTTAAATTTTCTGTGTGAATACAAAAATTCTAGAATTCAACATCCTTCTTGATATTTTTCCTACAGTAGCCTTCATAAAACCAAAACTTTACCTCTATTGTCTATGCATTGCATCTTAATAGAGCAATATTTCTAAAAAATCACACTATCATAGTTCGCTTTATCAAATTTGAATTGTTAGTTTCCTTCCTAAAGCACAAGTGCAACAACAAAAAATTATAATAAATAGTTTATATGGAAAAACATTAATGCTATAGAATAATGCAGATATTACCAATGGAAAACTTTAAAGTAAATCCTAGTAATTATTTGATTTAGGGACTCAACATTTTCTTGTTAGCTTCAGCTAAAATTACCACTTCCTCTAACCATGAAGAAGATAATTTTACTTCATGATCCTCAATTAAAACCCCTCTATTGGCTAGCCTATGTACATATTTGTTTCCTTCTCTTAATGTATATGTAAATATATTTTTTTCGAACTCTATAACAAGGTCTTGAATTTCCATAATTATCGCATGTATGTTCCATGGAGCCTTTACTTTCCTCAAAATTGCATTTATTACTATGAGTGAGTCACATTCCATCCATACACTATTCCATTTCATTTGTTTGCATATTTTTAGCCCTTTCAAAGCTGTTGAAGCTTCAACTTCATTATTTGTCTTAAATCCACTATTGAAAGCATAATGAGACAAAATCTATCCTCTATTATTTCTAATTATTTCTACTCCTCTTGTTGGTCCTAGATTTCTTTTTAGATGCTCTATCAAAATTCAATTTGACCAAATCCACATCTAGCGGTTTAAACATTATATTTTTTTCCTTCTCTTTTTTTCTTCTATACCCAACATCATAATTCCATTTTATGACTTGATTCCATCTATCAAGGCTCTTTGCTTCCATATTAGGGATTGGGTGAGTTGATAGGGTTGGTTTAGACTCCTCTATGGCTAAACTAATTTTCATTTGCATTACCTCTAAACCGCTTTCCTTTCCTTTAAATATTCTTCTATTCCTTTCTAGCCATACAATCCAAAGTATTGTATCTTTTGTATGTAAATCCTCACTTTTAAAAGTGCTTTGCCATTGCTTTAACCATTCTTCAATTCTACCATTCATCACCATGCATTCACCAAACATATTAAGAATCCATTGCCATAGTTTCTAGACTATTGAGCAGTGATCCAAGAGATGGTCTATACTCCTCTCCTTTTTGTAAAGAACACATTATGAGGGGCCATCAAAAAACCTATTTTCATTAGGTTATCCCACGATAAAATTATTCTGACCTACTAGCCAAACAAACATTTGACTTTAGGAATTCTTGGGCTATCCAAAATATCTCTCCATATTCTTGTGATATTCTTGTTTTGTTGGTGCCTTATATTATATCCACTGCTTGTTGTATATTCTCCTAAGTTATTCAACTCCCATATCAACTTATCCTTGGCTCCCCTCGAAATAATGTTTGTTGTTATCCCCTCGAAATAGTATTTTTTGTTATCTTTCTACTCAACTGCCTCCTCTCATCAATGTATTGTATAATTGTAAACATATATTATTTCCATTTGTATCTTACTTTTTATCCTTGTACAAAATGTTTAAAACCCTATCACCATATTTATCTTGAAGTAATCTCATCCATGGTTTCAAAATTGGGTCTAGATTGAATGGTTTTTAATCACACCAAGTATCCATCAAAATAGAAAATTTTGCTCCAGTTCCCACACCCATATCAAAATTTTAATCACTATATCATTTGATTTTTCAAAATCATTTTGTAGTGCAAAACTATTTGGTAGAGATAATGTAGTAAATATTAAGTTTGGGTCATTGGGCTCAACATACTTAGAATAATTCTTGCCCATTGTCTTTGACTCTCTTTGTACAATCTCCAAATAACTTTTTCTCAAAGAGCTAAGTTTGCATCCACAAGAACTCTTAAACCAAGAACTCCCCTAGTTTTATCATCACACACCTTGCTCCACTTCACCAAAGTAAATTTATTTTTATCATGTAATTTTTATCATGTAAATTTAATCTATATTATGCGCTCAAGAATGACCGCATAATATAGATTAAAATTTTTTCTATCAAATTTGGCATAGTATACAAGCAAATATAATATGATAGAATGACATATAAGGTTGATTTAATTAGTTGCACATTTCTTGTTAATAATAGTCATCTATCTTTCCATGTTGGTAGTTTATTTTGAACTTTACTTATAACTAGACTCCATAATTATATCCGCATTCTCCCCTCAAATAACGACAACCCTAGATAAATTGTTGGTAAATTTGCCTCCTCCATTTGAAGTAACATGCATATCCCTACTTTTATTTCAACTTGGGTATTTAGGAAGTAAATTATGGATTTTGCCCTATTAAATTTTTGCCCCAATGCTCTTTCATATTCCTTTAATAAGTTATTCAAAGCTTTGACCTTGTTTATCCTTGCCATCCTAAAAAGGGTTATATCATCTACAAACTATTTATGGGTGATGTTGTTGATGTTATTACCAGCCTTAATTTCACTTATAAGCCCATATTTCTTAGCCTTATTAAATTTACTACCTAAAACCTTTGCTATAATAATGAATAAATATGGTGATAAAGGATCTCTTTATCTAAGACCTATCTTGGATTTAAATGATTATGTTACTAACTCATTGACCAACACTAAATATGAAACTATATAGACACAAGCTTTAGTCCATCTAACACATTTCTTCTCAAATCCAAAATTTTCTAATAATGCAAAAAGAAAATCTCATTTAAATTTATCATAGGCTTTACTCATATCAAGTTTTAAGATCATTGCTTTCTCTTTTCTTGAAGATTTTGAATGTATAACTTCATGAGCTACTATGATCAGTTATCAAGTAATTAATACTCTATTATAATCCAATATTTATTTTAATATGAGAAACTAAAATAAGTAGTGAGGAATGTAAGGATGTATTAAAAAATATTTGGAAGATGGAAAATTGTCTAACAATTTCCTCTATGAGAGATTCAAGAGGTATTATAACAATATATGACAATAAAAAATAGGATGAATAGTTTTTAAAAGCCAAAAGTAATTGAGTTGATGGAATTTATTAAGGAAAGAAAAACATATCAAAGTCAAAGCCATAAATGTATATGACTCAACTATAGTTACTTTTATGATATATATTGGAAGGGCCTCAATCTATTTATGTTATATTCAATGTCAATTCATAATGTGATCCATATATTCTTAGAGGTACTCCAACATAGCTATATCTTCCTCATAAAAGAATGGAAGAACTCCTAGATGGTCTACATCAATGGAGAATTTTAAAATATTTAATTAAAATAGCCTTTCATATGCTATTTCTCCAACCCTTCAATAAACATGGGATAATATATATATTAGGAAAATTCATATAGTAGCAATTTTAGACAAGTTTTTGTATCTAATGCATTATCGCATGGAGATTATGCAAACATCTTCAAACATTTTATTTTGAGAAGATTCAAATCACAAAACGTTTATCTTGAGATGTGATCTACTCAATAAAGGTCCTCTAAAGCCATTTTGATTTTAGTCTACATGTCTATAAGACCTAGACTTCTTCTTATGGTTATTCTATAAGGGAATGAAACTAGGCATAAAGGATCATGTATGTATAATTTTATTCAAAAAATGAGATATTGTAAGGGATAAATAATTTTTTTTGAAATTTTAAATATTTTAATAACATATTTTAAATAAACGAAATTAAATCCAAACTCAATAATTTACTATTAAAAAATTATCAATATTATCTGACAAAAAAAATTCTCAAGATCTTACCATAACATGCATAAACCAATCAACATCAAAATCATAGAAAACTTGACTGAAAATACATCTACTAAATGCATGCATAAATGTAATGTTTGTTTAATACATACTAAATAGTTTTTTCTTCAATAAATAAATACATGAGACTCTTCATATTACATGACTCTTGGCCTTTGCTCTCCTCAAACTCATGGAAGATCCAACCTTTCATATTTTCCTCTTACATAATAAATCTCACATATTACATAAAGAAAAATTCTATCATGATTGCTGATAACTCCCTACTTCTAAACTTGATACTTCACACTCAACTCACACAAGACACCTCACACTCATAACTCTCACTTACACACATGACACATATGCATACTTAATAACTTGACACATACTATAGACTCAAATATTAAACACACACCCTAAACTAAATATTTACAAAGGGACCAAGTAATGTAATACCTCTAGCATTTACAAGTAAATATAAAAATAAATGGAATGAACAAAATACTTATATATAAGAGAAACAATCATTCTCTTATTATCATAATGTATCACAAAAGGAAGTGTTCGATTGGGCCAAAAACTAGAAAAATATGGCTTAAGAAAGAAGATAATAATACCATTTTTCATGTTATGGCCAAAATAAGCATGCCTTCTTATCCGTTAAAGTTACTTCAACTCTAGATAGAAGAAGTGTTGAATAAGAACAAGATTTTGGAAGGGAAGTTATAAATTATTTCAAAGATATTCTATCAAGATAAGAAGGATCAAGATAAGATTTTGCAAAACCATTGATTATCACAAAGATAAAATGAAATATTGATAAGGAATATTTCTATGGAGGACTTATAAGAGGGAATTTTCTCTTTCCACCCTATTAAGGCACCTTGCCCCAAAGGATTTCCTATAATTTTCTTTAAAAAATGTTAGTTTTTTTGAAGTGGCATGTTGGTTATAGTTCAAGAGGCTAGGAAAACAAATGCTATGATAAGTGAGGTCAATGCTACTTTTAATCCATTGGTTTTGAGGAAGTTGAGACAATATTTTGATAATTTTTGTCTATAATCCTTTGTAATATAATTTATAAGATAATTTCAAAAATTATGTCAAATAGATTGAAATTATTCTGGACTGTGTTATCTTGGGGGAACAATGTGGTTTTGTTCATGGAAAAAGTTCTTGATGGTATAATAATTAGATAAGAGGCTATACATACTATTCATTCAATGATAAAACTAGGTATATTTTTAAAATTAGATACAAATGAATCATATGATAGTCTTCTACATTAATTTCTTAGAAAATTATTTTTGATCAAGGTTTATGTGAATGAAGCAAATGTTAGAGCACTCCAAAATATTATATTTTTGATCAATTCATCTATTATTGGATACTTTGAATCATATAATTGACTCTGTCAAGGTGATCCCCTATTTCCTTATATCTTCATTATTGTTGTTGAGGTATTACGAAGAGCAAACTTAAAGGTATTTTGGTTGCAAAAAATAGTCCCTTCGAATATTTCAAATTTATTGGTTATACTTTTATTTTAGATCGAAGCAATGGAAGTTAATCAATACTATAATCCTATGAAAAGGTTGTTGAACAGATGGTTAATACTATAAAACCTAGGATCCTTTTCATTAACACTGCCCTATTTACAACAAATTATTGTGGTAATTTTAGGGTTTAAAGTTAGGAATTTCCATCAACATATCTAAGTATTCCTTTGTCTAATAAAGGAAAGAGTT
Source organism: Wollemia nobilis (assembly GCA_028583015.1). Lineage (NCBI taxonomy): Eukaryota > Viridiplantae > Streptophyta > Pinopsida > Araucariales > Araucariaceae > Wollemia > Wollemia nobilis. Next base: position 1,294,821 of record JAQPPZ010001671.1, on the reverse strand, counting down.
AGGCAAAAATGTTATTTCAAAAATATATATCTTCTTACATGCCACTAAATTGTTAAGAAAAACAAACCCTACCTAGGGGTTCAACAACATGGAATTTTCCATTTGAGAGTACACAATTGATCAACAAAAGTATTAGGTGGTTAGTCGATGAGGGAAGTTCTACAAATTTGTTTTTTGACACTTGGTTGAAGCTTTATACTTTTATTTTAATCCAAACTGAGATCTATTTGCTCAAGCTTGTTTAGCTCGTAGAGGTTCAAGGTCAAAAACTATATTGCTATGAGTGACATCTAAATTATGAATTTCTATTAGTAACCTGGTTGAGGGAGAGGACCTCAAAAAAATAATAGATGAGATTTAATATATGCTTCATAAGTTCTATTTGCCCAATTTTTTATTTGATTTATTTAGGATCTATTAAAATATGCCACTCATAGGGTAGAACCACTATGTGGTCATAGTGAAGTACAAGTGGGGCCCATTTCAATTTTATAATAAAAAAACTAAACTAAATTTATATGTTTAAAATTCAAATTCCAATAGCTATCGTTCCATAAATTCTCATTACAAAATGATATCATTTAACCTCATTTTTTAAGCCTTTAAACTCATATTAGTGATAATTTTTTATTTGATAAATTAAGAGACTAGGCAGTACGGGAGGAGCGAATAATGGACCCTATAATTAACGTGAGGCCCATAAGGGAAAATAACCAATGGAAACCACACATGGGGAAAATTCTACACTCACCACCATTGAGCGATGCTTCCATGGGAGAGGATGGAGCATATTGTTGGGCCATGATTTTCTCATTTGAGGGGCTAAGTCATGGTTCGCATGCTTCCACTTGGGCATTTCACCCAAAAGCATGCTTCCCAATTTGCAAAGATCTATGTGGGTGTTGTGCTTTATATACCACCATGAGGGCCATCGTGGGATAAATGTGGGATAATGTCTCAAGACTCTTGTAGCGTTGCTCAAGTTATTTTTAATAAATTTTTTTTTGATAAATTATGAAACTAGGCAGTATGGGAGGAGCGAATAATGGACCCTAGAATTAACATGAGCCTATGAGGAAAAATAGCCAATGGAAACCACACATGGGGAAAATTCTACAATCACCACCATTGAGCGATGCTCCCATGGGAGAGGATGGAACATATTGTTGGGCCATGATTCACTCGTTTGAGGGGTTGGGTCATGGTTCACATTCTTCCACTTGGGCATTTCACCCAAGAGCTTGCTTCCTGATTTGCAAAGATCTATGTGGGTGATGTGCTTTATATAACACCATGAGGGCCATCGTGGGATAAATATGGGATAATGGCTCAAGACTCTTGCACCGTTGGGCCATGATTCGATCGTTTGAGCAACACTGCGAGAGTCTTAAGCCATTATCCCATATTTATCCCATGATGGCCCTCATGGTGGTATATAAAGCACAATATCCACATAGAGCTTTGCAAATCGAGAAGCAGGCTTTTGGGTGAAATACCCAAGTGGAAGAACGTGAACCATGACTGAGTCCCTCAAACGAGCGAATCATAGCCCAAAAATATGCTCCATCCTCTCTCGTGGGAGCATATCTCAATGGTGGTGAGCATGTAATTTTCTCCATGTGTGGTTTCCATTGGCTGTTTTCCCTCATGGGCCTCATGTTAATTCTAGGGTCCATTATTCACTCCTCCCGTACTGCCTAGTCTCATAATTTCTCAAATAAAAAAATTATCAAAAAATAACTTGAGCAACATTACGAGAGTCTTGAGCCATTATCCCACATTTATCCCATGATGGCCCTCATGGTGGTATATAAAGCACAACACCCACATAGAGCTTTGCAAATTGGGAAGCAAAATTTTTGGTGAAATACCCAAGTGGAAGTACGCGAACCATGATCCAACCCCTCAAATGAGCGAATCATGGCCCAAAAATATGCTCCATCCTCTCCCGTGGGAGCATCGCTCAATGGTGGTGAGTGTGGAATTTTCCCCATGTGTGGTTTCCATTGGATGTTTTCCCTTATGGGCCCCATGTTAATTCTAGGGTCCATTATTCGCTCCTCCCGTACTTCCCAGTCTCATAATTTCTAAAATAAAAAAATTATTAAAAAATAACTTGAGCAATTTTGCGAGAATCTTGAGCCATTATCCCACATTTATCCCACGATGGCCCTCATGGTGGTATATAAAGCACAACACCCACATAGAGATTTGCAAATTGAGAAGCAGGATTTTGGGTGAAATGCCCAAGTGGAAGCACGCGAACCATGACCCAGCCCCTCAAATGAGCGAATCATGGCCCAGCAATATGCTCCATCCTCTCCCGTGGGAGCATCGCTCAATGGTGGTGAGTGTGGAATTTTCTCCATGTGTGGTTTCCATTGGCTATTTTCCCTTATGGGCCCCATGTTAATTCTAGGGTCCATTATTTGCTCCTCCCGTACTGCCCAGTCTCATAATTTCTCAAATAAAAAAATTATTAAAAAATAACTTGAGCAATGCTACGAGAGTCTTGAGCCATTATCCCACATTTATCCCATGATGGCCCTCATGGTGGTATATAAAGCACAACACCCACATAGAGCTTTACAAATCGAGAAGTAGGCTTTTGGGTGAAATGCCCAAGTGGAAGCACGCGAACCATGACCCAACCCCTCAAACGAGCGAATCATGGCCCAACAATATGCTCCATCCTCTCCCGTGGGAGCATCGCTCAATGGTGGTGAGTGTGGATTTTTCCCCATGTGTGGTTTCCATTGGCTGTTTTCTCAAATAAAAAATTATTAAAAAATAACTTGAGCAACGCTACGAGAGTCTTGAGCCATTATCCCACATTTATCCCACGATGGCCCTCATGGTGGTATATAAAGCACAACACCCACATAGAGCTTTGCAAATCGGGAAGCAGGATTTTGGGTGAAATGCCCAAGTGGAAGCATGTGAACCATGACCCAACCCCTCAAACGAGCGAATCATGGCCCAACAATATGCTCCATCCTCTCCCGTGGGAGCATCGCTCAATGGTGGTGAGTGTGGAATTTTCCCCATGTGTGGTTTCCATTGGTTGTTTTCCCTCATGGGCCCCATGTTAATTCTAGGGTCCATTATTTTGCTCCTCCCGTACTGCCCAGTCTCATAATTTCTCAAATAAAAAATTATTAAAAAATAACTTGAGCAACGCTACGAGAGTCTTGAGCCATTATCCCACATTTATCCCATGATGGCCCTCATGGTGGTATATAAAGCACAACACCCACATAGAGCTTTGCAAATTGGGAAGTAGGATTTTGGGTGAAATGCCCAAGTGGAAGCATGCGAACCATGACCCAGCCCCTCAAACGAGTGAATCATGGCCCAACAATATGCTCCATCCTCTCCTGTGGGAGCATCGCTCAATGGTGGTGAGTGTGGAATTTTCCCCATGTGTGGTTTCCATTGGTTGTTTTCCCTCATGGGCCCCATGTTAATTCTAGGGTCCATTATTCGCTCCTCCCATACTGCCCAGTCTCATAATTTCTCAAATAAAAAATTATTAAAAAATAACTTGAGCAACGCTGCGAGAGTCTTGAGCCATTATCCCACATTTATCCCATGATGGCCCTCATGGTGGTATATAAAGCACAACACCCACATAGAGCTTTGCAAATTGGGAAGCAGGCTTTTGGGTGAAATGCCCAAGTGGAAGCATGCGAACCATGACCCAACCCCTCAAATGAGCGAATCATGGCCCAACAATATGCTCCATCCTCTCCCATGGGAGCATCGCTCAATGGTGGTGAGTGTGGAATTTTCCCCATGTGTGGTTTCCATTGGTTGTTTTCCCTCATGGGCCCCATGTTAATTCTAGGGTCCATTATTCGCTCCTCCCATACTACCCAGTCTCATAATTTCTCAAATAAAAAATTATTAAAAAATAACTTGAGCAACGCTGTGAGAGTCTTGAGCCATTATCCCACATTTATCCCACGATGGCCCTCATGGTGGTATATAAAGCACAACACCCACATAGAGCTTTGCAAATCGGGAAGCAAGATTTTGGGTGAAATGCCCAAGTGGAAGCATGTGAACCATGACCCAACCCCTCAAACGAGTGAATCATGGCCCAACAATATGCTCCATCCTCTCCCGTGGGAGCATCGCTCAATGGTGGTGAGTGTGGAATTTTCCCCATGTGTGGTTTCCATTGGTTGTTTTCCCTCATGGGCCCCATGTTAATTCTAGGGTCCATTATTCGCTCCTCCCGTACTCCCTAGTCTCATAATTTCTCAAATAAAAAATTATTAAAAAATAACTTGAGCAACGCTGCGAGAGTCTTGAGCCATTATCCCACATTTATCCCATGATGGCCCTCATGGTGGTATATAAAGCACAACACCCACATAGAGCTTTGCAAATTGGGAAGTAGGATTTTGGGTGAAATGCCCAAGTGGAAGCATGCGAACCATGACCCAGCCCCTCAAACGAGCGAATCATGGCCCAACAATATGCTCCATCCTCTCCCGTGGGAGCATCGCTCAATGGTGGTGAGTGTGGAATTTTCCCCATGTGTGGTTTCCATTGGTTGTTTTCCCTCATGGGCCCCATGTTAATTCTAGGGTCCATTATTCGCTCCTCTCGTATTGCCCAGTCTCATAATTTCTCAAATAAAAAATTATTAAAAAATAACTTGAGCAACGCTGCGAGAGTCTTGAGCCATTATCCCACATTTATCCCATGATGGCCCTCATGGTGGTATATAAAGCACAACACCCACATAGAGCTTTGCAAATCGGGAAGCAGGATTTTGGGTGAAATGCCCAAGTGGAAGCATGTGAACCATGACCCAACCCCTCAAACGAGCGAATCATGGCCCAACAATATGCTCCATCCTCTCTCATGGGAGCATCGCTCAATGGTGGTGAGTGTGGAATTTTCCCCATGTGTGGTTTCCATTGGTTGTTTTCCCTCATGGGCCCCATGTTAATTCTAGGGTCCATTATTCGCTCCTCCCGTATTGCCTAGTCTCATAATTTCTCAAATAAAAAATTATTAAAAAATAACTTGAGCAATGCTATGAGAGTCTTGAGCCATTATCCCACATTTATCCCATGATGGCCCTCATGGTGGTATATAAAGCACAACACCCACATAGAGCTTTGCAAATCGGGAAGCAGGATTTTGGGTGAAATGCCCAAGTGGAAGCATGTGAACCATGACCCAACCCCTCAAACGAGCGAATCATGGCCCAACAATATGCTCCATCCTCTCCCATGGGAGCATCGCTCAATGGTGGTGAGTGTGGAATTTTCTCCATGTGTGGTTTCCATTGGCTGTTTTCCCTCATGGGCCCCATGTTAATTCTAGGGTCCATTATTCGCTCCTCTAGTCTAATAATTTCCAAATAAAATAAAAAATTCTAAAAAATAACTTGAGCAATGCTGTGAGAGTCTTGAGCCATTATCCCACATTTATCCCATGATGGCCCTCATGGTGGTATATAAAGCACAACACCCACATAGAGCTTTGCAAATTGGGAAGCAGGATTTTGGGTGAAATGCCCAAGTGGAAGCACGTGAACCATGACCCAACCCCTCAAATGAGCGAATCATGGCCCAACAATATGCTCCATCCTCTCCCATGGGAGCATCGCTCAATGGTGGTGAGTGTGGAATTTTCCCCATGTGTGGTTTCCATTGGTTGTTTTCCCTCATGGGCCCCATGTTAATTCTAGGATCCATTATTCGCTCCTCCCGTACTACCTAGTCTCATAATTTCTCAAATAAAAAATTATTAAAAAATAACTTGAGCAACGTTGCGAGAGTCTTGAGCCATTATCCCACATTTATCCCATGATGGCCCTCATGGTGGTATATAAAGCACAACACCCACATAGAGCTTTGCAAATTGGGAAGTAGGATTTTGGGTGAAATGCCCAAGTGGAAGCACGTGAACCATGACCCAACCCCTCAAACGAGCGAATCATGGCCCAACAATATGCTCCATCCTCTCCCGTGGGAGCATCGCTCAATGGTGGTGAGTGTGGAATTTTCCCCATGTGTGGTTTCCATTGGTTGTTTTCCCTCATGGGCCCCATGTTAATTCTAGGGTCCATTATTCTCTCCTCCCGTACTGCCCAGTCTCATAATTTCTCAAATAAAAAATTATTAAAAAATAACTTGAGCAACGTTGCGAGAGTCTTGAGCCATTATCCCACATTTATCCCATGATGGCCCTCATGGTGGTATATAAAGCACAACACCCACATAGAGCTTTGCAAATCGAGAAGCAGGCTTTTGGGTGAAATGCCCAAGTGGAAGCAGGTGAACCATGACCCAACCCCTCAAATGAGTGAATCATGGCCCAACAATATGCTCCATCCTCTCCCGTGGGAGCATCGCTCAATGGTGGTGAGTGTGGAATTTTCCCCATGTGTGGTTTCCATTGGTTGTTTTCCCTCATGGGCCCCATGTTAATTCTAGGGTCCATTATTCGCTCCTCCCGTATTGCCCAGTCTCATAATTTCTCAAATAAAAAATTATTAAAAAATAACTTGAGCAATGCTACGAGAGTCTTGAGCCATTATCCCACATTTATCCCATGATGGCCCTCATGGTGGTATATAAAGCACAACACCCACATAGAGCTTTGCAAATCGAGAAGTAGGCTTTTGGGTGAAATGCCCAAGTGGAAGCATGTGAACCATGACCCAACCCCTCAAACGAGTGAATCATGGCCCAACAATATGCTCCATCCTCTCCCGTGGGAGCATCGCTCAATGGTGGTGAGTGTGGAATTCTCCCCATGTGTGGTTTCCATTGGTTGTTTTCCCTCATGGGCCCCATGTTAATTCTAGGGTCCATTATTCACTCCTCCCATACTGCCCAGTCTCATAATTTCTCAAATAAAATATTCTAAAAAATAACTTGAGCAACGTTGCGAGAGTCTTGAGCCATTATCCCACATTTATCCCATGATGGCCCTCATGGTGGTATATAAAGCACAACACCCACATAGAGCTTTGCAAATCGAGAAGCAGGATTTTGGGTGAAATGCCCAAGTGGAAGCACGTGAACCATGACCCAACCCCTCAAACGAGCGAATCATGGCCCAACAATATGCTCCATCCTCTCTCGTGGGAGCATCGCTCAATGGTGGTGAGTGTGGAATTTTCCCCATGTGTGGTTTCCATTGGTTGTTTTCCCTCATGGGCCCCATGTTAATTCTAGGGTCCATTATTTGCTCCTCCCGTACTGCCTAGTCTCATAATTTCTCAAATAAAAAATTATTAAAAAATAACTTGAGCAACGCTACGAGAGTCTTGAGCCATTATCCCACATTTATCCCATGATGGCCCTCATGGTGGTATATAAAGCACAACACCCACATAGAGCTTTGCAAATAGGGAAGTAGGATTTTGGGTGAAATGCCCAAGTGGAAGCATGTGAACCATGACCCAACCCCTCAAATGAGCGAATCATGGCCCAACAATATGCTCCATCCTCTCCCGTGGGAGCATCGCTCAATGGTGGTGAGTGTGGAATTTTCCCCATGTGTGGTTTCCATTGGTTGTTTTCCCTCATGGGCCCCATGTTAATTCTAGGGTCCATTATTCGCTCCTCCCGTATTGCCTAGTCTCATAATTTCTCAAATAAAAAATTATTAAAAAATAACTTGAGCAACGTTGCGAGAGTCTTGAGCCATTATCCCACATTTATCCCATGATGGCCCTCATGGTGGTATATAAAGCACAACACCCACATAGAGCTTTGCAAATCGAGAAGCAGGATTTTGGGTGAAATGCCCAAGTGGAAGCATGTGAACCATGACCCAACCCCTCAAACGAGCGAATCATGGCCCAACAATATGCTCCATCCTCTCCCGTGGGAGCATCGCTCAATGGTGGTGAGTGTGGAATTTTCCCCATGTGTGGTTTCCATTGGCTGTTTTCCCTCATGGGCCCCATGTTAATTCTAGGGTCCATTATTCGCTCCTCCCGTACTACCCAGTCTCATAATTTCTCAAATAAAAAATTATTAAAAAATAACTTGAGCAATGTTACGAGAGTCTTGAGCCATTATCCCACATTTATCCCATGATGGCCCTCATGGTGGTATATAAAGCACAACACCCACATAGAGCTTTGCAAATCGGGAAGTAAGCTTTTGGGTGAAATGCCCAAGTGGAAGCATGTGAACCATGACCCAACCCCTCAAATGAGCGAATCATGGCCCAACAATATGCTCCATCCTCTCCCATGGGAGCATCGCTCAATGGTGGTGAGTGTGGAATTTCCCCATGTGTGGTTTCCATTGGTTGTTTTCCCTCATGGGCCCCATGTTAATTCTAGGGTCCATTATTTCCTCCTCCTATACTACCCAGTCTCATAATTTCTCAAATAAAAAATTATTAAAAAATAACTTGAGCAACGTTGCGAGAGTCTTGAGCCATTATCCCACATTTATCCCATGATGGCCCTCATGGTGGTATATAAAGCACAACACCCACATAGAGCTTTGCAAATCGGGAAGCAGGATTTTGGGTGAAATGCCCAAGTGGAAGCATGTGAACCATGACCCAACCCCTCAAATGAGTGAATCATGGCCCAACAATATGCTCCATCCTCTCTCATGGGAGCATCGCTCAATGGTGGTGAGTGTGGAATTTTCCCCATGTGTGGTTTCCATTGGTTGTTTTCCCTCATGGGCCCCATGTTAATTCTAGGGTCCATTATTCGCTCCTCTCGTACTGCCTAGTCTCATAATTTCTCAAATAAAAAATTATTAAAAAATAACTTGAGCAACGCTATGAGAGTCTTGAGCCATTATCCCACATTTATCCCATGATGGCCCTCATGGTGGTATATAAAGCACAACACCCACATAGAGCTTTGCAAATCGAGAAGCAAGATTTTGGGTGAAATGCCCAAGTGGAAGCATGTGAACCATGACCCAACCCCTCAAATGAGCGAATCATGGCCCAACAATATGCTCCATCCTCTCCCGTGGGAGCATCGCTCAATGGTGGTGAGTGTGGAATTTTCCCCATGTGTGGTTTCCATTGGCTGTTTTCCCTCATGGGCCCCATGTTAATTCTAGGGTCCATTATTTGCTCCTCCCCCCCCCCCCCCCCCAATAAATAAATAAAAAAAAAATATAAAATAACTTGAGCAACGTTGTGAGAGTCTTGAGCCATTATCCCACATTTATCCCATGATGGCCCTCATGGTGGTATATAAAGCACAACACCCACATAGAGCTTTGCAAATCGGGAAGTAGGCTTTTGGGTGAAATGCCCAAGTGGAAGCACGTGAACCATGACCCAACCCCTCAAATGAGTGAATCATGGCCCAACAATATGCTCCATCCTCTCCCGTGGGAGCATCTCTCAATGGTGGTGAGTGTGGAATTTTCCCCATGTGTGGTTTCCATTGGTTGTTTTCCCTCATGGGCCCCATGTTAATTCTAGGGTCCATTATTCGCTCCTCTCGTACTGCCTAGTCTCATAATTTCTCAAATAAAAAATTATTAAAAAATAACTTGAGCAACGTTGCGAGAGTCTTGAGCCATTATCCCACGATGGCCCTCATGGTGGTATATAAAGCACAACACCCACATAGAGCTTTGCAAATCGGGAAGCAGGCTTTTGGGTGAAATGCCCAAGTGGAAGCATGTGAACCATGACCCAACCCCTCAAACGAGCGAATCATGGCCCAACAATATGCTCCATCCTCTCCCGTGGGAGCATCGCTCAATGGTGGTGAGTGTGGAATTTTCCCCATGTGTGGTTTCCATTGGCTGTTTTCCCTCATGGGCCCCATGTTAATTCTAGGGTCCATTATTCGCTCCTCCCATACTGCCCAGTCTCATAATTTCTCAAATAAAAAATTATTAAAAAATAACTTGAGCAACATTGTGAGAGTCTTGAGCCATTATCCCACATTTATCCCATGATGGCCCTCATGGTGGTATATAAAGCACAACACCCACATAGAGCTTTGCAAATTGGGAAGCAGGATTTTGGGTGAAATGCCCAAGTGGAAGCACGTGAACCATGACCCAACCCCTCAAATGAGTGAATCATGGCCCACCAATATGCTCCATCCTCTCCCGTGGGAGCATCGCTCAATGGTGGTGAGTGTGGAATTTTCCCCATGTGTGGTTTCCATTGGTTGTTTTCCCTCATGGGCCCCATGTTAATTCTAGGGTCCATTATTCGCTCCTCCCATACTACCCAGTCTCATAATTTCTCAAATAAAAAAATTATTAAAAAATAACTTGAGCAACGCTACGAGAGTCTTGAGCCATTATCCCACATTTATCCCATGATGGCCCTCATGGTGGTATATAAAGCACAACACCCACATAGAGCTTTGCAAATCGGGAAGCAGGCTTTTGGGTGAAATGCCCAAGTGGAAGCACATGAACCATGACCCAACCCCTCAAACGAGCGAATCATGGCCCAACAATATGCTCCATCCTCTCCCATGGGAGCATCGCTCAATGGTGGTGAGTGTGGAATTTCCCCATGTGTGGTTTCCATTGGTTGTTTTCCCTCATGGGCCCCATGTTAATTCTAGGGTCCATTATTCGCTCCTCCCATACTGCCTAGTCTCATAATTTCTCAAATAAAAAATTATTAAAAAATAACTTGAGCAACGTTGTGAGAGTCTTGAGCCATTATCCCACATTTATCCCATGATGGCCCTCATGGTGGTATATAAAGCACAACACCCACATAGAGCTTTGCAAATCGAGAAGCAAGATTTTGGGTGAAATGCCCAAGTGGAAGCATGCGAACCATGACCCAACCCCTCAAACGAGCGAATCATGGCCCAACAATATGCTCCATCCTCTCCCGTGGGAGCATCGCTCAATGGTGGTGAGTGTGGAATTTTCCCCATGTGTGGTTTCCATTGGTTGTTTTCCCTCATGGGCCCCATGTTAATTCTAGGGTCCATTATTCGCTCCTCCCGTACTGCCCAGTCTCATAATTTCTCAAATAAAAAATTATTAAAAAATAACTTGAGCAACGCTACGAGAGTCTTGAGCCATTATCCCACATTTATCCCATGATGGCCCTCATGGTGGTATATAAAGCACAACACCCACATAGAGCTTTGCAAATCGGGAAGTAGGATTTTGGGTGAAATGCCCAAGTGGAAGCATGCGAACCATGACCCAACCCCTCAAACGAGCGAATCATGGCCCAACAATATGCTCCATCCTCTCCCGTGGGAGCATCGCTCAATGGTGGTGAGTGTGGAATTTTCCCCATGTGTGGTTTCCATTGGTTGTTTTCCCTCATGGGCCCCATGTTAATTCTAGGGTCCATTATTCACTCCTCCCATACTGCCCAGTCTCATAATTTCTCAAATAAAAAATTATTAAAAAATAACTTGAGCAACGTTGCGAGAGTCTTGAGCCATTATCCCACATTTATCCCATGATGGCCCTCATGGTGGTATATAAAGCACAACACCCACATAGAGCTTTGCAAATCGGGAAGCAAGCTTTTGGGTGAAATGCCCAAGTGGAAGCATGTGAACCATGACCCAACCCCTCAAACGAGCGAATCATGGCCCAACAATATGCTCCATCCTCTCCCATGGGAGCATCGCTCAATGGTGGTGAGTGTGGAATTTTCCCCATGTGTGGTTTCCATTGGTTGTTTTCCCTCATGGGCCCCATGTTAATTCTAGGGTCCATTATTCGCTCCTCCCGTACTACCTAGTCTCATAATTTCTCAAATAAAAAATTATTAAAAAATAACTTGAGCAATGTTGCGAGAGTCTTGAGCCATTATCCCACATTTATCCCATGATGGCCCTCATGGTGGTATATAAAGCACAACACCCACATAGAGCTTTGCAAATCGGGAAGCAAGATTTTGGGTGAAATGCCCAAGTGGAAGCATGTGAACCATGACCCAACCCCTCAAACGAGCGAATCATGGCCCAACAATATGCTCCATCCTCTCCCGTGGGAGCATCGCTCAATGGTGGTGAGTGTGGAATTTTCCCCATGTGTGGTTTCCATTGGTTGTTTTCCCTCATGGGCCCCATGTTAATTCTAGGGTCCATTATTCGCTCCTCCCGTACTCCCTAGTCTCATAATTTCTCAAATAAAAAATTATTAAAAAATAACTTGAGCAACGCTGCGAGAGTCTTGAGCCATTATCCCACATTTATCCCACGATGGCCCTCATGGTGGTATATAAAGCACAACACCCACATAGAGCTTTGCAAATCGGGAAGCAAGATTTTGGGTGAAATGCCCAAGTGGAAGCACGTGAACCATGACCCAGCCCCTCAAACGAGCGAATCATGGCCCAACAATATGCTCCATCCTCTCCCGTGGGAGCATCGCTCAATGGTGGTGAGTGTGGAATTTTCCCCATGTGTGGTTTCCATTGGTTGTTTTCCCTCATGGGCCCCATGTTAATTCTAGGGTCCATTATTCACTCCTCCCGTACTGCCCAGTCTCATAATTTCTCAAATAAAAAATTATTAAAAAATAACTTGAGCAATGCTGCAAGAGTCTTGAGCCATTATCCCACATTTATCCCATGATGGCCCTCATGGTGGTATATAAAGCACAACACCCACATAGAGCTTTGCAAATTGAGAAGCAGGATTTTGGGTGAAATGCCCAAGTGGAAGCATGCGAACCATGACCCAACCCCTCAAACGAGCGAATCATGGCCCAACAATATGCTCCATCCTCTCCCGTGGGAGCATCGCTCAATGGTGGTGAGTGTGGAATTTTCCCCATGTGTGGTTTCCATTGGTTGTTTTCCCTCATGGGCCCCATGTTAATTCTAGGGTCCATTATTCGCTCCTCCCATACTGCCCAGTCTCATAATTTCTCAAATAAAAAATTATTAAAAAATAACTTGAGCAACGCTATGAGAGTCTTGAGCCATTATCCCACATTTATCCCACGATGGCCCTCATGGTGGTATATAAAGCACAACACCCACATAGAGCTTTGCAAATCGGGAAGCAAGATTTTGGGTGAAATGCCCAAGTGGAAGCACGTGAACCATGACCCAACCCCTCAAACGAGCGAATCATGGCCCAACAATATGCTCCATCCTCTCCCGTGGGAGCATCGCTCAATGGTGGTGAGTGTGGAATTTTCCCCATGTGTGGTTTCCATTGGTTGTTTTCCCTCATGGGCCCCATGTTAATTCTAGGGTCCATTATTTGGCTCCTCCCGTACTGCCCAGTCTCATAATTTCTCAAATAAAAAATATTTAAAAATAACTTGAGCAACGCTGCGAGAGTCTTGAGCCATTATCCCACATTTATCCCACGATGGCCCTTATGGTGGTATATAAAGCACAACACCCACATAGAGCTTTGCAAATCGGGAAGCAGGATTTTGGGTGAAATGCCCAAGTGGAAGCATGAGAACCATGACCCAGCCCCTCCTAACGATTTTGGAAAAATCAATACTGATGGAGCCTCTAGAGGGAACCCTGGAAAAGCTATTGCGGGAGGAATTGGTAGACTTTCATATGGCTCCTTGGTTTTTACTTTTTCTGAGAATTTGGGTATTCTTTCCAATAACCTTGTTGAAGGGTATGGTATCCTCAAAGGCCTTCAAGAGGCTACTAAGTTTGGATGAGAAAAGGTATTAGTTGAGTCTGAATCTCAACTCATGATTAATCTTTTTAATACTCCTTCTAAGAATCATATGGTTGATTGGAGAATAAAAAGAATTATTGAGAAGATTCAATTAATCCAGATGGGATTTTTGAAATTTGATTACAATTATATGGTTAGATATCAAAACAAGATTGTTGAAGCTTTAGCTAATTGGGCTTCGGACAAAGATGATCTTACTTGTTATGACCACCCTCCTAGATGATGGGCTTCACAAATAAGGGAAGCTCTTCTTTCTATTATTTCTTTGGATGGCTCCAGTTCTGAAGGTACCTAGTTTCTTCTTGCTTTATTTTTGCTTCTCTTTGGTTTGGTCATGGTATTTTAGTTCCCTAGCTCAAACTATTCTTTCTTTTGTTTCCTCTATTGATTCTTGCCTTAAAAGTCTTTTGGTCTAGAAAGGTCTTTGTTATGTTATTTATTTTTTATTTTTTTAGTTTTTTGAGGTGTGTGTTTTTTTGTTTCGTTTTGTTTTTGTGTTCTTTGTGATGTTTTTTGTTGTTCTTGTGTTTTTTTTGTTTTGTGTTTTTTATGTTTTTTGTTATTGTTCTTGTGTTTTTGTTGTTCTTGTTCTTGTGTTTTTGTATGTTTGTGTTAATTCGTGTTTTTGTGTGAGTGTTTTCTATGTTTTTTGTTTTTGTTTATTGGTTGTTTTTGGTTGTTTTTTTTATTTTTTTTACTTATTATTATTTTTTTTTAGGTTTTGGTTGTTTTTGTTGTTTATGTCTTTGTAGTGTTTTGATATTTTTGTCATGTTTGTATTTTATTTTATTGTTCTTGTGTTTTTTCTATGTGGTTCATGTTCTGGTTTTTTTTTATCTTATTGTGTGTGTTTGGTTGTGCTTTATATTTTTGACACACTCAAGGAGCATATTTTTTATTTTATTTTATTATTTTTATTTTTATTTTTTTTAATCTTATTGTGTTTTTGTTTGCTCCTTGAGTATGTCAAAGGTCGTAGGTCAGGTTTGAGTCATGGGTGATTTTTGCGGAATGTATACGCCTTCCTCCTTGGGTCTTACCCGAAAGTGGCATCCCTTCTGGGATGTTTTCCACAAAAAAAAAAAAAACTCATATTAGTGATATGTCAACAATAAAAATACATGTGGATAAAGTCTATTTAAAGTAGTCTACTTCATTTTTGTTGACACTTTGTCAAGTTGGAATTTAAGGACTTTGATCAATCAGGATTTTCCACTCTAATTATGTTTTTTGGAATAATGTTTGGTCACTTGAGGTCCTTGCTAAGACCTTAGCATTCCTTTAGTTAACAATCTAAAGCAAAATTATTATAGGAAATAGTTTAGAAAGAAGAGTATACCATAGACCTTTTTAGGTGAGCCTTGTGTAAAAAACATTTAGAAACATAAGGATCATTTGACTCTTAATTATGTGTTTGCTTATACCATTTGGTGCTCTTTTTTCAAAACAATAGGAATATATTGGGTAGCCCCATCAATATTGAAAGAGATGATAAATTGTTGTATTGATTACTTTAAATCCAAAACATTATGTATTTTATGGAGGATTGATTCTCTAGCTATTGGTTGGAATCTATGGATTGAAAGGAATAATAGGTTTTTTAAAAACAAATATTAGAATCAATACCCAAGTTTGGAATCCTATTTTTGTCTCTCTCATGCATAGGAATGGTGCTCATCATGGAAAATCTCAACTGTGGAAAAAGGATGTTAGCCTGTTGGTTAAAGGATTTTAGAATACATGCAAGGATCATCTATGGTAATGGAACTAACATAAATAATTTGCATCGATCTATGGTAAAATACAAATGTCTATAATTTAGAATCATCAAAATTATGCTTAATAGTATTTTCAAATAAAATCTAGGGAATGCTCATGTAGGTAGTGTTTTTAAGAATAAAGAAGGCAAAATTCTTCCCACTAACTCAAAATATATGGAACTTCAACTAACAACTACACCAAGCCTAGAGCATTTCTTATAGAAATCAAAATTTCCATTAAAAAATGATGGAGATATATTTCAATTGAGGGGTATTCACAAATACTATTAGTGCTATCAATAAAATGGATGTACAAATAGGATAAAATAACATTATTTTTTATGTCCATCAACTAATTTTATGAACAATATGTTAAAAAATCCCATATATCTATAAAGAAGGAAACAAGGTAGCAAATAATTTAGCCAATCTTGGTGTTGATATTTGCCTTGGTGATATTTAAATTTTAGAGAGCAATTAGCCAAAAAAGGTCCTACCTCTTGATAAAAATGATACCAAGAAGTTGATTCCAAAAACATAGCAATTTATAGAAGATGAAGAATATCTTTAATATAAAGGGAAGCTAGATATGGTATACTTAACCTAATAACAAATGTAATATTTTTTTATTTTTATGGGAGTGACCTCCAATAGAAGTAACATGTAGCTTATTAAAAATGTAAAAATACAATCAAGGTTTAGGGATCATTCACCATTATCAACATCTAAACCATATAAGACAATAACATTCTAGTGAATAGGTCCATTAAAAAAGCCATCTTGTAGATTTCAAAAAACAAATGTAGTAAGAAAGCTATCAAAACCTTCTTGTTAACTAAGTCCCACCCCTCGACAACGTAACAATCTTGTATAATACTTTATAGATGTATTAATTGAAAAAGCTGATCAAATACTTGATATCATAAATTATGGGGGAATAGGTCCTAAAGATATTGAAAAGATATATTCATCCTATATGGAAAATGCTAAAATTTCATCAACTTCAATGAGTACCATTATCATACCCCCATTAAAGATAATCTTATGAATACGATCATTCAATGCCACCATATATGACATGATAAACTTTCCAAAGATAATTGAAAAACTGACCATCTCCTCACTCTTCTTAAAATAAATACCATTGTGAAAATGGGGGGCAACTTATTGATTTTTTTCAAAATTGAGCGACTATGCAAGGATTTCATCTGTGTTGAGTGCAAGCGGCTCTAGAGGTTGTTTTTTTGAGCCTTTAGGTCCTAGTAGCCAATATTTTTGTGGTTTATGCTCAATATTTTAGTGGGATATGTTGTAGGGGACCCAATATGGGTTAGAAATATGAATTTAAATAGATCTTCATGCTACGAACTTGATTGATAATGGTTTCTAATTTTTTGCACAAAATAAAAGTAAAAACTATACCTTTTCTCAATGTCCAAGGTATGGATTAAAGAGATATCGAAATAAGTTTCAAGAAACTGATCAAAAAATGGTTCATATGTCAAGCAAATCTGACGCTAAGGAGCACCCTCAAAATAAATCCATTGTGGAAACCCCTTTCAAGGGCAATAATTTCAAAGAATCAACCCCAAAAATAAATTTTAGGGATGCCCTTCATGGTGGACAACCTCAACCTAACACTAACATTAATCTTAGGGTTTCTCATAAACCTCTAAGAATGCCTAAGATTGATCCTAGGAAAACTGAGTCAGGATGTCTTAGGGCAACTGATGGAACTACAATTGTTAAGTTAGATATGGGCATCATTTAGACTAGCATAGAATATCTATAAAAAAAGGACTTTGCGACTTCTTGGGTTTTCATCTGAGCCTTTTGGCTTTCAAATTTTGGGTTGCAAAAAAATAGAAAACAAAAGGGGAGTTACAAATCTCTATTTATTCAAATTATTATTTTCTTGTTTTATTTGCTAATAATGAAGATAAAGAGAATATATTTCAAGGGGGTCCTTGGTTCTTTGGAAGGGTAGGGATTTTCATGAAGCCTTGGCATACTAAATTTAAAGTCGAAGAAGAGATGCCTTCTATAGGTCTTGTGTGGGTTAGACTCTTTGGCCTCCTAGTTGAATTCTAGAATTTGGCTATTTTTTCTTCAATTGGAAACTCTTTGGGAACTTTTATGATGATTTTTGATTGTTTTCAAAAATTTGAACATATTATTTATGCTTGAATTTGTGTTTTAATGGATTTTAACAAACCCCTACCTAAAAATATCTCATTACAATTTGGGGAGGACACTTGGGAGCAAGTGGTGGACTATGAGAACATTCCTTTTCATTGTAGAATTTGCCATGGATATGGTCATTTAGCTAGTATCTGCCTAAATAAAATTCTAGATCAAAATAAAGAGGATACAAACTTAACAGGTTTCTAAATTCCTAAAAAGAACACAAAAAAATAGTTATAAAGGATCAATCAAATTTATCAGCTAATATGTTTGAAATTCTCTCCATAAATGATGTCCCGGGTGAGGAAGAGGAAATAATGGAGATACAAATCTTAGAAACATAATTTAAAGATGCAGGGAAGGACTCGGGGATAAACCAAAAAATTAAAGGCTTTCAACAGGAAAAATAAGAAGGAAATATACACAATAAAAATAATTTTTTAAATGTTGAGACTTCAAATAATACAAGTCCCAAGATAGACTTTGTTGAACCTTCTAGTAACGATTTGGCTTTGTACACACATTTTTCAAAATTGAAGCCATCCTAGATTCAATTGGGGTAAGTCAAAAAACAAGGAAAAAAAACTAAAGATGGACTCCAACCAAAAGGTAGGTCACAAGGTCAATCAACATCATATGGTAAAAGAAGGTGAAAAGCTTGTAGAAGAAGGTAAGATCAATGCCCTTACCAATTTTCTTAGCCTTGGTATTAATGAATATCATCACTTGGAATATTAGAGGATTCAAAGGGATTATTTCAAAATAAAATAAAATTATAAGAATGATTTAGATAAACCATCCACATCTTGTTTTTCTTCAAGAAATGAAGATGTCAATAGAGAAAATGGATTCAATTGCTAGTAAAATCTGGCCATCTAGAAAATTTGTTTCCCTTAGTTCCTAGGGAACTTCTGGTGGCATTCCTTACCTTTGGGACCCAAAAGAGGTAGTTATTCACCATATGGTTTGCAGTTGGGGTATTTTGGCTATAGCTATTCAAAGTAGACATTTTCACCAAATTATGCTTTGCATAGTTGTTTATGCTTCAACTACTTTGAAGGAAAAGAGAAGATAGTGGAAGGATATAATTTATATTGTCTCTCATTTTCCTGAAGCTTGATCTTGATTAGAGGAGAGTTTAATACCATCCTCTCTTTGGATGAGAAAATGAGGGGAAATAGAAATTTGGATAAAAGCATTGACCTCATGAGTGAATATATTGCAAACCTTCGTCTTATGGACATCTAGCAAAATAATGGCCTTATGACTTGGTCTAACAGAAGACAAGGCTTGGCTTGTACCATGGAGAGATTGGATAGGTTCTTGTTATCTAATAATTTTTTAATCCATGGTCACATTCCTAAGGTGAAGACTTAACAATGTTGGTTTGGATCATTGGACAGTCATGGTGGAAATTTGGAAAACCAATGTGAGTTTCTCACCTTTTCTATTAGTTAGTGTGGCTTAGAGATAGTTCCTATAGAAACTAAGTGCATTAATTGTGAATGGAAGGTAAACCAAGGTATGGAACTAAGATGTTTTGTTATACCAAAAGGTTGCAATACATTAAATCCAAAATCAAGATTTGGAACTAGGAGTTTGGATATGTCCGACAAAAAAAAATGAAGTTATTTTTCAACTTGAAAGTTTGAATAAGAAAATCCATTTAGATGGCCTTATAGAGAGTAGAAGTGTAGACGAGATTAGACTTACAACCCAATTAGAGGAATGGGAAAAAAATAAGAACTCTTATGGAAGCAAAAATCTAGAATCCAATGGCTCAAAGAAGGAGATCAAAACACATATTTCTTCCACAAATCTCTTTTAGCTCGAATATTTCACAACTTTATTTCTTCTTTGAAATATGATTCTGGAGATATTGTCCACACGTGGGATTTCATGAACTTTGTTGTTGTTGTTAATTACTTTTCCCATATTTTTTGTTGCACCTATTGACTCGAATTATCAATAGAATATTCTTTAAGAAATCCCCACTCTTATCACTTCTTACGAGAACTCTATTTTGACTGCTCTAATTACTATCAATGAGATTCAATGGGTGGTTTTTAAAAATGTAAAAAGGAAAAACCCTAGGTCTTGATGGTTTTCCCATTGAGTTCTACCAAGAGTTTTGGGATATCCTTCATGTTGATTTATTGGAGGTGGTGGAAGAAGCCAGGAAAGCCAAAGAAATTTTAAAGGTTATCAATAAAACTTATATAGGTCTTGTCCTAAAATCTTAAGAGGTAGATCATATCTCAACTTTTAGACCTATAGCTTTATGTAATGTTCTTCTCAAAATCATTACAAATATCATAGCAGAAATACTGAGTTCTATTTTGCATAATATTATTTCCCCTAAACAAGGGGGTTATGTGGAAGGGCGTCAAATAGTAGATGAGATAGTTCTTGCTCAAGAAGCCATTCATTCCATGGAAATGAAATAATATCCATATATTCATTCATTTAGACTTATCTACAGCTTATGATAGAGTGGATTGGCACTTCCTCGTCAAAGTGTTAAGGCAATTTGACTTCTCTTAGGATTGGATGGACTGGATTATGGGATGTATCTCTTTGATGTCCTACTTTGTTCTTATCAATGGCAGGCCTTCTCAAATTTTCCCTACTTCTAGAGGTATTAGGTAAGGTGACCCCCTCTCTCCTTATTTATTCATCATTCTTGTTGAATGCTTGGGAAGGACTATAACCAAAAATAAATAAAATAGAACCCTTGACGGAGTTACCATTACTCGTGGAACTAGGCCTATTTCTCATCTTCAATTTGTTGATGACTCTACTCTGTTAGGTAAAGCTATAGTTAATGAAGCTTCTAAACTTAAGCAAATCATTAGTTTTTTTTTCTAAATATACCAGGCAATTAATCAATCAAGACAAATCAAAATTCATTTTTTTCATTGCTTTCCTAGACAAGAATCCATGATCTTGGATAAATTAAGATACAAGAAGACCTCCCTTTCAATCACTTATTTAGGTATTCCTCTCAATATTCAAAGACAAAAAAAAAGATCAGAATTGGTTGTTAGATAGAGTTGAGAAGAAAATTGGAAAGTGGACCAATAGGTGGCTTTCATTTGGGGGTAATCTTACCTTGGTAAAATCAATCCTTCAAGATTTACCTATTTATGTTTATGTTGTGTTGAATATCCCACAAGCAGTTCTTCAAGAATTGGATCAAATCAATCATCGATTCCTCTAGAATGGTACTAAGGAGAAAATAAAATGGGCCTTGGTGAAATGGGATACTTTATGTCTTCCCAAGAATGAAGGGGGGTTAGGCTTACAATATGCTATTAATAACAATAAGGCTTTAGCTACTAAATCATATTGGAGAATTTGCATAACCCCAATGCTTTGGACCAAGAATATTTGTGGTAAATATGTTGAGAAAAAAAGTCTTGAAGATCTTGTTCGCTATCAATTTCCTACCAAAGGTTATCCCATTTTAGCGGTTCTTAAGAATGGTAAGAATTTGATTAAGCATAAGTTATTTTGGATCATTCATAATGGTTAGCAAGTAATTTTTTGGATAGATTCTTTGGATGGTCACCAGCATTTGATAATTAGTTTTCTAATTGGAGGCCTTGGATAAAGGAGCTTCATCAAGCTAACTGGATAAAGGTTGCTAATTACTATCGATTAGATACTGGTAATTCATAGGTTTGTAGATATTGGATCCCTGTTGAAGATTGGTCTATTCAAATGCTAGAAAGGTAAAGAAAAGATATCCAAAGCATCCTTCATATGAGATCTCTCTTGGTCCCATGATAAATATTATTTTGGATGGAAAAACACTACTAAGGGTGAGTATTTAGTTGCTCAAGGTTATTTGACCTTATGCCATAATAATCTTAATCAATCATATGGCATATTTACTCAGTTGTGGGCTAAAAATATTTGGCCTAAGGTGAGGTTCTTTACTTGGATTTTATTGCATCACAGGTACTTACTGGTGAGCAACTTATGAAACATGGTTTTCATGGCCCCTTTAGATGCGAAATTTGTGGAGAGAATATGGAAACTCTCAACCATATTTTTATTGAATGTACTTTAGCCTCTAAGCTATGGAGGAGAATGGCCATCTTACTTGGCTTATAGTGGTCTATTTTTTAACTTTTGAACAACTTTGGAGGGATTGGTCTAATCAAGAGGGTGTTGATCATTTTATTAGGTAGCTAGTTTGGATGGGTTCTACCATTCTACCTTGGAATATCTAGAAGGAAAAAACAACCAAATTTTAAATCAAGAAAGGAAGGAGATTCACTATATATGGAAAAATACCATTGCCAACTTAGTTGAATTAGTCCAACAACTCCTTAAACACCCCCAAAACTCCCACCAAAGATGGGATCAAGTGATGCAAAGATTGAAGATTAACTTTTTTAAGGGCAACCAACTTAAATGGAATGTGAGTAATCAAAATATGGATAGAACAAGGAATTATCAACCTCTTCCTAAGGATTTTGGAAAAGTCAATACTGATGGAGCCTTTGGGTAGAACCTTGGAAAAGTTAGTGTTGGAGGAATTGGTAGACTTTCAGATGGTTCCATGGTTTTCACTTTTGCTGAGAATTTGGGTATCCTTTCCAATAAAATTGCTAAGGGGTATGGTATCATTAGAGGCATTCAAGAGGATACTAAGGTTAGATGGAAAAATGTGTTGGCTGAATCCAAATATCAAGTCATGATTAATTTTTTGAAGACTCCTAAGAATCATAAGGTTGATGGGAGAATAAAAAAATATGTTGAGAAGATTCAATTAATCCAGATGGGTTTTTTTAAAAGTTGAATACAATCATGTGGTCGAAGATTAGAACATGAGTGATGATGCTTTAGCTAATTGGGCATTAGACAAAGGTGATCTTACTTACTACGCCCACCCTCCCAGACGATGGATTCGCAAATAAGTGAAGATATTTCTATCCTTTCTCTAGATGGCTCCAATACTAGAGGTACCTAGTTTCTTTTTTCTTTTTTTTTACTTCTCTTTGTTTTGGTCAAGGTATTTTAGTTCCCTTGCTCATACCAATCATTCTTATGTTTCATTTGTTGATTCTTTCTTGAATAGCCTTTTGGACTAGAAAGGCCAAAGTTGTATTCTATATTTTTCCTTCTTTTTAGTTTTTTGGTGTGTGTGTTGTTTTGTATTGTTCTTGTTCTATTTTATTTTTGTGTTTTTTGTGTTGTTTTTGGCGTTTTTTTATATTTTTATATCTTTTTTCATTTTGTGTTTTTGTTTTTCGTGTTTTTTTGTTGTGTTTTTATGGTTTTTTTGTGTATTTTGTTGTTGTTTTGTTTTTTGTATTTTTTTGTTATTGTGTTTGTTTTATGTTTGTTTGTTTGTGTTTTTATTGTTTTAGGTATGCTCTTTGAGTGTGTTGAAGGGAGCAGGCCAGGTGCAAGCCCTAGGTATTTTTGGTAAAATAGATACCCCTACCTCCTTGTGTCTTACTCGAAAGTGGCATCCCAATTGGGGTGTTTTCCACAAATAAAAAATAAATACAATTATGCTTCAATAACTTGATATAATCAAGGTTATGCATATTTGAATTACCATTGAGTTTTCTATAATTAAACTACCACACATATTGTTGGTTGGTCTCACATATTGAGCAATTTTCATTTTTATCACTAAAGGTGAGAGCCAACTAAATTAACTTTAAGAGATGCGTGTTATTCCTTAGCATAATATAATCATACTTTGTAATATTCCTAAATGTTTCCATAGACCTAACTCCAACCCTAGAAAACTCTATATCCATGTCTTATTAAAGGTATAATGAACATTCTCATATATTAATTTAGATTCATTTTGAATGTTGAAAGCTCATACCTCATGGATATAAGAGGTGTTTACGATGATGGTGGCAATACCATAAATATTTGTTCATCTAGATTGAACCTTAAAAGCTAATATTTTGATGATAAGTGTCTAAAAGAAACATATAAGTTATTCATGATATACTTTGGAATTAAGCAATACAATTGTTAGCTTCTAAGCATATATAATTTATATATATTTTTGGAACTATGAGCATATTATCCCGATACCACTTACTACATTTCCTAACTATTCCACTCTATAAAGATCATTTTTTTTGCCCCAAAATGCTAACCATTACATGGACATGATAAACATTGACTACATGCGTAATGGCTCCACTATAGCCACATCAACTATATTTATTATTATTTGCTTTGATTGTAGAATAAGGTAGTTAGACCTCGAGCATTAGGGTTAGGGTTATTGTTGATATAGTCTTAAGATAGAAAGAATTGTGTTGCAATTGGAATCATCTTTTATATTTGAATCTTAGTTGCATTGTTGTGCATATGAGACTTAGGCCTCTCTTAGTAGATGTGAGACTTTGTCCTCTTAAAGTGGCTAGTATTTGTATTAATTTAGAATATGGAATATTTTACTTACATTAGTGAGTTTTTGGAATTAAATATAATTTATTGTTCTAATGGATCTTTACTTGTGTGCGTTATTGAACTGTTACTAATATTGTTGTATTTTTAAAGTTGTTTCAATATACGTGGTATCAGAGCATCAATATTGGGTCCTTTTAGTGGTAGAAAAGATTAGAAAAAAGGTATGCAATTCATTCTATAATCTTTAACAATCAAATTTTCTTCTTATCACTTAGGTAAATTTTTGTCATATTTTTTCAGCTCAATCTTTCACTACAATTTTTCTTTTATTGTTTTTTTTTTTAAATCCATAAAATATTATTGGGTATATTGGGATCCTTAGGAGTTTTATATAAGTTATTATATTATTTGAGGTTATTACACCTCATATGAGGTTACATAGAAGTTATATCCCTTACATCTTCTTGATAACGGATATATTGTACTATACATGCAATATAAAAAATAACAACAATGTTGAATGGTTCTTTCTTTTATGTTAAAACCATCATCTAGTATCATAGTAGAGAGCATAATAAGAATTCTAGATAATCAATCTGCCATTGCCATTCTTCGACCAAATTTAAAAAATCTGACGATGTTGCATTCAAATTTGATGAATACAAATTCCACAATATTTTTAACATCTTCTTTCTGCATGTGATAGGAATTTCCTCTCCTCCAAAAATAAGTCTCACAATTGCTCAACTCCAAAGATAACATCTCACTTTAAATCTATGTCTAACTTGAAATCTGAGTTTTCAATATTCTCATGCATTATTTTTAATAACAAAATATCTTTATGCTTTTGTATTTTTCCAAAGTTTGCATGGGACTCATCACCACTAAAGTTTTGTTTCTTTAGTAGAAACATACCCATAAAAAGGTGGGCTTACTCTCAAAAAATGTTTGTAGAACTGGGAAGCGACAATGGAACATAACAATATTTTTGGATTCAGGAGGTGATAATAGAACATAACTCCAAAGTGGTGGTGACCTCATTGAGATTATATATGTTTAATATCTACATAATGACATGGTAGGCTTACCTAATGAATTACATGGTGCACTTCCTTACCTCTTCCAACAACTATAAACTTCCATTTTAAAAGAAGAGCACAATCAATAATCAAGAGCAACAATGGTACCTGCATTAAGATTCTTTCTTTCATGACTCATAGAAGTGACTAGTCGGTTTAGAATCAAGATCAACATTAAGAGCCTTAAAGGTGCAGGTATTGATTTCAATTACTTGAGTCTTATTTTTTACTTTGAAGTAACATATTCTATAAAGGGTTAAAGATAGATTTTCCCTTTTCATGCATATAGCCTTAGGTAGAAGAGTTAGCACTTTGAAAGAAAGTATAAAACTTTGTAGAACAAAGGTCAAGGGATAAAAAAGCACTAAGACCAACAATATTTTTTTACTACCCTAGAAAGAATTTATTTTAATTTTGCAAATTACTATAGTTTCTTTGTAGGTAAACTTTCAAATTATTAACTATAGTGAATATTTTGCAAAAATGAGGGGGTAGTAACTTTTTTTTTATAAAAAGTGCATTTTCGGTGGTGATCGACACCTTCAAATTTTTAAGCTATTTGCTTTACAAATTTTTATATTTTGTATACCACTAACACATGTGCTTAGTAACACAAGCAACATTCGACATCAATGAAACCTTTGGCTCATGTTTACAGGTAAAGCTATCATATCAAGCTATTGTGTCTATAGCCTAACAAAGCTACCATAATGATATCTAGGAACCAACCCCTTAAATTAAATTGTTAGGGAGATATAAGGTCATATTTTTGCTACTTTACCTTTGTATTCATACCCCATTTGTCACTATTCCTAGACGTAAATCTTGAAATTAAGAAATTTTGAGTATATAAAGAAGTTACACCCGTATATAAAGATTAAACTTTAAGCTTATGTCATTGATAAGGCAAATTCCTTTTTGTACTATCTTGGTACCTTGTATCATTCTCTTTAACATACCTGAAATTCTCTCTCATGTACAATTGCTTATATTAAGAGACTAGCTTCTTCCATGTATTGATATAAGAAGGGAAGGTATATAGAAAGGTTTGATATATCCAAAAGATGATATATTGGAAAGGGGATCATTTGGAAGACATACGAAAACCTCACCATGGCAACATAAAAAATATTACTAAATCATAGCTACTCAAAGGTATAAACTTTAGACCTTGGAAGACAAAGATAAGGGTCATCCTAGTGGTTGAGAAACATTGAGATATTATAAATGGCAAAGTCACTTGATCTAAATAGGATGAAGAGGCTTAGTAGTAATTTTATGGTCTAAATGCTAAAGCATTGATGATCATCACCCTTGCCATAAAAAATGTAGTTTAGCCACATATTTGTGAATTACAAACATCCAAGGAGGCATGGGATAGACTTTCTACCATCTACAAAGGGAAGAACAAATCCATATATTTTCACCTTCAATCTCAATTCCATGCATTAAGAGTTCAAGATGGAGAAAGCATTAAGTAATCTCTTCAAAGAGTTGTTGAATCGAAAGCTAGATTGAATGCCATGCAATAAATAGTAGAAGATAGGAAATTAATTCCCATCATACTTAGATCCCTACTCGATTCACTTCAAGTGTTGATTACTTCTTTGAAAGTATCCAATAGGAAGGTATTTGTTGATGAGTTGGTAAATATACTTAAATAGGAGGAAGCAACCAATAAATTGAGAGATCAATTGGTGAACAATTAACTTATTTCACAAAGCAACCACAAAAGGGTCTTTCCTCATAATCATTATCATATAATCAATCTCAAAATTAAAAGAGGTATTTCCATTTATATAAAAGAGGACATGATACAAAGTATTATTAGTATAACTCTTGAACCCAAGAAAATAAGTCTACAAACCTCCTTAGATAAAGGCATTGTTCATACCTCATTCCAAGCAAAAGAAACATGGACATGTTGCACATAAGGATTCAAAATTAGATTCTAAATAGGACTTCGAATTTGCACACAAGGTACTAATGACCAAGGGAATTCCAAAACCAAAAGATGATCTTTGGTACATTTATTCAAGTGCTAGAAAGCACATAATTGGGTATGAAGCATAGTTTGACTGCTTACAAGCCAAATATAGAAAATCAGTCACCATTATTGATGATAAAATCGATGATGTTAAACGAGTGGGAAATTCCTCTCAATATTATCGATGAAAAATGCATGATTGAAAAGGTACTATATGTACTATGATTAGTAAATAACTTGTTATATGTATCATAGATTCTAGATCAAGAAATAATAATCAAATTCGATTTATTGATGGGAAAAAAATGTTTCATCATAAAATATGGCAAGTTTGTGACACAATATTCCTACAATAATGGCTTATTTGCACTCGATGTCATATCTCCTTATGTCACACTATCTACAACCACAAAAATACTACCTTCCTTTGGAATTGGAAACACAAATATTTGAGTTTTGGATACTTACTCTAGTTTAAGTAAGCATCACATGGTATCAAGTTTTCCCAACCTTTCACCCACATTGATAGTATATTTGGGTTGTTTAGCAAGGAAGCAACACCAAGACCCTTTTTATTTGAGAACTCCTAGAGCCAAAGGATTGTTGGATGTCATCCACACTGATCTATGCAGAACCATACCAACTAATTATGATTGGCATAGATAATTTTAGTTGTTTGTATGTATGTGACTACTCCTAGAAGACATGGGTATATTTCCTACCCTTAAAGCCAGATGCCCTCAAGCATTTCCAATGCTTTAAGAATATTATAAAAATAGAAACTAGGTATTTGTTTTTGTTCTCCACTCAAATTAAGGGGGAATATGCCTCCAATATTTTTTCCAAGTTTCTTGTACAAAATAGTATCAAGCAACAACTCACAACCACATACACTTCCTAAAATAATGAAGTTGCTCAAAAAAAAATTGTTCCATCATGGAAATGGTTC
The DNA here is from genome assembly GCA_028583015.1 of Wollemia nobilis. Taxonomy (NCBI): domain Eukaryota; kingdom Viridiplantae; phylum Streptophyta; class Pinopsida; order Araucariales; family Araucariaceae; genus Wollemia; species Wollemia nobilis. The sequence continues at coordinate 1,266,839 of JAQPPZ010001671.1, read as the reverse complement.
ATTACATGCTCAACAAAGCAAATATAGAGCAACAACATTGGGATGAAGTTGTCTCCACTATATTGTATATTCAAAATAAAGCACCCACAAAGGCACTTCAAGGGGTTACACCTGAAGAAGCTTAGTCTAGGGGTGAGCCTTCAATTGCAAATATTAGAGTCTTTGAAAGTGAGGCATAATGCATGTGCCAAAGCAAAAGAGGACCAAGTTGGATGCAAAAACTCTATCTTGCATATTTCTTGGATATGATAAGATATTAAAATCTCACTGACTGATATATTTGATCACTAAGAAAATTCCTATAAATAGGGATGTGATGTTTGATGAAAATTTAAAAATAAGACAAACATCGAGGATTCTAACGGGTTTGAAGATGCCACATATCTAGTTGGGAGCATTGAGTCAAATGAGGAAGTTTATGAAGAAGTTCTAGAAGATGAGTCAAATTCAAAAGTTATTTATAAATTGGTAGTAGTTGCTCCACCACAACAAATAAAGAATAAAAAATGGCTCACTAAGACCATCAAAGATGCTAAACTTTATGCACCATCTAACATAACTTCCACACAACCACATACTCATAGTAGTACATAACAAGAAGTAAATCTAGGCTTGATGACCTCAATAATAGATAATTTAGAACTTGCATCAATGAAGGATACCATTATTTTGTCATAATCGAAGACACCTATGGAAGTAGAATATACATCTTTGATGAAGAACAAAAAATAGGATCTTGTTGATCTACCACAAAGAAAGTAGCCCATAGAGTACAAGTGGATATTCAAAATCAAGTATAAGGTAGGCAGATCCATTCATAAGTATAATGTATGACTTGTTGCAAAGGGCCATGCACATAGGGAAGGAATTTATTATGTAGAGACATTCACACCTACAACAAATATGACCACCATCCATGCACTTTGTACACTAGCCTCACATTTTGGTTGGAAAATCTAGAAAATAGATGTTATAAGTGCCTTCCTCAATGATGACCTCAAAGAAGATGTGTACATGATACAACCTAAAGGTTTTGTTGTCATCAAAATATTTGTATACTAAAAAGTCACTATATGGGTTGAAGCAATTTTCCAAATCCTGGTACATCAAAATTAATGATCATCTCTTGTAGCATGGTTTCATCAAAATTCCATTTGATGCAAATGTCTATATTAAGAAAGTTAGACTTGAGATAGTGATCCTTGTGTTTTATGTTGATGATTTGGTCATCACTAACATTTTAGATGAATTGGTGGATGGTGTGAAGACGAACTTGAAAAAAATAATTGACATGATAGATTTGACTTCTGCACTATTGTCTTATCTTGGAATTTTGGCAAAGAAAGAATCACATTGTGTTAACACAAACAAAGTATGTTAAAACACTGATAAAAAATACAACATGACTAATTTTAAACCTAAGGCAACACCAATGGATCAAGGGTTACAATTGTCCAAATATTATAAGCGTTAGGAATTATTACATCATAGTGGGTATTTATATAAGTTGAACCACTCAACACATGGTTTGTATGTTCTGCTATAGGAAAAAGGTATAAACACCATCATAGTCCATGTGATAGGGCATATTAGCTAATCACCCTTCACAAGTTCAATGCATGTGGTATAGGATAGAAGTAGTTGTAAGTTTGTTATTCCTAAATCAAACATCTTGTGTACTTTAAATACCTACCATTGCATAATGCAATGCATTCTAAGCTTAAATTCTAACATGTGATATCATAGCAGGCAAAAGGAAGAAATAATTCTCCTTCTAATTATTCTCCAGCCTTGACATAGAGAAAGACAAGGTGCACAATGTTTGAGAAAAAATTCAAGAATGAGATAAGAGGTTTCAAGGGTAAAATTACCTTACGTTAAAACTGTCACTATGAAGAGAAATTCCATGGTTGAATTGGAAACTTTCAGGGTGGAAAACCCTTGCCAAAGACATATTTAAGCAAGAAAAAGGAATCTATTGAAATCTACATAAAGTATTGAAGGAAGCTATTGAATGCTCTATATAGGATGAAAGGAAGCTATTGAAAGCTCCATAAAATATGGAAAGAAGCCATTTGAAGCTCGTTTTTGAAATTTACAAAGGAGTTTGAAGAAAGCTTGAAGTAGCCTATTAAAGCAATCTTGAAAAGGTATTGAAAGCATTTTGTAGAGGAAGAATCCTAAACCTTCTTAGATTGGAAAAGTAAAATGCAAAAGAGAACCAAAAACTCTCAAAGATTTAAAAAGTTGTTGAAGTCTTTCAAATTACAAGTAATACATTATCAAAAGAAAAACAGTGGAAAGGCAAAAGTATAAGTCAGACATTCCAAGGGAAAGTAATGAAAGCAAAATAAATTCTTCAAATTATTATTGAAGTTATCTACACAAATTTTCAATTTCACAAATTGACCAAGGAATGTAATAAGCATAAGCAAAAAAGAAAGCAAGAAGCAGATTCAAAGTAAAAAAATATATTCTAAAAGAAGAATGTAGGCAAATTATGGAATAGATTCCAAAATGCAAAAGGAGAAGGCATAAATAAACATGCCATAAGAAGACAACTAAGTTTGATTTTAATGAAAATCCCATTTGCATTTTTAAAACAAGAAATCATGGAGCGTCGATGAAACAAGCATTTATCATCTAGCCTAAGAGCAAGAAAGACCATTGTCCAAATTAAGCAAATTGTTTATCGTACAAGGAGCTCATAAAATACTTCATTTTAAAGCTCAAAATTTTTTTAGCTTTAGTATAAAATTCTCCATCTTAGCAAGAGAAACTCAAATAAAATCTTACTTAGTGCAACATGGCAATATAGTAGAAAGAGGAACGTGAAGGAAGACTGCCCATAAGGTAACCTATACAAAAACCCGGACAATAATTCAACACAAGAGGTTAATGTAAAAATTTAATAATGGCCAAGGTAATTGAGTAGGAAATTGAGCAAGATAATATGCAATAAAGCAAGAGGACCATGACTACATTCGTTGGAAAATCTAGTTAAAGCAAGTATAACATATTAGCAAGAAAAAGAGTCCTACCATTGTGTCATAACAACAAAACAAATACATCCAATAAAGTACAAAGAAACATTTTCAAAACTTGAGCAGTAAAGGTGAGAAGTTCTTAATTACCAATAGACATTAAATAAATAGTAAGGCATTGATTGAAGGTTTAAAAGGGAACAAGAATAAAGCTAACACAACTTCTATAGAACAAGTGAAATTATTGAGTTAATTTTATATTTAAGTACCATATTTTTTATGAGATAGAAAGAAGAGAAGAAAAACATTCTTGATTAAAAGAGGCATATTACTCTTTTAAAAGGATTTGAAAATTAAAAGAGGAAAAGAAATAAGGAAATATTCAAATGAATATTCCATAAGAGGAAGTAGCATTCCCTCTAATTAGTGACATACAATAATTCTTGTAATTTAAAGCATTAATTGAATATGAGTATAGGTATATATATACTCATAAAAAATATTTTTTCAAGGACTAGTAAAAGAAGAAAATTTAGACTTTGTAAATGTTTACCATGGCTAGTAGAGCACCAAGGTTCTTGTTACCTTATTCTCAATTATTGAGGAAGAACAATTATATTGCCTAGAAGACTAGACTCATGATATAACTTGAGTTTGAAGAAGTTTTGAAAGTAGTAGATAGAAGCATTACTTCTCCTACTAAATAAGGAGAAGATAGAGATAAGTTTGACAAGGTAGAAAAAAATGCAAGACTCATTATCATGTTCAAAGTAGCAAATGAGGTCCAAGCATACATTAAATATATGACCATAACCAAGGATGCATGGAAAATGTTGAAGTTAGTATTTGAATCCAAGAATAAAAAATAAATTATATTCCCCCAAATTCAACTCCATTATCTAAAAATAAAGAGTGGGGAAAATCTAGAAGTATTTAAGAGGAGAATTATAGAGTTGTTAGCATCATTGCAAGCACTAGAAGAAATGGTAATCGATGAAACTAGAGTTCATATTATTTTGATATCACTCCCATCCAAGTACAATATTTTTGTGACTACACTAAATTTTACTGAGCAAACACCAAGCTTTGAGAAGCTAGTGAACCTACTTTAGAAATTAGAGGCCTTGCATACTATAGCAAAAGAAGAATAATTACTAGTTACAAGTCAAAGAGGGAAGCAACCATCCATAAGAGGATTGAGACCATCATAATGCTTCCAAAAAAGAAACAATTTCCAAAGATTTCAAAATCATAGGAATATTTTTCAAAGAAGCATGTTCTACACATAAATGATGTATAATCATTATGGAAGAAATGGAAACACTGTGAAGGATTGTTGCATATTACATTAAAAAATGGATCCCCTTCACAAGAGATGAACCAACAACATAATAGGTCATCTTTAGAAAAACAAAATCAAATTTGAGAAAAGGCACATCAAAGTAATATAGCCAAAGAAAATCAAGTCAAATAAGAATAATAAATAAATCAAGAAATCGAAGAAGAACATGTGCTTGTCGCACAAGCATACTTGAGACAACACGGTAATGTTTGGAATAATCCCAAACATATGACAGGTCAAGAAACTTGGAAATATCCAAATCATCATACAATAAGAGTTCTAACCATTGATAACTTCAAACTAGGGGACACCTCTAAGGCCAAAAGTTCAAATCATCATGGAATGAAGATAGTAAGTTCAAATTAAATACATTCTCTACTCATTTTCCCAATTACATAGAAAAACATCTATAGGATGAATGGTTTATTATGAAAAGTATAAAAAATGCATGGGATAGCTTACAATTAAGATCTAGTTGAAAGAATAATATCACTCTTTGAAACTCAAACAAAATATTCCTACATAATTATCAAAGCCTAGGATCTCATAAGACAATTGTCAAGAAGTGCACCAACACTACCAACTATCAAGATAGTAGATGATAAGATACATTGTGATATCATCAAAGTTGATAACATAAAGGTATATATGTTAGACAATGACAACAACTATTGGTTACTAATGGATCAACTCTAAGGACCATAGAGTAATTGACATGTTGTTACATTCTAGTGCAAGGAAAAATTATGGCATCTATAGGATCATTCAAAGGACTAAAACAAGTATGTGGAATTGCTAGAGATTACATTTGGAATATACATCCCATTTATCATATCATAATACTTATGATAAAAGGAGAATAGAAAAAAATCCAATATTTGATCACAATGAAAAGTAAAAGGGAAAGTAGCAATAGAATCCATACACAAGTTTCCGTTAGAGAATATATTACACTATTGGGTATATATCAATGTATAATCTTTCATACATTACTAGAGTAGGAGTTTACTTTAGATTAAAGTTAAGTAGTTACTTCAGCATGTAATAAATGCACAAGTGTTAGAATGTGCAATGATGTAAATGTGCATGTAGTCCACATGTACATGAGTCATAGGATAAAGTCAAAGGTAGAGTAAGGGCCAAGGAACTTATCTTCATATATAAATGCCTTATAGTGAATTAAATAGAGAGTAAATAGTATAGTTTGGTAGTGTAGTACAATATAGCTCTTTACAAATTGTTTATGGAGTGTTCATGTCCTCCATTATACCGCATTGTACTATTTTTTTGAGCTTTCACTAATGGTATATTTTTTAGTTATTGCAGAAGTTTATCTCTTTGTTTTCCTGCATACTCTAGTGCCATTATCATATAGATATTGTAACAAAAGAATAACACCAAGCAAGTCCATAAGAATTAACACTTTGTAAGTAAAATAATGATTTATTTTGTATTAAACATGGGAGCTTTAATCTCCCCATGTTACAATTATTTCTTTTGAATTGCCCCAACTGTGTTGGGTGCAATATTACAATGTATGGTAAAAGTGTCCAAATGGTAGAAGAGGGCTCTCCAAACAAATCAACTGGTGTTATTTCTTCTTTTGCTACAGCTCCAAGGGGTGAGTAGGCTTCTACTATCCAATGTAAGGACCACTCCAGCTTCAATAGCTTCTCCAAAGTACCTGTTATCTACACACATGAAAACTAGAGAATATCTAGTAGCACCTGTAAATCAAGATATAGAATACTGCTATAAAATCCTAGTTGGATAAACATGAAATATATAAATAGAATAAAATGAACTAAAGTCTTGTCGAATGAAACTTACTAATTCGATTTGCATCGTGTTTTCCTATTTTTAAAAAACCGTAGGTGCGCGGTGGTGACTAGAAAACTGCGCACGGGTGGTGGGGAAACCGCGCAAGTGCAATTGTGACTGTGTAACTACAAACAAGTGGTTTTGGCTGAGTGGAAGATTACCGCAAGAACAAGGCCTTTGGGCTTTAGATCTCTCCTCTCCTCAGGATACGTGCAATATTTTAGTCCTATTTCGATAGACTGATGGTACAAATATTTAGCCTCCTTGGTTTGGTGGGGTGAGGGTGCCTTTATAGGTCCCTTAGGGTTTTTGAGGAAAATGAGAGATGGTAAGCTAGGATTGCCAAGTGGCAATCATGGGTTGCCAAATGGAGGGGGCAACTAGAGTGAGTTACCCAAATCATCTCACTTAACTGGGGTGATGTGGCTACAAGTGGAGTGATATATGGAGGGTTGCCCCATGTGAAGGGACAAAGGGGACAAGGGTGTATGAGAAGTGGTAAGGTGGGGTAGTGAGGTGGCTAGGACACATGTCTAGTGGGTAGGCAAGATATCCTACACTGATTTTCCATATTTAATAAATCTGGAAAATAGGATAATGTGTAGGATTTTATATATCTAAGTCTAAACTTAGGCATATAATTTTAATATGTATGATTTGATGTGGGGTGCTAAATGTGGCTCTAAGGATGACCATTTTTTGGTGTCTACAAATACAACTTTTTATACAGCATTGTGTGAAACATGATGTGGTACAAAAAACAATGACACATGTCTTTATTGGATGAATGGACTCAAATCTTCTCAACACACAAGAAATACCAATTTTTGAAAATTTTGATGCTATTTTGATTTGTTTGGTTACCCCCTCAATTGGTGAATGGGTAAAGGATGAAACCCACGAGCCAATTGACCAAATGTGGATGATGGGTGGATGTGAATGATTGCATGATGTGGATGTGATGTATGCAAATGTAGATATTGAAATCAACTTGATTCCCCAAGTCTGGGATTGTTTATGTTTTACGAATTTGCCTTTGGTTTCGATGAGATGCAAAATGTTGTGATAAAATAATTAACCACATTTGCGAGTTCGTGAGTCCCGCTAGTATTAGTCACTCCTGTGCATTGGATCCAACGCACTAAAAACTTGATACTCGAGTAATGTCTAATCATACCAATTTTGATTTGATTATTTTTTGCTTTTGAACCAACAGAAGGGGTTAATGATAACCTTGTGCAAATTTGTTTGAAGACAGCCAAGCTCAAAGATTGAGGGACCTAGCTGATTAAATGCCATGTTGATTTGATTTTGAATGAGTGTCCTTATGGTAGGCTACCCATCCTACCAAATTGCATGGATTGCTTATCGTTGCAACCGCCAGGTTTAATAGGGTAATTCACTGGATACAAGGATCACCAAATGACATGATTTTGATGATGATGATGTTGTTTGTGAGTGCATGTTTGATTATGTGGATTTTTTGTATTTTGTGGGGGGTGTTTTTGTATATATATATATATATATAAATCGCGCACGTGTTGTTTGACTCCCTTTAACCGTGCATCTGCGATTGGCATCGCCAACCATAGGTGTGCATTTTTGTGCGCTCTGCAAAACGTGGGCGCACAATTTTCATTGTGAAAAACAGTTATATAAAGGGGGTTGGGGTTTTTTATTTCATTATTGACATTGATAGTTTTTACGATTTGAGAGAGGAGAGATATGGATGTGGGTGAGATGAGTGGCATTGGCACGGCTGCGGGTCTAGATTCGGGTATGGGTGCTGGTGCCTCAATTGGAGAGAAGTTTGGAGTTTGCTATGCCAAGGTAGGTGTCCTAAACTTTTAGCTTAGGGTTTTATTTGTTTTGCTTTTGTTTATTATTTTTATTCTTTTGTGTTGTTGTTTGTGTGTTTTTTTTGGGCAACCACTAAGAGGGGCAGGAAAAAGTTTTTATTGTTTTTAATTTTTATTTTTGCAACCACTTAGCGGGGCTGACAATTTTTTTTTGTTTTTATATACATATATATATATATTTTTGCAACCACTAAGAGGGGCTGGCAAAATTTTTGTTTGAATTTTAATTTTTTTGTTTTTGCAACCACTAAGTGGGGCTGGCAATTTTTTGTTTGTTTGTTTATATATATATATATATATATATATATATATATAGTTTTTGCAACCACTAAGAGGGGCTAGCAAAATTTTTGTTTGTTTTTAATTTTTTTTTTTTGTTTATTTTCATATATATATATTTTGTTTTTGCAACCACTAAGAGGGGCTAGCAAAATTTTTGTTTGTTTTAAATGTAATGTATGTAAATGATGCACAATGTTTTTTTTTTTGCATGTTTTTTAAATGCATTTATGCCAAATGATGTGCAATGTTTTTGTATTTTCATGTTTTTGAAATGCATTTATGGTAAATGATGTGCAATATTTTTGTGTTTTCATGTTTTTTGAAATGCACTTATGCTAAATGTTGTGCAATGTTTTTGTGTTTTCATGTTTTTGAAATGCATTTATGCTGATGTGCAATATTGTATTTGAATATGCATTGATTTGAACTTTCTTTGTGCTATTTAGGTTAAGGTCATTATTGCCTGACATCGATGGCCCTACACTATTTCCAAAGTGCAGAAGGCTCTCATAGTTGGCGATTAGAAGTTTTTGTAGGTTGTGGGTTTGGATGGTTACAGACGAGTAGAGACTATTTGTGCAGATTAGGGGCTATTTTTTGCACTTGTAGAGAGATGGGACCTTGATAGGGGTTCTTTTCAGCTTTCTATAGGGGAGCTAACTGTCACCCTTGAGGATATATACCGCATCTTTCATGTGCCTATCGAGGCTCACCAGTCAAGGTAGGTTACAACAAGCAAGAGGTGTTGAGGCCTATCTATGGAGATGACTAGGATATTGACTATGGGGAGAGTGATATTCCTTACCTTGATCTCTACAAGGGTAAGAAGCTTGGTGCATTGCAGACCTTCATGATGTATATACTAGGCAATATGTTATTGCCTAGTAGTATGGGCTTGAGGTTCGCTTGGAACCAGGTTCCTATTGTATTATAGTTGATTGTCGAGCCTCAGAGATATGCATGGACTCTCGCTCTCTTATTTCAATTGTATGTAGAGCTCTATGAGGTTAAGATATGGGAGCGGAGGGGTATTGTATGCAGTTTGGTGCTCTAGATTTGGGTATGGGAGCACATTAGAGTGGGTCACCCAGAGGGGCTACCTTGTGTCTGTGATCATTTACTTCCTTGTGCTTTTCATTGGCGAGTTAGTGAGGAGTCTTCTCCTACCTGTCCTACTTGTAGTGCTAAGATATACCGAGATAGACTGAGTGGATTAATGCAAGATGACATATGTTGGTGACCATGGAGATATATAGATTGGGAGGATGATGTTGTGTGGCTTTGTCGACTAAGACGAGGCAGGTGGATGGTCGGGAGCCATGGGCTAAAGATGGAGTATATCCAGTTCTCACGGGTGATGAGATATTTTGGTATGGTTTAGGGATTTCCAAATGCTCCCATGATGTACAGGCGATGGGGAGATAAGCTCAGTCTTCTCTTGACTCTAGACTTTTAGACTATGGACAACGTGATATATGATGTAGTAGTGGATGTTATCGATATAGATGATGTGGGGATGGCTACAGACTATGACTCTTGGTTTGTGGTATAGCCTCCATGGAGGCAATGCTAGGTAGTGGATGATGTTGTTATTGGGGATAAGCCTAATGTTGGGAAACAAAATCTTGGGTGACATAAGCATCCTCGGGGTAATAGGGATAGGAGGTAGTCTATCGTGGGTGACAACAGACAAATGTTGGTTTCGAGGGTGATGGAGATGGAGGCAATGGAGGCCATGATGGTGGATATGGGGGCCATAATGTAGATGTTGGTGATGATGGCAATGATGATAGATATGGAGATGATCAGGAATAGGATGCTCTTCATTACTATATGGAGGAGGAGTGGGAGATACTCTAGGCAAAGTGGGACAATCTATATTTGGAGGTGATGAGGCTGAAAAGTGAGGTGACTTGGTTTCAAGGTGAGGTGACTCAACTACATGATGAGGTGGATGGTTTGCATGGTATGCTGAGTGGAGATGATGCTATCGTAGCTCAGGATGTAAATATCACAAGGTTGCAAGGTGATGTGACTCAATTGTAGGGTAATTTGGATGGAATGCAGCGTGGACCTAGTGGAGGTGGGGATGCGGCTCAGGATACTAATATTGCAAGGTTGTAGACTATGATTAATGGGCTACAGGTTGAGGTATCTAAGAGGGTAGCTCGTCAGACTTTGAACTTGGCTACTTTTAGAGGGTAAACCACTTATATTGCCATGCTCAAGGATGCTCTAGATTGTCGTAACATTCTACTTCTTGTTTGTCATTCCTCATTAGTTTCAGGTTCTAGTAGGTGAACTGAGTTGAGGCCTACTAGTTCTAGGTCTCATCAACCATCTAGTTCAGATGCTCCATCTAGGTCCTACGCATCAGTGCAAGGACCTCGCAGGGGTCATGGGGGCGCTAGCTAGCAGTGCTTTATTACATTTTTTTGTAGTTTTATATTTTTTTTGTGAGCCTCAGTGCTTCAAATGTACTGTGGGTGTTTTGTACTTATGCGATATATATATATGTGTGTGTGTGTGTGTGTGTGTATACATGACTCTTTATTGTGATTATTTGTGTACGCACTTTTTATTTTATTTTATGTATGGATGCATATGTAATTATGTGATGCATAATGTAATTATGATTAATGCTTATGTTCTAATGATGATATGGTAGTTTTAGACTTTGCTTGGTCAACATCATTCTTATTGTAAAAATCAAGGACATAGATGGATGGTACTGATATTTATTATGATATGTAATAATGTAAATGATATGGCATGATTTGGTGGATTATCTAGGGTGTTATTACAAAGACTCAAACATCCTAGTGATCTCAAACAAAATCCTTTATGAATCTCATAGATCTTCATGACTCAAATGATGTCCTAGTGTTCTCAAATCTCTCAAGGACCATCTGTGTGTGTAATTGTTGTTCATTTCTCATCATGAGTTAGGTCAAACTAATCAATTGTAACCTATGCCCATAAGCTAGCTCATCCATAAGCAGACACAAAATAAGGTCGCTAATGTGATAGACATGACGCCACATGTAAGGATACCCCATTGCCATGCAAGATTCATTCAGTCCATTATTGTAATGAGGATCACCCCATGGTTTTTGAGACGTTAAGAGTTATAGGGATTCAAGCTCCTTTCCCTTATTTTATTGCATTGGATTTTGGATACTGCTCCTTTTTATGATGGAGCAGAATGGATTTTTTTTGCTTATTGTAGACTTGCTCATTTTAAGAAATATCAAGGTGATTATACTGTTATTTGATAGCTTTTGGGATACTTGCTTGCTTTGAAGATGAGCAAGAGATTTTTATTGCTTTTGGAACAAGATTTTATTACTTTGAAATTCTTTTTGGGATACTTGTTCGCTTTGAGAAAAAGTAAGGGATTTTTTTTTGGAAGGGTGAAGGAGGAGCTTGTCCTTTTGTCAACTCTATAGCACTCTAGACCATGTGCATAATTGGATGAATAGGGGAAACATTTTGCTAATGGAAAAAGTAAATTTTGACTTTGTTATTCCCAAAGTTCACAATTTTTTAATGTGTTTTGATGTGTACGGTCCAAGAGAAAACTTGATTGACCAAGAACAATTTGTTGCTTCTAGAAATTGTTTGATTTTGAATTGAGTTTTCTCAAAATACTAGGAGTGGCTGAGTGATTGAAAATATTTGGAATAACTTAATTATTTATGTGGTATGTAATGCTTTTGTGATATTTTCATTGCAAGATTTTGGAAACTAAAAGGTACACACAAAATAGTCAATGGTCGTATAACCATTATTGCTAACAATTATACGGTATTTATCCTACTTTGTGCGAATCTCTTAATCATAAAAAGATTATAATCAAACTTGCAAATTATTTTTAATGGATTGATGAGTGATTTTTATGTAAGATATCCCTGATTAAGGCAACAAGGTATGGTAGACTAGGTATCATCCAAATCAACCAAATGATCTCTAAATGATGAATGGTATGAACAATTGCCTAAAATACATCTATGTGGTGTAGGTGGAATGTATGGATGGATGTATGAAATGCAAATATATTTTTTAGCCATGTATATGTACATATATAAAGTACACTATGCATAAAATACCTTCAAATGTATGATTTTTAATGGCTCAGGTTCTAATGCTCCTTCTAAGTTGGCAAGCCTATACGTTCCCGGACCCAACTTCTGCTTGAAAATATATGAACCTAACCAATTACCCATGAATTTATCTCTCAAGTGTGACAATGCATTGATGTTCTATTGATTCTCTTTAAGGACAAGATCTCCCACTTGGAATTCATGAGGATGGACTTTTACGTTGTAGGTACGCTTGATGTGATTTTGATATACTTGTAGATGTTCTAAGGCATTGATGTGTCTTTCATAAAGGAGTGTTAATTTGTCAATACGTGCTTGTCTAGTTGTGTCGTCATCAATAAATTCTTGTAATGTAATGCGTAAATAAGGGATATCAAGCTCAAGAGGTATGATTGCTTATGTACCATAGACTAATAAAAAATGTGTTTCCCCAGTTGGCATTTTGATGCTTGTTCGATAAGCCCATAGTGCCAAGGGGAGTTGAGTGTGTCAATCTCTATGATTTTCTTTGACAAGTTTCTTTAGAATGGCTATCACGATCTTGTTGGTCGCTTCAGCTTATCCATTTTCTTATGGGTAGTAAGGAGTCAAGAAACTATGTTGGATATTTTACTTTTTGCATAAGGCTCGCACATCCTTGTTCTTAAATGACTTACCATTATCAAAAATGATCTTGGAAGGAATCCCAAAATGGTAGATAATATGTTGGAGTATAAGGTCCAGTCATAGTGGTCATTGGAATTGCTTCAACCTACTTGGTGAAGCATTCGATGGTAATTATGATGAACTTATGTTGTCCCGAAGAGGAAGGTGAAACTTTGCCAATCAAATCCAGACCCCATTATGAAAAGGGCCAAAGGCTTTGAATGGGTTGTAAATGTTGTGATGGTATATGAGTCAAGTTGGCGTGATGTTGACACTTTTGACATTTCTTGACGTATTGAAAACAATCACTTTCCATGGTGAGATAATAGTAACCCATGCGTAAGATGCACTTTATGATGGTTATTCCACTAAAGTGGCCACCACAAGTACCATCATGGGCTTCAATTATAGCTCATTGTGCCTCTATGGTATATAGACATCGAAGTACGACTCCATCATAGCCACATCTATACAACACATCCCCAAGAGAGCAAAACGAGCTACTTTTTGTTTGAACATTTGTTTTGCAGTTTGCATCAATTCTATTGGGAGGGTCCCAAACTTGAGAAAGTCTTTTATCTCATCAACGTAAGAATTGTATGGCTCTGTATGGACCAAACAAACACTTTTCTCACCTTCAGATTCTACTTGTTTTATTGCTGACTTGGACACTATTGTGATGATAAGTGATTGGACTTCTCCATGTTCATTCTTAGGAATCAATGATCCCAAATAAGCCATTGATTTCACAAATCTATTAGTCAAACGAGGTAAGTTGTCAATCTCATACCAGTTAAATTTTGCTAGCAACTTCATTGCTACTTCATGATATTACTTCAATATTGGTTCTTTGCATTGGTATTCCTCCTTCACTTGGCAAATGACGAGTTGAGAGTCATAAAAAATGCTTATTCACTTAATTACCATAGCTATTGTTGATTGAAGCCCCAATATTAGGGCTTCATACTCTACATTGTTATTTGTGCATGGAAAGTCAAGTTTGAATGATAAATGAATTGGAATTCCTTTAGGTGTGTAAAATACGACTCCAGCTCCTTGTCCTATTTTGCACTTTGATCCATTAAATAAAATATTCATGTCGACATCATCCTCGAGAGGGACTAGTTCTTCTTGTTCAGTGATGAAAAGATCGAATCTTCTAGAAGCTCTATAAGTAATGGTTAATAATTTGGTAATGGAGCTTCTATGAGTTGATCGGCTATCACCTAACCTTTGATGGATTTTTGACTAATAAATTTGAGATCAAATTATGTTAAAAGCATTATTCATTTTGCAAAATTGGTGTTATTATATGTGTGATTAATCATGTAATGCATAGGATTTTACCTAGCTATGATATATGTAGTGTTGTTTAGCATATAATGTCTGAGTTTCTTAGTGGTGAAAATCACTGCTAAGCACAACTTCTTGATGTAAGCATATCTTGTTTCATAGCTTGCCAACATTTGACTAATGTAGTAAATTGCTTGCTTTTTGTGATTCTCATTTTTCTATGCAAGCATTGTCCTGAGTGCGAATCTATAGCAGAGATGTAAATATGAAAAGGTGTTCCTGAATGAGGTAATGTAAAAACTGGTGGTGAAGCAAAATATTTCTTTATGTCATCAAAAACCTCTTAATATTTAGTTGTCTAAGAAAAATCCACCTCCTTCTGTAGCAAGCGATTGAAAGGCCTCCATTTGTTAGAGAGTTGTGCAATGAATCATCGGATAGATTGAATATTTCCTTGTAAAATACGCAACTTTCTCAGATTTTTCAGGGATGGTATCTCAATGATGACCTTGACCTTAGCAGGGTCCACTTCAATGCCTCACTTGGAGATAATTAATCCTAGAATATTTCCTGATATGACATAAAATACACACTTTTAGAATTTAACCTTACCTTATGTTCAAGCAATCGATCAAAGACTTTTTCTAGAACCTCAATATGCTCAAGAGGTATTTTAGATTTTGTAATTAGATCATCCACATAATATTCAATTATTTTAATGCATATAGTCATGGAATATGTACGTCATGACACGTTGATATGTAGCTCCTACATTCTTAAGACCAAAAGGCATCACATTGTAGCAGAAAGTACCCCAAGGTGTGGTGAATGTTGTTTTGTGTTGGTCCTCAGGATTAATTCGAATCTGATTGTATCCTGAGAAACCATCCATTACTGAAAGCATTTCATGGCCTGCGCAAGAGTCTACCAATTGATCAATGTTAGGTAGAAAAAAATCATCCTTGGAGCATGTTTTGTTTGAATCACAAAAATTAGTGCATATGCGTACCCTCCCATTTATCTTGTGAATGGGTACCATGTTGGAGAGCCACTCTGGATAATCAATTGGGACTATGAAATTCATGTCCAATACTTTTTGTAGATCTTCTTTGACTATCAATGCCACATTTGGATGAATTTTCCTTAATTTCTACTTGAATATTTTAGCTCCAGGAGCTAACATAAGGTTGTGGACCATCAAATTGGAATCAAGGTCGGGCATGTCTTTATATGACCACACGAATATTACCTTCTTCCTTGTCAAGATGTTGATCATACACTATTTCTATTTTGCAGATAAATATTTTATGATCTGTGGATTTTCTGTGTCTTGGCTAAGGTTCACATTGATATATTCCTCGATAAGAATGTGAGAACCTTCTTATAATTGATGTAAAGTTGGGATGAAATGGATATCATCCTTCACATGTGCAAATGACTCAGGTGACTCCTCCTCTACTTCGGTTTGAAAAACTGAGGTATATGAGGGTGAACGTTGTTGTGTAATGTAAGTGTTTGAAGCTCGTAGTAACTCTTTGGAAAAGGTGAATTACATGATGGTTGGTGGGGATGAAATCATATCCATGGCGATGAGGCTAGCATCAAACGAAATCATATAGGTTATATAGTGGGACGAACAAGTCAACAATGATCATGTTAACTTGATGGAAGTGAGGTGGCTATGATTGAGGAGTGAATGCTCACTCTCTCTAGGTTGCAACTAACCTAATATGGGCTAATATTGATGCTAAAAGCTCAACCAAGGTGGTGGTGGTAGATTTGGATTAGGGTGCTCATGCTCTTTGTTGATGTGAAATATGGTGTGATCGATTGGAAACATTTTGGTGTAACACTCATTTCTCTCGATGGGCTCTGGAAGAGCCACATCTTCTTGGGGACCATCAAATATTTGAATGATCCAATCTAGGTTTGCTTGTATTTGTTGGAATTCCCCAAAAGTTTCATCGAAGATATAATCTTTGAAATCTTCATCGAAGATGTAATTATTTGATTTGGAACATGACCAATCGTGAATGTATGCAACACAATCTCCAAAAAAACCTCATTTAGGTAAGATGCAAATATAGAATCTAGGTATTTATCATCAATATCATCATAATCATCACAATCATTGCTTTCCTCATCCTCTTCTTCACACTCAGGAGTGATTCATTGAAAGGTATACTGAGAGAAGAGGATGAGGTAGAAGACCTGTATCCTAGGCTAAAGCGATCATGTGCTTCTTGGTATTCAGGCTTGATAATGAGATGTGGACCCTGTTCATGTTGTCCAAGGTTGTATCCCTACCAATTAACCCTACAAAAATATCGCAAAGGGAAATCCGGGTTGGATAGATATTCTAAATTGGCATTAAATTCTTGTAATGGTTTCTCAATAGGACGAGGTAGATTGAATGAAGAATCCACTCCCCCATATACAAAATTGATCCTATTTGGTCAGGAACCTAGTGTATACATTGCACCTATGGCTAAAGGTGGATCGTGTGGGCAACCATAATCTCTAACTGACTTAATAGGTGGTGTAATTATGACACTTTCAATAGTATACTCGCCAATACTTATATTGGTAAGATGGATTGCAACTTGGGATGGTTGGGATGTGGATGGCTAAGGTGGGCACTTCAATAGCGGCTTGCGGTTCAGGTGGAGGCAATAATGTGCTTAGCAATGGCTCCTCTCAGATAGATGACCCTATCTATGAGATAATGGGTAGTGAGGCTTGGGGTGGATCAGGTTTGATAGAATTGTTAGTGGTTGATGTAGGTGGATTGGGTTGTACTAAAAATATGAAAGGTGTTTTTGAAGCGGGAGGTGTAGCTAATGAAGTTGATGGTTGATTAGCAAGATGATCTAGAATTATTGAGAAATGAAATGATATTGATGATGGTTTATTTGTCTTGATGGCTTGGGATGAAAAAGCTTGATCCACTATTGGCAAAGCCTTAAGGATGGGTGCTTTTGATGAAGTATTGTTAGGAGTGGTTCAGATGATGAGTGGTTGAATGAAGATATGGGTGGATGGAAGTAGTGGCTTATAAGGATTTGAGATTAAGTTACAATATTTAAATGGCTCAGTATTTGCTTGGATGCAATGGACTTTACCCTCGTGTACATATTTTAGACATTGGTGTAATATCGAGGGCACAAAATTCATCTCCCTAATTTAGGATTGTCCAGGAAGTATTTTGTATTAAATTACCCCTTCCAATATGTGGAAAAGTACATGAATGGTCCTCACCCCCACGGTGACAGAAAAAACTATGTTCCCCACAGTGGAACATAAAGCGTCATTAAATTCCCTCAAGGTGAATGTGGACGATGTGATGTGAGATGATGGTAGGTTTAGGCGTTTGATGGCAGGTGTGATAATGAGGTTTATGAAGGATCCTGTATCAATGAGCACCCTCTTGAAGGGTTTTCTGTCAATGTGAGTTACTATATGCAATGGAGAGTTTGGTATATCTGATGACACACTCTTCTACTCGATGTCATAAATGCTATTGAAGGATCCATGCATTTTTGTATGCTCCCTAGAAATGTATTGAAGGAATTAGGATCTTCTGATTGCGCTTTAATGGACTTTAGAATCTCCATCAACGCATCGCGATGTGGGGGTGATTGTTGTATTAGCTCATAAATTGATAGTTTTATTGATGCTATTTTCAATCTCTGTGTTAACCAGCTTCCTAGGGTGATGATGGGGTGATATAGATGATTCATATTATGGATGGGTAGAGGTGGAATGGATGGGCCTAGTTGTATGGGCACACTAGGTTGCACTATCAGAGCTTGGGTTGTGCGATTCACTTGTCTTTTCCCATGGGTGACCATACTAGTAGCCCCTACAAAACCTTGGTATATTTGGGACACATGGTTAACTTGGTTGGGAGGAACTGTAGAAGTTGATGCTCCTGTTGCTTGTTGATTTGCCTCATGATGAGGCAAAGGTGTCTAATATATACCAATGTTATGATTAGTTTGGGCTAATGGATTGTCGACTTTGATCCTTTCTACTTTTAATAAATCTTGCACAATACATTTAAACCCGTGGTAAGTTTTGAGGTCATACCCTCTCTACCAATGATAGATGCAGTATAAATGCTCTTTTTAGGTTTTTTATTTGGGCTTGCTAGGATCTTCAGGTTTAATCTCCAACAACGTGAAAATTTTTGTCACATATAAATTCTAAAAGATAGATGAATAAGACTCTTGCAATGGTGTGCAATTGCATTTGGTCCTAAGATGATGTTGTTGTCTTTTCGCAGGTTGAGTTTGGTTTTGTACCAACTATTGGGATGGAACCGCTTGATAATTTAGTTGTTGCAGTTTCTATTGTTGTTAAGGGGTTGTTGAAATTGGACTTGGGCTTGTTGGATTGGATTTGAAGGTTGGCCTAAGACTATCTGATTAACTTGACTGACTTTTGAATGACCATGGTTATTCCCCTTTTGGTTTTTATTTTTCCACTCCTTTTTCTTAGGCTTGATCTCATTCTCTTGAATATTTATTTCCTCTATCACTTTGGCCTAGGTGAGTGCCTCTTCAAATGTTCTATATTGTTTCAAATGTAGCAACAAAGAGATGGGCTTGGCACAACTCTTGGTAAATATCCTAGTTAACTCTGTTATAGGGAGGGAAAATGGTAATTTAATCATAATCGTCGTCCAATGATTTCCAAAATTATGGATCGATTCGTCATCATATTGCTTCAAAATAAGTAGATCGGTCAATGTGGTTTTCTTCATGATATTCAGGGTGAATCAGTCCAAGAATTGGTCGGCCAATTGTTCAAAAGTGTAAACACTCTAATGCGGTAAGTGGTTGTACCAATCCTGGGCTTCTACCCCAAGTTTTTGAGGAAATATGTGGAGCATAAGTGCACCATTTTTTCTGATACTAAAACAATCATTCACAAATCTAGTCACATGCTCTCGAGGGTCCTCATCCCACTTAAATGTATTAAAATTTGGTACCTTAAAATCAATAGGATAAGGCAGTACAGGTATCGAATCATGGATCAGGTGATTGAGTAGATACTGTACGGTGGGATTTTGGTACTACAAACCTGGTGTCTGCATGACAAGGCTATCAATCTGGCTTTGTAGGAACTAGAACTTAGGATATTCAATAGGGTTAAAACCTTGGTTTGCTTGTTGTGATTGGTAATACTGTGTATTGTAGGTGGCATGCGGATGATGAGGGATGTTAGGCTAAAATGCATGATGATATGATTGTTGATGAGGGTTTTGATATTGATAAGGTGATGGAGGTATGATAGCATGTAGACTTGATGAGTTAGCATACATGTGATGAAGTGGGTTAGTTATTATGGTAGTGGTTGGGGGATGTAATACCCAAGATGGATCTTGGATAAAGGTGTGGGTTTGATGAGATTTTTATGGTGGGTTTTGATCAATCCTCTATGACTACTGATGCGGGTTAGGATTAATGCTATGGTTAGCATTATCCAAGATCATTTGTTGTAGTTGCAAGAAGGCTTATTCCATGGTAATCATAGATGATGTGGGAACAATCACATATGATGTGGATGGTTGGGCTGGTTACAAGGCAACCATATCAATAGATGTAAGTGGAGGGTAGGTGGTAAAAGGCATTACCATCGAATGAGGGATGATGGGAAGCACGGGGCCCATAGGTGTGGTAGATGGAATGGATGTGGGGACCTGCGAAGCAACCTGAGTTGGCACTTCATAAAGGGTGATGTTCTGATATGGTAAGGTGATAGAATATTGGCTAGATGATGATGGGTGACTAGCCAGGGTGGTAGCAGTTGACTCAAAAAATGTATTTATGAAGGTTTTGTTGAACTATTGCAGATGTGTGGAGGTAGACTCCTAATGCAATGATGGCATGGTGCGAGGTGGTATGGTAAGCGGTGGAAAATATGGAAAAACCATACTAGCCATATTCAGGTACATCCTAACAGTGTCCATGTCCATAAGTATGACATGACCATCCATTGGTGTAGGTGGCTCACTCCTAGGAGTCTCAAGAATAGTGGCATGGGTAGCTCTATGCATAACATCTATGTCCAAAATAGGGGCACTACTAGAGGGTCCTACATTTAAGTTCTGGTACATAAGAGAAGGTACACTACCTTGCCCTACCACCGAAGTGTTAAGAACATGACTAGACTAAGATGCCATAGGGAAAGACAACTGACTCTAGTGCTAACTTTTTGGCTTGACCACAGGTCATTACCATACGTTAAGGTGTGATTATGTGTAAAATACAAATGCAAGTATGTGAATGCATGAAGTAAGCACAATGTAAAACAACACTCAAAGAAAACATACAAACAAGGTTTTTATTCCTAATTTCACATAAAGTTTGATTTTTTTTTAAGTTTTTTTTTTTGAGTTTTGGAATTTTTTGGGAAAAAATAAAAATCAATGTGCAAAATGTTGCCCTAAAATGATTCTAAGATTTCACCTAGATGCTCTCACACACAACCCAATGATGAAGTCTGAGTTTCAAAACCCACCAGGACTTGGAGATGAAACCCAAATCCAATGAGGGAACCTAGGTCCTACTAGTCCTCACCCAGTATCACTTGGGCAGCGATACACCCTCCAAAGAGGAATGCATGTTATTTTCCAAGCTACGATGGTTCTTGGATCCAACCTTGGCCACAAAAAGGGTAATAATATATTAGGATTTGGTGATGAAGTCAAACCTTATCCAAAATTCAAGTGAGTGTGTGAGGTTTTATTATTTATGGTGTTATGCAAATCTACTATGCAATTATGTTTTAATACCTAATGCAAAAACCAGGAAATAGAGAATAGCAAAAAAAATCAGATCAGGGGTTGAAGTTGTTAACTTCAAAAAAGATCTGGTCAAGTTCTATTATCAATACCAATCACAGGTGGATGGTTGGTTCTGGTAAACCGTGTTTGCAATGTTGAACAACCCTGCACACACATTTGAAAAGTCCCAACTACAGATGTCCGATTTCTTTTGAGTAACAAAATAAGAGCAACACAGGTCCAAACCCTAAAAATTTCTAGATTATTACTAACTAGGCTATGCAAATGCTCTATTACCTAACTTGAGAATGCAAATTCTATGAATTTTTTGCTTTTTATGATTTTTATTGTGAATGTGTAGATGCCTAGTCTAGACTCTAAATACAAATAGGGGTAAACAAGACTAACCTCTAATCTAGCCTAGATGTAGTGCTACAACTGAAAGTAGAGAAAGAAAAGTATAGGGGTACATACCTATGTTCCTTCATCATTCCTTCCAATGCGCTTCAACCATCGATCTGTGGTGCCACAATGTTGTAATCGCCCGAGTGCGTTTCCTAAATCACCCAACTGTAGATGTGTGGTTCTATAGATCATAAACCATTGGTACATGTTTTATCTGGTTCTAAATCCTAGATGCATGGTTCCTTAGATCTACAACTATAGGTGTGTGATTTTACAATAACAGAGCCAAAAAACAATAGGTCTTAGATCCGTTGATCTCGAGATCGAATCTTCATGCACTTTGAACTCCCAAAACCTACAACCACTAAAAACATAGACCAGTGATCAAATAAAAGCAAATAAAAAATATACGAAACCCTTAGGGATCCGATCACCATTTATTTAATAAAATAATAACACCAAGCAAGTACACAAGAATGAAAACTTTGCAAGTAAAAGAATGATGTATTTTGTATTAAATAGGGGAGCCTAAATCTTCCAATGTTACAATGATTTTTTTGAATTGCCCCAATTGTGTTGGGTGCAATATTGCAATGTATGGTAAAAGTCTTCAAATGGTAGAATATGGCTCTCAAAATAGATCAATTGGTGTTCTTTATTCTTTTGCTATAGCTCCAAGGGGTGAGTGAGCTTCTGCTATCCAATGTAGGGACCACTCTAGCTTCAACAACTTCTCCAAAGTACCTGTTATCTACACACATAAAAACTAGAGAAGATTTAGTGCAAATCAAGATATATAATACTGCTATAAAACCCTAGCTGGATAAACATGCAATACAAAAATAGAATAAAGTGAACTAAATCCTTATTGAATGAAACTTACTAATATAATTTGTGTCATGTTTTCCTATTTTTGAGAAACCACAGATGCACGGTGGTGACTAGAAAACCACACATGGGCAATGGGGAAACCATACAAGTGTGGTTTTTACTGTGTAACCACGGACATGTGGTTTTGGTTTAGTGGTATATTGTTGCAAGAACGCGGTCTTTGGGCTTCAGATTTCTCTTCTCCTTGGGATGCATGTAATATTTTGGTCCTATTTCGGTAGCCTGATAGTATGAATATTTAGCCTCCTTATTTTGGTGGGGTGAGGGTGCCTTTATAGGCCCTTTAGGATTTTAGAGGGAAATAAGAGGTGGCAAGCTAGGATTACGAAGTGGTAATCCTAGGCTGCCAAATGAAGGGGGCAGTTAGAGTGAGTCACCCAGGATGCCTCACTTAACTAGGGTGATGTGGTTGCAAGTGGAGTGATATGTGGAGGGTTACCCTATGTGAAGGGACAAAGGGAACAAGGGGGTATGAGATGTGGCAAGGTGGGGTAGTGAGGTGGCTAGGATACATGTCTAATGGGTAGGTAGGGTATCCTAGGCTAATTTTCCAAATCTAATAAATCTAGAAAATAGGATAATATACAAGATTTTATATACCTAAGTTTAAACTTAGGCATATAATTTTATTATGCAGGATTTGATATGGGGTGCTAAATGTGGCTTTGCGAATAACCAATTTTTGGTGTCTACAGATATCATAGCTTTATTATCTTACATTTTGTGGTTGTATATCTTATATCATATACTCATCAAAAGCTAACAATGGTATCAAAGCACATGGTAGATCGATATGAAATAGGGAGAGCCACAAGTAAGATTGAGAGAAATCCAAAAATATTATTTACAAAATTTTTGAGATTGCTTTTGGCTAGAATCTTTCCACAAGGTTGTAGAAAAACTTGTGAAGACTAAGACTTGGCATAAATTCCACTAGATTGACAAATCAACTAGTGAAGATTGATTATCTCTAGATTTAGAGTTTCTTCCATTACAGTCCTAATACTTTGTTGCAAGAAAAAGGAAATTCAAATAAAGTTAGAAGTATTCCTACAAAAGATCTAGGAGAATATCTTCTTTAGAATCAACCCAATACTAGAAGCAACAAACAGAAGAATGAAGATTTAGAGGCCTAAAGAAAATATCCCATGCTAGAGTTTGCAGACCTGTAGAGTGCAGAAGAAGAAAATGCCATTGGAGCCTTATTGCATATTTGAGGAAGAGACTTCATAGAAGATTCTAGGAGAATATTGGAGGTTGGTCATCTTTATTTAAGACTACAAATAGTAGATTGAAAAGACTCTAGAGAAGAGTCCTAGTGAATATAGGATATTGGTGATATCCATTGAAGATTGAAGACTTCACCCTAAAAGAGTAGAAGAAATCATCCTGAGAAGCTGAAGAGATCTACAAGAGGTCTCATTGAAGAACTTATAGTTTTGGAAGAGATAAAGAAGGACTAGCAAAAGTCTTGTTCCTAAAGCAACATATTTTAGAGATCCGAGAGGGAGATCTCATTGCCAAACTTCCACAATAGAAGATTGAATAAAATGTCTCATTGAGAAGACCAGATAAGCTGCAAGAGTAAAGACCCTAGAGATGAGTCTCAAGTAGAAATAAGGAGAAGGTTTGGAGAGCCTCATTAAAGGAGATTCGAAGAAGGCCATTGAAGGAGTTCCTAGGAGAACTCATTGGAAGATTTTAATACCAAGTTCCTAATAAAGGAAGAACTTGGCACAATTATCACCATCTGACAATAATCCCAAGGGAGAAGGATTTGACAAGAAGCTTGCCAAATTTCAATGTATATTGGTGAAGACCTCAATAATTTTAGATTCTTGATTGGAATGCCTGAGATGTTTGAATATTACTTTTGAAGGATAGAAGGCTCATTTGAATAAAGGAGATATGTTGGTTTCTACAAAAAAAAACTAAAGGGTTATTAAGGAAAAATATTAGTTGCAATTTGGAGTTCCCTATAAAAATTTTGAGATTCAAGGATAACATTTCAGCAGAGAGATTGACTACTTTGAAAAAAATAGATTTGAGGACAGCTAGAAAGAAACAATTTGGGGCAACATCAATAGCTGCTAAGATTCAGATTTTAAGGGTACATCTTGAAGGACAATTGAAGCCACCAAACCACAGTATTAGACAACAAGATATAAGGAGGTACAAAGCTTCAAATTGGTGTGTTGAAAAGCTATTTGGACAGCAAAAGAAGATATACAAGTTCATTTAGTAAAATGCAATAATAAGGTGAATCTAATCACCTAGCAATCCTTCATCTATAGAGATCATTAAGGTAAGCAACTTGGGTGCATGAAGGTTCATTAGTTGAACTTTAGATTTTGGTTCATTATTAAGATTTGTTAAGCACCATATTAGAGTTAAAAAATTTCAAGGAGAAGGTTGCACATTATAGTATTCAAGGGGGTGCAGAAGATAGTTTCTTTAAGGTTAATACCTACACATTAAAATAGGAGTTATATATATTTTGAAAAAAAGAAAAATATCATCTTCCTATTGTTTAGTTGAAGCAAAGAAGACCACATTAAGCTGCAGATATTATAGTGCATTTAGGAAGCAACATCTAGTGCATGTTTCTTAGGTTCATTTGAAGGACTAATAAGGGGAGATAATTATTACACTATATTAATTATTCAAAATACACTAAGGGTTTTCAGTTGAAGTGAACATTAATGCAAATTTAAACCTCTTAAATAGCTTATTAGCTGCATTATTAAGATCTTGGATTCATTAGTGCTAAGTTATCCAAGAAAAGAAGTTATAGTTTAGTGTTGTCTAGCAAGGAAGACAACAATACAATACATCTTGCTCTCAAGGATTAGAGAAAAGATCCACCGTATCTAAGAAGCAAGCTTCAATAGGAGACGTATAACTTCGATGTAAAATATAGTATTTCATACTAATATATTACAAAGGTTTTTGCATTACATTGGCACTGATTTTGTCCTCTCAAAATACAGAAAAGAGGACAAATATAGAGTGTCTTAAAGATACTATTAAAATCAGTAGGGTACGGTCTACAAGCGGCCACAATAAGCACTAGAAAAGGTGCTTAAGAAATGAGCCAACTAAAGGGTTCGATATTCATCATTGGTAAGGGAATCACAACCTAAGTTGCTTGAACAAAGATCCATTCATAAGGCTTGGTATCCACATCATCAAAGTGCTAGAAGACACCCTAGTTCAACACCTAAGGTGGCATCAACCTGCAACATAGAAAGGATCTATGTAAGGTGAATATAATCTATTGCACCCTACATAAAAGCATAGTACTAAGGATAACATATTACAAGCAAGGAGGAGTAAGGTTTAAGGTGATATCAAAGGTGTATTACCACAGCTCCAATGTGGTCAAACCACCAACTGAAGACCACATTGAAAGCTATAATTTAAACACCATTATAATGCCCTAGGATCATCACAGCTGGAGCCAACCTTGAAATACATCATCATTATCGATAGAACAACTTACAAGAAGGAGAAATTGTTCGATGTCTAAGGAGCTAAGAAAACTTTTAAATGGTTGGCAAGAATAGGTGTTGAGAAAGCTTTGAGGTTATTTTTTGGTACGTTGGAGAGAGTGTGCATGCAAGGGAGACATCTACATTTGTCCTAAAGGTGGTAGGAATATTGTGCCACTTGGCACAAAGGGCATATTCACCCTTTTATCTCCAATGCTCAAGAGAAAGGTGCTCAACTTAGTAATGCCTTCCATAATAGCCATAATGCCAACATTTGGAGATAGGAACTCATCAGAGTAATGCTCGTCCAAGAGTGTACCAACAATTAGAGTAAAACTCATCCAAGAGAACACCAACAATTGGATTAACAATCATCCAAGAGAGGAGAGCACATATGATTGGAATAACGTCTCATTTACCTAAGCGCTTCATACTTAACTTGTACCACTTATCTTAACATAATTATAGCTTGTAACACTTTAGATTCATGTAACTTACATTCCAAAGCAAGACAGAAACCATGTATCACACATACCAAAGTGAGACACGAATTATTAAAGATCTAAAACAGAAGAGGAAGTGTATCTTAAGCCTGCATGAAGTGAGAGTGTATTCAATGCACAAAGTCAAGGAGTCAAAGATGCTTTAAAAACTACCATAAGAGGACATCCACCAAGTCTATCACAAACCAGCAAGAAAATTGTTGGAATATATTACATCATATGGTTCTTTACTAATGTACCTTCATGGGTATATATTTAAATTAGGAATATATTATGAGATAAATAGTTTATTAGAGTTATTTAATAAATGCACAAGTGTTAGAATGTGCAATGATATAAATGTGCATGTAGTCCACATGTACATGAGTCTTAGGGTTGAGTAAGAGGCAAGGAATCTATCTTCCTATAAAAAGGCCTCGTTGTGAGTGTTTGATATGAGGGGATTTTGTAGTGCATAGGTTAGAGTAGTAGTCATAATGTAGCTCCATTTTGTTAATATGGATATGTTGTCAACTCCATTAGAGGAGCATTGTAACTTTTATGAGCTTTCTTATATGAGCATTTCTAGAGCATTATATCAAGTTTTATATAATATTTTCATGCATGTTAAGTTGCCATTATCATAGTTATAATATTGCATGCTTATTTCAATACTTGTGGTTGAATTTCCTTTAAGGCTCCAAAATCTAACAGTGGTATTAGAGCCATGGTGGATCAAAGAAAACCACAAAGTGATCACCATTGCTATTGTTGAGTATTTACAAATCGGGTCAGCCATTGTGCATTGCTGCATGCAAACACCATCACAATAGATGTTTGATAGAAGAAGATCTAGGTAGAACAATATGAAGTAGATAAAGCCACATGAATGATTGGCTAGAGTTTTTTCACAAAGTTGTAAAAAACTTGTGAAGACTAGAACTCAACATTGCATCCACTATATTGGCAATCCAACTAGTGAAGATTATTTTTTCTATAGAGTTATAGAAACTTATTATTATCATTTCTAATATCTTATTGCAGAAGAGAAGAGATTCAAAAATATTATTGGGTTACTATCATCTAAGTTTTTCTTATTGCAAAAAATTAACTCTCAAAAATTAGGAAGCTTCCTACAACAAATAGAGAAGAACTTCATCTTCGGATGTACTTTCCTTGTGCAGGGATTAATTATTTGTTGTAAAAAAATAAATATTGAAGATTTGGAGACCTAAAGAGAAAGGTCTCATTGAGAGATTTGCAGATTGAAGACACCTAGTTGAAATATATTGAGAGATCTAGTGGCCAAGGAAGCCACATTGAATATTGTAAATCTAGGAAGGAGAACCTAGAAAGAAGACCCCATTGAAGGAAGAAGAGACTCGAGGAGAAGATTCCTAGTAAATATTTGAGATTGGTGATCTCCATTGAAGATTGAAAAATTCACATTGAAGAAGAGGTCCATAGAAGGCCCTATTGAAGAACTTCCATAGTGGAATATTGAGCATTGAGAAGAACTAACAAAAATTCCTATTACAGATTTTAGTAGTAGCAGATTTAGGATATCCAAGGATAATATCTCATTGTAAAACTACCATATTTGAAGATTGAAGAGATCAAGGAAGGTCTTATTGAAGTTTTTAAAGTTGCAATATTGAGGACCTTGGAGAGGTCTTAAGGAGAAACATGAAGAAGGCTTGGAGAGCCTCATTGAAGGAGTTTCTAGAAGAACTCATTGGATAAAATTACTACTAAGGAAGAAGTGTGTGATAGCTAATGAATTGGGACAATTATCACCATCCAACAATGAGCCCAAAATAGAAGGTTTGGCAAGAAGATTGTTAAATTTCAAGGTAGTTCGGAATAGATCTCAATATCGTCAGATTGTTTGAGGAGGAGATCTAGTTTGAAGTCAGAATTCAACAAGAGAAAGGAGATAGAAAAACCACCAAATTTGAGAGATTTGGGGACCATAATTAAAGGGTTCTTGAGTGAACATCTCAGCTACGATTTGGAGGAGTATCATACCAAATTTTTGGAATTCAACGATAGAATTTTAGTGAAGGTATTGACTGCTTTACACTATAATTTTTTTTATATTTGAGGATAGAAAAAGATAATAATTTGGGTAGTGTTAGTAGCTACTAAATATCATATTCCAGAGGTACATCCTGAAGGAAAATTTGAGTCACCAAGTTATAGTTTTGGGCAACAAATTAGTGAAGTGTTTAAGCTATAAAGAAGTGAGCAAGTAAGTTGTTTTTATACAAACTAGAAGAGATGCAATAACATCTACAAAAGGTAGAAAATTTAAGTGACCAAAATCACTATCATAATCATCATCTATAAGGGAAAAGTTATGCCACAAAATGGTGCAAAATTTCATTAGTTGAGCTTTTATATTTGGTTTCTTATTAAAAGTTTATTAAGCACCGGTTTCAAGGTTTAAAGGGTTGCATAAGATAGTATTCATTTCAAGTCTTCAAGATAAGTGCAGAAGTTATAGTCCACAAGGTTCAATCCTGCACAATAGAATAAAATAGAAGTTAGATATATTTCAAGAGAAAGAAACATATCATCATTCTATTACTTATTCTACGTAAAAGAAGACTCTACGTATTTGCATTTTCTATAGGGAAAAATATAATATTAAAAGTTTGGATTTATTAGTGCAAACATAACCAAGAAAAGGATAACATTGCCAAGTATTTGGAGGTAATATTGAACCCTGTCTTATCCCACTCATCTCAATTTTAAAAAGAAGTGGAAGTGACCAATTTCAAAAGGTCAAAAGAATCAATTTAATAATCTATATTTTCATAGCATATTGATTAGATCCACTCAAGAAAGCTCTAAATGAAATGTATCTCCAAGGAAAGGGAGACAAGGTTAATAGCATTGGAAGGAGAAAGGAATTTTTCAATCAGCAGTGAAAATCGAATTGTCATCTACCCTATATTGGAAGAAGACAAGGTAGGAAGTGTCTCAAAGACACATTATATTGAGCGACCACCATTAACAAGAAGAAAAATCACAACCATAATTCTTGGAAGATTTGTCATCTCAAGATTTGAATAGCACCATAACTAGGTGCTACGAGCAACATAAGGATAACATTGTGATAAGAGAATATTACCACAATAAAGACCTATAAATGATAGCAAGGTGTACATATTATTTCAGAGTTAGAGCAAATTATAAAATAAGAGGAGTATTTGTTATCAAAAAGTAGAGAGAGCCATTGCATAGATTGCCATCCATGTTGAATAAATCATCTCACAATTTGCTATCATAGACGAAGCATTCGTTGTCATATAAGACCAAAATAATGGATCGTGCCATCGTGGAATCATCTAAGTTGAACAAGAAAGGTATCTCATAATTTGCTATTATAGAAAGGTGAAGTAAATAGGTATAGTTGGCTAAGAGCATGCATTGAAGCCCTAAGTTCTACATTAGAAATTGCATGCAATAGTAGATCGAACACCTATGAAGATCATGCCAGAAAAGAGTACCACTTGGCATAAGGAACACAATCATCTCATAATGCACATGACTAGGAAGAAGGTGCATTCATTTAAAGTAATGCTCAAAGGAAGAATATTGTTGCACAAGGATTAATGCCACTTGTCATAAGTTGGTAATACTTCAAATTCGCACTCAGAGCAAGGTTGGCACCATTTATTTTGAGTCTTATTGAGCTACGTAATGCCTAGCAGGAAATAATACTCGTAGCCTTGGAAATATCATGACACTTGTCACATACCACATGATTGATAAACCATATTAAAAGGCATGTAACAGGGAGAAGAAAAGTGAAGAGCGTAGCAAAGTCAAGGAGCATTAAAGAAGCCAAAACAAGACATAGAGAAGTGCACATAATAACCCATCAGTGAGAGCATAGGCAATAGTAGATAGCAGTAGCATTAAAGACTATCACAAGGAGGAATGCAAGTCAGAATGTAAAGCCATCATAGCAAAGAGTGCCAATCGACCATTGAATTGAAGCATGAGTTGATTGCAGAATTGGGTGAGCGCATAACACAGTGAACAATAGGTATTATCAAGGTAATATTAAAGTCTTTTATTCTTGCAAAGCATTAAGGAGTTATAAGGTTATACATATTGCAATTTATATTAATCAAAGTATTCATTATCTAGGGATATCTAAGAGGAGTTATAAGGCAATCAAAGTTACCCTAGAAATCATATTATTGCTAGAAAAGAAAGAGTGAAATTAGAAGCATTAAAACATTTATTATTATTGCTTTATACATTTGCAAATTCTTAAAACCAAGGATTTAAAAGTGAATTTTGATTTGCAAATATTTGGTCTTACTAAAACTTCTAAACTTGGGAGAGAAAAGGAATTCTACATCAAAAATTACATATTAGAAGTTTAAGAATTTTTCATAAGCATTGATCAAAGGGAGTGAAGAGATTAAGATATTGCTTGCATCAAAATTATAGTTGGAAGATTGATTTAGAAGGACATAGACAATCCAACTAAAGATATTGAACTCTTATCTTTGAAATTGCATTTCTAAAATATTTCTACAAGTGAATACTTAATTGCAAGTGATAGAAGTTGAACATTATTCTAATCACTAGGGAGTCATAAGGTAGCCTACTAGGACCATCATGACATCAAATAAGTTCATTCTTACAAAATCTCAACTACTTAAAGGTCCAAACTATTTCTCATGGAAAAACAAAGTGAAGGCCATCTTGACATTTGAAAAACTCTAGGAAATTACTATAGGAACAAAAACCAAACCAGATTTAGATGATATAGAAATCCAAAAGTTCAAATAAAGTGATGCTAAGGAATTAATGATAATAAATTTTTCTATCATAGATGAAATACAACCATACATCAGTTCAGTAGAAACATCTACAGAAGCTTGGAAATCCTTAGAGAAAATATTTGAAGGGAAAAATAAAGCTACCATCTTAAACCTTCAAACTCAATTACATTCCTTGAAAATGAACAATGGTGAAAGTATAGAGCTATTTCTAAGGAAGGTAGTAGATATCAAAGGAAAATTATTAACATTAGGAGAAGAGTTTAAGGATAAATTTCTTGTTCAAGTGACCATGAAAGGACTTCCAGATAGTTACAAGCATCTAGTTACCTCCTTACAAATTTCAAGTAAAGATATTTCCTTTGATGAGTTAGTCAATGTTCTCCAAGAATATGAGGTAGAAAATATAGTTAAAGATGAGATGACTAACAATGCTTTGGTGACAAACAACAATCCACAGGGAAATATGGCATCATCCTCAAAAGGAAAAAGACCTTGGAATAACAAATATTGTCAGATACGTAGAAAGAAAGGGGACATCACAAACTACTGCAGATTTAATCCTAGAAATCGAAATAAAGGAAATCAAACATCCTGTGGAAATCAACAGAATAGAACACTTCAATCAAATAAATATCAACCTCAAAAGCAACAGTCTCAGAGGATATATTCTTCCTAGAATTGGTACCCTCAACTATAATATCATGGAGGAAATCATAAAGGACACATTGCCCAAAATATTCAAGAAGTTGAAGAAATGGAAGAACCTATAGATGAACATGGAATTAAAGCTCTATCAACAAAGATAGATTCTTATGAAGACACTAACTACTTACTTGAACAGGAAGGAGAATACAAACTTCAATACCAGATTATAGATCCATATTGAAGACTAAAGTCTTCATCAACCAAATAATGTAATATAGGGGGGTGTGGAATATATTACATCATTTGGTTCTTTACTAATGTACCTTAATGGGTAGATATTTATATTAGGATTATATTAGGAGATAAATCATTTATTAGAGTTATTTAATAAATGCACAAGTGTTAGAATGTGCAATGATGTAAATGTGCATGTAGTCCACATGTACATGAGTCTTAGGGTTGAGCAATATGTAAGGAATCTATCTTCCTATATAAAGGCCTCATTGTGAGTGTTTGATATGAGGGGATTTTGTAGTGCATAGGTTATAGTAGTAGTATTCACAATGTAGCTTCATTTTGTTAATATGGAGATGTTGTAAACTCCATTAGAGGAGCATTGTAATTTTCGTGAGCTTTCTTATATGAGCATTTATAGAGCATTATATCAAGTTTTCTATCATATTTTTATGCATTTTAAGTTGCCATTATCATAGTTATAATATTGCATGCTTATTTCAATACTTGTGGTTGCATTTCCTTTAAGTTTAAGGCTCCAAAAGCTAACAGCCATACAACACATTTCAAGGAGTTTGAAGTCAAACATAGTACCCATCAAATTTATAAAGATGTTATTTTATATTTGCTTTCATAAGGAGTAATAAGGGATAGTATAAGGTTGAAATTGTCATTATCATTTGCATTTGAAGTTATATGCAAATAAACCTTAATATATTTGAAATCAAACCAAAGGAGTTTGTATTCTTATCCTTAAATAGTGTTGTTAGAGTAAATATTCCATCATTTGGATATTTTACCCTTTCCCTACATTAGGTAGATTTTATTTACTACATGGTAAAAAGTAGCTTGTTACTTTTTACCACTAGTATTTACTTTTACTACTAGGTTATTACTTTTACTATTTACCTTTAGATATTTATCTAAATATCTTAGGTTAGTCGTAGTCAATTTGACTACGTAGTTAGTTGTTAGCGCTTATTCATTAAGCGCGTTTGTTAGCTACGTTAGTGGCAGATATCTCGGGATATCTCCTAACGTTTAGCATGATGTATTATTTAAACACTCATTTGATTAATACTATGGTTAATGCAATTATTCAATGATCAAACCTAACGGATCTCCTGGTCACATTGGTACCAGAGCTGGAGCACAGGGAGTTCAGCAGGGAGCGACGTTGGAATCTTGGCACCACTGGTGACCTTGATTTATTTTCTATTTGCTCCTAATATTATTATTTTCCCTATGGTTTGATTTTATAGTGCATTGTTAAATTTTTTTTCCAACCTAAGGCAAGTACTTTTGATCTGCTGCTGTCTCGGGAGGCTAGAGCCTGCAGCATCAGGCACGAATCTCGAGGCTAAAGTTATTAAATCCATTGATCCGAACAGCAGGGGCTCCCACCCCCATCAGTGATCCCAATAGCAGGCCCGTCGATAGCCCACAGGAGCGCCTCGAGGGCAGGAGTGCCCTCACGCTCTCCGTGGTACGGGGAGAGCCTTTTTTGGCTCCTCCATTCGACCCGTGCCCCTAGACCTGTCAGTGGGAGTGCTCGATGGTAGGAGTGCCCTCACGCTTCCTGTGACACAGGGACAGTCTTTTATGGCTTCCCTATAGGGCACGCACCCTGAGACACATAGGTTACTTGACACCTGGTGTGAAACGGACATCGCTAGATTGCACGTACCTCGAGGGGCTAACCTAGATTGGACATGTGGACTTTGCCTGGACCTGACATGTGGCGAAGAGCCACAAGGAATGTACTAAACACAAGAAGACACATGGTAGACTGTCCACATGGCATTTTACCTAGACCTAACACATAGGTGACACGTGGCAGACTGGCCATGTGACACCCGGCTCGACCTAGCCGCAACACGTGACAGCTTGACAACCATGACATGTGGTGGGGACCAAAATGCGAGCGAGGGTGACTGACCGAAGGCAGTCAATAAGCTAAGGGCTTGAAAGCCCTTTTATTTCCCATAAAATCCCCCGCATGGGTGATGTGGGATAATTCCCACATTTTTCCCCACCCGCGCGAGGAAAGAAGGAAAAGAGAATAGCATTCCCTTCCCTTCACGTCAGGCCCTCTAGCCCGATCGGTTGATCGGGACGGGCTAAGGCCCTAGGCGGGGGGGTGGTCAGATTTTCGAGTCTCTTCGATGCCAAAACCTTTTGCCACAAGGAGCCAGTGGCAAGCATCATTAAAGGTAAAAAAAAAAAAAATTGTTTTGTAAATTTTTAATTATTTTAATCAGTTTATTTAATAATTTAATATCTTTTGTATAAAATCAATTTTTTTTTCACAAATTATATTTATTTTTTACAAAATTAATTTTATTATTGATTAAATAATGATTAGATTTATTAAAATTTTGCATTAAAATAGAGAACCAAGGTTTTTATATAAAAAAAAGAATACATATTCTTATTGATGTCAATTATACAACCTAAATCGAAATAATAAAAGCTTTGGATTAAAAGATTTTAAAATTTGAATTTAATTGGAGGTAATTAAGATTGATTAAGGGGAATGGATACCCCTGCCTCCTTGGGTCTTACCCGAAAGTGGCATCCCTTTTGGGATGTTTTCCACAAATTAAAAAAACAAGGGAAAGGACGAAATAGTATTCTTCATTTAATTATAAATTAATTACTAAAAACGCGGATTGATTAAGGGGAATGGACGAAATAGAAATAGTATTTAAAAATTAATTACCAAAAAAATTTGGACCATTTCTCGATTTGTGCGTGTCATCCTTGCGCAGGGGCCATGCTAATCTTCTCTGTATCGTTCCAATTTTATCGGATGTCTCCTAAGAGACACATCTTCTTCTGCGAGGCCGGATATATAAATGCCGAACGTGCCAAACATGCAGGCCATGATATGATTCATCATAGGAGCTTGACCATATGGACCATATTGTACTACCATAGGCATCTGGGAAAACCCATAACCCTGTGGTGTCATTTGTTGTTCAATGGTCATAACTTCATTGTAGGCTAGAGCAAGCATGGTAACTTGAGGATTTCTCCTTGCAAACATTTCCGTCATAGGATCCAATGCCCCAAAATATATTTGCAAAGCTACTGCAAGATCAATGGCAAAATTCTGAATTGTTCTATTATAGCACTTCTGAAATCTCTGATTAAAAGTTCAGGTTGGCTCACCCTGGCCTCTTTTGCATGTAATGAACTGATTATAGATGATTATGGGATCTAATGGTGACCTGAATTGGTTGACAAAAGCATTCTCCATTTGCGTCCATGACGTAATGGAACCATTAGGTAAGCAAATATACCATTCATAAGCCACTTGGTCTAGGCTCATGGGGAAGAGTCTACAAGCCACATCTTCATGTTGAACTTGCAATCTTATCAAAACATCCCTATAGGCTTGAATATGTTCTTCTGCGGTCTTTGGGCCATCCGATTTGTATTTGGGCAAAAATCTATCTATATTCCTAGGGATCTCGTGAATATCCCCTACAATATTCAAAGGAATGTTATGGGCTCCATACCAAGGAAGTGGTGGAGGTTGGGCCATTTAATTCAAAATCGATGATGATAACCCTACAAGAACCTGACAAAACTCTCAGTACCTCAAAGAAAACTTGTGACACAGAAAATCCTGCAATTAATGAAATTCAAAGAATAACTTCAAAATCAATTTGTTAGTCATGAAAGAAGGAACCTTGACAAAGTAGTATTCTAAAAATGTAAGTTTCTGATTCACCAGATCGCATATGCACAAGTGAAGAGCATACTCTGAGTGTTGTAGGCTTTCCGGTTTCGGGCCAATCAAGCGATTTCGGGTCAATCGTGAGATATCGAGTTCCACCAAGCGAAATCAGGTAATTTCATGGGCCCTGAGCGATTTCGAACCTCATCGGGTGTTTTCAGGACCCATGAGGCAGTTTCGGGTCCACATGGTGGTTTTTGGACCAATCAGGCGATTTTGGGTCCATCGGGACGGTTTCGGGCCACCGAGGCAGTTTCGAGCCAATCGGGCGGTTTTGGGACAAACGAGCGATATCGGGGTCCACCGACCGGAATCGGGCCAAAGGAGATATAATTCATGTACTTGCTCATTCTATTTTTTTGCAACATTGAGAAGAAAGAAAGAAAACTAAGTCGTGTGTCGACTAGTACTAGAAACCTTTCAAACGTGGGTCATGTGTCGACTTGTCTTGGAAGGGGTGCTCATTTTTTTGTTTATTTTGTAAATTAAGGGGGGAAGACAACACTTGTACTTCTTTTGCAAAATTGTAAAACAAAGTAGGAGACATAAGCATATCATTCTTGCACAAAAACCCATTTTTGTTGCAAAAGTTGGAAATAAGGTGCATTCTCGATTTTACTCGACACCTTCATTTCAAAATTGGAAAAATAGGTGCATTCTCGGTTGCATCCGACAACTAAGTGATAATAATTTTGTGGGAATTCTTGTTTGATTATTGCATTTTATTTTTGCAATTATAAGTCATAGAATCAAGAACACACCATACCCCAAAATTTCACAAATTTGTGTAACTCAAATTGCACAATTAGAAGCCATTTCTAAAAACTTGATATATTCTCCTAAATCAAAACAAAACCCCTAATTCACTCTTATTTGTTTGGCTTAAATTCCTCAAACTTTTCATCTTTTTTGAAGCGTGTTAAGGCAGGTGCCATTAAATAGTTGTTTGAGTGAATTAAACCTTTCGACTCTTATGTGTTTGGCTTAATTTCCTCCACCTAATTATCTCTTTTCAAGAGAAACTTTAGGAAGGTGCCATTAAATACCACTTGAGAGTGACAGGAATATCATCTTAGTGCATTGTAGGACCTTCCTCATGGCAACAATTAACAAATACTTGAGTGAATCTCAATTGCTAAAAGGTCATAACTATACAGCTTGGAAAACTAAGATGAAATCCATTTTGACTGTAGAGGACTTGTGGGACTTAGTTGTTGGCACTACACCATGACCCACAACAACATGAGCTAATCAAAGAGAATGGGATAAAAAGACCAATTGTCTACTCATGTAATACTTATAGCCACTTCTGATGAGGTACAACCTCACATTAGTGATGCCAAGAAAGGAAAATATGCATGGGATTCCTTGTCCACCATTTTTGAAGTAAATAATCAATCCACGGTTCTCACCCTTCAAAACCCAACTTCATACACTACATATGAAGTCGGGTGAGTCAATAGCAACCTTCCTCTGTAGAACTGAAGACTAAGCTTAATGCTTTACGAACCAAAGTTGAGGATGCCATTTTGACTTTAGTTATCTTGAGAGCGCTTCCTGAATCCTACAAAAGTTTGATTACATCCCTTTCTATTTCACAAAGAAGTCTCACCTTTGTGTAGTTAGTCAATTTGCTTCAAACTAAGGAAGCTAATCAACTCCAAAAAGATGAAGCATCTTTTTTCTTTTCTTTTTTTAAATGAAAAACCCCTTGTGGGGCCGCCTTGGTCTGAGATACCATGAACATGGGGTTCTATACCGTCAAAGTCACCCGGGAGTCGCACCCAGCCCTGCCCGCACCAACATTATCAATTGGATTTTGGGTACCCAATTCATATTTTTGGTAGGGTGGAGATTCGAACCTGGGACCTCCCTTGGAGGATTGCCCTCTCCTCTCCAACTCACCTACAACACCTGGGTAAAAGATGAAGCATCTAATAGTGCACTTTATTCACACAATAAGGTTGAGAAGAAGAAATAAAACTATAACAATGGGAGGATCATCCTCAAAATGTAAGGGAAAGAAATATCAAAAACGGTTTTGCTCATATTGTAAGAAAGATAAACATGACACCAATCAGTGTTGGTTCAAAAACAAGCAAAACAAGAAAGACAAAGGCACAACATAAAATCAAAACAAAGGCAACATTGCCAGTGAAGTGTCTAATTCAGATTTTGATTCTGGTTCAGAAAAAGCACACAGAGTGCTCATTGCTAAAACAGTATTGTAGAGGGAAAACACATGTTTATCACATTGGGAAAAGCACCATTATCCTCTCTTTCACTTTTAGGCTTCATAAAATAGCATAAGTTTTTTGTTTGAAGTTCTTACAAATAAGGGGTGATTTGTACCTCTTTAAGGCTTCATAAATAGCAAACTCTTAATGTTTGAAGTCCTTGTAATAAAAAAAAAAGACTTTTTATGGTGTAAAATTGCCTAGGAGGCAATATTTGTAAAAATCCTTCACAAAACTCTTGAGTTGCACATATTTTGTAATTAAGGGGGGATATACATTTCTTTTCTTCACAATTTTTGTAAAAAGGGAAGATGGTTTATAAGGGTGCATTTTCGGCTTCGACCGACACCTTAGTCACACTTCCTTCAGAAATTAATTACACTATGTTTTGCAACGAGAAGGGGGGAACTTATAAGGGTGCATTTTCGGTTGTGATCGACACCTTAGTCACACTTCCTTCAAAAATTAACTACACTATGTTTTGCAACGAGAAGGGGGGAACTTATCAGGGTGCATTTTTGGCTATGATTGAAACCTTAGCAACCTAATATTTTGCAAACTCATATTGTAAAATGAATTAATCTCGTTTGAAGTGATCTACTCTACTACACCTAGTGATTGCAGTGGTTGGTTACCCATGCAATTCAGTTGGATGATGTAATTACTATAAGGACATTCGTTGGTGTGAAGACAAAGTGAGGAATGACCCACTTTTTTTGCTTAGAAGTAGCCAGAGTACTGTGACAGAACAAGAACCAGCAGATCGACATCCTTTTCACTGTATTGGGGCAGTTATATACTTTACCCAAATATTTTTGTATAGGAGGATAAATATGTATTACCCAAATAATGTAATAAGGGGGGATGTTAGAGTAAATATTCCATCATTTGGATATTTTACCCTTTCCCTACATTAGGTAGATTTTATTTACTACATGGTAAAAAGTAGCTTGTTACTTTTACCACTAGTATTTACTTTTACTACTAGTTTATTACTTTTACTATTTACCTTTAGATATTTATCTAAATATGTTAGGTTAGTCATAGTCAATTTGACTACGTAGTTAGTTGTTAGCGCTTATTCATTAAGCACGTTTGTTAGCTACGTTAGTGGCAGATATCTCGGGATATCTCGTAACATTTAGCATGATGTATTATTTAAACACTTGTTTGATTAATACTATGGTTAATGCAATTATTCAATGATCAAACCTAATGGATCTCCTGGTCACAAGTGTTTTATTTCAAATCACTCTAATTGAAATACAATGTGTGCAATTAATATCATAGAAGGTATAAGGTTTTCTACTTGAAACAAATTATTATTATTGCAAATATCACTATTTTCTAAAATTTTAAAGTTGGGGAGATATAATTACTACATCAAACTTTAATTAATTGGACTTTAGAAAATTAAACCTTTGAAAAATTTAAGGATAGAGGAGGAAAATTATTGCTTGGTTAATTGAGTTGGAATTTATTGTACATTCTTGTCTCATAGTCATATTAAAGGGACAAAAGAAATCCAACCATAGAGAACTCCATCAAATTGAAAAGTGCATAGTTCATAGGAGAAATAAGGTGAAATAGGAGTTGATTATTATCATTCCCAAAACATTATAAAATCAACTCAAAAGGTGAACTATTACCAATATTAGAGTATATTCTAATCACTAGGGAGACATAAGGATCCTATGAAACCTAAGCCTTAGAAAGGTTTTATCAAAGTAGTTCACATACTCTAAACTAGGGAGCTATAAGGATGTCCACTCCAAAGAACTCATTAAATAATGTAATTAGAAAAGGAGCAAGAAAAATACCAATATGGCTTAAAAGCATGATTGATGTTTCAGAGAATTCAATGAATAATAAGGAAGATGCAAATGGAAGAGAAGAATCAATGGAATTTAAAAATATTTTTGAAAACTCACAAACTAATAGTTTGGTGAAAGTAGATTCTTCAGGAACATCTTCTAGTAATATAGTAAAGGGAGTTGACGATAATTATACTAATGAATATATTGAAGATCATATTCAAAAGGTAGAAAAGAATATTGATGAAAAATACCTCATACAGATTTATGAAAGAATTAAATATGGAATAGCTTCAATTGTACACACATGGTTTAATTATTTCATCAAGGAAATAGATAAACATGATATTCCTAAAATAGACAACAAAGGAGTTGGGATATTTTTACTATGTTCCTATTGTAGCCAATTTGGTCATGAGAAGGTAAATTATTGGAGTTTCCATCCCTGTAAATATTGTGGAGGAAAATCTCATTCATCTTACTCTTGTTACTACAAAGACAAGTACTATAAAAGATTTGAGGAAAGACTAATATTCAAATTAGATTGTTTCCTCATAAGCATCCACTAACAATGAGTTTAAGCTTGATATTTTTGAAGATAAAGGTAACAGGCCATACATAAAGCCAAGGAAAAGAAATGGAAGAAGTTATGATCCTCTTATGACTTGCAAGATTATGAGATCACTAGTTCATCAAGGATACCGAGAAAATTACAAGGTCGGAGACTCTTCCAAATACCCTGAAACAACAAGAGGTAATAAAATGAAAATGATAAGAAGAGGCAACACGAAGATAAAAGCAAAATAAGAAGAACCAAAACAAGATACTCATGTAGATTCAGATAAAGAAGACAATGAAGGAAGCAAGAGAGAAGAGCTCAAATTCCAGAACCAAGATGAAGATCCATATTGAAGACTAAAGTCTTAAATACCCAAATAATGTAATACAAGGGGATGTTAGAGAATATATTACATTATTGGGTACATATCAATGTACCACCTTTGGTACATTACTAGTAAGAGTTTACTTTAGAGTAAAGTTAAGTAGTTACTTCAACATGTAATAAATGCACAAGTGTTATAATATGCAATGATGTAAATGTGCATGTATTCCACATGTACATGAGTCATAGGATAGAGTCAAAGGTAGATTAAGGGCCAAGGAACCTATCTTCCTATATAAAGGCCTTATAGTGAGTGAAATAGTGAGGAGAGAATATAGAGAGTGCATAGTATAGATTGGTAGTGTGGTACAATATAGATCTTTAAAAACAATTTAAGAGTGTTCTTGTCCTCCATTATACTACATTGTAATATTTTTATGAGCTTTCATTTATGGTATATTTATGAGTTATTGCAAAAGTTTATCTCTTTATTTTCCTACACATTATAGTGCCATTATCATATAGATATCATAGCTTGCTTATCTTGCATCTTGTGGTTGCATTTACTATATTGTATACTCATCAAAAGCTAACAGTTTCATTCCTCCATATGCAAGACAAAAAACTATGGATAATCAATGCAACAAGTGACATTGGATGCATGGTCCCACAAGCTTCACTTGAAGAAATACAATTTATGCATTAAATGTAATAGTTTGTAATAAATGTATTTAGAGTGTATTATCGATAGAATTTGACACTCCTAAGTATTCAAAGTAGTATTTCTATAGTAAGGGGAGGAATTTCTCTCTCTCTCCCCTACATCACCCTTGATATTTTCATCAAGTCAAAAGATCTAAAATAGAGATTTGACTATGATGTAATAAGGGGGGATGTTAGGAATTATTACATCATAGTAGGTATTTATATAAGTTGAGTAACCACTCAACACATGGTTTATATGGTCTACTATAGGACAAAGGTATAACCACCATCATAGTCCATGTGATAGGACATGTGAGTTAACTACCCTTTACAAGTTTTATGCATGTGGTATAGGACATAAGTAGTTGCAAGTTTGTTATGCCTAAATAAGGAATTTTATGTACTTTAAATACCTATCATTATATAATGTAATTCATTCAAATCTTAAGTTGTAACACTAAGTCACCTCATGTATTTGGTATTCTTTATCGTCAATTAATTAGGAGTTTCATATGCCTAACAAATATTAGGTCGGAGAGCAAGTAGTGGACTACGATAACATTCCTTTTCATTGTATAATTTGCCATGAATATGGTCATTTGGCCAGTGCTTGCCCAAATAAAAGTCCTAATCAAAAGAAAGAAGATATAAACTCAACAGGTTTCCAAATGCCTAAGAAGAAGAACACACAGAAAAAAAAACCAGTTATGAAGGATCAATCAAAGTCATCTGCTAATATATTTGAAATCCTTTCCACAAGTGATGTCCCAAGTGAGGAAGAGGAAATAATGGAAATAGAAATATTAGAAACACAATTTAAATATGAAGGGAAGAACTCAGAGACAAACCAACAAATCAAAGGTTTTCAACGAGAAAAAAGGGAGAAAATTTACACAAGAAAAATAATCTTTTAAATGTCAAAACTTCAAATAATACAAGTCCCAATATAGACTCCGTTGAACCCTCTAGTAAAATTTTGGTTGTGTACGAGCATTCTTCAAGGTTAGAAACCATCTCAGATTCAATTGGAATAAGTCAAGAAACAGGGAAAAAAACTGAATATGGATTCTAATAAAAAAGCAGGTCGCAATACCAATCAATATCATATGGTAAAAGAAGGTGAAAATCTTGTAGAGGAAGGTAATATTAATGCCCTTCCCAAATTTTCTAGCCCTGGTATTAATGAAGATCATCACTTGGAATATTAGAGGACTAAAAGGGAGTCTTTCAAAACAAAATTAAATTAGAAGGATGATTTAGATAAATCATCCACATCTTGTTTTCCTTCAAGAAACAAAGATGTCAATGAAGGATATGGACTCAATTGCCAGTAAAATTTGGCCAGCTGGAAAAGTGGTTTCCCTCAGTTCCCAAGGGAATTCTGGTGGAATTGCTTGTATTTGGGACCCAAAAGAGGTGTTATTCACCATATGGTTGGCAGTTGGGGTATGTTGGCTATATCTATTCAAAGTAGACATTCCAACCAAATTATGCTCTACATTACTGTTTATGCTCCGATTTCTTTGGAGGAAAAAAGAAAGTGGAAGGATATAACTCATATTATCTCTCATTTTCCCAAAGCTTGGATCTTGATCGAAGCAATACCATCCTCTCTCTGGATGATAAAAGGGGGTGAAATAGAAATTTGGACAAAAGCACTGACCTCATGAGTGAATATATTGCAAACCTCCATCTTGTGGACATCCAACCAGATAATGGCCTTATGACTTGGTCTAACATAAGGCAAGGCTTAGCTTGTATAATGGAGATATTGGATAGGTTTTTGCTCTCTAAAAATTTCTTAATCCATGGTCACATTCCTAAAGTGAAGACTCTTAATAATGTTGGTTCGGATCATTGGCCGATCATGGTGGAAATGTGGAAAACCAATGTGAGTTTCTCTCCTTTTCATTTTCAATTAATGTGGCTTAGAGACATTTCCTTTAGACCTCGTGTGCAACAATGGTGGAAGGAAGGTAAACCTAGGCATGGGACTAAGATGTTCTATTTTTCCAAAATACTACAATACATTAAATCCAAAATCAAGACTTGGAACTAGAAAGAGTTTGGGGATGTTCATAAAAAAAACATGAAGTTATTGCTCATATTGAAAATTTGAATAAGAAAATTCGTTTAGATGGCCTCACAGAGAAGAGAAGTGTAGATAAAATTAAACTCACAACTCAATTAGAGGAATGGGAAAAAAGAGAAGAAATCTTATGGAAGCA
Source organism: Wollemia nobilis (assembly GCA_028583015.1). Lineage (NCBI taxonomy): Eukaryota > Viridiplantae > Streptophyta > Pinopsida > Araucariales > Araucariaceae > Wollemia > Wollemia nobilis. The sequence goes on along the minus strand of JAQPPZ010001671.1, from coordinate 1,223,152 downwards.
AAAATATAGAATTCAATGGCTCAAAGAAGGAGATCGAAACACAAATTTCTTCCACAAATCTCTTCTAGCTCGAAGATCTCACAACTTTATTTCTTCCCTGAAATCAGATTTTGGAGATGTTTTTTATACTTGGGATGGCATGAACTCTATTGTTGTTGATTACTTTTCCAATCTTTTTGCTGCTATTCCTCTTGACTCAGCTTCTCAACAAAATTTTCTTCAAGCAATCCCTTCTCTTATCACTTCTGAGGAGAAATCTATTTTGACTGCTCCTGTTACTATCAATGAACTTCAATAGGTAGTTTTTAAAATGCAAAAAGGGAAAACCCCAGGTCCTGATGGTTTTCCCATTGAGTTCTACCAAGAGTTCTAGGACATCCTTTATGTTGATTTATTAGATGTGGTGGAAGAAGCCAGGAAATCCAAAGAAATTTTGAAGGTTATCAATAAAACTTATATTACTCTTGTTCCAAAAGCTCAAGAGGTTGACCATATCTCAGCTTTTAGACCTATTGCTTTATGTAATGTTCTTCTCAAAATCATTACTAAAATCATGGCAGAAAGGTTGAAGCCTCTTTTGCATAATATTATTTTCCCAGAGCAAGGGGGTTATGTGGAAGGGCATCAAATAGTAGATGAGATAGTTCTTGCTCAAGAAGCCATCCATTCCATGGATATGCAAAAATCTCCTTCCATGTTCATTCGGTTAGACTTATCCAAATCTTATGACAGAGTGGATTGGCACTTCCTTATCAAAGTTTTGAGGCAATTTGGTTTCTCTAAGGATTGTATGGATTGGATTATGGGATGTATCTCTTTAGTTTCCTACTTAGTTCTTATCAATGACAGGCCTTCTCAGTCATTCCCATATTCTAGAGGTATTAGGCAAGGTGGCCCGCTATCCTCTTATTTGTTCATCATTATTGTTGAATGCTTGGGTAGGACTATAACCAAAAATAGGGAAAATAATACCCTTGAGGGAGTTATCATTGCTTATGGAGCTAGACCTATCTCTCATATTCAGTTTGTGGATGACTCTACTCTTTTAGGTAAAGCTACAGTTAAGGAAGCTTCTAATATTAAGCAAATCATTAGCTTTTTTTCTAAGGCTACTGGGCAATTGATTAATGAAGACAAATCTAAACTTAATTTATTTCACTGCTCTGCTAGACAGGAATCCATGGTCTTGGATAAATTAAGATATAATAAGACCTCCCTTCTAATCACTTATTTAGGTATTCCCATAAATATTCAAAGGCAAAAAAATAAAGATTGGAATTGGTTGTTGGACAAAGTCAAGAAGAAAATTGGAAAGTGGACCAACAGGTGGCTTTCTTCTGGGGATAGAATCACCTTGGTAAAATCAGTCCTTCAAGCTATTCCTATTTATGCATCTTCCGTGTTGAATATCCCAAAGGTTGTTCTTCGAGAACTGGATCAAATCAGTCATCGTTTCCTTTGGAGTGGTACTAAGGAGAAAAGAAAATGTGCCTTGGTGAAATGGGACACTTTATGTCTTCCTAAGAATGAAGGGGGTTAGGATTCCAATCTTCTATTAATAACAACAAAGCTTTAGCTGCTAAATTATATTGGAGGATGTTGCATAACCCCAATGCCCTTTGGGCCAATAATCTTCGTGCTAAATATGCTGAGAAAAAAAGTCTTGAAGACCTTGTTCGCTATCAACTTCCTACCAAAGGTTCTCCCATTTTAGCAGTTCTTAAGACTGGTGAGGATTTGATAAAGAAAAATTTATTTTGGATCATTCATAATGGTCAATAGGTATTTTTTTGGACAGATTCTTGGGATGGTCACAAGCCTTTGATAACTCAGTTTCTCGATTGGAGGCCTTGGATGGAGGAGCTTCACCGAGCTTACTAGATAAAGGTGGCTAATTACTATCGGTACCATACTGGTAATTCAAATGTTGATAGATATTGGATCCCTATTGAGGACTGGCCTATTCAAATCCTAGAAAGGCAAAGACAAGATATCCAAGGCATCCTTCATATGAGATCTCTCTCTTGGTCCCATGAAAAAGATTGTTTTGGATGGAACAACACTACTAAGGGTGAGTATTTAGTTGCTCAAGGTTATTTGACCTTATGCCATAATAATACCAACCATTCTTCCGACATATTTTATTAATTGTGGGCTCAAAAGCTCTGGCCTAAGGTGAGGTTCTTTAATTGGCTTTTATTGCATCGTAGGGTGCTTACTGGTGAGCAACTTATGAAGCGTGGTTTTCATGGTCCTTTTAGATGTGAAATGTATTAAGAGAATGTAGAAACTCTCAACCATATTTTTAGTGAGTGTACTTTAGCCTATGAGCTATGGAGGAGAATGACCACTTTACTTGGATTATAGTGGTCTAAATTTTTTACTTTTGAATAACTTTGGAGGGATTGGCCTAATCAAGAGGGTGTTGATCATTTTATCAGGTAGTTAGTTTGGATGGGTTCTACCATTCTTCTTTGGAATATTTGGAATGAAAGGAACAACTGAATTTTTAATCAATATAGGAAGGATATTCACTATATTTGGTAAAATACCATAGCCAAATTAGTTGAATTAGTCCATCAACTCCTTAATCACCCCCAAAACTCCCACCAAAGATGGGATCAAGTGATGCAAAGATTGAATATTAAATCTTCTAAGGGCAACCAACTTAAAGGGAATGTGAGTATTAGTAAGATGGATATGACAAGAAATTGACAACCTCCTCCTAAGGATTTTGGAAAATTCAATACTGATGGAGCCTCTAGCGTGAACCTTGGAAAATCCAATGTGGGAGGAATTGGTAGACTTTCATATGACTCCCTGGTTTTTACTTTTGTTGAGAATTTGGGTATTCTTTCCAATAACCTTGTTGAGGGGTATGGTATCCTCAGAGGCCTTCAGGAGGATACTAAGGTTGGCTAGGAAAAGGTGTTAGTTGATTCTGACTCTCAACTTATGATTAATATTATGAAGACTCCTAAGAATCATAAGGTTGATTGGAGAATAAAAAGAATTATTGAGAAGATTCAATTAATCCAAATGGGATTTTTGAAAGTTGATTACAATCATGTGGTCAAAGATCAAAACAAGAGTGATGATGCTTTAGCTAATTGGGCTTTGGATAAAGGTGATCTTACTTGTTATGGCCACCCTCCTAGATGGTAGGCTTCACAAATAAGGGAAGCTCTTCTTTCTATCATTTCTTTAGATGGCTCCAGTTCTGAAGGTATCTAGTTTCTTCTTGCTTTTTTTTGCTTCTCTTTGGTTCATTCAGGTTTTTTTTAGTTCCCTAGGTCAAACTATTATTTCTTTTGTTTCCTCTATTGATTCTTGCCTTAATAGTCTTCTGGTCTAGATAGGTCATTGTTATGTTCAATTTTTTTTGTCTTTTTGTTTAGTTTTTTAAGGTGTGTATGTTCTTTTTTTTTTTTTTTTTTTGTGTTCTTTGTGTTGTTTTTTTTTGTTCTTGTGTTTTTGTTGTTTTGTGTTTTTTTATGTTTTTTGTTATCGTTCTTGTGTTTTTGTCGTTCTTGTTCTTGTGTTTCTCTTTTTTTGTGTTAATTCGTGTTTTTTTTTAGTGTTTTCTATGTTTTTTGTTTTTTTTTATTGTCTGTTGTTGGTTGTTTTTTATTTTTTATTTTTTTAATATTTTATGTTTTGGTTGTGTTTATTTTTCATGTTTTTTTTGTTGTCTTTGTAGTGTTTTGTTGTTTTTGTCTTGTTTGTATTTTTTTATGCGGTTCTTGTGTTTTTCTATGTGGTTCGTGTTGTGGTTTCTTTTATCTTATTGTATATGTGTTTGGTTGTGCTTTTGTTTTTGACACACTCAAGGAGCATGTTTTTTATTTTATTTTATTATTTTTGTTGTTATTTACTTATTTTTAAATTGGCTTTGTGTGTTTTTTTGCTCCTTGAGTATGTCAAAGGTGGTAGGCCAGGTCCGAGTCCTTGGCGTTTTGGGTGGAATGGATACCCCTCCCTTCTTGGGTCTTACCCGAAAGTGGCATCCCTTTTGGGATGTTTTCCACACAAAAAAAAATATTAGGTCAAGCATTAGCATTGTTGTCAATTATATTTCATGGTTCATGTAGAAACCTAATATTAATCATTAGAAGACAACAAAGAGGATACTACATTATGTCCATGGTATAGTGGAATATGGTCAAGAGTACAAGAAGAATGATAAATTCTTTCTGCAAGGATACATGGACTTACATTATGTCATAGTTGTAGATGATAGGAAGTCAACATATGGACATGTATTTCATCTAGGATTTATACATGTCTCATGGAATGGCAAGAAAAAACATGCAGTGGCATTATCATCCACATAGGCATAATATCATGCTACACAAAGAGATGTGTGTAAAGAAATATGGTTACAAAATATACCATTGTAGACATATAAAATTGATCCACTTTAGTGGGAAATATTCCCTGAGTCCTCCTGGGAGACCCCCTAGACTTACCTAGTGCATGGGTTATGCATCTCCCACTTTTTTCTTCTATTTTCCCCTCTTTATGCAAAATCATGCTCGCATTTGATGAGGTGTGATTTCGTATAAGGAAAAATATCGATCGGCCCTGACAGGGTGTGATTTCACATTTTAGAGTTTTCTTCTAAGAAATCTATTTCTCTATGGCATGCATGACAACTAACATTTCCTTCTCATAAGTACACTACCCTAAATTTTTGCCTAAAATTTGCTTACTTTTAGAGGCCAATGGGTGACCATCCTGCATTAGAAAAACTCCAATACCTATATTGGAATCATCACACTCTATAACAAAAGACTTGCTAAAATTAGGAGTAGCCAAAACTAGAGTGGAACACATAGCTTATTTGAAGGATTGGAAGGCCTAAGAAGCAACTTTAGACCAAACAAAAGTATCATTTTTGGTGAGAGTAGTGAGAAGAGCACCAATCTTGCCATAGTTGTGGATAATTTTTTTATAATAGCCTATGAGTCCTAAAATTCCATAGAGCTATTTATGGGTTTTGGACAAGATCCAATCTTGCATAGCTTTGATATTTTTAGGATCTACCTTGATTCCTTCCTGAGTTACTATGTGTCCTAAATATTCTACCTCTTGAACCCCAAATGAATATTTGGATCTTTTAACAAAGATTTTCCTTTTGTAACAAGTGAAGGACATTATCAATATAAACAAGATGATCCTCCCAGGATTTGTTATAAATTAATATGTCATCAAAGAAAACTAGGACAAATTTACGACGAAAAGGATGAAAGACATGGTTCAAGAGAGTTTAAAAAGTGGAAGGAGCATTAGTGAGTCCAAAAGGTATGGCTAGGAACTCATAACGAACCTCATTTGTATGAAAAATAATCTTAAGAATATCCTCTTCTTTAATCCTAATTTGGTGAAAACTAAAATGCAAGTCTAGTTTAGTGAAGTATCTAGCACCATGCAATTCATCTAATAAATAATCTACAACAAGTATAGGAAACTTAATATTTGAAAGTGATATTGTTGAGAGGTTACAATGAATTATCCTTATGTCATACCATTACCATTAGAGATGAATATGGACTAATCCTTGGATGAATGATTCCCTGTTGTAAAATTTCTTGAATGAGCTTCTTGATTTTTTCATTTTGGGGATAGGGGTAGCAATAAGGATGCACATTAGGAGGTTGACTTCTTGGAACCAAATGGATGATATAATCATGTGTGAGCTTAGGAGGTAGATCCCTTGGCTCACTAAGGACCTCCTCATCGTGATCCATAATATTCTAGAATCCAATGGAAGAGCCAAAAGAGACATATCTAAGGATTGAACATCCATGCAATTGTCTTGGGCAAAAGAATCCAAAACCACCTTTCTTCAATATTTTTTCCATGTGATGGGAACTAACCACCTTGGATGGAGGGGGTTGAATTCCCTGGAGATAAATCACCCTTCCATTCTCTATCCACTTGATACATTTTTTTTTTAGATTAATAGTAACATCACAAAGCTAAGATAACCATTGTGCTTCCAAGATGATATTTGAACTTCCTAGGTTCATAGTAAAGATATTGCCCACCCAAGTATAATCTCCCACTTGGATGTTAACTTTAGTCATTTGACCCACACATTGAGTAGTATCCTCATTTCCAATTAAGACATAAAATTTATCTTGATTTGAAGTATTGATATACAAGCCCAATTATTTTGTTATCTTATTATCTATAAATTTATGTGTGCTACCTGAATCTATCAATATATTGACATGTTGTAATTTAATAAATACTACCTTGATAGTGTGATGTGCCTAGAGACCCATACATGCATGATTAGAGAGAGCCACTATATCATCCTCATATTATGCTTCATCTATGTTTGCTAGTTGTTGTCCTAGCTCTATTGATTGCTCATGCTATAAGGAATATTCATCCTTAAACACTAATGTGTCTTTATATTTCAAGATAAATTTGTGATGTTCTTCATAGGATTGATATTTGGGATGGTGTGAACAATATTTGAAATTGAAAAATCCTCTAGAACGCTCAAAATTACGGTAAGGATTATGAGAGTTGAAGTCAAGTCTATATTAAGGACTAGAATCTTAGAGCTTTTGTTTTACTACTAGAGAGATACTTTATGCATTTTCAAGAGTATAAGGATTATACATGATGAATTCCTTCTAAATTTAATCATTAAGACCATAGCGAAAGGTAGAGATCACCATTATTGGACTCAATTGATGGGTATATGCGAGAAGACTTGTGAACTCAGAGCAATACTCTTCCACTATTCTTATTTGTTTAGTTTGCATAAGATATACCACATATGATGTGGAAGATCCCTTGTCAAATATTTGAAGTAATCATTACTTGAATTCAAGCCATAAAAATGATCACCATGATGGTAGAGCTACCATAAAAACCATTGATAAGCTTGGTTACCCAACTTAGAAGCTACTAAAGCAACACAACTTGTTTTAGGCACATGGTACAAGTGGATAAGGTCTTCCATTTTGGCCAACCATCCTTAAGGTTCGACACCTTCAAAAGTAGGCATGTCAATGCAAGAAACAATAACATCATGAAGCCATTCAAGAAAATGAGAAGCACCACCTATTGAGAAATCTAAATCAAAAGCAAAACCTAGGCCATAAGGGTCAAAATTTGGAGGATTATGCCTATGTGGTGGTTGTGGAAGAACAATAGTATTTGGTACTTGGTGAATGATCAAATATTGTTACCCAATGGTTTGTTGAGACCCTAAGAGCAAATGTGATGTAGTAGTGGACAAGTTTAGATGTTTTGCAATGCTAAGCAAGGACTAGGTAATGAAAGAAATCACCTATTTTTTATTGCTTAAAGCTATGGATATTGAAGCAATCATTTTATCTTGATGCCCAAGATATTCATGTAGATCCTTGTCAATAGTATTGGGAAGAGGATTAGTAGTTGGAGTGGTAAAGGTAGAAGTGACCGTGGGAGAGTTAATGGAATGAGGAGAGGAAGAACCTAATGTGTTGGGTGGAGGTGAAGCCATGCCACTTAAAGAAGAAAGAAGATATTGGTCAAAATTATTGATATTAATAGGAGTATTGTGATTCTTACCAAGATTTATAAGATGACATTTTTCGGCTCATACACAAATCCTTTGAGAGAACAGTATGTTGTCATCATCCATTGACTCGTTCTTAACCAATATTTGTAGCAGGTTCATTCATACACTCACAACTTGAAGAGATAATCACCAAGAGTTATGTCTCCTATTTGAAATAATTAATTTTGAATTTTTTTTATTTTTTTGCATATTTTTTTGGAAATTTTAGTTTCAACGCAATAAATATTGTTAATTTTTCTAGCTCTTAATATGTGAATGCATGTAGTTGTTAATATAAAAATAGTAACAATATCAAAGTAACAATAATATTGAAGTAGCAACAGTGAGCAGAGGTAGAAGATTGATTTGTCAAAATCATGCTCTAATACCACTTGTTATGATACGACCATTAATTTTAACAAATAACAAAAATAATTCATTAATGTGCAATAACAATGCAAATCAAACATGAAAGAAAATAATAATAAATAACCAAATCTGAGATCCAAATCAATGCAACAACAAATCCACAACCACTCAGAGAGGGAAAATCTCATAGCCACTTTGAGAGGGCAAAGTCTCTTATGCATGGAAGACGTGACTTAAATAAAAAATTCTTCAATGATTCCACACAATCATCACATAATTATTGCATTTGAGATTTACTTTAACACTATACAATCACATCTATCATCTCATCATCAATGCATTTTATCATTATTATTCATTTAATTAAATACAACATCCCATATATCTACTCTAATCATCCATACTTTAAATTAATTATAACTCAATCATTCATAAAATGAATAATTTGTCATAAATCTAACACTACTCATAATTAATTATTCAATGAAAATAGTAAGCATTAATTAAATCAACGCATATCAACATAAAACAACTAAACATAACATTATTCATCATATAAATCAATTAAATGCATACATCATAATGAGTCATAAAAATCCAATATATATAAAAATCAATGTATAAACATAGTGTCTATGGTACATCATCAAGTCTCATAATATATAATAATATAAATTTCAAAGTCAAGATAATATCTCTAAAATTAGCTACTTGTAGGAGCCTATGTCTAGTATTCCTATGCCTCGTCCTCCTCCTCCTATAGGCTATGGCATCCTAACCGATTGTTATGACTAACATGTCAAGGATTGAGAGTGCATCCACAACCATATCTATGTTGGTGATGTTAGATGCCTATCAACCAAAACAACTACATGATCAGTCACTTTGTAGTGGAATATTGATTTGATCTGTGTCTACAGATTCTCTACACATATGCTAACTTGTCTAACAATATTTGGACCACCTGAATCCACCGGGCTTCTAATACTACTACCATGGCCTTTGTCACTATTGTATCTCACTCAATAGTCAGACCTTGAACGATTTTCTACATCTTAGTGACTTGTCCTACTAGTCAGCCCCTCTTTGTTATCTATTTTACTATCTTTACCTATGTTGCTAGTAGCATCACCTATAGACTCACCACTTGCTTGACTAAGCATCTCACTCTACCTTAATGGTAGACTAAGGTGATCTACTTGGTCTTGCCTTGCATGCTATGGCCATCGATAGTGTAAAGGGTGGTGGTATTTTTTCTGTTAGGATCCTATATCCTAACATTTAATTATTAATTATTAATAGTATAATTAATTTAATTATTATGAACCGTCATATATGAACCAACGTAGGGTTAGAGTTAGGGTAGATATAAATATGTATATGAGAAATATTTGTAATTAAGAAGAAGAATATGGAATCATAGATTCTAAGGAGGGAGCCCCCTTGAAGTGGAAAGGAGGGAGCCCCCTATAAGTGGCAAGGAGGGGGATCCCTATAAGTGGCAATGAGGAAGTGAGCCCCCTATAAGTGGCAATGAGGGAGACCCCTCGAAGTGGCCTGTGATTCAGATATTCATATTAAATTTATTTATTAAATTGATACCAATTATTTATCAATATATTTATTAAATTTTTACTAGAACCTTCGGGGTTCTAACATTTTCACCACGACCATTGTTGTTGTTGTTGTTGCTACTTGTTTTCTCATTTTCCCCATGGTCCTCCTAGCCAACCAACTTTCTTGATAGCCACCCAGCTTTCTTGACATAAGCCAACTCATAGGCATCATACTACCAACCAATTTGTTGCTTATACAATATTCATATCATCTACTCCTGCCTTAGATCAACCACTATCCTCATAGCCATCACCAAAACACCCTTATTCGTCATGCTTTACCCTATCTCAAAATAGTGGTCCCACCTATAGGTTGTTGATGCTTTGAGATCTACTACCTAGCCTAGAAATCCTAGTGGCTTCATGATTGTTATGTTCTCATAGGCCCACACCTAGAGCAACATGAAATCAATGATACTTTCCCTACCTTGGTAGACCCCTTGGTGCAACAAGTGGTAGAGTCTCGTCGACACCATAAACCCCCATATAAAATCTATTTTTCAATCCCTCATCTTATCCACTATCTAACCCTATCCTAGTGGACCACTCACCTACTTGTATCTCCAATAAGGACATCAAAAACCAAGGTACATAGGAGTATGGTCTATCTATTAAGGCACTCCCTGCATAGGCAGCATCGATGTAAATGCTTGACCTAACTATAAGGAATTCTACATCCCTTATGAGTCTCTCTAAGATATACCTCTAGTCCTAGATCATATAGACCTAAGCACCTCTAATGGGATATTAGAGGATCCTCCAAAGTGACCATCATCTCATTGGTGGGTAGCTGAAAGGTATTCATCTTCGAATATAAATGTTTTACAAATGATATGAGAAGGGCATAGTCAAACTCAATCTTTGACATCAAAGCCACATGATATAGTCCCAATGCTACCAATAGTGCATGATCTATAAAACCTAAGAGACCTTGGATGTTATGGAGTGCATGTGGTCACCTCTCCTAGTAGACCAATGTCTATAACCGCTCTTGTATCTAGAACTAGTCACCTTGTTAGCCTCAATGTTTGTAAAACCAAGAAATGAATAAAGAAAGTGTAAGCGAAAGCACCATTAGGTAGCGAAAGCACTACCCTAGTGGAAATAGTGTTGCCACATGAAAAAACACCATTGGTGTAGAAAATCATCATCTATTTCTTTGGTCACATTTTTTGAGGTAATTTTACACTTAATGAGTCATTTTTCAATGCCTACATGTACATGTGATCCTTCTCTAAATATGGGTGGAGTCACTTAATCAGCTCTATGTGGTGGGCATGCATGTTGGGCCATCAAAAGTTCAACTATATTAAGTGCTCTAGAGCTCCTTTCCTCTTTGCTCTACAACAAAAATAAATTGGTTTTTATCCCCCACCCTTTTACCCTAGTCTTCTTGGCAGATTTATGCTATTTGTCCTCAAATCTTCATCATAACACCTACGTGGATCATAATCAAGTTGATTTTTGTCGATCCAACTTGATTTTTCCTTTAAAACTCAAGGGGGTAGACTAGGGCACAACACATTTAATGCTATCAAAAATGCAAAATTTAACACCATCTCAAATTAAACAATCAAAAGCATAAATTATCTTGCATCACTAATCCTAAGAAACAACAATATTTTTATCTCAAAATTGGGGTATATCAGTTTTTTATGCGTTCATTATGCAAAAAATACATAAAAAATAGGTAAATATAGACATCCAATTTTAAGCTGACCATCAATCTTTAAGCTTGCCAACATATTCATCAATCAACTAATCAATCAACCAAATTGAATCAATCATCCTCACGATCAAATTGGGAGCATTGCTCCAAAGGAAAAAACATCGAGGCATGAGTGAAAGTACCACCAATGTTTGTCTCCCAAGCATTGATTTTGTAAAGTTTGACTTTTTAATATTTCCTACCCAATTTGACTAGTAACGATTATCTCATCAAAAGCATCAAGCATTACCATTGCTAGTGCTATCGCCCTTTAGCACTTTTAATAGTCATGGACCAGAAACATAAAGTTAATAATTTATACCTCCCAATTTGCCCACCATTAATGGATCTGATCACCAAGATCCAATTCACAGCCCCAACAAAAATCCTAAGCCCAAGACTTATCATTTTCAATCTTCCTCCATTCATGACATCTTGATCCTATTTTAAATTTTTACCTTATTCAATCCTATCATATTCAATGCAATTCTTCCCCCAAGGAGCCATGGCTTCCTATAAATCCAAAACTTGGGGTTCTCAATGGATATGATCTTGTAATGCAACAAAAAATTGCCAAATTTCATGTAGATTCATAGGAATTCATCTCCAAGAATGACGAGATTATACCAAAATTTTATCATTGTCTTGTGAAGGTATTCAATCTCTCAAACACTCAAGCATCCAAGCTCTTAAATATTCAAGCATTTAATTTTTCAAAATTCCAAGTATTCAAAATCTCAAGCTCTCAAGTTTCTTCAAGCAACTAACAAGCTGCAATCAAGCTTCCACATCAAGGGAGAAACAACCTTAGCATCTTGGAGCAACATGTTTGTTTGGGGTTGTGCTCTTTCCTCTTTCTTGCATTTGATATTATCTTTGATTTTATAGCTCTATTCTCTAATCTCCTTTGTATACTAGTTTTGTTTTATTCATTATATTTGCATCTAGTTATCATTTTGGAGCATTTGGCTTGCATTTTTTATAAACAATATTTTTGCTTTTTGTCCTCTAGCAGGGTCCTTGTACCTCTTGGTCAAGGAACTTCCTTGTATCTATCATTAGGTCATTAATTTACTACATTAGTTTTATTATACTTAATTTTTAAGTGAAAGTGCTATTGAATTATAGGTTTGATGGCATTATTGCTCCTTGTTTTGGACATAGTCTCAAAGAGCAGAAGCATTGTTAGTCAAAATGTGTCAATAGAGTTATTGCTAAATTAGTGGCACTTTCACCATTGATCATTTAATCCATGCTTTTGTCATTTTATCATCTTTTAGCTCATATCTAAACAAGGGGTTGATGCTCTCCAAGGGAGCTTGATCCTCTCCTCTAACTCAGACAAACCCCTTTACCATTGATCTCTTCTTTTTCTATTTGTTTTGTAGGATAGCAAAAGTGCCATCAAGACACAATAGCATTGATAGTGTTTGCACAAGACTGCCAACACTTTTTGTCTCTATGGTAGAACAAAGTTCTCTTAAACTCCTATCCCTTTCATTTTAGCATTTAGGTTTTAGATCTATTTACTATTTATAAAATCAATTTTTTTTTTCGTTATTCATGAAAATAAAGAAAAAGAGAAAATGAACTAGTTTGTTCTAATCATTTAGGGTACCATCTTCAATCTTGTTATCATCAAAATCAAAATCGCACATACTTGCATTTAGGTTGTTTGTTGCATCTTTTTAAGTCACTACCCTTTAAAAAAATCACTTTTACTTTCATCATTAAATAAAAAATTATTTTAGTTTTGGGCCTTGATTGTTACATTTGTATGATGCATTAGGGCTATATTAAGGTTAATCTTTGTCAAATAAAATCTTAGGAGAAAAGTAGGTGTTCTTCAACTAGTCCATCAAACTTCAGACTTTAAGCTCATAAACTACCCTGATCCTCAAGGTGATAAAGAAAAGGGAAAGCGTCGTGAAGAGACCCTTTGCAATTCACTTCTAATCTCCCTTCTCACACATTAATGGTGGATTTTATATTTAAAACTTTTAAAGGAATAATAATTCAAAAAATAAATCAACATAACTATCTTCAAAAAAAAAAGTCAACCTTAGTTTATGTGAACTTGTTATCCTGAAAAAGAATGGAAAGTGCCTTTTGATGTCTATGAGACCTTACAATGTTTTTTGACCTTAGGCCATTAGGGATGATGCTTTTTGATGAATGCTTCATGATCATCATATTGAACTTTTATTGAAGCACACTAAAGCATGATACAAATGCACATTGATCATCGGATTCAACTTTTGTTGGACCACACCGAAGCATCGTGTACATCCCATCCCCCATTATTAGGATTTGAACCTTGGACCTCCTATTTAGATTTCCAAGGTCTTCACAACTATCATATTTGATAACATAACATTATTGTCCCATAACTTGTTTTGCAAAGGGTTTGAGATAGCAATTAAGGATCTTAGGGCACTTTTGCAAGGAGGTGGACATGCAAGTAAATACCACCAAAACCATGATCATGATCATCTATAATCAAAAGAAAAAGAATCAATTATATTTTTATTTTGAAGAGATCTTTTTCAAGAAATACTATAGTACAAATATCATGGAATAGATTTCAATAATAAGTTGAGTTGGAAAACATGTAGAAGAAGAGAACATTAAAAGGATGAAGATCATTTTTTGCATTATAAAATAGTAAAGAAGTTGAATTATGAAATAAGAAGACTATATGCTTTTTATTTGAATTATTAATCATATCAATGATATTGTACTAGTGTTAAGTGTGGGCTAACAACACATCAAACACAAAATAAAGGTAAATATAAAAGATTTAAAAATGTTTGATTACAAACAATTTCAAAATAAAAGAAAAAATTTATTAAGTGTGGGCTCACAACGCATCAAACACAAAATAAAGGTAAATATGAAAGATTTAAAATGTTTGATTACAAACAATTTCAAAATAAAAAAATAAATTTGATATAATTTGATTTAATGTTTGAGGAAGGATTTTTTTTTTTTTTTTTTCCATAAGATGTGTATAATATTTCATTATTGTTTTTTTCGGTTGCATAGGAGATTTGGTGGCAACCACATTATTTTTAGTAACTCACAAAATGCAAGGTTCAAGCCACAGGTCTTCCACCAAACCTATTCCGTTGCTTCCACCAGAGGGCTTTATAATATTTCATTATTATTAGTCCCCGAAGACTAGGTGGATTGGTAAGTGCTTGTTTGGCTAGGCACTTACCAAGAAGACACCCAAGTTCAAACCTCAGGGATAGCTTGTTTGCAAAGGTAGTAGTTTGATTTGAATCCTTTGAGTGTACGTCAGACCGATGATGATGGTATAATTGATACGAATCCCGAGCGACCGATGGTCCCCTTCACGCCGGATCAACAATAACGAAGTAGAATAGGTTTGGTGGAAACAACCCATATGATTTGAACTCTACACTTATTAATTACTAATTAAATAGTGTGGTTATGAATGAATGAAAGATTTTAATTACGTCCGTGAGACCCAAATATGGTCTATGGGACCTCAAATATGGAAGTACAACTACTCAAATCATATCATATGATCTTTAATATCTTTGAGAAGGTTGTTCCTTCTCCTGCTGATTTGTGTTAGCAATTCTCCAACTTTTTTATTTTCCTGTCTTCAAATAAATCTGTAATAAACTCGTTCCCAAGTGTTTCTTTGTATTTGTCATGGATATCCGAAAAACTTGAGCATTTATAGATGAAGTGTTCCTCTCGTCTCTACCGCCTCGTGCCGCATAGAGTACATATCCTTTCTTCCCATTGTTCTTTGGGCGTTGTCCATCTCCCCGTTTCACATCTAAGCCTATGAGAGCTAGTCCTTATCTCGAGCAATGAGTATTTTTTCCTTCCACTTGATTTCAGCGCCTATATACGCTTTTTCCTTGTGGTCATACGTTGGGTTAAAATTTGCAATATAATATTGTCTTTTCCCGCTTGCATTTTTCCACATTCCACTTCCCGAACTTTTCATTCACATAATTTTTAATGTCTTTGTTGACATTTGGGCATTCATTTATGTTGATTTCCCAACGTTTCATCCATTTCTGATTTTGTTTCATCCACGTATTCTTTCGCCTATGCAACTCTTCGTCCCTAACTGCTCTAGGCCATCTATCATTTGTCATGTTTTCTGTTTTTTTCAAGTAACATAACAACTTGGTCATAGCAATTGCTTCTAAAGGGAACATTCCAGTTCAACTAGAATAATTTCATAAGGGGTTGTGGCCTTAATTTTGAGAAAGTTTGTGATTAGATATTTTTGAATCCTTTCTATTTGCCTCCATTTTGCATTTTTTGTGCCACTAGCCCACACCTCGCAACCATACAACAAAACCGGTGTAACAAGTAGGCCAAATAAGACCTTGGTGGTCTTCCAGTCCCACAACTCGGCATTCCTACACCTGTTTTGAAGTGCATATAGTGCTCTCCAACCACTTTGAGTTCTTTTCATCCTACATGTATTCCAATTAAGTTTGTCATGAAAGTCTATGCCCCGGTATTTGTATTCTACTACTACATCAAGCGGTTCTCCCGCAAACTGAAATTTGAGTTGTTGCTTCTTCTTTTTGCCGAAAAAATCATAATTTTTGTTTTGCTCGTGTTCACTCGCATCCCAACTTCTTTACAAAAGAGTTCTAGAGCTTGAAGGTGATCTTCTAGATCTTTGGTCGTTTTGGCCACAAGAATTACATCATCTCGCATACATGAGGAGTTTTACCACATATTTGGCTAAATGCACACCCTCTCCCCCAAATTTGTTTATCCATTCTTCTAACTTGTCAATGTACAACCCAAATAAGGCTGGAGATAGAGGGCAACCTTTTTTGACACCTATGTCACTACCAAAACATTCAGATAACCCTTCCTGTGTTCTGATTCTAGCTTTTACATGCTCATATAGTCTGTGAATTGGAACCTCTAGCTCTTCCATTCTGCTCCATAATTTTTTCCTAGGCACTGTGTCAAATGCCTTTTTGAAGTCTACAAAACAACAAAAAGCCTCCTCTTTTTGTCCCATATTTTTTCCACTATGTGTCTAAGCGTGATACAATGATCAATAGTTGAGTGTTTGGGCCTAAAACCCGCTTGCCCCTTTGCTCTCTTTCCCTTTTCTTTCGCCCATATGCTGATCCTACGCTCTATCATACTCCCAAACAACTTTGCAAAGAGAGGGTTGATCATGATAGTTCGATAGTTTGAGGGATTATTTACATCTCCACTTTTAAACAAAGGAATGGTCAAGCTAGTTGTCCACTCCGTAGGGAAGCCATTTTGTATGACCTCATTGAAAATTTCTTTGATTTGCGGTGCCAAGATATCTACCCCCATTTTATATGCTCTGCTTGAAGATTGTCTATGTCATGGGTTTTCCAGTTGCTAACTTTTTTATCCCTTGAATAATGTCTTCAATTGTGAAAAGTTCTTTCTTGACAATGATAGTAGGGGGTGTCTCCTGCTGGTTACTACGTTGATACAGCTTGTTTTGAATACTCCAACCACTGATTAACTGTTATGTTATTTTCAGTTTGCATCCTTTTCATGCTTAGTTCCTTCCAAAATTTCTTTGGTTCATGCTTCCCTAAATAAATCAATTCTTCCCTCCTTGTTTTAGTGTATTCTTCTTTTTTTGCCCTTACCAGTTTCTCATATGCTTTTTTGTTTGCTCTTGTTTTACCCGTTGGTTCCTTTAGTAATCTTCGCATTTTTTTGCAATCTTCATCGAACCATGGGTTGGTTGGGAAGCTATTCCTTTCTTTCTTTTTAGGATTAGCTCTCTTGCATTTGTTTAGAGATTCTTCAATAACTTGCATTAACCATTCACTCTTACTGTAATCTCTACTACTGTGATGTAGTTCTTCCCTTTCCTGTAACTTATTATTTAATACTGCTCTAAAATTTTGCCGATTTTCATCTGTTAAGAGAATGTTTCCCTTGTGAGGATATTTATTTTGATTGCCTTGCAAGTGTTTTTCCCTTGGTTTGTCTCCATGCATTCGAAGTTTCATAACAATTGGGTTGTGATCTGACTTAAGTTCCACTGGAGAATCTTCCACTTCTAGCTCCTCTATTTTTGGTATGTAATTCTATGAGCATATTACATAGTCTATTACACTTTGTCCCTTATATGTTTTGCATGTATACTTTCCTGAATTTTTCCATTTGTTCATCCCATTGCAAATAATCAAATTGTATATGTTGCAAAGACCTAACAACTCTTCTCCATATTGCGTGATAGCCCCATGCTCATCTTCTGAAGTCCTGGTCCACTGTTGATTTTCCTCTTCTGGCATCCAAAGAGGATTAATCTCAATATATTTGTTACCTTCTAGAATGTTAGCTTGCTTATTTGTTGTCCTTGCATTGAAATCTCCAATTAATATAATATCCCCCAACTTACTGTATATTGAAATGTCTCTTTTTAGGGAGGAGTATGGGTCTTCTCTGTTAAGGTCATGTTTCTTATAGAATTTAGAATTCTTGGGAGCAAAATAACATGTTGCTATGCTAATAACTGACTTATTTTCTAGGATCTTTATCCAAATGTACTGTTTGTTTTCATCTTGTTTTTCAATTTTAATGACCCTATCCCATTCCTCTTTTATTAAAACCATAATACCCCCATGCCCTTTGCCATTTTCTGTTGCTTTATTCCATATTGCTATTTTTTTGTATCCCACAAATTCTGGAGTCCTACATCCATCGTGTTCATGTGTTTCCGTCAATATGATTATATCTTTGTCTCTAGCAATGGGCCCTAACCCGGGTCCTCTTCTCCAAGGGAAACCTCTACAGTTCCAACTTACCATTGTAAGATGTTCCCGGGCGGGCCATACTCCCTATTTATTTTGGATTTGTTTAGATGTGATGTATGCCTTTCCATTTCTTAAATATGTCTGTTTCCCTTCATTCCTTGCTGCCCTCACCTTTTCCCATTCCTTATTTCTTTCTTCCTGTTGTAAAAATGTTAGGTCATCATCTAAATAAAATTGTGACCCTCTCAACATGCCTCTGTTTTTAAGTAACCTTATTTTATCCTCGTAGCTCATCAATGTGACCCGAATATGTCTATCTCTAGCCTCCTTCTCTCATCTCGCCAATTCTCGCTTACTTTTTTAATCCGACCCTTCCATTGTAATCGATCTGACAAGAATTCCCTGGTTAAACGATTTGTGTCTTCCCTGTCCCCATAATCTTTCAACCCTTTGATGATTATATTTGTTAACTTCTCATGTCTTTCTTTCTCTTATGTTATTTGAATTTTTACTTGCTTCTCTATCAACTCTTTTTGTTGATTGACTAGTTCTTTTACTACTTGAGACCATGTCTTTGTCTTTGCTAATTCATTTCGTAGCTCATTTTCTCTTGTTTCAATGTTTTGGAGTGTTTTCTGTACCTCTTTTATTTGATTTGCATTTGTTTTTTCCACCTCTATTGCATCATTGATTGGGGGATGGATGGCTTGTTTGAGGACATGCCATTCACGTTGACCCATGTTTGCAAGGTTTTGTAGCTTTGACACTTGCTCCTTGAGTTGGTTGTTTTCTTTTTCCAGCCTCCGAATGGTGTTTATAACCTCATCTGATTTAGTTTCTCTTAATTTCTCCCTCCTTTCCATGCTTTCAAGTTTCTCTTTCATCTTCATTAGCTCTTGCACATAAAGTCTTGGTGCCCACATGAGTGGTGTAGTTGTCGGACTGTAAGTTTCTTCCTCATCTGAAAACTCATTTTGGTGATTTGCCTTTGATTGTTCCTTATTCTCCACCTGTTTATGTGGTAGAATATTTTTTATTTTTATTTTTTGATATGCCCTTTTCATTGTTGTTGCCCTTGCTCGAGCTTGTCGACGCCTTAATATCCTCCAATCATTGTTTCTCATTGACATATATTGGTTCTTGCAATTGTTGCTTCCCTTCTTCCATTTTCAAACCCTTTATAGCCGAACCCTCTGTACTATTGATCCGTTGAAATAAATGTGTAATAAAATCCTCTTGCTCTGCAAACCCTCTGCTGCAAACCCTTGCTGATAATAAAACCTTCTGTCGCAAACCCTTATAACGAATGTATTTCTCCTACCTACTTAAATTGCTTTATAAATCGAAAGAGGACCAAAAAATATGCTTACCCGATGAAATAGATGTTTAATACAATATTCTGCCGCAAACCCTCCTTGCTCTGCAAAAACCCTTTGCCGCAAACTCTTTAATTTTTTTTTTGTGCTGATATTTCTTGTCTGGAATGTACAGTTCAAATATTCTTCGTTCTATCGGCTCTGCTTCAATATTGATACAATATTCCTAAAATTGCTTAAACATCGGCTCTGGAATGTATTAAACATCTATTTATTGTCAGTTCAAATATTCTTCGTTCTTCGTTCTATCGGCTCTGCTTCAATATTCTTCGTTCTTCGTTCTTCGTTCTATCGGCTCTGCTTCAAGACGATGCGACTTGCGAATCTTGATTGAAACTATTGATATTACCTAACCAATAACCAAAAGAAATATATATATATATATATATATATATTATTATTATTATTATTATTATTATTATTATTGACGATACTCAGCGTCCTGGCCACAAATCTTCCATCAATCATTGTGCTCCGCTCCACGCCACGTTGTTCAGTCCAATTCTCACCGTCAAAACACCGTCGTCTTCCGCGCTGTACATTCTTCTCCACATTCTAGACCACCTTCGAGCCCCTTCATTGGCCCAAATATCCACGTCACACCAACCAGCCTTATGTCACCCTTAAAAACAAAAATATCATCCCCAGATGATACGAAGACGATTCCTCCCAAGGCCCTCATTGCGCCACGTGTCTCGTAAGCCAAAGATAACCGTGGCACACACTACACAATACACCCAAATCTCCCTCACCACACAGAAGGAAAGAACACAATAACTACATTGAATAGCAGCGAACATTTCTCGTACAGCAATTCTCCACCAGCCATGGCCGCCACCATCATCAATCCCCTTCTCTCCACCGCCACCAAAACGCCGCTCCCCGGCCGCCTGGCGGCGCTGCCGCCGTCGCCGATTTTCCGCCACCGCGTCCGCTGCAACCTCCAGACCCCTCACAAGCTGCCAGCGGCGCTCATCGCAACGACGCTCCTGGCCGCCCCGCCGCTCGCTCTGGCGGACTCCACCTCCCCTCCGCCGCCGCCGCCCATTGGAGCGGAAGCCCTCCGCCAGAGCGCCGCCCAGCCGCAGGCCGCCTCACCCTTCGCCCCCGCCGCCGCCACCCAAGCGCCGCCGCCGCGCGCCGCAGGCGACCTCCCCGAGGGCTCCCAGTGGCGCTACAGCGAGTTCCTCAACGCCGTCAAGAAGGGCAAAGTCGAGCGCGTCCGCTTCAGCCGCGACGGCTCCTCCCTCCAGCTGTCCGCCGTCGACGGGCGGCGCGCCACCGTGACGCTCCCCAACGACCCGGACCTGGTCGACATCCTCGCCATGAACGGCGTCGACATCTCGGTCTCCGAGGGGGACACCGGCAACAACCTGTTCAACGTCATTGGAAACCTGCTGTTCCCAATTCTCGCCTTTGGGGGGCTCTTCTTCCTCTTCCGCCGCGCGCAGGGTGGACCGGGCGGTCCCGGTGGCCTGGGCGGGCCTATGGACTTCGGCCGCTCCAAGTCCAAGTTCCAGGAGGTTCCTGAAACCGGCATCACCTTTGCTGACGTGGCGGGCGCGGACCAGGCCAAGCTGGAGCTCCAGGAGGTCGTGGACTTTTTAAAAAATCCCGATAAATATACAGCCTTGGGGGCAAAAATTCCCAAGGGGTGTTTGCTGGTAGGGCCGCCGGGGACCGGAAAAACCCTGCTGGCGCGGGCGGTCGCTGGGGAGGCAGGGGTGCCGTTTTTCTCGTGTGCGGCGTCGGAATTCGTGGAGCTCTTTGTCGGGGTGGGGGCTTCGCGGGTGAGGGATTTGTTTGAAAAGGCGAAGGCGAAGGCGCCGTGTATTGTGTTTATTGATGAGATTGATGCCGTTGGGAGGCAGAGGGGGGCGGGATTGGGGGGAGGGAATGATGAGAGGGAGCAGACGATAAATCAGCTGTTGACGGAGATGGACGGGTTTTCGGGGAATAGTGGGGTGATTGTTTTGGCGGCGACGAATCGGCCGGACGTGCTGGATTCTGCGCTTCTGCGGCCCGGGAGGTTTGATCGGCAGGTGACGGTCGATAGGCCGGACGTTGCCGGGAGGGTGAAGATCCTTGAGGTAGGGAGACGGTTTCGATTTCTCGTGATTGAAAATTTGCAATTGAATTTTGGTGTATTTTGAATAAATTGGTATTAAACGACTTTTATTATTACTATTTTTAAACCGATTCATAATATAGTAATATAGTGGTATTGTTACAACATGTTATTACAACTAGTCAATTACTCATGCATATAAGATTAGAATCAAAAGAGTATTATAAATGGTTGACTATTATTATTATTATTAATAATTAATTAAGGGGATTGAAACTTGTCCACCTCTATACATCACTGACCACATTATATCACCACCGCATAGTTTGAATCAGCAATTGGCAGTTATGCATGTATAGCTCTTGGCAAGATTTGAAGCTGGGTTAGCAATTGGCAATTATGCATGTATAGCTCTAGGCAAGATTTGAAGCTGGGTGTCCTTGAAAGTTGATTAAGTAATTTAACTGATATTTGAACATCTAACAAATAGCAAGTATGTATGTATAGCTCTTGGCAAGATTTGAAGCTAGGTCTTCTTTTTAAGGTTGATGAATTTGAAAATCTAGAAATTTAACTGGTATTTGAACATCTAACAAAAGCAATTACTTGTGTATAGTTCTTGGCAATTTTTGAAGTTGGGTGTCCTTCTTGAAAGTCTAGAAATTTGGAAATTAAGGAATTCAACAGGTTGAGTTTATACCATTTGACATCGTTATTATTGTTAATATTACTCACATACATGGGACCTAAGACCATGAGGTACACTGTCTAGTGCTTAGGGGAGTTGGACTCTTGACCTCTTTACAGTGAGCATCCCACTTACCACTGTTCACCAAGACCTCATGCAATTGGAATATAATGTGGCCTGTCATTGAGGAAGATGCTGCAACTGCATTCATGTAGGATGCAAATATCAGTTTGAGATTTGGATAAGAAATTTTCTACGTCCAACTGAATTTAGTAATAGAACATTTTGGAGGAGAGTGTAATGAAACGAAAGGAAACACAATTGTCATTGCACTGTGAAATGCACACGACATAGTTTATAGGATAGGGCAATGAGAGAACTGTATTGGTATTGGGATGGAATTGTTCTAGTTGAAGTTTTTGGCAAGATTTGAAGCTGGGTCTCCTCTTTGAAAGTCGAAGAATTTTATAATTGGAGGATTTAACTGGTTGAGTTCATGCCATTAGATATTATTATTATAACTAATGTTATGCATGTACACGAGACCTAAGATTACAAGAGAGACATGTAAATGAGACCTAAGACCACAAGGGACAGTGTCTAGTGCTCAGAGGACTTGAACCCTTAACCTCTTCACAGGCAGCACCCCTACTCACCACTCCCCACCACGACCTAATGCAATTGGAACATAATGGGGTATGTCACCGAGGAAGATGTTGCAACTGTATTCATGGAGGATGCAAATACCAATATTAGAGTTGGATAAGAATATTTCTGTATCCAATTGAATTTAGTAATGGAACATTTTGGAGGAGAGTGTAATGATACAAAGGGAAACATCGTTGTCGTTGCACAGTGAGATGCACATGACATCGTCTATAGGATAGGTCAATGTGAGAACTGTATTGGTTTTTGGATGGAAATGATGCTAGTTGAAGCTCTTGGCAAGATTTGAAGCTGGGTCATCTCTTTGAAAGTCGATGAATTTGATAATTAAGGAAGTTAATTGGTTGTGTTCATGATAATTATTATGATTAATGTTACGCATATAAACGGGACCTAAGACCACGAGAGGCACATAATTGGGACCTCTAAGACCACAAGGGGCATTTTCTGGTGCTCAGGGAACTCGAACCTTTGATCTCTTTAGAGTGAGGACCCACACTCTCCACTCTCCCTCAAGATCTCATGCAATTGGAACATAATGTGGCCTGCCTCTGAGGAAAATGCTGCAACTGTATTCGTGTAGGATGCAAATACGAATTTTAGATTTGGATAAGAAAACTTCTGCATCCAATGGAATTTAGTAATGGAACATTTTGGAGGAGAGTGTGATGATGCCAAGGGAAACATCACTGTTGTTGCACACTGAAATGCATATGGCATAGTCTATAGTATAGGGCAATGTGAGAAATGTATTGGTTTTGGGATGGAAATGCTGCTAGTTGACTCAAATAATAGACAACATTTGGCATGAATTGAATGTATTGGAAGGCAAATGGTCTAGTGATTTTTTATAAGAGAAACATAACAGTTGCTTGTTGCTTGTTGAGTAGAAATGCTGTATGAAAAAGCCTATCGACTAGGAAACTGGATGTATTGTATTTATATTGGATGGAAAATGATGCTGTTCAATTTGAATAGTAGAAATTTTGTGGCTTACAATTGTCTTCAATGGAAGCACTATCTTTGGATTGACAAAAAAAAAGCCAGTGGTCAAGTGAAATGCAACTCCAGATAGCCTATGGTCTAGAAAAATATGGGAACCGTATTTCACTGGGATGAAATGCTGCTATTGGATTTGATTAGTAGAAAAATTCTTTGGTTGCAATTGAATCTAATAAAAACATCTTTTTGTACTTCTTCAATAACAAATTATCATATTTAATAGTTGAGTAGAATGCGAGACAACAGCCTACAAACCTCAAAAGTGCGGTAACTGTATTCATTTAGGATAACAATGCTGCTATTAGGTTTTGCTAGTAAACAATTTCTAGTTTTGGCTTTGTAAGATATGTTTATAGTTCTTCCTCATCTAGCTTTGATCTTGCATATTTTGTTATTTGGGTTGTTGACTTTCATTCTATGATCCACTAGAAAGTGCTTTAGTTGCCTGATAATTTTCTTCTTGCCATTGTTGAAGTAGGGAAAACTTTATTTGTTGGCCTCATAAGCTACATTTATTGTTCTCCCACTTTTTAATCCAACTTTATTTTTTAAATGGGTTATATGGGATTGAAACTCGCCCCACCCGTATTACGTCATGACCACATGGTCCTACCACAACAAGCTTGGCAATTATGTATATATTGCTTGGTGAGATTTGAACTTTGGTTTCCTCTTTGAAAGTTGAGGACTCTAACCAATTGAGCTAAATGCTGTTTGATACTCTTTAGTCCAAATTTGATTTTGCATTTCTACTGTTGAATTCCCGTTAAATGACTTGGGTTGTTAGTGCCACGATATAGTAGAAACCTCTTTAGTCGCCTGATATTTTTCTCTTTCCATTCTTGGCATGCATTACTGTGTCTTGGGTTGTTAATTTAAATGCCATGATATGGCAAAAACTACATTTGTTGTGTGACAATTCTCTTCTCTCTATCCTTGGAACAGAGAACGCATGCATGATCTTTCTTTAAAATGAGTGAACTTTTGCCTTAAACTATATGTGAGATCTTAGTTTACCAACTATTAAAAGCAGGTAAAACTTACGATGAGATTCGTGCCTGCCTGGGTTACAGTGGGTTTATGTTCTTATTGTGTATGTATGGATGTCATTGAAACAAGATTTCATGTTTAACAATATACCCATGAGAGAAAACCTAAAACATAAACAACTTTAGTTAGTTACTGCAACTGTAAAGTCTGGTTGTTATAGAAAGAGAGATTAAGGCCAAGTACTAAAAAACATAAAGCTTTAATCTGGTATGCTACTTGATTTTCTCATTCATTATGCAAATGGCATGGCAGGTTCATTCAAGAGGCAAGGCATTGGCAAAAGATGTGGATTTTGAGAAAATTGCAAGGAGGACACCTGGATTCACTGGTGCTGACTTGCAAAACTTGATGAATGAAGCTGCCATTCTTGCTGCCCGGAGAGACTTGAAGGAGATTAGCAAAGATGAAATTGCTGATGCTCTTGAAAGAATCATTGCTGGCCCAGAGAAGAAGAATGCTGTTGTCACAGAAGAGAAGAAGAGACTAGTTGCATATCATGGTAAATTGAAACATGCTTCAAGTAATCTTGATATGGTTTTTTCTTCTTCTTCTTTTTTCCTTCCCCAGTTGTTAGAGTGGGATCAATTTGTGCTAAGATATATAAAAAATGTTTCTATGAGATGGTTTTAAAATGGGATTTGTATGATCTGAATTTTCATATATGTATACACAGGCATATATATTCTTTGTTTCAAGTTTTGACTCTATAACCTGGTTGTGTGAGCTATCCGTATTACATGTGTATATGTGCATGTGAATGTCTATTGCATGTGTATGTCCATTGTATACTTTTGTACCATGTACACTGCATGCTCATACATTAGTTTTATTTTGTTAATCGAATGATGTTAATTCCAAATTCATACCTGCAGATCATTGCTGACCTAAACATTGACTGCTTTTGCACATTTTGTTTATTTTGTCTTTTGTAGAGCAAACATGAACACAGCATTCTGGCTTACAGACAAAATATCAGGTGTAGCTACCTTTGGAAGATACATGATGTCCTGTTCTAGTCACCAATTCCTAACTTGATTTTTTCACATCAAGTGGTTTCAAAGTGGAAGTATGGATGTTGGTCTAATTTCGATATTGATCACTGGTTTTTGCTATTGGATGGTCTATATTTCATTGAACCGAAGTACTTATAGTAGCAGCCATAGACTTATCATTACCTCCAGAAAGATATGTATCTGTACTGGTAGCCTTAGCAAGATCACTTCTCCTGTCTCCTTGATCTTGTTCTTTATATTGCTAGAAGGTCAGCTGAAGTCATCACTTTACTATTTCTTTGTGAATTCTCTGAATATCCTTAATCACAATTCATGAATTTTTAGACCTGTAAATCAATGAATGAAATGCTTGCATGACTCCAACATTCAGAGAAATGATGATGCGGTCCAAAACTAATAGCACCAACAGAAGATTGCTCTTCTAAAACATTTTGAGTACTGTTTTCTGACCTTAGGATACTCATGGTAGTATGGACCGCCACATACTTTGTGTCTTGTGCAGCCATGTTTGTTCCTAAACATTTTGTAACTGGATGTTCTGGGAGCTTTTATATGTAAATGCATGCTTTTTGCAGTGTCTTTGTCCCTTCAGGAAGAAGAGCAGCTATTTTATAATGTTCTTCTGACAAATGCCATTTTCTATGTTTATAACTTTAGTTTCAATCCTTGTATCTTGGTTCTCTCATGCTTCTCTCTGGCATCTCTCTTTCTTTGTTTTTTGTGTTTGTCTGAAACTTTCTTCGAGGTTTCCTAAATTAAAGAAAGTCATCTGTTAATGATATGTATGATAAGTATAAAAAAGAGCAGAAATTGACTAATCACTTGGAACTTTGTCTTCAATATAGAGGCTGGTCATGCTCTGGTTGGTGCACTTATGCCAGAGTATGATCCTGTTGCTAAAATTTCAATCATTCCTCGTGGTCAAGCCGGAGGTTTGACATTCTTTGCTCCTAGTGAAGAGAGATTAGAGTCTGGGCTTTATAGCAGAAGTTACCTTGAGAATCAGATGGCAGTTGCACTTGGCGGAAGGTAAGGATGCATGATATTAGCAATCTCCTCAAACAGCTATATTGAGTATGAAGCGATTTTGAAAAATTATGTGGACTGAATATCTGGTTGTTTGGCATACAGGGTGGCAGAAGAAGTTATTTTTGGGAAAGAAAATGTTACAACAGGAGCCTCCAATGACTTCCAACAAGTCTCTCGTGTTGCACGGCAGATGGTTGAAAGGCTTGGTTTTAGCAAGAAAATTGGACAAGTATCTCTGGGAGGAGGTGGTGGAAATCCATTTCTAGGGCAACAGGTAATTTTAATCACATCATATATGAGTTTGAAGTTCATATTCTGTGATCACCAGATAAAAAGACATTTTATTCTCATATGGAGTCTAACTGTTGATCTTCTTGCAGATGTCCCCACAAAAGGATTATTCTATGGCAACTGCAGATATCATTGATTCTGAAGTCAGAGAGCTTGTTGAGCGGGCATATGACAGGGCTAAAACATTAGTCACAACACATATTGACATTCTTCACAAATTAGCAGACCTTCTGATAGAGAAAGAAAGTGTAGATGGAGAGGAGTTCATGAGCTTGTTTATAGATGGAAAGGCTGAACTATATGTTTCTTAAGATTTTTTAACTAATGTATTTATATAATAGGTCACACATTATGTATTTTGTGGGCTGAAATCAAAATTCAAAATATCAAAGACACAAACTTGTAACGTAAGGAAACAACGGTCTCTGCTGGAGACGTTGTAGGTTGTGTAACATCATACCTTACAACAAAGTTTCAAGAAATGATTAGCAAAGACAAACACTCTGAGAAGTCACCTTGTTTTAGATTCTTGATTGTGCATTACTTACCTTGAAAAATTTTCATGTAACAGTGTAAAATGAAAAGTTATTATGAGAGGCTGAACTAGAAATACTTTTTCCTAAACAAATATCTAGTTCTTGATTTTTGTTTTTGTCTTTCTCCTATACTGAATTAGATATACTTGCCCTTATTTTTAACTTTTTGTTTCACGAGAACTCTTGAAAATAAAGTTACAACTAGAGTTGATAACTTGCATCAATGTTTTGGATCGCAGTACTTGAACAATCATCAGAGTGAATGATGAAATGGAATGTAGGTCTGAGCTGATGGGTTGATGTGTTCCCTTATTATTCGTGTGTTCCCACTATATACTAGGTCTAGTCTTAATGCAACACAAAAGTTCGGTCATTTTCAGATGGTAATAATGTTACGGTTTTTCGACTTACTAATCACTGTGGAACAATCATCAGAGTAACTGATAAAATGGAATGCAGGTCTGAGCTGATTGGTTGATGCATTCTCTTATTATTCTTGTATTCCCACCATATACTAGGTCAGTGTCTTCATACGACACAAAAGTTCGTTCATTTTTAAATGGGCACAATCTCGCAGTTTTCTAACTTTCTAGTCACTATCTTGCAATACAAGATTGTCGATGAACTTTGCATGCTCATAACCTAGTTAATGGGAGTGGATCAATCACAACACGTTGAAAATGGAGGAATTACTAATAACAAAATTCTAGAAAAAAAGAAACTCTATTTAACAAATCTTGCAAAAGTTTTGAAGCATTGTTGTATAGGATTAGTAGAAAAGCTTGAAGTAATTATTTTTATTCAACTTCTATTGGGCTCTCTAGTTGATCTTAGCATAGACAAGGATAGCTGCATCATCAAGGCTTTATTATATGCCCTTCATCAATAAGTGGGTGCACAGAACTATCAGGTCATACAAGAGTGCCTTTGAATCATAAATCTTGTATTTGTAATGTACTATACAATGATTAATATTTTATGCAACTTTATTGACATTATCATACATGTTCAGGAGTTGAACTATTATCGTTAGACTGTATTTTTTCACTTTTGAATTCGAGGTGATATGCTTAATTTTTCAATATGCTTGCAACTCTTAGAATCAAACTCAAAACCTTGTGAATATGAGTCCATATCAAAAGCCTAGACCCATATAAGGTTCTAAATTGTGTCATACAAGGTCTTGAACTTTGTGAATCTTTCTATTTTCAAGATATGGGACTTGAATCCTTTTAGGAAGGGGAATGCTCCAAGGAAAACATAGAAGTGTTAGGTTTTTTGCTCGCATGTTGTTGTCGCCTGTTTGCTCTTTCATCGATCGCCATACCGCTAGTGCCCTTACAGGATCTAGACACACTGTGCCATTTTGTGTAACTACTCCACCTCGGGTGGGGGGCTCCTTCCCTTTCGATGGCTGCCTCTCAGGCCGCCATTTCACTGGTTAGTGAAGTTGCAGCTACGGAGAGCCATGGCACTAGTAAAACAACCCAGGAAGTTTATCCTGAAGGTAGTTCCTCTGTGCCGGACATAGTCCTACCCATGCAGGATTTTGATAAAGCTTGCAACTGGCTTGAGAGTCACACCTTGGTTGGGTACTTTCTGGGGAGGATTCCTAGTGACTCGCTAATCCGTCAATGGATTCAGCAAGTCTGGCATCCATATGGCATAAAAGTTGACCATATTCAAAATCTTACTAAAGGTTTTTTCATTTTTAGTTTGTCGATCTGCAACATGTCATTGCAGTTATGAGCAAAGGTCCTTGGTATGTTAGAAATACCCTTTTAATTCTTCAGCCCTAGCACCATAATTTTATAGTTTTTGATGTTTCCTTGTGTCCCCTAGTTTGGGTGGAATTCCTGGGTCTCCCTTTGCCCCTTTGGTCATTCTTGCCATAACTTGTCACACCCATTGGCAAGTTTGTGTGCATGGAGCCACATAAATTCTATGTTGTGCGACCATACAAATGCATCTACATTGAAATTGATCTCTCAAAGGACCTTAAGGATTCTATTGATATTCAGGTTGGTGAGACCCATTTCCAACAATGGGTGGTTTATATCAATCTCCCCAATACCTATTATCGATGTCAGTCTGTAACTCACAAGATAAAAGACTACCCTCTTATGGAGGGTCAATTCAAAAATCGAGCTCTAGTAGAGAAGTCAACACCTTCAAATATAGTTAAATCTACCCCTCCCGCTAATGGAGGGGAGGAATGGACATCTATCACTAGGAAGAATGGTAAAGGAAACCAATTGTAACCTTCTATGGGAGATGGTAAAAATAAGCCTTGATCGATCTCTCAGTCAAGGAGCTCTCATGCAACCTCTATAGAAGGAACTTCTATTTCTCTTCCTGTAGGTACCTCTAGTGGTAATAACAAAAATGTTTCCCCAACTCTTCAAGCCTCCCAGTCGGCTAAGCCATCAACTATGCCAGAGTCCATCCCCTCAAGCGGATGCCCTATCTCTCCACCTAATATGCCTAGTGAAGTTCCCTCATGAAACCCTCATCACTCTCGCAGTCCAGTTAGGGAGGCCTCAGGCATCCCTCTGGAGAAGCGATGATAGACATATTTTTTTGTGAAAACCATAATAGGTTTCTCACAAACACCTTTGAATATTTGGTAAATTTTGAGGACTCTGAGGTCATCGAAGGAAATATGCTCCTCGATCATGTCTCATGAAGTGCATGTCTTGGAATGTCAAGGGTTTGATAGATCCTATGCGCAAGTACATAGTGCATCAGGGTTTGGATGAATTCAAGATCAAATTTGGTAGTATTGATATTCTTTGCCTTCAAGAAGTCAAAGTCACTAACTTTATTTTATCTAGTACTTGCTCCTTTCTCTGGCCTCGAGGCCACACCTTTCATACTATGCATGACATAGGTAAAGGAGGGGCAATCATCTACCTTTCAGAACCTTATCATTCTAGATTGATCTCTTGGGGTTGTGACCCTTCTAATCATGTCATCTAGGTTGTGATGGAGATTGATGGCCATCTTCTTGGTGTGCTCAACATCTATGCACCTAATGATGCCAATGACCATTGTGCACTTTGGTGGTGGGTGACACTCTCTCTCCCCCTGTTATTTGGTTGCTCTATGGAGACTTCAATATGATTGAATTCCCACATGACAAGGTGGGTCTTCTTCCCATGAGGTGGGCCACAAGGGAAAGAGAAGCATGGCTTTTCATGAAAGAAAATTTGGGGCTCTCTGACCCCAATAGCTACTTTTTACCCTCTTCATTCCCTAGCTAGTGCTTGGTTCACATGGTCTAACAATCAATAGGGTGAGAGTCATGTTCTAAAAATATTGGATAGAGCCATGCTCTCAGATTTTGATATTTTCTCCTTTGAGCGGCCCTCATCTTCTTCTCCCTTTGTCTCTATCCACCCCGAGCTCTACTTGTCTGACCATTCTCCCATTTCCTTTTCCATTCTAGTTTCTTCTACCCCCACTCCTCTTTCTCGATCATAATTTTACCTTAATACCTCTATTCTGCACCACCCCATGTTGAGGGCCTATGTTATCAAAATTTGGAACCTAGTCCCTAGACCAAAAGGGGCCTCAGGCTAGATTGATTGGTGGAATGTTGCTATCCAATGCACTACCAGCTTCCTACGCTCACTTGGGTGTAAGATTGCTAAGTTTCATCATCACTCCAACGTTGCTCTTAAGTGGGAGTTGGAAGTGGCCTCAACTCAACTTCAATCCAATCCTTTCAATGAGGAGCTTCAGAGGCACCTTGCTATGGTTAAACACTAGCTTCTGATGGTAGAGCACTATGATGCCAAAGGGGCACAAATCAAGGTGAGGTTGCACTGGCTCAAATTTGGAGATAGGGTGACCAAGGAGTTCTTTCATCGCTTGCATCCTCACAATCAATTTTTGGGCATTAAAGCCCTTAACATTAATGGAGAGCATGTTTCTAAACTTCCTAGTATTCTCTCTACTTTTGAAGAGCACTACTAGACTATGTTTGCGGCTCAAGCCCGCTCCTCGCAATGTGACCAGGCTCTTAAATCCTACCTTTCTGTTGTCCCAGAGCGGCTTTTTGAGTCTCAAAGAGCTACCTATGAAAAGGCCCTCTCTTTGAAGGATCTAGAGGAAGCTCTTTCTCAGATGGCCAATGATAAGTCCCCTGGTCTTGATGGCTTCCCCTATGAATTCTACAAGTCCCTTTGGGACACTGTTGGGCCTGATCTTCTCAAAGTCTATCAGGAGGCCTTCTCTAAGGGTTCTTTGGGCCCTAGTATTAATCAAGGGATTATTAAATTTATCCCCAAGGTTGGTGATCCTAAAATCATCACCAATTGGAGACCTATTACTCTCCTTAATGTTTCCTATAAGATCATTGCCAAAGCCTTGGCTTTATGCATCCACCATCTCCTTCCTATTATCATGTGCTCCAGAGCAAACTGGCTTCATTCGGGGTAGGTTCATCCTTGACAATATTATTGTTGTCTGGGAAGGCATGGAGTGGGCTCACAATTCCAACCAATGATCATTGTTCATCAAAATTGACTTTGAGAAAGCCTATGATAGGATCGATTGGTCATTCATTCTAGCCATGCTTAAAGCTCTTGGTTTTGGGCCCTACTTCATTAGTTCTATGGAAATATTGTTTGTTGAGGCTTCAACTATTTTATCCATTAACAGACACAAGTCCTCAACCATTGGGCTCTTTCGATCCATTAGACAAGGCTATCCATTGGTACCATCCCTTTATGTCCTCGTTGCTGAAGGGTTTGGCTATTTACTAGCTCACCATGCCGCTCAAGGGTCTATTTGAGGAATTTCTCTCCTCGAAGGTGAGACTCAATTGATCAATGGTCATTTTGTTGATGACTCTTTCCTCACTCTTATTGAGGAAGAAGGTGTCATTCATTAGGCGCTTGCCTTCCTGGATACTTTTTGTCTAGCTTTTGGATCCTCCATTCAATGGAGAAAGACTCAATGTTATAGGTAGTCTCTTGACCCGATGCCCCACTAGCTTAGTCAATATCAATGGAAGATCATCCAAGAGGGGGAAATATTTCATTTTTTAGGTATTCCTTTTGCCTTTAATAGTTCATTTCAAAGTTGTGGAAGTATGTTATTAATAGGGTGGAACAGAAACTTACCTACTGGTCCACCAAGAAGCTCTCCCTTGCTGGTAAATTCTAAATTTGCACAAAAGTCCTTGTAACCACCCATGTTTATTATTCTTCCTATTGGGTCCCATCCAAAAATTGCTATAAGAAGCTTGATAAGCTTCTACGAGACTTTTTATGGTCCTCTTCCAATAATGGTTTGAGATTCCACCATGTTGCTTAGGAGTATTGTTGTCTTCCTAGAAGCCATGGTGGGCTTGGCATTCACAATACCCAACATCAAGGTTGGGCCCTCTATGTTAAGTGGGTCATCAGAGCCCTCATAGGTAATGAGGCTTAGAATATTCTCATTCGACACTATATCAGTGAAGGTTCCCCTTTTGGTCGTAAGAGTTGGAGGGGCATGGGGTTCCCTTCCCTCCTTGTTGCCCCTATGTCTATCAAAGTGTCAGGATCCTTCATCATTAGGAGCATTTGGAAAGCTTGGGAGAGTGTTAAGCCTTGGCTTAGATGGAATGGCTAGAGCTTCTGGCATGGCCTCTCCATCAACCAGATGAATGTTTGGTGGTCACCTGTTATCACCTACTAGGGTTCCCCACTTGCGTAGGTTCCTTGGGTTCATGCGCTTAGATTCTTTTGCAAAGGTGTGTGATGCATCACTAATTTATTTTCTCATCCTACTAGGGATTGGCTCCCTTGGGATGACTTTAGAGCTAAATTTGGGCTTAGTCACTCTGATAAGGATACTTTTGAGGTTATCAAGGCTGCTCTCCCTGACTCCATGTTACACAAGATTTTTGTGCTTTCACAATGACCTTGGTGGAAGGACTGGAAGTGGTATCTAGACACTCCGCTATGAAACTATAAGGCTTGATTGGGGTATGGATGGCTCTCTCCTTGCCTCCCCATGATTGATAAGCTCAATCAATGGTGGAAGGTCTCCTCCCCTCGACCTGTTTGGATGCGTAGGTTCTAGATTGCTTGGGCTCCTTTCTTGGAGCCCAAACTTTCCTATTTTTCCTAGAGTCTTTTGCACCAAGGGCTTCCTGTTGGGGAGCGTCTCCAACATTTAGGCATCCCTAACCCTTCTTGCCCTTTTTGTCTTCAATCTGAAGACTTTGTCCATATTTTTTGGGTTTGTGCTCGTGCTCATTCCCTTTGGGAGTGGCTTTTTCCTTTTTTAGACCCTATTCCTTCACCACGTTTGAGTGGAAGCATATCATTTTGGGAGACCCCCCGCCCTTGCCGACTATTTTCTTTGAAGTGTGGCACTTGTTTCGTATGGCGACCATGTTCAGCATATGGAGAGCTAGAAATGATTGTATCTTTGGTAAGTGTTCTTCCTCTTTGCACATCTCTGCTTTTGAGAAGTCTAATATTATTTCATCTGTGTATTTTTAGATTATAGTTCAAGCCAATAAGGTGGCCATGGAGCTCACTCATCTTCAGGAGCTTATTGATCAGTGGGGGAACACATCGTGCATAGTCAATCGGGTTCCTCTTGAGCAGGATACTCCTCGAAGCCGATCCAGGTCCAGACAATAGTGTCGCTCGCTCCCAAACTGCACTCCTATCCCAGCTCAAGGTCCTTACAGAGATGGTCGTGGCTACTTGACTATTCCTCTCTCCCCCCAACTCCTCGACTTGATGCCTGGGACAATTTAGGAGCTTCGATGATTAATGTGGGGGGGGGGGGGGGGGGGGCCAGAGGGTGGCTAAACCCATATAATGGAGCCTCATCATTATGTAATCAGTTAGTTTTGTTGTCCATCAGTTTTGTAAGGTGTTGATTAGTTGTAAATTGTTTGCTTGGGTTCCCGCTCTGTTTTGATGGGGATGGTTTTTTGGTTGATGGCGTTAGCCACGTGGCGTGTTTATCCACCTTTTTTTTGTTTGTAAAAATGTATTCTGTTAATTTTTTAATATAATGCCTTTTTTACATAAAATATAAGAAGTGTCTCCTTCAAAGTGAAAAGGACGTTATCATTTCATTGAAGGTATGCATAAAAGAAGAAAGAACACCATCCAATAAAGATCCAAGCAAATATGCAATACATTTCAAGTAGAGAAAAACTTCTAAAAAAGGAGGAGAAAAAGTAACCCGTGAATGCTCACATAAGCAAATGTGTAACCATGGAAAGAGGTATTAGCACAAGCCTACTAAGCTCCCATTTGTGATAATTGTGAAGGAAAAAGGATATATGTTTTAGGTTTGTTGCAACCTCTATATGCAATAGATTTGAAAATAATAATAATGATAAAAACATATGCATGAAGAATTTGGTTTCCATGTGTGGAAAGGAACTTCCCGTAATGGGAAATCAAAATTTAGGAAACACCTATAGAATTTTTTATTTTTTATTACATAGAAGAGTTGGTTACAGTTACTATTTTTAGTAAATGGTCAGTGCAGGGTTCAAATCACAGGGACTGTTCTCAACAAACCTATCTGTCTTGTTTTTGTTGACCCAGTGTGAGATGGGGACCACCGGTCACTCAAGGTTCGTACTCAAGGATTTAGAGCAGACTACTACCTTTGAATTATTTTAAAAACAATGCAAATGAAGCATATTTAAGTAGATGAAGCATGATTTTCACCGTTTAATCTCAAATTTTCTTGTGTTGATGCCTCTGTTATCTAAAGTTAAAATTGTTAATTGGTTAAGTCTTATACTGTTCACCCCCCCTCTCAGTATAAGATTGTGTTCTTCAATTGGTATCAGAGTGGGTCTCTCCAAAAAGAGCCTAATAGCTTGGAGAAGGATCTATCAGAGGAACATACAGATTTAGAAAGAAATAAAGAGGTTGAATTTGATCTCAAAGGTGAATTCTTCTTGGCTCTAAGAAAGCTTAAGAAATTCAGGGAAGAGAATTCTATTCTCAAGTATCAATGTCAGGAAGAAGAGATAGCAAGATCAAAATTGTCTCAAAGTGTTATAGACTTCAAAATTCTAGTTGAAGAAGGGAAAAATATTGAACAGGTTCTGACAGAGGCTCTACAAGGAAAGGAAGCTGATTACGAGAAACTAGAAGAAGAGGTTATGTCTCTTAGAATGAAGTTGGAACAGTTGACTCTCAGACAGAATGCTTTGTGTGCAAAGCAAAAGAAGGATGGTATCACCATTTATGAAACAGGATCTTCAAGCAAGATCAATCTTCAGCCTGAAGATCGGTGGATTCCAGTTGGTCACAAAAAGAACAATCGTCCAAGGCATCAAAACAGGTTTCATAATACTTTCCATGGCTATTGTTTTTCCTGCAAGAAATTTGGTCATGAAGCTATGCATTGCAATAAGTCTTTGAATAGCCATAGTAAGGAAAATGTTAACTCTTTTGCACCTCTTATGAATAAAAATGCCATGTGTTACAAGTGCTAGAATTTTGGGCATATAGCAAGGATGTGATGTTTAGATAAATCTAGCCTTGAGTTCACTAAAAAGAGAAATGAGATCAAATATAAGTCAATGATAGTTCAAACTGCTTTTCATGCTCAATACAAAATAGAAAAATGGTATCTTGATAGTGGTTGCTCAAAACATATGACTGGTGAAAAGGAAAAGTTTTTGGTCTTAAAACAAACAAACCGAGGAACAATCGGCTTTGGAGATAACAGGTCAGCTAAAATCTATCGTAAAGGGACTCTTAGTTTGGATGGAAAATCCAAAATAGAAAATGTGCTTTATGTAGAAGGCCTAAGACATAATATTCTGAGTGTGAGTCAAATTTGTGATCAAGGGCACATAGTATCTTTCTTTTTAGATAGATGTGAGATAAGTAAAGAAAAAAATGGAAAACTCATTGCGAGTGCTACAAGGACTCCAAACAATCTTTACATGCTAAGTGAGATAAAAAGGGAAAAGTGTTTTCTAACTCAAGAAGATGAGAGTTGGCTATGGCATAAAAGATTGGGGCATTTGAGCTTTGATAATCTTGTTAGTATTAGTAACAAGGAAGCAGTTAGAGACTTGCCCAAAATAAAAAGGCCCCATAATATCATTTGCAATCCCTGTCAACATGGAAAACAAACCAGAACCAGTTTCAAATCAAAAGGGTATACTTCTTCAAAACCATTGGATCTTATTCATACTGATTTATGTGGCCCCACCAGAACTTAGAGCATTCAGGGAGAAATCTATTTCATTTTGTTTATAGATGATTATTCTAGAATGACTTGGGTTACTTTTCTCAAAGAAAAATCTGAAGCTTTTGAAAAATTTAAAGCTTTCAAAGAAATGATTGAAAATGAGACTGACAAGAGAATCAAATGCTTAAGATCAAACAGAGGAGGAGAGTTCACTTCAAATGAATTTGTGGAATATTGTGAGCAACAAGGAATCAAAAGAGAATATTCAGCAGCAAGAACTCCTCAACAAAATGGAGTAGTTGAAAGGAAAAATAAAACTATTGAAAATATGGCTAGAGCTATGTTAAATGAGTCGAAACTTTTAGATGGCTTTTGGAAAGAGGCAGTCAGTACAACAATCTACATTATCACTAGGGCCCAAATTAGAGTCAATCATAATAAAACTCCTTATGAGTTATGGAAAGGAAGACCAACTACAGTAAAATACTTCAAAGTGTTTGGGAGTAAGTGCTTCATCAGAAGGGAAGATCAAAATTTGGGTAAGTTTGATCCTAGGTGTGATGAGGGAATCTTTCTTGGATATTCCAGCAGAAGCAAGGCCTACAGATGCTTCAACAAAAGAATGCATACAGTCGTAGAGAGCATAAATGTAATAGTTGATGAAAAAACAGGGATAAGAGAACTAGTCAAGGAACTCAGTGATGAAATTTGTCAAGAAGAATTCAGAGAGGTTTCAAATGAAGAAGAGGAAAGACAAGAATCTGTTTCCCAAAACTCCTTCACGATATGTTCAGAAACATCATCCCAAAGATTTGATCATTGGTGATCCAAACAACAGGCAAACAAGAAGAAGAGTCATTCCTTCACACGATTCTAAAAATGTTTCATTATTATCTCAGATTGAGCCAAAATATTTCAATGAAGCATGTGCAGATAAATTTTGGGTAAAAGCAATGGATGAAGAGCTAAATCAAATAGAGAAAAGTGAAACTTGGGATTTGGTTCCAAGACCTAAGGACAAGAATGTCATTGGCACAAAATGGATATTTAGAAATAAACTCAATGAGGATGGAAATATTGTCAGAAATAAAACTAGGTTAGTCTGCAAAGGTTATGCTCAAGTAGAAGGTGTTGATTTTGAAGAGACATTCGCTCCTGTTGTTCGTCTCAAAGCCATCCGAATTTTTTTGGCCCTTTCAAGCTTCAAATCATTCAAGGCATATCAAATGGATGTAAAGTTAGCTTTTCTAAATGGGGTGTTGGTAGAAGAAGTCTACATAGAACAGCCAGAAGGAGTGTCTCTATCAAAATAGTCAGACTATGTGTGTAAACTGAAAAAGGCCTTGTATGGGTTA
Source organism: Wollemia nobilis (assembly GCA_028583015.1). Lineage (NCBI taxonomy): Eukaryota > Viridiplantae > Streptophyta > Pinopsida > Araucariales > Araucariaceae > Wollemia > Wollemia nobilis. The sequence goes on along the minus strand of JAQPPZ010001671.1, from coordinate 1,184,868 downwards.
AAGCAAGCACCAAGGGCTTGGTACTCAAGACTTGACAGTTATCTTCATGAGCAAGGCTTCAGGAAAGGCATGGCAGATAGCAATTTGTATATTAAGAATGAAGGTGATGATATGTTGATTATGGTTGTCTATGTTGATGATATTATTTTTTGGGGAAATAATACTCAGATGTGCAAAGTTTTTGCTAACACCATGCAGAAGGAATTTGAGATGTCCATGATTGGAGAGCTGTCATTATTTTTAGGTCTTCAAATTGCTCAATCAAAAGACGGTGTATTTCTCTCTCAAGGAAAATATATCAAAGAAATGTTAAAGAAATTTGGAATGATGGACAACAAACCAGTATGTACTCCAATGATTACAGGGTGCAATATGAGTAAAGACGATGAATCTCCAACGGCAGATCAGAGGTTGTTCAGATCAATGATTGGCAGTTTATTATATGTTACAGCTATCAGACCAGATATCATGCAGGTAGTTGGGTTAGTAGCAAGATTTTAGGCAGCTCCAAAAGATTCTCATGTTACGAGAGTTAAGAGGATATTCAGATATCTGAAGGGCACTATGGACTTTGGGCTTTGGTATCCCAAAGGTGATGATTTCACCCTCACGACCTATACAGATGCAGATTGGGCAGGCAGTATTGATGACAGGAAGAGCACTAGTGGTGGAGCATTATTTCTAGGAAAGAGTTTGGTTTCTTGGCTAAGTAAGAAACAACCTTTAGTTTCCTTATCTACGATAGAGGCTGAATACATAGCAGCAGTGGCTAGGTGTACACAGGTTTTATGGATGAAAACCACCTTGGAGGATTTCAAAGTCAAGCATGAACAACCCATATCCATATTTTGCGATAATACGAGCGCCATAAGTATTTCCAAAAATCCGGTAATGCACTCAAGGACAAAGCATATCTCCATCAAGTATCACTTTCTAAGGGAGAAAGTGCAAGACAAGCGAGTCAAGCTAGAGTATGTGCCTACTAAAGAGCAGATTGCATATATCTTCACCAAACCTCTTCCAAGAGATATGTTTGAGTATCTAAGGGAGAAATTGGGAGTTGTACTCCCACCCCAGAATTAATCACATCATTAGGAGGTGGGGGAGGGACCAAGCTAAGAGGCTCATTCTTAGTCCCGAGCCCCAAAGGTGACCCTTTGCCATTGATGACAAAGGGGGAGAGATATGAGTAAGGGGGAGAGCTTCAAGTGAAGAGGAAAGCTTCAAGTCAGGGGGAGCAAAACTTCAAAGCATAGTTGGTTTCAGTTTTGGCTCGTGAGACGTGTTTTCAGTAAAGGTTTGCCATCAATGACAAAGGGGGAGATTGTTGGCAATTTTGGGTACCTTGGGTATATTGCCTTTGCTCAAGTGTATAAGTTGTCATTGATGTCAAGAAGCTTTTTAAGGAATTTGATTTGATGTAAAATAATTTGTCTTGATGAAGGTTACGGCTTGACAGGTTCGAAAGAAAGCAAGTTAGAAAAGTGTCGCGATATCGCGACATGTCGCATTTTCGCGACTTAAGCAGGAGAGAGAAAGATTTTTAGAAAAGTGTCACGATATCGTGACATGTCGCATTTTCATGACTTATGCAAGTGAGAGAAAGCTTTTTAGAAAAGTGTCGCGATATCGCGACATGTCGCAGTTTCGCAACTTAAAGAGGAGAGAGAATGTTCGAGTCAGAAATGTCATGATTTCGTGACATATTGCAAGGAAGATTGTACGGACGAAAAAGTGTCACGATTTCACGACATGTTGCAGGAGAGAGAGTCCGAAAGGAAAAGTGTCATGATTTTGTGACATAATGTAGAAGAGAGAGTTCGTAGTGAGAATTGTCACGATTTCGTGACAAGTTCGAAGAGAGATAAAGTAACTCGAAAACTGTCACGATTTCGCGACATGCTGCAGAGTTCGAAGTGAGAAGCGTCATGTTTTTGTGACATGCTTTAGAGTTTGAAGTGAGAACCGTCATGATTTTGTGACATGCTACAGATGAAATTGTTCCAAGTAAGAACTGTCACGATTTTGTGACATGCAGCAAAGGAAAGGTTTCGAAATAAGAAATGTCACGATTTTGTGACATGTTGAAGAGAAAACGTACGAAAGCTAGAAGTGTCATGATTTCGTGACAAAGTTAAGGAGGAAGAGCTCAAATGCGAAAGCGTCACGATTTCATGACATGTTTCATTTTCACTAGTGCAAGCAGACAAGAGTGCAAGGAATAGAAAGTGTCACGATTTCGTGACAGTTTGAGATAGTAGCGTAGCTGGAGAAAGTGTCACGATTTCATGACAGAAACAAAATGCAGGTCTTCTATAGGAGAAGTGTCGTAATTTTGCAACAAAAGCAGAAAGGAGGTCGACGAAGGGAGAAGTGTTGTGATATCGTGACAAAAGCAAAGTTGATGCTGACTAAGTCAAAAGTGTCATGATATCGTGACAAGAACGTGGTTGAAGTTGACAAAGACTGAAGTGTCGCAATATCATGAAAAAAGGCAAAAGAAAGTGTATGATTGCAAAGGTGTCGCGATATCATGACATGTTGTAGTTTCGTGATAAAAACTACAGAAGAGTTACAGAGGCAGTTGAGGTCGACAAAGTTAAATATGAGATGACGATGATTAGGGTTTGCAGTCGACATAGTTTATGGTTGTGCAGTCGACTAAGATCAAGGTTTTGATCTTGAAAGTATTAGTATAAAAGGAGGGCTGTTTGGAGAGTTGTAGGTGAAAATGTGAGATCGAATGCACGTTGAAGTGTGCGAGATGCAGTCGAAATAGCGCAAGAGCACAGAAGTGGCGAGATGATGTTGAAGCGTGCAAAGTGAGTGCAACAGGCAAAGACAAATGAGTACATTTGTGCTAAATCGAAGGACTGTGTTTAATGCAAATTCGAGGACCAGCTTTGGAGGTGATAGAGTTAAGGACAGAGGTCTCCAGCCAGAGCAAGGAGGATAGGTGTCTTCTATGGATAGAGTTCCATTTGCTAAGGGTAGTGGAGGCAGAGGTTTTCTAGAGGATCACCAGCTAGAGCAGAGCTAGGGGATCGATGTCTCCTGTGGGTTGGTGCCCACAAACTCGAGTTTAGGGGATTGGTGTCTCCTTTGGGTTGGTTCCCATAAAATTTGTAATCGGGAAAGGTATTTTTAGAATTTGAATTGATAAAATTTAGTGAAATATTTTATCCGTGGATGTAGCCCAACCATTCTGGGTGAACCACGTTAAAATGGGACTTCAATGTGTGATGCTTTCTGTCTTGATTAATGTTGTGTTGATGCCTCTGTTATCTAAAGTTAAAATTGTTAATTGGTTAAGTCTTATACTGTTCACCCCCCTCTTAGTATAAGCTTGTGTTCTTCATAGTGGATTTTGTTCTTGATTTTGAATTCCTTATGGGTTGTTTTTGATTCACCTTAGACGTTTGTTGGCTAGGACCTTGTCTTTCTCCCCTTTTATGAGTAATTATCCCTATGCTCTGTGTGTGTTGTGCCTCATAGTTCATAGAGTGTGTTGTATTGTGGGTTCATTTTTGCCTTGATAGCTTGGTCACTTTCATGCTTGTTTTGTAAGGGGATAGTTATCTTGAGTTTTGTGTGATCTATCCTTTGCTTCTTGCGTCAATCTATGCAGTACGTATTTCACAACATTGTTGGATCATTGAATTGACTTCCTAGGTTTTAGGTTAAATCCTTAAAGGTTTTTGGTTTTTGTTTTAATTATTTTTGGTTTGGTGCTTCATGTGGTTGATTTGATTTAATTGCTTGATAAAGGATTAAGCTTATTAAATATTATGATGTTCTTTAATGTAATGAGTTATTTGCTTAATAAATGATTAAGCTTAATATGTTAAAGTTTAATAGATCTATGTTGTATTAGATTTATTAGTTGTTTAATAAAACGTCACAATTTTTAGGCCTTTTCAATATTTTTTCGAACCTAATTCCTTCATCTAGTGCCCTAAAAATGGATTTTAGTGTTTTTTTAGAAGTTTTTGCAAGGAAATATTTGAACTTTAATAACTTTTTATTTAGACATGGTTAGGTGTTGAGATATTGTAATATGCCTAATATGGATTTTATGATGATGTGTGTTAATTTGGGGGGCTTTCCAAGATTTTTTGTGAATTACTAAAAATGGGAGTTTTGGCTAAAAATAATAATTTGCCAAAAATAGTAATTTCTTATCTTCAGGGCTTTGAGATTTAGGATTTATTTTGGGATATATATTTCCTTCATATTGCATTGTAAAGTATGGTGGATCTAGAAATGAGAAAATAGTTTTTTAATCTGTTTTCAAATTTCATGTGATTAGAGGTATTTGTTCTGACCTCTTGCAGCTAGATTTACACCATTTGATACTAGAGCAAGTTGGATATGGATAAGGAAAATAAGGTAATATTTTTTATTACATTTATTCTACTATTATTATTTTTTGTTTGGAATAACACGGATCAAATTAGCATGAGGAGAGGAAGAGGAGGTTATGCCTAGGTTAACAGGTAAGTGGAGAAGTTGTAGGTCTAAGTAGCTCAGTTGACTTGAGTAATTTCCTATATAAGGGAAAGACATCCAAAGGGTTTTATAGATATATATTTTTATAATGAGATTGTGGAAGGAGACAATAAATCAGAGGTCATTGTAAAGGAAGAACCAAAGGATCATCTAGAGGAGCATCGTTTTGAGGATAGACTGATTAGGGCCCTTGAAAGGAAATAGATATGGAATTAAGATTGATGTCCCTGAGTATGCAGTAGGGTTGAAACCAAACGAGTTGATGTTGGAGTATATTACATTATTTGGTTCATGCTTAGATTAGGAAAGTGTGTCTTAGATTAGGAGTTATTATTTAATGTAATAAATGCACAAGTGTGCAAAGTATTTTTGATATTGTAAATGTGCATAATTGTCCATGTGCACATGAGTCCATAAAATAGGGAGATGAAGGGTCTAGAAGTGTTAAGGCAAAGAGTTATACATATGAAGAGTCACATTACATTATATATGCATAGTAATGTGAGGATGTAAAGTGACATGACTTGTAATATCATTACTTGGTACTTTCAAAGCTATGGCACCATTTTCGTGAGCATTTATTTATGGCATGTTTAGGAGTAGATATTAGAGTTATTTATCTATTTTATACTTGCAAAATATTGCATTATCATATACATTGGGTTGCTACTTTATTTGATATCCTTTGGTTTATTTATCTCAAGTAATAAGATTCAAAAGCTAATAGTGGTATCAGAGCCACAAGGGAGTTTGGCAAGAGATAGGGAGAGCAATTGCAAGGATTGGACTTACATAATTTTTGAAGTTGCAAAGGAGAAACCAATGAAGGTGAGAAGATTATCTCTAAAAGGTGAAACCAAAGAATTTTGGAGAATTTCTATTCTAAGAATAAATTTAGAATAGGATATTTCAAGTCTTGAAGTCAGACCTTGATATTGTGGAGATTGAGGAGATTAAGAGACCCAAGAAAGAGGTCCTATTGGAGAAGTTGGTAGATTGAAGGAGACTACAAATTGCAGATTGGCTAGAGTCTTTCCATAGGATTGTGAAGACTAGGACTCAACACATAATTCATTCCACTAGTTTCGAGAATAACTAGTGAAGTTGATTTATTTTAGAATTATAAAAATTCTAACATATTTGGTGTTACTATCTAAGTTTCTGGTTGCAAAAAATTAACACCTAAAAGTTGAGAAGCTTCATACAATAGATAGAGAAGAATTTCATGAAGAACATGGACTTATACTGAGAGGGGGGGCTGAAAAGTATAAGACTTAACCAATTAATAATTTTAACTTTAGATAGTAGTGGCATCAACACAACATTAATCAAGACAGAAAGCATCACACATTGAAGACCCATTTTTAACGTGGTTCACCCAAAATGGCTGGCCTACGTCCACAAAACTTTTCTCTAAAAATTTCCTCAAAGTTCTTTGGGAATCCTTCCCAATTACAATATTTATGAGCCTCAGCCCAAAGGAGATACCTTCCCCTAATAAAAATTTATGAGCCTCTGCTCAAAGGAGATACCTTCCCTCTCTGCTCTGGAAATGATCCCTCAGAAGATCAACTCGCCTCTACCTCTTGCCAAGCACATGGAACTCCTTTCCACCGAAGACCTCCTGTCCTCAATGCTTAGCCTAAGAGACCTTCGCCTTCTATGATCACGTCCACAGCAGCTCAACAACTCCGTACCAAACATAGTCAGTCGGTCTAGTACAAGTCTTCCTCTGTCTGTCAGATCTGTCCAACGCTTGAACAAATCAATCCTCTTCACACAAGCCTTCTCAAATACTTTCCAAAATTGTCCTCAGGTTCTTCTCAAAGAACCAGTGCACCTCTGTCCTCAAGTTCTCTCGATAGAACTATCAAACTCAGCTCACAAGTCCTCTGCTAGGACCTGTCCAAATCTGCTCACAAGTCCCCACCGAAACCTGTCCAAAAATGCTCACAAGTCCCCACCGAAACCTTTCCAAAACTCAGCAAGCTCACCAAGAAAAAAACTTTCTTAGTAGGAAATCACAAGGTGAATTGTTAGAGACCCAATGTGATTTTTCAAACTCATAGAAGCATAAAGAGAATTTTTAGAGACTCAATATGTTCTATACTCAACTCCCAATCTCAAAACTCAACTCAAATCAACTCAGCTCAAACTCAATCTCAAATATGAAAACTCAACTCAATATCTGAAATGGATAGGATAGAATGCTTTCTTTCAAGAACATGAAACCCCAACAATTGCCAACTATGCAAAGAATCACATAACAATGATACTCATGTTCTTTTCACCATCAATTAGGGCTTCAACAACAATGCTCATCAAACAAGGTTCAATCAACACCATTCAACTCAAAACACAACCTTGAAGCATTTCACAATCAACATTAGAAAAGGAAACAAGTAGAACTCCTTTTCTCTCCAATATTGTTTGAACAAAAAGCATCCACCAACTCAAATCACAATAGCACAAAACAACTTTTCAAATCATCAACAAAGGAGTAAGCCCAACACTTTAACCAAGTAAAGAATAGCTTGATTATTACCAATTTAATGAAAGCAAATGTCAATCTCAAAGCTGCCCACTTAAGGTTTCACAACTTCACACAAGAAGCAATTTTAACCTTAAAACATCATGCTTTCATTTCCATAATCAACCAAAAGCACTCTCAACATTACAAGAAAAATTTATCCCTTATACACCTTATTTCTCCCTTAGAGTCTTATCAAAAATAAAATTTATCTCTCATAAGAATGCAATAAGATATTTCAAATAACACCTTCAAAAGAATTTTTTATCAAAAATAAAACAAGCTTTAAACTCCTTATAACTCCTAAGTTGTTTTTCCCTCTAATAAACTTCCTCCATCCACAAAATACACTTAGCAAAAATTAATTTTGAAAATACCTTGGCCAACATCAAAAATCGTGCTATGGAGAAATTGCGCACGAATTCTAACACCACCCGCTGCGTCCACTTCAAGATGAAAAACCCTTTCGCGTTATTCGAATGCGGAACCTCCCGTTCGGGTAGCGCACCAACAGCCTATCTGCTACCGATGCACCAAAGATGCCTGGTGATGTTTAAACCTCACATTGTTAACCTTGTTCCTTCTGTGCCAGGGATTAAATAAAACAACAGTGCCTCCCTTTCTTCTGACGTGAACATGAAGACGAAAACCTTACTGCAGATTTACGACAAACGGCGAGTACAAAAAAATGAACAACGGATTCATGAAAATGATGAAGACACAATCGAACAACAGGTTTACGAAAATGGCAAAGACACAATCGAACAAGAAATCTAAACAGTGGATCACGAAATCACAGCGAGGAAGAAATCAAACAACAGATCACGAATTCACAACGAGCAACTCTTTTCAAAATGCGGATGGGATAATTCTTGATTTTCATCGAGGGAGATTTATATGCATTTTTACCATAATCTCTTGACGTCGACGAGGATTTTAACACGTCGGCGGAGGTCTTGGCTAGTGCCCACAATCTTAAAACATAGTGCCCACATAGTTAAGACATTTGCGCCATGGGTTAGGAGAACCCATTGCAAACAATAATTTAATATTTATTTAAAAATAATTAAAGGGAACCTTAACAAGGTTTTTAATTATTTAAATAAATACTTCCTCCTGGACCCAAATGCATTAAACTAATGCATCCACCTGTAATCTTTAAACCCGCCAACTTGGGGTTTACAAAAGACCTTTGAAACTGTCATGCCGTAACCTTCATCAAAACAAATTATTTGACATCAAATCAAATTCCTTCAAGAGCTTCTTGACATCAATGACAACTTATACACTTGAGCAAAGGCAATGTACCCAAAGTACCCAAAATTGCCAACAATCTCCCCCTTTGTCATTGATGGCAAACCTTTACTGAAAACACTTCTCAAGAGCCAAAATTGAAACCAACTATGCTAACAACTGACCAACTGTGCCCACAACTAAGAATCTTCCTTTGAGGTTTTGCTCCCCCTGACTTGAAGCTCTCCTCTTCACTTTGAAGCTCTCCCCCTTACTCATATCTCTCCCCCTTTGTCATCAATGGCAAAGGGTCACATTTGGGGCTTGGGACTAAGAATGAGCCTCTTAGCTTAGTCCCTCCCCCACCTCCTGATGAGGTGATTAATTCTGGGGTGGGAGTACAACTCCCAATTTCTCCCTTAGATACTCATACGTATGTCTTGGAAGAGGTTTGGTGAAGATATCTCGCAACCGCTCTTTAGTAGACACATACTCTACCTTGACCTGCTTGTCTTGCACTTTCTCCCTTAGAAAGTGATACTTGATGGAAATATGCTTTGTCCTTGAGTGCATTACCAATTTTTTGGAAATACTTATGGCACTTGTATTATCACAAAGTATGGAGATGGGTTGTTCATGCTTGACTTTGAAATCCTCCAAGGTGGTTTTCATCCATAAAACTCGTGTACACCCAGCCACTGCTACTATGTATTCAACCTCTATCGTAGATAAGGAAACTGAAGGTTGTTTCTTACTTAGCCAAGAAACCAAACTCTTTCCTAGAAAGAATGCTCCACCACTAGTGCTTTTCTTGTCATCAATACTGCCTGCCCAATCTACATTTGTATAAGCTGTGAGAGTGAAATCATCACCTTTGGGATACCAAAGCCCAAAGTCCATAGTGCCCTTTAGATATCTGAATATCCTCTTAACTGCTATAACATGATAATATTTAGGAGCTGCCTAAAATCTTGCTACTAACCCAACTACCTGCATGATATCTGGTCTGGTAGCTGTAACATATAATAAATTGCCAATCATTGATCTGTACAACCTCTGATATTCCGTTGGAGATTCATCATCTTTACTCATCTTGCACCCTGTAATCATTGGAGTACACATTGGTTTGTTGTCCATCATCCCAAATTTCTTCAACATTTCTTTGATATACTTTCCTTAAGAGAGAAATATACCATCTTTTGATTGAGCAATCTGAAGACCTAAAAAGAATGACAGCTCTCCAATCATAGACATCTCAAATTCCTTCTGTCAAGTCTTGAGTACCAAGCCCTAGGTGCTTGCTTTAACCCATACAAGGCCTTTTTCAATTTACACACATAGTCTGATTGTTCTGAGAGAGACACTCCTTCTGGCTATTCTATGTAGACTTCTTCTACCAACACCCCATTTAGAAAAGCTGACTTAACATCCATTTGATATACCTTGAATGATTTGAAGCTTGAAAGGGCCAAAAACATTCTGATAGCTTCAAGACGAGCAACAGGAGCAAACGTCTCTTCGAAATCAACACCTTCTACTTGAGCATAACCTTTGCAGACTAACCTAGCTTTGTTTCTAAAAATATTTCCATCCTCATTGAGTTTATTTCTGAATATCCATTTTGTGCCAATGACATTCTTGTCCTTAGGTCTTGGAACCAATTCCCAAGTTTCACTTTTCTCTATTTTATTTAGCTCTTCATCCATTGCTTTTACCCAAAACTTATCTACACATGCTTCACTGAAATCTTTTGGCTCAATCCGAGATAATAATGAAACATTTGTAGAATCATGTGAGGGAATGACTCTTCTTCTTGTTTGCCTGCTATTTGGATCACCAATGATCAAATCTTTGGGATGATGTTTCTGAATATATCGTGAAGGATTTTTGGGAAGCAGTTGTTGTCTCTCGTCTTCTTCATCTGAAACCTCTCTGAATTCTTTTTGACAAATTTCATCACCGAGTTCCTGGACTAGTTCTCTTATCCTTGTCTTTTCATAAACTGTTACATTTATGATCTCTACAACTGTATGAGTTCTTTTGTTGAAGCATCTGTAGGCCTTGCTTCTGCTGGAATACCCAAGAAATATTCCCTCATCACATCTAGGATCAAACTTACCCAAATTTTGATCTTCCCTTCTGATGAAGCGCTTAATCCCAAACACTTTGAAGTATTTTACTGTAGTCGGTCTTCCTTTCCACAACTCATAAGGAGTTTTATGATGATTGACTCTAAGTTGGGCCCTGGTGATAATGTAGACTATTGTACTGACTGCCTCTTTCCAAAAGCCATCTGAAAGTTTTGACTCATTTAACATAGCTCTAGCCATATTTTTAATAGTTCTATTTTTCCTTTCAACTACTCCATTTTGTTGAGGAGTTCTTGCTGCTGAATATTCTCTTTTGATTCCTTGTTGCTCACAGTATTCCACAAATTCATTTGAAGTGAACTCTCCTCCTCTATTTGATCTTAAGCATTTTATTCTCTTGTCAGTCTCATTTTCAATCATTTCTTTGAAAGCTTTAAATTTTTCAAAAGATTTAGATTTTTCTTTGAGAAAAGTAACCCAAGTCATTCTAGAATAATCATCTATAAACAACATGAAGTAGCTTTCTCCCTGAATGCTCCGAGTTCTGGTAGGGCCACATAAATCAGTATGAATAAGATCCAATGGTTTTGAAGAAGTATACCCTTTTGATTTGAAACTGGTTCTGGTCTGTTTTCCATGTTGACAAGGACCGCAAACGATGTTATGGGGCCTTTTTATTTTGGGCAAGTCTCTAATTGCTTCCTTGTTACTAATATTGACAAGATTATCAAAGCTCAAATGCCCCAATATTTTATGCCATAACCAAATCTCATCTTCTTGAGTTAGAAAACACTTTTCCTTTTTTATCTCACTTAGCATGTAAAGATTGTTTGGAGTCCTTGTAGCACTAGCAATGAGTTTTCCATTTTTTTCTTTACTTATCTCACATCTATCTGAAAAGAAAGATACTATGTGCCCTTGATCACAAAGTTGACTCACACTTAGAAGATTATGTCTTAGGCCTTCTACATAAAGCACATTTTCTATTTTGGATTTCCCATCCAAACTAAGAGTCCCTTTACCACAGATTTTAGCTGACTTGTTATCTCCAAAACTGACTGTTCCTCTGTTTGTTTCTTTTAAGACCAAAAACTTTTCCTTTTCACTAGTCATATGTTTTGAACAACCACTATCAAGATACCATTTCTCTACTTTGTCTTGAGCATGAAAAGCAGTTTGAACTATCATTGACTTAGATTTGATCTCATTTCTCTTTTTAGTGAACTCAAGGCTAGATCTATCCAAACTGCACATCCTTGCTATATGCCCAAAATTATTGCACTTGTAACACATGACATATTTATTCATAAGAGGTGCAAAAGAGTTAACATTTTCCTTACTATGGCTATTCATAGACTTATTACAATGCATAGCTTTGTGACCAAATTTCTTGCAGGAAAAACAATAGCCATGGAAAGTATTATGTAACCTGTTTTGATGCCTTGGATGATTGTTCTTCTTGTGACCAACTGGAATCCACCGCTCTTCAGGATGAAGATTGATCTTGCTCGAAGCCCCTATTTCTTGAATGGTGATACCATCCTTCTTTTGCTTTTCACACGGAGTATTCTGTCTGAGAGCCAACTGTTCCAACTTCACTCTAAGAGACATAACCTCTTCTTCTAGTTTCTCACAATCAGCTTCCTTTCCTTTGAGAACCTCTATCAGAACCTGTTCAACCTTCTTCCCTTCTTCAGCTAGAATTTTGAAGTCTATAACACTTTGAGACAATTCTGATCTTGCTATCTCTTCTTCCTGATATTGATGCTTGAGAACAAAATTCTCTTCCCTGAATTTCTCAAGCTTTCTTAAAGCCAAGAAGAATTCACCTTTGAGATCGAACTCAACCTCTTCATCTCTTTTTGAATCTGTATGTTCCTCTGATAGATCCTTCTCCAAGCTGTTAGGCTCTTTCCGGAGAGACCCGCTCTGATACCAATTGAAGAACATGGACTTATACTGAGAGGGGGGGTGAACAAGTATAAGACTTAACCAATTAATAATTTTAACTTTAGATAGCTGTGGCATCAACACAACATTAATCAAGACAGAAAGCATCACACATTGAAGACCCATTTTTAACGTGGTTCACCCAAAATGAAAAGGCTACGTCCACAAAAATTTTCTCTAAAAATTTCCTCAAAGTTCTTTGGGAATCCTTCCCAATTACAATATTTATGAGCCTCGGCCCAAAGGAGATACCTTCCCCTAATCAAAATTTATGAGCCTCTGCTCAAAGATACCTTCCCTCTCGCTCTAGAAATGATCCCTCGGAATATCAACTGCCTCTACCTCTTGCCAGCACATGGAACTCCTTTCCACCGAAGACCTCCTGTCCTCAATGCTTAGCCTAAGAGACCTCTGCCTTCTATGATCACGTCCACAACAGCTCAACAACATGTACCAAACACAGTCATTCGATCTAGTACAAGTCTTCCTTTGTCTGTCAGATCTGTCCAACGCTTGAACAAATCAATCCTCTGCACACAAGCCTTCTCAAAGACTTGCCAAATCTATCCTCAGGTTCTTCTCAAAGAACCAGTGCACCTCTGTCCTCAAGTTCTCTCGATAGAACTATCAAACTCAACTCACAAGTCCTCTCGCTAGGACCCGTCCAAATCTGCTCACAAGTCCCCACCGAAACCTGTCCAAAATTGCTCACAAGTCCCCATCGAAACCTCGTCCAAAACTCAACAAGCTCACCAAGAAAAAAACTTTCTTAGTAGGAAATCACAAGGTGAATTGTTAGAGACCCAATGTGATTTGTCAAACTCATAGAAGCATAAAGAGAATTGTTAGAGACTCAATATGTTCTATACTCAACTCCCAATCTCAAAACTCAACTCAAATCAACTCAGCTCAAACTCAATCTCAAATCTGAAAACTCAACTCAATATCTGAAATGGATAGGATAGAAATCTTTCTTTCAAGAACATGAAACCCCAAAAATTGCCAACTATGCAAAGAATCACATAACAATGATACTCATGTTCTTTTCACCATCAATTAGGGCTTCAACAACAATGCTCATCAAACAAGGTTCAATCAACACCATTCAACTCAAAACACAACCTTGAAGCATTTCACAATCAACATTAGAAAAGGAAACAAGTAGAACTCCTTTTCTCTCCAATATTGTTTGAACAAAAAGCATCCACCAACTCAAATCACAATAGCACAAAACAACTTTTCAAATCATCAACAAAGGAGTAAGCCCAACACTTTAACCAAGTAAAGAATAGCTTGATTATTACCAATTTAATGAAAGCAAATGTCAATCTCAAAGCTGCCCACTTAAGGTTTCACAACTTCACACAAGAAGCAATTTTAACCTTAAAACATCATGCTTTCATTTCCATAATCAACCAAAAGCACTCTCAACATTACAAGAAAAATTTATCCCTTATACACCTTATTTCTCCCTTATAGTCTTATCAAAAATAAAATTTATCTCTCATAAGAATGCAATAAGATATTTCAAACAACACCTTCAAAAGAATATTTTATCAAAAATAAAACAAGCTTTAAACTCCTTATAACTCCTAAGTTGTTTTGCCCTCTAATAAACTTCCTCCATCCGCAAAATACACTTAGCAAAAATTAATTTCGAAAATACCTTGGCCAACATCAAAAATCGTGCTATGGAGAAATTGCGCACGAATTCTAACACCACCCGCTGCATCCACTTCATGATGAAAAACCTTTTCACATTATTCGAATGCGAAACCTCCCATTCGGGTAGCGCGCCAACAGCCTAGCCGCTACCAGTGCATCAAAGGCGCCCGGTGAGGTTTAAACCTCACGCTGTTAACCTTGTTCCTTCTGTGCTAGGGATTAAATAAAACAACAGTGCCTCCCTTTCTTCTGACGTGAACACGAAGATGAAAACCTTACGGCGGATTTACGACAAACGGTGAGTACAAAAAATGAACAACGGATTCATGAAAACGGTGAAGACACAGTCGAATAGCAGGTTTACAAAAACAACGAAGACATAATCGAACAAGAAATCCGAACAACGGATCACGAAATCACAACGAGGAAGAAATCGAACAGCAGATCATGAATTCACAACGAGCAACTCTTTTCAAAATGCGGATGGGATAATTCTTGATTTTCATCGAGGGAGATTTATATGCATTTTTACCATAAGCTCTTGATGTCGGCAAGGAGTTTAACACGTCGACGGAGGTCTTGGCTAGCGCCCACAATCTTAAAACATAGCGCCCACATAGTTAAGACATTTGCGCCATGGGTTAGGAGAACCCATTGCAAACAATAATTTAATATTTATTTAAAAATAATTAAAGGGAACCTTAACAAGGTTTTTAATTATTTAAATAAATACTTCCTCCTGGACCCAAATGCATTAAACTAATGCATCCACCTGTAATCTTTAAACCCGCCAACTTGGGGTTTACAAAAGACCTTTGAAACTGTCATGCCGTAACCTTCATCAAAACAAATTATTTGACATAAAATCAAATTCCTTCAAGAGCTTCTTGACATCAATGACAACTTATACACTTGAGCAAAGGCAATGTACCCAAAGTACCCAAAATTGCCAACATTTCATATTTTTTTCCTGAAAGTCTATGTGCTTTCCTCGTGTAGGGATTAATTATTTGTTGTAGAAAATTAGAGATTGAAGAGGTATAATAAAAAACCCTATTAGAGTTTAAATATTGAGGAGACTCGAGAAGAAATTACCCATAGAATATTGCAAATTTGAGAATTTGAAGAGACCCAAAAGAGGTCAGATTGAAGAACTTCTAGTTTTAAAAGATAAAATGTTGGAGATAGAATATTGCAGATTGAAGACTACATATTGAATATTGAAGAGAATTGTGTAGAATATTCTCATTACATATTGGAGATTGTAGATAGAGAAGACCTAATAATAGGTCCTATTATATATTTGAAGAGTAGAAGACTTCAAATATTCAAGATATTGAGAATAGAATATTTTAAAGATCCAAGAAAGAGATCTTGTTATAATATTTCTATATTTGGGAGATTGATAAGACTAGAAATAGGTCCCATTGAAGATTTGAGAAGAGAATTTGAAGAGTTGCAGAAAGGAGTTGAAGAGTTACAAAATTAGAATATCCAAGAGAAATGATCTCAAGAGATTTTGGAGAAAGAAGAAGAAGGCTAGAGAAAGCCTTATTGCAAATTTGTAAAAGCAACCATTAGAGGATATTTGAAGAAGGTTCATGATAAGATATTATGAGCAAGGATAAGTTTTTGATAAAGGATATATGGGATTGTTGAGCAAGGTACAACAACAGTATTGTCATTGTTGTCAACACAGTCAGACAGATCGAATTCTTCAGAGAATGTATAGTGAGGGAGATTGTTGAGCAAGGTGTTGTTGAGCAAGGTGCAACAACAGTATTGTCATTGTTGTCAACACAGTCAGACAGATCGGTTGATGCAGTGAAATAGGAGTCAAGAGATTCTTCAAAGAATGTACAGTGATTTTCCAAAATATTGGAGTGGCCCATATGCAAAAGATCAAAGAAAAAGACAAGTAAGAAAACTGTCGCGATATCGCGACATGTTCGAAGAGAAAGCGCAAGAAAGAAAAACTGTCGCGATATCGCGACATGTTGAGAAGAAAGAAAAACTATCGCGATATCGCGACATGTTTGAAGAGAAAGAGCAAGAAAGGAAAACTGTCGCGATATCACGACATGTTCAAAGAAAAAGCGCAAGTAGGGAAAACTGTCGCGATTTCGTGACATGTTCGGAAAGAAAGCGCAAGCAGAAAAACTATCACGATTTCACGACATGTTCGGAGAGAAAGCGCAAGCAAGAAAAACTGTCATGATTTCACGACATGTTCGGAGAAACAACACAAGCAAGCAAAACTGTCACGATTTCGCGACATGTTCGAAAAGAAAGCGCAAGCAGGAAAAACTGTCATGATTTCACGACATGTTCGGAGAGAAAGCACAAGCAAGCAAAAGTGTCACGATTTCACGACATGTTAGGAGAACCAGTGCAGGCAAGCAAAACTGTCACGATTTCGTGACATGTTGGAAGAAAGAAAGGCAAGTAGAAAAAGTGTCACGATTTCATGACATATTGCAAGGAAGGTTGTACGGACGAAAAAGTGTCGCGATTTCGTGACATGTTGGAAGAGAGAAAGGCAAGTAGAAAAAGTGTCACGATTTTGCGACATATTGCAAGGAAGGTTGTACGGACGAAAAAGTGTCACGATTTCGTGACATGTTGCAAGAGAGAAAGGCAAGTAGAAAAAGTGTCACGATTTCGTGACATATTGCAAGGAAGAGAGTACGAGAGAAAAAGTGTCATGATTTTGCGACATGTTTCATTTTTGCGGTCCAAAGCGAAGAGAAAGAGGAGAGAGAAAAGGTGTCACGATTTCGTGACATGTTTCATTTTCACGGTCCAAAGCGAAGAGAAAGAAGAGAAGAGAAAATGCAAGGAGAAAAAGTGTCGCGATATCGCGACATGTTGATTTTTGAAGGCCAAAGCAAAGAGAAAGTGCAAGGAGAAAAAGTGTAGCGATATCACTACATGTTGTATTATCGCGGGCCGAAGAAGAGAAAAAGCGCAAGGAGAAAAAGTGTAGCGATATCGCTACATGTCGCATTTTCGCGACCCAAAGGCAAGAGAAAGAGCTAAGGAGAAAAAGTGTCGCGATATCGCGACATGTCGTGTTTTCACGGCTCGAAGGCAAGAGAGAGAGTCAAGGAGAAAAGTGTCGCGATATCGCGACATGTCGGGTTTTCATGACCCGAAGGCAAGAGAGAGAGGAAGGAGAGAAAGTGTCGCGATATCGCGACATGTTGTGTTTCGCTGGTTGAAGACGAGAAGAGTAGCAAGGAGGCGAAAGTGTCGCGATATCGCGACATGTGTTTTCGTGGGTAGAAGCCGAGAAGAGGACAAAGAGACAAAAGTGTCACGATTTTGCGACAAGTCGCTTCGGCATGAGCTAAGAAGAGAAACCAGCCAAGTGAAGATATGTGTAGTTATAGAAGAAGTCGATACGACAATTACAGGTGCAGTTACAGAAGAAGTTGATACGACAGTTATAGGTGCAGTTACTGAGAAGAAGTCGATACGACAGTTATAGGTGCAGTTACAGAGAAATATCATGCAGCTAAAATAAGAACAGTAAACTAAAGTCAGTTCGATAGTTACAACAGTTACGGGTTGCATGCAAAAATATGGAAGTTAAAAATAGAATTAGAACTTTGTTATAAAAGAAGGTCTACGTGGAGAATTAATTCGATGCTGAAATAGAGTGAAAGCGCTTGGGATTAACGCGAGGCGGATTTAATCTTGCGAAGAGAGCAAGAGGAGAGTGAGAGAGGTGTGCGGTATGTGAAGCACGAGGAGAGTGCGCTGGAGCCGAGCGAGCACAGTGTGTGTTGTGTGAAGAGTAAGAAATGTTGAGAAAGCAATAGACCAGTCAGGGTCTTGTAAAAGTGAAGGCATCTTTATGTCAATATTCTAGTTTCAGAACAGAAGTCCAAGTTGGTGCTTGGCATAAGGGGTTGATGCTCCTTCCAGTTGGTGCTGGTAAATCAGGGGTTGGTGCTCCTTTCTATTGGTGCAGATAAATCAGGGGTTGGTGCTCCTTCCAGTGGGTGCTGGTAAATTGATTGTAAAATTGGTATTTTGCAAAGGCTGGATTTGGATGGGAGTCCAAACAGTCATTTTTGAGGAGTAGCCAAAATTGGTGAACCTCGGTACATCTTGTGTTGTGTGATGCTCTCTTGGTATATTTGCTTTATTGAGTTTTAAGCTTTCATTGTTTAGGCATTAAGAATTGAAGATTTAAGTTTTTAAGAGCTACACTGATTCACCCCCCCTCTCAGTGTCATTGTGAGACTATCAATTGGTATCAGAGCCAGTTTCCCTTGTCAGGCTAAATCAGCTAGGGTTGATCTTGGATTAGTACGCAATGGGTAAGAAGAATAGATCTTCCTCCAATAAGGCATCTCAATCAGTTTCAGTTCCTGTGGAAGAGAAAATTGAACCAAAAAAGATAGAAGAAGTGAATTCTGAAGTATGTGATGAAAACCTTGAGCCTGAAGTAGATCTAGAAGGTGAGTTGATCGCTGCACTTGAAGAGTTGGGTATAGAAAAGAAAAAGAACAAAAGACTATCCAAGAAGTTGGAAGAATATGGGGATAATATTGAAGATCTCTTCTTACAAATTTAGAAAGCCAAGAAAATAGAAGAAGCCTTGAAGTCACGCCTGGATGATAAAGGCGATGTATGTAGCAAACGTGAAGAGGAATCTAACAAAGTTATTAGTGATCTAAAGTTGCAAGTAGAAGAGTCCAAAAGGACTAAAGAAACTCTCAGGTCACAGATCAATGAGAAAGAGATTGTTTGTTGCAAACAAGAAGAGGAGATTGTTTCATTGAGGAAACAACTAGAAGAGGCCAATACAAATCTCAAATTTGAGAAGAGCACAGAGTTGCTAGATAAAATGATAAGGCAACAAAGAAGCCCAATGGTTAAGCTTGGTCTTGGATGTGAAGCTGAACAACCTTCATCTTCTAAGTCTGCAGAGAAGAAGAAGTCCATTGTTGAAGGATCAAAGCAAGAAAAGCTTGAAGTTGAATCTTCAAAAGGAAGAAAATCTCAAAGGAGATCTACAACAAAGCAACCACAACAAAAGAGGTTCTATCACTCTCACTCTATTCATAATAATGCTTTTAATGGCTATTGTTTTAGATGCAACCATTATGGTCACAAGGCAATTTATTGTGGATTGAATAATAGATCAAAGAGTTATGCTGGTAGAAATACATCTGTTATTCTAGTTGAACACCATGTGCAATGTTTTAAATGTAATGGTCATGGGCACATAGCAAGGTTTTGTCCAAGAATTTTTGTATCTAATCTAAGGCAAGACAATAGATTTCATCAGACACAAAGAATGCAACACAGACAGGGAAGAAATCATGTGCATCAAAGAAAGGAAAATAATCATCCATCAAGGATGCACAAGAGACAACCACCCAATAGAAATGGTTTTTCACCTTTGATGGATTATGCAGTAGAATGTTATAACTGTCATAATTTTGGGCACACTGCAAGAAATTGTCGAAGTACATTTGCATCTAATCAATTTCAGGGAAGAAAATTTCAACCAAATGGATTGAGACAAAATAGAAGATTTTTCGAAAAACATGCACAAGCTACTGAAAAAGAAAAGTCAAAACAAGAGCCCAAAAATGTAATCAAACCAGAGTGGAGAAAGAAAGAAGAAAGGGAATCGTATCTCCTTGGACTGAAGGAGACTACTCCTCTATTGCACTAAGCAACTCCAGGTAGCACATCCTCAGGGGGAGCAATCTTAAAGTTTCATTTTAATGCTCCTATGTATTTGTTTGGTTATCTGAGGATGAAAGGCAAGTAGTCAGGGAAGTTGTCGTATAGTTGTCAAAGTGTGTTTTCAGTTCATGTAGTTGTTTGTGGAAGTGCCGTGAAGGGTGGTGATTAAATTGAGAGTTGTCATTATTGGAAGTATTGCTATATGTCATTGTTGTAGCCGCATATATGTGTTTCGATAAAAGCAGTGTGTATTTGAACTACACATTGACGTGAAGATTGTTAGATCTATTATGACGTTGTGGTGAAAAATATTGAAGTCTGATTATTGATTCATGTTTAAGCTCATCAAGATGAGCAACTTTGCTTTGTAAGGTCCAGAAGTATGAGTTTGAGTAAGGTGCACTATAGTTGGCTGTGAAGTGTTTGACAAAATGTTGTCTCCTGATTCGAATAGTTGAAAGTAAGGTGTGACCAGCGGTGACTGTAGAAAACATAGACCAAGTTGAAAATGCAAAAAGGGATTTGGTTGGTGTTGTGGTACAATGTTTGATGCTTGCACAGAGTTGGCAGTAAAATTGCAAGTGTCGGTACAGTGTTGGACAAAAGTTGGTACAAGTGTGAGTCACTTGACAATTTTTTTTGAATGGGAAGCTTGAAGAAGAAGTTTTCGATGCAACAGATGATAGGCGTTATCTGAGATAGAACATGCAGCACAGGTCGACGAGTCATGGAAGCATAAGCTGGCAGGTGCTGGTTTTGAAGCCTGTAACATTCCCAATCTGCAGATAAAATAGAATCCGTGTTGTGAGTACATCTCAATTCATCTACCAATATCGATGGAGGACTATGGTAAAGATCTTCATGATCGTTATGAAAATTACTACCAAAGTGTAGGTGGAAAGCGTGAGGTTCTTAACCAAAAATACATCACATCGTTTGGTATAAGAGAGCATCAATTTTCTCTAAAGAAGTAGTTGTTATCAAAAAGATGCCAGAGTCAAAGCAAACAATGGTACTAGCACCCAGTTGGTCAAGAGTGCCAAGTGGCACATGCAAGGCAGAGACGTTGAGAAAATAGCGCCCAAGTGGTGAAGCGTCAAGGAGGACAAGATGCCTATGCAACTAAGAAAGTCTTGCATTATTTGAGAAATGCGAGATATTGCCCAAGGAATCCCTTGATCGCAGCGAGGAGAAATGCTCCGAAGAACATTCGTCTAAGACATTGAGTAGCCCTGACATATGCCCTAGCAAGAAGCAGAATACCGAGAGTTGATGACTGTGCGTAGATTGAGGTTCCAACGCTAGATATAACGGTCCACTGTCAATACCTACGCAGACGATGAAAACATTCATGGCAGCCGTTAGAAACCAAAGACATTGAGCTGCACAACGGATGCGAGGCAAAGTTGTTAGTCACGGAGGAGATGGCAGTCAAGAGGCTAAAGAAAATTGTGAAGATTGTCGATGTTAAAGTTGATGAAGGTAGGGAACAAGTTATAAGCATAGTGGTTGAAGCCCATTGGTTGTGAAAGAACTTGAGTTAGAAAAGAACGTGAGTATCATTGTTATGTGATATTTGTGGTTGAGCATTGTTGGAAATGATTGAGTTGGTTGATACATACTTGGACTAGGGTTGTGTGAGAGAGAGTTGTCCCTTGTGATGATTGGTTGAGTTGAGATTGAGGTTAGAACATTTTAAGTCTCTAACAAATCTCTTTATGCTTCTGTGAAGTGGATTTGATTTGAGATTGCCATTCATTGTTGAGTTCATTTTGAGTACTACTTGAGCATGATTGATTGAGCCTTTGAGAAGGCCTTTGGGAAATATTTGAGGACAATGTTGGGATAGATTTCTAGAGCAGATTTGGGCAAGTTCTTGGTGAGCTTACTAGAGTAGATTCGAACAAGTTCTATGTGAGCTTGTTATTCAGCATTGGACAAGTTCTATGTGAGCCTATTGATAGAGTACATAGGACATAGTCTCAATGGATAGAGATCCAGCAGCCAACAAGTGAAGAGAGTTCTAATGAGTATAATTCAATTGAAGAGAGGTCCACCAATCAATAGCGGATACCTTCGCAATAAATTGGGAGTGGTCATGCTTCCCAAGAACTGACTAGCTATCGGGACCACATTTTTAGGGGGAGCATTTATATATTTGGTTATCTTTTTGCTCATGTTTGTAATTTTTGCTAACTGTAATAATTTGTGCCTGAGAATGTTGTGCATGGACTCAGGGGGAGTCTGCAGCAGCCCTTTGGTATTATTGTCAAAGGGGGAGAAGAATTACAAGGAAGTGCACGAGTGTTGCCAACAATTCCAAAGGGGGAGATTGTTGAGCAAGGTACAACAACAATATTGTCATTGTTGTCAACACAGTCAGACAGATCGGATTCTTCAGAGAATGTACAGTGAGGGAGATTGTTGAGCAAGGTGCAACAACAGTATTGTCATTGTTGTCAACACAGTCAGACAGATCGGTTGATGCAGTGAAACAGGAGTTAAGAGATTCTTCAGAGAATGTACAATGATTTTCCAAAATATTGGAGTGGCCCATATGCAAAAGATCAAAGAAAAAGACAAGTAAGAAAACTGTCACGATATCGTGACATGTTGAGCAAGAAAGAAAAATTGTCACGATATCGCGACATGTTCGAAGAGAAAGCGCAAGAAAGAAAAATTGTCACGATATCGCGACATGTTGAGAAGAAAGAAAAATTGTCACGATATCGTGACATGTTTGAAGAGAAAGAGCAAGAAAGGAAAATTGTCGTGATATCGTGACATGTTCGAAGAAAAAGTGCAAGTAGGCAAAACTATCACGATTTCGTGACATGTTCGGAAAGAAAGCACAAGCAAGAAAAACTATCACGATTTCGTGACATGTTTGGAAAGAAAGGAAGAAGCAAAGCGTCGCGATTTCGTGACATGTTCGGAGAGAAAGCGCAAGCAAGCAAAGCTGTCATGATTTCGTGACATGTTCGGAGAAAGAAAGGCAAGAGAGAAAAGTATCACGATTTCGTGACATGTTGCAAAGAAAGTTGTACGGACAAAAACTATCATGATTTCGTGACATGTTCGAAGAGAAAGCGCAAGCAAGCAAAAGTGTCACGATTTTGCGACATATTCAAAGGAACATTGCAAGCAAGAAAAAGTGTCATGATTTCGTGACATGTTGGAAGAAAGAAAGGCAAGTAGAAAAAGTGTCACGATTTCGTGACATATTGCAAGGAAGGTTGTACGGACGAAAAAGTGTCACGATTTCGTGACATATTGCAAGAGAGAAAGGCAAGTATAAAAAGTGTCACGATTTTGCGACATATTGCAAGGAGAGGTTGTATGGACGAAAAAGTGTCATGATTTCGTGACATGTTGCAAGAGAGAGAGTCTGAGTAGAAAAAGTGTCACGATTTCACGACATGTTGCAAGAAAGAGAGTCCGAAAGAAAAAGTGTCATGATTTCACGACATGTTTCATTTTCATGGTCCAAAGCGAAGAGAAAGAGGAGAGAGAAAAGGTGTCACGATTTCATGACATGTTGCATTTTCGTGGTAGAAGACAAAGAGAGAAAATGCTAAGGAGAAAAAGTGTCGCGATATCGTGACATGTTGGATTTTCGCGAGCCAAAGGCAAGAGAAAGAGCTAAGGAGAAAAAGTGTCACGATATCACGACATGTAGGGTTTTCACGGACCGAGGCAAGAGAAAAAGCACAAGGAGCAGAAAGTGTCAGCGATATCGCGACATGTCGTATTTTCATGACTCAAGAAGGCGAGAGAAGGATCTAGAAGAGAAAGTGTCACGATATCGCGACATGTCGTTTTCGTGGCTTGAAGGCGAAGAGAAGAGTAGCAAGGAGGGAAAGTGTCGCGATATCACGACATGTTGTGTTTTTGGGTTGAAGCCGAGAAGAGTAGCAAGGAGGCGAAAGTGTCACGATATCACGACATGTGTTTTCATTGGTTGAAGCCGAGAAGAGTAGCAAGGAGGTGAAAGTGTCGTGATATCGTGACATGTTGTGTTTTCGCTGGTTGAAGCCGAGAAGAGGACAAAGAGATAGAAGTGTCACGATTTTGTGACAGGTCACTTCGATGCGAGCTAAGAAGAGAAACCAGTCGAAAGAAGATATGTGATAGTTAACTGAAGTCGATATGATAGTTACAGGTGTAGTTATAGAAGAAGTCGATATGACAATTACAGGTGCAGTTATAGAAGAAGTCGATACGACAGTTATAGGTGTAGTTATAGAAGAAGTCGATGACAGTTACAGGTGCAGTTACACAAGAAGTCGATACGACAGTTATAGGTGTCGTTAAAGAGAAATATCATGCAGCTAAAATAAGAACAGTAAACTAAAGTCAGTTCGATAGTTACAACAGTTACGGGTTGCATGCAAAAATATGGAAGTTAAAAATAGAATCAGAACTTTGTTATAAAAGAAGGTCTGCATGGAGAATTAAATGTACGCTGAAATAGAGTGAAAGCGCTTGGGATTAATGCGAGGCGGATTTAATCTTGCGAAGAGAGCAAGAGGAGAGTGAGAGAGGTGTGCGGTATGTGAAGCACGAGGAGAGTGCGCTGGAGCCGAGCGAGCACAAGTGTGTGTTGTGTGAAGAGTAAGAAATGTTGAGAAAGCAATAGACCAGTTAGGGTCTTGTAAAAGTGAAGGCATCTTTATGTCAATCTTCTAGTTTCAGAACGAAGTCCAAGTTGGTGCTTGGCATCAGGGGTTGATGCTCCTTCCAGTTGGTGCTGGTAAATCAGGGGTTGGTGCTCCTTTCTGTTGGTGCAGATAAATCAGGGGTTGGTGCTCCTTCTAGTGGGTGTTGGTAAATTGATTGTAAAATTGGTATTTTGCAAAGGCTGGATTTGGATGGGAGTCCAAACAGTCAATTTTGAGGAGTAGCCAAAACTGGTGAACCTCGGTACATCTTGTGTTGTGTGATGCTCTCTTGGTATATTTGCTTTATTGAGTTTTAAGCTTTCATTGTTTAGGCATTAAGAATTGAAGATTTAAGTTTTTAAGAGCTACACTGATTCACCCCCCCCTCTCAGTGTCATTGTGAAACTAACAGGGATAATTATCACCATCCAACAACAAGCCCAATAGGAAAAAGTATTTGGTAAGAATTTTTCCAAATTTTAGAGAAAGTATTTAAAGATCTCAAGATATTTAAATTCTTGAGAAAATAGATAGTATAAGAGATCAATTTTGAAGTTATATTTTGATAAGGATATTGTAGGAGAAGCGGATATTGAAGAGGCCAAGGTTTTGGAAAATCTAAGGACAACCACAAAATTTTGAAGGTTTATTTGATAGGAGAAGATTACAATTTTTGAGTAGAGATTGAAGGGTTTCAAGATAACATTTTGAAGGAAGCCTATAGCTATGATTTTGAGAAGACTTGGGTAGATTTTGGAGTGCCCATGAATAGGATATTAAAGAATTTTTTTTACAATAATAGGACTTTCATTGTAGGTTTTGGACATCAAACGAAGGAAGGTATTGATTACATAGGGTGCAAAGATATTGAAAATATTTGGGGCAACATTAATAACTGCAGATTATAGAGATTGAGAGAAATTATTTGAATGATATTAAAAGACAAAAAATAGATTTGTAGACAACATCAAAAGAGGATAAGTATATACAAGTTTGGATAACTCTAGAGCATATTTGGAAGAGTTATTAGATAGTGTACTAGGAGAAAATTGAGCAACAAGTAGGGCTGGCAAGTTTTGGAGTAGAAGAGTGAAGGAGAATAGAGGTGCAAAATTTACAAGTTTGAGACAACAAGTTGGGTGAATCAAATCACCAATGAAATTAGCAAAATAGACATTAGAAAGGTATGCAATATTGGTGCAATATAAGTTTATTATCTGTACATTGAAATAAGATTTACATCAAGGATTTAAGAGCACCATATTATTATTTGAGATCTGCATCATATTATTATTTGGAATCTAAAAATAAGAGCTTAAAGGAGTTCTTTAAATCAAGGTGATATTAGTGCTTACACCTTATAATATGCAAAGATAAAATAGCAAGAGTTTAAGCTAATAGAAAAGGAGAAATAAGAAGAGCATAATATTGTTTATGAATGCTATTTTATAGTGCTTAAGGAATGTAAATTTATTTATGTGAAAAGAAGAAACCAAGAGCAATAGTGTAAACAAGCTAAATACCAAGCAAAGGGTTAAGAAATAATGACAAAATTTTTAGTGTCCAAAGACACTAGATAGCTACAAGCTAAAGAGCAAAAGAATAAGAGCCAACCTTCATTGTTGCTCAAGTAAGAGCAATCATTATTCATAGAATATTTTCTCCTATTTGATGAAGCATCACCATAGCATAGATTCACTCTCACAATGTGGAACATCACCATGACAAAAGGAAATTTATAACCATGTAGCAAAGCATCATTGTGGTATAGGAGAGTTGCCATAAAGTTGAAGGAGATCACCACTACACCAAATTCATCAAGTTCACACTAAGGAAAATGAAGTGAAGATGTTCTTGTATAGTCAAGCAAGTGAAGACGTAGCATTCAAATTTTTGCATGAAAGGACATAGGAATATGTAGGAAAAATGAGGATTTAGGGTTCAAGGAGAGGTTACAAGTGTCATCATATGTATTGCATACACACACCATGGAGTAAGAGACTAAGGTTATTATTTGCACATAGAAGAGGTATGAAGACAAATTTAAAATGCCTACAGAGTAATGTTCAACACCAAGAAAGAAGAAAATTTTCAAGAGGTAACAAAATAAGTTGAGTACCAAGTGGCACTTGTAAGGAGGAAGGTTGAATGTTTTAGCACCAATTCAAAGGAAGAAATTCTATAGATATTAAATATAGAGAAATAGGATTAATGAAGGTTTAGTAAAGCACAAGATATCAATGAGTGTACAAATTTTATGATTAGATACAAAGAAATAAAGGTAACACTTGGTAGGTTGAGGCAGAAGCTCAAGACACAAGCATAGAGGTTGAAGTCATTTCTTATAGTGAGGATTGAGTTGTAGAGACATTGAAACTAGAGTGGAGGAAATAAAAACTCCAAATAGATTAATGTCCTCCAAAGGACCACGAGCATCATTCGTCGATGTACATGGAGGATAGAAGATTCAGAAAGGGGTCAAGCCTTGTTGACTAATGGATTATCAATTTCAAGTGAAGGTAATCCACTTTATTAAAGTTGCTTATAATATTGGTTTAGGATAAATAAGGATATACATATCTATTATCCTCTAAGGTTGAAAGTGAATTATTTTGGAGAAGTGGAATTTAATATTTAACCTTAGACATATTATTGAAGATTAAACTTTGGATAGAAGATATTGAAGAAATAATTTCAAGGTTTTGTAATTTAAATCATTTGAAGTTACAAAACACTTTTGGGATATTTACAATTTAATTAAAGAGGGAGTAATAAGGGTTTCTACATCAAATTAGATTCATATAACTAGAAATATATTTTATCTAAATTTTTGGTTTTGGAGTTATAAGGTATTCAACATCAACATAGGAATTAAGAAATTTAGAAAGACATTATACTCTTGTGGCTAAGGAAGTAGAAGGGTAGTCAATATCAAGGGACTAAAGGTGTATTTTTAATCAAGGGTTACGAGAAAATATTACTTTAAAATGAAACTATGGAAACACTTATTAAGTATACAGGATTCAAGGATTCAAGATGGTTCAAAGACATACTTGATTCTAAAAGTGAGAAGGAAAATGCAAAAGGAGAATCAATATGGCCTAGAAATATTTTTGAAAACTCACAACCTAATAGTATAAATAAAATAGCTACTAAAGAGTTAGTTTCTAATGATATACTAAAAGGATTTGATAATATATATTAATGAAGATTTTTTACAAATCCAAAAAATAAGCAAAGATAGAATTACTTCAGTTGTACAAAGTTGGTTTGATTATCTCATCAAGGAATTGGATAAGCTTGATTCTTCCAAGTTAATTGATAAAGAATTTGGGATAGTATTACAATGTACCTACTGCAATAAATATGGTCATGAAAAAGTAAATTTTTGGAACTTCCATCCATGAAAATATTGTGGAGGAAAAACTCATCCGCATTTCACTTGTTATTATAAAGACAAGTTCTATAAAATGTATGAAGAAAAATTGGTATTCAAACTAGATTTTTTATTTCAAGTTCTCATTTCTAAAGCATCTACTAATGATGAGTTCATTTGGATATTTTTAAAGATCACGAATACATGTTGTTTAGATAATCAAAGGAAAGAGAGTGGATGAATCCTAATACACTCATGACTTACAATATTATGAGTTCTATAGTTCATCAAAGATACTTGAAAGATTATAAGGACAAAGGCAAAGAGAAATTTGTTTTGCAAGAATTATATGACAATACATCAGCTAAAGATATACAAAAAAACACTAATGATGAAGACAAGCAAGAGGAGAAAGAACATGATCAATAAGGGATATAGTTCAAAGTGAGTTAGAGAATGAAGACCCATATTGAAGACTAAAATATTCAATAACCAAATAATACAGGGGGTGTTGGAGTATATTACATTATTTGGTTCATGCTTAGATTAAGAGTTATTATTTAATGTAATAAATGCACAAGTGTGCAAAGTATTTATGATATTGTAAGTGTGCATAATTTTCCATGTGCACATGAGTCCATAGAATATGGAGATGAAGACTCTAGAAGTGTGAAGGTCAAGAGTGATCCATATGAAGAGTCACATTACATTATATATGCATAGTAATGTGAGGATGTAAAATGACATGACTTGTAATGTCATTACTTGGTACTATCAGAGCTATAGCACCATTTTGGTGAGCATTTATTTATGGCATATTCAGGAGTAGATATTTGAGTTATTTCTCTATTGTATACTGTATAATATTGTCATTATCATATACATTGGGTTGCTAATTTATTTGATAAATTTTGGTTTGTTTATCTCAAGTAATAAGCTTCAAAAGCTAATAGTTCATAGATTGGTTTAATAGCATGGAGAAATTCTTTGAGTGGAAAATACTTTCAGAGGAAAATAAAGTGAAGCTTACATGCACGAAGTTGAAAGTGCATGTGTTGATTTGGTAGGATCATCTATAGAAGGAGAGGAAGAAAAGGAAAGGAAAATATTAGGGTCTGGTGTAAAATGGAAAAAAAAACTAAAGGAGAAATTCCTGCCTAAATATTATGCCAAAATGTTGTTTCATAGACTTCAAAACCTCAGATAAAAGGATCAAAGCATTGATAACTACACCAACGAATTCTACAAGTTATCAATTTGAGTGGAGCTTGCAAAGTTAGAAGAATAGAAGGTTGGAAGGTATGTGAATGGATTAAGTTATTCCATACAATATGAGTTGAGTATACTTTGGATCCATGGAGTAGAGGATGCATATCAGTTAGCATTAAAAGTGAAGGAGAAACATAAGAGGAGTAATTTTAGAAGAAGAGTGAAAAAATGACCATCATCACCTTCAGTCAGAGGGTATGGTGGATTTAATCCCTTAAAGGGAGAATCTTCTAATGCATAGAAACAAGAGGAGTTTGGGAAGGGTCAAAGTAACCACCAGAGATATGGAGGATTTCATAGAGGAAGGGGCTATGGTGGAGGATGAAATTATGATAGCCCATGAAGGTAATATACCTAATATAGATGTAGTGAGGAAGGATAGAGAGCTTTTGAGTATTTGCACTATCCTACATATGAAAGAAGATAGGGAGAACAAACTAGAGTCAATATGGTTGAGGCAAAAGAGAAACATGAGGCATAAGTTACTATAGATGTGGGGTAAAATCTCATTATAAGAAGGATGATGATAATCCCAAGGAAGGAGAAAACATAGGACAATGATGGTCGTGATTCCTGGTTATGTATGAATATCTTTCAAACAAGATGCACATTTGGAGGAAATGTATGTAAGGTAATTATTGATAGTGGTAATTGTGAAAATATGATTTCAAATGAAATGGTTGAGAAACATAATCTGAAGTGTGAGAAGAACTCGTATCCCTACCACATATTGTGTTTCAAGAAATAAAACAAGTTGACTATAGATAAGACATGTTCTATTAAGTTTTTAACTAGGAATACCTACAAGCATAAAGTATGGCATGATGTAATTTCTATGGATGCATATCACATATTTTTGGGGAGGCCTTAGCAATATAATAGGAAGGCTACCCATGATGGGGG
Organism: Wollemia nobilis; assembly: GCA_028583015.1. Taxonomy (NCBI): domain Eukaryota; kingdom Viridiplantae; phylum Streptophyta; class Pinopsida; order Araucariales; family Araucariaceae; genus Wollemia; species Wollemia nobilis. Next base: position 1,154,973 of record JAQPPZ010001671.1, on the reverse strand, counting down.
AAGGAATAATTACACATTCAAGAAATATCGAGTAAAAGTGGTCTTGTTACCACATAAGGAAGAAGGGCAAAGTGAAATCCTATTGACAACTAAGGAATTTGTCATGAGGAAGAAGGAATTTGGTTTTTGTTATGTGTTGACAACAAATAATATGGATACTGATGATGTTGCTATACCACCTATAGCAGCAAAGTTGTTGAAAGAGTATGCAAATGTCATACCAGAGGAGTTACCATATGGATTACCCAAAAAAGGGATATTTAGCATCATATTGATCTAATTATAGGATCAACTCTTCTGAATGAGGTTGCCTATAGGATGAGTCCCACACAGAATGAGAAGTTGAACAAACAACTGACATAATTGATAAAGAAGGGAGTTGTCAGATAAAGTATGAGTCCAAGTGTGACTCCTACACTATTGACACAAAAGAAATAAGATACATGGCAGATGTGTGTGTATAGCAGGACAATACATAAATTTACAATCAAGTACCGATTTCCAATTTCAATATTGGATGATATGATGGATGTGCTAGCAGGAGCACGATATTTCAAAAAAATTATTCTACATAGTGGAAACTATCAGATTCAAATCCGAGAAGGAGATGAATGGAAGACCATTTTCAAGACAAGATATGGGTTGTACGAATATATGGATTATGTTTATGAAGATAATGAAAATAGTACTACGATAATTTATTGGTAAGTTTATGGTTATGTATTTTTATGATATTTTGACATTCAGTAGGAATGAAGAACATCTGTTGCATTTGAAATTAGTGTTAGATTTATTAAGGAAGGAGAAGTTGTATGCCAATATGAAGAAATGTGGATTCCTTCTAAATAATCTAGTATTCTTGGAATTTGTAATCTCAGAGGATGGAGTAAGCATGGACAAAGAGAAGGTGAAGGAAATTTTGGAATGACCCATTCCAAGAAATGTGATAGAGGTGAGGAGTTTCCATGGCTTGGTGACTTTTTACAGAAAATTCATCAGTTATTTTAGTAGCATTGTTGCACCTATAAAAAAGTGTACAAAGGGGAGAGAATTTGTATGGACAAATACAACAATAAAGAGTTTTTAAATTTTTGAAGAAGAAGGTGTCAAAAGTGCCTGTTTTTATATTGTATGATTTTAGAAAACTATTTGATGTTGATTATGATACCTCACATGTGGGAATTAGAGTCATGTTGAGTCAAGAAGGGCAGCCTATAGAATTCTTTAGTGAAAAGTTAAATGAGGTAAGGAAGAAATATTCTACTTAAGATATGGAATTCTATGCTATTGTGCAGGCATTGAGACATTGGAGATATTATTTAGTGGCTAAATATTTTGTGTTATATACTGATCATGAAGCATTGAGGTATGTAAATACCCAAAATAAATTAAATAGTAGGCATGCAAAGTGTATGTTTTGATATTGTATAATTTTAGCAAACTATTTAAGGTTGATTTTGATACCTCACATGTGGAAATTGTGAAGAACACAAGCTTATACTAAGAGGGGGTGAACAATATAGCACCCACTTTTTATTTTCTTTCCAAACCAATTTCAATTAATGTCCTTAATTGAAGTAATCAAATGCAGTGTGCATTAATAACTTAGATAACAATAGTAAGCAAGAGCACAAGTCACCACACATAATTAAGACACAAGATTTAACGTGGTTCCCCCAATGTGGGGTACTCCACCAGATAATATCCTTATAATATTTCACATAGAAATAAGGATCTTTATCCAATACAATGATTAATTTGATCTGCTCAAAGCTAGGAAATACACTGATCTGCTTAGGTAGGCAATCCATTAATCTTCTCAACTAGGCAACACACTAATCTGCTCAGGTAGGCAATCCACTGATCTTCTTAACTAGGCAACACACTGATCTTCTTAGGTAGGCAATCCATTGATCTGCTCATATAGGCAACACACTAATCTACTCAGGTAGGCAATCCATTGATCTACTCAGCTAGGCAATGCACTAATTTGCTCAGGTAGGCAATCCACTGATCTGCTTAGCTAGGTAACACACTAATATGCTTAGGTAGGCAATCCACTGATCTTCTCAGCTAGGCAACACACTGATCTGCTTCAAAAATCTCACCAAGAACTTGCCCAAATCTGTTCTAACAAGCTCACTAAGAACTTGCTCAAATCTGCTCAAAAGGCTCACTCAGAACCTCATCAAATCTGCTCAACAAGCTCACTAAGAACTTGCTCAAAATTTTCTCAACAAGCTCACTAAGAACTTGCTCAAAATATTCTCAACAAGCTCACCAAGAACTTGCTCAAAATATGCTCAACAAGCTCACCAATAACTTTCTCAAAATCTGCTCAACAAGCTCACCAAGAACTTGCTCAAAATCAGATCAACAATCTACTTGCTCAAAATATGTCCCAAATATATCTACAAATCTGTCCACAAATCTATCCCAAAATCCTTCTCAAGGCTCAATCAAACATACACAAAAACTACCACAAATCTATCTAGAAATCTATCCCAAAGGCTCAATCAATCATGCTCAAGTAGTACTCCAATATCATCATAAATCTATAAAGGCAATGCTCAATGATGAACTCAACAATGAATGTCAATGCACTCTACAATGGATGACAACAATGATTCACAAAGATCTCAACTCAAATCAATCTCAACTCAACTCAAGTCTTATAGAACCATAAAGAGAATTGTTAGAGACTCAATATGTTCTAATCTCACTCTCAACTCAAATATTATAGAACCATAAAGAGAATTGTTAGAGACTCAATATGTTCTAATATCACTCTCAACTCAAATAAAAATTATGGAATAGTTTGTTTCATGGAACTTGAACAATCACTTCACATATCACTTGATTAGGCTCAATCAACTTAATTCAACTAATCATCACAAGGACAACTCTTTCTCAAAAAACCCTAGTCCAAGCATGTATCAACCAACTCAAATGTTTCCAACAATGCTCAACCACAAATATCACATAACAATGATAATCATGTTCTTTTCTAACTCAAGTTCTTATAACCAATGAGCTTCAACAACTATGCTTATAAAACAAGGTTTAAACACAACTCACAAACCAAAAAACCTTGAAGCATTCAACCAACCTCTTTTGAAAAGGAAACCACAATAAATCCTTTTCTCTCCAACGATATTTCATAAATCAACCATCATAAAAAAATTCAATGGAGAATATTACTCATACATTTTTGATGCCTTATTGGTTTTCCACTAAATCTGCCATACTCAACAAACTATGAAAGAGAACCAAAACAACCTTCACTTTTGAAACCCTTTATAAAAATAGAAATATATCTTTACATACACATTATTTCTCCATCTAAGAAAGTTAATCAAATAGCCCTCGAAATAAGCTTTCCAATGATATATAATATGGTATACTTCTAAAAAAGAAAAACACTAGTAATTTCTATTTTTCTAAAAGTGCATTACAACCCTTAATATTGCCTTCTAAGTAAATAAAAATTTATTCAAACATTATTCCCTTAGCATCACCTTATTCCTCCAACATTATGCAATAATAAAAAATATTTAATAAAATGTTTACTTGCCTCTTAGAGGGAATTGAACCCTCGTCACTGCCCACTCAACACCACAACCATGGCACAAAATATGATACGAGCTATCTACTCACATAGGATAGAGAGAAAAAATGCTCCCTATATTTTGCTGCCCCTAATCACACCAAAAATGTGTGCCAAATGCTCTTCTTCCACACTCTACAAAAATCGAACCTGGTTGGAATCGAATGCATGCCCTATCGCAAACAAAAAATCCATACTTCCCAAGCTCACCGTTGGACCACACTGTCACATTGAAGGATTCAGGGCATCCACTTTTTTATGCTCTTCGTTCGATACACCAAGACTTTTGAATTGAAAGCCTTTTCATATATATATATGCAATTTTCCATTAATTTCACATACGTCAGCACTTTTAGGTAGTAATTTTATTTTGATGGTGCATGGTTTTTTATGACATCGATGATGACTTTAATTTTAATTTTTAAAATTAAAATTTATATTTTAAATAATCAAAATTTAAACTAAATATTTAAAATTAAATGTCTCGATCACTAGGGCACCTTTTTCGACGAAACAAATGGCTAACCTGGGTTTTAAGAAAAACTCATTTCAAATTTGCCATCCATGGTTTTAAATAAAACCTTTTATTTTGCCTGCCTTGGTTTTCACAAAAACCTTGTATATATCCATGCTCTCCTAAATATCATAAATTCTTATTTATGAAATGCTTTGGCCATAAAAACTCAATGTGATCCATGTGACATCAATGAAAACATAAAATAACTCAAATTTCCAACAATCTCCCCCTTTGTCATTGATGGCAACACCTCTAATGCAAAAACCACAATCACTGCAAAAACCATCTCTGAGAATCAAAGCTACTCCCCATGACTCAATAATCTCTATGGAGGTTGCTCCCCCTAACTTAATGCTCTCTTTGGAGGCTAATACCCCTAACTCAATGCTCTCCACCTTGCTCAAATCTCTCCCCCTTTGACATCAATGGCAAAAGGTACACCTATGGGGCTAAAATATATGACTCTTAAGCTTAGCCCCCTCACCACATTCTCTCTTGAGGTGATTAATTTTGGGGTGGGAGTACTTTTACTCCCATATTACATTTTTTATTTCCTCTATCAACTTCCTTCCATGTTTTTCTGATATCCTTCTCTTGATGAATTACTTGATCTTCTTATCTAGAACCTGTTTTACCTTATTGCCTTGAACCTGTTTGACCTTCTTGCCTTGAACCTGTTTGGAATTGAGTCCTACACCATTTTGAAATATGTCCAAAGTTATTGCAATTAAAACACTTGATATTGTAGCCTTTGGATGGTGCCCATATCCTGAATTCTTTCTTGAAATAATTTCCATATCCATTCCTTTCCTAAACCCTGTATTGTGAAGTTCTATTTTCATGACCATTATGACCATGACTTCTAAATTATGTAGCTCTAAAACCAAAACCATGTTTCTCATTTTCTTTGCACTAAGAAGCTCTATGACCAATCCTGTTGCATGAGAAACGATGTCCCTGAAAACTATCCCTTATTCCTTTGAAGTTCATTCTATAAAAATCAAACTTATTTGATCTATAGACCCTGTAGTGTATAGCCGAGTGTCCAAATCCATTACAAGAAAAACAATGTCCTTGAAAAGCCCTTTGTTCCTGCCTTGGTTCCTCATACCTTTCTTGACCATTATCCTTGTGATCGTCTTTGACTTGTGCATTGTATCCTTGATCCTTCTTTGTGGTATCCAAATATTCTTCCTTAACTTATTCCTTGCTTTCTTCTTCAAGAATTTCTTTGCCTTTTAAACTTGATTCACCTATATCAAAACAAGATCTAAATTGGATATTTGGAGCCATAGGAGCTTTGGAAATTTCTTCATGAATCTTAGGTGCTTCCTTGCTTTCATATTTTAGAAATTCCTTTCCTTTTGAGTGTGATTCCCCAAACCTAAAATAAGAGACCTTTGGTGCTTTGGAATCTTCCTCTTCTTTCTCTTTATTTGTGTCAAGTAGCAAATTGGCATCCATCTTAATTGTCTCTAAAATACATGTTTCCTTCTTAGTTAAAATATCTTGACCTTTTGAGTCATGTGATGGATCAAACTTCTCACATATGGAACATCTCAATTCTTTTAGATTCTCCTTAACCTCTTGTAGTTGCTCATGGATATCATTGAAGTCTTCCTTTAGATCAACTGAGACATCTGTATTTCTTACAATATTCTCTTGTTTAACTTATTCTATTTGGAGTGAATGTTCTTCTTCTACTTCTCTTATCCCATAGAAAAACCCTTCTTCATCTTCACTATCACTAAGATCATTATCATCTTCTATAGCACCCAAACTCTCATGATTTCTTTGACCATGCCTTTTTCCTTTATGTGTCATCTCATCTTCACTATCACTGAAACCATTGCAATATCTTGATCTATGATCTCTTTGACCACACACAAAGCACTATTCTCTTTCATATTCTATTCCTAGGAATAGGTGTTCTTATTTTTCATCATATGACTTGTCTCTATCACTGTGATCTGAGCTATCACTTGCTTCTACAATGTAGTAAGATTTCTTTGCCTTACAAATATTTTCCTTCTTCTAATACCTATTTTTCTTGTATCTGTCATCTTTGTCATGCTTATGCTTTCCATATTATTTTCTTCTATGACCTTGTTTTTCATCATCATTATTTTCTTCATGTGGACACTTGTGTGCATAGTGACCAAAATCACCACACTTGTAGCATTTTAATTTTCTCATATCTTTGTAATTCCTCAAGTCCTTATTCCTTTTGACAAAGTTAGATTCCTCATCATTATCTGAATATCTATCTATCTCTGTAACTTTTCCTTTCTTATTCTCTGAAGCCTTGAATGCAATATCTTTTATTGGAACCTGATGCTTACTCACCCTCATCTCATAAGTTGTGAGAGTTCCTTGCAATTCTCCCATTGTTAGCTTGTTGATATCTGTTGTTTCTTCTATTGTTGAAACCTTTGCATCATACTTCATGGGAAGTGATCTCAACACCTTTTGAGTAACTTCTGATTCTTTCATCTCAAATCCTAGGCCTCTCATGGTGTTAGTAATCTCATCAACTCAAAGTAAAAACTTTACAATTTCTTCATAATCTTCCATTTTTAATTTCTCAAATATTTTTCTATGAGTCTATAGTTTTGAAAACTTTACCTTGGAGTCTCCTTCATAAGTATTCCACAACTTGGTCCACATTTCATTATCTTAATTACATAACATGACCTTTGCAAAATATGTCTCATGTAGCCCACTCAAAATACAATTCATTGCACTTGAATTGATCTCAACCAATTTCTTAATAGTCTTATCTACCTCGGGATCACCTTCAACCATATATTCCTTTTCAACCATCTGCCATACCTCATAACCTTGTGATATCAAGTAGTTCTTCATTATCATGTTCCAGAAAACATAATTGTTACCATCAAACAGTGGAGCCATATTTGTAGATGATCCATTCTATGAAGCCATCTGTGTTCTTGTAGAATCTACCCTTAAGCTATCAAACTTTTCGAAGGAACCCGCTCTGATACCAATTGAAGAACACAAGCTTATACTAAGAGTGGGGTGAACAATATAACACCCTCTTTTTACTTTATTTCCAAACCAATATCAATTAATGTCCTTAATTGCAATAACCAAATATAGTAGTGTGCATTAATAACTTAGATAACAATAGTAAGCAAGAGCACAAGTCACCACACATAATTGAGACACAAGATTTAACGTGGTTTCCCCAATGTGGGGTACTCCATAAGATAATCTCCTTATAATATTTCACACATAAATAAGGATCTTTATCCAATACAATAATTACTTTGATTTTCTCAAACATAGGCAATAAACTGATCTGCTTAGGTAGGCAATCCACTGATCTGCTCAGCTAGGCAACACACTGATCTACTCAGGTATGCAATCCACTGATTTGCTCAGCTAGGCAAATCCGTCCACAAATCTATCCCAAAACTGTCCCAAAAGTCTTCTCAAGGCTCAATCAAACATACACAAAAACTACCACAAATCTATCCAAAAATCTATCCCAAAGGCTCAATCAATCATGCTCAAGTAGTACTCCAATCTCATCACAAATATATCAAGGCAAGGCTCAATGATGAACTCAACAATGAATGGCAATGCACTCTACAATGGATGACAACAATTATCCACAAAGAACTCAACTCAACTCAAGTCTTATAGAACCATAAAGAGAATTGTTAGAGACTCAATATGTTCTAATCTCACTCTCAAATCAAATATTATAGAACCATAAATAGAATTGTTAGAGACTCAATATGTTCTAATATCACTCTCAACTCAAATCATAAATATGGAATAGTTTTTTTCATGTAACTTGAACAATCACTTCATATATCACTTGACTAGGCTAAATCAACTCAATTCAACCAATCATCACAAGGACAACTCTTTCTCATAAAACCCTAGTCCAAGCATGTATCAACCAACTCAAATGTTTCCAACAATTCTCAACCACAAATCTCACATAAAAATGATAATCATGTTCTTTTCTAACTCAAGTTCTTATAACCAATGAGCTTCAACAACTATGCTCTTAAAACAAGGTTTAAACAAAACTCACAAACCAGAAAACCTTGAAGCATTCAACCAACCACTTTCAAAAAGGAAACCACAATCAATCCTTTTCTCTCCAATGATATTTCATAAATCAACCACCATAAACAAATTCAATGGAGAATATTGCTCATACCTTTTTGATGCCTTATTGGTTGTGCACTAAATCTGCCATACTCAACAAACTTTGAAAGAGAAACAAAACAACCTTCACTTTTGAAACTCTTTACAAAAATAGAAATATCTTTTTACATACACCTTATTTCTCCATATAAGCAAGTTAATCAAATAGCCCTCTAAATAATATTTCCAACAATATATAATATGGTATACTTATAAAAAATAAAAACACCAGTAATTTCTCTTTTTCTAAAAGTGCATTACAACCCTTAATCGTGCCTTCCAAGTAAATAAAAGTTTAATCAAACATTATTCCCTTAGCATCACCTTATTCCTCCAACATTAGGCAATAATATTTTTTTTTAATAAAATGTTTACTTACCTCTTAGAGGGAATCAAACCCTCGTCACTGCCCACTCAACACCACAACTGCAGTGCCAAAGACCATACAAGCTATATGCTCGCATAGGATAGAGAGCAAAAATGCTCCCTATATTTCATTGACCCTGCTCACGCCAAAAAGGTGTGCCAAATGCTCTTCTTCCACACTCCATGAAAACCAAACCCGATGGGAATCGAACGCATGCCCTGTCGAAAACAAAAACTCCACGCTTCCCAAACTCACCGTTGGACCACACTGTCACATCGAAGGATTCGAGGCATCCACCTTTTTATGCTCTTCGTTCGATACACCAAGACTTTTGAATTGAAAGCCTTTGCATATATATATATATATATGCAATATTCCATTAATTTCATATATGTCAGCACTTTTAGGTATTAATTTTATTTTGATTGCGTATGGTTTTTTATGACGTCGACGATGACTTTAATTTTAATTTTTAAAATTAAAATTTATATTTTAAATAATTAAAATTTAAACTAAATATTTAAAATTAAATATCTCCATCATCGGGGCACCTTTTTCGACGAAACGAAAGGCCAACCTGGGTTTTAAGAAAAACCCATTTCAAATATGCCATCCATGGTTTTAAATAAAACCTTTTATTTTGCATGCCTTGGTTTTCAAAAAAACCATGTATATATCCATGCTCTTCGAAATATCATAAATGCTTATTTATGAAATGCTTTGGCCATCAAAACTCAATCTGATCCATGTGACATCAATGACAACATAAAATAACTCAAATTACCAATAAATTGGAGTCGTGTTGAGTCAAGAAGGGTGGCCTATAAGATTCTTTAGTGAAAAGTTAAATGAGGTAAGGAATAAATATTCTACTTATGATATGGAATTCTATGCTATTGTGCAGGCATTGAGACACTGGAGATATTATTTAGTGGCTAAATATTTTGTGTTATTTACTGATCATGAAGCATTTAAGTATGTAAATACCCAAAAGAACTTAAATAGTAGGTATGCAAAGTGGATATCATTTTTGCAAGATTATACATTTGTTTTGAAGCATAAGTTAGGTAAGCATAATCAAGTTATTGATGCTTTAAGTAGTGTGTAGTGTTAGTGACTACTATGGAGCATGAAGTTGTTGGATTTGAGGCAATTAAACAAATGTATGATTATGATCTAGATTTTGGTAATATTGTGTAGTGTAATAATCTAGTGTTGGTAGAAGTTGGTACTGATGTTTGTGATTATTGGATGTAAAATGGTTATTTTTTTAAATGGAAGAAATTGTGCTTTCCTTTTGGTTCAATGAGGGATAAAATTGTTAGAGAACTGCACAACAAAGGATTGGTTGGGCACTATGTAGTGAGCAAGATGATTGCTCTAGTAGAGGAGAAGTATTATTGATCGAAGGTAAAGAGGGACATAACCTCATTTGTGTTAAGATGCAGATTGTACCAAATGGCTAAATGGAATGTACATAATATAGGGCTTTATATGCCTTTTCCAATTCCTATAGGACCATAGACAGATTTGAGCATGGAGTTTTGTGTTGGGTTTGCCTAACACACAATGGAGTAAGGATTCAATTTTTGTTGTAGTAGATAGTTTTTCTAATATGGTATATTTCTTTGCTTGCCAAAAACTAATGATGTTATAAGAGTTGCAGATTTATTTTTTAGAGAAGTTGTTAGACTACATGGTGTTCTAAAAATGATCACTTTAGATTGAGACACAAGGTTTTTGAGTCACTTTTGGAGGATTCTGTGAGGGAATATACGGATAAATCTACAATTTATTAGTGCATATCATCCCTAGAGTGATGGGTAGACAAAATTAGTAAACAAAAGTTTAGGAAATTTTTAAGGTGTATTGGAGAAAAACCAAAATAATGGGAATTAGCCTTACCACAAGCCGAGTTTGCATATAATAGTTCAGTCAACAAGAAAATTTCCTTTTTATATTTTTTACAATAATAATTGTGATGATGTGCTAGATCTAATTTATCTACCGATTTAGGGTAAAATCAGTGATGATGTAGAGGCATTTGTAGAGCACATATAAGAATTGCAGGAAGGTGCCAGAAAGAAGTAATATAGTAATGAAAAGTATAAAATAACAGTAGATGTAAGCAGGATAATAAAAGTATTTGAGGTGGGAGACATGGTGATGGTTCACCTCAGGAAAGAGAGGTTTTCAAAGGGCACATATAACAAATTAAAGTATAATAATATTGGACCATGTAGAATTTTGAATAAGATGAATGATAATGCCTATAAATTGGAGTTGCTAAATGATTTGTATATTTCACCATTTTTAATGTTATATATTTCTGTGAATTTCATGAGGATGAATATGAAGTTGAAGAATAAGAGAACATAAATTGGGAGCAACAAGTACCCAAGAAGAAGAAAGCAAAAATTGTGCAAGTACTTTATAAGAAGACAGCTAGTACCAAGCAGGGAAACTAGAGCAAATAGTTGGTATAGTGGAAAGATTTACAACAAGAAGATAATACATAGATTTCAAAGTGAGAATTGAAAAATATTGATAGCAAAAATATGTAGGAGTTTTATCAGAGGAACTCACAGGAGCAGAGTTCTTTTCAACTAGAGGAGAATGATAGAGGATCCTATCTTTTGGAGGGCATCACTTTTGATCCGATCGATATATCAGCTTGAGATTTTATGAGGAGCTAGGTATTAAGGAGGAAAATGTCATGTCTAGGTCATAAATAGACTTATATCATAATTTTCAAGCCTTTTCAAGATTTTTTCAGGCCCTAATTCCTTCATTTAGTGCCCCAAAAATGATTTTAGTGTTTTTTTTAGAAGTTTTTCCAAGGAAATATTCTAACTTTAACAATTTTTTATTTAGATGTTGTTAGGTGTTGTTATATTCTAGGATGCCTAATATGGGTGTTACGATGATGTGTGTTAATTTGGAGGGTTTTTCAAGCTTTTTTGTGAATTACTAAAAATGGGAGTTTTTGGTTCAAAATGATAATTTGCCAAAATTAGCAATTTCTTATCTCCAGGGCTTTAAGCTTTAGGTTTTCTTTTGGGATATATATATCTTTGGTATTGCATTGTAAATAATAATAGATCTAGTAATGAGAAAATAAAATTATTATAGGTTTATTTTTATAATATGTTTGTAAATTTCATGTGATTGGAGGTATTTTTTCTAACCTCTTGCAGATGGATTTACACCATTTGGTATCAAAGCAAGTTGGATATGGATGAGGAAGAGAAGGTAATCATATCAATTATAATTTTTTTGCTATTATTATTTTCTATCTAGAATAACACATATCATATTAACATGAGGAGAGGAAGCAAAGGTTATGCCTTGGTTAACATGCATGTGTAGGAGCTGCAGGCCTAAGTAGTTTAGTTGTCTAGAGTAATTTTCCATACAAGGGAAAGACATCCAATGGATTTTATAGATCTAGATTCTGATAATGAGACCGTAGAAGGAGATAATATATTAGAGGTCACTATAAAGGAATAACCAGAGGGTCAGCCAGAGGAGCATGATTTTGAGGATATATTGATTAGGGCCTTGGAAGGAAATATAGATAGTATCAAGGTTGATGTCCCTGAGTATGCAAGAGGGTTGAAACTAGAGGAGTTGATAGACTGTTTTAATACCATGGATAAATTCTTTAAGTAGAAAATCCTTTCAGATAAAAATAAAGTGAATATTACATGCACAAAGTTGAAAGGGCATGCATTGATTTGGTGGGATCATCTACAGAATGAGAGATAAAGAAAATAAAAGGAAAAACTTAGGAACTGGTTTAAAAAATGAAGGATAAATTCCTACCTAAATATTATGCCCAAATGTTGTTTTGTAGACTTTCAAAGCATCGAGGACTACACCAACGAATTCTACAAGTTATCAATTTGAGTGGAGCTTGAAGAGTTAGAAGAATAGAGGTTGCAAGATATGTGAATGGATAATGTTATGCCATACAAGATGAGTTGAGTATGCTTTGGATCTATGGTGTAGAGGATGCATATTAAATAATATTAAAAGTGGAGAAGAAACATAAGACGAGTAATTTTAGAAGAGGCATGAAGAAAGGACTATCATCACTTTCAGTCAGAGGGTATGGTGGATTTAACCCCTTAAAGGGAGAATCATCTAATACATAGAAACAAGAAGATTTTGGGAAGGTTCAAAGTAACCACCAGAGAGGTGGAGGATTTTAGAGAGGAAGAGACTATGGTGGAGGATGAAATTGATATGGCTCACAAAGGTAATATACCTATTATAGATGCGATGAGGAAGGGCAAAGAGCTTTTGAGTGTTCACACTATCCCACACAAGAAAGAAGATAGGGAGAACAAGATAGAGTCAATCTCGTTGAGGAAAAAGAGCAATTTGAGGTAGAAATTGCTACAAACATGGAGAAAAATCTCATGATAAGGAGGATGATGATTGTCCTAAGGAAGGATAAAGTGCATGACAATGATGGTGGTGATTCCTGGTTGTATACAAATATATTTAGAACAATATGCACATTTAGAGGAAAGGTATGTAAGGTAATTATTGATAGTGGTAATTAATAAAATATAGTTTCAAAGGAATGGTTGAGAAACTTAATATAAAGTGTGAGAAGAACCCGTATCCCTACTGTATATCATGATTCAAGAAAGGAAATGAGGTGACTATAGATAAGAGGTGTTTGAATAAGTATTCAATTGGAAATACCTACAAGGATGAAGTATGGTGTGATGTAATTTTTATGGATGCATGTCACATATTGGAATGGCCGATGAAGCCAATATACCTATTAAAGATGTGGTGAGGAAGCGCAAAGAGCTTTTGAGTATCTGTGCTATCCACACTATGGTGGATGCATGTAGATAGTAGGGCAATCAATAAAATTACAATCAAGCATTGGTTTCCAATCCCAATACTGGGTGATATGATGGATGTGTTAGCAAAAACACGATGTTTTAGTCAAAAAAATTGATCTATGTAGTGAATACTATTGGATTCAAATATGAAAAGGAGATGAATGGATGACTGCTTTCAAGATAAAAGATGATTTGTATGAATGGTTGGCGATGCCATTCGAATTATCTAATGCACCTAGTACATTTTTGAGGATGAAGAACAAAGTACTGTGACAATTTATTGGTAGGTTTATGGTTGTGTATTTTTATGACATTATGATATTTAGTAGAAATGAAGAACACCTATTGAATTTGAAATTAGTGTTAGATTTGTTAAGGAGAAGTTGTTTGCCAATCTAAAGAAGTGTAGATTCCTTCATAAGAATCTAGGGTTCTTGGGATTTATAATCTCAGAGGATGGAATTAGGATGGACAAAGGGAATGTGAACGAAATTTTGGAATGGCCCATTCTAAGAAATGTGATAGAGGTGAGGAGTTTCCATGGCTTGGCAACTTTTTACAGGAAATTCATCAGGAATTTTAGTAGCATTGTTGCACCTATAATAGAATGTACAAAGGGGAGAGAATTTATGTGAACAAAGGTAACAATAGAGAGTTTTGAACTGTTTAAGAAGGTGTTCAAAGTGTCTATTTTGATATTTCTTGATTTTAGAAAATTATTTGAGGTTAATTATGATGCCTCACATGTGGGAATTGTAGTTGTGCTGAGTCAAAAATGGCGGCCTATAGCATTCTTTAGTGAAAATTTAAATGAGGTAAGGAAGAAATATTCTACTTATGATGTGGAATCCTATGCTACTATGTAGGAATTGAGACATTGGAGACATCATTTAGTGGCTAAAGAGTTTGTGTTATTTAAGCATTGAGGTATGTAAATACCCAAAATAAATTAAACATTAGGTATGCAAAGTGGGTATAATTTTTGCAAGAGTATACATTTGTTTTGAAGCATAAGCCAAGTAAGCATAATCAAGTTGTTGATGCTTTGAGTAGGTGTGCAGTATTATTGACTATTATGGAGCATGAAGTAGTTGGATTTGAGGCAATTAAGGAAATGTATGATTATGATCTAGATTATGGTAATATTATGTAGTGTAAGAATCCAGTGTTGGGATTGTTGTTTGTGATTTTTTTTTGGTAAGTTAAAATTTCATTAAAAGGGGTTTTGAAAGGGCCCCAAAGCCTTATTACAACATGTCAGTAGACCATAGGAAAGGCCAAAAGAAATGCCACTGAATAGGCCATAGGAAATTCTCGAGGAAAGCCTAAGGAAAGGCTTAAGGAAAACCATCAAGAAATCCATTAGGAAATTTTTTAGGAAATCCGTTAAAAAAACGTGTCCAAAGCGGGAAAAAAGTACATCCTACCCAACCACAAATTTGAACAACCCACTAAGTGGGAAAAGGAAGAAGTGAGAAATTTTAAATTTTGAACACTCCTACCTAGACACAAAATTGAACAACCCATTAGTGGGAAAAAGAAGAGACCCTCCAAATAAGGGAAAATACAAAAATGTACAATCTTGCATAGGGGAAAAACCAGAATTCGAAAAGGAAAAACTAAAAAAATAGAACTAAATTACAAAAAACCACCCTGAAAAGTAGTATGGAGCAGATCCTAGGGATATATTTGAAAAATGCACCTGAAATAACCCCACCTAAAGGCATGGAAAGGGGTAAACAAATGGATTAGTGACCTCCCACACCAAGGAGATCATATGCAACACCAGCAAGCCAAGAAGGAAGGGCTAGGGAAGTGCCAGTGAGCTGGGATAGTACAAACCTAAAAAATTGGAACAACAAGCTAGGGATATCCACAAGCCATGAAATCCCCTTGCAATGATGAAACTACAAAGACTCCAGTAGAAGCAGAGCAAGTAGCAGAAACAGAACAACAAGCCATGAGAAAGAGGTAGGGAATTTCTTGAGGAACCCAAAAGGAAGGAGCCATGGGGTGAACTAGTTGTAGGCATTAAGCATAGGTCTTCACAAATACAAAATATGCAGCAAGAAACCCCAAAAAACCTTCAACACCACCAAAAAATAGCTTCAGGGAAAAAAAATGAGGAAGTATAGTAGGATCACAACAACAAGCAACACAAAGGCCCCTCCAAAGCCATGACAAATATTGAGAACCCATAGATCCCACATCCACAAACCCAAAGAGCAGAGTCACAGGAAAAACATGTGATTATTTGTGAGTATTTGATGCAAAGTTATTATTTTTTTAAAAGGAAGTAGATGTGCATTCATGTTGGTTCAATGAGGGAGAACATTGTTAGATAACTGTACAACGAAGGTTTGGTTGGGCACTGTATAGTGACCAAGATGTTTGCTCTTGTAGAGGAGAAGTATTATTGGTTGAAGGTAAAGAGCGACATAACTAGATTTGTGTTAATATGCATAGTGTGCCAAATGGCTAAAGGCTATACGTAAAATACAAGGCTTTATATGCCTTTGCCAATTCCTACAGGACCGTGGATAGATTTGACCATGGATTTTGTATTGGGGTTGCCTAACACACAAAAAATTAAGGATTCAATTTTTGTTTTAGTATATAGGTTTTCTAAGATGGCACATTTTATTGGTTGCTATAAAAATAATGAGGCTACTAGAGTTGTAGATTTATTTTTTAGAGAAGTTGTTAGACTGCATGGTGTTCCAAAAATAATCACTTCAAATTAGGAAACAAGGTTTCTAAGTCTCTTTTGAAGGAATCTATGGGGGCATATGGAGATATATTTATAGTTCATTAGTGCATATCATCCCCAGACTGATGGGAAAACAAAATTAGTAAACAAGAGTTTGGGAAATCTTCTAAGGTATATTGTTGGAGAAAAACCAAAACAGTGGGACTTAGCCTTACCACGAGCTGAGTTTGCATATAATAATTCAATAAAAAAAACTTTTTTTTTCAAATAATTTACAGTAAGAATCCCAATGGTGTGCTATATTTGATTGATCTACATATTAAAGGTAAAATCGGTGATGATGCAGAGGTATTTGTAGAGCACATACAAGAATTGCAGGAAGGTGTCATGAAAAAGTTGCAAGATAATAATCAAAAGTATAAAATAGTAGCAGATCCAAGTAGGAGAATGTAATTATTTGAGGTGGGATACATGGTTATGGTTCACCTTAGGAAGGAGATATTTTTTAAGGGCACATATAACAAATTGAAGTATAAGAAGATTGGACCATGTAGAATTTTGAAGAAGATGAATGATAATGCCTATAAAGTGGAGTTGCCTAATTTTATTGATATTTAACCAGTTTTTAATGTTACATATTTGTATGAATTTCATGGGGATGAATATGAAATTGAAGAAGAGGACATAAACTGGGAGCAACAAATTCCCAAGAAAAAGAAAGCAAAAACTGTGCAAGTACTTGATAGGAAGATAGTTAGTACTAGGCAAGAAAACTAGATCAAATACTTGGTAAAATGGAAAGGTTTACAACAAGAAGATAATACTTGAATTTCAAATAGAGAAATGAAAAATATTGACAATAGAAAGTTGCAGAAGGTTTATCAGAGGAACCCGTAGGAGTTGAGTGTTTTTCAAACAGAGGAGAATGATGCAAGAGATTATCTTCTAAAGAGCATAAATTTTGATCCAACCTTCATATTAGCTTGAGATTTTATGAAGAGCTAGGTATTGAGGAGGACGATTTGTGGGTAGGTCACAATAGGACTTAGATTGTCATTTTTAGGTCTTTTCAAGATTTTTCGAGCCCTAATTCCTTCATCTAGTGCCCAAAAAATGGATTTTAGTGTTTTTTCAAGAAGTTTTTCCAAGGAAATATTCAAACTTTAACAAATTTTTATTTAGACATGGTTAGATGTTGAGGTTTTCTAGGACACCTAAAATTGACATATGAATGTGTGTTAATTTGGAGGGCTTTCCAAGCTTTTTGTGAATTACTGAAAATGGGATTTTTTGGCTAAAAATGACAATTTGCCAAAAATAGTAATTTCTTATCTTTAGGGCTTTAAGCTTTAGGGTTTCTTTTGGGATATATATTTTCTTGGCATTGTATTGTAAAGGATAGTGGATCCAAGAATGAGAAAATAAAATCATTACAGGTTTATTTTTTTAATTTGTTTGCAAATTTCATGTGATTGGAGGTATTTGTTCTAACCTCTTACAACTGGATTTACACCATTCTGTATCAGAGCAAGTTGGATCTAGCTAAAGGAAGAGAAGGTAATCTTGTCGATTACATTTATTTTACTTTTTTTATTTTCTATTTAGAATAACATAGATCATATTAGAATGAGGAGAGGAAGAGGAGATTATGCCTAGGTTAACAAGCATGTGCAGGAGCTACAGGCCCAAGTAACCAAGTTTATTGGAGTAATTGCCCATATAAGGGAAATATATCCAATGGATTTTATAGATATAGATTCTGATAATGAGATGGTAGAAGGAGACAATAGATTAGAGGTCATAAGAATAGCCAAAGGGTCAGCTAGAGGAGCATTGTTTTAAGGATAGGCTAATTAGGGCCTTGGAAAGAAATAGAGATGGAATCAAGATTGATGTCCCTGAGTATGCAGAAGGGTTAAAACAAGAGAAGTTGATAGCCTAGTTGAATATCATGGAGAATTTACTTGAGTGGAAAAGCCTTTCTAAGGAAAATAAAGTGAAGCTTACATGCTCGAAGTTGAAAGGGCACACATTGATTTGGTGGGATCATCTACAAAAGAAGAGGGAAATAAAAGGAAAGGGAAAAATTAGGGATTGGTGTAAAATGGAAAAAATAAAACTAAAGGATAAATTTCTACCTAAATATTATGCCCAGATGTTGTTTTATAGACTTTAAAACCTCATACAAAAGGATCAAAGCATTGAGGACTACACCATAAAATTCTACAAGTTATCAATTTGAGTGGAGCTTGAAGAGTCAAAAGAATAGAAGGTTGCAAGGTATGTGAATGGATTAAGTTATGCCATACAATATGATTTGAGTATGCTTCGGATCCATGGTGTAGAGGATGCATATTAGTTAGCATTAAAATAAGAGGATAAACATAAGAGGAGTAATTTAGAAGAGTGAAGAAAGGACCATCATCACCTTCAATCAAAGGTTATGATGGAATTACTCACTCAAAGGGAGAATATTCTAATACAGATAATCAAGAAGAGTCTAGATAGGATCAACGTAACCACCAAAGAGGTTGAGGATTTCAGAGAGGACTATTGTGGAGGATAAAATTGGGATAGCCCACGAAGGTAATATACTATTATAGATACGGTGAGTAAAGGTAAAGAAATTTTTGGTGTCCGCACTATCCCATGAAAGAAATAATATAGGGAGAACAAGCTAGATTCAATCTAGTTGAGGCAAAAGAGCAATATAAGGTAGAAGTTGCTAGAAACATGGGGAAAAATCTCATGATAAGGAGGATGATGATTATCCCAAGGAATTTGAAAGCATAGGACAATGATGGTGGTGATTCTTGGTTGTTGGAATATATTACATTATTTAGTACATGCCAATGTACCACCTTGGGTACATCATTAGATTAGGAGAGTATCTTAGATTAAGGCTTGAGTATTTATGTAATAAATGCATAAGTATTATTAGAATGTGCAATGATGTAAATGTGCATGGTGTCCACATGTACATGAGTTTTTAGAATATAAAGATGAAGATTCATGGGTAGGTGAAAAGCCAAGGGACATATCTTCTTATATAGGCCTTTGATAGAGTGAATATAGAGAGAAGCATATAGAATAGTATAGAATAGATATGAGAAGTAAAAGTAGATACAATGTAGATCATGCATAAATTTTGGAGTGTTTGAGACCTCCATTATACAACATTGTACTATTTTTGTGAGATTTAATTAATAGCTATTTTCTAAGTTATTGTAGAAGTTTCTTATATGTTTTTCCTATATTTTATATTGTCATTATCATATAGTTATGGTTTATTTTAGATCTTTTAGTTGCATTTTATTTGATATATAGTATCAAAATCTAACATTGTTTGCATATAAATATATTTTGAAAAATATGCACATATGGAGGAAAGGTATATAAGGTAATTTTTAATAGTAGTAGTTTTGAAAATATGGTTTTAAATGAAATGGTTGAGAAACTTAATCTAAAGTGTGATAAGAATTCATATACCTATCGCATATCATGGTTGAAAAAAGAGAATGAGGTGATTATAGATAAGAGGTGTCTGGTTAAGTTTTCAATTGGGAATACCTACAAGGATGAAGTATGGTGTGATGTAATTCTGATGGATGCATGCCACATATTATTGGGGATGCTTTGACAATATGACAGGAAGGCTACCCAAGATGGGGGAAGAAATACCTACAAATTTTGAAAGGATGGAGTAAAAGTGGTCTTGTTACCGCATAAGGAAAAAGAGCAAAGTGAAAGCCTATTGACAACTAAGGAATTTGTCACAGGGATGGAGGCTAGTTTTTTTTATATGTTGACAACAAAGAAGGTGGATATTGAGGATGTTGCTATACCGCCCACAATAACAAAGTTGTTGAAAGAGCATGCATATGTCATACCAGAGGAGTTACTAGAAATATTATCCCAAAAAGGGGTATTCAACATCATATTAATCTAATTCCAAGATCGTCTCTTTCGAATCAGGTAGCCTATAGGATGAATACCATCCAAAATGAGTTGAATAGACAAGTGATAAATTTGATAAAGAAGGAAGTTTTCAAAGAAAGTATGAGTCTGTGTACGACTCCTGCATTGTTGATACCAAAGAAATATGATACCTGGTAGATGTGTGTAGATAGTAAGGCAATCAATAAAATTACAATCAAGTATTGGTTCCCAATTCCAATACTAGATGATATGATGGATGTGCTAGCAGGAGCACAACATTTCAATCAATAAAATTTATATACGTAGTGGAGACTATGATATTCAAATATGAGGAGATGAATGGAATACCACTTTCAATATTAGATATGGGTTGTACGAATGGTTGGTGATGTTGTTAAAATTATCTAATGCACCCAGTATTTTTATGAGGATGATGAACAAAGCACTCCAATAATTTATTGGTAAGTTTATGGTTGTGTATTTTGATGACATTATGATATCCAGTAGGAATGGATAAGAACACCTATTGCATTTGAAATTAGTGTTAAAATTGTTAGGGAAGGAGAAGTTGTATGCCAATATGAAGTATAGATTCCTTCATAAAAGTCTAGTGTTATTGGAATTTGTAATCTTAGAGGATGGAGTAAGGATGGACAAATAGAAGATGAAGATAATTTTGGAATGGCCCATTCCAAAAAATTTAATCGAGGTGAGGAATTTTCATGGCTTGGCAAGTTTTTATAGAAAATTCATCAAGAATTTTAGTAGCATTGTTGCACCTATAACAGAATGTATGAATGAGAGAAAATTTATGTGGACAAAGGTAGCAACAGAGTTTTGAAATGTTGAAGAAGAAGGTGTCAGAAGTACCTAATTTGATATTGCTTGATTTTAGCAAACTATTTGAGGTTGATTGTGATGCACCGCATT
The DNA here is from genome assembly GCA_028583015.1 of Wollemia nobilis. NCBI lineage: Eukaryota > Viridiplantae > Streptophyta > Pinopsida > Araucariales > Araucariaceae > Wollemia > Wollemia nobilis. Next base: position 1,133,853 of record JAQPPZ010001671.1, on the reverse strand, counting down.
TGGGAATTGGATCTATGTTGAGTCAATAAGGATGACCTATAGCATTCTTCACTAAAATATTAAATGAGGTAAGGAAGAAATTTTGTATGTAGATTATGCAATTCCATGCTATTGTGTAGGTATTGAGACACTAGAGACATTATTTAGTGGCTAAAGAGTTTGTGTTATTTATTGATCATGAAGCATTGAGGTATGTAAATACCCAAAAGAAATTAAACAATAGGTATGCAAAGTGGGTAACATTTTTGCAAGAGTATACATTTGTTTTGAAGCATAAGTCAGGTAAGCATAATCAATTTATCGATGCTTTGAGTAGGTGTTTAGTATTATTGACTACTATGGAGCATGAAGTAGTTGGATTTGAGGCAATTAATAAAATATATGATTATGATCCAGATTTTGGTAATATTGTGAAGCAATGTAAGAATCTAGTGTTGGGAGAAGTTGGTAGTGTTATTTGTGATTATTTGATGCAAAATGGTTATTTTTTTAAAGGGAAGCAGTTGTGCATTCATGTTGGTTCAATGAGGGAGAACATTGTTAGAGAACTACACAAAAAAATTTTGGCTGGTTACTTTGGAGTGAGCAAGACAATTGCTCTCATAGAGGAGAAGTATTATTGGTTGAAGGTTAAGAGGGATATAACCAGGTTTGTGTTAATATGCAGAGTGTGCCAAATGGCTAAATACCATGTGCAAAATATAGGGCTTTATATGCCTTTGTCAGTTCCTATAGGACCATGGACAGATTTGAACATGGATTTTATGTTGGGATTGCCTAACATACAATGATGTAAGGATTTAATTTTTACTGTAGTTTGTAGTAGATAGGTTTTCTAAGATGGCACGTTTCATTACTAATAGAAAACTAATGATGTTACTAGTGTTATAGATTTATTTTTTAGAGAAGTTATTAGACTACAAGGTGTTCCAAAAACAATCACTTCAGATCAAGACACAAGGTTTTTGAGTCACTTTTAGAGGATTCTATGGGGGAATATGGGGATAAATATACAATTTAGTAGTGCATATCATCCCCATATTGATGGGTAGACAAAAGTAATAAACATAAGTTTAGAAAAACTTCTAAGGTGTATTGTTGGAGAAAAATAAAATGGTGGGACTTAGTCTTACCACAAGTTGAGTTTGCATATAATATTTTAGTCAATAAAAAAATCTCCTTTTCAAATTATTTATGATAAGAATTCCAATGGTGTTCTAGATCTAATTGATCTACCAATTCAGGGTAAAATTAGTGATGATGTAGAGGTATTTGTGGAGCATATATAGGAATTACAGGAAGGTGTCAGAAAGAAGTTGCAAGATAGTAATGAAAAGTATAAAATAGTAACAGATGCAAGAATGAGAATGAAAGTAAATGAGGTGGTAGACATGGTGATGGTTCACCTGATGAAGGAGAGGTTTTTGAAGGGTACATATAACAAATTGAAGTATAAGAATATTGGACCATGTAGAATTTTGAAGAAGATGAATGATAATTCCTATAAAGTGGAGTTACCTAATTATTTTGATATTTAACTAGTTTTTAATGTTACATATTTGTATGAATTTCATGGGATGAAGATGAATTTGAAGAAGAAAATGACATAAATTGGAGTAAAAAATACCTAAGAAGAAGAAAGCAAACATTGTGCAAGCACTTGATAAGAAGATAATTAGTGCCAAGCAAAGAAACTAGAGCAAATACTTGGTACAATGGGAAGGTTTAAAACAAGAAGATAATACTTGGATTTTAGATTGATAATAAAAAAAATTAACATTATAAAGTTGTAAGATTTTGATCAGAGAAACTCACGGGAGCATAGTTCTTTTCAACCAGAGGAGAATGATGCAGAAGCCTATATTTCAGAGGGTATAACTTTTGATTCGACCATCAAATTGGCTTTTCATTTTATGAGGAGCTAGGTATTGAGGAGGAAAATGTCATGGCTAGGCCACAAAGTGGCCTAGATCACCATTTTCATACATTTTCAAGATTTTTTTGGACCCTAATTCCTTCATCTAGTACCCTAAAAATAGATTTTAGTATTTTTTTTAAGTTTTTCCAAGGAAATATTTGGACTCTCTTTTTATTTAGACATGGTTAGGTGTTGAGATTTTCTAGGATGCCTAATATGGGTATTATGATGATGTGTGTTAATTTGGAGGGTTTTCCAATTTTTTTTGTGAATTACTAAAAATGGTAGTTTTTGGCTAAAAATGATAATTTGCCAAAAATAATAATTTCTTATATTTAGGACTTTAATATTTAGGGTTTTATTTTAGGTTTTATTTTGGGATATATATTCCCTTAGTATTGCATTATAAAGGATGTAGATACAGTAATGAGAAAATAAAATCATTATAGATTTATTTTTTAATCTGTTTGTAAATTTCATGTAATTAGAGGCATTTATTCTGATCTTGTGCAACTAGATTTAGATCGTTGGTTAAGAGTAATTATAATATATTATTATTTTTTAATATTTCATATTTGATGGTTTATGTCATGCTTTCTATTATTTTTTGAGAGGTCTATCTATCCTAGGATGGGTAGGAAGGTTCCTCTAGTAAACCATAAAGCCCAATCCTGGGAGGAGTTGCATGAATGCAATAACCAAGTAGATATGAGCTTTAGAAGTAGTTGTGTGGATGAAACTAGAAGGATTTGTGTGGATACAATAGCTAGGGTACTTGTGAATCATCGCACCTTGAGTGTGCAGGTTCAAAGGTGTCCTACCTAAATGTTGGGAAAAATATTCACAAGATAGTAGTGGTGATATCCCAATCGAGTAGGATTGGGGATCATGTCAATTATCATAGAAGTGGTAATGAACTTAGTTAGCCTATGGAGGTGTGGTAACTAAGCACCAAGGCTCTACACTTATCAACCTGCCTAGATGTACTTAGATTCAGGTTAGGGAATAAGCATCCCCCTTTAAATGTGTAGGTTTAAAGGATAATTCATGCATCATGTTCACATAGTCCTATGTCATGGAGGATACGATAAATGTGGGAAGACCAATTACTGGCATCCTCCTAAACTTGTAGGTTTAGTAAGGTAAACCCTAGAATAAAATATGAGAGTTGGCCACTCTTTTCCACTAATGTTTGTCCTCTAAGCCTTGTATGTTGAGATAAATAAGTTAAAAGGGTGTTTTCCCTTATGATCCTTCATTAGTAAGTGCTTTTGTAAAAGAGAATTAGGTTGGTAGTTTTGGTTGTTACATGTTGTTTGAAGTCTGGGTATTGGAGCCTAATAACCCCTCACTTCAGTAGATGTTTTATGGGTAATCTATCTTAGCCAATAATGATAGCTCCTCTGTGTTATTTTAAAACCCTCGGTACAAGGTTTTTAAACTAATAAACTAAAATAGAAAAAATACTAGATTTTTTAATATGAAAACAAATAAAAAATGAAAACACAAAAAAATTCTACCTAATAGTCAAAATGGTAGGGCAAGAACTATTGTAATTGTAGTGGAACATGGCCATGGAAAGTGCTCTGATACCACTTGTTAAGAACCTTTTAATTAAAATAAACACATTCAAATAAATATTGCAATAAAAGCATAAATTATTAAATAATATAATATTGCAATATGAAATGTAAAAGCAAAAAAATATTAATCTCACAAATCACAACATAGAATCATGGGCCTCTTCAAATGGAAACCTCCAATACTTTCATTCAATATGCAAAAAGATACATTCGTTTATACCCCTTTGTCTTTTAAAGATACACTTCATGCAACCCTAACCTAATGCTCAAGAGTTGGCTTACATGTAAAATGCCACCTGAGCTAGAATATTCTATCAAACAAATAGTTATAATCTTTATAATAGTTATATAAAATGACCCCACTTGTCTGGGCACCTCAATTTCCACATACCATTACAAAATATCATTATAATGAGGTCATTACATAATAATATGAGAATTACATATTAAATTTAGTATGGGGTCCTAACATATTAGGCATTGTTATATTTGATCAACAATATAACTATCCACAAACGAGTTAACAAGTGCATTATCATATTTCAAGAATTCATGTTTTGAGTGGTAGTTAGACCAAGGAAAAAGCACATAATATAAGATCAATTGTCAAGTATTTTCTCAAGAGATATTGTGAAGGGATGAGTGCCAAATAAATTTTTTGATGCTCATTTGTTATCAATCACTATGCTACTATTGTGATACAACTATGTGGGTGAATACTTGTCAATGAGAGTGTTGCCAAAGGAATTGATAACAAAAAAGAAAAATAACACCACTAAATCAACACTATTTTAGTTAATAGTTGGTTTACTATACAAGATCAAACCTGATGGAGTATTGCAAAGATGATTAATGGACAAAAAAGTGAATGCAACCTTGAAGGAAGCTCATAAAGGGCTTGTAAGAGGATATAGGTGGTCAAATGTGATGGCAAAAAATGTGCTTTTGATTGCGATATGGTGGTCTGCCATCTATTGTGATGCAAAGGGGTATGTCACTACATGTGATACATTTCAAATTGTTGGGAAAAAATGGAGGGACTTCATGCCATTGCATCCATAATATTTCCAAGATTTGTTTGAGAGGTGAGGTTTAGATTTTGTGGGACCATTGAAAACCAATCGAAGAGGATGTAGATACATTATGGTGGCCATTAAATATTTGAAAAACTAGATAAATGCAAGGGCATTGCCTAACAATTCAGTAAATAGCACTTCATGCTTCTTGTATGAGAAAGTAATTACAAGATTCGATGTACCTATTTAGTTTACGACTAATCATGGAGGACACTTTGTCAATGAAATTATTCAAAAGTTGACCATGGAGTTTAAGATCTTACATTTGTTTTCTAACCCATATTACCCCAGAGAAAATAGGAAAGCAAAATTAATGAATAAGGTTTTAGTCTCTATAATGTATAAGACATGGGATTAAATATTTTTATTGGAAGAAAAAATTGTTTACAATCCTATGGGTATATAGGACTAAGTTTAAACCAACAACAAACCATACTCCATTCCATTTGATGTACATATCAGAGGTAGTCATGTTAGTGGATTTTTTAATACATAGTATGATAGTGGTAGTATAGAAATATCTTGGTGACCATGAGAACCTAAAGGAGAGGCTAATGGTATTAATCAAGCTAGATAAAAAGAGAATGATGGTACAATGGGCCACAAAGGTTACCCAATGTCATTAGAAGTTATGGCATGATAAGCACCTGAAGAAAATGAAATTGAAAGCAAGTATGTTAGTCTTTAAACTTAATAATAAGAGAGATATCAAGCCATGAAAGCTAAAGATTTTAAGGCTTGGAACATTCCAAGTAGAGGAGGTGATGATCAATGACATAGTAATATTAAAGATCTGGATAAAATATGTCCTAATATAGTTAATGATTCAAACTTAAAGCCTTACATGAAGCAAGCACAAGTGAATATGATGAATTTTGAACTAATAAACAAAGAAACAAGTATGGGTAGACTAATAGTTGCACCAAGTTAGTCTTTGAGATTCTTCCAAGGAATCTTGATTTGGGAAGTTTAAGAATTAATTCATACTAGGTAGGATGATGCAATGAGTAATAGTGACTCCGATAATAGATAACTTGTAGAACAATTGGAATGGCTATATGAGGTAGAGAACACAAGTAAAAAATGAGTGGACATGCAAACAATCATGGAACATAAGGAATTGTGGCCTCAGTATATAGAGCATAGACAAATTCATGTACATGTCAAATTCTAAGATGTCAAAGAAGAAGAGAGATTGAGATCATAAAATGAAGAGAAAATACAACAAATGGTGGTAGTGTATGTTGGATAAGGATAACCATTAACATAATAACCTCGAACTGATAGCAATGAGTATGAGGGGATGAGTTTTATTGCAACCACTAGATGTGCATAATAGAGAATGTGTGAGAAAACTCAACAGTTGTGGAAATAGAGTGAGCAACTACATAACTAAATAGCAGGGTTTTGAAGAAAATGTACACAAGAGTTATTGAGGATATGATAGGATATCTAGGTAATTGGTAAAAGTAGATTTTTTAAGAAAGTAAAATTTAGAGGAGATCTTCAAAGGTACACAACAGACAAGAAATTATTGGGAGTTGATGATTGTCCACAAGAAGTTAAGTTTTTGAAAAGGACTATAAATTTGACAACTAGGCCTGAAGCAAGTAAAATGAAATGGTAAGATATCCATGAAGCACCTTAGAATCATTTCCAATAAAAGTAGGAGACGTTGAGGACTTGAGACAAGAATGCAATAGTGTATCTTTGACAAGTTCAAGCAATGATGAGAAAGACTAGAGGAGTGTCCATTCAGGCTTGGAAATTGAAAGAAGAGTGAAGAGAGGAACACTATGGATACAAAGAGTTACCCAACCAATAGGAAATGAAATATTACTACCAAATATGGTGACACAACAATTATCTCAAAGCCTAAATATCTTTGAGATAAAAATGTGAATGAATTAAAGAAGTCAAGGTTTGCCAAAAAACATTGAATGGTTCATTGGGAATTTGTGGTGGTCTACAAAGGCTACCGGATGACCCAAGGTGTGTTTTTAGTTTAGGCAATGCAAGTAGTCTAGGGAGTCTTTTAGGACTCCCAAGTCATTTGGATCAACTAGGCCAATAAGGAAGGTCATATGGCCTCTTTCTTGGTTGTTTGAGAGAAATAAAATTATCATAGATTATCCATAGGTTGTAGTAGGATGCATTATTTGGACCATCCCTTTTTCATATAAGAGTTGATAGGAGATCCCAAAATACCCTTGGACTATAAAATATAAGGACTAAGTAGTCTTATTTACCAAAAACTATACAAGAAGAATAAATTTAATGTAGACTCCAACTGAGTAGTCCAAAGAGTCAATTCAACTGGTATTGATGGCAAAGAGGTATGATAAAAAAATATAGAAAAGATATGGATAATCCAATGAAGAAGTAGATTTTCTAGTAGAACGTAGGATTGAAGGAGATGAACCAAAGCTCAAAATAACATCGTAAAGGAGTCGATGATGGAGATGATAGTTAGGATAGTGAGGTGGGTAGAATGGCCACCAAGGCCATCTGGAGTAGTAGTCTAATAGATTGAAACAATAGTTAGTCAAACAAGACCATATAGGTAAACAAAGAAAGTTGTTTGGGAAAGCAAGCCATGCAAGAATATTAGAGGAAGAGTAATCTGGATAGTCAGGTAGGCAATTTTATTGACTGAATTATTTAGGTAAGGCAAAAGGGAAAAATAAAGTTGTCATACATAAAAATGCAAGTTAGATATGTGAAATATGGCAAAAATAGAATGAATAAGATGAAACATGTAGATCATCCAATTGCATGGAAAGTAGATAATGAAAGAGAGGTAGTATTTAAGGGGTAGTTGCCTCATACAATCCAACTATCCTTCTACTACATTCATCTTATAAATAGAATCCAAGATTTGGCAATTATGCATTCAAATGCTCAACGTTGGAGAGAAGCCAAAAGTAGAAAGAAACAAGCATTGTAGGAGGAATAGAATGCAAACCATATGAACAAAAGTTTTCTAAAAGATAGCCATTGTATAGTAGTAAATCAGATTTGCAGTGTAGAAGGAGACTATTGTAAGGAGAAAGAAAGCTACATTGTAGAAGCAGATTGTCGTGCTAAATAAATTCAAGGTTGTTGTAAATAATTAGAACTATGTTATAGAGGGGTTTTTCTAAAAATGTTACAAAACTTTATTGTCATAGCATAAATCATTCACCAATATGCAAAAATATCAAATCATTCATCCATAAATAATATTCCACAAAGATAATCCACACTATGAGACAATGATAAATAATACTATTAAGGTAGGTCAACACCAATAATACTTCTTAAGGAAGGAATAACTCCACAATATCTCCCAAGATGAGACCACCACTTAGAGACAACAAAGTTTCATAAGCCACTTTGTGAGCAAAGGCGATTATATATGAATGATATCCATCATGATTACAATGACAAATATCCCTTCTTTATATATCCATCTTCTAATTCTACTTTGGGGAGCCAACTACTAATATAATATAATATTATAATATAATATAATAATATAATATTATATTATATAATATTATATTATAATCTAATCATCCGTGGGTTATGTGTGGCCCATGCCAACCCTCATACAATATAATATCATATCCCCATATATCTATTCCTAGGTACCCTAACATTCCATCCTCCTTACAAATGTTTCATCCTCAAAATATGAAGAAACAAGATAATATGATTTGCTAAGCAATGTTAGCAACTAGTACCAATCTTGATCATCCATCCATCCTAGTGAAACATTTATTTGTGGTGGTCTTCGTTAATGTTGGTATATATTTTTCCACTTGAGTATCCAAAACTACTTTTTTGACTCCACATTTCTATTGCTTTATTTTGATAATTCAAATGATGAGCCCACTTGTTCCTTGATGTCGATGCACCACTCTAAAAACTAGGATCACTATGTGTTCTCACTACCATACTTGGTGCCCTTCTAATTCCATGTAGAACCATAATATTTTTGCCTTGATCTATACCTCCAATATTGTTTTCACTCATGGTGGTGTGGATGGTGATATGGTACAACCCTAACTTGATGTCCTACTATCTTTGAATTATCAACATTTGGTTTCATTGTTTTAAATTCTTCTACACGTTGTTATTTCATGTTTCCTTTGTTTGGTGTTTCCTTGTGCTCTTATATCAAAGCTTCCTTATACTTTGACACTTATTCCATGGACTTTGTTGTTGCTACTTCCTTCTTGGATTCTATTTTAGGTTCTTTTATTTATTCTTTAATTTGTTTCTCTGCAACCGCTTGTTTTTCCTTGGATACTTGCTCCTTAACTTGAGAAATATCCTATAGTGTTATCTTATTTTTTCTATACCATAACATCATAAATGTTTTTTGAACATTAATGTTAATAGTACCCAAAGAATCCAACCAAAGATAACAAAGAACAATATCCACATCATCCATCTCAATAGCATGAAAATATGATTGTCAAACATATTTATCCATGGTGAACTTCAAATCTCCAAAAATTTGAACATTTTCACCCTCAATATGTATGTCCTCTATTGTTTTTGCTTGAACCTGTAACCTCTTAGCTAAAGAAATATTAATAAAATTATATTTGCTATTAGGGTTGATGGAAATAATATCATTTTCCTTTTGAATGCTTCCATGAACCTTCAAAATAGAATATTTAGGTGAATTTAGACCCTTTTGATCCTTCTTTTGCTTTTGTAAATTTAAATATGCGACTTTTGCATTCTTTTCACTATCTTTGCTAACGTTTTGCTCTTTCTTTTACTTGAGTAATTTTAGTTATTTTTCATAATCTTCATTTTATTTCTTGAAAACTTCCCACTTTCCTTTCATTTTACTTTGCTCAATTTTAATCCCTTGTAGTTTCTTTTCAAGTTATTTTATGACACCCATTAGGCTATATATTTTTATCCCTTCCATCAAGATCTTTCATGCAAATATCTAACTTTATTTTTAATTGAATAGGTTCCCATTTACTCAATAATCTTAGTTCTATTTCTTTCCAAGTGCACAAGGGATTATCCCTAACAAAGCTTTCTACCCATTATAAAGCTTCCCCCCTAAAAAATACATGAAAGGTAAAGCATATCATGATTTCAGCATGTTGATATTCTACTATTTTCAACCTATTGGAGGAAATTCCTGCACTCTTAATAGATTTGTCATGCTGAAGACTTCCTTGATCCAATCAACACTATGGATTCTGGTGGATCCACCTCTTCAAATCGAGAAAATATTATCCTCAAACTCTAGAAAAACCAAGTAGGGTAAGGAAACCTTGAAGGTGAGCCTACAATATTTTATATGCTCATGCTCATCCAAATTTGCAAAAATAAAATAAAACCGCAACATAAAATTTGACCAAGTTTGAAAGTAACTCCCAACTAGTGCTTCAATATGTAGACTGGTGCCTTATCCATTGGGTAATTGTAGTTAAACTTAAACTATGATAAATATAGAAGGGGGAGAAGACAAAACTAATCCAATCACATCCATTCAAAAAATGTAATAGAAATTATTCAACATGCCAACGAAAGAATACTTACACATTCAAATGATGTAACATGTAAATAGGAGAACATGTAAAATTATACATAGAACTTCTAAAAGAAGGAAATAGGATTGCATTAAACAACAGATCATTATAATGGGAGTCTAATTAGAATAACTAGATCTCACTGAACCAGTACAAATAAATTCTCCATTCAAATGATGCAATAGAGAACTGCAACTCTTTGTTCAAATGATGTAACAAAGAGCCTCTTAGCTTCTAGCCTCAGCCACTGGAAATGATCTCAGTAAAATAGGTACCTCCTCAAAATTTTTTTCACAATAATGGGGAAGAAAAAGGGGTGACTAGTTAAGACACACAAAGGAAAATACAACCGGTAATGATGAGCACACTGGTATACCTCTTGCAAAATTACTGTGCAAAAACTTGCAAATTTTTCTATTGCAGCAACTCTCTTAAATAACTTGATTATTTGGTCCATAATTGCAAAAACTACAACTTCCTCAATGATGACCCATAACTAGAAATGATCCATAATAGCCACTATCTCCATTGCCTTTAGGTTTTTATTTTTTAATTTTTTTTTAGGTTTAGGATTTTGAGTTTAGGGTTTAGGGTTTTGAAGTTTATGATTTAGGCCTTTCCCCCATTTTGATAATGCGATAAACCCTAAAACAAAACCCTACATGTTAAATCCGTAAAGATAAGAAATTACTATTTTTGGAAAATTTTCCATTTTCAGCCAAAAACAACCCTATTTTTAGTAAGTTACCAAAAAAGCTCGGATAGACCTCAAAATTAATACACATTATTGGATTACCCATATTAAGCCTTCTATAAAATCTCAACACCTACTCATGTCTAAAAAGTTTTAAATTCCAATTTTTTTTTTCAAATTTCTAAAAAAACACTAAAATCAGTTTTTGGGGCACTAAGGAATTAGGGCTCGATAAAAGCCTAAAAAACCACCCTAGCGACCAAGGTTGCCTAGCCCATGTATTGCCCTCCTCTTTATATAGCTCCACGTAAAATTTTAAGTCAATCCAATGGTTGGATCAAAAGTTATGCCCTCCAAAAGATAGGCCCCTACATCAAACTTATTTGGGCCAAACATTTACTAACAAAAAGACCTTAGGAAAACCAAAACAAAGGCCTGAACTTGGTGACATAAAAATTGATTGCTCTTGGAGGGTGAAACAGGACTTCAAAAGGACCAAAAATTTGCAATAATTGGAAAGGACTCAAGGGGGTATTGCAAATTTGAAAAAGACCAAAGGACACCAAAAATTCAAAAATTTGGGGTAAACTCAAGTTGGATTTTGAGGATCCAACATAGGCTTCGACTGGGACAGGTGATGAAAATACTCTTTGACAATGAATCACATGAGAACTCCAAAATCTCCAACAGACCACAAGGACTCAAAAACTAAACTAATCACCTAAAAATAACACCTTAATCACCTAAAAACTAAAACCTTAATCACCTAAAAGAAATGAGACTGAAACACATTTTTTTAATCAACTGAGAATTCCTGAATCTCCAAAAAACCACAAAAACTCAAAATCTTGCCTAATAACTTAAAAGGGACTCCTTAGTCACCTAAAAATAAAAATACTAAAACACACTTTTTTTTGCAGCTTCTCAAGCCCTTAGTGCTAAATGATACAATTTCAAATGTTGGCCATTGATAGGAATTACAAATTTTGGACCATCCAAAGTTTGAAATTTGTAAGTATGTTGGCCTAAATTCTGGAGGATTTGATAAGGGCAAAGCCATTTAGGCTCTCATTTTCCTTTATCACCATGTTTGTCATTTTTGGGGTCCTAGAACATCACTATATCTCCTCCCTAAAAAGGTTTATATTTGGCTTTCTTATTGAAAAACTATATTGTTTTATGATTTTTCTCAGTCATCTTCATTAATGCATCCTTTCTGTCTTCCTGCAACTTTAGAATTTGATCAAGTCTTCTCTACAAGACATTTGGATTTTCATGATCTTGAAGAAATAAAGATAAAGCATGACTTTCCACTTGAGGGAGTAGTGTTGGTAATTTGAGTTATTTTATGTTGTCATTGATGTCACATGGATCACATTGAGTTTTTATGGCCAAAGAATTTCATAAATAAACATTTATGATATTTCAAAGAGCATGGATATATACAGGGTTTTTGTGAAAACCAAGGCAGGCAAAATAAAAGGTTTTATTTAAAACCATGGATGGTAGATTTGAAATGGGTTTTTCTTAAAACCTAGGTTGGCCTTTCGTTTCATCGAAAAAGGTGCCCCGGTGATGGAGATATTTAATTTTAAATATTTAGTTTAAATTTTAATTATTTAAAATTTTAATTTAAATTTTAAAATTAAAATTAAAGTCATCGTCGACGTCATAAAAAACCATGCGCCATCAAAAGAAAATTAATACCTAAAAGTGTCAACGTATGTGAAATTAATGGAAGGTTGCATATATATATATATATATATATATATGCAAAGGCTTTCGATTCAAAAGCATAGGAGTATCGAACGAAGAGCATATAAAGGTGGATGCCCCGAATCCTTCGATGTGACAACGTGGTCCAACGGTGAGCTTGGGAAGCATGGAATTTTTGTTTGCGACAGGGCATGCATTCGATTCCCACCGGGTTCGGTTTTCATGGAGTGTGGAAGAAGAGCATTTGGCACACGTTTTTGGCATGAGCAGGGGCAACAAAATATAGGGAGCATTTTTGCTCTCTATCCTATGCGAGCAGATAGCTCGTGTGGTCTTTGGCACCGCGGTTGTGGTGTTGAGTAGGCAGTGACGAGGGTTCGATTCCCTCTAAGAGGCAAGTAAACGTTTTATTAAATATTTTTTTATTATTGCCTAATGTTGGAGGAATAAGGTGATGCTAAGGGAATAATGTTTGATTAAATTTTTATTTACTTGGAAGGCAAGATTAAGGGTTGTAATGCACTTTTAGAAAAAGAGAAATTACTGGTGTTTTTCCTTTTTAGAAGTATACCATATTATATATCATTGGAAATCTTATTTCGAGGGCTATTTGATTAACTTGCTTAGATGGAGAAATAAGGTGTATGTAAAGAGATATTTCTATTTTTGTAAAGGGTTTCAAAAGTGAAGGTTGTTTTGGTTCTCTTTCAAAGTTTGTTGAGTATGGCAGATCTAGTGGACAACCAATAAGGCATCAAAAAGGTATGAGCAATATTCTCCATTGACTTTGTTTATGGTGGTTGATTTCTGAAATATCATTGGAGAGAAAAGGATTGATTGTGGTTTCCTTTTCGAAAGTGGTTGGTTGAATGCTTCAAGGTTTTTTGGTTTGTGAGTTGTGTTTAAACATTGTTTTATAAGCATAGTTGTTGAAGCCCATTGGTTATAAGAACTTGAGTTAGAAAAGAACATGAGTATCATTGTTATGTGAGATTTGTGGTTGAGCATTGTTGGAAACATTTGAGTTGGTTGATACATGCTTGGACTAGGGTTTTGTGAGAAAGAGTTGTCCTTGTGATGATTGGTTGAATTGAGTTGATTGAGCCTAGTCAAGTGATATGTGAAGTGATTGTTCAAGTTCCATGAAACAAACTATTCCATAATTCTGATTTGAGTTGAGAGTGAGATTAGAACATATTGAGTCTCTAACAATTCTCTTTATGGTTCTATAAGATTTGAGTTGAGAGTGAGATTAGAACATATTGAGTCTCTAACAATTCTCTTTATGGTTCTATAAGACTTGAGTTGAGTTGAGATTGATTTGAGTTGAGATCTTTGTGGATCATTGTTGTCATTCATTGTAGAGTGCATTGCCATTCATTGTTGAGTTCATCATTGAGCCTTGCCTTGATAGATTTGTGATGAGATTGGAGTACTACTTGAGAATGATTGATTGAGCCTTTGAGAAGGCCTTTGGGATAGATTTTTGGGATAGATTTGTGGACAATTTTTGGATAGATTTTTGGATAGATTTGTGGATATATTTTGGACATATTTTGAGCAAGTTCTTGGTGAGCTTGTTGAGAAAATTTTGAGCAAGTTCTTGGTGAGCTTGTTGAGCATATTTTGAGCAAGTTCTTGGTGAGCTTGTTGAGCATATTTTGAGCAAGTTCTTGGTGAGCTTGTTGAGCAGATTTTGAGCAAGTTCTTGGTGAGCTTGTTGAGTAGATTTTGAGTGTGGATGAGAGTTGAGAGTGGTTTGAGCATATGGTGTGAGATTGATTTGAGCAGATTATGGTTGAGTAAGAGATTAGTGGTTGGAGATTGTGTTGGTGAGGAGATCAGTGTGTTGCCTAGCTGAGCAGATCAATGGATTGCCTACTTGAGTAGATCAGTGTATTGCCTAGCTTTGAGCAGATCAAAGTAATCATTGTATTGGATAAAGATCCTTATTTTTGTGTGAAATATTATAAGGAGATTATCTTGTGGAGTACCCCACATTGGGGGAACCATGTTAAATCTTGTGTCTCAATTGTGTGTGGTGACTTGTGCTCTTGCTTACTATTGCTATCTAAGTTATTAATGCACACTGCTATATTTGGTTATTGCAATTAAGGACATTAATTAATATTGGTTTGGAAAGAAAGTAAAAAGTGGGTGCTATACTGTTCACCCCCCTCTCAGTATAAGCTTGTGTTCTTCAATTGGTATCAGAGCGGGTTCCTTCGAAAAGGCTAACAACTTGAGGGCAGATTCTACAAGAACATAGATGGCTTCACAAAATGGATCATCTACAAATAAGGCTCCACTATTTTATGGTAACAATTATGCTTTCTGGAGCATGAGAATGAAGAACTACTTGATATCACAAGGTTATGAGGTATGGCAGATGGTTGAAAAAGAGTATAGGGTTGAAGGTGATCCCGAGGTAGATAAGACTATCAGGAAATTGGTTGAGATCAATGCAAGGGCAATGAATTGTATTTTGAGTGGGCTATGTGAGACATATTTTGCAAAGGTCATGGTATGTAATTCAGCTAATGAAATGTGGACCAAGTTGTGGAATACTTATGAAGGAGATTCCAAGGTAAAGTTGGCAAAACTACAAACTCATAGAAAAATATTTGAGGAATTGAAAATAGAAGATTATGAAGATATTGCAAAGTTTTTACTTTGAGTTGATGAGATTACTAACACCATGAGAGGCCTAGGATTTGAGATGAAAGAATCAGAAGTTACTCAAAAGGTTTTGAGATCACTTCCCATGAAGTATGATGCAAAGGTTTCAACAATAGAAGAAATAATGGATATCAACAAGCTAACAATGGAAGAACTACAAGGAACTCTCACAGCTTATGAGATGAGGGTGAGTAAGCATCAGGTTCCAATAAAAGAGATTGCATTCAAGGCTTCAGAGAAAAATAAAGGAAAAGTTCCAAAGATAGATAGAGATTCAGATAATGATGAGGAAGCTAACTTCATCAAAAGGAAAAAGGACTTAAGAAATTACAGGGATATGAAGAAAGTCAAATGCTACAAGTGTGGTGATTTTGGTCACTATGCACACAAGTGTCCACATGAAGAAAATAGTGATGATGAAAAATAGGGTCACAGAAGAAAAGAAGATGGAAAGCATAAACATGACAAAGATGACAAGTACAAGCAAAACAAGTATGAGAAGAAGAAAAGTTTTTGTAAGACAAAGAAAACTTTCTACATTGAAGAAGCAAGTGATAGCTCAGATCACAGTGATAGAGACAAGTCAGATGATGAAAAGGAAGAACATATATTCCTAGGAATAGAAGGTGAAAGAGAACAATGCTTTGTGTGTGGTCAAAGATATCACAGATTAGGATATTGCAATAGCTTCAGTGATAGTGAAGATGAAATGACACATCAAGGAAATAGGCATGGTCAAAGAATTCATGAGAGTTTGTTTACTATAGAATATGATAATGATCTCGATGACAGTAAAGATGAAGAAGTCTCACTTTTGGTAATAGAAAAAGAAGAGGATGAGCCAAGAAAACAAAAATCAGAAGTCAAAAGGCTAAAAGAAGAAATCAGGAATCTTGAAAACAAGATTCGAACAGATGTCAAAATTAGATAAGAACTACTTCAGACAATCAGTGATCTAAGAGATGAGCTTCAAGATGCAAAAAGGTTAGAGGAAAGGATGAATGAAGAACTAAGGGTAATGATGACAAGACATGACACATTAGATGAAAAGGTTCAAAAAGGAGTGGAAACATATTTTAAGGTTGTATCTCATTTCCAAGAAAAGTCACACTCAAAAGGAAAGGAAGTTCTAAAAAATGAAAGCAAGGAAGCACCTAAGATTCATGAAGAAAGTTCCAAAGCTCCTATGGCTCCAAATATCCAATTTGGATCTTGTTTTGAGATAGGTGAATCAAGTTCAAAAGGCAAAGAAATTCTTGAAGAAGAAAGCAAGGAAGAAGTTAAGGAAGAATATTTGGATACCACAAAGAAGGATCAAGGATACAATGCACAAGTCAAAGATGATCACAAGGATAATGGTCAAGAAAGGTATGAGGAACCAAGGCATGAACAAAGGGCTTTTCAAGGACATTGTTTTTCTTGTAATGGATTTGGACACAGGGCTATACATTGTAGGGTCTATGGATCAAAGAAGTTTGATTTTGCTAGAAGAAACTTCAAAGGAAGAAGGTATGGTTTTCAGGGACATTGCTTCTTATGCAACAGGATTGGTCATAGAGCTTCTTAGTGCAAATATAATGAGCAACATGGTTTTGGTTTTAGAGCTACACAATTCAGAGGTCATGGTAATAATGGTCATGAAAACAGAGCTTCACAATACAAGGTTCAGGAAAGGAATGGATATGGAAATCATTTCAAGAAAGAATTCAAGATATGGGCACCATCCAAAGGCTACAATATCAAGTGTTTTAATTGCAATAACTTTGGACATATTGCAAAATGGTGTAGGACTCAATTCCAAATAGGTTCAAGGAATGAAGGTCAAACAGGTTCTAGACAAGAAGATCAAGTAATTCATCAAGAGAAGGATATCAGAAAAACATGGAAGGAAGTTGATAGAGGAAAGAAACAATGTAATATGGGAGTAAAAGTACTCCCACCCCAAAATTAATCACCTCAAGAGAGAAGGTGGTGAGGGGGCTAAGCTTAAGAGTCATATATTTTAGCCCCATAGGTGTCCCTTTTTGCCATTGATGTCAAAGGGGGAGAGATTTGAGTTAGGGGGAGCAGCCTCCAAAGAGAGCATTGAGTTAGGGGGAGAAGCCTCCATAGAGAGTATTGAGTTAGGGGGAGCAACTTTGATTCTCAGAGATGGTTTTTGAAGTGATTGTGGTTTTTGCATTAGAGGTGTTGCCATCAATGACAAAGGGGGAGATTGTTGGCAATTTGAGTTATTTTATGTTGTCATTGATGTCACATGGATCATTGATGTCACATGGATCACATTGAGTTTTTATGGCCAAAGCATTTCATAAATAAGCATTTATGATATTTCGGAGAGCATGGATATATACAGGGTTTTTGTGAAAACCAAGGTAGGCAAAATAAAAGGTTTTATTTAAAACCATGGATGGCAGATTTGAAATGGGTTTTTCTTAAAACCCAGGTTGGCCTTTCGTTTCATCAAAAAAGGTGCCCCGATGATGGAGATATTTAATTTTAAATATTTAGTTTAAATTTTAATTATTTAAAATTTTAAATTTAAATTTTAAAATTAAAATTAAAGTCATCGCCGACGTCATAAAAAACCATGCGCCATCAAAAGAAAATTAATACCTAAAAGTGCCGACGTATGTGAAATTAATGGAAGGTTGCATATATATATGCAAAGGCTTTCGATTCAAAAGCCTAGGAGTATCGAACGAAGAGCATATAAAGGTGGATGCCTCGAATCCTTCGATGTGACAATGTGGTCCAACGGTGAGCTTGGGAAGCGTGGAGTTTTTGTTTGTGACAGGGCATGCGTTCGATTCCCACCGGGTTCGGTTTTCGTGGAGTGTGGAAGAAGAGCATTTGGCACACATTTTTGGCGTGAGCAGGGGCAACAAAATATAGGGAGCATTTTTGCTCTCTGTCCTATGCGAGCAGATAGCTCGTGTGGTCTTTGGCACCGTGGTTGTGGTGTTGAGTAGGCAGTGATGAGGGTTCGATTCCCTCTAAGAGGCAAGTAAACATTTTATTAAATATTTTTTATTATTGCCTAATGTTGGAGGAATAAGGTGATGCTAAGGGAATAATGTTTGATTAAATTTTTATTTACTTGGAAGGCAAGATTAAGGGTTGTAATGCACTTTTAGAAAAAGAGAAATTACTGGTGTTTTTCCTTTTTAGAAGTATACCATATTATATATCGTTGGAAAGATTATTTCGAGGGCTATTTGATTAACTTGCTTAGATGGAGAAATAAGGTGTATGTAAAGAGATATTTCTATTTTTGTAAAGGATTTCAAAAGTGAAGGTTGTTTTGGTTCTCTTTCAAAGTTTGTTGAGTATGGCAGATCTAGTGGACAACCAATAAGGCATCAAAAAGGTATGAGCAATATTCTCCATTGAATTTGTTTATGGTGGTTGATTTCTGAAATATCATTGGAGAGAAAATGATTGATTGTGGTTTCCTTTTTGAAAGTGGTTGGTTGAATGCTTCAAGGTTTTCTGGTTTGTGAGTTGTGTTTAAACCTTGTTTTATAAGCATAGTTGTTGAAGCCCATTGGTTATAAGAACTTGAGTTAGAAAAGAACATGAGTATCATTGTTATGTGATATTTGTGGTTGAGCATTGTTGGAAACATTTGAGTTGGTTGATACATGCTTGGACTAGGGTTTTGTGAGAAAGAGTTGTCCTTGTGATGATTGGTTGAATTGAGTTGATTGAGCCTAGTCAAGTGATATGTGAAGTGATTGTTCAAGTTCCATGAAACAAACTATTCCATAATTCTGATTTGAGTTGAGAGTGAGATTAGAACATATTGAGTCTCTAACAATTCTCTTTATGGTTCTATAAGATTTGAGTTGAGAGTGAGATTAGAACATATTGAGTCTCTAACAATTCTCTTTATGGTTCTATAAGACTTGAGTTGAGTTGAGATCTTTGTGGATCATTGTTGTCATCCATTGTAGAGTGCATTGCCATTCATTGTTGAGTTCATCATTGAGCCTTGCCTTGATAGATTTGTGATGAGATTGGAGTACTACTTGAGCATGATTGATTGAGCCTTTGAGAAGGCCTTTGGGATAGATTTCTAGACAGATTTGTGGCAGTTTTTGTGTATGTTTGATTGAGCCTTGAGAAGGCTTTTGGGACAGATTTGTGGATATATTTGGGACAGATTTTGAGCAAGTTCTTGGTGAGCTTGTTGAGCAGATTTTGAGCAAGTTCTTGGTGAGCTTGTTGAGCATATTTTGAGCAAGTTCTTGGTGAGCTTGTTGAGCATATTTTGAGCAAGTTCTTGGTGAGCTTGTTGAGCATATTTTGAGCAAGTTCTTGGTGAGCTTGTTGAGCAGATTTGATGAGGTTTAGCTAGTGATCTGGTGAGATTGCCTTGAGCATAATTGTTGCCTAGCAGAGTTCAGGTTAGTGAGATTGTTAGAGAAAATTTGGGCAAGTTCTTGGTGAGCTTATTGAAGCAGATCAATGTGTTGCCTAGCTGAGCAGATCAGTGGATTGCCTACCTGAGCAGATCAGTGTATTGCCTAGCTTTGAGCAGATCAAAGTAATCATTGTATTGGATAAAGATCCTTATTTTTGTGTGAAATATTATAAGGAGATTATCTTGTGGAGTACCCCACATTGGGGGAACCATGTTAAATCTTGTGTCTCAATTGTGTGTGGTGACTTGTGCTCTTGCTTACTATTGCTATCTAAGTTATTAATGCACACTGCTATATTTGGTTATTGCAATTAAGGACATTAATTGATATTGGTTTGGAAAGAAAGTAAAAAGTGGGTGCTATACTGTTCACCCCCCTCTTAGTATAAGCTTGTGTTCTTCAAGTAGTATAACACTCTCACCATATACTAGTTCGTAGGGAAACTTTCCTATGCTTCTTTTGATAGATATACTATCATCCCATAGAACATATTTTAGCTCACCATCCTAACTTATTTTGTTTCTGCCTAATGCTCTTCTAATTCTTGTGATCAAATTCTTATATGAAGATTATGCTAAACCATTCCCTTGAGGATAGTAATTTGCAAAATGAAAAAGCTCTACGTTGTACCTAGCATAAAATTCAATCATCTCAAAAGAAGTGAAGTAGTTACCATTTTATGTGACTATCTTCTTGGGAACCCCAAATCTTGTCAATATGTGCTCTTCTAAAAACTTGAAGACCACTTATGTAGTGGATTTCTTGAGAGGTTTTGCTTCTACCCACTTGGTAAAATAATATGTTGCTGTAACGATCCACCTATGACCTCCAGAATAAATGGGATTAATATCACCTATGAGATCTATTGAGAAGCAAAACACCCCACTAAAAATAAAATATTGATTTTTTTTTCATGATTTTATTTTTCAAGGGGATCCTTCCAAAGTATGAAATCATCATGTTTTTTGCTAAGTTTATCTCTCGCATATTATTAAGTAGTTTGGTTTGTCAAATTTTTACAGATCGTCTTTTGTTTGCAAGTCTTTAAAAGTTCCTCCCCTCAAAAATCTTTGACGAATTTCTTAATGAAATATTTTTGGTCTTAATTCTTATTTTTCTTTACCATCATCAAAGAGTTAGGATTGCTTACATCGAGCATTGATTTTAATTAAAAAAATTTGAATATCCATGTGTCAGTGATATTATTTCAAATCCAATGTTTCAAAAAATTTAATTTTTAAAATTTTTCCTAATGTCTAAATTATTAAAATTAATTTTAGGGTTCTTTTAAAAAATCCATCTTGCCGACAAATTTTAAATCATCATAACTCTTGGTAGAAGAATCCATTTCAGGTGTTTCAAATTCTAGATGAAATATCTCGAGCTCCTCTTTTCAGTGATACCTAATTTGTAGATTTTTATATGTCATTTTATTTCTAGAAATAGCAATATCCAATTGCATCCAACAAGCTTAAAAATGTTACTTCTCTTGATCCATAGAGAATTTTTGATATTTCTCAATTTTTTTGAGTATCCCATTTGGTTGTTTTAGAAGTATGGAAAGTTTCACGAGATTCCAAGCACTTTGGATTTTTACCTAATTTTCTCATCATGAAATTCAAAGAAAAGCATGAGATTTCCCATTTGCGCTAAGATTCTCAGATGCGCTGAAATTCTTAAATTCGGGAGAAATTCTTAAAGTTTTCCTTACCCCTTTGCAAATGGAGCGAAAAAAATAATGCCTTGAAAATTTGGTAAAATAGTGTTCTTAAGTTTCTCAAACTCCTTTTTAAATGGAGTGCAAACAAAAATGCACTAAGAAATAAGGTTTCGTGAGAAAAAGAGATTTGGTATAAAAAGAAAAATGCGCTGAAAATAAGATTTTGTGAGAAAATAAAATATGCTGAGAAATAAAGTTTCGCTAGAAAATGATATTTCGAGAGTTTTTAAGTTTCTCAATTTCTTTTGTAAATGGAGCGCAAACAAGAAATCCCTAAAAATTAGATAAAATAGATAATTTATTAAGTTTCTCAAGCTTCTTTGTAAATGGAGCGCAAACAAAAATGCACTAAGAAATAAGGTTTCATGAGAAAAAGAGATTTGGTACAAAAACAACAATTCTCTAAAAAATGAGATTTCGTGAGAAAACAATATGCGCTACAAAATAAGGTTTCGCTAGAAAATGATAATTTGGGAGAAGTTCTTAAGTTTCTCAAGCTCTTTTGTAAATGGAGTGCAAAAACAAAAGCGTTGAAAAATAGATAAAAGGGAGAAGTTCTTAAGTTTATCAAGCTCCTTTGTAAATGGAGAGCAAACAAGAAAGCGCTAAAAAATGAGTGCAAACAAGATTGCACAGATTTAAGATTTTTGTAATTTCATTAAGAGCGTGCATTTGTGTTTTTCCTCATGTAAGAGCATGGATTTAAGATTTCATTGTAATTTCTTTAAGAGAGCGCATTTCGATTTTTCTTTGCATGAGTGTAGATAGAATTAAATATTGAATATAATATTTTACCCGAAAGATTAAAATATCAAACCCTAGGGATATTTTAAAATTGAAATAATAAATTAATTAATAATTGAAAAATCAAAGGTTCAAACTATAGAAGAATTAATTAATTTAATAATTGAAAAATTAAAGGTTTATACCTTAGGAAAATTAATTAATTCGAATTAATTATAATATTAATGTTCTAAAATTTACCTTTTTTCAAATTTTGCAGAAACATTGCTAGCAACCATAGTAATTGTGGAAGTAATGAAATACGTGAGGTCGAGCATAGAATTTCAAAGTGAACCAAGCAAGGACACAACTTTGTATGATGGAAGACGCGTAAAATTAATGATCAATCCAACTTGCAGGGTGCTAATATTAATGATGCATGGCATTTCCAGGATCCCTGAGCATTGTGCAAGTTGAAAGTTAATGAAGTATGGTTGTTACTAAGCTTGCTATAGACAAAGAATTTATGAGGCATGACCAAGTAGTGCATACAAAATAAATACATTTGCAACTGGATTGAAAGTGAAAATATATATGCATGCAATCATAATTTGATAGAGGTAAGATCAAACAATATCTTCATCATTTATGATGAGATGCTTGGACGTAGAATCCTGGCAGTGGGTTTTTTATATTATGGTTTAAGTCCATGGGAGCAAGATTTTTTTAAAAGATCAGGGCATGTCTTGAGTCTATATATACTCCCATTGAATGTAAACAAAGGATGCAAGAATTTATAATAGAAGTATTTTTTTTTTTCAAATTATCTTTTTTGGAAAATTTCTTTGTTGTCAACATGGGATATTTTGTGGCATTGTTACTATGAAGTGGTGTGTCCAGGCGCTTAATCTATTTCTTAAATTTCAATGGTTCTCATTTCCTTATTCTTGTTTTCATTGGGATGTATGTAATTAAAATTATCATGAGTTTGATTGATTTGGGATGTTGTTAATGTTAAGAAAGAGCTTCATTGCAGTTTGAATTCTAAAAATTAATTCTTATTTTAATTGCTGTAATTTTACTGTGTGAGCTAAGCTACTGGTAAAATCATCCAAGCAAAATTTAAATTTTAGAAAATATTAAACTATCTTAAATATGTGTTTAAACCAACTAGTTTAAAGATCTGAATTTTATAGCTCTAGTTTGTGTGCATAAGCATTTGCTATCCATAGATACGTCTTATTAATTCTAAGGAGAACTATGTTTTAAACATGTTGATATGTCCCAAAACTTGCTTCACCCCTTGCTAGATAATAAGTCTATCTTATAAATATGGATGGTTTATTATTCTATTTGTTCCACTTAGAGAACATAAAAGTATACCGAATTGAAAGATAATTGATAATTGAGATTGTTGAGTTCCACTCTATTTTTTGCCCTACCTTACCCTCTCTGTTTTATTTTTGAAAGTAATATTTTTTATGTTATTTAGATTTATTTATTCTTTTAATATGTTAAAATACAAAGAGTTAGATCTATTTATAAATGCAAATCTTATAAATAAGCAAAACACCACTAAGTAGCAACAAACGAAGTTTGAGCCCGTTGTAGGTAAATTAGATAGTCTACTTGAAACTATTCCAGAAGCAAAAAAGAGTGAGAGCATTCAATCCAACCCTGTAACTCACACCTTGGATAACCAATGAGATCCTAAAGTGAGAGGGAATTTATTCCTATATATGTGTTACTGGCATGTCCTGTTTACTCTTCATAGGGTGTGCATGAAAGACCAATCAACAAGATCTATTCCCTATTGAGTAAAAGGAGCTTCCACAATCACTAGCTTCAGGGGTATGATTGGAAAATACTTATTTCCTGCAAAAATCTAACAGTTATGACAACTTCTAAAAAAATAATAAACATATTTAAATAGGGAGGGCCAATAATAACGAGCTCCCATGATCTTGTGAGAAGTAACCTTTGGAGCAAAGTGACCCCCACAAAAGCTACAATGATATTCTTTTAGCACTTGAGAGACCTCTTTCTCAAAAAAAAAAAAAAAACACACCATCTGGATGACTCCAATATAGTCTACCTTCTTGAATGTAATACCTTTGAGCCAATTGCTTGATAGACCTCCTTTTTTGGGGGGGCATGTCTCTTGGAAATTATAAGTTTTGAAGGTAACAGATAATGCCATCATACCACATGCAATCAAAATTATCAACTGCTCTTGCTTCTTGTTTTTCATCTACTACAATAGTGTTATTCATAGCTTCTATTTATTTGTTAGCCAAATACATTGCCAATCCCTATCCTATGATAATTTGTATAGCTTTTAATTCCACATAATACTATAGCAAATTAGTCATCCACCTTGCAAGACTGCCTAAAGGTTCAGTTTGAGTGAAAATATATTTAACAACAATGTAAAGGATACAGGCCATTACCTTATTGAACCCAAAAATACACTTGAAATGATCCAATGCTCTGATTCATGCATAAGCTTACTTTTATAGCATAGAGCATTTCAGTTTAGGACCCTTCAATCTTGCACTCATAAAAGCTATATGTTAGGATCCTAATACTAACCCTTATTATATATAATTAATTAATCTATTTAATTATGGACCATTGTGTCCTTTCACCTCGTAACTCTAGATAGGTATTTATATGCATTCACAAGGGTGTCATTAGGCATCCAAGAACATAATAATTTAGATCTCTTTGAGAGCATTGACAGGAATTCCTCCAATAAAACATCGATCATTCCAAGGATATTTAAAATATTTCATTTTATTTTGCATTCACTCCATTATTTTTCCACTTTTTATCATTGCTAGGAACAAGATTCCTACCAACTGGTATCAGAGCAATGATCGAAAGGAACCATTCATAGCCATTTTCACCAAATTTTTCTCCCACCCCACTCATCTTTGTCATTCATTGCCAAATTGCACCATTGTTCACCAACCACACCATAGTAAAAGGTAAATCTCAAAGTATTTCCAATGTATACCAGTAAGGATAACCAATTATCAATAAGGAAGCCACCAGTTAAAAATGAGTAGATGACAATAGCAAATGGAAATAGCAAATTGACGTAGGAAAAAATGTAACTTTAGAGGCATACACATGTGAAACACGCGCTCAAAAACTTATCTAAAATACTTGAAAGAGACACCTTCGATTTGTTTTAGCCCAAGAGCAATAATCTGATCAAACAGGAAATTGAATTCACAATCAAAATGAGCCTACGGTGCGATGTCTGCAACTTTCGACTAGTTTTAAAGAAAAAGGTGACTAATTATAAAATAAATATTATAATATAAAGTTTCTAATTTTTTTTTGACGTCGATAATTTAAAACTTCGATGATATCCTAACATTTTGATGCTAGCAAAAAGTGGTAGAATAAGATTTTAAATTTTTTTGATATAATATATATCCCACATTCATTAGAAAGAGGGACAAGAGGTGTTTAAAAGAAATTAAGGGTGCATAGCTAGTCGTGACTTCGGTCATGCTCTAGCCACCCCTCACATGACCGAACCCATTTCCCTATCCCATTGTTGCCAACCACTTATCCTCTATGGATTGGTATTGCTTTCTTACGTTAAAAAAATCTACCCTCACTCTTCGTGCCCTTATTTCACTCTACCCTTGATTTATATGCCCTTCGCACCACTTACGACTGCCACCTACCTCTCACTACCCTTTGCACCACAGACTACTATCGTACCACTTACAACTGCCACCTACCTCTCACTGCCCTTCGCACCACCTACTGTTGTTGCCTAATCCCTACCGCTTTTACAAAAATTCAAATTTGAAATTTAAATTGTGACCGTTACTTCCTGCCATGCCAAATTCAAAATAATTAGACCGTTAAGGTCTAATTAGTTGAAAATCAAAATTTTGGTAGAATTTTACAAATTTTTTTACAAAATTTTATAACCAAAACTATACGTTTTTTTTTTGCAAAAATTCTTTCAAATCTAATTCCTTCTACCAAGAAAGGATTATTGTATCGCTCCAAATTTTTTGCACCGTTACTGTCAGGCTAAAGGATCCATGCCCGGAAGGGGGATGTGAAAAGTATGGGACAATACCTCGGACTGAGAGGCCCTTTGAAGGTCTCGCCTCTCAGAGGAGGTGTATGTTGAGTGTTAATTTGTCATATTACAAATAATAACACGCAACTTAGAGTCTCGAACAAAAGACTCTTTCTTGCAAAGAAATAATTTATTTTATTTTCCTTCCTTTTATTATTTCTCCAAGTTTCTTTGTGAAACAACTTTTACGTATATAAAAATGAATTTCAATTTAATACATGCAACTGATATATCCCAAAATAACTCAAATCCTGCAGATAGTCGTTAACAAGGGGCCTTTGTTGATTCTCAATGAACTTTATAATCTTGACTTGTTTGATTAATCAAAAATAAACAAAAATCCTTTTGATGTTCTAATATTCACAATTTATTCTAAGGTTAACCTGTTCGTTTTATCTCCATTCAATAGTTCTGTTATTTCAATGTTAGTCTCTGACATGAAATTAAGCATATCAAGGAATAAAACAGAAACTGTTATTTTGAATCACCTGGAAAATAATGAAGGATATTAAAATGGTTCACGATCTCCTCCCTGCAAAATCCCAAGTTAAGAGATGAAATCCCCAAAACAACCCAACCGATCAGATCCGTACTAACACACAATCTAATCAGATCGTATGCAAGACTCTAAGGAAAAGAATATAACCGCATCATTCTACCATTCACCTATCGTAACCCATCCCATGGCGTAAACGAAATAGATACAAGACAAAATGATGCAACGGAAAGATTGACAATAAAACAATAGTTTTGGCTTCGATCTCCTTTTGATTTTACACACAAAAGTCGTGTTACCAAAGAAAAATCCTTTATTTCAATAAGTAATGCTTTTTTTGTTACGCTCTCCACCTCGTATCCATCTACATTTCTGCTATTTAACCTTTCTCGTCGCGCGTTCTCGCTGCTCCATGACGCTTCGTTTCGACTCCCGGACCCTTCGCTTCAATTCCCGCCTTTTGGTATTCTAACCCTTGCGTGCAATCGTAACGCTCGATCTCGTGGCCAAGAATCGTTGTTATGAAACGTTACTCTGGTTCTGTCATTTCTGCCACGTGTCCTGCGTCTCCTGCACCTTTCGTAACGCTTTCCCACGGAAATCCCGACAGAATTTGCATTTGGCCTCTTCCGTTTCCTAGCCGCGATAACGCGACATGTCGCGATATCGCGACATGTTCTTGGTCCGTACGCCCGCAGTAGCTCGTTGTAGCGATATCGCTACCGACTTTGCTTTGCCTTCTTTTCAAAAAGTGGTAGCGATATCGCTACCACTTTGGTTCCGAGCCTTCCTTCAAAAAGTGGTAGCGATATCGCTACCACTTTGGTTCCGAGCCTTCTTCGATGAAGTGGTAGCGATATCGCTACCACTATGGTCTCGAGCCTTCTCACGAAGTGGTAGCGATTCGCACCACTTTCTTCGAGCCTCCACGAAGTGGTAGCGATTCGCTACCACTTTTCTTTCGAGCCTCCGCTTCACGAAGTGGTAGCGATTCGCTACCACTTTTCCTTCGAGCCTCCACTTCACGAAGTGGTAGCGATTCGCTACCACTTTTCCTTCGAGCCTCCACTTCACGAAGTGGTAGCGATTCGCTACCACTTTCAACCTTGTGCTTCCTCTCGGCAACTCGTAGCGATGGAGAGACAGGTCGCGATTTCGCGACCCTTTCAACACTTAGGCATTTTTCTTCTTTTCTTCATTTTTAGCATCCGGGTCTTTGAGATCTTCCCTAAAACCTGCAAAAACAAAGGTGGGTCCCCACTACTGGGGTGTGTTGTGGATGAACCACAACAAATGGCGACTCTGCTATCAAATGCTCTTGAGCATTTTAGTAAGAACCCAACCTAACACAAATCACAAATTTGAAAACATGGGTTAGCCCATAATCAATATAACTAATGCCCAAAATCAGAAGTACATGAATTATCAAAATCATCAAGTACTAGCTCGTGTGTGCAATGAATTCCTTTCCTTATCATTTGAATTTGATCCACATTCCATCATCGGTTTTGCATGAATGCATATGCGAAATTGTGAATGATTTGCGTATCCTACTGAATATGCCATGAGAAAATGTATAGTCACTCTTGTAGTATTATGTGCAAACATTCAAGACTGCCAAACCCTCTTAGGATCCACTAGTGAACGGTTCATTATATCCCAAAGTTGGTTATGAGTCCCTACTATCTTGAACCCATGTGCAAGTGGATGTGAAATCAGAACTTTGGGGAATCGGACTCCCAACCAACCGAGATGAGAGTTTAACCCTATCCTTACTATTCTGATTTAGAATTCTTTACCTCACTTTGAGCAAAATAACTAAACCAATTATGGAAGAAATGGTCATGCTAGTCTAACCCTCTAGACAATCAGTGGTCTTATTTTTTTAGGCAAGACATGATGCCATGCATGGGCCTATCTAACCCCATAATCCAAAACTTATCTTCATTTCTTTGGACCTTGGGGATGACTACCCATCCCTTGCAGAGGACAAGTAGTACGATCCTTACAATCCAATATAAGGATGAGATGGGAAAAATTTATTTATTTTACTTCTTGGACCTTGGGGATGACTACCCATCCTGGTTAGGGACAAATAGTACGATCCTTACAACCCAAGATTTTAAATGTAAATGGAAAATATTAATCTTGTTACTTAGACCTTGGGGATGACTACCCATCCTTTGCAGAGGACAAATAGTACGATCCTTACAATCTAAGACTTAATACGAAATGAAACATAAGAGCTTTGGGGAATCAGATTCTCAACCAACCGAGATGAGAATTTATGCCCTATCCTTACTACTCCATGTGGGTCCAATCAAAGCTTTGGGGAATTAGATTCTCAACCAACCGAGATGAGAATTTAACCCTATCCTTACTACTCCGATTTTAGGCTTTAAGCTCTATGGAAGTGGTCAAAACCACTGTTTTTAGGATCATGTTGCATAATAGGATAGACATGAAAACCATTTTCGCCCAACCTTTTCCTCCAAGTTAGGTTTTGATCATTTTGCTCAAGATCCCTTTTAATGTATGAAACGTGCTTGGTCCTAGATACTTCAAGACTCGCTTCCAACCTTAGGATTTACTTAAATTTATGTTATAACATAACCCTAAGAGGATTCAACATACTCAAATGAATTGCACCTAAGATGCATATGCCACTACGGTGAAATGTATGAAAAGTGAGATGGAACATGAATGCATTATTTCTTGAATTGCAAATGAGATGATTTGTCATGCAAAACTGACTTTTTCATGCATCACAAGCTTCAAATGATCTAAATTAACTGTTTGTATTACATGTGGAGCTTTTACAACATGATTCCAATGTTTCATATTCTCCCAATCTTAGGCATGTGTTCAACATCTAGCTTTTATTCCCCTTTTTTTTTTTTTTTTTAAAGGCAATGAAAAGGAAATCAAAGGAACACCACCGCCTAAATGTCCAACCTGCACACAAACGCAAAAACCCAACATTAATACAAGAAAAACCTGCAATAAAAAAATGAATACATACTAACATATCAAATCTGCACATCAAGAAACTAAATTACAAGCATTGACACAAAACTAGATATCTCCTGAAACACACACTTAAGTATCAAATCTGCACACAAAGAAACAGATCACAACATTAATACAAAGCTTAGACATGTCAAAAAAAGAATAATACACACCTAAACATGAAAAATGAAAGCAAGAAATTACAGCGTTATTACATATAATACAAAGCCCAACTACCTCATGCTTGAAAGTAATGCTTCAAGTGCAACCCATTGATAGGTAGTGCCAAATCCTTTCCATCCAAGGTTTTTAGTCTAAAACTATTTTCCCCTAGGATCTCTAAAATCTGGTAGGGACCTAACCAAAGGTAATCAAATTTATCATGTTCCCCCTTCTTCTCATGTCTTTTGTCCCATAACAAAGACTAAATCTGAAATTTTAAACGCCTTGGCCTTAGACCTTTTGTCAAACCATATTTTTACAATGTCTTGGTGTTTACTAAAATGAAGCATAGCTTCATCCCTTTTTTCATCCAAGCGCATTAATTGCGTTAGTCTAGACTCAAGTTTATCATTAGTTCCAAAATAATCTTTCATGAAGTGCAGCGTTTGTAATCTGAGATTTGCAGGAAAAATGGGATCTTGTCCATAAACCAGATGGTAAGGAGATGTCCCTATTGCTTCTTTCTGTCAGCCCAAAGGGCCAACTTAAGCTTATTGTTCCACTCCCGCGGATTCCTTTCCAACAATTTTTTTATGACAATCAACGTATTCTTATTGGATGACTCGGCCAATCCGTTACCTTGAGGGTAATAATTGGAGGAGAACTTTAAACTCACGCTGTTATCAAATGCCCAATTAGCAAACTCTAGAGAGGAAAAGGCCGAACCATTATCACTTACGATGGAGTTAGGCATCCCGAATCTAGTGACAATGTTATCTTCTAAAAATTTAATGACCACCTCTACAGTAGCATTCTTTGTGGGGATAGCTTCGGTCCATCTCGTGCAATAGTCCGTAGCCGTCAGAATATATTTGTGAGCATCGAAGGAATTGGGGCTGATAATCCCAATAAAATCCAGGCCCCATTGCGCGAAAGGTCTGGACTCGATTACGGACTGTAAAGGCATGGAAGCGTTTCTATCTCTATTGGCTGCAGTTTGACATATGTGACATGACCTCACATGAGAATGGGCATCCTTGAATAATTGAGGCCAATAATAACCGGCTCTGAGGATTTGATGGGCCGTGGCATTAGCAGACCCATGCCCTGTCCCATGTTTACCATGAAACTCTTCGAGTATTCGCACTGCCTCCTCTTGATCAACGCAACGAAGGTAAATACCTTCATGGTTCTTTCTGTATAATGTGCCAGATCTAACTAGAAAATTAGCAGCCTTCAAACGCAAGGCTCTGCGTTGAGTAGCATTCAAAAATGATGGACACCTACCATTTAGTAGATAGTACACCACATCTGCATACCACTCCTCCTTAGTTACATCACCGACTTCATAATGTTGACAAGGAATTGCGAGATCCTGTTCTGCGATTGCCTTAGCTAACCCTTGCCCCCGCACTATCTTCATCGATTGAATCTCCAGATCAAATTCCTGCAAAGTTGAAACCCACTTACCACGCTTCTCACCTAATTCATTCTGAACGAACATGGCTTTGAAAGCAGGATCTGGGACGATAGCAAAGACCCTACTGTGGACTATGTAGTGCCTGAATTTTTTTACAGTCTTAACCAGCGCATACATTTGCTTGTCTAGGGTAGAATATCTCAGCTTCGCATCTTTGAGAGGACTACTCAAGAAAGCAATGGGATTTTCAATGCTGCCTTCACTCTTCTGAGTTAAAACACTCGCAAAGGAGTGATCTCAAGCAAATGTGTAGATATAGAAAGGCTTCGTATAATCGGGACTCACCAAAACCGGGGCTTTAGAAATCGCATCCTTGATATTATCAAAAGCCTCTATCCTTTCATCTCGTCCAAATGATCCTGGACCTCCTTCTTTAGCATGTCGTTCAAAGGTCTTGCTATCTCCGCAAAATCTGCGATAAATTTTCCGGACAAAATTGATCTTTCCGAAAAATGATCTCAACCCCTTCTTGCTATTGGGACGAGGAATTTGTCGTATGGCTTCTATTCTCTCATGGTCAATGGAAATTCCATCCTTAGATATTATATGCCCCAACAGCTTTTCCTTCTCGTTACCCCGAAGATGCACTTCTTTGGGTTGAGAGATATACCATGTTCCCCGCATCTTTGAAAGACTTTCTTAAGATCCCCGACATGGTTTTCTCTCGTTCTTAGAAAATACAGGAATGTCATCGACGTAAACAATGATGCACTTACCAATAAGCCCTTTAAAAGCAAAATCCATAGCTCGCCGGAAAGTGGCACCCGCGTTCAATAGTCCGAAGGGCATTCTCCCGTATGCAAAGGTGCCCCATTTTGTCGTAAAGCAGCCTTCATCCTATCACTAGGATGGATAAGGACCTGATTATATCCCGAATAACCATCCAGGAATGACATCATCTCCGACCCGTTTACCTTTTGGAGTATTTCATCGATGGTGGGTAACGGGTAGTTGTCCTTTTGGGATGCCTTATTGAGATTTCTGAAATCAATGCACAACCTTATTTCTCCACTCTTTTTCCTCACAGGGACTAGGTTAGCAACCCACGTGGAATGCCTAACGGGAAAGATGATCTTAGCTTCTAACAGTCGCTTCACCTCTTTCTCTATCAAGGGTTCTAATAATGGATTAACTCGCCTTTGTCTTTGCCTGAAGGGCTTGGACTCCGGCTTCAGTGGAATCGTGTGCATTATGACATTCCGATCATAGGTTTTCAACTCCTTATAACTCCAAGCAATGCAATCTATGTATTCTTTTAATGCATTTGCTATGGAATCCTTCTCCCGCTTGGTACATGCTTTTGCTATGAATACCTCCCGGGATTTTCTGCACTTCCAATGTTAACCAAATCACAAGCCTCTCCAGGAGATGGAACCCTTTTACCTTTTCTTGGTTTGCATCCGATATCAAAGATTTTTTCTAATGAAGCTATCTCATCAGGCATCCCGTTGTTTTTTACAGGATTTTTATCTTTCGAAACTACCTCCTCTACGTCCCTTTCTTCTTCATCTATGTACTACTTTTCAAATATACCATAATTAGTGACAAAATGAAATATGTGCCTGTCACTATCAAATACTTGGAAGTTCGTAACATTATCTGGTATCGAGGGACACGGGACCAACTCTATAGAGAACTTCTTGCATTTCTTATGGTCCACTGGCTTCAACATACTCGCTGCTACAGCTAGGGAGTCTGCCGACGATTGCCCTTTCTCGAGATCGGAGAAATGTTAAAGGCGTCAAACTCATCTATTAAATCTCCGACCCTAGTTCGGTAAAGCCCGAGCCGCCCGTCCTTGCATATGTATTGTCCCCTCACTTGTTTCACCACCAGCTCCGAATCACCAAGGACTTTGATATATTTAATTTTCTTTCGAATGGCCAGCCGTAGTCCAAGAATCAAAGCCTCATATTCTGCCATATTGTTGGTGGCAGTGGAACCGTAGTCTCGTATGCAACGAATATAGGCTCCTGGTCCGAGCATGACAATTCAACACCGGCTCCTTGCTCCTTGTCTGGACCTGGATCCATCAAATCTCAAGGTCCAAATGTCTTGATGTCCTTCAATAAAGTTGTGCCCCATCCTTTCATCATGGGTATTTTCGAGTGCTTCTATGTCCAAACAGTATGCTCCCAACTCAGCTTCAATGTACTGGATCTCGTTCGGCTTGTTGTAATCTGTGATCATCTCTTTGAGTCGGGGTTCACTGTCAATTCGAATTTGATTGGCCACTCCCCTCCAAGGCAGCCACATGTGTGAAGAGTCTGTCACAATGTAACCGTTTAGGTTCTTACTCCAATCTCTTCCCAATACCATGCCATATTTGATAGGAATATCAAGCACCAATATGTCTATGCGCTATTGAACTTCGGGTTCTGAATTGACTTGAATATGCACATCACCCACCTCTCCCATCGCCTCCATGGTTGACTCCGTCTAACCGCACCACCCCGCTCCTAGAAGGCTTTGGTGTAAGTCCCAATATTTTACAGATTTCTAAGGGCATGATAGTAGCCGAGGCCCCCGAGTCTATTAAACAATTGTGCAAGTTTTTACCCGCAATTCTAATGGTTACCAAAAAGGGAGGTATATCTCATTTTTCTTTTTGTACAACCACTTGGGACTCAAAGACTTTTAGCTTCATGAACTTGTGCAGATGGATTTAATCCTTTTGGTGAACTCACTTCTTGGCCTAATAATCGGGCCATGTCATACATCGATACATTGGCCCTATTCTTCTTCATATCTTCCACCAAATCGTAAGTGAGCTTTTCTCGGATTTGGCAAGTTTTGCATCATCTTAGACTTTTCGACCTTCGATGGAGGAGGGGGATTGACATCTCCTTTAGGGTCCGGAGGGAGTAATTGATTATTAGGAGGAGCAGAGGAAGTTTTGGGCTCTTTAGAACTCCTAGTGTAATATTTGTGATTTGCTTTCCCAAAACGTTTGTTTGCATGAACTTCCAAAGCTTCTTCATCTTCGCTTCCAAAAAATTCTACATCCTCCTCTTCTTCACTTTCATGGGAATGTATGACCTCCGTTAGCATAGACTCCGGTTTCACGTGGCCACAGTGCGGGCAATCATTATCACAAGATCCTCGCATCTCCACGCTCTTCCGAAATGTCTACTCGGTTGGCAACGGGATTGGGTACCCGCCCGTTGTTAGGTCGCGTGTTATACATTCCTTTTCCTCTATGATTGTGAGGTCGGTTATGGCCCATGGCCCGATCAACTTTTTTATTGACATTCCCCACCGTTACTAACACCTTGGCCAACGTTTCTTTCATATTTTCTATGGCCGCTTCGGACCCTTGTGGTTGAGGCACTCGCAATTGCAGGTCCAGCTTGTGTTGGCCGCATTAGCCACCTCCGGACCGGGTACAATGGCTTGGGTTTGGGCAGGTGGATTCCATCCTGGATTCCCATTTTGAATGGCTTGGGTTTGGGCAGGTGGATTCCATCCCGGATTCCCATTTTGAATGGCTTGAGTTTGGGCAGGTGGATTCCATCCTGGATTCACACTTTGAATGGGAGTGATTGTTGGATAAGTCGCTGAGCTTGGCGTGTTAATTGGAGCAAACCCCGACATGGTCAACAGATTATTGCCCATACCGAACCCATGCAAACCCATCGAGTTATTTTGAATCAAACTCTATGTTTGAACAACGGCATTCGGATAACCCGACAATGGCGTAACTTGGGTGGGTGTTTGGAAGTTGTTCAACATCGGAGCCTCGTGGTGCTACTACCTGGTTCATCATGGCAAATTGGTCGTATGGGCCATATTGTCCCATCCCAGTCAATTGAGACAATCCTGCGCTTGGAAGGTTCATCTGCTGTTCGAGAGTCATTGTTTCTGCATAAGCCAAAGGAAGGGTTGTAACCTGAGGGTTCCTTCTAGTCAACAAAGATGTTAAAGGATCTAAGGCTCCGAAGTATAGCTACAAGGCAATTGCAGGTCTACCGCAAAGTGACGAGTCACATTCGTATATAGCTTTTGAAATCTCTGATTGAACATTCGAATGGGCTCATTGGTTTGTCTTTTGCAAGATACGAAGAAATTGTATGTCATGGAGGGATCTACTAACTGTCTGAATTGACCTATGAACGCAGTTTCTAGCTGGGCCCATGAAGTTATGGACCCTGCTGGCAAATTTCGATACCATTCGTTAGCAATGTGGTCTAGACTAGCAGGGAAAACTCGACAGGCAACATCCTCGTGAGTAACCCCCTGCCTAAACATGTAATCTTTATAGATTTGGACATGATCTTCTGTCGTTGTTGGACCATCATGAATGAATTTGGGTAATCCCCTTTCAATGTTTCTAGGCAAGTCGTGGACTGCCTCAGGAATATCTAAAGGGGAACTCTGAGCACCATACCAAAGGGCAGGTGGTTGTTGTTGTTGTTGTTGTTGGGCCATGTTATTCAAAGGTGTCAACCCTGTGGGAACAATTGGAACTCCTGGAACTGTGGAGACAGATACAACTGGTGTTACTATCCCACCTGAACTTAAGGGTTCAAGCCCACTAGAGGTACTTGAGTCCAAAGAAATCCCTAACTCAAGTATACCGGGTGGTATTTCAACTTCTAATGTTTTGTTTTTCGGCCTCCTAGCAGTGGGAGAAAGACTTTGGAAGATAGTTTCCCCTATGGTTTTAGACCTAGTAGCAATGTACTCAAAGTTGGGCCACCTTGGAAACTCTAGGACTCTAAAAGATTTCTCAACTCGCTCGCGTATAAAATGTCTGGTGTTACACCTGCAAGCACAATAGGTGGAAACAAAACTACCCACGTTAATTGTTAGAACAAATCAAAATTGCAAAGCAATACATAAGGCCCTCCTTCTAGCGCCAAAATGTTGAGTGTTAATTTGTCATATTACAAATAATAACACGCAACTTAGAGTCTCGAACAAAAGACTCTTTCTTGCAAAGAAATAATTTATTTTATTTTCCTTCCTTTTATTATTTCTCCAAGTTTCTTTGTGAAACAACTTTTACGTATATAAAAATGAATTTCAATTTAATACATGCAACTGATATATCCCTGAATAACTCAAATCCTGCAGATAGCTGTTAACAAGGGGCCTTTGTTGATTCTCAATGAACTTTATAATCTTGACTTGTTTGATTAATCAAAAATAAACAAAACTCCTTTTGATGTTCTAATATTCACAATTTATTCTAAGGTTAACCTGTTCGTTTTATCTCCATTCAATAGTTCTGTTATTTCAAGTGTTAGTCTCCGACATGAAATTAAGCATATCAAGGAATAAAACATAAACTGTTATTTTGAATCAGCTGGAAAATAATGAAGGATATTAAAATGGTTCACGATCTCCTCCCTGCAAAATCCCAAGTTAAGAGATGAAATCCCCAAAACAACCCAACCGATCAGATCTGTACTAACACACAATCTAATCAGATCGGATGCAAGACTCTAAGGAAAAGAATATAATTGCATCATTCTACCATTCACCTATCGTAACCCATCCCATGGCGTAAACGAAATAGATACAAGACAAAATGATGCAACGAAAATATTGACAATAAAACAATAGTTTTGGCTTCGATCTCCTTTTGATTTTACACACAAAAGTCGTGTTACCAAAGAAAAATCCTTTATTTCAATAAGTAATGCTTTTTTTGTTACAGCCTCCAGCCTCTGTATCCATCTACATTTCTGCTATTTAACCTTTCTGTCGCGCGTTCTCGGCTGCTCCATGACGCTTCGTTTCGACTCCCGGGACCCTTCGCTTCAATTCCTGCCCTTTGGTATTCTAACCTTTGCGTGCAATCGTAACGCTCGATCTCGCAGCCAAGAATCGTTGTTATGAAACGTTACTCCGGTTCTCGTCATTTCTGCCACGTGTCCTGCGTCTCCTGCACCTTTCGTAACGCTTTCCCACGGAAATCCCGACAGAATTTGCATTTGGCCTCTTCCGTTTCCTAGCCGCGATAACGCGACATGTCACGAAATCGCGACATGTTCTTGGTCCGTACGCCCATAGTAGCTCGTTGTAGCGATATCGCTACCGACTTTGCTTTGCCTTCTTTTAAAAAAAGTGGTAGCGATATCGCTACCACTTTGGTTCCGAGCCTTCCTTTCAAAAAGTGGTAGCGATATCGCTACCACTTTGGTTCCGAGCCTTCCTTCGATGAAGTGGTAGCGATATCGCTACCACTTTGGTCTCGAGCCTTCCTTCGATGAAGTGGTAGCGATATCGCTACCACTTTGTCCTTCGAGCCTCCGCTACGAAGTGGTAGCGATATCGCTACCACTTTTCCTTCGAGCCTCCACGAAGTGGTAGCGATTCGCTACCACTTTTCCTTCGAGCCTCCGCTTCACGAAGTGGTAGCGATTCGCTACCACTTTTCCTTCGAGCCTCCACTTCACGAAGTGGTAGCGATTCGCTACCACTTTCAACCTTGTGCTTCCTCTCGGCAACTCGTAGCGATGGAGAGACAGGTCGCGATTTCGCGACATGTCGCGATATCGCGACATGTCGCGATTTCGCGACCCTTTCAACACTTAGGCATTTTTCTTCTTTTCTTCATTTTTAGCATCCGGGTCTTTGAGATCTTCCCTAAAACCTGCAAAAACAAAGGTGGGTCCCCACTTCTGGTGTGTTGTGGATGAACCACAACAGTGTATAAGGGTGAATTTTCGACGGATGGTGGGTTCACCAGGAAACGTTTAATGGCAGCCTCCACGCCTAGGTTGGGAATGTGTTTGATGTGTTCAATTTTATATTTAATCATTCAAATCCTAGGTTTGGCCAAATGAATCTAAACTATTCTATATGAAATGCAGATTTAAATGAATACAGAAAACAGATTTAAACAGAAAACATAGAGAACAAGCTAAGTGAGAAAAACCATACCTGATTTTGGATGTCTGATGGAGGTTCTAATTTTTGAAGCAGTTCAGATCGCCTGGAATTTGACAGGATCATCTTTGATCTGACAGGATCATCTGAGATCTGACGAATTCATCAGATAAATTCATCAAAGACCTGCAATTAGAGAAAACATAGAAAATGCAGCTATTCCAATAGAGGGCAATGATGTAGAATGACAACAATAATATTAAACTGATAATTATAAACAAAAATATGAGTGCATCACAATGATTGAATGACAAATTATGATTTTATTATGTATTAAAACTATATGGGTGAACTCCAGGATGCAAAATAGTAATAAGTCTAACTTAATGTAGAAATAAACAATAGATAAAGGTAAAGAATGCAAACTCAGGGCACGGATTGCCCCCAATGTTGACTGCAGTCGAAATTGTCTCAAATTGGTACGAGATCATTCGAGATGGTACAGGATCATCCACGATGATCTGAGCTTGCTCCAGCTAAAGAATGACAATGTTCCTCCAAGAAAATTCGAAAAAGGACAAAGGCAAACAGTAGTCTAAGAAATTCTTGCATGTAAAACTCAAAGTGCAAAAAAATTCAGCTAGGGGAATGTCAAGGGAGGTCCTAAGGTTTAAATAGGCTTAGGAGGGAGGTTAGGAGGTTGGAGATCATCCCAATTTGGGAGATCTCCAATGGGGGAAGTCTCTAACCGTGTAGACACATTTTTGCCCTGGTTAGAGACGCCATTGAAACAGAAGCTAATTATGAAAAATTAGTTTGGGACGAAATCATCTGGACATTCTACTCCAGACGAATTCATCCGATCTGAGGTGATATCATCTGATCGGCGACGATATCATCCAACGGACAAAACAAATCCTAAAAATGGCACAAAAAACGAGGAAACGGGTAGCAGGCAATTTTGGAGCGATTTTGGGTTTGAAATTTAAATTTGAATTATTACTAAGGTAATTTTAATTATTTACTAAGGTTTACTGCACCAATTTTAGGGTGCTACATTTTGCCCCCTCTTTAGCGAATTTTTTGAAGAAAATGCGTTAAAGATGAGTTCTTCTCGATCTACGAGAAAGCAAAAATTATTCCCATTTTTAGGCGACGATTCAAGGTCGAATCGTACGACAGCTTACTATGGTTCCCCCTCCGTGTTTTTACCCAAATCGAATGTTTGAGGTAAAAATGCGGAAAAGCAAAATTTTTATTGTTCATTTTCCTGGTTTCTAAAGCTCTGTAGACAAGATGGTCGAGACAGTGCATAGATCGACAGAGGTTCGCGCGGGCTACGGGTAAGGGTCCAAACTTAATTTAGAATGCTTTAATTTTGAATTTCATGCTTTTTAGATTAATTTTGACTGATTTTTGAGCATCGCGGCCATTTTTGGGCCGTCGACGTCATCGGGACGAAATCGTCTCGATTTCGTCGAAATCGTCTCGATTTCATCGAAATCGTCTCGATATCGCCGATTTTGTCCAAGGGCGAAATCGGTGATATGGGGACGATTTTTTCCAATAAGGGACGATTCCCTCTTGCGAAATCGGAGATGAATTTGCTCAAATTTGGGACGATATCATCCAATAGTGGACGATATCATCATTTGTATGAAAGTGAACTTATTTTACTTGCATTTTTAATCACTGTTTTATTAATGATATTTATTGTTTTGTTATTTATGTTGCAAAGAGGATTACTAAAGAGCCAAGAATGGAAATATGATGGGCTGAGGGATGACTTGGCTGCTCTATCTTAGGCAGAGCGAGATCAGTTGGCTCAAGTCGACTTGCAGCATGTGGCAGATATGCCACAGGTTTCTATAGATATGGGGCTATTGATAGCCCTAGCAGAGAGGTGGTATCCGAGTTCTTCTTGTTTCCGGTTATCGATAGGGGAGATGACTCCCACATTGGAGGATGTATGGAGGATTTTGAGGATCCCCATAAAAGGATGGCTAATAACTCCCATGGCAAATCAGGGCCATGCGATGATGCGACTGTGCGGAGATCCGAGCTTCGCCCTGGAGAAGGGCGGAGTGAATATCGAGTCGCTACGCTATATGCCTGGGGCATCTAGACTGAAATAGGTTTTGGATGGGGTGGTAGGTGGTCTGCTGCTATGCCATCAGAGTGGATGCAAAGTACCATGGCTACTGACAGATGTGGTCTACGACATGAGAGACCACGGATATAGGTTTTCTTGGGGGAGCTTTGTACTATGTCGATTGTATAGGATCCTGCATGGGGTCATATACAAGGGCGGCCGATGTCTGGTCATGACATCACTACTATAGGTTTGGTGTTGGGAGCACATCATGGTGTGAAGGCCGGTAGGGCTCCCACTAACAGAGATTGACAGGGAGAGGCCCCAAGTTTTCTACTGGTGGCTCCAGAGAGGGTCACAGCGACGGATAGATCTACCAATGTCCCGAAGACTACTTGATGACCTTGTCTCCGACCAGATCACCTGGAGGCCTTAGAGAGATCATCCAGGGTGGGCCAAGGATAGACAGGAGTTAGCTCGCATTAGGCGAACCTGTTGGCTGAGGATGGAGAGGGGAGAGGTGGAGCTCCATCGCTATGATCGAGTTTTGAGGTAGTTCGGTCTACAGCAGGGGATCCCATCTCTCAAAGACTATGAGTTTTCTTGGACCATACGGGATAACACTATAGTCAACGGGGCTCTAGATATGCAGTGCTTTTGGAGTGAGGATGCGGATGATGCCCCCATTTAGCTAGTGGATGGGGATGACGTAGGGGTTGCTAACGGCTATGATGCCTGGTATGCAGGCATCCGCCCTCCTCGGATGACGAGGGCTCAGGGTCTAATTCACATAGTTGTGCGTCAGATGGGGAGGCGGTGCCAAGCGGCCATTGAGGCGACACAGGGTCATGGCAGGAGAGAGTAGAGGAGGCCACAGGCTCAGTAGAGGCCGTGACAATGGGAGAGGATGGAGGAGATACCCCCTTCTCCATAGAGAGAGAGGCCACCATCACCCGATAAGGGCAAGGGTGTCGAGGTAGGAGAGAGTAGCAATATGGATACTCTTCGGGAAAAGACTATTCATATTTAGGCTCAAGTGCAGTCCTTGCAGGATGAGGCTGCATGACACCAAGCAGAGGCCACATAGCTCAAAGATGAGATCACACGTCTTAGAGCACAGAGCAGAGGGGCCAGCACTCGGGACCTAGCATGGGCTATTGCCCAAATCACATTCTATCAGATGCTATACTACCAGATGGTACCAGAGGGGTAGAGGTTACCATTGTCGACCCACATTGCGAAGCCTGTTGTGATGAGGTCATCGAGGACATCATCACAATCAGAGTCCAGGACTCATAGCACCACATGGACTGTGATGGGGCCACCTCGTCCACCTTAGGGCGAGGGAGGAGATGAGGCTGAGATCTCGAGAGGTTCTCAAGGCTAGCTACCACAGACTGCACTGCATAGATTGATACATAGTGTTTATTATTTTTTATAGAGGATTGAGTATGTCGAGGTACAGATTGTGGCATATCGATCCAGTTTTGAGATGATGTATATATTGTTGATATATATATAGATGAGATATTTTTTGATCATATGACTGGTCTTATGTGTTTGTATGATGCTTTAATATTTTGATGTGATTGATTTGATGATTCATGTAATTATGTGTTTGGAAATATTATGGTTTGAATGTCATGCTTGTAAAATTTAAATGAAATAATCTGATGTAAACAATTGGTTGTTTGTGGTGTGATTTGATAAAAAATAAAAGGGACTTCTAACAATAATTTCAAATGACATTGTCATTATTATAGACCATTTCATGGATTCGTCGCTCACTTAGTCATCAAGCTAATCCCAGTGTAGAAATATTGCTAAAAGTAAAAGAGTGCTTAAGAGACTGTCTTAAGACTTTGTGTTGTAATGATGCAAATGATGATGATGAAGGTGATTTGTTTTTAGATTTTCATAAAAATATTATGCATGAAACATATTAGAAAATGATGTTTGCTAGGCATAAATTCCTAAGTGTGATAATTTTTTTGAATAATTCCCTAGGAATTATACCATGGTTGCAAAATTGAAGTTTTGACATAATGACATGAAATAGTAACAATGTGCATTGTTTTAAAGCATAATTGTGTAACATAGTGATGCAAGTCACATGTTTTTTATGATTTGAAATAAATGGGAAATAAAATTAGTTCAATGGTTTGTGCTAGGCATAGAATATTTAGGTATAGACTTATACCATCATCGCGAAATCCAAAAAAAGAAAATAGATTGTTGGTTTTATTGCAAGATGCATTTTTGATCTTTGATAAACAGAAAAATAATAATATGAAAATTTTTGTTTGAAATTATTTTTGAAATTTTGTGAGAAGATGTATGTAATTGCTTTGATACAAAACAAAAATTCTGAAATAAAAGAATAAAATTATTCCAAAAAGAGTTACAGAAATATCTTAAATTATCTCAAAGAGAAATGTAGATTTATAAGGAATCCTCATGTGAAAATGTGAATTCATTACCGATCTTGATTTATCATAATGATACAAAATCTCTCAAATACAAATGTGTGTGCGATTGTAGTGTTTATTTACCAGTTTTGAGCAAGATAATTTGATACAAGTGATTTGAATTAACCAAATAAGTGTTCATTAACCATGATTTAGATGCATATAACCGTACTAGACTACTATGTAAGTTAGGTTATCAAGAGCTAGCTAATCCATAAGCAGACATAGGTCTGTACAAAAGAAGGTTGCTAATGTAACAGACATATCACCATGCTAGGAGTTACCCAAGGCCAAGCGGGTTGGGCACAAACCACCTGTTATGGGGCTTACCTCACAGTTTTTTAATAATTGAGAATTCTAGGTATTCAAGCTTATTCACCCTTCTTTTCTTTTCAATGGGTAGGGAAAGGGATTTTATTGCTTTTGCTTTTGCTTTCTCTTTTTTCTTTTCTTTTTTTTTGTATTTTTGCTTTGATATTTGAGATAATGCTGAAATAACCTTTTTCTTTTTTTCTTTTTCTTGAACTTTTCTTTTCTTCCTATTCTAGGGATACTTGCTCGGATTAGCTGTAGAGCAAGGGATTTTTATTCTGGGTAGGGGTGAGCTTGTCCTTTTGTCAATTCTCAAAGATTCTAGACCATGTGCATGATAGGATAGCAGGGGAAAATTTTCGCTCAAGAAACCACTTCTACTATGTAGCATAGCATGGACATTACAAATATAAGAAAGGATATGCTTGGTTTAAGTAAATAACAAGATCAATTCTCTGTGCTCAAAATTTTATTTAATTGAATTTTGTGGACTTTGATATAAGAGAGAAGAGAGATTAGTAATCATACCAAATAAATCAAGATATTTATTCATGTGAATGTGAAAGTGTGGGATTCCAAATAAATGCTAATTTATCCGAAATAACTAAAAATATAACTGCAATACTTCACAGTTTAAGAAGTGCAAAACAAAAGATGTTTTTTTTTTTTGAAGATTTTGATGATTTTGAATGTTTTTAATTTTAAGTGATGAATTAAAAGAAATACAAGATAATTGTTTTTGAAACGTTTTAAAGAAGTGACTAAAAGGAAATAATATGCAAACAAATATATACAATGATGAAATGACCAAATTTTTACGCATAGTAACGTTTAAGATGCATAATATTCATAGGTTCTTTAAGCTCTTTACCATCTAAGGTAGATAATTTGTATGCTCCCGATTCAAATTTAGCAGTGATAATATATGGTCCAAGCCAGTTGGGTTCAAATTTACCTTTAAGGTCTTTAGTTGCATTAGTATTTTTTTGATTTTCTTTTAAAACAAGGTTACTGACCTCAAAGGATCGATGACGAACTTTCTTAGCATATGATATTTTAAGCTTGTTTTGGTAGGCACGAAGATGCTCCAAAGCATTGATGCGCTTTTCATATAGGAGTTCTAGCTGACTGAGTTTGCCAGCTCGATATTCATCTCCTACTTCGGTATCTTGAAGTAGTAGAGCCAAAGAAGGAACTTCTAATTCAAAGAGAAAAATAGCTTCAACGCCATAAACCAAAACAAAAGGGGAAGTACCTGTGGGAGTACAAACACTGGTGTGATATACCCACAAAGCTGAATATAATTGAATGTGCCAGTTGCGGCCAGATTTATTAACCAATCGTTTAAGGATTTTAATTAATGTTTTATTGGATGCTTCTGCTTGGCCATTACCCTGAGGATAATAGGGAGTGGACCAATGATGTTGAATCTTATATTTTTGGCATAATTTCTTAACATCTTTATTTTTGAAACAAGTTCCATTTTCTGAGATGAGATTTGCAAGAATTCCGAACCTACAAATGATTTGATTAAAAATAAATTTAGAGACTTGTGTTCCAATGTAGGAAGCTAAAGGCATAGCTTCAACCCACTTCGTAAAATACTCAATGGCAGTTATGATGAATTTGTGTCCATCAAATGACACAAGATTAATTTTGCCAATAATGTCTAAGCCCCATTTTGAAAAGGGCCAAGGAGATGAAATAGCCTGCAGCTCTTGTGCAGGGGCATGGACAAGGTCAACATGTTTCTAGCACTTATCACAATGGCACACATAATCATGTGCATCATTCTCCATGGTAGGCCAAAAGTAGCCTATCCTAAGGAGCTTTTTAGCAATGACACTAC
Organism: Wollemia nobilis; assembly: GCA_028583015.1. NCBI lineage: Eukaryota > Viridiplantae > Streptophyta > Pinopsida > Araucariales > Araucariaceae > Wollemia > Wollemia nobilis. The sequence continues at coordinate 1,088,952 of JAQPPZ010001671.1, read as the reverse complement.
CACTGAAGTGTCCTCCATAAGATCCATCGTGGGCTTCACTCAAAGCTGATTTGGATTCTTCTAGATTCAAACATCTCAATAGGATACCTTCAAAAGATCTCCTATATAAAGTATTGCCAATTATTACAAATCGAATTGCTCGTCTACATAATAACTAACACTGGTTTCTATTAGAATTGGCAAGGAAAGTCCCATTGTGAATAAAATCAAATATATCTGTATACCAAGGTTCAGGAGTAGTTTCATTGATTAGAAACACATCCAAAGGTTCTAAGCATGACTTATTTGAAGCGGGTTCCTGGAGTCGACGAATAATGATGGTGGCATATTCGTCATCTAACTCCAAGGGTAAAAGAGATGCAGCTGCAGCCATAGCGTCAGCCGCATGGTTGCTAGTTTGAGGAATAGCTTCCAAGGTAACTTTATCAAACAAAGATATTAATTGTAAAATATATGCTTTATATGGGTGTAATTTATCATATTTTGTCTGATAAAATTCATTAATTTGGTTTATAACAAGTTGAGAATCACAAAAAACTAGCAGATGTTTAATTTTTAGCACCAAGGCAACTCGTAATCCAAGGATTAGAGCTTCATATTTAGCAGTATTATTGGTGCAATCAAATGTTAATTTAAAGGACAAAGGTATAATGTGTTTTTGTGGAGATATTAAAATAATACCCGCACCAGCCCCACTCATGCATCGGGCTCCATCAAAGTATAAGGACCATTGTTCAACATGGTCTGCCTCTAATTGAAGGCATTCATCAGGAAACTCAATGATGATGGGATGGGTAGACTCTAAGGATGCAGCAACTAATTGATCTACTATGATTTGACCCTTAACAAACTTATGTCCTATGAATGTGAGTTCAAACTCGCTTAGAGAAAGAACCCACTTTGTTGTGCAACCCGATAAATAAGGTCGACTCATGAGATACCGCAAGGGATCATATTTAGCAATGACATATGTTTTCTGATTGAGCATATAATGGCATAATTTTTGCATAGAAAATACGACTACTAGACATAGTTTTTCTAATATTGTATAGCGAGTTTCATAACTGATTAAGGTTCTTCTAATGTAATAATTAGCATGCTCTTTCTTCTCATCATCAAGTTGAGCTAACATAGCTCCTAAAGCAAAATCTAAAGCTGAAATATACAAGATAAATGGGCAATCAGGTCTAGGTGGTGAAAGCACAGGTGGATTAAGGAGGTATTGTTTGAGAAGTTCAAAAGCTTCCTTACATTCGTCGTCCCAATTAAAAGGGACATCCTTCTTAAGGATCTTAAGAAAGGGTCTGGTTTTATCTGCCAGCTTATCGATGAAGCGACGGATGGCTTGAAGCTTACCTTGTAAACTTCATAACTCAGATATATTGGTAGGTGCGGGCATATCAGTGATAACCGCAATCTTGAGAGGGTCGATTTCGATACCACGTAAAGAAACTATAACCCCTAATAATTGTTAGAGTTAAAGTGCACTATGCCTCTATTTTGACACTTTTCAGTTTATACTGACACTTGTCAGTTTATAATATAGGCCTTCTGCCTATATATGTAACCTATTTTTATCAATAAAATAATCCCCTTTAGTTTTCCCTCCTAACATTTGGTATCAGAGCTCCAGGCTTTCTCTGGCCTTGTGAGCTTGAGGGGGGATTTCCCTCATGGAAATCCTCCCTCCCCCCATTTTTGTAAAATTTTTACCGAGGGAGTATGCTCTTCATCATTTGATGGATCAGAAACCAGATAAAAATTTTAAAGAATTTTTTTTTCAGAATTTTTTTTTTTAGTTTTTTAAGGGTTTGCAGATCCATGGAGGTAGCCACACGGTGTTTGACATCAACATTACAGCTATCATATCCATTTTTTTTCTGCCAGAAGCTCTACCAGTTCGTGGGTACAGTCTGTCAAATGATAGAATCTGACGTTGATCTATGTCAAAGTCTTTTTTTTGTCTTCTGTTCTGGAAGTTCTCCTGTTGTTGTGTTAGCACTGTTCATATAGACTTGAAAGGACGGGTTGAGCAGGTCATGGCCAGGGATTTGGAAGGCCTGGAAAAGCGAGCGAGCTACCCTAGGGGGATGGTATTTTATTCTGTCAGAAAAATCATTGATACTGATATTTTGGCACCTGCAGTTTGTGTTTGAAATCCAGTGACAAATATTATTTTACAGCGTAATTTTTTGTTGTTTACGCTGCGAAATTTTTTTATGTTTGTTTGGAAGGGACGTTGATCTACCATCAAAATATCGAGCATTTGAGATCTGTAAAATTTTAGGTCTATTTTTTTCTAGATGTCTCTGGGTCTTTTGGGTATAGCATTGCGCAGCAGGCTACACTGTTTCATAGCACAAGGCCATTTTTTGCTTGTGTTTTTTTGGAGATTGGAGCTACATTTTTTGAAAAAAGGCAAAGTTAGGAGCTAGGGTTCTGGAATCGGTCACTGCAATTTCGATGACTGCAGAGGAAAGCCATGCTGTGATCATGCAGGCACGGGTGACCCCATGCCCTTCGCAATTCTTTGCTACCTTCGCTGCCCCCAGCGTCGTCACCGAACCCCTCATCGCCACTTCCGCCTGCGCTAGCCATTCTTCGATGGTGGAGGCCGGCCGTCACAGCGGCGTTACCATGCGACGCCGCCCCCGTGGGGCTTTCATTGGGCTCTTCTCCTCGCATGGACTCGAGGGAGCGCGCGACGCTCTTGAGGAAGGTCTTTATGGAGACATCGGTGCCTCCGTCACTGTAGAGAAAGCGGCGCAATATGCATGCTGCCTTTGAAGTCAAACACGGCCTCGAGTCCAAAATCAAACCCCTGACCAGTCGTTGTATTGGAGGAGGTGTTCAAGACTTCTCACAGCTCGAAAATAGTCTTCGCAGCAGCAGATCGATAGATCAGGGGCACATTATTTTTACGTCAAATTCGGAAAATTCAAAAATCGTCTCCTTGTTTCGGTCAAGTTCTCGGCTCAGGTGCAAGATCGCCGTCGCCGGTGGCGCCCCTGCACTGCTTCGACTCCGCTCGATCGCTGCCTCGGGAGATTGCACGGGGTTTTGTGGCTCAAGCTCTTTGAGGGTGTTTGCAGAAACAGTGAGAAGGAAAATGGGAATCATCAGCCAGCGCACCATCAGAGGGTGCGATTGGTGCCCACGCAGCGAGAGGCGGCACCGATCGGAAGCATGTGGATGCATCCGATGCACAGTGAGGCAACCCTTCTTTGAAAAAAAAAAATTGAAACTAGACTTTCCTAAGTTCTGTGAGCTCGATACGTATCCAAACTTGTTATTTCGAGGCTTTGTGATGTCCTGTAATGTGTTCAACAGAGCATGGTAGCCCCGACTCGGGTCGCCTCCCCGACGGTAGGAGAACGCGATCAGGGCTTAGGCGACAATGGCTTCAGCTTTTCTACAGCTAAAATTTAGATCGGCTCATCGAACAGGCGGCATCGCATTCGAAGAATCGTAGACGCTGTGCCCCCCTGTGCATTTTTTAAAATGATGTCAAAGTCGTGGAAGTCGATGACATGCTCAGCAGTGCATGGGAACCCTCAATGCCGAGACCTGAACTCTCACAGTCCCTTTGATAGCGTAGCTGCCAGAACTGCTTTCCTCGATGCCAAATTTCACCACGTCATTGCTCTGGCCCACAGGGAGTTTCTGTTCACCTTCGTGGGTGCGGAGCGGAAGCACGTGGACGCATCAAATGCCACTTGTTATGGCAGAATTATCTTTCTGGACCACCACCACTTTGAACTCCTCCGCCATGATGTCGCATCAATAGCAATTTTGTTTTGGGATATTTATTTAAAACTAAATGTTTTTTATTTAAAAATGATTGTGGGACATGGGGAACATTTATTCAAAATTGAATGTAGAGGGCCCACTTAGCCTATAATGCCTTTCATGTACGGGGGCATTTTTTTAAGTGGGAGGGCCAATCTTAAATTTTCTTTGAAAATGGTGGGGGCATTCTGGAAAGTTATGTATTATGGGAAACTTGAAGTGCTTGTGACACTATGGCCGACAGTATGGCCTCTTTGGCCATTTTTTTTCCTGTTTTTTCCACATGGAGAGTGGAACTGGAAGAAGGCCCTCATGGCCTCTTATTGTATTTTTTCAGATCAAGGCCCACATGGCCTACTTTATTGTAATTTCAAAATGAGAAGTCCACATGAGAGTGGAAATGTAATTCCCCTGCGAGGGAAAATTGAGTCTGTCTTTTTCCGCCACAGTGCGATGCCAGGAATATGATATTCCTGAGGTTTATTTTGCTGCCTTAGAGAGGCATGATGTTATTTTTCCACATGATGAAGGCCCCTTTGATGGTGGAATATAGGGGTATTTATAGTCGTTGGAAACGGTTTTCCACGACGGACACAATGGTGGTGTCATATTGTAATTTTGAGGCTGTTTCAATTGAGTTTTTTAGCCTCAAAGTTGTTTCTACCTTGGAGTGCACTCTCGGTTGTACCCGAAACTTCCAAGGTAATTTTATTTGTGATCCTTGTACCTAGTGACTATTTCTATACACTTGGCGAATGCAGTGGTTGGTTACCTATGCATTTCGGTGGGATGAATTGGTCACCATAAGGACACTTATACTAGGGACTATAGACAAGACATCCTAGACTCTATCCGAGGTTTTTTCGGATCTACTTCTGAAGACTACAGACGAAGACACTTCAGAAGATTCTCTTCTTTTCTTCTTCTCTCCTCCTATTTGGATCTATGGCTCATTTTATTGTATTGAGTGCATTTTCGACAGAGACCGACACTCTTATATGGCTCGTTTTTCCTTTCATTAGGTGCATTTTTGGCAGAGATCGACACCTTCTAGATTGAGTTCACCATGAGGAGGAATTTCATACTCATGGTGAATCTAGTTAGTGACCTACGAGTGGCAACATTCTCTGAGGATGACCTGTAGAGGCAACAGACCCAGATGTGGCTGACCCTGAGGCACTTAGACGGCTGACCCAATGGCAACAGACCCATTGAAGTGGCTGACCCTGAGGCAACAGACCGAGATGTATACACAATGGATCTAGCGTTATTCATAGTTGGAGAGCCAAGCACAAAGAGCACGAGCCTAGACCAAATAAAATAGGATGATAGGTTGTTTTAGAGAAGTCAACATTAAGGGGGAATGTTACCTAATGTTGACTTTTTTTTCTTTAGTTAGGATAGTGCACTTTAAGGGGGAATGTTAGAGTTAAAGTGCACTATGCCTCTGTTTTGACACTTGTCAGTTTATACTGACACTTGTCAGTTTATAATATAGGCCTTCTGCCTATATATGTAACCTATTTTTATCAATAAAATAATCCCCTTTAGTTTTCCCTCCTAACAATAATTTATCGGACTTGACTCCGAATATACATTTGGCTGGATTTAATCGAATAAGATATTCTCTTAACCGATTAAATACTTTCCTTAAGTCATTTAAATGATCATCTTCATTAATAGAGCGAGCTATAATATCATCTACATAATCATGTAGGATATCATGCATCATATCATGAAAAATATAAGTCATGGCTCGTTGATATGTTGCGCCTGCATTCTTTAGGCCAAATGGCATCACTTTCCAACAAAAGGTACTCCAAGGGGTAATAAAGGTTGTTTTAGCCTGATCTTCAGGAGCTATCCTGATTTGATTATAACCAGAAAATCCATCCATTAAGGATATCATTCCGCTCCCCGCAGTAAAATCAATTATTTGATCCATGTTTGGAAGAGGAAAATCATCTTTAGGGCATGCAACGTTAATATCTCTAAAGTCTGTGCAAACCCTAACTTTGGTAGCTTCTTTCTTGGTTACTAGAACTACATTCGAGATCCATTCAAAGATAATCAATAGCTTGTATAAAAACAACATTCAAGAGTTTTTCTAACTCTCCTTTGACTAGCAAGGCCACTTTGGGATGCATTTTTTTAGTTTCGTTTAACAGGTTTAGCATCCGGATGGACTACTAGGTGATGCATGACTACAGAAGGGTCTAAACCTGGCATATCTTCATATGTCCAAGCGAAGACATCTTCATATTCTTTAAGGAGTGCAATGTATTGCTCTTGTTTTTCTTGACTCAATTTTGATCCAATACTGATGATGTGAGGATTATCCTCAGTTCCAATGTTAACTTTAATGACGTTTTCTACTTCCATGTGTAGATATCTTTCAAAATTAGGTGGGGCGGGTGAAACGTCCAATTCTTGTAATTCTTTTAATGTTAGCTTGGATAATTCATCTTGAGGAGTCGTGGCCTCAAGCTACGCTATAGTAGGTATAGAACCATCAAAATAAAAACCATTGTGTAACAACTCTTCAATGGAGACATCATGGAAAATATCTCCTTCTAACTCATCGTCGGATTCAGCAATCATTTTAGGATAAGCTATGGATAGCATATTGCATGTAAATGGCTGATTTTTTAGAGGCAAATCATCACGCCCATCCAAATAATCTTGATAACATATGAGTTGATCATCATCTTCAAAAGGGAAGGGTTGACCCTTACTAGGAAATAGGCCCACACCACATCGGGTGGGCCATGGTTCTACCTCAAAGGGTTCTTTCATACCATTTTGGAAAGGTCCCAAGCCTTTCCCTTTATAGCCCATTTTAAGCATTATAGGTTTAGCTTTAATATACTCATTAGTAAAATAACATCGAGCATATCCCTCATGATGAGTTTTGATGTTCCCGGGTATTCTTCCCCAATCATATCCCTTATAAATGAAGGCACAACTCCCGACTTGGTAAGTACTTCCCATAGGTTGTGGGAGGCCCAAAGTATGAGGAGATGGCGGCAAATTACTTAAGATAATGGAATTTTACATAGAAGCATTTGTTTTTTCTGATATAAGAATTTTAGATAGATCAGGTAAGAGTTCATTAGAAAGAGCATAAGATGTAGAAGGATCATTCCCTATATCTTTAGATGTGGAAGGTATGATAGATGTAGATAATGTGGAGGCATTAATAAATGGGTCTATAGGTTTTGAAATTATAGGGATGGAACATGAAGGATTGGTTGTGGATTTAAGATCTTTTTGAGGTTCTAGTGTGGTTTGTTTAGAAGATTGTTGAGGTTTAGATGAAAAATAAGAATTAGGATGTGTGGATGACAGAGAAGGGCAGAATTGAAATCCAACAGTTTCAACCAAAGCACACATATTAAAGGGTCTAGGATCACCATAGATAGTGACCAACTGATTTTTAAATTCAAATTTAACACATTGGTGTAAAGTTGATGGAACAGCCCGCATTGCATTGATCCAAGGATGACCCAAGAGTATATTGTATGATGCGAGGCAATGTACAATAAACACGATCATATCTAAGGTTCTCGAACCAACTTGCAATGGGATGGTGATAACTCCACATGTTTCTTGTGTTTCGTCATTGAAAGCTTTTATGATCATGTCAGTTTTCTTCATTTCATCACTTCTAAACCCAAATCTTTGGTAGAAGTCAAAAGTGCAAATATTTAGAGATGAACCATTATCAATCAAGACCCTTTTGACTGCTACATCTTCCATTAGGGCAGTAATGTATAAGGGGTTATCCTTATGTAAACTATGTTGTGGTATATCTTTATCTCGAAAGTCAATACAATCAACTTCTCTAGTGATGATAGTATTGGCCATGGCTTCAGGTTGAATATTTTGAGGTACCATCATTTGGTTTAATGTGAGCATTAACTCATCTCTATGGGTAGGAGAAGATCTTAACAAGTCCAAAATGGAAATTCTGTAGTATTGGATAATTGTTCATTAATATTGTAAGGAGGCTTAGGTTGAACATTAGACATATGATTCCCTTTAGTGGGATTTTTCAAAACAAATGGGGCTGATCCATCGTTCTGAGTTTGATCCTGTTGAGAAGTTTGAGCCTGTTGTCTGGTAACAACTCCAATGGTACCTACAATGTTATATTGAGGACGCTTAATAGGTCTCGGTTGAGCATTTATGGCTTGTTCATTAGGAAGGAACTGATTAGAAGAGGGTCGAGTAGTAACTCTTCTAGGAAATGGTTCTTTTGGAACCATAGCATCTATGATAGGTTGAATAGGATCTGATTCATCTTCAAAACTATTTGATTGGTTTGAGGTGATGTCTATTTCACTTTTAGAATCTGATTCTACATCACTGAGATCCGGTGTTTGAATATTATGTAGGGGCCTGGTCATGACCATGGAGAAAGTTGTGCCAAATATTTGAGGATCCTAAACAGATAATTGTTTGCTAATAGTCCCTACATATCGGGTAGGAGGAGGAACATTATGATGCTCAATTTGATTGGCCACCTCTTTACCATGTTTTGGTAAATGATGTTGAAATATATCTAATGATTGATTAGCATTTTGATTTTGATTTTGGGGAATGTTCTTTTGAGCATTATTAGGAGAATTTTGTTTAGGTTGGAAGGCTTGCACCTCCATCTCATTATTATCAATCAGATCTTGTATTTTATGTTTTAACCTTTTACAAGAGTTGGTAGAGTGTCCAGGACCTCTATGGAAGTCACAGTGTAAATCGGCTCTGTATCCGGGTGTGGTTGGATCAGGTTCCCTGGATATTAGGTAATTGAATCAAACCTCTTTCGAGTAATTGGGGTAGAATAGTTGATAATGGTTGATTCAATCTAGTAAACTCTCGAGGAGGTTTATCAGGAGCTTTCAATATAAATTTTTTTGTTGTCTTCGTTGTATTGATATTAGCAACTTTTCTATTGTCAGTGACTCCGTCACCTACAACTTGTTTGTTTTTATACTAATTTTTGGATGTTTTCTCATCATATTTCTTACTAAGCTGGCATCTCCTAATGATAGCATCTTCTACTCTTCAAGCTAAGTCTATAGCCTAATCGAAGGTAGTTAAGGTAGCAGTTGATAACTCATAAGATATTTGTTCTTGCAAATTATTAATAAAAATGTCCAACATTTCCCTATAAGGTAGCACAAAGTGCAGTTTTCCCGTCAATCGCCTCCATCTAGCTAAGAAATCAGCAAAACATTCATCTTTGTCTTGTTTTAAGTTGTATAAATCTTTAATGGTTACATGCCTCTCGATGTAGGCACTAAATTGATGGACAAAAGATTCAAATTGTTTCTTCAAAATTTCTCAAAGAATGAGTGGGAAATTGATAGTACCACTCTAATGCCATTCCTCCTAAAATTTTTGGGAACATTTTTAGTAATAACAAGTCATCATGTGATATATCATGACATGCTATCCTAAACATGCAAAGATGCTCTATGGGATCTTCAGTTCCTTTATATATAGGCAGGACGGGCATGGGAAAATGCTTAGGGTATGGATGTGCTACAACCATAGGATCTAGAGGTTGACTACACATCTCTCGATAATTGTACGAGGGATGGTATGGATCTATCTGGTCCATGCGGGAAGCTAACTGTTTCACCATGGCTTCCAGATTACTGGTTTGCCCACCATATTGGTTCGGTAGGCTATTAATATGGGATTGGTGAGCATATGATGGAGGGACATGAAGATTAGATGCTATATTGCTATTGTGTAAATTGTTGGTAGGAAGGGCGTTATGAAGAAGTTTTGAAGTTGTATTAGGTTGTATCCCAGATTGTTGAAAATTGATGTTTGGCTTGTTTTTAGGTTTTTCTCGATTTGAAGCATATTGATCAATAGTTTGGCAAAATAAAGCAGTGAATGAATGTCTCTTTTGTGTGGGAATGATTTTAGGCTCAATAACAGGTTCCTTAGGAGGTTGGGTAACCTGTTGTTTTTGCATGTTCTGAATTATAGTGGCCATATCCATATTGGATGGTCAGGCTTTATCACTTTCTTAATCGACAAAAGACAAGGGATTAGTGTGTATGTTAAACATATCTTCCATGGCTACTTGAGTGTCACTAATTTGTCCTCTATCAATACGAACTGCCATATTAAGAGCACCAATATTATTATTGAAAAATTTCTAGAAATGATCTAAGTTATCAAAAGTAACAGTTCCATCTGGAGCCATTCTAGGGGATGAGGATCCTTCCTCTCTAATATTTTCTTCTTGTTCATCTACAACCAACTCATCTTCTGGCTGTTCTAGAGTTTCTCCTTCTAGAATTGGATCCTCAAGAAGGGCATTTGATTTTTTTGTTTTCTTTCCTAACCAATCTTCTTCTTCTTCTTCAGTTTTTTTACCATTCCTAAGTCTAGTCATTGTGCTTAAACTTAGATTTCGAAAATATATATATATATATATATATATATATATATATATATATATATATATATATATATATGCAACAAGCTTAAAAGGTATATATTTTAATTATATACCTACTATAGTACAAATAAAATATTTTGGTTTTGTTATGTTTTTATTTTTTCTTTTGTTTTTTTTTTTTATAACAATATTATAAAGATAACAAACAGCACACTAAATGCAAGAAATAATAATAATGAAAGCAATGATCTAGTTTTCTATAAACAATTTATAAATATCATTAACGGGCTCAAGTTCTTCAGGAGTCATAAAATGTTCTTCAAATTGAAAATTTTCTTTCAAAAATTTGACAAAAAGTGCTATAGTAATATTATCTGTCTCAGAATCTGGTTGGTAGAAATAAATCTCATGGCAATACTCTCGATATAAAACAACTCTAGGAACTCTATTCCATATTTCCCTATCCATAAGAATGACCTCTTGGTCTTCTACATGACCTAGGAATTGGTGTATAATGGCTGCATTCTCGAGGTATTCCCTGAAGGTGAACAATTCTAAAGACACAAGAGCTCTCCTATAAGCTAACCACCTATGGCAAGCTCTCTAAAGTTCATGATAAAAAATGAGTTGATGAGGATCCAGGATCCTATCTAGGACAAACCTCTTGATTTGCCTAATTTCGGTTGATCTAGATGAAATGATACCCAATATCCTATTAAGTTCGTTCCACAAAGGCGGGACTCTGTATGTTTGAGATGTTCTAAACAAATAATCAACCTCTATGGCTATTAATTGATTTTCAACATTTATAGTAACTGCTTGTCTTTTCTTAGGAGCTACCATCTAAACATGATATGCAACTTAGTAGTTTTCTAATGATTTTAAATGAATCTATGTTTTTTTTTTTTTTCAAAAGGTTTTAGTTTCACGTCGGGTTCACCAAAATGTATCGCTCCAAATTTTTTGCACCCTTACCTTCAGGCTAAAGGATCCGTGCCCGAAAGGGGGATGTGAAAAGTATGGGACAATACCTCGGACTGAGAGGCCCTTTGAAGGTCCCACATCTCGAGGGAGGTGTATAAGGGTGAATTTTCTACGGATGGTGGGTTCACCAGGAAACGTTTAGTGGCAGTCTCCACACCTAGGTTGGGAATGTGTTTGATGTGTTCAATTTTATCTTTAATCATTCAAATCCTAGGTTTGGCCAAATGAATCTAAATTGTTCTATATGAAATGCAGATTTAAATGAAGACAAAAAATAGATTTAAATAGAAAACACAAAGAACAAGCTAAGTGAGAAAAACCATACCTGATTTTGGATGTCTGATGGAGGTTCTGATTTTTGAAGTAGTCCAGATCGTCTGGAATTTGACAGGATCATCTCTGATCCGATAGGATCGTCTAAGATCTGACAAATTCGTTAGAGACCTGCAATCAAAGAAATAGATACAAAACACATAAAATGCAGCTATTCCAACAGAGGGCAATGATGTAGAATGACAACAATAATATTAAACTGATAATTATAAACAAAAATATGAGTGCATCACAATGATTGAATGAAAAATTATAATTTTACTATGCATTAAAACTATATGGGTGAACTCCAGGATGCAAAATAGTAATAATTCTAACTTAATGCAAAAATAAACAATAGATAAAAGTAAAGAATGCAAACTCAGGGCATGGATTGCCCCCAATGTTTATTGTAGTCAAAATCATCTCGAATTGGTACGAGATCGTCCGAGATGGTATATGATCATCCACGATTATCTGAGCTTGCTCCGACTGAAGAATGACAACGTTATTGCAAGAAAATTCGAAAAAGGACAAAGGCAAACAGTAGTCTAAGACATTCTAATGCATGTAAAACTCAAAGTGCAAAAAAATTCAGCCAGGGGAATGTCAAGGGGAGGACCTAAGGCTTAAATAGGCTTAGGAGGGAGGTTAGGAGGTTGGAGATCATCCCAATTTGGGATATTTCCAATGGGGGAAGTCTCTAACCACGCAGACACGCTTTTGCCCTGGTTAGAGACGCCATTGAAACAGAAGCTAATTATGAAAAATCAGTTTGGGATGAAATCGTCGGGACGTTATACTCCAGACGAATTCATCCGATCTGAGGTGATATCGTCTGATCGGCGATGATATCGTCAAACGGATAAAACAAATCCTAAAAATGGTGCAAAAAATGAGGAAACACGTAGCAGGCGGTTTTGGAGTGATTTTGGGTTTGAAATTTAAATTTGAATTATTACTAAGGTAATTTTGATTATTTACTAAGGTTTACTGTGCCAATTTTAGGGTGCTACACTTATAAATTATAAATCAACCATAAATGGTCGATGGTAGGAGATCTCAATCGTAGGAGCCCAACCTTAAGGAATTCATGCAGGAGGTTCGTCAGTGGAGGGAGGACATCAAAAATGACATGGCAACATTGGATATAAAATTTGACACCTATTGCCACTCTATCACTATGCTACAACAAAATATGGCCATCGTCCAAGCTAGCCAATCTGTCGGAGGACCAACAAACCAAGCACTACTTGGGGGACCACAAACTGCCATTCTACCTAGAACCACTAAGTTGGATTTTCCAAAATTTGAAGGAGGTGACCCCACCAACTGGATTTATAGAGCCGAACAATATTTCTCCCTATACCAAATTTCAGAGACACAAAAGGTTCGCATTGCTTCCTTCCACTTGGAAAATGTCGCCACACAATGGTACCAGTGGTACGAGAAGACTAATGGTGCACCTAAGTGGTTAGAATTCACCAAAAATATAATGGTAAGATTTGGTCCCAGTAAATTTGAATACTTTATAGGTGCCCTTACTAAACTTCACCAAACCACTACGGTGAGAGAATACCAAGCCCAATTTGAAAAATTGGTAAATCTTACATCAGGGCTAGATGCCTCATTCTTCCAAAGTTGTTTTATCAGTGGCTTAAAAGAAGAAATTTGATTAGAAGTGTAAATGTTCAACCCAATTAATATGATGCAAACTGTTGGATTAGCCCAATTGGTAGAAGAAAAATTAAATAACCAATGTCGATTAGGAAGACCTCCTATAGGAAAATCGCAGAATACTTACACCACCACGAAACCTAATAGGGTCTTACCTATTAAGCGTATAAGCCCTAAAGAGATGAAGGAAAGAAGAGAAAAGGGCCTTTGTTTTCACTATGATGAGAAATTTATCCCCAACCACAAATGTATTACCCCCAAACTCTATATTTTAGATACACTTGACCATGGTAATTCAAACGAAGAAGATAATATTGAGGTGGAAGTAGTGACAGATACTCTAGAGAGTAACATAGAAGATGCACCAAAAATCTCCTTTAATGCCCTTGCTGGTTTCTCCTCCCCACAAACTATGAAGGTCAAAGGATACTTTAAAAAACAAAACCTCATTGTGCTTCTAGACTCTGGAAGCACACACAATTTTATTGACCCAAGGGTGGCAAAACAAGTTGATTGCTTTATACATCCTTGCAATAATTTTGAAGTCATGATTGGAAATGGAGGAAGAATTGCATGCAAAGGAAAGTGTCAAAATATTAAACTCACTATGGGTGATTATAATATGAAAGCAGATATGTATGCACTCCCACTAGGAGGATGTGATATCATCCTAGGAGTACAATGGTTGTGAACACTCGACACCATCCAATGGGATTTTGAAGATTTATGGATGAAATTCACACAAAAATGTCAAACATATACTATTAAGGGATTAAAATTAGGCCCTTCTCAAATAGTAAGTTCTCATATAATGGAGAAGCTTATTCGCAAAGGAGGCAAGGGTATGATGGCACAATTGTTTTCCATCCAACCAACAAATGAAGAACAACAAGTAGCACCTGAACTACAACAACTCCTAGCACGCCATGCTCAAGTATTTAACGAACCAAAAGGGTTACCTCCTCAACGAAGCCATGATCATACCATTCAACTTCTTCTAGGGCATCAACCCCCTAATATCCGGCCTTACCAATATCCTTATCTACAAAAGATAGAAATAAAAAAACTAGTACAAGAATTACTTAAAGCAAGGGTTATTAGACCTAGTGTGAGTCCTTACTCTTCTCCCATTTTATTAGTTCAAAATAAGGATGGGTCATGGTGCCTATGTATTGATTTTCGCGCCCTTAACAAACTAACCATCAAAGATAAATTTCCCATCCCCGTCATCGATGAATTATTAGATGAACTTCATGGGGCTACATACTTCTCAAAATTAGATTTACGATCAGGCTACCATCAAATTCGAGTAAAGGAAAGTGATATTCCAAAAACTACCTTTCGCACTCATGAAGGGCATTATGAATTCATGGTTATGCCATTTGGCCTTACCAACGCCCCTTCTACATTTCAAAGTCTAATGAACAAGGTATTCCACCCTTTCCTTCAAAAATTTATTTTAGTTTTCTTTGATGATATTTTGATTTATAGTAAAACATGGGAAGATCACTTGTGCCATTTAGACCAAGCATTGAAAACCTTGGAGGACAACCAATTATATGCCAAAAAATCAAAATGTTCCTTCGAACAACAAGAAATTGAATATCTCGGACATATTGTCTCTAAAGAAGGAGTTAAAGTGGACCCTCGCAAGATTGAAGATGTGAAAAATTGGCCTATCCCAAAAACCTTGAAAGGCTTGCATGGTTTTTTAGGATTAATAGGGTACTATCATAAATTTGTCAAAAATTATGGCAAGATCGTAGCCCCCTTGACAACTCTACTCAAGAAGAATGCTTTCCTTTGGTCTTCAAAGGTTGACGATGCTTTCATCACCTTAAAAATGCCATGTGTACCACTCTTGTATTAGCCATGCCAGATTTTTCCAAACCATTTATTATTGAAAGCGATGCTTCAGGAGTAGGAATAGGAGCAGTGCTCATGCAAAATGAAAGACCCTTGGCCTTTACTAGCAAAGCATTTTCAAAAAATAATTTGGCCCGCTCCACATATGAAAAAGAGATGTTAGCTATTATTCATGCTATTCAACATTGGAGACCTTACCTTATCGACCAACATTTTATTATTTGAACTGACCACCATAGTTTAAAATACTTTCTTGAGCAATGCATATCCACCCCTGAGCAACAAAAGTGGGTTACTAAACTACTAGGATATGATTATGAGATCATATATAGAAAAGGAAAGGATAACATGGCTATCGAT
Organism: Wollemia nobilis; assembly: GCA_028583015.1. Taxonomy (NCBI): domain Eukaryota; kingdom Viridiplantae; phylum Streptophyta; class Pinopsida; order Araucariales; family Araucariaceae; genus Wollemia; species Wollemia nobilis. Next base: position 1,073,543 of record JAQPPZ010001671.1, on the reverse strand, counting down.
GCCCTTTCACGAAAGTTTGAAGAAATACCCCAATTACATGCCCTTTCCTCTCCTATTCCCAAATGGATAGACCAAGTCAATGAAGAATGGTTTAATGATCCTACAACGCAAACATTAATTCAACAACTTCAACAAGACCCCACTAGTAAGCCCCACTACTCTTGGAGTAATAACATACTTAGGTACAAAGGGCGTATTGTCCTATCCCCCACATCCTCATATCATGCAAAACTTCTCCATGAGTTACATGCCACACCCACTGCAGGACACTCTGGATTCCTCAAAACTTATAGAAGAGTGACTAGATATTTTTATTGGGTAGGTATGAAGCAAGATATCAAGAAATTTGTGGATGAATGTGAGACCTACCAAAGACAAAAAGGAGAAACAATAAGTACTCCTGGCCTTCTACAACCTCTTCCTATCCCAACTAAAACATGGGTTGATATTTCCATGGATTTTATTGAAGGCCTTCCAAAATCTTCTAGTAAAACCACTATTCTAGTTGTAGTGGATCACTTATCTAAATACACTCATTTTTACCCCTTGGCTCACCCTTACACAGCTAGTACCATCGCCCAAATATTTCTTGATAATATTTTCAAACTACATGGCATGCCTTCTACTATAGTCAGTGATCGTGATCCCACCTTCACTAGTAACTTTTGGAGAGAATTGTTTAAACTCCAAGGCACTCAACTTCATATGAGTTCCGCTTATCATCCACAAACTGACGGTCAAACAAAAGTTGTTAACAAATGCTTGGAAACTTACCTACGTTGTTTTATTTCTACTCAACCCCTTCATTGGGTTAAATGGCTTCCTTTAGCCGAATGGTGGTATAATACCTCATACCACACCACCATTAAGATGACACCATATGAAGCTTTATATGGCCAAACACCACCTTCCATCACCTCTTATATTCTAGGAAGTTTGAATGTGCCAGTAGTGGATTCTCACCTTTCTACTAGAGATAATATTCTTCGCCTTCTCAAGGATAATTTACTCACCGCTCAACATCGTATGAAGCAACAAGCAGACCAACATCGAACCGAGTGAGCTTTTCAAGAGGGTGATATGGTATTCCTTCATCTTCAACCCTATCATCAAACTTCTCTCAAAATCAAAGGATCTCAAAAGCTAGCTCCCAAATTCTATGGGCCTTATAAAGTCCTTCAACGTATTGGGCCCGTTGCTTATAAACTTGAGTTACCAGAATCTTCCAAAATTCATCCTGTATTCCATGTTTCTTGTCTTAAATTAGTAGTTGGCACCCACATTACTACACAAACTCAACTACCAGAGTTCACAGAAGATGGAGCACTCATGGTTGAACCTGAAGCTATCCTGGATCGCCGCACACGACAACTTCGCAATCACACCATCATCGAGCTTTTGATTCAATGGAAAGGCCTACCTTCCAAAGATGCTACATGGGAAACACTTCATCACATCCAACAATAATTTCCTCAATTTTTGCTTTGAGGACAAAGCTCTTTTAAGGAGGGTGGCTTGTTAGGATCCTAATCCTAACCCTTATTATATATAATTAATTAATCTATTTTATTATGGACCATTATGTCCTTTCACCTCATAACTCTAGATAGGTATTTATATGCATTCACAAGGGTGTCATTAAGCATCCAAGAACATAATAATTTATATCTCTTTGAGAGCATTGGTAGGAATTCCTCCAGTGAAACAATGATCATTCCAAGGTGATTTAACATATTTCATTTCTTATTTTGCATTCACTCCATTATTTTTCCACTTTTTATCATTGCTAGGAACAAGGTTCCTACCACTATAGACCTTTCATTTTTCTCTTCATCCTTCTGAGCTAGAACTATAAAAATAGTGTGTTATGAGGCAAATGATTAGATCGTGAAATCTCTAGAGTAATCATGGCAATTCAATACCAAAGCTTGAGTGATTGCATCTTTGATCTTTTGCAAAGTCGCAGTATTTTCCTTTATCCACCTTATTTTCCTATTTTATTAATCATATCATTTATTGGTTTGGAACTCTAAGCAAAATCATGGATAAACCTCCTAATAAAGTTAATCTTTCCAAATAATGATCTGACTTCCTTAATATTCTTAGGAGGGAGAATTTTAGCAATGGCTTCTACTCTTTGTGGATAAATTCTAATCCCATATTTTGAAATAATATGCCGAAGCAATTTACCTTGTGTGGTCCCAAATACACATTTTGTATGATTCAAATATATGCCAAACTCCTTGCACATGTCAAACAATTGAGTTAGATGTGCAAAATTATATTCATGATTTTTTGAAAAACCTATAATATCATCAAGATATACTACCACTATCTTGAACATCAATCCCTTAAATGCAACATCCATTGCTCTCTAAAATGTTGCCCCTACATTCATCAATCCAAAGAGCATCCTAATATATTCAAATTTTCCCCATGGTGTAGTGAAAGTTGTTTTGTGTCTGTCTTTTGGATTCAATGCAATCTAATTGTGACCTAAAAAACCATCCAATAAAGATATTCTTGATGATTCAACCATTGTTTGAAGCAATCGCTCCATATTTGGAAGTGGATAGTTGTCTTTGAGAGAGCTCTTATTTAGATTCTTGAAATCTACACAAAGCCTGATCTCACCATTCTTTTTTCTAACTGGAACCAGGTTTGCCAACCAAGTAGAAAATCTCACCTTCCTAATTATCTTGGTATCTAGTAACTTTTGCACTTCTTTCTGCATAATTGGATGCTAAGTGGGATTGAACTTCCTTTGTTTCTACCTGAAAGTCTTGGTATCTTTCTGAACAGGTATTATGTGAGTCATTACCTTTATATTGAAGGTCTTCATATCTTCATAACTCCAAGAAAAAATATCCATGTTCTTTTTCAAAAATTTGATATATTGTTGCTTCTCTTTTCCTGATAGAGCTTTATTAATCCTAAAAATCTTGGATTATTTATCTATTTTGATATTAACTTTATCTACCTTATATTATTGAACCGAAGGTCTATATTCTCTATAAAATTCATCAAAAAAGCTCTCTAAAGACACCAACCCCCAAGGGATCCTATTGGTCTTTAGTTGTCTGACTTATGTAGGCTCTCCAATAACATCCTTCAATTTTTCTTCATCATTTTCATCACAAATAATATTAGAAAATTCATTTTTCATAGTCATAAAATTATTAATGTGTATATCATCATGAAAAGCTTGTAAATATACCACATTATTTGGTACATATGGCTTACAAATAGATATGGTTGGGAACCTTTCCATAAACCAAGTATTTATATAAAGGTTTTCTGCTCCAAAAGAATTAATGGGTAATAGATTAGCATTGTGATTATGTGCTCTAGGAATAAATTGTAGATCAAAATCTAAAAATCTATCTATTTCATTCAACGTTGTCTGCTTATATTGATTTAATCTAGAGTGCTTTTTTTGATAGCTCCCTTTGATCTATTAAATTATTAGCTCAGCATCCCCACTAACTTTGAGGTAATTAATACCTAGTTCCTTGGATTTCCTTAGCCCTAGCAATAAAGCTTCATACTTTGCAACATTATTTGTACAAGAAAATTCTAACCTATATGGTATGCCAAGATAGTTGCCATTGATGTCTATCAACAGTACTCTAGCTTCTACTCCTGCTTTAGATTTTTCCCCATCAAAGTTCATAGTCCACAGCTCAAAATTCAAAATTCTATCAATTTTTGCATCTTCTTAAACCTTCAGTTTTGGATCCATATTCTAAGCATTAGGTACTTCCAACAAGAAAGGATAATACCAGATAGAGTACACCCCCATGTGTTTTTCCTCAATAGAATTCATGATATTAACCATATTATCATTAGGATCTCTGAATTCAACTGAATCTCTTTTCAATATCACTTTTTCCTTACCCTACATTGGAATAGTGGAATATGACCAATCCAAATGAATAGTACCACCTAGTTGCTCTACCCAATGCCTAGAGAGTAATATGGAAAAGAAAGGGTCCACATCTATAACTACAACATCCATCACCACTCATTTCTTAGGATATTGTTCAATATGGACAAGAAGTCCAATGATAATGCCTACACAAGGTACTCTCCTATTATCCATGATAGAAATATGAGGGTGCTCTTTTTGACAAATCAAGTCAAACTGATCAGCTACTTGTTTTGATATTATATTCATGGAAGAATGATTATAAAGCATGCAGTTATGAATAATATATTGGTCCCCATAGCCTTATGTATACCTTAGTGATATGTAAAATGATTTAATTGAATATAGGGCTCTAACTACATTATTTACAAGGCCTATGGGATTTTGAGGTTGTCCTCCTAACTGATCAGTTAATTTGAAGGATCTATATACCTTATACCGATACTTTGGAATAGTCATTAATTATCCAAAAGTGATGCTGACCTTCTATTTGAAAACATCTAAATTCATATTAAACTAATCTTTATTATCATCAATTCCTTTTCTAGTTTTCTAATTAGCCAAGTCATTTTGTTTCTTTTGGATAATATCCTCTACATCAGGCTCTTCAAGAATCATTGGCAGCTTCATCTGATTTACCTTTTTCTATGAAATCACTCCTATAGCTTTCTCCTTTTGTGTAGGCCCTTCATCAACTTTGTCCTCCACTATTCTATTCTTGATATTGATAGCATGTATTTTTTTTTAAGGCTCAACCTCTTTTGTTATAGGTATAAAATTTCCTTGCTTCATTCTATCAAATCTAGTATTAGCAGGAATACTTGAGGTTTGGTACCTCTCAAAATACCAATGCTCTTTGCTCAAGATTACTGGCACATATGTCCACATCCCTTTCAAATTTCTCTTCTCTGGTTTCATTCCCCTGATTTCAACATACATTAATTCTAATATCTTCATCTTCATATTTAGCATTTAAATCAACATTAGAATTCATACTTAGATAAATACCACAATCAACAAGGTTATGTGGTGCATCACAGGTAAAGCAATAAAAGGGATTATCTGATGCTATATTATTTGATGGCATGGTATTTGGAACAAAATCTAGATCGCTCAATACTTTTTTATTTTTCCAATTCCCATTTCGATTTCTGTTTCCCTCTTCATTTCCATTGTTATTCCAGTTTCTATTAAAATTCCTTCTGAAAGGAGGCTTGTTATATTCCTATTGTCTATTATTACCCTATAAAGTTTTTCACTATTGTATTTATCTTTTTCAATTCTATCCAACTTGTTATACAAAGTAGTAAATATCTCACTCAACTGATTAGCTATTTTGGTCATAAGATCCTAATATGTTTTCTTAGGGACAGATAACTCAACCTTATTGGGCTTCCTTTTAGGTTTATTAGGCTCTAAAGAGTATGCTTTCATCTTACCACTATCAATAATATATATCTATATTTTGATAGCCATACATATATCAATGGTAGTCATTGCTTGTTGTCTTATCTCATAACTAAAATATCCAAGGAAAGCATTTTTGTAGAAAAAAATGGACTGATCATCATTTGGCCTTAATGCTACTAGAATATTATTTATGGTCTTAAAGAATATTCTATTGAAATCTTCCACTAATTCATTTTATTTCTTTTTCATGGTATCCAATTCTTTCAACAGGGACTGTTCATTCTTCCTCTCCATATTTTCTAAGGAAAGTGTGCTCTACCTCTTGAAAAACATTGACAGTACCAACTCCAAGATTGTTGAACCATTCTCGACCATCCTTCTCTAAATTTTTAAAGAATAATCTAAGGATAATATCTTCATTATCCACCTCAATACTGTCCATAGCATACAAAAATTCCCTAACATGATCTTCACCTGTGATAGCATTGTTCCCTTGAAATTTAGGCAAGTACTTATGACCTTTACCAAAGAGAGGATTTAGATTTGCAGGTAAAACAAAAGCTCTATATCTATTGGTCCTCCACTAATTAACATTATCATTGGAATTTTGATTGATATTTTTATTTGCATTAGGATCTGCCATACTCACTACAGGTTGATTCACTATAGGTACTTGGTTTACAGTAGGAGAAGACTAATTAAAACCAAGATTTGGGCTAGAAATAGAAATAGTATGAATTGGAATTGAATTTTTTTGTGAGACTTGAAGAATACCTCAACCTGATATTCCTTGGCAACAATGCCAAAAATTGTATTGAGTCTTCCCTGGCAACGACACCAAAAATTATTGAGGTAAATTCTTGTTTCCTTAATAGATTTGTCACGTTGTAAGACTTCCCTAATCCAATCAACACTATGGGTTCTGGTGGATCCACCTCTTTAAATCAAGAAAATATTATCCTAAGACTCTAGATAGACTAAGTAGGGTAAGGAAACCCCACAGGTGAGCCTACAATATTTCTTATATTCTCATGCTCATCCATATTTGCAAAAATGAAATAAAACTACAACCTAAAATTTGACCAAGTTTAATTGTAACTTATAACTAGTGCTTCAATCTATATATCGGTGCCTTATCCATTGGGCAATTGTAGCCAAACTTAAAATATGATGAAGATATAATGGGGGAAGATAAAACTGAGCCAATCACATCCATTAAAATAATGTAATAGAAATGATTCAACATGCCAACAAAATAAGATGCCATTTACACATTCAAATAATGTAACATGTAAATGGGATAACACATAAAATTACACATAGAACTGCTTAAAGGAGGAAATAGGATTGCATTAAACAATAAATCATTACAATGGGAGTCTGATCAGAATAATTAGATCTCATTGAACCAATACAAATAAATTTTCTATTCAAATGATGCAATAGAGAACTGTAACTCATTGTTCAAATTATGTAAATAAGAGACTCCTAGCTTTCAGCCTCAACCATTGGAAGTTATCTTAGTAAACTAAGCACCTCCTCAGTAAAACCTACACAATAATGAGGAAGAAAAAAGGGGTGACTAGACAAGACACACAAAGAAAAATACAACCGATAAGGATGGGAACATTAGTATATCTCTTGCAAAATTATTGTGCAAAAATTTGATGATTTGCCTATTGTAGTAACTCTCTTAAATAGCTTGATCATTTGGTCCATAATTACAAAAATTGCAATTGCCTCGATGATGACCCATAACTAGAAATGATCCATAATAACCACTATCTCCATCACCTTTAGGTTTTTATTTTTTTATTTTTTTAATGTTTTAGGGTTTAGGGTTTTTATGTTTATATTTTAGGGCATTCCCATACTTTTTACAATATGGGAAACCCTAAAACAAAACCCTACATCTTAAATCCCTAAAGATAAAAAAATTTCTATTTTTGGAAAATTTTCCATTTTCAGCGAAAAACAACCCTATTTTTAGTAAGTTGCAAAAAAATACTGGATAGGAATCAAAATTAATGCACATTATTGGATTACCCATATTAAGACTACTATAAAATATCAACACTTACTCACGTTTAAAAAATTTTAAATTCCAACTTGTTTTTTTTCAAATTTCCAAAAAAAAACACTAAAATCTATTTTTGGGGCACTAGATGAAGGAATTAGGGCCCAAAAAAAGCTTTAAAAACCACCATATCCACAAGTATTGCCCATCCAATGCATTTTTCTCCTCTTTATCTATATCCATATAGAATTTCAAGTCAATCCAACGGTTGGATCAAAATTTATGCCCTCCGAAAGATAGGCCCCTACATCAAACTTATTTGGGCCAAACATTTTCTGATAAAAAGACCTTAGAAAAATGGATACCCCTGCCTCCTTGGGTCTTACCCGAAAGTGGCATCCCTTTTGGGATGTTTTCCACAAATAAATAAATAAAAAAAGACCTTAGAAAAACCAAAACAAATGCCTAACGTTGGTGACATAAAAAAATTTATTGCTCTTGGAGGGTGAAACAAGACTTCAAAAGGACCAAAAATTTGCAATAATTGGAAAGGACTCAAGGGGGTATTGCAAATTTGAAAAATGCTAAAGGACACAAAAAATTCAAAATTTTAGGGCAAACTTAAGTTAGATTTTGAGGATTCCACACAGGCTTTGACTGGGATAGGTGATGAAAAGACTCTTTGAAAATGAATCACATGAGAACTCCATAATCTCCAGTAGACCACAAGGACTCAAAAACTAAACTAATCACCTAAAAAGAACACCTTAATCACCTAAAAACTAAAACCTTAATCACCTAAAAAAATAAGACTAACACTTTTTTTTTTTAATCACCTGAGAATTCCAGTTTCTCTAATAGACCACAAAACTCAAAAACTTGCCTAATAACCTAAATGGGATTCCTTAATCACATAAAAATTGAAAACTTAATCACCTAAAAATGACAAGACTGAAACACACTTTTTTGTAGCTTCTCTAGCTCTTAGTGTTGAATGATACAATTTCAAATGTTGACCATTGATAGGAATTGAAAAATTTGTACTATCCAGAGTTTGCAATTTGCAAGTATGTTGGTCTACATTCTGGAGGATTTGATAAGGGCCAAGCAATTTAGGATCCCATTTTTCTTTTCAACATGTTTGTAATTTTTGGGGTCCTAGTATAGCACTATATCTCCTCCCTGAAAAGGTTTACCTGTGGCTTTCTTATTGAACAACTGCATTGTTTTGTAAGTTTTATTAATCATATTCATTAATGCATCCTTTATATATTCCTACAACTTTGAAATTTATCAAGTCTTCTCTACAAGACATTTATATTTTTGTGATATTGAATAAGTAAAGATAAAGCATGACTTTCCACCTGAGGGGGTAGTAGAGCACTCTCACCATATACTAGTTCATAGGGAGACTTTCCTATGCTTATTTTGATAGATATCCTATCATCCCATAAAGTATACTTTAGCTTATTGTCCCAAATTCTTTTGTTTCTACCTAATGCTCTTCTAATTCTTGTGATCAAACTCTTATTTGAATATTATGCTAAATCATTTCCTTAAGGATAGTAATTTGCAAAATGATAAAGCTCTATGTTGTACACAGCACAAAATTCAATCATTTTAAAAGAAGTGAAATAGTTACCATTATCTATGACTATCTTCTTGGGAACCCCAAATCTTGGCAATATGTGCTCTTCTAAAAACTTGATGACCACTTTTGTAGTAGATTTCTTGAGAGGTGATGCTTCTACCCACTTGGTAAATTAGTCAGTTGCTATAATAAACCACCTATGACCTCCAGAAGAATTGGGATTAATATCATCTATGAGATCTATTCTCCATTGGGTAAATGGAGCTACCACAATCACTAGCTTCAGGGGCATGACTGGAAAATTTTTCTTTCCTATAAAAATTTGACAGTTATGAAAACTTCTAAGAAACTGATAAACATATTTAAAAAAGGAAGGCCAATAATAACCAGCTCTCATGATCTTGTGAGCAGTAGCCTTTGGAGCAAAGTGACCCCATAAAAGTGAGAATGATATTTTTTTAGCACTTGAGAGACCTATTTATCAAACAAAAAAAGAAGTAACACACCATTGGGATACCTCTAGTATATTCTACCTTCTTGAATGTAACACCTTTGAGCCAATTTCTTGATAGATCTTATTTTGTTTTGGGGCATGTATCCTAGAATTGAAATGTTTTGAAGGTAAAGGACAATACCATCATACCACCCGCAATAAAAATTATCATTTGCTCTTGCTTCTTTTTGTTCATGTACTGTAATAGTGTTATTCATAGCCTCCCCTTCTTTGTTAGCCATATACTTTTCCAATCCCTTGAAGAACACAAGCTTATACTGAGAGGGGGGATGAACAGTATAAGACCACTTTTTACTTTTTCCTTCAACTTAACTTTTAATACAATATTATGCAGTGTATATAAAGCAGTATCAAGCAGAAATCAAAGCAATACATAAAACACCATCCATAATAGAGACACAACAATTTACATGGTTCACCCAAGGTGGGCTACTCCACGGATAAAATTTTCACTAAAATTTTATCAACCAAATCTGGGAAAACCTTTCTCGATTACAATGTTTATGGGTACCAACCCAAAGGAGACACCAATCCCCTAAATCTGCTCTGGATGGTGATCCTCTAGAAAACCTCTACCTCTACTGCCCTTAGCAAGTGGAATTCTATCCATAGAAGACACCTATCTTCCTTGATCTGGTTGAAGACCTCTGTCCTCAACTCTATCACCTCAAAGCTGGTCCTCAAAAATGCACTAAACACAGTCCTTTGGTCTAGCACAAATGTCCTCTATATTTTTCTCTGATCTGCACCAAACACAATCCTTCGGTCTAGCATAAGTCTATCCTCTTCCTCTTTCTCTGGTCTACACCAAACACAATCCTTTGGTCTGGCACAAGTCTGTCCTCAATTCTCTTTCTGTTCTATTACAGTCGCACTTGGTCGAAACCAACTTTTGCACTGACTGCGCAAACATAGCAGCACTCGATCGAACATAAACTTATGCACCTCTACGCAATCACAGTAGCATAGTCTTTGCACACTCTGCTTCTTGATGATCGAACTTCTCCCTCACACTCTATCTACGAATATCGCACTTCAAACACACACTTCGATCGATATCATTTCTCTTCAAATAGCCCTCCTCTTATACTAAAACTTTCAAGATAAAACTTTGATCCTAGTTGGCTACTCAACCCTAAACAACGTCGATTGCAAACCCTAATCTTCGTCGGCCCAGATTTAACTTTGTCGGCTCAAATTTAACTCTGCAACTCTTCTGTAGCTTCTGTCGTGAAACTACAACATGTCACGATATCGCGACACCTTTTGCAACCGTATGCCTTCCTTTGGCTTTTGTTGTGATATCACGACACCTTAGCCTATTTCGACTTTACTAAAGTTCTTGTCATGAAATCATGACACTTTCTGCTTCTGTTGACATCATCTTCACTTCTATCATGAAATTGCGACCCTTCTGTCTTCATGGCCTTCTTCTCTGCTTTTGTCATGAAATTGTGACACTTTTGCCTCTGTTGATGTCATCTTCACTTCTGTCATGAAATCGTGACACTTCTGTCTTCATGGCCTTCCTCTCAGCTCTTGTCGTGAAATCGTGACATTTCCGCTGCCTTGAGCTTCTTTCTGCCTTAAACCCGTGAAATTGGAACATGTCACGAAATCACGATGCTTTTATCTTCATAGCCTTCCTCTTTGCTTCTGTCGCAAAATCATGACACTTCTCCTATCGAAGACCAGCTTCCAATTTTTGTCATGAAATCGCAACACTTTCTCCATCTGTACACTTTTCTTTCATCCTGTCATGAAATCGCGATGCTTTCAGCTTCTGAAAGCTTTCCTTACAACCTATCATGAAATCATGATGCTTCTCATTTCAAACTCTTCCCTTTGTTGCATGTCATGAAATCATGACAGTTCTATCTTTGAGCTTTTTAGCATATCATGAAATCGCAACAGTCCTCACCTCGACCTCTACAGCATGTCACGAAATCATGACATTTTTCATGTGACTTTCTCTCTCTTCGAACTTGTCATGAAATCATGACAGTTCACACTGTGGACTCTCTTTTCATCATTATGTCATGAAATCATGACATTTTTCCTTTCAGACTCCCTCTCCTACAACATGTCATGAAATCGCGACATTTTTCGGTCCGTACAATCTTCTTTGCAATATGTCGTGAAATCGCAACACTTTTCCTTTTCTGCCTTCCTACACTTTCCAAGTCACGAAAATGCGACATGTCACGAAATCGTGACACTTTCCATCTTGCTTTCCTTCTTTGCCAACATGTCACGAAATCACGAGAGTTTTGCCAGCTTCTTTTCTTTCTTCCAGCATGTCACGAAATCGTGACAGTTTTGCCAAAACTTTCTCTCTCCTCAAACATGTCGCGAAATCATGACAGTTTTGCCAGAACTTTCTCTCTCCTCAAACATGTCATGAAATCACAACAATTTTTCCAGCCGGCTGCATACTTTTTCTTACTTGTCTTTTTCTTGATCTTTTGCAAATGGGCCACTAAGAACTTCTTGGAAACTCACTGATCATGCTTTGAATAACCTTTCAACAAAACAAATTCCTTGACATAAAATCAAATTGCTTCAAGAGCTTCTTGACATCAATGACAACATCTACACTTGAGTAAAGGCAATGTACCCAAGGTACCCAAAATTGCCAACAATCTCCCCCTTTGTCATTGATGGCAAAATTTTACTGAAACACATCTTAAGAGCCAAAACTGAAACCAACTGTGCCAACAACTTGAGAATCTATCTTTGAAGTTTTTCTCCCCCTGACTTGAAGCTCTTCTCTTTACTTGATGCTCTCCCCCTTACTCATATCTCTCCCCCTTTGTCATCAATGGCAAAGGGTCACCTTTGGGGCTTGGGACTAAGAATGAGCCTCTTAGCTTAGTCCCTCCCCCACCTCCTAATGAGGTGATTAAAACAGGTGTGGGAGTGAAACTCCCATTAGGCACTGATCATCATCAGTGTCTATAACTTCCTTGCCAGGCATTTTTTTGAACTCTTTGTCCATATTTTTGTTCTTTTCATTGTTCTTGTTATTGTTCTCATCCCTGTTCTTGTCCACACCTTGATCCTTGGACCTGTTTATACCATTGTTCCTGTTCCTGTTCCTGTACTTTGGAAGATCAGCTCTGCACTGTCTTGTTGTGTGACCATCATTGTTGCACTTATAACAAGTAACAACATTATTTCTTTTAAGCATACCTGCTCTTTGAATCTGCTTGTTCTGACTAATGGTGTACCTATTATTTGCCTTGCAAAAAATTGCCTTATGCCCAAACTGATTATAGGAGTAGCAATACCCTCGAAAGAAATTACCACCTCTGAAACTGTCATTTACTTGAGTCTTGCAATATGAAGCCATGTGACCAAACCTATAACACGCAAAACATCTGTCGTGAAATTTTCTTTTAAATGACCTCGGGTTCCGAAAACTTATTCACATTCAAAATTTTGTTTTTGGTTTTGCGCATCTATCACTTACGGACTCATGATCTGAAGTACTTTTTTCATCAAAACTCTCTTCCTTTTGGAATCTCTTGCTAGATTCCCAAACCTATTCCTTGAGCGGCTTAACAAAACCAAGACCTATTTTATCTGTTGGTTTTCTTTGACCTTTGATGAGTGATTTAACCTTTTTAGAGTTGTCTTGAAACCTGTACAGCTTATCCTTGTACTCCTTGATTTCCTCTTTCAAAGAAGCTATTTTTTGCTCTAACTCACTATACTCAAGAACCTTCGAATCCAGCTCATCCTTGAGTTCTTGTGTCTTAGCCATAGAGATGTCGAGACTTTTTGTAATATCATCTCTCTCCATACAACATTCATCTAACTTATCCTTGAGTCTTTCGTTCTTCTTTCTTTCCTTTTTCAAAGCACTAAGAGCATTATTAAGTTCACTTTCAAGATCCTTTATTTGTTTGCTTTCTGAATCCTCAAGGCCTTTTCCAAATTTCTTATCACTAGAGGTGCTACATTTTTCAAAAACCATACAAGCATCTTCTTGATAGTTTTCTGAAGCATCCTTATACATACTGGAAACCAAATTATTATTTGTACAATCATCCTCAAGGTGACCAAAATTTCCACATCTAAGACATTTCATAATAATGAATCTATGTTTCGGTTCTTCCTTTTTTTCTGATATGAACAGCATCTCATTTTCTTCATCACTTGAAGAGCTTTCACTATCACTGCTAGAACACTCACTTGCTTTGTCTAGGTAGAAACTCTTCTTGTTCTTGTGTGAATACCTCTTTCCTTGATTGTTGTGCTCATCTTTGTTCTTTATGTAATACTTGTGCTTTTCAAAATCCTTGCTCTTAACATCCTGTTTCTCTTCATCACTTTCATTCTTGGAAACAGTACAGTCAGTAGCATAATGACCAAAATTTCCACAATTGAAGCATCTTATATTTTTCATGCTTTTGTGCTTTCTATATAACTTGCCTTTCTTGCTGTAATATGCCTCTTCATCACTAGAAGACTCATCACTCTCTTGAAGTTGTTTACCCTTAGATTTCTTGGTAGCCTTGAAAGCTGCCTCTTTCTTGATATCAACCTTCACCCGAGTTCTCAACTCAAATGTTGCAAGTATACTATGAAGCTCATCCTTTTTCAGCTTATCCAAATCTTTAGCTTCCTTAATAGCAAAAATATTTTCACTAAATCTATTAGGAAGAGATCTTAAAATCTTATCACAAACATCATTTTCAGCAAGTTCAAGACCTAAGTCTTTCATGGAGTTAACAACCTCATCCATACGGAGCATGTAGTCACTAATATTTTCATCATCATTCATCTTGAGTTGTTCAAACATACCTTTGAAGTGTCTCAACTTGGCCTTTCGGACATTTACATCACCTGTGTGAACCACCTACAAGCTGTTTCCACATTTCACTAGTCGTCTTGTAGTGAATCACCTTGGTAAGATCTACCTTTCTGTAAACCCTTTAGGATTGCATTCATTGCTTTTGAATTGATGTGATGTAGGAGCCTGTCTTATTTAGTATAAGGACCATTTACAGGAATAGTGTACCCATCTTCAATCACTTCCCATACCTCATTGCCAAGTGCCATTAGATGAACCTTCATCCTTGCACTCCAAAGACTAAAATTAGATCTGTCAATAATAGGTGTTGCATTGCTGCTTGAATAATCCATTGTGTTCTTATCAATCTTTTCATTCAAGCTGTTAAACTTTCTAAAGGAACCCGCTCTGATACCAATTGAAGAACACAAGCTTATACTGAGAGGGGGGGTGAACAGTATAAGACCACTTTTTACTTTTTCCTTCAACTTAACTTTTAATACAATATTATGCAGTGTATATAAAGCAGTATCAAGCAGAAATCAAAGCAATATAGCAAACACCATCCATAATAGAGACACAAGCAATTTACGTGGTTCACCCAAGGTGGGCTACTCCACGGATAAAATTTTCACTAAAATTTTATCAACCAAATCTGGGAAAACCTTTCCCGATTACAATGTTTATGGGTACCAACCCAAAGGAGACACCAATCCCCTAACTCCGCTTTGGCTAGTGATCCTCTAGAAAACCTTTGCCTCTACTGCCCTTAGCAAGTGGAAATCTATCCACAGAAGACACCTATCTTCCCTGCTCTGGCTGGAGACCTCTGTCCTCAACTCTATCACCTCAAAGATGGTCCTCAAAAATGCACTAAACACAGTCCTTTGGTCTAGCACAAATGTCCTCTATCTTTTTCTTTGATCTGCACCAAACACAGTCCTTCGATCTGGCACAAGTCTATCCTCTTCCTCTTTCTCTGGTCTGCACCAAACACAGTCCTTTGGTCTGGCACAAGTCTATCCTCAAATCTCTTTCTATTTTGTTACAGCTGCACTTGGTTGAAACCAACTTTTGCACTGACTACACAAACACAACAGCACTCGATCGAACATCAACTTATGCACCTCTGCACAATCACAGTAGCATAGTCTTCGCACACTCTACTTCTTGACGAACGAACTTCTCCCCCGCACTCTATCTATGAATATCGCATTTCGAAAACACACTTCGATCGATACCATTTCTCTTCAAATAGCCCTCCTCTTATACTAAAACTTTCAAGATAAAATTTTGATTCTAGTCGGCTGCTCAACCCTAAACAACGTCGGCTACAAACCCTAATTTTTGTCGGCCAAGATTTAACTTTGTCAGCTCAAATTTAACTCTGCAAATCTTCTGTAGCTTCTACCGTGAAACTACAACATGTCGAGATATCGTGACACCTTTTGCAACTGTACGTATTCCTTTGGCTTTTGTCACGATATCGTGACACCTTAGCCTATTTTGACTTTACTAAAGTTCTTATCGTGAAATTGTGACACTTTCTGCTTCTACTGACGTCATCTTCACTTTTGTCATGAAATTGTGACCCTTCTGTCTTCATGGCCTTCTTCTCTGCTTTTGTCATGAAATCACGACACTTTTGCCTCTACTGACATCATCTTCACTTCTGTCACGAAATCATGACACTTTTGTCTTCATGGCCTTCCCCTCAGCTCTTGTCACGAAATCGTGACATTTTCGCTACCTTGAGCTTCTTTCTGCCTTACACCCGCGAAACTGGAACATGTCATGAAATCATGACGCTTTTGTCTTTATAGCCTTCCTCTCCACTTCTATCGCGAAATCGTGACACTTCTCCTATCGAAGACCAGCTTCCAATTTCTGTCATGAAATCACGACACTTTCTCCATCTGTACGCTTTTCTTTCATCCTATCATGAAATCACGATGCTTTCAGCTTTCGAAAGCTTACCTTGCAACCTGTCGCAAAATTGTGATGCTTCTCATTTCAAACTCTTCCCTTTGCTACATGTTGCAAAATTGCGACAGTTCTCTCTTTGAGCTTTTCAGCATGTCACGAAATCGCGACAGTCCTCACCTCGACCTCTGCAGCATGTCACAAAATCGTGACATTTTTCATGTGATTTTCTCTCTTTGAACTTGTCATGAAATCATGACAGTTCACACTGTGGACTCTCTTTTCATCATTATGTCATGAAATCGTGACATTTTTCCTTTCAGACTCCCTCTCCTGCAACATGTCGTGAAATCGTGACATTTTTTGATCCGTACAATCTTCTTTGCAATATGTCACGAAATGGTGACACTTTTCCTTTTTTGCCTTCCTGCACCTTTCGAGTCGTGAAAATGCGACATGTCATGAAATCGTGACACTTTCCATCTTGCTCTCCTTCTCTGCCAACATGTCGCGAAATCGTGACAGTTTTGCCAGCTTCTTTTCTTTCTTCCAGCATGTTGCGAAATCGCGACAGTTTTGCCAAAACTTTCTCTCCTCAAACATGTTGCGAAATCATGACATTTTTGCCAGAACTTTCTCTCTCCTCAAACATGTCACTAAATCATGATAGTTTTTCCAGCCAGCTGCATACTTTTTCTTACTTGTCTTTTTCTTGATCTTTTGCAAATGGGCCACTAAGAACTTCTTGGAAACTCACTGATCATGCTCTGAATAACCTTTCAACAAAAAAAATTCCTTGACATCAAATCAAATTGCTTCAAGAGCTTCTTGACATCAATGACAACATCTACACTTGAGTAAAGGCAATGTACCCAAGGTACCCAAAATTGCCAACATCCCTATCCTCTGATAATTTATACAGCTTTGAATTCCACATCATACTGTAGTAATTTAGCCATGCACCTTGTAGGACTACATAAAGATTTAGTTTGAGAGAAAATATCTTTAACAAAAATGTAAGGGTTACATGCTATTACCTTATTGGGCCTAAAAATACACTTGAAATGACATGTTTTGAAGGTAAAATTCTTCCCTAATATTCACTCAACTCTCATAAATTGTATTGAGACTTCCCTGGCAACAATGCCAAAAATTGTTGGGGGAAATTCTCGTACCCTTAATAGATTTGTCACGTTGTAAGACTTCCCTGATCCAATCAACACTATGAATTCTAGTGTATCCACCTCTTTAACTCATAAAAATATTATCCTAAGACTCTAGACAGACTAAGTAGGGTAAGGAAACCCCGGAGGTGAGCCTACAATATTTCTTATATGCTCATGCTCATCCATATTTGCAAAAATGAAATAAAATTATAGCATAAAATTTGACAAAATTTAATAGTAACTCCCAGCTAGTGCTTCAATCTATAGAACGGTGTCTTATCCATTGGTTAATTGTATCTAGAATTAAAATATGATGAATATAGAAGGGGGGAAGATAAAACTGAGCCAATCACATCCATTCAAATAATGTAACCAAAATGATTCAACATGCCAACTAAAAAAGACGTCATTTACAAATTCAAATGATTTAACATGTAAATGGGAGAATACATAAAATTGCACATAGAACTATTGAAAGGAGGAAATAGGATTGCATTAAACAATAGATCATTACAATGGGAGTTTGATTAAAATAACTATATCTCATTGAACCAATACAAATACATTTTCCATTCAAATGATGCAATAGAGAACTGCAAATATTTTTTCAAATGATGTAACAAAGAGCCTCCTAGATTCTAGCCTCAACCATTAGAAATGATCTCAGTAAACTGAGGACCTCCTTAGTAAAACCTACACAATAATGGGAAGAAAAAAGGGGTGACTAGACAAGACACACAAAGAAAAATACAACCAAAAAGGATGGGCACACTGGTATACCTCTTGCAAAATTATTGTGAAAAAACTTGATGATTTTCCTATTGCAGTAACTCTCTTAAATAGCTTGATCATTTGGTCCATAATTACAAAAACTCCAACTACCTCAATGATGATCCATAACTGGATTTGATCCATAATAGCCACTATCTCCATCACATTTAAGTTTTTATTTTTTTAGGGTTTAGAGTTTAGAGTTTAGGGTTTAGTATTTTCATGTTTAGTATTTTTGTATTTCCCCCCCTTTTTACAATACGAGAAACCCTAAAACAAAACCCTACATCTTAAAGCCCTAAAGATAAGTAATTACTATTTTTGAAAAAATTTCCATTTCAGCCAAAACAAACCCTATTTTTAGTAAGTTGCCAAAAAAAGCTTGGATAGGCCTCAAAATTAATACACATTATTGGATTACCCATATTAAGCCTTCTAGAAAATATCAACACCTACTCATGTCTAAAAATTTTAAATTCCAAAATTCTTTTTTTCAAATTTCTAAAAAACACTAAAATCCATTTTTGAGGCACTAGATGAAGGAATTAGGGCCCGATAAAAGCCTGAAAAACCACCCTATCCACAAGTGTTTCCTAGCCCACACATTGTAATCATATTTATATAAATCCATGTAAAATTTCCATCCGATCTAATGTTCAAATCAAAAGTTATGCCCTTCGAAAGATAGGCCCCTGCATCAAACTTATTTGGGCCAAACATTTATTGACAGAAAGACCTTAGGAAAACCAAAACAAAGGCCTGAACTTGGTGACATAAAAAAATTTATTGCTATTGGATTGTGATTCAAAGTCTTCCCTGATATTATTGCCAACCAAGTACAAAATCTCACCTTCTTAATTATCCTTGTATCTAGTAACTTCTGCACTTCTTTCTGCATAATTAGATGCAAAGTGGGATTGAAATTCCTTTGTTTTTTCCTGAAAGGCTTGGTAT
The DNA here is from genome assembly GCA_028583015.1 of Wollemia nobilis. Taxonomy (NCBI): domain Eukaryota; kingdom Viridiplantae; phylum Streptophyta; class Pinopsida; order Araucariales; family Araucariaceae; genus Wollemia; species Wollemia nobilis. Next base: position 1,054,471 of record JAQPPZ010001671.1, on the reverse strand, counting down.
ATTTCTGAAGGGGTATTATGTAAGTCATTACATTTGTATTGAATTTCTTCATATATTCATAACTCAAAGCAAAAAAATCCATGTTCTTTTTCAAAAATTTGATATATTGTTGCTTCTCTTTTCTTGACATATATTTATTGATCCTAACAATATTGGGTTGTTCTTATGTTCTGATATTAACTTCATCTACCTCATATTCTTGAATCGAATATTTATATGTTCTATAAAAGTCATCAAACAAGCTCTCTAAAGACACCAACCCCCTAGGGATCCTGTTGGTATTTAGTTGTATGACTTTTGTAGGCTCTCCAATAACATCCTTTAGTTTTTCTTCATCACTTTCATCACAAATAACATCAAAAAACTCATTTTACATAGTCATAAAATCATTAATGTGTATATCATCATGAAAAAATTGTAAATATACCACATTATCTGGGATAAATGGCTTATAAACAAATATGGTTGGGAACCTTTCCATAAACCAAGTGTCTATCTCAAGGTTTTCTGCTCCATAAGCATTAATGGCCAATAGATTAGCATTGTGATTTTGTGCTCTAGGAATAAATTTTAGATCAAAAGCTAAAAATATATCTATTTCATCCAACAATGCCTGCTTATATTGCATTAATATAAGGTTCTTTGTTTGATATCTCCCTTTGATCTATTGAATTATTAGCTCAACATCCCCACTAAATTTGAGGTAATTATTACCTAGTTCCTTGGCTTTCCTTAGCCCTATAAATAAAGCTTCACACTTCGCAACATTATTTGTACAAGAAAATTCTAACATGTATGGTATTACAAGATATTTGCCATTGATGTCTATCAATACTACTCCAACTTTTGCTCTTGCTTTAGATTTTTCCCCATCAAAGGTCATAGTCCATAACTCAAAAGTCAAAATTCTATCAATTTTTGCATCTTCTTCAACCTTCAGTTTTGGATCCATATTTTGAGCATCAGGTACTTCCAACAAGAAAGGAGAATACCATATAGAGTATACCCCCATGTCTTTTTCCTCAACAGAATTTATGACATTAAACATATTCTCATTAGGATATTTGAATTCAACTGAATACATGTTGAAGGGTTCTCTTTCAATATCAGTTGTTTCTTACCCTGCATTAGAATAGTGGCATATGACCAATCCAACTGAATAGTACCACCTAGTTATTTTTTCCAATACCTAGAGAGCAAGATGAAAAAGAAAGGGTCCACATATACAAATGCAACATCCATCACCAATCCTTTCTTAGTATATTGTTCAATATGGATAAGAATTCTTGTGATAATACCTACACAAGGCACTCTCATGTTATCCATAACAGAAATAGGAGGGTGTTCTTTCTAATATATCAAGCCTAACTGATGAACTACTTGTTTTGACATTACATTCATGGGAGCACCACTATCAAGAATGCATTTATGAATAACATATTGGTACCCATAGCTTTATGTATACCTTAGTGATATGTAAAATGGCTTAACTAAATATGGGGCTCTAACTACATTATTCACAAGGTCTATAGGATTTTGAGGTTGTCCTCCTGACTGATCAGTTAATTTGAAGGACCTACATACCATATATTGATACTTTAGAATAGTCATTAATTATCCAAAAGTGATGCTGACCTTTTGTTTGGCAACCTCTAAACCCATATCAAACTAATATTTCTTATCATCAATTTCTTTTCTAGTTTTCTTATTAGCCAAGTCATTTTGTTGCTTCTGGATAATCTCCTCTACATCAAGCTCTTCAAGAATCATTTGCAACTTCATCTGATTTACCTTTTTCTATGAAATCACTCTTGTAGATTTCTCCTTTTGTCCAGGACCTTTATCAACTTTGTCCTCCACTATTCTATTCTTGATATTGATATTATGTATTCTTTCTAAATTCTCAACCTCTTATGTTGTAGGTACAAGCTTTTCTTGCTTCATTCTATCAAATCTAGTATTATCAGACTTACTTGAGGTTGATGCCTCTCCAAATACCAATGCTCTTTTCTCAATATTATTGTTACATATGTCCATATCTCTTTCAAATTCCTCTTCTTTGGTTCATCCTCCTAAGTCCAACATACATTAATTCTAATATCTTCATCTTCAGATTCAACATTTAAATCAACATTAGAATGCATACTCAGACAAATACCATAATCAGCAGGGTTATGTGGTGCATTACAGGTAGAGCAATAAAAGGTATGATTTGATGTTATATTATTTGATGGCATGGGATTTAGAACATAATCTAAATCTCTCTCTACTTATTTATTTTTCCAATTTCTATTTTGATTCCTATTTCCCTCTTCATTTCCATTGTTATTCTAGTTTCTATTAAAATTCCTTCTAAAAGGAGGTTTGTTATCTTCTTGATGTCTATTATTACCTTGTAAATTTTTTGGACTATTGTCTTTACCTTTTTAAAGTCTAACCAACCTATTATTCAAAGTAGTAAACATATTACTCAACCGATTAGTTATTTTGTTCATAGGATCCTGATCTATTTTCTTAGGGATAGATAACTCAACTTATTGGGTTTCCTTTCAGGTTGATTAGGCTCTAAAGAGTATGCTTTCATCTTACCACTATCAATCATGTGTGTCTCTATTTTGATAGTTCTTTCCATATATATATATATATATATATCAATGGTAGTTGTTGCTTGTTGTATCATCTCATAACTAAAATCTCTAGGGAAAGAATTTTTGTAAAAACAAATGGATTGATCATCATTTGGCCTTAATTCTATTGGAATCTTATTTTTGGTCTTAAATAATATTCTATTGAAATCTTCCACTGATTCATTTTCTTTATTTTTCATAGTATCCAATTGTTTTAGCAAGAACTATTGATTCTTCCTCTCTCGATATTTCCTAAGGAAAGTGTGCTCTAGCTCTTAAAAATTATTGATAATACTAGCTCCAAGGCTATTGAACCATTCTTGACCATCCTTCTCTAAAATTTAAAAGAATAATCTAAGGACAACTTCTTTTGGAAATATGAGCAAGATTTGTTGTCATTGATGTCAAGAGTCAGTTTCAGTGAGCAGTGCAAAAGGAAGGAGGTCAAGCATCAGTTTCTATAAGCAATGCGAGAGGAAGATTACTTCTAGGTCTAAGGAAAATAATATTATAATATTTCCTATTATAATATTCAAGGTGGTCATATAAGGTCTAAAGGAGCAATAGGAAGACCCAAGAAAAATAATATTATAATATTTTATTATAATATTAAAAGTCTTTTGTTGAGAGTCCAAGAAGAATAATATTCTAATACTAAAGGTCTAAAGTATAGACAAAGTAATTAAATTATTTATGATAATTCTATTATAAATTAATTTATATTTAAATTTAATTAACTAACCCTACGGTTAGGGTTACAAGGGCAAGCGATTTAATTCAATGGTGTCGACATCGATTATTATTCTCATCTATTGACGTGCTAAAGGAGATAGCACAATTGTATAAATACCATGTACCTTGGTAAATCCAAACTCACCTTTGATCAAATCATTGGCAAGTGCATGTGAAATTACTATGATCCGCATGAAAGAAGAGGATAAGTTTTTTCTTACGTGGCATCCATTGAAATAATAAGAGGAGAAAGGCTTGGAGCCTTAGCACCAACCATGGTGGTTGGGCTAGCGGCAAGCAGTTATGTGTTTAGGGCACTAACGAACAGGAGGTCTCGCAATCAAACACCAGCAACACCATTTTTATGGTGATTCATGTTTTGGTTTTGGTACCAAGGCATACGTAATAAAGTGCGCGAGGTGCTTCTTCTTACTAAGGTGAGTGCCTAGCTCACATGGCAAGTGGGCCATGGCTAGGGCATTGTGGAAGCACAAGCGGTAGTTCAAATCCCACCGAGGGCAAGAGGTATTTAATTTTTTTGAAATTAAATTTTCTCCTAAGGTTTAATGTTGCATGATTATTTTTTTTAGGAGGGAGTTATAAGGTTTTTTAAAGTTAAATATTTTATTGTGATTTTGATAAATTGAATTGAGATAGGAGTTATAAGGTTTGAAAAGGAAATTATATTTTAATGATGTATTGATTATTTTGAGGAAAAACATAAGGTGTTTAAAGAATATTATTGTGGTTATTTTCTTTAAACAAATTGTTGGCCTATATTTTGAAGTGTGGATATTATAAGGTATAATTGAGAGTTGATGTTTTATATGGTGAAATATTTTGAGGGATTATCTGAATGAGAGTTTTGAAGAGGTTTTTGCTATCTAACCTTTGAGATTGGCAAAGAGGGTAATTGTGACTAAGACAAGTTTTGAGGTCAATTCTTCATCAAACAAAAGGTATGGGCACATATTTTCTATGATTTATTGTTGGATGTTGTGAATGCTAAGTTGGAGTGAAAAGGATTGTTTGACAAGCATTGTTGAGTTTGGTTTTGAGATAGCCAATATTGATTGATGAGGATTTTTTTTAGAATAAAATTTGATGCTAGAAACCTTGTTTGATAAGCATTATTAGAAATATTGAGTGAGCCTTCATGTGCAAGACTAGGGTTTGTGAAATATCATGATTATCATTGTTATGTGAAGTTGTGAACTATATTGAACTAGGATTTGTGAAATATCATGAGTATAATTGTTATGTGAGGTTTGTTTGATAAGCATTGTTAGATATGATTTTAGTGAGTAATTGGTTGAGTGGAGTTGATTGAGCATAATTTATTGAAAGCATTGGAGTGATAGTTCAAGTTATGTGAAACAAATTGTTCTCTACTAATTTGATAAAGAAGTTGAAAGTTATTGAGTGTAAAACATATTAAGTCTCTTACCATTCTCTATATGTTTCTGTGGTCAAACAAGAAAGTTTGAAAGTGATTGAGTGTGAAGCATATTGAGTCTCTAACCATTCTCTATATGTTTCTGTGGTAAAGCAAGAGAGATTGAAAGTGATTGAGTGTGAAGCATATTGATTCTCTAACTATTCTCTATATGTTTTTGTAAGTTAAACAAGATTCTGAGTGAAACTTGTTTATGTGATTGAAGAGGTTTTCTATGATAGATTGAGTTGAGTTGAATAAGCTTTGGTGAAAGCTTATGAGTTGATTTGAGTAAGTACTAGAGTGGACCAAAGGACATAGTTGAGGAATATTTTGTGAAATCTTAATGATAGATTTGTGTGAGCTTCTATGGAATCTTACAAAGCAGATTTGGGATAAGTCTTGGTGAATATTTTTGAGTAGATTTAAGACAAGTCTTGGTGAAGACTTGTTGAGCAGATTAGACAAGTTATTGAGAGGACTTGTTGGATAGATTTGAGATAAGTCTTGGTGAAGACTTGTTAAGCAATTTGGAAAATTTCTAGTGAGGAATTGTTGAGAAGATTTGAGGTAAGTCTTCATGAAGACTTGTAGAGAAGATTGGACAAGTTCTAGTGAGGACTTGTTGAGCATATTTGAGGTAAGTCTTGGTGAAGACTTGTAGAGTAGATTAGACAAGTTCTAGTGAGTACTTGTTGAGAAAATTTGAGGTAATTCTTTGAGAACACTTGTGAGCAAAGTTGATTGATTGATTTATTCAAGCTTTGTGTTAAGGATTGGGGTAGATCTAGCAGAGTTTATTTGTGATTGGATCAAGCTTTGTGTTAAGGATTGAAGATATATTTGAGGATAGAGTTTGGTGCAGATTTGAGGATAGGTTTGTGCCAGACCAGAGATAGAGATTGATAATATTTGTGCTAGAATGAAGGAATGTGTTTAATGCAGATCAGAGATAGAGATTGAGAAGTTTTGTGCTAGATCAAATGACTATTTTTAGTGTAGATCAAAGATAGATATTGAGTAGATTTGTGCTAGACCGAAGGATTGTGTTTAGTGCAGATCAGAGATAGAGATTGAGCAGATTTGTGCTAGATTGAAGGATTGTGTTTAGTGCATATTTGAGATAGAGCTGAGAGTAATTTTTGGAGGTGACAGATAAAAGGATAGTAGTCTCTAGTGGATAGAGATCCATTGACCAAGGTAGTGAGGACAGCGATCTATTGAGTGAGGATAGAGTCTTCTATGGATAAATATCCACAAGCCAGTGTAGTGGAGGTAGTAGTATTCTAGAGGATCACCATCTAGAGTAGAGGAGAAGGAGTTCTCCTATGTATAGATATCCACAAACCATATAAGGGGATTGGTGTCTCCTATATATAGAGAAACATGAACTTGATTAGGGAATTGGTGTCTCCTTTGGACAGAGGTCCATAAACATTGTAATAGGGAAGGATTCCCAAGAGATTTATTGAGAAAATTTTAGTGAAATATTTTCTTTGTGGAGTAGCCCACATTGGGTGAACCATGTTAAATTAGTGTCTCTATTGTGTGTGGTGATTTGTGCATTTCTTTGATTACTATTGTTGATACTGCCATTGTTATATTGCTTAATATTGTTTGGGAAATAAAAGTAAAAAGTGGTTTTATATTGTTCATCCCCCATCTTAGTATAATCTTATGTTATTCAATTGGTATCAGAGCAGGTTCCTTCGAAAGATTTTAATAGCCTAAAGGAAAATCTCTCAAGAACACAAATGGATTCTAAGGATGGATCCTCAAGAAATTTAGCACCATTTTTCAATGGGAATAATTATGCATTTTTTATTACAAGGATGAATTTTCACCTAATGGAATTTGAAAATGATATATGGGAAGCAGTTGAGAATGGGTACATACCACTAGCAACTCCACCTACAGATAAATATGGTAAGTTCCTATATCTATACAATTCAAAGGTAGTGAATAGAATTTTGAGAGGTCTACGTGAAACATATTTTATAAAGGTTATGCATTGTACATCAGTAAAGGAAATTTGGGATAAGTTTAAAGTTATCTATGAAGGAGATAAAAAGGTCTTAATGGTAAAGTTGCAAAATTACAAAAGAACATTTGAAGACCTAAATATGAAGGATGAAGAAAATATTGTTGCATACCTACTTCGTGTAGATGAAGTTGTGAACTCCATGTAAGGACTTGGGATTAAAGTTGAAGAAACTTATATTTGTGATAATATTTTAAGGTCACTCCCAAAGAGGTATAGTGAAAATATTTCAGCCATAGAAGAGTCAAACAATATTGAACTTTTGACAAGGGATGAATTACATGACATTCTCACAACTTTTGAGATGAGAATAAAAAAGGAACCTATTCCTCAAAAAGAATCAAACTTCAAAGCTACTAAGAAGACAAGGGGTAAAAAGTCAAATTCAAGCAATGAGTTATCTAGTGATGAAGAAGCAAATTATGGTAGAAGGAACAAGGACTCAAGAAAATATAAAGGTACAAAATCAGTTAAATATTTTAATTGTGGTAAATATGATCACTATCCAACTGATTGTCTAGAAGCTAGAAATAGTAGTGAATATGAGAAACATGATCACAAGAACAGGAAAACATGAGAAGTTAGGTATCAAAAGAAAAATAGGGATGGACAAAGCAAGCAAGGAAAGAAGTTTTTCCAGAGGTATAAGAAGAGTTTCTATGCAGACAAGGCAAGTAATAATTCAAGTAATGAAGAAGAAGAAACTCTATTTATGATAGTAGAAAAATAAAATGTTAGAAAGAGAGGTCTAATGATTCTCAAGTGTTTTAGATGTGGTAAGTTTGGTCATCTTGAAGATAGTTGTACAAAGAATGGATTCAATTTTAGTGATGATGAATATGAAGATACACTTGAAGGACCAAAAGAAAATCTACTTTTGGCAATAGAAGAAGAAGGAGATGATCCTATAGAAGAAAAAATAGAAAGGAATGAAGATGATCCCAAAAGCAAAGAGATAGAGGAAGAATCGGAAAAAGGAGAAGTTGATCTTGAAGGTGAACTTATTTCATCCCTTGATGCACTAAGGAAGGTAAGAAAGCAGAACTCAAAACTCAAGCTTAAATTTCAAGAATATGATGAAGATAAAGTAAAGCTTATAGAGGATCTAACCAACTCAATAGATAAGACAATGAGATTAAAAAAAAAATAGAAGTAAAGGTTTTAGAATGTGAAAGGTTAGAGCAAGAAGTAGCTTCACTAAGGAAGGAAGTAAAAGAGTCTAAAGATAAGCTACACAAGTTTGGGAAAATCTCAAAAACCATAGACAATATTATCAAGGTACAGATATAGGAATCAAACAAAACAAAACTTGGATTTGAATAGGAATAAAGAAAACCAGGAGATGAGTCAATGTCAAGCTCCAAATAGGAAGAAGCTTCAAAAGAAGAGAGTGTAAGATAAAGTGAGACTTCTGAGGATGAGTTGGACAATAGAAAGTTCAACAAGAAAAGGAACAATGCACAAATGAGGAATAGATGGAACATGAAGCAACACAGGGTAAAAGAGACTAAGACTAATGCGGTCAAGGCAAGGTAATTTCAATGGATGATGCTTCTTATATCACAGGTTTGGGCACAAGGCTAAACAATGCAGGACACATGAAAGACAGGAAAATGGAAACTTCAAAAATAGACATCCATTTCAATGTTATTGCTACTCTTGCAATCAGTTTGGTCACAAGGTAGTAAATTGCAGGGTCCATGACAAGAATGGATATGGCTTCACCAGGAGAAATCCCAAGATATTTGCACCTTTAAGGAATAAAAATATTGAGTGTTATAAGTGTAATAATTATGGGAATACAACAAGGTGGTGTAGAGCAAAAATTCTAAATACAAGCAGGAACAGGAACAGTCAAAGGAATCAGAACAATCAGTTGAGGAAGAAAGTGGACAAAGGTAAATATCAGTGCATACTAGGAGTAGAGATACTCCCACCCCAAAATTAACCACCTCAAGAGGAGGTGAAGGAGGGGCTAAGCTAAGAGTCTCATTCTTATTCCCAAACCCCAAAGGTGACCCTTTGCCATTGATGACAAAGGGGGAGAGATTTGAGTTAGGGGAGAGCATTCAGTCAGGGGGAGCAGTTTCTCAAGGGGAGCAGAACAGAAAAATAGGTAAAGTAAATGGTAAAAGGTAAATGGGTTGCCATCAATGACAAAGGGGGAGATTGTTGGAAATATGAGCAATATTTGTTGTCATTGATATCAAGAGTCAGTTTCAGTGAGCAGTGCAAAAGGAAGGAGGTCAAGCGTCAGTTTCCATAAGCAGTGCAAGAGGAAGATTGCTTCTAGGCCTAAGGAAAAATAATATTATAATATTCCCTATTATAATATTCAAGGTGGTCAGATAAGGTCTAAAGGAGCAATAGGAAGGCCCAAGAAAAATAATATTATAATATTTTATTATAATATTAAAAGTATTTTATTAGGAGCCCAAGAAGAATAATATTATAATATTGTATTATAATATTAAAGGTCTAAAGTATAGACCTAAAGTAATTAAATTAATTATAATAATTTTATTATAGATTAATTTATATTTTAATTTAATTAACTAACCCTATGGTTAGGATTACAAGGGCAAGCAATTTAATTCAATGGTGTCAATGTCAATTATTATTCTCCATCCACCGACATGCTAAAGGAGATAGCACAATGGTATAAATACCATGTGCCTTGGTAAATCCAAACTGATCTTTGATTGAATCATTGGCAAGTGCATGCGAAATTACTGTGATTTGCATGAAAGAAGAGGATAAGTTTTTTCTTATGTGGTGGCCATCGAAGTAATAAGAGGAGAAAGACTTGGAGCCTCAGCACCAACCATGGTGGTTGGTTGGACTAGAAGCAAGTGGTTGTGTGTTTAAGGCGCCAATGAGCGAGAGGTCCCACGATCAAACCCCAATGACAGCATTTTGTTGGTGATTCATGTTTTGGTTTTGGTGCCAAGGCATATGTAATATGAGGCACTTCTTATTATTAATGTGAGTGCCTAGCTCACATGGCAAGTGGGCCACGACTAGGGGGCTATGGAAGCACAAGTGGGAGTTCAAATCCTACCAAGGGCAAGAGGTATTTAATTTTTCCGAAATTAAATTTTCTCCTAAGGTTTAATTTTGCATGATTATTTTTTCTAGGAGAGAGTTATAAGGTTTTTGAAAATTAAATATTTTATTATGATTTTGATAAATTGAATTGAGATAGGAGTTATAAGGTTTGAAAAGGAAATTATATTTTAATGATGCATTGATTATTTTGAAGAAAACCATAAGGTGTTTAAAGATGATTATTGTGGTTATTTTCTTTAAACAAATTATTGGCTTATATTTTGAAGTGTGGATATTATAAGGTGTAATTGAGAGTTGATGTTTTGTATGGTGAAATATTTTGAGGGATTATCTGAATGAGAGTTTTGAAGAGGTTTTTGCTATTTAACCTTTGAGATTGGCAAAGAGGGTAATTGTGATTGAGACAGGTTTTGAGGTCAATTATTCATCAAACAAAAGGTATGGGCACATCTTCCTTGTGAGTGATTGTTAGATGTTGTGAATGCTAAGTTTGAGTGAAAAGGATTGTTTGATAAGAATTATTGAGTTTGGTTTTGAGATAGCCAATATTGATTAATGAGGGTTTTTTTTGGAATGAAAGCTGATGCTATAAACCTTGTTTGATAAGCATTGTTGGAAATATTGAGTGACCCTTCATGTGCATGACTAGGATTTTTGAAATATCATGAGTATCATTGTTATGTGAAGTTGTGAACTATATTGAACTAGGGTTTGTGAAATATCATGAGTATCATTTTTATGTGAGGTTTGTTTTATAAGCATTGTTAAGTAAGCTTTCAATGAGTAATTGGTTGAGTGGAGTTAATTGAGCATAATTAATTGAAAGCATTGGAGTGATAGTTCAAGTTCTATGAAATAAATTGTTCTCTACTAATTTGAGAAAGAAGTTAAAATTTATTGAGTGTGAAACATATTGATTCTCTTACCATTATCTATATGTTTATGTGGTTAAACAAGAAAGTTTGAAAGTGATTGAGTGTGGAGCATATTGAGTCTTTAACCATTCTCTATATGTTTCTATGGTAAAGCAAGAGAGATTGAAAGTGATTGAGTGTGAAGCATATTGAGTCTCTAACCATTCTCTATATGTTTTTGTAAGTTAAACAAGATTCTGAGTGGAACTTGTTTATGTGATTGAAGATATTTTCTGTAATAGATTGAGTTGAGTTGAATAAGCTTTTGTGAAATCTTGTGAGTTGATTTGAGTAAGTCCTAGAGTGGACTTAAGGATAGAGTTGAGGAAGCTTTTGTGAAAGCTTACGGATAAATTTATGTGATCTTCTTTGGAAGCTTACAAAGCAGAGTAAAGACAAGTCTTGGTGAAGACTTGTTGAGCAGATTTGAGATAAGTTCTAGTGAGGACTTGTTTAGAAAATTTGAGGTAAGTCTTGGTGAAGACTTGTAGAGCAAATTGGACAAGTTCTAGTGAGGACTTGTTGGGTAGATTTGAGGTAAGTCTTTGAGAAGACTTGTAGAGAAGAGTTGATTGATTGATTTATTCAATCTTTGTGTTAAGGCTTGGGGTAGATCTAGAAAAGTTGATTTGTGATTGGATCAAGATTTGTGTTAAGTCTTGAGGACATATTTGAGGATAGATTTTGGTGCAGAGTTGAGGACAGGTTTGTGCCAGATTAGAGATAGATATTGAGAATATTTGTTCTAGACGTAAGGACTATGTTTAGTGTAGATTAGAGACAGATATTGAGAAGATGTGTGCTAGACAAAAGGATTGTGTTTAGTGCAGATTAGAGACAGATATTGAGTAGATTTGTGCTAGACCAAAGGACTATGTTTAGTGTAGATCAGAGATAGAGATTGAGCAGATTTGTGCTAGACCAAAGGACTATGTTTAGTGCAGATTTGAGATAGAGCTAAGAGCAAGCTTTGGAGGTGACAGAGTAGAGGATAGTAGTCTCTAGTGGATAGAGATCCATTAGACAGGGTAGTGAGGATAAATATATTTTGAGTGAGGATAGAGTCTTATATGGATAGATATCCATAATCCAGTGCAGTGGAGGCAAGTCTTCTAGAGGATAACCAGCTAGATCAAAGGAGAAGGAGTTCTCCTGTGGATAGATATCCATGAACCAACTGAAGAGATTGGTGTCTCTTGTGGATAGGGATCCATGAAATCGATTAGGATATTGGTGTCTCCTTTGGAGATAGGTCGATAAACATTGTAATAGGGAAGGATTCCCAAGAATTTATTGAGAAAATTTTATTGAAATATTTTCTCTGTGGAGTAGCCCACATTGGGTTGGTATAGTTACTATGCTACAGTAACTATAAATTATTACCTCATTTGGTAATTTGTAATATTCACCTAGGTAGATTTAATTTACTGCATGGTAAAAAGTAGTTTGTTACTTTTTACCACTAGTATTTACTTTACCTTTAACCTAGATATTATCTTGGTTAGTAGGTTAGTTATTGTAGTCATTTTTTACTACGTAATTAGGTTAGTAAGTTAGCTACCTTTATGTTTAAACTACCTATTACACATTTTTGTTAGCTACAACTAAGGATAATATTTGCTAATATTTCTTAAGGCTATTCATATCCTATTGTGATCCTATTTAAACCCTACGCAATATCAATCTAATATGATGCTTGATTCTATTATTGCCTACCTAACATTGGTATCAGAGCATACCTAGGTGAGTGACGAGCAAGGTGGGAAGATTATTTGAAGAAGCAACTTACCTGGAAAATAGGGTTGAAATCCCAAATTGGGACCCCCTCCTTGAGCTTGCATGAAAATCCATGCTTTGGCATGCATATCGAGGTAGCTTAATAGTCTAGAACTTGCACGGATCTCGAGGTGGATCTGACACTGACTCTAGAATCTCAGCACTAAAATTCCTATTGGGTGCTAATTTAGCATACTCCTATCAGGTTCCTACAGGGACTAATAGCATGTCAACCTATCGACTGACAAGGGTTTTCCTCCTTTGACAACAACAGACTACCAGCCTACATATGGACAGACATGCCACTATCTATCGAGCATTATCTCCAAGGCACTAGCATGGCTCACCTAATGCCCTACAGATAGACCTATCGACTCTTACTAGTATGACATATGATAGCAATTCAAACTCTCTGTAGACAACATATGATGACGGGCACAGCTGATGATGGGCACAAATTATATCACCTACATGAAAATCCAAGCAGGCATAGAATCTGATAGGCTCTAACTTTGATGCAGATCCTGAAGCTAACAAAGACCTGAAATTCATTCTAGAATAGTTGACTAGGTGGCATAATTCTTGAGGGCATTGAGTTGGTAGAAGGCACACGGATTGAGGGACACATGGCAACATCATCACTACTGAGTTGGCACTAGTTGGACTAGGTATGTGGCACACGTGTGGAATCTGACGTGGAGCACAATTGGAAGTTGACTTGGTTGGCAAAATTCGATGTTGATGTGGTAGAATCCTATGAATTGCTGACATGGCAACTGATCTATCGATGGGTGATGTGCCATATTTTGATTTGGTTCTCCTCGTGCTAATGTGGTGGATACCTATTTGTTGCTTTGGGTGGTAAAATAGTGCAACTGTGATTGCCCAAAGGTAATCGATTAAAAGAGGGGGGTAAAGTGTTTTTAAAGCACTTCGAATGCACCTTCACGGTGCATGTGTGAAAAATAATCCCATTTTTATTTTTTTTTCTTTCTGCTCTAAGGTAGAAAATGAAATAAAATTGTAAACGTGAATCTTTATTTACATCCAACTCACCAAACGGACTGGTGGTCGACCCGACGTGAAGACACAGCTCCGTGCCAGGTCGCAGGTTCAAGCCCCTGTGGCTTATTTTTTTGCCACAGTAGACAAAAGGGGGTCGCACCAAGGTCAAGTTATTTATTTTTTTAATTTAATTTATTTTTATTTAAATTAAAGTTTTTTTATTATAACTTTTATTTTAATAATATCAATATAAATTATGTTCATAAAAATCTATTTTTTTATAAATTGATTTTTTTCAAAAAAAACATAATTTTATTTTTAGTATTAAATTAAAATTTATGATTGAAACTTTATTTAAATATTTTGCAAATTAAAAACTAAAAAACAAAAGGGGAGACCTATTTTTTTTTTTGCAATTTCCAATAAAAAGAGTGTTTTTGTTTTTTCTCCAAGAGAGGAATATAAGACAAATAAATAGCACCTATTTTTTGCAAAACTAGGGAACCCTAAAACCTTCTCAAAACCTTTTTAATTTTGCAAACAATAAAGAATCAAACTTGAATTCTTTTTTGCCAAATTCTAACACAAGGAGACACAAATATTTTGCAAAATCCAAAGGTAAAGTATGCATTCGTTTTCTCCAAGGGGGGATATAATACATGAAATTGCACATTCTATTTTTTGCAAAATTGAGAAGAAATTAAAATACCTCGGGTCCATAACAAACCTATTCATGTGTCGACTAGTTCTGGAAGCCTTTCAAACATGGGTCGTGTGTTGACTTGACTTGAAAGGAGTGCTATTTTGTTAATTTTGCAAAAAAAAAAACAAGGAAGACAAGAAATTGTAACACAAAAGTGAGGAGCACTTAAAACAAAATCAAAACTTGTTAAATTTGCAACACAAAAAGGAAAGGTAATTGTTTTATGCCACATTCTTTGCAAATTTGAAAAACAAGAGGAGACATAAAATATCAAATTTTTGCACAACACAAATCCAAATTTTGTTGTAAAAGTTGGTAATAAGGTGCATTTTTTATTTTACTCGACACCTTTATTACAAAATTGGTAAATTAGGTGCATTTTTTGCAATGATCGACACCTAAGTGATAATAATTTGTGGGCACTCTTTGATTGATTATTGCATTTAATTTCTTGTTTTATGCAATTATAAGTCACAAAATCAAGAGCACTCAAAAACCCCAAATTTCACACTCAATTGTGTAATTCATTTGCACAAGTATAAGCCATTTGTAAAATTGATATTCTCTCCTTACAAACCCTAAAATTCACTCTTATTTATTTGGCTCAATATCCTCAAACTGATTATTTCTCTTCAAGATTTTTTTTAGGCAAGTGACGTTAAATATATTTTTGAGTGAATTTCTCTTTCACTTCTTACTTATTTGGCTTAAGTATCCTCAAACTGATTATCTTTCTTCAAAAATATTTTTTTAGGCAGGTGCCATTAAATACAACTTAAGAGTGAAATAAATGTCATCTTAGTACAAATTCTAGGACCTTCATCATGACAACTATCAATAAATACCTAAATGATACATAATTGCTTAAAGGTCCTAACTATTCAGCATGGAAAACTAATATGAAAGCCATATTGAATGTAGAGAAAATGTAGGATTTAGTAGATGGCACTGAAATAAGACCCACATCACTAGGAGCAAATCAAAAACATGCAAGAAAAAGAACAATCGTCTTCTCATGTTGATCCTCCTAGCAACTACTGATGATATCTAGCCTCACATAAGTGAAGCTAAAAATGGTAAAGATGCATGGGATGCACTTTGTACAATTTTTTAAGGTAAGAATTAATCAACTGTTCTAAAACTTTAAAAACAACTTCATACACTCCATATGAAGTCAAGAGAATCAGTAGAACTATTCCTCCGTAGAGTAGCATAACTAAAGTCAAAGATAAATGCTTTAGGATCCAAAGTAGAAGATACTATTCTAACTTTAGTAATATTGAGTTATCTTTCAAAATCCTACAAGATGTTAATAAAATCCCTTAATGTATCTCAAAGAATAGTCACCTTTGTGGAGTTAGTCAATTTGCTTCAAATAGAAGAAGCAAATCAATTCCCAAACGATGAAGTGATAAATAATGCACTTTAATTAAAAAGTCAGGGTGAAAAGAAGAAAGGAAAATTTCATAAGGGAGGATAATATTCAAAATATAAGGGAAAGAAATCTCAAAATAAGTTTTGCTCACATTATAAAAAGGACAACCATGACACCAATCGGTGTTGGTTTAAAAATAAGTAAAATAAAATGGCAAAGGCAATGTTGCTAGTGAAGTGTCTGACTCTGATTCTGATTCTGGTTTAGAAAGAGCATACAAAGTGCTCATGGATAAAACAATATGGTAAAGTGAAATAAACTTGTTAACTTAGGTAAGTACCATTTCCTCTCTCTCTTTTTAGGCTTCATAAATAGCATAAGTCTTTGTTTGAAGTACTTGCAATAAAGGGGTGATTGTACCTCTTTTTATAATTTATAAATAGCAAACTCTTTTGGTTTGAAATGCTTTTAATAAAAGGGGGGAATTTTTTGATGTAAAATTGCCTAGGAGGCAATATTTATAACACCCTTAAACAAGCTTCATGAGATGCACATATTTTGCAATTAAGGTGGGATAAACATTTATTTTCCTACTTCACATAATTTTTTTGTAAACAGGGAAGAAGACTTATAAGGGTGCATTTTCAGCAACGATCGACAACTTAGTCATACTTCTTATAGAAATTCCATTACAATATGTTTTGCAACAAGGGATAACTTATAAGGGTGCATTTTTGGTAGTGACCGACACCTTAGCTACCTTATAAAAACTTTTTCAAAATCATATTATAACCAAATGAACCTCGTATAAAGTGATCTACTCTACTACACCTAGTGGTTGCAATGACTGGTTACCCATGCAATCTGGTTGGATGACAAGATTACAATAAGGACATTCATTGATGTGAAGACACAATGAGTAATGACCCACTTTTTGCTTAGAAGCAGCCAGAGCCCAAGCTAGAGCAAGAACCAACAGATCAATATTTTTTCACTGTATTGGGGTAGTTATATACATTACCCAAATAATGTAATAAGGGGGATATTAGAGTTACTATGCTACAGTAACTATAAATTATAACCTCATTTGGTAATTTGTAAGATTCACCTAGGTAGATTTAATTTATCGCATGGTAAAAAGTAGTTTGTTACTTTTTACCACTAGTATTTACTTTACCTTTAACCTAGATATTATCTTGGTTAGTAGGTTAGTTATAGTAGTCATTTTGACTATGTAATTAGGTTAGTAAGTTAGCTATATTTATGTTTGGGCTACCTATTACGTGTTGTTGTTAGCTACAACTAAGGATAATATTTGCTAATATTTCCTAAGGCTATTCATAGCCTATTGTGGTCCTATTTAAACCCTATGCAATATAAATCTAATATAATGCTTGATTCTATTATTGTCTACCTAACATGCGTGAACCATGTTAAATTGGTATCTTTATTGTGTGTGGTGATTTATGCATTGCTTTAATTACTGCTATTGATACTTGCCATTGATATATTACATAATATTGTTTGGGAAAGAAAAGTAAAAAGTGGTCTTATATTGTTCACCCCCCTCTCAGTATAAGCTTGTGTTCTTCAACATCTTCATCATCCACCTCAAGACTATCCATGGCATACAAAAAATACCTAACATGATATTCATTGGTGATAGCATTATTCCCTTGAAATTTAGGCAAGTACTTATGAGCTTTACCAGGGAGAGGATTTAGATTTGCAGGTAAAACAAAACCTCTATATGTATTGGTCCTCCATTGATTAACATTAGCTTGGAATTTTGATTGATATTTTGATTTGCATTAGGAGCTACCATACTCACTACATGTTGATTCACGATAGGTACTTGGTTTATAATAGGAGAAGACTAATTAAACCAAGATATAGGCTAGAAACATAAATAGTATAAATTGGAATTGAATATTTTCTATGAGACTTGAAGAATACCTCAGGATTTGGCACTCCAACAAGAACTTCTTTACCACTTCTTCTTGTAGATCCCAGATATAGCTCTTTTTTTATTTTTAAATTTTTGAGTTCATTCAAAATTATCAACATGAATGTGCAAAGAAGGAACAAGAAATTCAAAAATACTTGGGCCAATATTGCTTAGCATGATATTCTCTTAATTATCACAAATTTCATTCTAGGAAATGCTATGACAAAAACAAACTCAAAATTATATTGAGTCTTCCATGGTAATGATGCCAAAAACTATTGGGAAAAATTCCTGCACCCTTAATAGATTTATCATGCAACAATACTTCCCTGATCCAATAAGCACAGTGGATTATGGTGGATCCACCTCTTTAACTCAGGAAAATGTTACCCTAAGACTCTAGACAAATCGAGTAGGGTAATAAAACCTCAGAGGTGAGCCTACAATATTTCTTATATGCTCATGGTCATCCAAATTTGCAAAAATGAAATAAAATTGCAACATAAAATTTGACCAAGTTTGAAAGTAACTCCTAGCTAGTACTTCAATCTATAAAATAGTACCTTATCCATTGAGGAATTGTATCCAGACTTAAAATATGATGAAGATAGAAGGGGAATAAGACAAAACTAATCCAATCACATCCATTCAAATAATGTAATAGAAATGATATCCAGGTGTTGTAGGTGAGTTGGAGAGGAGAGGGCAATCCTCCAAGGGAGGTCCTAGGTTCAAATCTCCACCCTACCAGAAAGTTGAATTGGGTATCCAAAATCCAATTGATAATTTTGGTGCAGGCAGGGTCGAGTGTGACTCTCGGGTGACTTTGATAGTGAGAACCCCCTGTTCGTGGTCTCTCAGACCAAGGCAGCCCCACAAGGGGTTTTTTGCTTAAAAAAATGTAACAAAAATGATTCAACATGCTAGTGAAAGAAGATGCCATTTACACATTCAAATGATGTAACATGTAAATGGGAGAACACACAAAATTGCACATAGAACTGCTGAAAGGAGGAAATAGGATTTTATTAAACAATAGATCATTACAATAGGAGTCTGATCAAAATAACCAGATCTCACTAAACAAATACAAATAAAATTTCCATTCAAATGATGTAATAGATAACAAAAAATATTTATTCAAATTATGTAATAAAGAGCCTCCTAGTTTCCAACCTCATCCACTGGAAATTATCTTAGTAAACTTGGCACCTCCTTAGCAAAACCTGCATAATAATGGGGAAGAAAAAAAGGGTGACTAGACAAGACACACAAAGGAAAATACAACCAATAAGGATGGGCACACTGGTATATCTCTTGCAAAATTACTGTGCAAAAACTTGATGATTTTCCTATTGCATCAACTCTCTTAGATAGCTTGATCATTTGGTCCATAATTATGAAAACTGTCGATGATGACCCATAAGTAGAAATGATCCATAATAGCTACTATCTCCATCACCTTTAGGTTTTTTTTTTTTTTTAGGGTTTAGGGTTTAGGATTTAGGTGTTTCCTCCATTTTTACAATGCAAGAAACCATAAAACAAAACCCTACATCTTAAAGCCCTAAATATAATAAATTACTATTTTTAGAAAATTTTCCATTATCAGCCAAAACCAACCCTATTTTTAGTAAGTTACCAAAAAATCTCAAATAGACCTCAAAATTAATACACATTATTGGATTACCCATATTAAGCCTTCTAGAAAATATCAACACCTACTCATGTCTAAAAAGTTTTAAATTCCAAAAATTCTTTTTTTTTTCAAATTTCTAAAAAAACACTAAAAATCCATTTTTGGGGCACTAGATGAAGGAATTAGGACCCAATAAAATCCTAAAAAACCACCCTAGCCACCAAGGTTTCTTATACCATTCATTTTCCTCCTCTTTATCTAGCTCCACATAAAATTTCAAGCCAATCCAATGATCATATCAAAAGTTATGCCCTCCGAAAGATAGGCCCCTGCATCAAACTTATTTGGGCCAAACATTTACTAACAAAAAGACCTTAGGAAAACCAAAATAAATTCCTGACCTTGGTGACATAAAAAAATTTATTGCTCTTGGAGGGTGAAACAGGACTTCAAAAGGATAAAAATTTTGCAATAATTGGAAAGGACTCAAGGGGGTATTGCAAATTTGAAAAAGACCAAAGGACACCAAAAATTTAAAAATTTGGGGTAAACTCAAGTTGGATTTTGAGGATCCGACACAACCACTTTATCACATCAATATCATTTTTCTAGAAAATCTTGGAATTGCCATGAGTTTACATCCACAAAAATGATAATGTAAACTAAGGTTTTACAAAAATATATATATCCCCACTTATTTGAAGCTAAAATTCCACATAAAAAATTAGATCTGCAATTGTTTCTTCGAAACAAAATAAATTGTAATTGATTTGCTTACCCCAATAGACAATTTATTTTCAAAAATTTATGATTTTAAAATTCATCACTACCCTTTTTCTAGATAGTTTACTTCATACGGTTTTATATCCCTCAATAATGTTTGGATTCCTTTATATAACCACTCATTTTAAAGCTCTTCTGGTCCAAGAATCATATGAATCAGATAAAATTTTGTAGAGATATAACTCCTAAAAGTGGAGATATTTTTTTGGAAAAAAATTGCTCTAATTCTACAATCTGCAAAAAACAATCCCCACTTTACCAAAATCATTTCTCTAATACTACTTGTTATGAAACCTTATTCTCATAACATAAATCATTCACCAATATGTAGAAATATCAAATCATTCATCCATAAATAATATTCCACAAAGATAATCTACACAATGAGATAAAGATAGATAATACCCTTAAGGTAGGGCAACACTAATAATACTCCTTAAGAAAGGAATAACTCCACAAAATCTTCCAAGATGATAGTGCCACTTAGAGAGGACAAAGTCCCATAAACCACTTCATAGGCAAAGAAGATTACATATGAATAATCTCCACCATTATTACAATATCAAATATCCCTTATTTATATATCCATCTTCTAATTCTACTTTGGGGAGTCAACTACTAATATAATATTATAATTTAATATAATATTATAATTTAATATAATATTATAATATAATCAACCTTAGGTTATGTGTTACCTATGCAAACCCTTATACAGTATAATATCATATCCCCATACATCTATTTCTACTTTGGGGAGCCAACTACTAATGTAATATTATATTATAATAGAAAATCCTCTCCATTACTGACAAAATTTATTTTCTTTTTTAGGTACAAGGGTTGTTAAAAAATTGAAGTTGCTAAGTGCAAAAGCAAAAACAAAGATCCAACTATGCAAAGGAAAGAGCAAAACACTACTACAATTTATTTTTCTAAAATCTATATAGGACCATATGCATTGTACAAACTACCATCTGAGAGAACAAAGTGTGGCTGGAAGAAGGTGTATGATTCATCTGAAGTATAGGAGATGTTACACATCAAAAAATTGTGAAGATGAAGTCATCCAAAATTGGACCATCGAAGACCAAACCTTTTGCAACAATAGAAATAGTAGCATAAACCATCAGTTCAAGGCACCAGTGTTTTCTTTAGGACCCCCATATCACACCATGGAGAGGATGATTGGCAAATATTCATAGAGTTGTGGTTGGTCAACAATCTTGGTCACATGGATCCATTAAAGTTGCAATGCCATTGGGAACTCCAACCCAACTGGGAAGCCAAAATATGTATGGAGGTAATATAGGTCCTTTGTTAGGATCCCATATCCTAACACTATTTATTAGGGAGAGGCATAGAACTCATTATCCAAGAAGAATAAAATTACTATTTAATATTTAAAGGAGGGAGCCCCCTATATTGGCAAGGAGGGAGCCCCCTATAGCAACAAAATGATTACAAGGGAGCCCCTTTTGAGTGGCCTATGATTACATATTTATTAACTTATATATTAAATTTGTAATAGGATATCTCAAATCCTTAAATTTGGTATCAGAGCACTTTCTTGGAGTTGTAGTTGTCTTTGCTCAACCTTAAGGACATTGGGCTTTAAAAAATTTAAAATTATTCCAAGCTTGTATTTTTTGAGACATAATTTTTGTAAGCACAAAAAATCTAATACAACAATCAGTGACGTTATTAGAATTTGAAAACAAATCCCTCTGACATATTAATCCTTCAGTTTATATAAGAGGTCATTGCGATCCGTTGAAAAATATTTAAAGTAGTTTAATTAGAATTCTGAAGGCATTCACTAGGGGTTTCTCATCTTGTTGGTGATAACAAAGAGTGCTATATAAAGAGACCTTCCAAAGTTTGGTCCTCTCTTCGTAGAATGATTGGGAGTAGGTTGTAATAGGATGCAATCATTATGTAAAAGTCAAGTTGCAGGTGGCGTATAAAGTTGCAGCCAACCTTATTTTCACCTTGCATACAAACAATTAAAACCTTGGTGTATCGACATAAATATTAATATTTTTTCATCTTTAACCAAACTTTCTAGCCATTCCACCTACGTGCAGATGAAAACAAGTCGACAGGTGAACATTAGTAGAGAATTTTCTAAATATAAACATTCATAGATAAAAGAAATTTTATTTTTCTCCTCACCATGGATATTAGTCCCACATAAACGTTTTGGCCATTCCACCTATGCGTAGACATCTTCGCAGACATTAACCATATGACCTAGTTTTATATTGCTTAGTTAGGTAAAATTACACAAATAGTGAGGTTTATAAAATCCAAGATTTTGTTTATGATGTTTGATTAATTTACCTAGGCTTGCTCCTACAAGCTACCAATAGCCACCATCCTAGAAATATGTGAAAGTTTTTCTAGAATTTTTTGCTCCTTTAATTGATTTGTATCCTCAATATTGTGATTACTAATCAGTGATAACATATCATAGTCATATGGTTTTATATCACCACTGTCAAATCAATATCATTCCAAAGGATCACGATGACTCCTGTCCACCGCTACTCAAAATGCTTTGCAATTTATAAGTGTAGCCGCTAAATTTTGATGCACTTCAAAATTTCTAATTCTTATCAAAACACCCTAATCATCCTAACAATGTGAAACTCACCCTCAAATACCCTTGCCTTGATATTCTTTTCAAAAGATAGAAAACATAACTTAATTTCCCCTTTACGATAAATTTGGACAATCTCGATGAATTGGGACGCATCCGATAAAATTGAACGCATCGAAATTTGTTCAAATCCCATGTGCACCTAACTTAGGCACCCAATTGTATTTTGAACCTAATCTAAGAATCACTAGATTCTTGATAATTTCAAACTATCCACTAAAATCAGACGGATCTGAATTTGTCTAAATAGAGCCAAAACCTAAATTGGCTTAACAACCCAACCTAATCTCACCAACCTAACTAATTATTTAAATTTTAGCAGCCATTTAAACCCTCAAACTTACATTAAATAGTTTGGATGGTGATATTTTCAAAAAGGCTTGGATTTAAGGATACTTTTGGAGCTTTTTTGTAGGTTGATGTAAATAACTTTATCGTTTGATCACCATTCAAGGAGTGCACAAACATGGACATATTTTCAAAATATGCAGATCTAGTTTATACTTGATTATTATTTGAGCTTTTGCATCATTTATACAAATTTGGATGCATCTAAATTTGTCATTTTGCATCCTATTTTATTCTCTATTTTGCAGAACTGGTCGTTGGATTATTTTTGCTCCAACCGAAATCATACACAGTTTCCGAAATCATACATTGTGTTTGAATGCATACTAGTGGCCCATTGGGAGTAAAATTCTGATTTTTAGGTTGTTAATCGCTTTATATTTTCATTACATTCAATTTATTATTCCATTATTTTAGTGCATCTTGTTGTTATCATTAGATCTACTGCATTTATAATCATATGTTTCATGTTCAAATAATAAATCTTTCATTCTCTTTATGGTTGGCTAAAATAATTGAGGGGATTTGACTATCACAGACCATGATCTACTGTGACCAATGCAAATCCCCCATCCCTAATTTCAAAACCTAATTTTCTATTGTGCAATTGCAGGTTTCTGACAATTTCGTACGCAATTGAATTCATATGACAAATTTTGTCATTCAAATTCATTCTATTTGCGTCTAAATTCATCCTACATATTTGATTTCATCCCAAAGAACACATCCGGATTGGGTAAGGACTTAAACCTATTACTTTGTACTTGGATTTATATTTTTCTATTTCATAGGCATCCGTCTTAATTAAAATAAATGCAAAAAAATTCAAAAACATAAGTTTTGTTATATCTCTTCACATGCAAAACATAAAAATACAAAAAGAAAACATGTTGACATAAACAAAACCTTTGCATCTTAGTTAAACTTTGTAAAGATTTCTAGATAGCTTTGTATGTTTTGTCTTCATTTAAAATTAAATTGCATATAGCTAGGTAGAAATTGTATTTTGGCCAAACCCTAGGTGTATGCTTTCTAAACAAAGAAAAGAAAAATACATCAAACTACTACCTCACCTAGGCATGGAAACTGCCATAGGAAGTGTTTCCCAATGAACCCATCCAATTCATCGATAAACACCAAGGAGAGTGCAACTCAAGTGCTTCTCATCCGAGGTGTAGATCCTTCATTTTCCCTCCCCCTTTTAGGTGTGGATCCATTAGTCTAGGAGAAAGGGGTGTGAAAATTTTGGGCCTACATTCTTTGGTGAATCCGACGTGAACTACACAATTATTATTAAATTTTATTTTTCCATTTTTTACAAAAAAAATCTCACTAGATGATAGAAAATAGTCTTAACAAGTCCTTCTTTATAGACCTTAGGAGAACACTTATAGAACAAGAGGTTAATATCTTCCATGAATGTGATAGCACTAAATGTCAAGTAGATTTGTGGCAAAAATTTGGCATCATTGAAAATAAATCATAATAAATTAGAGAAATTAAGATAATTGATGTTGCTAGAGATTTAGGACCAAGTTTCCACTCTCCTTAATTTGAAATTAAAAGAGGTTGTGAGCATTGGCTTGTAGATAAATGAGCTTGTATCCACTCAAAAATTTATCCTTGGGATAATTACTTGGAATAAGCCTTAAACGTCCACATATTCTTAGCATACTTAGAAAACAATGAGGTAACCCTAGAACAGAGAAAAAGATTTCATAAAGAACCTAGGGCAATCCTATTTAGAGAGTATTGTTACGAATTACAAGTCCAACCTTTTGACTTAGAAACTAAAGGATTTATCTTTATCCGCTTCATTCAACTCTTAGTAGATGATTTCTATTTTGAGGAAGAACACTACATGAGTCCTAAAGATCTAGGGCCCATAAATGACATCCATAAGCTCTTTAAGGAAGATTGAAACCACTTATCATTGTTTCCAAAAATATTGTAAATACTTAAAAAATATATAGGTAGTTTTCCTAGTTTCAAGAAAAAAAAATTCAAAAACAATCAAAAACACTAAAAAAACAACAAAAGCTACATAAATAGTTGAAAAAATACTTCTAATTATCATCAATAGAAAATATGCCTAAACATATAAGAAGTGGTAAAAAAGTGGTGACTGGCTATGAAGATGCGCTAGATATTGATCCTAATGCAGAAGCTAAAATATAAGAAGTCTTAGAAAAACAAGAACACCAAATA
This sequence comes from Wollemia nobilis, assembly GCA_028583015.1. Classification (NCBI taxonomy): domain Eukaryota; kingdom Viridiplantae; phylum Streptophyta; class Pinopsida; order Araucariales; family Araucariaceae; genus Wollemia; species Wollemia nobilis. The sequence goes on along the minus strand of JAQPPZ010001671.1, from coordinate 1,029,206 downwards.
ATACAAAGTGAAGAATATGAAACCGTCAACGATATGGACCCAAAACTAGGGCCTCAAGGAGACATTCATTTTCAGTCGATGCAACATTTTTGTGACTTTTTAAACCAAATTTGAGTTGCCATCACTAATATGTTGGAGATAGAAAATCAGCTTGCAAAGGGTGATTTTTCAATGGAAGAAGCTTTAGAAGTAGCTTTTCGACTTCACTCAAAACCTAAAACATACATAAACACTTCATTGCAACATATCACTGACAATGATCTCTCTTTAGATAATACCAAAAATATACCTCCTCTAGAGGGTAATTCCAAAAAATAATCATCTGAACCACCACAACAACCCATTGGTGCAACTGCTACAACTACTTCTAATCAAAAGCAACCGTCTTCATCTAATAATCCTACCTTGCTTTCTCAATATTTTCAACATGTATTTGCCCTAAATTCTGCTTCCCAAAAAAAGTAAAAATACACAAGTTATAAATTCTCCTCGACCAAATTTCCAAAAAAATGCAACTCCCTATAAACTTCAATATCCTCCTCCTACTTCAAACCCTATACATAGTAGTATTTCCATTTCAACCCCTTATATGGTAGCACAACAAACTTATTATCCTCTACATGGCAACAAAGTAAACCAAAATAAAAATCGTGACCCATCACATCATCTTGAAGTTGTAGCAAAACAATTAGCTTCACGATTAGATCAAATAGACCCACATCATCCTACATATAGTCATAAACAGATGTGAAATCAACCAATAGATCCTATGATCACTGTTAGAACAAATCCTAAACGGTTCCCTAAGGGAATAGAATATCCCATAGAGCATCTTCACATGTTTAGGACATGTCATGACATCGCTTATGATTATATGCTATTGCTAAAAATGTTCCCAAAAAATTTAGGAGGCATGGAATTGGAATGGTATTATCAATTTCCAACACATTCCTTAAGAAATTTTAAAGAAACCATAAAAATATTTGTACATCAATTTGGCACCTACATAGAGAGGCATGTCACAATACAAGATTTGTACAACCTTAAACAAGGAAAAGAAGATATTTTTGGAAAATTCTTAGCTCGATGGAGGAAAATTTTAGTAAAATTACATTTTGCTTTACCTCCAAGAGAAATGCTAGATATTTTTATTGGGAATTTGCAAGAACAATAATCTTATGAGTTAGCTACAACTACCTTAACATCCTTTAACAAAGCTATAGATTTAGAAAGAAGAGTAGAGGAAGCCATAATTAGGAGGGTACAATTTAAAAATAAATATGAAGATATGTCATCTAAAAATCAATACAAAAACAAGCATATGGTAGGAGATGGGGTCACGGATAGTAGACCCCCTCATAATTTCAATGCCACAGAAACCACAAAAAAATTTGTGTTGAAAGCACACCAAAAACCTCCGCTACAAAATTTTACAAGATTAAATCAACCCTTGACAATAGTATTACCACAACTAGTAGAAAGAGGTCTTATAAAATTGCCAGAGATACAACAAATTGACCCCTCTCAACCTTGGTATAGACCCAACCAACATTGTGATTACCACCAAGTTGATGGATACCCAACAAACACTTTTAGAAAATTAAAATATTTAGTACAAGACTTAATTGATGATGGAAAGCTGGAAGTGGAAAGTCCAGCTAATAAAAATCCTCTAGCAAAAAATACACAACAACAATAGGTACAAAATATAAACCAAAACTTGTATATTTTTCAAAACCCATTTTCAAATCGTGGCAAGGAATACTTAAATCAGCTAGACTATAAAAATATGTCTCATCCAACATGTTATGTGGGAGCAATTAACAATTATTTACCATATCAACTTTCGCAAACTATTTTTGTGCCTACTCAATCTAACATGACAATTAAGCAACTCCAAGGAAGAAAACCACAATTGTAATCCTTGGATGAAATGAAAAGTGAATCAAAATCTAAATAGATATTAGCTCACAACATTCGAATAGTTTAGAAGATGATTCAAGTCCAATCTTACCCATTACTGATTCACTAACTCCAAAAGAACCATTTACAAGAATGATGACCACTCATCCCTCATCACAACAAATTATTCCTTTTGAACAAAGTTCAACTACAAGACCACAAATTATCCAATCAAATAATAGTGTTGGTACTATTGGAGTTGTTACTCGACAACAAGATCAAACACAAAAATCTCAACCTTAAACTCAATCAAATGATGTTGATCAACCACCTGTTGTTCTAAAACTACCTCATAAGAGAAATAACATAATTCGACCTCAACAAAAGACTCCATTTGATATCAACGAACAACTAGCTAACACAACAACTAGGATTTCCCTTCTCGACCTTGTTAGAACCTCAAATATCCATAGAGAATAATTAATAAAAACTTTAAGCCAAATGATGGTACCTCGGGACATAGAGCCAACTGTTGTAGTCAATGTTGTAGTCTCTCATGAAATAAACTACATTTATTTTCATAATAAAGACATCCCTCCCTAAAGTATGTATAGAAATAATCCTCTTTATATAACCGCTTTAATTGAAGATGTTTGTGTTAAAAGTGTATTAATCAATAATAATTCATCCTTAAATACATGCACCTATGATTTTTTAAAAATATTTAAGACAAACCGAAATGATTATTAAATATTTTAACAATGAAACACAAGAGGCTTGTGGTGTAATATCTATTCCACTACAAGTTGGTCCTAGGATTTTAGACACGTCCATAGTTGTTATATCTTGCCCAACATACTACAACATTCTTTTGGGACGTCCTTGTATCAATGCAATGAGGGTTGTTCCCTCTACTTTGCATCAATGTGTTCAATTTGAATTTAATAATTAGTTGTTCACTATCCATGGTGATCCCCGATCATTTAAAATGTGTGCAGTAGTAGAACTTATCAATGTTTCATTTTGTCATGTTTTGTCATCATTAGAACCTAAAACTTCTAAGACCTCTTTAACCAAATCAAAATCATCACCTCCTTCTAAATTACCTAAACCTTATAATGATAATGATCCCTCTACATCATACCCTTTGATAGATGAATTCTTATAGGATTTATCCATCGTATTGGAGCCCATAAAATAGGATAATTTTAATATACAAGATTCTCTTTTCTTGTATCGATTACCATCATCTCCACGTACAATTGGGCTACTGCAAAAGCAAGAAAACATCTATCATATTAGAAATTGTACTTTCATTTCTATTGGATGTACTATTTATGAGAATAGTACATCCAATAGAGCTTTACGTGAGAATGGTTTTACTCCATGCTTATTTTCTAATAAGTATATAAAATCTAAACAAATGATGTGTGATATAGGATACAAAGGTAAAGGTTTAGGCCATCTTGAAAACAAAATACGTGAGCCTTTCGAGGTAGAGGAATGACATGCCAAATGTGGTATAGGCTATATCCCCACAAAAATTCAACCTTTCCCCTTTGATAAGGATGATCACCTTATCACATATGGAGGATATTTAGAAAAAAAAGAATAACTAAAGGAGCATAAGAAAGCTCATGAGTTTTCTTGCAATATGTTATCAGTGGTACATCCAAAAATAATGGCTGCTCCAGATGAATGTGTAGAGGGAAACATCTTTTATGACATTCCTCATGAAGAAATTCTGAGGATTAGGTTCTTCTTCAATGGGTCTATCCCATGTATAGCTCACATTCAGACAACCACACAAGAAGATTTAGTCCACTTATCCTTATAATAAATTCAATAAATGGGTGTGTAACCACCAGAAAGGGTCACACCCAATGGCGGCTCCTATTGTGATAAATGGTTAAATATTTTTTTGGTAGATAAGATACTATAGCATTAATACCGGGTTTTACAGGTTGACCCAAAACCTTTTACAAAAATCAGCCCAGGGCTGTTGATGAACATATCCTTACTAAGGATCCTATATATGTAAAATCTACATGCCGCCAAAGCCATTACATCCAGTAAGGTACATATCCTGTTATCAAAAAGAAACTTCCCATACAATATTTTGGGTATACCCCGAGAAAACACACATGCATCATAATTACAAAAAAGAAACATACACGGATCCCTTCCTTGAGACAATGGAGAAACAAAAAGTTGCAGACACACATAGCAGAGTACTGAAAAAAAACTCCCACAAGCTCTGTATTGACAGTTACTCTTAATAATTCTTTGGTAATTGCTTTCTTCCATATATGACATGCTTTGGTACCACATACTATCTTGGCCAATCAGCCTTAGAGAAGTGAACCTGCTGGCTAGATTTATGGTGGTGGCTATCTGGTGGTCCACGTGGATCTAGTTCAAAGTCTTATATTGTCGTTTCTTTCCTTCCCTATGATTATCAACCAACCTCAAATTACTAAGATGACTAGGAACCATGTTATCTGACATGTGATTGTCCCCATTAGTCTTTGTGGTATTTCCAAGTAGCATCCACAAAGATTGATAGCTCAGATAATTTTTATTGTGAGTCCAATTCAAAAAAGAGACGGGAATACTCCTAGCCTTCGAACTTACAGTGCCTTCCCTGTTGGTAAATTTGACTATCATTCTTGGCATTCTTGTTGAATAAACTCCTCTACTTCACTCGAGAAATCGTGTTCCCATTTGAAAATTCCATCACCATCGACACCCAAATTGGCTAGCTTATTTTAAATTTTGTTAGCTTCCCAAAAGACATGTTGGGCTTTTTTGTCCTGTCTTCCCTGGAAAAGGATCCTAACCTCTTCAACAATTGTTTTAATCCTCCAAGGAGGTGTTTTCCAATTATTGAGGAGATTTATAACATGCATAGAGTCTCCTTCTATGATCAAATTGCCTTCTAAGCCTTGAGTCATTTGAAGGCCTCTCCACATAGCTGTAGCTTCATCTTCGTTGTTCATCCTTGTTCCCAAATATTCAGAAAATACAAGCATCATATTCCCATTATGATCTCGCATAATGCCACCAGCACCTCCTCTGCCAAGATTTTCCTTAGCTGCTCCATAAAAATTAAGCTTAAACCAACTTGTAGGAGGTGGAGACCACTTAACATTGGCTTTGGGGTTGACTACCCTAGGCACAGACTCATCTAACAAGGTTAAGCTTAAATATTGAGCAATCGTGGTCTCCTGTAGATGAGGTTTATAGCTATCAAAATGGATAAGGTTCACATTCTCATTGGCAAAGGATAGGATCCTAGAAATGATAGTTTTATGATCATGGATAGACTCATTAAAGACTCTATGGTTCCTTTCTAACCACACCTTGCAAAGATAGTGATTGAGACAAATTTTCCACATGTATCTAAGTCTTTGGCTTGAAAAGGGGCAAGGACACTAGATGAAAAAATCAAGTATGATGGTTGGTTTAACCCATGAAATATTGAAGGCCTAAAAAACCCCACTTAGGACAATCAAGGAAAAATGGCACTCAAGGAAAATGTGATAAATTGTCTCCCAATTAGCCCTGCACAGATAACAATTATTAGTGATACAAATACCTTTACGCATCATATTATCAATGGTTAGAATTCTTCCTTGGATAACCAACCATGAAAAGACTATAATTTTTGGAATTAAATTTTTTATCCAAACTAAGTCCTTTTGGAGGACAAAATCATCGTCATCAAGCAGAAGCTTGTAAGCTGATTTAACAATGAACTACTCATTTTCCATAGGAGCCCAGGTCACTTGATCTTCCTTGGGTCTCATGGGGATAAATTGTTGCTCGAGAATGTTACAAAGATCATTTGATTCTGCTTGAAATCCTTGAATTCTTATTTGTTTCCACTTCATTCTACCTCTGTCCTCAACCATATAATTAGAGACTTTTTTGCCAATGATTTCTTCCGTGATATCTTTGATTCGGGCTAAGTTAGGATATTGCGTCAGTGGTTCGTCCTTAGCCCACCTGTCATTCCAAAAATTTATCCTCTCACCATTGCCTAAAACCCATCTTAAACCTTTTTTGATGATTTCCTTACAATTAAGAATTGCTTTCCAAAAAGCAGAACCTCTGATTGGAACTGAGTCACTTAGAAATTCCATATTTTGAAGATACTTTCATTTGATGATAGTTGTCCATTCATTTTCTTCACCAAAAATGAGACACCACGCCTGCTTAACTAGTAAGGCTAAATTTATATGAGCAATTCTCCTCAGACCTAAGCCCCCATTTTCCTTGGGTCTGCACACTTTGGTCCATCCTACAAGGTGTATCCTTTTTTTCTCCTCTGATCCAGTCCATAAAAATTCTTTTTGGAGTTTCTCAATTTTCTGTAAAACCTTCACAGGGGCTTTGAAAACGGAGAGAAAATAGACTGGAATGCTCTAAAGAGAGGCCTTAATGAGGGTTAGCTTTCCTGTTTGATATAGAAGATGACCTTTCCATCCAACAAGTTTTTTGAATTCTTTCAATAACCCTGAACCACATTGACTCTCTCGGAGAACCAATGAAAAGAGGAAGACCACGATACGAAGTGGGGAGGTTTGCTATATCACACCCTAAATTTTTTGCAATCCTTAATTGCCTCTGAATGGGGGTGTTCAATAAATATAACTTGCTTTTACTGAAATTAACTTTTTGACCAGCAGCACCCTCGTAGAGTTGCAGGATGTATTTAATTATTTTGGCCTCAACCACTGATGCCTTAGTCAATATAAGGGTATCATCGACGAAATGTTGGTGAGAAATAGCCCTAGTGAGAGATTTTGCATTGATTCTCGATATTAGCCTTGAACTGCAAGAATTTTTTATGGTTCTACCTAAAGCTTATGCCATAATGATGAATAACATGGGGCTGATAGGGTCCCCCTGCCGAATTCCTCTACGACTTTGAAAGTAACCAGCAGTTGTTCCATTAACTAGAATCGAGAACCATGCTTTAGAAATACATTATTTTATCAAATTACCCCATTGGTGGTGAAAACCAAAATTAAGGAGGACAAAAATCAGAAAGTCCCAATTTAGCATGTCAAATGCTTTGTTCATATCAAGCTTGAGGGCAAAATTATAGAATGCATACAAGAAAATAAAATTGACAACAAATGAAACAAGAAAGAAAACACTTTATTCCATTGTATTCAAAGCCAAAATCTTATTACAAGTACGTCCCTCTTAAGGATATTCATTTTGATACAATATTACAATAGGATTGCACAATTGTTTTCCCTCTTAAGGATAGGTGTGATTTCCAAATGCCTTTCAGAATGGCACAAACTGCTCTAGGGTGGAGGTGCACTCTTCTTCACGATGGGGAAGGAACTTGATAATTTTCTTTTCTTTGAAACTATTCCCTGCGATCAAAAAACAACACAAGAATGTCAAAAATATAGGCAGCCTCTCATGATGAGGCCCTTTCAGGTAAATTGCATAATGACACCATTAACATGTATAATCAAGAAAACATAAAGAATACTTTTGAGCTATGCAAATTGAATCAAGATTCATGTAATAGCGTAAAGGAAAGTAGCAGCTACACTATGCATGGATCACATATGAAAAGTGAAGCATAAACATGCATAAAGAAAGCATTTAAGCCCTAATTGAAGCATAAGCATAAAATGTAAATCTAACCTAGTTCTATGGTCAAAAGTCTTCTAAAATGCTATTAAACCATAAAAATAACTAATCTAACCTAATTAGCTGGATAGAAATGGAAATAGGAAGGCGATTATATCTCTGTTGCAAACAGTAGTTCTGGTGCATGGTCTGCACTATAAATCATGGTAGACAACTGCAGTTAGCACTCTGATAGGCTTGCCCTCAATTCCAAGGGTAGTGGTCTTAACCTCCTTGTCCAATTGATATTCAAGGGTCGCCTTTGGTGTCCTTCTGATATGTTTGGTGGTCAAATCACTATGATGGGCCTTCGTTTTCCTAGATTTATGTTTCTTGATCCTCCTAGGCTCCTAGAACTTCCATGGCAAAATGATCATTGGATGAATAGCAAAGTAGCCTTTGAATGCATAAATTTAGTATGCAATTCGAGAGGGCTTCACTACTCACTTTATCACTTCACACTCACTCGATAATTCATCAGCGCTTCGTTATACAAATCATCTATATCTCTTCATCATTTCTCCCCATTTTGGAGGGGGTATTTGTAGTATGGCCTAGGACTTGGAGTGGCTTCCTAGAGAAGCCAAGATTAAGAAGGGGTGGTTAGGACAGTTGGAATGGAAGCTTCTGCCCTCTAACCACCTTCTTCTAGATCCAATGGTTGTTTCAACCGATTTAGCTGGGATTGAAGACCAACTGAACTTTAGTTAAGATCATAGGTCACAGTTGTAGTCTAGACTACAAACCGTAGGTCTCAGTCGTAGTTCAAATGTAAACCACAAGTCTGGGTTGTGATTCAAACTGATTAGGCCAAGGAGCCCAAATTGAGTGGTTAGAACCATTGCTCTATCTTGGAGTCTATCCAAGATCTTCCATATGGTCTTGTAGCATGTTTATATGAGTAGTCACCCTTGACATGACACGTTTTAGGTGTCTACAGATGTCCCTTTTGAGATGCATTGTGAGATCGAACAACGCTGAGAAAAAATAGACCTCCTAAAATGATGTTAAATGTTCTATGATGATCATTAGTCGGATCAACATTAGATGCCCCGAGTCCATCAAAAGGATGCGCATCCTGGAATCATTGCTTCCAACTCTTTTGGAGGCTTAAACTTGAAAAGCTTGCACTCACCATCAGTCATTCGGGTAGCGTTTTATGTTATAATAAGAGTGGCCTATATGATCAAAAGGAGATGAGATAGAAACAAATTATCATATTTGCTATTTTTCCCAAGCAAACGGGTAATCTTATGATAGTTGTTGATAATGATTCGCAAGAACGAACATAATTTTGACAAGATCAAGGGATCTACGATCTCCAAGATCTTCTATTGATTTTTATTATGATTTGATATAATGACTACCCCCTTAAGTAATGAGTCGATGAGGGTAATGACAATGAATAAAGTGACGATGTCACTTGACCACCATGGATGATCTGAACAAATTTATATTTGAGCATATTAATGCCTTTGCTAGGCCTAGTTCAGCTTTTGATTCCAACTGTTAATAGTATATGCACGCTTCTATACTATGGATTAATCGGGCTACAATAGCCATCTTAGGGAATCAAAATGATACAAATCCAATTAGATTTGTATTGAATCAAATTATCTGATTTTCTGAAAAAGAGGTCATAGATGAAATGGCATGCAATGCCTCATTCTCGTGGAGCAGTCCAACTGCGAAGGCCTTATTAGGGATTGAAAATAAGCATATCAGATCAACAATGACAATTTTTTCCTCAGATGTCCTTATGGTAATTTACTCATCTTATCGGATTGAATGGAGCGCAAGTCACTGCAACCGCCAAGTGTATAGGGTAAATTACTAAATACGAGGCGCATTTGGTGTTTTAATTTATTTGATTTTTTTGAATGTTTTGAATTATGCATTGAGATTATTTATTTATCTGGGATATGTATCACTCCATGAAAGGATTTGTCATAGTGATGACCTCGGTTGAATGTACTTTATAATCTCAGCCAGATTTTTAATTTTTGATTGGATCTCGATGCATGATTATCACCAAATTTCCAAATTAGTTTACTTTTATTGAATCCTGACCCAATGGGAGGCATTAATTGATCTTTTGGGCCCTTCCCATGGTGGGATTTTCTAAAATTACATGCCAGTTGCAAACCACGGCTAGGGTCTGCGGTTCCCATTTGTAAATTTGTGAACCACGGCTAGGGCCTACGATCCGCACGGAATATGATAAGTCTATAAAATGCTCAAATTTTAAATATCTCTCATTATTCCTTGATAATGACTTACAAACTATAGCACTAATAGTGATAGCTAAAAAAACTAACCTACAACCTACCACACCTTACCCGCACACCGACTTACAGCACGATGGCAGGGTCTTGATGAGGCCTGGAAATGCCTCAATCATAACATGTTTTGAACACTAAAAATGCCTATAAACTCTTATGTTTTATCTGATATGTTAGTTAAGTTGATTCAATATGTTGTATATTAACCATTTTGCATTATCAATGTATTTGAAATATTATATGCTGATTTTATAGCTTTTTGCATAGTTTTGTGTTCTTTTTGCTATGATTTGCTACAATGGGATATGCTTAGAATAATAGCAGCATTTCACTAATCATGTTTTGATTTGTCTCAAGCATTTATTTCACCTAAATTCGGCAACAATGCAAGCAAACCGTTGTCTGTGCAGAGAAAAACTGGTCTTTCTTATGTAAATTCCAGCCAGTTGTCCATAAATAGCAAGGCATGGAATTCACATGAGGAAAGAGATGAAGACCATTGGAATTTGATCTTAAGAGATAACCCACCTGAGATATGCAGAAGAAATCACTGGAAAAGCACACATTTGTTCATTTTGAAGTATCTTTGAAATGAACAGATATCTTCGGAATGAGAGAACACAACATCTTTGGAATGAGCAGATCTTCAGAATGAAGAATGCAATATCTTCGAAATGAGCGGATCTTCATAATGAAGAATGCAGTATCTTCAAAATGAGTGATATTCGGAATGAGAATGCAGTATCTTCAAAATGAGCGATCTTCGGAATGAGAATTGCATTATCTTCGAAATGAAGCCACTTATCTTTAGAATGAAAACAGAGTGTGCTTTTTGACTTGTTGACCGATTTTTGAAGCCGAAAAAAGGGAAATAAAGGTTGGAAAAAGTAAAGGAAAAGATCTTCCATTTGTCTTTTTCCGTCATTGCCGACCAAACCCATCATTAAGGGAAAGATCAAGTTTTAATCTTCTTATAGGATAAAACCAGAATTTGTTGCAGCATTGTAGGATTAGATCTTTTGAGATATTCCTTATTTGTAATTAGACCTTAGGACTTCTATAAATATTGCTCCCGTTCAGGTTGATCCGGGTAGTAGCATATAGGATATAGAGGCAGAGTAGAAAGTAAGGAAGAAGCAAAAAATAGATAGAAATTGACTGTTACAGTCCTGTAATAGTTTTTCAACAAAATTATTGTAATCATGTCTTTTAATCAATAAAGTGCACCAGTTCTATTTCATATTGCTTGTAAATGAGTGTGATTAAGATTTAGAAAGAGAGAGAGACTTACACCTTCTTCTAGACAAAGAGGCTGGCCACTTCCAGACCTAGGAGGAGGACTAACAAAGAGGTTTTATTCTGATTTTGCTGCAATGAATGAGTTGTAGAACTTGTTATTTCAATTGCTTGTAAACAGTTGATAATATTTGTAGTCTTAGTTTATTTATGCCTAGATTAACCTTGTGCTTAATGTTTTAGTTGCAATCTTACTTTCAGCAAAGCTTCCACTTTATTTCAAATTGTTATTTCCAAAATTTACTATTTTTTAGCAATTTCCTGCATTTTATGTTTTGCTGTCAAATCTTGCACAGAAGATTGACAACCTTCTATTACAGAACTTTGACAGTTTTCATTTTCATCTTAGAATTATACTTTCATTACTGCAAAAGTAATTAGATTTTTTTTCTGCAATTAGGATCAGACTTTCAATTCTCGTAATCGTTATTTTTGCAATATAATTAGGTCTCATTCCGCAATTGTAATTAGGACTTCATTTCTGAGTTAATGATTAGTTTCCAATTCTGCAACTTAGATTAATATTTAATTCATGCAATTTAGAGATAGGAATGTTTCAAAACCCCCCACACAATCGGTTCCACCAATAAGACCTGTTGCTCTAGATTGACCTAAGTTATAGCTGTTTCACTTCTTTCGTAGATAGCCTTGTACACTGCCCTGGATTGACAGATTCATTGAGAATTAATGATGGTATAACGACTATGCATCATTTTGGTGTCGTTGTCGAGGAATAGTGTTGTCAGAAGAAAACAAACAGTCCAATAGCTATAATCAGACTAAGCTGTGAGAATTCAAGTTAAAATATGAATACAACAGCTGAGGAAGATAACAACTATTGACTTAATTTATGTCATTTAGGAGTAAACATGAATGAATAATTCTAGGGATGAAAAAGGTAGAATTACCCCAAAGGATCCTTGGCTTGTTCCATTAAGGAGATCTTCATGCCTAAGGGGTGAATCACCTATGTTTGAATTACCAGAAATATTGATAGAAAAGTCACCAGTCTCACCATCACTAGAACATTCTAAGATAGGAAAATCACCAATTTTATCATCATCATAATATCTTAAGAAAGACAATTCATCAGACTCATCATCAACAGAGAGGCTTGGACCTCTTGAGAGAACAACTTGGGAAGCTTTAACTTCTCCCAACAAATAGGAAACTATGGAAAAAGGAGGCAATATAGATGGCCAACATGGCTATGTTCATAATGAAGGAGATGATCAAGATATACTCCAACCGTCCAAAACATTTGAATATCCTATTTATCTGAATCCAACACAAAACTCTCCCATGAAGACCATTTCACCTTCAGTACTTCCAACCTTTCGAGGTGTTGTATCTGAAGATCCCGACTCGATTTTGTTTGAATTCAAGGTAGTGTGTCAAACCTGTGATTATATAAATGACAATCAGAAACTTAAGGTTTTTCCCTCAACTCTCAAAGGTTCAGCATTGCGCTGGTTCATGAGCTTAGAGCCAAATTCCATAAGAACCTAATATCAAATGGAGACTGTCTTTTTAGACAAATATCAAGAATATTGTCGTGTAAGGAATAGAAAAGATGATTTATTCATAATCAAGAAGGAAGATGATGAGACATTGGAAGATTATCTTGATAGGTTCTCCTTTGTTCAAAGGAGATGTGGACTTGTAGAATCATAATTATGTAAAACCATATTTTTGAGAGGATTGCAAGATGAATCCAGAGAAGTTCTAGATTTGATGGGAAAAGGGGATGTAACCACTCTCAATAATGAGGAAATTATGGATCTCTGCAGGAATTACTCTTGCACTAAGCAGGGAAGAAGAAAAATCCGCACAAATGGCACTGATGTAAAGGACCTGATAGAAGAACTTACAAATTTCAAAATTGATATTCTAGTGCACTTAAACACTACTTTGGGGGAAATGTCTGCAAAAGCAAAAAACACAGAACCTTTGGCAGTTTATTGCCCAAGATGTAGAAATAAGCATGCTTTGCAAGAATGTCCTTTGAATAAAACATCTATCTCAGCCATTTGTAGTATCTGTTCAAAAAGGCATTCAACTGATCAATGCCACCTGCTACCACAACTCAAAACTGTGTTACAAAAACCAGACTAAAGAACTCAACTATATTGGACCGAAACAAGGGGGAAATTTCTCTCAATATCAAAATCCCCCTCGTTTTCCTATAAATTAGGGGCATAATCCTGGTACTATGCCTTGGGGCCAATCAGAACCACCCCAACATCCTTGGAATTATCCTCAATGGACAAATTCCCAAGAATGGCCACAAGCAAATTGGAGTAACCCAACCTGGAATCAAAATCAAAACAACCCCTCATGGAATCAAAACAACTCATCTTGGAATCAAAACAATCCAGCTTGGAATCAAAATCAGACTAATCCACATTGGATGCAAAACCAACCATAGTGGAATTAGCAATACCAGTCCTATCCAAGGCAGCAAACGAATCAAGGTCAAACTCAGCATTTATTGTCTGCACCTAATCAAAATTTTCAAGAAAAACAACAGTAAACATAGCAAGTGAAACAACCTCAATTGCCAGCTTAGCCAGTCACTAATCCAAATAGCATGAGACAGACACCTCCTCGTCTATGTGGTCAAGCTAAAGAAAATGTTGAAATTAATGTTCTTGATTGTAGTAACATCCAACTTCGTTCAGGGAAAGTTGTACCTGAACCAGTTTCAATTGAAATCAAAGAAAAAGAACAGAAAGAATCATCAAAACTAGAGAGAATCCAACCAACAATAGAAACAGAAGAATTGGAACCAGAGAGAATCCAACCAACAATAGAGAAAGAGACACAAGCAGAACAATTACCAAGGATAATTCCATATCCTGAAAGACTTAATGCAATACCAAAAAATTCTGAGTCAGAATTGGTCAAAGAACTCAAAAATTTGACTATATCATTGCCCTTATTACAAGCCATTAAGGAAATACCAGAGATTAACAGTACTGTCCAAAATTTATGCATTAAAAGAGCAAGAAGAAAGAAGAAAGCATTTTCCAAGACTGTGTAAGTTGAAGGAAAGATAGTTGATCTCTTATCTGGAAAACTACTACCTCCAAAGTATAGTGACCCAGGAAGTCCAGTTATCATAGTTACCATAGGTTTAGTACCAATATCAAATGTTTTAGTGGATCTAGGAGCTGCAATAAATGTCATGACCAAGGATACAATGGAACAATTACAGCTCAAACATCTCAACCCCACATTTATAGTTTTAGAAATGGTTGATAGGTCAGTTGCAAAACTTGAAGGAATCATTGAAGATGTCCCTATAGAAGTTTCTTCTTGGGAATTCCCTGTAGATTTTTTGGTTTTACAGCCAAGAAATTCAGCACATGGATATCCCATTATTTTGGAAAGACCTTGGCTTGCAACTACAGCAGCCTTCATAGACTGCAGATCTGGAAATATGACTGTTTCAAATGGTATTGATCTAAAATAAATTTCTTTATATCCTCCTGCAAAACCATCCAGCAAATTTTTAGGTCAGTTATGGTTTTTCGACTCAGAGGAAGAACCAGAAGAGGTCATTTCTACACTAGCTACCTTAGTAGTAAGAGAACACATAGAAGACCTCAATGACACAGAAAACTTAGAAAATGAAACAATCCTGATGAATGTTCTACATGAACAAGGTTTAGAATGGGAAGCAACAAATATCCAACAGTTGATAAGGAATGAGGAGAATCAAAAATCTGAAGATGAACCATCTGTACTATCATAGGGAAACTTTGTTTCACTACCACATGGATGGCACCATCATCTGATTTTTCCTTCTCACTGTTCCATACAAGATATGCTTCCCTCAAACAGCAATAAAACAGAAACTACTTCTTTTCTCCCATCTCAGCAATGTCCTATTAATCCCTTAATCACCAGGTATGGAGTGAATTCAATCCTTCTAAATACAAAACAAATAGAATTCCAGCCAGGCAAATTTCTAAACATCTACAGCCAGCTTACTAGGGAAGAGGAAGAAAAATTGATAGTTGTCTTGCAGAAGCATGTTCATGTTTTTGCTTGGAATTAGAAAGATATTTCAGGAGTTCATCCTGATATATGTACCCACATAATATATACTGAAGAATTCAAGCCAGTCAGACAACCTCAAAGAAGATTGAATCCTGCCTTAAGAGATATTGTGAAAGAAGAAATTGAAAAACTCCTGGAAGTAGGATTCATTTACCCAATTTTTGATAGCCAATGGGTTTCTCCATTGGTAATAGTTCCTAAGAAAAATGGAAAAATGAGAGTATGTGTAGACTATAGAGAGTTGAATAAGGTGACATACAAAGACCATTTTTCATTACCTTTCATAGATCAGGTGTTAGATACTCTTGCTGGAAAAATATACTTTTGTTTTCTTGATGGATTTAGTGGATATAATCAAATTTAGATTGCACCTGAAGATCAAGAAAAGACAACTTTTACATGTCCATGGGGAAAATTTGCCTATAGGGTTTTACCTTTTGGTTTGTGTAATGCCCCAAAAACTTTTCAACGAGCAGTCCTAGCAATTTTTGCTGATTTGACCACCAAAAGCGTTGAAATATACATGGATGATTTCACAGTATGTGGACAAACTTTTGATTTTATATTGGAAAATCTTGATAAAGTCTTAACTTGCTATGAAACATACCACTTATCCTTAAATCCAGATAAATGCTTCATGATGATGAAGGAAGGGATAGTTCTTGGTCATCACATCTCTCCTGAAGGGATCCAAGTTGATCCAAAGAAGGTTGAAATTATCAAGAATCTCCTTCCTCCTAAAACTCATACTAATGTCAGAAGCTTCCTAGGACACGTTAGTTTTTACTGCAAGTTTATTCCCAACTTTAGTACAATAGCCAGTCCTATGTTTGCCCTATTGACTAAAGATTCTGAATTCTCCTAGACTGCAAAGTGTCAGGAAGCATTTGAAGCTCTAAAAGAGAAATTGATAACTCCACTTGTGCTTAGAGGACCTAATTGGACATTACCATTTCACATACAGACTGATGCCTCCAATACAACAATTGGAGCAACATTAGGACAAATTGATAATGGTGAACATTATACCATCTACAACATTAGCAAGAACTTGATAGGAGCCGAGAAAAATTATACAACAAGCGAGAAGGAATTCCTAGCGAGTAATTTATGCCATCAACAAATTCAGGCATTATATCACGGGTTATCAAATATTTATTCACACGGATCATACGACCATTAAGTATTTGATGAATAAACCTATGGTAAGTGCAATAATTATTCGTTGGTTGCTGTTGCTGCAAGAATTTGATATCACTATAATCAACAAACCAGGAAAAGTTAATGTCATGGCAGATTTCTTGTCCAAGTTGCAGAACATAGATGAAGGGGAATTAGTTGATGACACTTTTCTTGATGAAAAACTATTTGCTATATCAGTCCAATCACCTTGGTTTGTAGATATAGCCAATTATTTGGTCATAGGGAAAGTTCCTCCACATTTCACTTCAAAACAAAAAAAACAATTGATCAAACAAAGTTCTTCTTTTGAATGGATTAAGGGTATGCTTTTTAAGTGCAGTCCTAACCATGTGTTACGTAGGTGCATCCGAAAGGATGAAGTGTATGATATCCTTAGAGCTTGTCATGATGAACCCTCAGGTGGACACTATTCTGTAAAAAGCATAGTTAGGAAAATCTTAGGGACAAGATATTATTGGCCATCTCTTCACAAGGATGTGAAAAAGTACATCATGCATTGTGATGCATGCCAAAGAATGGGGAAACCCACTCATACAAATGAGATGCCACTGCAGCCTCAAATGGTTTTAGAACCATTTTAGAGGTGGGGGCTTGATTTTGTAGGACCTATTGATCCACATTCTCAAGGAAAGGTGCATATTCTAGTATGCACTGATTACCTGAAAAAGTGGGTAGAGGTGCATGCTTTCAAACATGCTCGTGAAGAGAAGGTCGCTAATTTCTTGTATACTCAAATTTTTCAGAGATTTGGAGCTCCACGGTCTATCACCACAGACCAAGGACCCCAATTTGCATCCAAATTTATAAAAGCATTTACATAATTGTATGAAATCAAACATAGGAAATCATCACCTTACCACACACAAGAAAATGGCCAAGTTGAAGTAACAAACAGGGAACTAGAACGCATCTTGACAAAAACAATAGCTTTTCATAGGAGAAATTGGCTAGATAAATTACCTGAAGCAGTTTGGGCCTACAATACTACTTGGAAGTCCACTCATCGGATTCACAACTTATGAACTAGTATTTGGTAAAAATCCTCTCTTACCTATTGAATTTGAGCTACTAACATTGTGCACAACACTAAAAATTGGAATTGAATTGTCGCGAGCACAGACAAATAGGATTCTACAACTGAATGCATTGGATGAACTTAGATTGGATGATCTGCACCAAACTGAGGCAATTCAGGAGCAGAGAAAGCTGTGGCATGACAGTCACATTCAGCAAAGGAAACTTCAACAAGGAGATTGGGCTTTACTATTTGATTCTCGTTATGAGGACTTCCCTAGAAAACTAAGAACTAGATGGTTGGGACCTTACTGGATTGAGGAGGTATTTAACAATGGATCAGCTCGTTTATCCCCTATTGATGGGTCACGAAGAAAGTTGGTAGTGACATCGCCTCAGGGTATACCATACACCTCTGACTAAAGAAGAATTCTTGTAGCAACTTGATAGTTTGGATACACAACATGTGAAAGAGATTCCCTCTTCCACTTCAAAACAATCAGCATGATCATGGATTTCAAGAAAAAGCAGAAAATACAAAAAAATCAGAAAAAATAGAAAACAAAAAGATGAATAAATTCTGAGTATGAATTCCTTCATAGGCAATGTTTCAGGGGAAATCATGAAATTCCTTCATGGGCATAGTCAGGATCAAGAAAAAAAAAAGAGAAAAAATGAGAGGTAAAAAAAAAAAAAGGGAAAATCAAGAAAAAAAGAAGAGAGAAAAATGAATAACTCAGCAGTGAAAACCTTTTCTTAAGGCACTACTGGGTTGGTATGCATGAAAACCAGTTTTTTGGCATGCATAACCTTGAGAAATTTCTGAACCATCATTGTACAAATTCACCAAGTGCACTTGTTCTAAAATGTTGCAAAAAATCTCAGCAAAATATCAACAAAGGCAGTCATTCTTCAAAACTGGCATTAACTATTTTTATCAGATTGAAAATTGTCTTCGGAATGACGACTTGCTGCATCATCTTCAAAATAAGGATCTGTCTTCGAAATGAAGATCTGTCTTCAGAATGAATATCTGTATTTAGAATGAGGATCTATCTTCGGAATTAAGGATCTGTCTTCGGAATGACGATTTACCTTTGTAATACAACCTGATCTTCGGAATGAGGATTGATCTTCGAAATGAGGACTGATCTTCGGAATGAAGATTTAAATTTGCAAAAGAGGATTTGTCTTCGGAATGAAGACCTATCTTCGAAATGAAGATATAATCTTTGGAATGAGGATTTGTCTTCGGAATGAAGACTCATCTTCGAAATGAAGTCATAATCTTTGGAATAAAGTTTTGTTTGCGCAATAAGTTATAATCTTCGAAAAGAGCATTTCCACGTGGCATCCAAGAAGACAAGGTACGACAAAATCAAATTTTTTAGTTGCATGCGATGAAGGAACACATGTCAGTCAGCACATGGTTTGTTTTTGCACCCATTGGAAATATGGAGGACGTGACCAACCATATGCCACCAATTTTTAATGACAATACACATGCACTTGAGAATCTGCGGACTGAACAGAAAAATTAAAACCAAATGAGGTGGATCTGATGGCAAGGACATCCAAGCAATCATTGACGGATAGGTGTTCAGTGTAATAGTATAAATGTGTGCCACCTTTATTTTTGAAGATGTGTTTGCAAAGTACAATGCTCAGGTTACGGTTCATTTCGATGAAGCAAACAAGAAACAGGGCAACGAAGGTTTCAAACTAAAACTCTGCAAATCTGCAACATTAAACAGCCAAAAATCTAGCAGAAGAACAGCAGCCGCAGTGTATGATTTTTAAATAGAAAATATGGGGCAAAAGATCATAACAGAGCCTGCATATACCACTTACCTCCAAGAAAATCTAGCAGTCGTGCAGATTTTTAAAAATGGAGGGTTTATGCCATTTTTGGATAAATTCAATGGGTCTTCTGAATATTTGGCTGGCATGTTTGCCCATACATTCAGAAACAACCGAGCACATGTTAACGGCATGACTATTGAGGTAAGCCCTAAAATTTTAAGTCAGATTACAGAGCTACCATTAGAAGGGATTTCAATTTCTAGATCGGCAAGAACACATTGGCAAATGTAGTTAATCAGTTTGTAGAAGAAAATGATAGAGAACCAGAGTATTTAACCCATAACAACACATGCAAAGGGTTAAAAAGGGCCAGCCTATAGGAACCCGGGGATGAAGTAGCCACCTAGGTAATTAAATTTTTAACCTATGAAGGGCAGTATGTGCTGTTATCAGGGCATCATCTGTGAATTTTGAACCATCTCAGACATGGTGGGCAACAACTAGAAGTTAGGGTAAATCTTCCCTTGTGTCTGTATCAAGAGTTAAAGAACATGGCAAAGAGATATCAGGAAGGTAAAGGAAGCCTTCGCCATCCTGGCCTCATCAAATTAGTTTGCCAACACCATTTTAGAGGGAACCCTAGGAGTTTTGATAGGTTTTACTCTACCCTAAATGATGTCATTTTTAGGGATGAAAGTGAGGAAAAAAAAGAACCAAATGCTGCTGATATTGCTATAGAAGAGGAAATAGTTGCTGTAGAAAATGTTGCAGAAGATGCTACAAAAGAAACTGTAGAAGGTACCCCTGAAGCTATTACAGAACTACACCCCACAACAGCAGTAGAAAACCTTGCTCATGAACCCTCAACTTCACGAGCTAAGAAATAAAAGAGAAGAGGATCTGGAACTGGCAGCATAGCAAAAAAATAAAAGAAGGTTTGTTTTGTTGAAGTTGCAACTGATTTGTCAGAATAGAGAAGTGAAGCACTTAACCAAACAAAGGCAAAAATAATAATGGAAACAGAGACATCTAAAACTAACCCCATGACCCCTATTGTCACCAGAAAATAGAGCAAAAAGAAGAAGTTTGCATCTGGAACTAGGAGGTCTACAAGAATTCATTTGAAAGAAACAACAGAATAGGTTATGGAGGAAGAAGATAGACCAAGCAGCCCATATGTCACAGAGATACAACCAGCATCTAAAAACTTTCCAGAATTCCCTGAATAGATAGCTAAGGCAAAAACTGAGTAGGATGGTTTGGAGGAGGCTACGGTTCAATAGGCTACAAATATGGTAGATACCCTTATAGACAGTCTCACAGAGCCTCCTAAACAAGAACAAATTGTTGCAGAAGAAGAGGAAATATTGGTTGAGTAGCCAACTGCAACTGATTTATCTACATCATCTTCTGAAGCAGAAACAGAAGTGGAAGACATCACAGAGTAGCTGAGGGCAGCAAGGAGTGTTGTGAAAACATAGACCAGATGGATTTTAGAGAAAGAAAGCATCATTGAGATGCAAAAAATAAAAATTGTAGAGCTTCAGTAGGAAGTGGCAGAATTGAGAAAACTGTTGTCACAATCTAAAAAATAGCCAGCTATATCCAATGATGAAGACAATTTGGCTCAATTGCTTCTAGGTCTATCAAGAGTAGATGACTCTGTTGAGGTAGACATAGGAGTTCATCCTGAAATAGCACTCCTTCATTCTAAAGAAGTGTCTATTCATTCTAAGCAGCACTATCTTATTCTAAAGCATTGCCTTATTATTCTGAAGATGCTTCATAAATGGTGAAGAGCATAGCAGAGGGTGTTGAAGATAAGCCACCAACACAAGAATAGTCCCAGCAGCAAGAAAATGTTCAAGTACTCCTATTGAGGTCCTTGCATTTCAACTTGTTACACTTTCAGTAGAAATAGCAGATAAGGGGGTATAAGTAGAAATACTATCTGATGACAACCCCATAGAAATAGCAAATAAGAGGGTGCAAGTAGAGTTATTAACAGATGAACAGCCAATGGAAGTGGCAGAAAAAGGAGTTTAGATAAATTTGCTGCCTAGGATCCCCCCTGTAGTAAGACCACCTAATACTGTGTCTCTAGAGTAGTACAATGTAGACATAGCTAGCTGGATGATTAGATATGAGCAGCTTGCCACTAAAACTAAAAAATTCAAATTGGAAGCAAAACAGCTAGAAGCCAAGGACATAGAAATTCAGGCATTGAAAGAAAAGGTGTCTGACTTATGCCAAATTGCTGAATTTTTAGTCCAATTTAGACGACCAGCTAGATTTTACAGCCTTATTTTGAAGGAAAAATACCTCAAATGGCAGGTCATGAGGATTACTTCAAACCTCCTATATAAATTAGACACTATTGCAAAATTTTTGGAGGCATATTTTGACAGTCCTTTTGAGCAGAAAAATCTCCTGTGTGAACTGTTTTTACATAGTTTCTTCATTCCAGAGGAAGTTGACTCTCATCCTCAAATCTACATTGGAGATGTTCAGTTGAGAGCATTTATGTCTACTTTGCAGAATCAGCTTTACTGGGATCAAGAGAAAAAGCAAAATAAAGTGATTGAAATAAGGGCTAAGTTGTTAGTCAGAGCAATCTAGCCAAATCACCTAGTTATCACCAGGCATCACTTCTCAATGATGAACAGGGATGATATAAAGAGAATGTACTTAAACAATTTGAGGGACTATGTGGCCAGATTTAACAATTTTTGTGATCACAATTTCTTCCCAGCATTGTCAGTATGCAGAGACAGATGGGCTGAACTTTCCATGTCTTTGAAGAAAAGAGAACCTATCTCCCCCATCAACTTAGAATGGTCCAAAAGAAGAGCAGAAGGTGTAATCCAGCTGATTCATATCATGCAACATAACTGGATAGGTCTCAGGTTCAGGCCTCCAACCATCGTTACTCCAGTTCCATTCTACTTTGAGGTAGATGCCCAGCCTGATGAACAATTTGAAGATTGGCTCAGAAACATTCCAAAAAATAGGGGGTATTACATAGGCAAGAAATTATTCTACAGGTCATGGAATCTAAACATGAACATATGTGATTCCATAGCCCAACAGAATGCATGAGGGCATGCATTAATATAATTTGGGGGGAAAATGATGAGGCCTGAAAATGCCTCAATCATAACATGTTTTGAACACTAAAAATGTCTATAAACTCTTATGTTTTATCTGATATGTTAGTTAAGTTGATTCAATATGTTTTATATTAACCATTTTGCATGATCAATGTATTTGAAATATTATATGCTAATTTTACAGCTTTTTGCATAGTTTTGTGTTCTTTTTGCTATGATTTGCTACAATGAGATATGCTTAGAATAATAGCAGCATTTCACTAATCATGTTTTGATTTGTCTCAAGCATTTATTTCACCTAAATCGCGCAATGATGCAAGCAAACTGTTGTTGTGCAGCAAAAACTGGTCTTTCCCATGTAAATTCCAGCCAGCTGTCCATAAATAGCAAGGCATGGAATTCACATGAGGAAAGAGATGAAGACCATTGGAATTTGATCTTAAGAGATAACCCACATGAGAGATGCAAAATAAACCACTATAAAAGCACACATTTGTTCATTCCAAAGTATCTTCGAAATGAACAGATATCTTCGGAATGAGAGAACACAGCATCTTCGAAATGAGTGGATCTTCAGAATGAAGAATGCAGTATCTTCAAAATGAGCGGATCTTCAAAATGAAGAATGCAGTATCTTCGGAATGAGCGATCTTCGGAATGAGAATGCAGTATCTTCAAAATGAGTGATCTTCGAAATGAGAATTGCATTATCTTCGGAATGAAGCCACTTATCTTCGGAATGAAAACAGAGTGTGCTTTTTGACTTGTTGACCGATTTTTGAAGCCAAAAAAAGGGAAATAAAGGTTGGAAAAAGTAAAGGAAAAGATCTTCCATCTTTTTTTTTCCGTCATTGCCGACCAAAGCCATCATTAAGGGAAAGATCAAGTTTTAATCTTCTTCTAGGATAAAACCAGAATTTGTTGCAGCATTGTAGGATTAGATCTTTTGAGATATTCTTTGTTTGTAATCAGACCTTAGGACATCTATAAATATTGCTCCCATTCAGGTTGAGCCGGGTAGTAGCATATAGGATATAGAGGTAGAGGAAGTAGAAAGTAAGGAAGAAGCAGAAAATAGATAGAAATTGACTGTTACAGTCCTGTAACAGTTTTTCAACAAAATTATTGTAATCATGTCTTTTAATCAATAAAGTGCACCAGTTCTATTTCATATTGCTTGTAAATGAGTGTGATTAAGATTTAGAAAGAGAGAGAGACTTACACCTTCTTCTGGACAAAGAGGCTGGCCACTTCCGGACCTAGGAGGAGGACTAACAACAGGTTTTATTCTGATTTTGTCTGACGAGAATGAGTTGTAGAACTTGTTATTTCAATTGCTTGTAAACAGTTGACAATATTTGCAGTCTTAGTTTATTTATGCCTATATTAACCTTGTGCTTAATGTTTTAGTTGCAATCTTACTTTCAGCAAAGCTTCCACTTTATTTCATATTGTTATTTCCAAAATTTATTGTTTTTCAGCAATTTCCTGCATTTTATGTTTTGCTGTCAAATCCTGCACAGAAGATTGACAACCTTCTGTTATAGAACTTTGATAGTTTTCATTTTCATCTTAGAATTATACTTTCATTACTGCAAAATTAATTATATTTCCTTTCTGCAATTAGGATTAGACTTTCAATTCTGCAACTATTATTTCTGCAATATAATTAGGTCTCATTCTGCAATTGTAATTAGGACTTCATTTCTATGAGTTAATGATTAGTTTCCAATTCTGCAAATTATATTAAGATTTAATTCATGCAATTTAGAGATAGGAATGTTCCAAAAACCCCCACACAATCGGTTCCATCAATAAGACCTGTAGCTCTAGATTGACCTAAGTTATAGCTATTTCACTTCTTCTTCCACAGATAGCCTTGTACACTGCCCTGGATTGACAGATTCATTGAGAATTAATGATGGTATAATGACTACGCATCAGGTGTGGGCAAGCATCTTCTAGCCGCGAGGGATGAGGCGAGGGCAAGGTATTGGAAAATCAATTACACTAAACTACTGGTAATGAACCTCATCTTAGGCTATGGTAGCTTAGATTTTAATTTTTTTTGCATTTTTTGCCATGGTATCGCACCCGGTCGGACTTCAATCAGAGACCGCGAGTACCAGCTACGATCAGAATTCAAAATCCCAAAGGTCAATTTTTGGCCGCATGCAGACCATAGGGTTGACTCACGATTCACAAAATTTATGAAAAATTTACAAAAAAATTAATTTTTTAAAATTTTTAGAGGTAATTAATTTCTGATTGAAAAATTTAATTTGTAGGCCTGCACGGTGACATTTTTTTGTAATTTGATATGTTTTTTACTATTTTTGATGATTTTTAGACCAGTTTTTAAATGTTTTTCCATGTTTTGGTTAGCTTTTCCTTATATTATGCTATTTATTCTAGATATTGACCTCTAGAGCATGAGAGCCTAACATTCTGAAGACTCTCTGTGGAGAGCCCATTGATGGTGAGCGAGAGTGGTTTGGAGCTGTCAACTTTGGCTACATTCTAGATCTACCCACTATCGGGGTAGATCAATCCTATCTGACTGCATTGGCTCGATGCTAGAATGTGGGCCAACATATTTCACCTACCTATAGGTGAAATGACAGTGACATTGAAGGATGTCTATAGGATCTTTAGGATCCCCATTGATGGTAAGGCCATCATCTCCTCGACTTTTGATGCGAAGGAGTTCGTATTTGATGCTATCTTCGATGATCGAAGCAAGGAGGCTCAGTGATCTATTGACCACGGATGGGTCCACATTGGCTACTGGTAGGGCAAGAACGTCTTATCCATGTGTGAGGTCATTTTTATCCACCTAGTGGTGCAATATGTGCTTCCAGACTCCTTGGGTGCGAGGATTCCCTAAAACCTCTTAGCTACTGTACGTAGAGTTGTACAGAGCTCTATCTGCCAACCACTACTCCTAGCATGTGGGAGCACTCTACTAGCTCAGTTGTACCATGAGCTATACTAGATCATCGATCGGAGCCATCGAGGGATCAGCTGCAATCTACTTTTAAATATTTGGGGCTGACATTATATCAGGATAGAGCATCCTAGGGAGCTACCCATACATATCACAGAGATCGATGATGATCATCAGTGTTATGCTACTTCCTAGCCTTAGGAGGAGGAGGGCTTCCATAGAAGGACCCATGTTGGTGACGTTTAGCATTACTTTACCCAATTTTTAGGACTTGAGCCAGATGATATCGAGTGGCAGCCCTACATGGAGTGTCCTAACTGGCCTGAGGTCGGCAAGCGACTTTGATGATCTTTTCAGGATATATGGTTGCTCGATCGAAATGTCAAGATCTAGGAGCACTAATTTTTCTCTCATGTCCTACGGTAGTTCGACATGGTGCAAGACATATCGTAGATCCCATTTGCTTATAGGTTCCTGGCCTTGGAGAGGGATCTATCATGGATTTAGCCTCCAGCTCTAGGGGATGCTCTCGATGACTTTTAGGAGACTAGGGTTGATAGAGTGGCAACCACACCAGAGTACGATAAATGGTGGTCTTTATTCCATTGGTACGAGATAGGGCCTCTGGGCTGAGTGGTAGATCAGGTCAGAGCAGAGGTAGATCTTGACGGGTGCAACATGCGCCAATGGACAGAGGGTAGTTGGGGTACAAAGGCTACCACTAGGGAGGCTACTGAGGTTAACCCTGATGAGGATGCTCCTGAGGAGGGTGAGGTCCCTCTTGATAGTGTAGAGGGACTACTCTTAGCATAGGTGGCTTACTTGTAGAGTTAGCTTGGGTGATATCAAAAGCAGTAGAGGGAGAGAGACACTACTATCGCTACTTTGTAGGCACAACTGATAGATAAATATCATCAATTGACATAGGTAGACCTGCAGATTGCTAGCCTGATATCCCAGGCTACTACAGTAGAGACCTAGGTTGGGGAGCTCACCCATTCTCGTGACTTGGCACTAGCACAGAGGGATGCAATAGTGGTAGAGCAAGATCTACTCAAGCAATTATGAGGCCTCTGGTAGCACCAACAGTAGTACTACCAGGTGGTCAAGATCCTATGATAGAGATTCAACGCTTGCACATTTGTAGCCTACGGGTATTTTATACTTTCGATGTACTCTAAGACACACATTATATATATATGATATGATCATTATTATGGCTCATTTATTGTGTACTCATTTATTTTTGATTTTATGTTTATGTGATGCACATGGATGCAATGCTTATGTTATGTCGATGCTATATGATGTGATGTATGGATGACATGCACTAGATAGCTATTTGATTTATGATGATGATATGCAATGATCTAGATGCTTAGATGTGCTTTTTGATGATAGATGCATATGGATGCGATGTTCTTTTCTTAACGCATATTTGATATTGCTTTCTTTTCATGCATTAATGTATGTAATGCTTTATTTACACGATGCTAATCTAATGTAAATGAACCTGTATGCTTTAATCACTTAAAACATAAGGAATGAATGCAAATATGTTTATCAATCTAATGGATGACACCACAGAATGTATAAAAATCATGAATGTAATTAAAAATCCTTAAGATAAGAATGTAATCAATTAATCACCCATATATGAAATGCAATGGTATGCAATGTTTATGATGCGAATGATATAATGTGTCATTCGATTTTCTTTTGCAAATTTGAAAAATATGCACGATATAGTCAGTGGTCATCTAAATATTATTGCTAATATCCATCCGGTATCTATCCTATATGTTGATTGTGCTTTATATAATGATGTATCATGGGTTTGATACTTTGCAATTTGATGATTTATATGGTTGCAATTTTTGACACTTTGTTGCTATGGGAGAAATTTTTGAGGTTTTCCATGAGACTCAAACACCCTAATAGACTTATCAAAAGTTGCATACTAACCACACTAGACTTCTAAGATAAAAGGCTTTTGCTAGGATAGACCCTAACTGTTCATTATCCCTGTGTGTGCAAATGATTATTTTAAGATAAGACACGAGCGTTCCCCAATGTCAGGAAGGATTCTTTCAGCCCATTGCTAAGATAGGGGTTCCACAAATGTCTTATCCAATCTCAAGTTTATATTTTAGTTGGACTAAGCCACTAGGCAATGCAGGACACCTGAAGCTAGCTCTTCCACATTCAAACATTGGTCTTGTTCATAAGTGAGATGCTAATGCATCAAACATATCATCATGTGTAAGGTACAGTAGTGCTGACAATTCCAGGGATTCAGGCTCATTCCTTTCTATCCTTCAATTTTTGGGATACTTGCTCATATGTAGTGAAGCAAGGGAGTCGATTCCATCTTCTTTTTGAACTGTCTTTGGATCTTCATTTGATCTCTCTTCGAACTGGATTTTGGATCTTCATTTGATCTCCGCTCGAACTTTTGATTTATGATCTTCATTTGATCTTCACTTTTGAACTTCACTTTGAACTTTGATTTAAGCCTATTTTTTGATCTTCACTTGATCTTCACTTTTTGGCATTTACATTTGATAATCTTCTTCAAAAAATTTCCTTTGGGGAGATTTACTTGGAAAAACTATTTTTGGTATATCGATTGAGAATATCGATCTTATGATATCAATATGGGATATCACTCTGGGGAGTCGATCTATGATATCGATCTAGGGTATCAATAATGAGGATTGATGTGGGATATCTCTTTGGGATATTGCTCATTTTATCGTAAGCAAGGGATTCTGAATAGGGAACTAACCTGTCCTTTTTCCAACTGCCAACATTTCCCATACCGTATGCACAGAGGGATAAGCAAGAATAACTCTTTTCACTTCAGGATACCCGGTCCTGCTTCATGGCTTTCATCTTCCCCTAGTCCTTGTTAGGATTGTTTAAATTTTTTTATTAGTGATAGGCTTCTGATATGCTAAGGGCTATACTAACTGAACCTTAGCTACAAAAGCAAAGCAAGCTTTCTACCAACTCTTGATAAGACCACTAGGTATGGCTGAGTGACCGAAAAACCCTAGTATATCTCCATAGCAACATTATAGGTTGTGTTGAAAAACATAATTACTCACATGAATGATGGATTATGATAAATGCAGAGATGCATGATTTAAACACAAACATGGCATCGTTTGTAAGATTGACAAACACAATGCCTTCTATTATGGAATGCAATGGATGACGAATGCCTATATGCAATGCAGTAATGCAGCGAATGCATGTGTAAATGCAAAATGAAAATGCAAAATTCAAATGCAAATGCAAATGTTTTTGGATTTTATGCTTTACCAATTTTTTTTTGGATTTTATTGATTTTATAATTTTTATGGGTTTTGAGCCTCATAATTGACCAAACGACGAGTACATGCCTCTGGAGCCTTTAGATTGACCAAGCAATTTTTAGGAATCCTTGGAGCTTTTAGGATTGACCAAAGGGATTATGGGTACCTTTGGGGTGTTTTGGGATGACCAAGCGATTTTGAGAATCCTTGGAGCCTTTGGGGTTGACCAAGAATTTTTTAAAAACTCTTGGTGCCTTTTGCATTTGACCAAAGGGCTAACAGATGCCTTTGGAGATTTTTAGGATGACCGAGCGATTATAAGCAAATCCTCGGGGCTTTTAACTGACATGACCAAGCAGTTTTAGGGACCCTTGGAGCCTTTTGGGATGACCGAGCGGTTTTGACCAAACCCTCGGAGCTTTTGAGGTTGACCAAAGGGCTTACAGATGCCTTTGGAGCTTTTTACTTGACTTGACCAAGCGGTTTTTAGGAACCCTTGGAGCCTTTTGGGAAGGGCATGCTGCCCTATATACCCCCAGTGAGTGTGCCATTTGACAATGGTGAGGGAGGTGCAATACCTCTAGATTCCTCATTTTTCCTTATCGAATGTGGCATGGCTGGTGGGAAAGGTATGCTACCTTGAAGACCCCCAGCGTGCATGCTATTTACTAAAAAGTAATCAGCTTGTTCAGGAAGAGTGACAGAACTCAACTCCCCTAGGTGAAGATTGGACCTCACCGGTGTGCCTATGCTTTGGCATGGGTGAACGAGAGAGCCATCCTCATGGATCTCATCTCGTTCGACTAGGTCTTCGATGACCCTCTTAAATGACTGGCAACTCCGAATGTCGTGTCCATGCACTCGATGATACACACAAAAGGGACCTCTATTAGGTGACCCAGTTTCGGATGCCCTATGCTTAACTTTAGGTAATATGAATGCCTGTGCCTCATGTAACTTTTGAAACAAAGTTAGAGTAGTCATCTGAAATGAAACTACTCGTTGCACTGGCCTATTGGGCCTACGAGGTGACTGATGACTCTGAGGTCGCTCATGAGGAGGTGTAACCTCCACTTCATCATATTGGGGCACTCTAAGAGAACCATCTACATGGTACACCCCCTTATCTATCAAATTTTGCACCACACTCTTAAATTCATGATAATATCGAATGCCATGACCCTCTATTCGATGGTAGAGATAGTAGTGATGCTCCCTGTAACCCATAGGTTTAACTCTATTTGGGTTTAAAGGGATGACATTAGGCAAGGTGATGACCTTAGCCTCCTGCAACTTCTAAAATATATCATACATAGACTCTTGTAATGGAGTCCCACTATGCTGCG
Organism: Wollemia nobilis; assembly: GCA_028583015.1. Classification (NCBI taxonomy): domain Eukaryota; kingdom Viridiplantae; phylum Streptophyta; class Pinopsida; order Araucariales; family Araucariaceae; genus Wollemia; species Wollemia nobilis. Next base: position 999,260 of record JAQPPZ010001671.1, on the reverse strand, counting down.
ACTATTTTGGGCTCTTGCCCCGCATTGGTTTGCTTTGAGAATCCAATGGTTGAGTTGGCCGCATGGGCTTTTGCTTCCATCGAGGCTTTTCCTGTACTTGCATAGGAAGCGATTCATCCTCAGGCAAGGGTTGCTTTTGTAATTCCAGATTTTCAATCTGGTTCTTGATAAAATGCAATGCTTTATCTTGCTCATCCATTCGATGCTCCATCCATTCTAGATGGCTTAAAATGGATCGCAAGACTGACAAAGAATTCATATGTATTTCCAATGACTGATTCGAAATACCTTTGTCATTTGAAGGAAATAGAAAAGCGGATGCTATGGATCCATTAGGTAATTGCAAATCACCTATTTCCTTCACTTGAGTTGATGTGGATGCTTCTTGATGATACATTTCATCAATGTTATCCACATGCTCATGCATATGACTCAACTCAAGCTCTTGTTTCACTTCGTTGTGTTGAACTGTGTCACTTTTAGTACCCCCAATCTGATGTGAGGAACCTACTTGTTTGTGCTCTCGAGATGGTGCCATGAGAAATGAGTTAGGAGTGACTAATTTCAAAAATTTTGGCCCTGGCATTGTGAAAACACCACTGGGTTGCCCCATCTCCTACTTTATGTGATTAAGAATCACTTGATCATCTAGCCTAATGTCGACCATCCCCACAAACTCATGAGAAAACTCCACAACTGCATGCATCATGGGTACTTCATCAACATACTGAGGCTATTCTATTTCAGTTGTGATAACTGAACCTTCCTCATGCTCATACGATGTCTCCGGGATAGGATCCGTAGGTGGAGACTCGATGAAAAGCTGACCTAAATCTTCAGTGGACTCTATGGTGGGCAGCATCGTAATACTAGCCTCCATAAGCTCTTCATATTCACCATAGTCCTCGTAAGAACTATCTGGTGTCATGATGGATGAAGAGGGTGTGATACACTCGGGTGCATCCATGACCATGCTAGGTTCTTCCTCCTTGATAGGAGTGTGAAGATCCTCTAATGATACCTCCGAAGCGGCTGTGAGCAACTCCGTAAGGGCATTCATTAATCCTTCCCTGCTAAGTGGTGTCGAGAGTGCAGGGGTTGTAGGTGACTCCACAGGTGATAGCGATGGGGATGGCAATTCCAACACCGTCTGCGAAGCTGCATCCACACTTTGGATAGGCTCATCCAATTGAGCTTGCAGATGCATAGGCACCTCACCAGGTTCCCATGAGATTATCCTTAGGCTTATAATACTTGAAGGGATCTGGGTCCGCCTCAACTACATGAACTTCACCTCCATGGGTGTACTTAATGCACTGATGCACTATTGATGGTACGCACTCCATGGCTCTTATCCATGGTCTTCCAAGCAGTATATTATACTGTCTTGATCCCTCTAAAATGTAGCACAATGTAGGAATAATATTCTATCCCACCTCGATGGGGAGGACTATTGTGCCTACTGTAGGGGATTCCACATCATTAAAGGCTTGCAATATGAAATTTGTTTCCTTGATGTGAGAAAGTGGAATTTTGAGATGCTTGAATGCTGAGGTGGTAATGATATTAATCGATGATCCTGTATCCACCAACACTCGCTTATACGCAATTTGTTGTATCCTCGCTATGATATGCAATGGAGGATCAGATTCCCTGATAGGGACAGGTTTGACTTCCTGTTTATGGAAAGTAATCACAGGTTCCTTATATGGTGGAATAGATTGTATATGCCCCAAGGATTGTGATGACTTTTGAGTGTTGACACTACTCACCTATCGAACTTGACTACTCTCGACCTCACACTTATGCATGGGATCCCTAGATGTCTCTTTCTGTTGCTCTTCGATAACCCTAGGCATGTCTATCTATCTATAAGCATGGCTATCTACTTGCTTAAGTGGCAACTCTTGATGATGCACTAGGTGCGTCGCATTGACTTGTTGCCTGAACACTCTAGGTATGAGCTTCTTTTTAGGAATTACCTCACATGATTGTTCTTCATGTGCTTTCTATTGGTAAATCCTCTCTTCACACCATTGGAGCTCATCCAACCTTTTTTGATGCACTCTCTTTCTCTCTGTGGACTCACGCTCTAGGCGCTTACGCTGACGGTGCGCTTCCTCCAATTGGTCTTGGAGTAGTTGCCTCTCATGGGCTGCATGAGACTCAGATTCCCTATAGGATTGACTCATGGAGTATGATCCATGACTCTCTATCTCCCTAGATGGAGACCTAGTGACTTGGGTTCTCACCATATGTGAAGAAACCCCATGATCTGTATGGGTGAACCCCCTACGTGATGAAGGGAGCTCACGATGACTCTTAGAATGTCACGCTTGGAGGATTGGATCCTCAGGTGCACAATGAGTGCGACGCCTAGCAAGGAGGTGTACGAGGTTTGAAATATCCTTAGGAGAACATTGGGAGCGTTCAAAGCCCCTCCATGAACTCTCCAACTCATTAGCTCGTGATTGAGCTCTATCATGCCTAGTCATCATGATGAACCGACTAAACAAGACTCGAGAGGTTTCCTCTCTTACTAAAAATTGTGGCCTCAAGGAGGGCCTTATCTTGATGAATTAAGCAATAAAGAAGCATACAAAGTAAACAATGTGATTATCTCCTTTATATTTTAAAATTTGAGCCCTAAACTATTTGATGTGTTTTCAATATGTGTTGTATCAGTTGTAGAAACTCTTATCATGTTTTGCAAAAGTTGATGTTATACTCAAATTGTTCAAAGGTTTTCACCTATATACTCACACAAGCTGAATATGGGAGTGAAGTCCATACTCAACGAGGTAGCATAGGTACTACCAACCCTCACCCAGCACACCGTGTGCAATGATACACCCTTTCGAAGATGAGTGTGTGCTATTTTGCATGGATAGGACAGTTCTTGGGTCAGCCTTGGCCATGAGCGGGTCCCGATAATACAATTTCAAATGAGCCAACCAAGTGGTAATGACATCCACTGTTGGTCTCAATAAAATGGGTTGGATGTGAGAGCCCAATGCCACTGATGTTTAAATGAAATGTGGTGTGTGTGGTTCCTTTTAATGTACATAAAATAAATGCATCATATAGCACACATGCTCATTTTCTAAATGCTATGCAAATGAAAGACGTTTCAAATTTAGAAAATGCAAGCTACTCTAGATGCTCTTTAAGACTATGCACATTATGATGCTAAATGGCCACTAATCGGGCCTCACACATGCAAACCATCAACACATCTCTATCAAGCACATTGTAGCCTAGGGCAGACTACAATCAGAGGTCCGATGTTCCCAGCAACACCTTTCTATGGAAAGCAAAGTACGAAAGCAAACTAGGACAATTGATTTACCATTTTTTTTAGTTCTTTTCCTAATTTGCGTTCGAATTAGACCTACTATAAAAACACAGAGAACAGAAAAGTGATAGAGGTCTAGAAATAGGACCTACCTCATGTCCTGCACTATCTAAAATTTTGAAATTGGTTGTCTGTGTTGTCAGTAGGAAACCATAGGTCTGACCTATGGTTCTGATTGTAAACCATGCCTTGTACCTACGGTTCAGTTTTTGGGACATAGTTGATAGCTACGGTTTGTACCTACAAATGCAAAAAGCAACAAAGCATAGTCAGATCCTAAAAATATGGGGTGCCACCATGATCGCCTCTGTAACCACCAGAAAGGGTCACACCCGATGGCATATCCTATTGTGATAAATGGTAAAATATAGCATGCATACAAGAAAATAAAATTGACAACAAATGAAACAAGAAAGAAAACACTTTATTCCATTGTATTCAAAGCCAAAATCCAATTACAAGTACGTCCCTCTTAGGGATATTCATTTTGATACAATATTACAATAGGAGTGCACAATTGTTTTCCCTCTTAAGGGTAGGTGTGATTTCCAAATGCCTTTCAGAATGGCACGAACTGCTCTAGGGTGGAGGTGCCCTCTTCTTCGCGATGGGGAAGGAACTTGATGGTTTGCTCTCCTTTGAAACTGTTCCCTGTGGTCAAGAAACAACACAAGAATGTCAAAAATATAGGCAACCTCTCATGATGAGGCCCTTTTAGGTAAATTGCATAATGACACCATTAACATGCATAATCAAGAAAACGTAAAGAATGCTTCTAAGCTATGCAAAGTGAATCAAGATTCATGTAATAGCATAAAGGAAAGTAGCAGCTACACTATGCATGGATCAGATATAGAAAATGAAGCATAAACATGCATAAAGAAAGCATTTAAGTCCTAATTGAAGCATAAACATAAGATGTAAATCTAACCTAATTCTATGGTCAAAAGTCTTCTAAAATGCTATTAAACCATAAAAACAACTAATCTAACCTAATTAGCTGGACAAAAATGGAAATAGGAAGGTGGTTATACCTCTACTGCAAATCGTAGCTCTGGTGCATGGTCTACACTATAAACCATGGCTGACAGCCATGGTTAGCACTCTGATAGGCTTACCCTCAATTCCAAGGGCAGTGGGCTTAACCTCCTTGTCCAATTGATGTTCAAGGGTCACCTTCGGTGTCCTTCTGATAGGTTTGGTGATCGAATCACTGTGATGGGCCTTCATTTGCCTGGATTTGTATTTCTTGATCCTCCTAGGCTCCTAGAACTTCCATGGCAAACTGATCATTGGATGAATAGCAAAGTAGCCTTCGAATGCACAAATTTAGTATGCAATCCGATAGGGCTTCACTGCTCACTTGATCACTTCACACTCACTCGATAATTCGTCAACGCTTCGCTATACAAATCATCTATATCTCTTCATCTCTTTCTCCCCATTTTGGAGGGGGTATTTATAGGATGCCCTAGGACTTGGGGTGGCTTCTTGGAGAAGCCAAGATCAAGAAGGGGTGGTTAGGATAGTTGGAATGGAAGCTTCTATCCCTCCATTAACCACCTTCTTCTAGATCCAATGGTCGTTTCAACCGATTTGGCTCGGATTGAAGGCCAACTGAACTTTAGTTAAGACTACAGGTCACAGCTATGGTCTAGACTACAAACCATAGGTCTTAGCCATGGTTAAGCTATAAACCATAGGTCTGGGCTATGGTTCAGACTGATTAGGCCAAGGAGCCCAAATTGAGTGGTTAGAACCACTGCTCTATCTTGGAGTCTATCCAAGATCTTCCATATGGTCTTGTAGCATGTCCATATGAGTAGTCACCCTCGACATGACATGTTTTAGGTTTCTACAGGGTGTTTCACCCGCTCCTCCCAAATTTGAAAGAGATTTAAGTATCGAGATAAAGGTTATTTTAAAAATTAATATCGGGATAGAAAATAATCCCCGCATGGTTAAAATTGGGACTGATTTAAATATAGAAGAACGAATTAAATATACAAAACTTCTTATATAATACCATAATATCTTTGCTTGGACATACGTAGATATGCCAGGCCTAGACCCTTCTGTGGTTATGCACCACTTAGTGGTTCATCCTGATGCTAAACCTATCAAACAAAAACTTAGTAAAATGCATCCTAAAGTAGCCTTATTGGTTAAAAATGAATTACAAAAACTCTTGGATGTAAATTTCATTCAAGCTATAGATTATTCTAACTGGATATCCAATATTGTTCCAGTAACCAAAAAAGAGGCTACTAAAATCAGAGTTTGTACTGATTTTAGGGACATCAATGTTGCATGTCCTAAATATGACTTTCCCCTTCCTAATATGGATCAAATTATTGATTTCATGATGAGATGTGGAATGTTATCACTCATGGATGGATTTTCAGGATACAATCAAATTCGTATAGCACTAGAAGATCAACCTAAAACTACCTTCATTACACCTTGGGGGACTTTCTGTTGGAAAGTAATGCCCTTCGACCTAAAGAATGCAAGGGACAACTTACCAATGAGCTATGATGTATGTATTTCATGATATGATGTATGACATCCTACATGATTATGTGGATGACATCATAGCTCGATCTATAAAACAAGAATATCATATCCCTGATTTACAATGAGTCTTTGATAGACTCCATGAATATAAAGTCCGATTGAATCCAGACAAATGTGTGTTTGGAGTAAAATCGGGTAAGTTATTAGGTTTTATAGTTTCTATGCATGGTATAGAAATAGACCCTATTAAAATTAAGGCTATCGTTGATATGCCACCACCCAAAAACTTAATGAAACTCAAGAGTCTACAGGGTAAGCTCCAGTCCATCCATCATTTCATTGATAAATTGGTAGATAAATGTAAACCTTTTCTTAGGTTTCTTAAGAAAGACACTCCTTTCTTATGGGATAAAAAATTTCAAGAAGCTTTTGAAACTCTTAAGACATATCTTCTTACTCCACCAGTGCTTGTTCCACCTAGGCCAGAACACCCTTTCATTTTATATATCTTTTCCTTAGAACTTGCGTTAGGAGCAATGCTAGCACAACATGATGAGGATAAGAAAGAGCGAGCCATTTACTACATAAGTAGAACTTTAATAAGCTATGAAACTCATTACACACCTCTAGAAAAACTCTATTTAGCTATTGTGTTTTCTACACAAAAACTATGTCACTATATGCTTAGCCAAAAAACTTATGCTATCGTGAAATTTGATCCATTGCGATATTTGATGAGTAGACCCTATTTATTAGGACGAGCAGCAAAATGGGTTCTCGCTTTAAGTGAGTTTGACCTAACCTTTATTGGGCAGAAATCCATTAAAGGGTAAGTCATAGCAGACCAACTCACCACTGCCCCTCTTGAATCTACTCACCCCTTGATGATAGAATTCCTTGATGAATGTCTTAATCTAGATAGTGATTCCTTGGAATCATGGTCTCTATTTTTTTATGGAGCCCATTGTATGAGTGGTGTAGGTGTAGGTATCATATTGGTATCCCCACAAAAGCAACTTATCCCATTATCCTTTAAGATTCAATTTACTTACACAAATAATACAACAGAATATGAAGCTTTAATCCTTGGGTTACGAGTAGCTTTAGCCTTAGATATTAAAGTATTATCCATTTTTGGAGACTCACAACTCATGGTGAATCAAGTTAATGATATTTATCAAACCCGAGATGAGAAACTCCATCCTTATAAATAATATATTTTAAAACTTATTTCTTTATTTGAGAAGGTTACTATAGAAGCTATCCCATGCACCAGTAATCATTCTATGGATGCTATGGCAACAATTGCTTCCCTTATCCCTTTGGAGTTGGATGACGATCATGCTACTATCATCATTCATCAAATCTGAGAACCCGCATCATTAGAGTCATGTCTAGAACCCTTATATGTATTCACAATTGAAGAAGCATTTTTAGAACCATGGTATGGAGATATTTTAAAATTTCTCCAAGATGGATCATTCCCAGATGGCCTAGATAGGAATCAACGATGATCATTGCATAAGCGAGTTGTCTCCTTTGTAATCATCGGAGGTACTTTGTATAAAATATCCTTCGAAGGTATCCTCTTATGATACCTCAACCTCAATGAATCCAAAAGATCTCTAAACGAGGTCCATGATGGATCTTGCGGAGGTCATTTTAGTGGGGGTGCTATAGCCAAAAAGCTCCTATGAATGGGATACTTTTGGCCCTCCATGGAAAAATATGCCCATGAATATGTACGTAAATGTGAAAAATGTCAAAAGCATGCAAACCTTGTTCATGCTCCTTCCCAAGAGCTTCAAGCTAGTTCTTCCCCATGGCCTTTCTCAAAATGGGGCCTAGACATCATTGGAAAAATCAACCCAATTTCTTCAGATGGCCATAAATTTATTATTACAACAACTGAGTATTTTACAAAATGGGTAGAAGCTATGCCATTGGCTTCTTACATGGGAACCTAGGTCTCTAAATTTATTTTTAATCAAATTATATGTAGAGTTGGGATTCCATATACGCTTATTTCAGATAATGGAACTTGTTTCAAAAATAAAGACATCAAAAAGCTTTGTGCAAAATATAAAATTCAGCATAGATGGTCTACTCCTTATTATCCGCAAGAAAATGGTCAAGCTGAAGCATCAAATAAAACTTTAATTAAGATCTTAAAAATATTGGTTAATAAATCAGGATGAGATTGGCATACCCAATTATATCCAACATTATGGGCTTATCGAACTAGTGTTCAAACCCCTACAGGTGCTTCTCCCTTTGTCTTGGTTTATGGTACTGAAGTTGTTTTTCCTTTTGAGTTGGAAGTACCTTCCTTAGCTCTCTTACTTCAAGATGCTAAAGTAGGAGATGAATATCATGCTGGACGATTAAGCCAATTGGAATTACTAGATGAAAAGCGTATAAATGCTTTAGAGCACCTTCGCTCATATCAAGATAAACTCAAAATATCATATTCTAAGAAATTTCATACTCGATATTTTGAGATTGGCGATCTAGTTCTTAAAGAAAATAAAAAAATACAAATGCTCGAACTGATTTAAAAGGAAAATTCCAACCAAATTGGTTAGGACCATTTATCATCACTACAAAATTTGGATCTGGTGCATATCGATTGGCAACTTTAGATGAAAAATATCTTAAGGAACCCATGAACATAATGCACCTAAAAAGATACTATGCATAAAGTTAACAAGTCTCATCATTGTATATAATTGTTAATATTGTACATACATTTCTTGCATTTTCACTTCATCATCACATATAAATCATTTTTCATTTAGTTGCATTTACCTATGCATTTTTCAAAAATAAAATGGTGATCCAATTACATATGCCATATAGTCACATCCAGTTAACATCCTACTTTAATATTAAACCGATGTTGTCAAAATTCATAGTTAATTTTGGTTTACTTTGGAAGAATTCAAATATTATCTTGAACCACTCACAGAACTCACATTTTAATAAAATCTTGATTTTTAGTATTGATTATAAATCTCTCTTGAACCAAAATCACTATTGCTTCACTAAATAAATTTTGAAGTTTTGGGAACTGATCCTGCCACTTTTTGAACCAAGAATCACATACACATCTTAAAAATGATTTTGTACAAGGAAAGATGATGCTACATAGTAGTCCTAACTCCTTAAGCGAAATGTTTTCCTTGCTATCCTATTATGCGCATGGTATAGAATACTGAGAATTGGCAAAAGGACAAGCTCCCTCCTACCCAAATAAAATCCCTTGCTCTTTGTCTAAATTGAGCAAAGTATCCCTTGAAAAAAAAAAAGCAAAAAACAAAAGAAAAATAGTCTTTACTACAAAGCAATAAAATCCCCTTGTTCAAAACAAAAAAAATGAACAAGAATCCCTACTCAAAGAAATCAAAATAAAAGAAGGGGGTAATGAGCTTGAATCCCTAGAATTCCTCAGTTATTTGAATACCATGGGGTGATCCTCATTATAGGTTAGGTGGCATCAATCTTACTTGGAAATGGTGGTATCCTTATGCGTGGTGACATGTCTGTCACATTAGCGACCTTCTTTTGTATAGACCAATGTCATCTTGTGGATTAGCTAGCTTTTGGTAGCTTGTATTACCTAGTAGATAAGTCCAACTGAATGCATACAATCATGGTAAATGAATACATCTTTTGCACACACATTGGTTCTTAAAATTGGCTTGCATCATTACCTTACTCAAAATTGGTAAATGAATTTCATAAGCACACACATTTGATCCTTGAGATATTTTGTATCATAATTAAGGTCAAGATGGAAAATGAATACACAAATCACACACTGGTTCTTGATAAATTTGAGTTCATCCTAGAAATGACCAAAATTTTCCTTGAAGTTTGATTAGCAAACGTCATTATTTCATCATGGATTTGTATGATTGTTAGCATATGCAATTGGTCCTAAAAAATATTTAATCTTGTATTTTCATACCTATCACTTAGCATAAATATGTCAATTTTACTATATTGCATGATTGCTTATCATTTACAAAACTTGCATTTGATCATACATAATCATTTTCTCATGTAGCTACATATCGACTTCATGATGATGGCATGAGATAATCCTAATAAAATATTTCTAATTCCCTCACATCAGAAATCTTATGCCTAGCGCAAGTCCTTTATCCAAATTTGTCATGCTTAATTACTATCATTGCAAAATACTTCTTTTAAGATTAAAACAAAATTAATCTTAAAAACACACACATTACTTATCATCAACTACATCACTTTCAATCAAAAAATTCAAAATACTTTTGGATCATAACCCTTCACTATCAGCATAACATCAAAACCTCACACAAGATCCACTTCATGACTAAAGCGAGCAAATAGCCTCCATAAACAGTCATATACAAGCACACATCTTCGAGGTATTATTGTTGATTGATCAAAATCATAAGGGTATATTTCCCAAAATAATATTTTTTCCATAGACAACTCAATCACACTATACTACAAACATCAATTACATCAAATCACACTTTACTTTTCTACAATGATATCTTGATTAAAGCATGAGAAAAAGTACATCAAAAACCATAAAACATGACTAAAAGCATGATTATGTAGATCATAAAAAATAAATTATATTACACATCCACACATAAACATCAACACATCAGATAAGCAATAGACATATGTATATATATATATATATATATATATATATATATATCATCAAAAAATACAATAGGATACAAAAATAGTCGATTGATATACCACAATCATAAAATTGGTATACTCAATCACTAGGGGGTACACCACAAAATCCAACTTAGTGTATCATCCCCTAGAACCCCTAGAACTCTGGGTGTCATCACCTGGAGGCTATCTAGGCTCACAAAACTAAGGAACCCCAGACACTAAAACTGATCTAGAGTGACTCAAAGCCGCTAACTCCAAGGGCAATGAAGCTCTCTGACCCTCAGACACTGCCTAAAAATATAATATCTGATAAAAATTCATTTGTTGTGTCTCTAAGGTAGCCTCTACTTATGCTGCCATCAAGGCACCCTACAACGCACTACTCCCTGAGGATTGGCCGAAATCCATGCTCCTCGTATGATGCAATCATGACACTATCTACCATGATGACCCATGTCCCTACATCCTAGCCAATTGAGCCTGAGCCTGGCTCAATAAAGACTATGCCTGAGAGAGTTATCTCTCTAATAATTAGATACGACTCACTTGAGTGGTAATCTAACTCCTTAGACCATCATTCTCTACTCGTAAAGTAGCCATATCTTTGATGTTGCTTAACTCTCCTACCTCTATAGCCATGCCCTTCTCAAGAAATTTTGGTTGTAGTGTAGTAAGTGTCTCCTGTTGTGAGCCTCCCTCTTGCTGGCATCATCCTCTCTCTCCCTCGATCTTGAGAGTCCACCGAGTATTCCCTTGTGGCTACAATCCTCCTCTCGTCTAAGGCCCCTCTCTCCATGGAAACCTCTATCTTTGCCTCTCCCCCTCCAATCTAGCTAATCATCACCTAGCTACCTCTCAAAATGCCTCTTGTACCTGACCAACTATGCCTCTCTCTCGAGTGATCCTCATGGGACATATACTAGCATACCAGGTAGTATAGCCATCCACCACCCCTACATCATCACCTTCTGCAAGAGCGACTACTACATCATCCTCATCTACCTCAACAAACCTATTGAGATCCGGCACCCCACTAGTGGTCGTCGAATCTTGCACAACCCGAGAATAAGTAAAATCTTGAACCTCAGGAATCACTTGTACCAACCCAAACTGATAGAGCACCCGATCTACCTAGTGTAGCTCTATCTCCCCTCTCTCCATACAGAGCCATCATACTTGCCTCACATGAGCTAGCTCCACTCTGTCATCCTCCCATCCATGGTGCCCTCTCCAAGGTCTCCAACAAATTTGTACCATGGTCAACTCATCAATAGTCCATATGGCCTCCTCTAGGCCACCCCTCCTCCTCACTCAACCAACCAATGGACCCCAATGAAATACTATAGGTTGTCCATCCTCTACATCTTGAAGAGGAAATCTTATCGATCTCCTCACTATGATGTGCTCCTAGCACCATACCTGAAGGAAGGATGTAAGCACCAAGCTAGTGCCTTTCTTGTACACGACCCTAAATAAGGTGTGGTACAAGCAACACATAATATAGGGGCCCCAAGAAAACTATATACGAGTATCCTACATGTCCACTATGACCTCTACCAACCCCCACGACAAGTTTCGACCACTCTGGTGACACACTAGAAGCCCTCCTACTATCTCTACCAATACCACTATCAAGGTAGACACCCCATCCACTACAATAAGTCCCTCTATATCGACTCTGCTTTGCTCAATAGGAAATTATGGATCTCCCATAAATCTTTGCATAGCCTGATCCTAAGCCAGGGAATAGTACACAAATTGTTCTCTAATATGTAATATGAGGATCTTCCACACATCCTCCAAAGTAGGGGCCATCTCCCCCGTCGATAACCAGAAAGTCAATGAGCTTGGATACCATCACTCGACCAAAGTAGTGAGTTGACTATAGTCTACCTCTATATGTGGTATTTCAACCATGTGATTAAGCCCTACCACTATCAGAGTACTCTTCTCATCCATGCTAAGAGCTCGAACACGATCCTCAAAATCGGTGTGTCACCCCTTGTGACCCTTAAGCGATCCTCATTGCACAATAAAAAATAAATAAAAAATTACTTATAAAAACTACAAAAAAAAAATTATTAAAAAATTTAACATTTTTAGTATAAAATTTAGACTTAAAGCACAAATTCAAATGCACAAAAATGAATTTGTACAATCGAATTTGCAAAATCAGACCTATTATGAATAAAAATAAAATGTATGAATCCATCGAAAAACGTTCGAATTTATCAATTTGGATGTATTTTTTGATGAATTCAGATGTCCAAATTTGTCACGATGATCCAAATTCATCGCTACAACCGCACGATGGTAGGCCACATCCAAAAATAAAAAAATCCTAAATATAAACCAAATAATTTCAAACAAGAAGTGATAAAATCACTTACCCTGATGTTCCCACCATTTCCATCATTCCTAGCTCAAACTCTGTCCGCCCGATGTATCGTGGTAGCCATTTATCCATTTTTTCTCTAGAGAAAAATTCGCTAAAACTAAAAGTAAAAATGAATTAGGGTTTTTTGCCCTAATTTCTATTTTATACTCTTTTTACCCCTTTTTCTTCAAATTTCAAGTTTTGCAATAAATTGTAAATTTCTTACAAAAATCGAAGGGGGTATCCACGATAATAAACATAAAAAAAAAAAATTGAACAATTTTGATTTTTTCACAACATAACATCCCTTTTCGCTACATCTTTCTTTTAATGCATTTATTGTTCATAAATGCACCAAAGAGGGGGAAAAATGTAGTCGTTGAATTTTGACACACTTAAAAATTCCTAATTCTTATTAAAACATCCTAATCATCCTAACAACATGAAACTCACCCTCAAATACCCTTGCCTTGATATTCGTGCCAAAAAATGGAAAAATAACTTAATTTCCCCCTTTACGATAAATTTGGACAATCCCAATGAATTTAAACGCATCCGATAAAATCGAACGCATCTAAATTTATCCAAATCCCACGTGCACCTAATTTAGGCACCCAGTTGGATTTTGAACCTAATATGGGCATCACCAGATTCCCAATAATTTTGGATGATCCACTAAAATCGGACGGATCTGAATTTGTCTAAATGGAGCCAAAACCTAATTTGGCTTAACAACCCAACCTAATCTCACCAACCTACCTGATTCTTCAAATTGTAGCAACCATTTAAACCCCCAACCTCACATTAAATAGGTTGGATGGTGATATTTGCAAAAAGGCTTGGATTGAAGAAGGAGACTTTTGGAGCTTTTTTGTAGGTTGCAGTGAAGAACTTTGTCATTTGATCACCATTCAAGGAGTGCACAGACATGGAGATATTTTCAACATATACAAATTTGGTTTATACTTAGTTATTATTTGAGTTTTTGCATCATTTGTATAAATTTGGATGCATTCAAATTTGTCATTTTGCATCCAATTTTATTCTTTGTTTTGCAGAACTAGTCGTTGGATTATTTCAGCTCCAACTAAAATCGTACACAACATCTGAAATCATACATTGCATCTGAATGCATACCAGTGGCCCATTGGGGGTAAAATTTTGATTTTTAGGTCATTAATTGCTTTATATTTGCATTACATTCTATTTATTATTCTAGTATTTTACTGCATCTTGTTGTTATCATTAGATCTACTGCATTTAGAATCATATGTTTCATGTTCAAATAATTAATCTTTCATTCTCTTTACGATTGGCTAAAATAACTAAGGGGATTTGACTATCACAAACCATGATCTATTGTGGCCTATGCAGATCCCCCATCCCTAATTTCAAAATCTAGTGTTATTTCATGCAATTGTAGGTTTCTAACAAGTTCGTATGCAATCGAATTCATCTGACGAATTCGGTCATCCGAATTCATCCTGTTTGCGTCCGAATTCATCCTACAAATCTGATTTCATCCCAAAGCAAACATCCGGATCAGGTAAGGACTTAAACCTATTTCTTTGTACTTGGATTTATATTTTTCTGTCTCATAGGCATCTATCTTAATTAAAAGAAAAGCAAAAAATTTCAAAAACATAGGTTTTATTATATCTCTTCACATGCAAAACATAAAAATACAAAAAGAAAACATGTTGACATAAACAAAACCTTTGCATCTTAGTTAAAATTTGTAAAGCTTTCTAGATAGCTTTGTATGCTTTGTCTTCATTTAAAATTGAATTGCATATAGCTAGGTAGAAATTGCATTTTGGCCAAACCCTAGGTGTATGCTTTCAAAACAAAGAAAAAAAACACATCAAACTACTACCTCACCTAGGCATGGAAACCGCCATAGCAAGTGTTTCCTAGTGAACCCACCCAATTCGTCGACAAACACCAAGGAGAGCGCAACTCAAGCACTTCTCGTTCGAGGTGTAGATCCTTCATTTTCCCTCCCCCTTTTAGGCATGGATCCATTAGCCTGGGAGAAAGGGGTGCGAAATTTTGGGCCTACAATAAGAATCTCACAAAATTCACTGGTAGCAGAACACAAAAAAATGAACTTAATTTAAGTAAGTTATAGTGTGTTACAGGCAAGCGAGATCACAAAATTACCAAATGGTGGTGCAAGATAGATAATTACATAGATGAATTCAGATTTTAATTATTCGTAGCAACTCCTTTTTCACTTAGCAATTTGGTTCATACCACTTACACACAGATAAAGGATGCACAAACGATATCCACAGTAGTTCTCCCAGGATATATTATTAATTCACTTTGTTAAGACAAAAATATTTTGGTGAGATTAAAAATATTTCTGGATAATTTTTTTTTTAATTTCACTAGGGACGTTTATCCCACATGGTCAAGGTTGAAGTGCAAGTGTACCTTATATACACACATACACCAATTTCTTATCATGTTCCCTTGTCCATGTTGTCGAGTTGTCCACTGCCATTTCATCTTCCACCATTTTTTGACCACTTACCTTCCACGTGTGGTTGATCGCTTCCTTGTTTTCTACCTCCTTATTGTCTATTCTAGTCCCCTTTTTGTTTGCCTACCCACCATGTGTATTTCATCCCACTTCACATTTGTCCTTGCCACCTAAGCTCCTATGATCCATCGAACCTCCCCTTCCCATGTGTCCATACATAGTTAGCCCAAGTCTTACCCTTTCATAATTAGTCAATCCTCCCCTTCTCATGTGTCCTTACATGGTTATTCCAAGTCTTATCCTTTCACAATTCTTCGATCCTCCCCTTCTTGTGTGTCCTTACATAGTTAATCCAAGTCTCACCCTTCAATGATCCATCATTCCTCCCCTTCCTATGTGTCCTTACATGGTTATTCCAAGTCTCACCTTTCCTATTTGCTACTATCTTTAGTCGATCAGTTTAGTTCATGTCTTAGTCTTCCATCCCTCTGTGTCCACGTGTCCCCTGCTACCATATGTTCACTCACTTTACCTATCCTCCATGTCTTCCCCAAACCATCGTTCCATACCTCAAATTCATCCATTCTATCCATATTCTCTCACTTATTCCATTATTACCAAATTAAGTTGGCACAAAAAATATTTCTTTCAAATTGAATTCAATTGGCGACAATTCTTACTCAACAAAAAAAATTTCAAAGGAATGGTTGCTCAAAAAATTACAAACAAAATGTTGCTTCAATTTTTTTTGCAAACAACTTTTTGATGAGAAATTGCTTACAAAGTCGTAAAACTTTGTCATCAAAAATTGATAACAAATTTCTAACGATCAATTTTTAATGACAAATTGCGACGAATTTTTTTCTACAAAATTTTGATGACAACTTTTTAGCAACTTTTGTTGATGACTTTTCGCGATGGTTTTTGTGATGATTTTCAACGCTTTTTGTGACACCTTTTCACCAAATGACTACAAAAATGGCCAATGAAAGCATATATCAAGACCCCAACCTACTTTTGTAGATTAATCTCACCAACCTACGTCAAATCACTTCAGTGTGTGCATATCAAACTCAGTTCAAGGATCTCATCAATCGCACCATAGGGTTAGATGAATCATTTCTCATAAGTTGCTTTGTCAGTGGATTAAAGAAAGAAATTAAGGAGGTGGATATGTTCAATACCCACACCTTAATATAGACCTTTGGATTAGCTTTGTTAGCCAAAGATAAATTCAATGCTCAACGTCGATTAGGAAAAACACCTATTGGGAGATCACAAACTGCTTACACTGCCCCAAAACCTAACCTACCCTTATTGATTAAGTACCTCAATCTAGAAGAAATGGAGGCACGTCAAGTGAAAGATCTCTATGATAATTGTCATAAGAAATTTGGACCCCACCATAAATGTGCTACACAAACATTATATTTATTGAATATAGTTGATCCTTGTCATTCCATAAAGAGATAAAATGATGTAGATATGCAATAAGTGACCGAAACACCTAATCATAGCCATGAATACAATGAGGTTTATGTGCAAGAAGTGACTGAAGCACCTGATCACAAAAATGAAGAAATCCTCAAAATTTCCTCCAATGCTCTCACAGTTTTTCCTCCTCCAAAAACCATGAAATTTCAAGGGTCCTTAAAACATCAAAATTTATGGTGCTCCTTGACTCAGGAAGTACTCATAATTTCATTGATCCATGCATGGTAAAAAAGGCTAATTGTTATATACAACATTGTCATAGCTTTTAGATGGTGATTGGTACTGGGGAACATATTACCTATCAAGGGAAGTATGACAATATCAAGATCACCACCGGCAACTACCACATGAAAAGTGACATATATGTGCTTTCATTAAGTGAAACTGATATTATTTTATGGGCTCAATGGGTGTGAATGCTCAGGGTAATACTCTGGAACTTTGCAAACTTATGGATACAATTCAAAGTTGGTGACCAAACATACACTCTGCATCGACTACCCATGGATTACTCACAAATAGTGAGTTCTCACCACATAGAAAAACCTATTCAAAAATGAGATAGAAAAGTGAATGCACACTTATCCTCCATTCAATCTCCAAGGGAACAACAAGATGATATGGTAGAAATACCATCACCTTGAACACGTCCTTCTGAAGTATTTAAATAACCCCAAGGATTACCCCTCCACCATCATCATGATCCTACTATTCTTCCTGGAAATCCACCACTAAATATTCAACCTTCAAGATATCCCTACATATGGAAAAGTGACATTAAAATTATGCAAGAACTTGTGTAAATGCTACATGGAAAGTGCTTCATCAATTTCAACAACAATTTACTTCATCCCAACTTTGAGGACAAAGCTTCTTTCTAAAAAGGGTGGCATGTTAGGATCCCATATCCTAACACTATTTATTTATTAAATATTATTATTCATTTAATTAATTATTATCTAAAGTCATAATGTGAATAGTCACATCTCTTCGTCAACGTAACCCTAGGTTAAATATAAATATTAGGGAGAGGCATAGAACTCATCATCCAAGAAGAATAAAAGTATTTTTTAATATTTCAAGTAGGGATCCCCCTATAGTGGCAATGATGGAGCCCCCTATAGCGTAAAAGCGATTACAAGGGAGCCCCCTTTGAGTGTCCTGTGATTACATATTTATTAATTTATATATTAAATTTGCAACAGGATATCTTGGATCCTTACAGCCTTTGTGGCTACCAAGGAAGTGGCTTCAAATTAGGTTTTTAGTGGAGGATAGTAGCCAAGATGAGATGAACCTATTGTTTCAAGAGTTGGATGTATGGGAGGAGTAGCACAACAATATGGAGAAGAAGAATTGTGCAAAAGTGGACACAAGAGACACTCATTATTATATATGTAGATGATAATATATAGACTACAATAGATGTGGTGGAGGCATCACCACTATTTGAGGAATTACCAAAAGAGGAGAATTTTTTGGTAATATTTTGATGCCAATGAATGTGGATATGCTAGAAATATATACCATAATATTGTTAAGATAATTTGCAAACAATGTGTTGAAATGTGGTTCACCTTCACTAGACAAGACACCACAATTTGAGCTCACATATATAGCCATGTAGGCCACAACACCATATTCATCTATGCCATAGCAGATAAGAGAGAAAGGGAAGTAACTTGTATCATAGTACAATTTATGGCAAAGGGTGATACTAGTCATCTAGTTGACAATGAACTGATAAAGGCAAGGAGATGGTGGATACGATCAAAAAGCATATTTATGGAAAAGGAGTTGCATTATTAGAGATTCATGAGAGAAAGGAAACCAAATAAAATATCAAACTAAAAGGCCAAGGTGGAGATGATATTAAGAAAACAACTACCAAGGATGATATAGAGGACAAGCTAGTGCAAGAAGAAGTGAGTGAGCATTTCATGATAGAAGTGCCTAACTTGAGGTAGCCTCTAGTTCATGGTAAAAATATTAATGAATAGCTTGATATATTTTTCAAGAAGATTATTGTGTTATTTTATAGGATCTAAAGTGAGTTTTACATGGCTTGTGTTTGAAACTAACAACTATAGCAATTGAGGATGGAAGTAGAATTGGGAAAACTAGTGAGTTATGCTTAAGATGAGTGAAAGAAGTGGTTGAGAAACTACCAAAAGTAATTCTAGTCATATATCAACACCCACTATGAGTATATCTTGATGAGGGAATTATAACACCATATCCTAAATCTCCAAGTGTCAAGAGAGTGAAGTTGGCACCTGAGTTAGTGAAGTCATATGCTAGAATGAACGTCTTGACATATATGTTCAATGGTTAGCAAAAAGGTTGAAGATATTTTAGTAGATGATTTACAATTTGAATTTTAAGGAGGAAGAACAAACTAACCAACTATAATTGGTGGAAGGACAACTTTGGCAAGTGCAATAGGATATCAAAGCATAACTAGTAGTGTTGAAAATATATATGGAAAGCATGAAGCAAGTGCAAGAACAACAAGATTAGTTGATAGGATACTTGAATTCAAAGTGTACAATGAGGGAGAAAACTCTAAATGCAAATATGTAAGATATTGCTTATCAAGATAAAATACTTACTAAGTGATATGAGAAACTGACAATAGCTACAAGAAAAGAAGTTGAAGCAACAAAATGATAGGTTGAATTGAAGGCACAAGTGATGTTATTTAAACAAAAATCACATCATTATGGATTCTAACAAGCTTATTTCAGGCCTATGCAAAGTTTTTTGAGGGATAAACCATGTTCTTAAATTTAAATATCGATATCTAGAAGTACATGTTCTAATACCTCATCCTCAACACAGTCAAACCCCTTAAGAGCAGCAACACTAGTTGATGAGGAAGTCGACCAATCTAGAGAGAGGGTAGATGTAGAGCTAGTTCTAATTTACCACCTTAAATTTAGAAATAGAAATAAGTGCACTATAATTCAAGTACACACACACTAATATTTTTATATAGTTTTATGTCATAAAGTAGTGATGTAATATTTCATAAATAATGTGTAATGTTGAGTGAAGTGTTAGTTATGTATGAATAAGTCATTTGTTGTGATTTATCTTGTAGTTGGAAATGAAAAGAAATGTAAATGCATGACAAACATAATGTGAGTCGATGAGGTATTAGATTTATATTTGATAAGAACTACTTTTCTATAATTTTAAATAGAACCCTCCATTCATTTGAGCAGGTAGCTCTTATACATACACATTGGGTACATAAGGGAGACAATGTGCAAGCTAGAGAGAGCACATACATTGTAGATATTATAAGAAAATAAAATATTTGGGAGTTCATACATACAACCATAGTTGTAATACATAAATGTATATTTATTAATACCAATAACACCATTCAATCATTTTTAATGGTATATTTATTGTTAGCTTTTGATGCAACATGTAATGGGAGATGACACACAAGATGCAAAAAAAAATAGCATAAAGTAAATCTGCGAGATGACTAAAAATTAATATATATATAAATGATGGAGATGTTTACAAAAATAGCTCTGGAGGAAATGAACACTCCATGAATAGAGCTACTACTCAAGAATGGGCATTGAGCATATTACAGCCCACCAGATTACATTACAATGCTACATCATATCACTCTGACTCTATATGCAACTCTATGTTTGTTTCTCTCTATCCATCTCTATATGACTCTATTTATATGATCTATACCTATGGCCCTTTATATAGGAAATAGGTTCCTTGGCCAACACTCTACCTAGATGTGCAAGGGACAACTTGCACATATACAACTTGCACTTTGACACTTGTGCAGTTATTACATTGCATGAAGTAACTAGATAACTTCCCCCTAAAGTAATCTAATGTCCTAAGTATGTACCAAGGTAAAGGTACATTTACATGATCCAAATGATGTAATAGACTCTATTTCTAACACCCCCTGTATTACATTATTTGGATATTGAAGACTTTAGTCTTCAATGTGGATCTTCATAGATTCCTTGAGATTCTGAATCTTCTTCTCTGTCTTCTGCAACCTATTCAAGCAAGTGATTGGTGTCTTCATAGTCTATCATTCTTGCTGAGAGAGATTTGATTTCATAATCATTTGTCGATTCTTCCAGTTCTTCAATTTCATCTATCCTCTAAGCTAGATGTCCTTTTTTATTCCTTTTTTGATACTCCAATTGTGGATAATTGGTTGGACGCTGAAATTGTTGTTGATGAGGATTTTGATATTGTCGTGTCTGAAATTGGTTCCCATTGTTCATCTGATTTCCTTGATTCTGATTTTTGGGATTGAACCTATAGTAGTTGGTGCTATGGCCTTTTTTCTTGCATATCTGACAATACCTATTGTACCATGCTTTTCATCCTTTTGATGAAGTAGCAATGTTTCCCTATGGATTTTCTTTAGATGCTAGTGCATTGTTAGACATTTCATCTTTACCTATATTTTCCACTTCATATTCCTATAAAATATTGACTAACTCATCAAAAGAAGTATCTTTACTTAGAACTTGTAAAGATGTTACCAACTACTTATAGTTGTATGGAAGTGCTCTCATAGTTATTTGAGTAAGAAGTTCATATTTGATTGTTTCCCCTAAGGTAAATAATTTCCCTTTGATATATGCTACCTTCCTTAGGAACAGTTCTATGCTTTCTCCATTATTCATTTTTAATGAATGAAGTTGAGTCTGAAGATGGAGAATAGTTGCCTTATTCTTTCCTTCAAATATTTTCTCTAGGCTTGTCCATGCATCTGAAGATGTTTTTGCAAAACTGATATAGGGTTGTATTTCATCAGTGATAGCAAAGGTTATTATCATTAAAGCCTTTGAATCATTTTCTATGAACTTTTGGATTTCAATATCATCTGTGGTAGGTATTTGAATTCTCCCTTTGACAATATCCCACAGTTTTTCATATACCAAGATAGCTTTCACCTTATTCTTCCAGGAAAAATAATTAGGACCCTTGAGTAATTGTGATTCAGCTAGGAAGAATTTGTTTGAAGCCATTTAATTTCCCTAATATCAATTCTTATATTTTGTAGAATGCCTTATGACTCCCTAGTTTGCTATGGATAAGATATAGTGCTTTTTGTAAATTATAGTTCAATATTTGATTGATTTTGTAAAGGTTTTGTAGATGGCAAAATCAATTCTTATTATCCCTTATTACTCCTATTGAACTAAGCATTGATCCCAAATTTTAAAGAGGTAATAATGTTGGACCTTTTGTCTCCTTTTGATAGATTTGAGACAATAATAATATGTATATCCAACCTTTGAAAAAGCTTTGATAAACCTCTCTTTATAAATAACCTATTGGGAATTAGGTTGAGTGTATCTAATTTTCCAATTAATTAATTTGATGTAGTAGTCCTTATGACTCCCTAATATTTGGATAAATTAGATCACAATAATATTTGCAAATAATTATTATTTATTCCAGTAGAAATCCTTATTGCTCCTAGGATTTATATTGCAAATATTATTTTTATATGATAAAGCTTTTCCTTTTGATAAATTGCTTTCAATTAATTAAATTCCTTTAATTACAACCTTATGACTCCCAAGGAAAGAAAGCATATAATAATGGGAATTAAACTTTACCTTTCACCAAGCAATATACGATGTTGTTCTTGCTGAGAAGCTAGGGCTACATGTAATTTACGTAGATGTCTTGATGTTGTGATTGCACCCTCCAATGGAATCGCTTGGAGCTATACATGTTCCAAAACTGGCATTGCTTGGACTCTCGCTTTGACCTCACTTGGATTGAGCATTGAAGGCTCTAGCACCTTCTTTCCATGCTATAATTTTACACTGTGCATGCATATGACGAAGTGTAAATGCCAAGATGAGAATTAACTTGCGCTCTCCTTTGACCTCGATCGTTGATGTCCTTAATATGGAGAAGCTTCTTGTCTAAGGTGCCAAGTGGCACGTCCATTTCACATTGAGCGCTTGAGAGGAGTTTGGTGCAAATGATGCGTTCGTCTTCCTTCTTGTAATGTCAAGGTATTACATTCTTTAGTAAAACATTTTATCCTCCGAGAGACAAGTGTATCCCATACACTCAATGCACCAACCTATTTTTATAACTCCTTTCTTGAAGATGAGCGCTCTCTTGACTTGAGCATTAGGGTTCTCCTTTGGTGACAAGTGTCACATTCTTTTTTTGCATGGACATCCTCCCTTTTGTTGGTTCAAACGGACCTTTTTTGGAATCCTTTAAGCTTCGAGAATCCCCAACTCCTCTTTCGTTCACTTGCACTTGCTTTCAGCTAGGATATGGAGCAATAATGTGGAGGCTTCGAGCATCGATTTCTACCAACGATTGTGGAGTGAGTGATGCTCCAATGGTGCTTTGTTTTTCTTTCTTCCTTGCTTGCTTATGTCCTCCTTTCATAGATGCTATTGCTCTTTGATTAACGTTGTTCTCCCTTTGTTTTGCATTTTGTATCTTGCAGGTTTGACCATCTTGGATGCGAGGAGTGTGAGCCTATTGATTGGCTCCTTGAGCTGAGCTTGATTGCTGCTAGCATATGACCACCTTTGGCTGATTTTTTCAGCAAGTGTAGTGCCTCGAGAGCACCTTTAAATCTGTTTTTTTCTCCCTGTATAACCAGATTAGGATTTGTGCAATATAATGTAAAATAAAATATTCTTATTGCACCTTCATTTTGCACTCTTTTTTCACATCTAAATTTTTGGTTTTGAGGCAGAATATTTGAGTGCAATAGGGGTTTTGAGTTTATCCTTTAGAATGGACAACTTCCCCTTTTAGCTTGGATGTTTTATGAAAGGTTCCAAGCTTGTAACCACATAATGGAAGCTTTATTTTGTTGTATTTTTCTGCACTATTATTGTGCCTTGAACTTGAGACTCACCAAGTCTCGTTCAATGCTTCCTTTGATGCTCTTTTTGGTGGTTACATTCTTCTCCAAAAACTTGGAGGATAGAGCTTATATTGTGGCTTCCTCAGGCCACCCAAAGTTGCAGATCTATGTGCACTAATAGTGTCTTTAGACACTTTGATTAATTCTATTTTTGTGCCCTTCTCAAGAACACAAGCAATAATATTTTTGAGAGCAATCTAATAGTGCAAATCTAATAATATTTTAATGCACTAATAATATCACCTTATTACTCCAATTAAATCTCAAAAACTAATGCACTTAATCAATCTACTACAACTTAATCAAGAATAATCTGAAATGAATCTTCAAGAATTATTCTAAAATTTCTTTAACATAAAGGTAATAGGAGCTAGTCTTCATTTTCTTTTCCAAAGTAGATAATAGGTAGTTGATAGATAGTTTAAAGTTTTTGAAATCTAATCAAATCCTAAAGTGCAAATGAACCTTAAAGAATACCTTTTTTTTGCACCTTTTGGAAGACTCTAATTTAATTCTCCTTTTTGCAACTTCAATCTAGTTAAGGTGCTTAAAAAAATCTGATAAGTAGTCCACTTAATGAATCTACTTGCACCAATAGTTGCTTACCTTTTTTGAAAGCCCTTTTTACCACTTCTATAGAGGATGTAGATCTTGATGTCTATGATCACCAAGTTGTTGTCTTAGATGAGATCTTGCAGCTCTTTCTGTAGGCTTCCTTGAATAACTTTGTCTTCACCAAAATATGGTCTCCCTTTCATGAGCCTAGAATTTTTGGTGGCTTGTTCTCCTCTTGTAGTCTCCTTTTTGTTGTAGATGTGAAGAGATATTTGATTCTGAAGTGGTGCCTTCTTGTTATGAGAGGTAATCTCTAGGTCTCCTAGATTTGGTAGGCTTCTTCTCAAGATTTTGTATGTCTTGAGGTCTTCTGAGATTTGGCACTCCTTGCCAAATTCTTCTTCTTGGGCTTGTTGTCGGATGGCGATAATTGTCCCAAATCTTTCACTATCTCCAATAGTGAATTTCTCCAATGAGTTCTCCTTGGAACTCCTTTGATGAAGTCTTCAGCAAGGCTCACCAAGCCTTTTACTGGATGCTCGTAGAGACCTCTCCAAGGCCTTTGATTCTGCATCTCCTTCTGGTCTTCCTTGAGACCTTATCTTCAACCTTCTGCTTCTGGAAGTGTTGGTGGTGAGATCTTCTCCTGGATCTCTGATTCTACTACCTCTATATTCGAGCAGGACTCTCCTAGTCCTTCTTCATCAATGAGATCTTCTCCTGATCTCTTTTTCTTTAGGTGTTGGATTGATTCTAAAGAAGATACTCCTCCTAACCTTCTTGTAGGAAGCTTTCCCAACTCACTGAATCTTCTTATTCCTATAACAAAATATTAGTACTAAAATCTACTTCTGAGTTAGATACTTTCTTTTGAAGTCTTCTTCAGGATCAAGGCTTATGTGGCCTTTTTTAGTATCAAGGCTTATGTGGCCTTCAATATCAAGGCTTCTATGGCCTTTTCTTCTAGATCAAGGCTACTATGGTCTTTTCTTCTTGTGAAGTTTCCAATCTAGCAATGGAGATCTCCTATCTCCCAACTTCACCACAATTCTGCTCTAGAAGTTTCTTTTGTAGTATTCTTCTCTTGTAGTAACTAATATCTGCACTATGAAAGCACTCTAAATTTCTAGCAACGAAGTTGAAATATCCTAGATTTCTATTGTAGGAGGTGTCCCAATCATCTGAGAATCAATTCCCTGTAATAAAAGAAACTTTAGGTCAATTTCTCCAGGTCTCTTAGATGAGCTTCACTAGTTGACACATCAAACTAGTGGATCAAATGTTGAGTCCTAGTCTTCACAAGTTTTCCCTTGAAACTCTATGGAAAGACTCCAACCATATGCAATCTCAGTATTCCAAAATATGAGATTTATTTCAGTCCTAATCTTGTGGCTCTCCTTAATTCTACCACCTAGACTCTCCTAAGTATTTTTGACAGTGACTGATCCAATGGCACGTCAGGTTGACAAAAAACTTAGGGTCAATGACAATGGTGGTTTTCCTATTGACCTACCATAGCTCTAATACCATTGTTAGCTTTTGATGCAACATGTAATGGGAGATGACACACAAGATGTAGAATAAAATAACATAAATTAAATTTGTAAGATGACTAAAAATAATATATATAAATATATGTAGATGTTTACAAAAATAGCTTTGGAGGAAATGAACACTCCATGAATAGAGCTACTACTCAAGAATGGGCATTGAGCATATTACACCCCACCAGATTACATCACAATGCTACATCATATCACTCTGACTCTATATGCAACTCTATCTATGATGCTCTATATCTCTCTATCTGAATCTATTTCTATGATCTATACCTATGGCCCTTTATATAGGAAATAGGTTCCTTGGCCAACACTCTACCTAGATGTGCAAGGGATAGCTTACACTTTGACACTTGTGCAGTTATTACAATGCATGAAGTAACTAGATAACTTCCCCCTAAAGTAATATAATGTCCTAAGTATGTACCAAGGTAAAGGTACATTTACATGATTCAAATGATGTAATAGACTCTATTTCTAACATTTATTGGAAATAATTGTTTCTAATGCTATTGTTATATATGTATATTTTGAATTGTTTCCATTCATTTATTATTTGTGCATCATTAATACAAGGTCATTTGGATCTAACCAGGCTATCCCATGCAATCTTGGGTTATTTAACCTCAAGGGCAATTCATATAACTATTGTGTCAAGTCATTTGGATTAACAAATAAGTCATCTAAATGTTGTGTTGTACAGGGTCATTAGAGATATTATGTTGCAGGTCATCTAGACTACACATTAAATAAATTATTTTATCAACCTACTTTATCATTCATAATTGTTCATTTAACTATGAATACCACCTTTATTCCACACAGATAAAAATTTTATCTCATGGGAAGTTGAACATCTTCAATCTAGAAAGTGGAGTCATCGCTTAATTTTTGAGGAAGGGTTGATCCAATCCATGTACATTTGACAAGAGAAGATAGTAAAATTCAAGATGAAGATTAATTATCCCATTCAAGCATTCATTATTTGAGGGATGTTACCATATCTAATGTCTTCTCTCCTTGGCCCCTAAAATCAAATTATGATGAAGTGTTAGAATATCAGTATCTGATCTTAAGATTAACAATATGAATATAAGCCTATTGACATCTTTGTTGAAATTATAATCTAATTCATGAATAAGGTTGACATTGTATGATGTAATATTGGATAGGCCTAAGGAAATTTATTGTAAAATATATTGAATTTATTGTAATATTTTATTATGTAAGCCCTATGGGCCATGATTAACCTTGTTATGGTTAAACCCACCTTATAAACTTGTAATTAACCTTAAAGCCTTTCTTGTTATGTCAACTTAAGGT
The DNA here is from genome assembly GCA_028583015.1 of Wollemia nobilis. Classification (NCBI taxonomy): domain Eukaryota; kingdom Viridiplantae; phylum Streptophyta; class Pinopsida; order Araucariales; family Araucariaceae; genus Wollemia; species Wollemia nobilis. Next base: position 971,981 of record JAQPPZ010001671.1, on the reverse strand, counting down.
TAAGTTATTTTATATATTTGGTGTTTTGGTATTGGTATAAATGCCCCCGACCACTTCTTATCTGGATTATTTAAGTTGTGAATATTATCTATAGATAATACATTGAAATATTATGAGCTATCTATGGAATTCATCAAATCCTAGGATAATGGGCATGTCATGGTCAAGGGGCTAAAGTTCAAGGTCAATGCACACCTACTTGCAGAGGTAATGGGATTTCCCAAATTATGGGGATATAATTCACTACAATAGACACTCTTTGGTAGAGGAGCTTAAACATTTTGTAGATAAAGGTAGGAATCTAGCAAAAAATAAGGAGGTAATCATCAGAGAAGATCTTCTAGTGCCCTAAAACAAAGTTTTGATTCCAATAATGCAATACTTTATAATAGATGAAATTAATGTCTCTCTAATAAGCTTTCATCTAGCCTTCTTGAACCATATGAGGGACATTAAATAAATCAACTATGCGCCTAAGTACTTCCTAAGATCAATGGGATTATTGGTGGAAAGCATCAGGTATGGTTCTTTGACTAACCCAAAGAACCAGGGCTTCATCTAATCTTGTATAAGTAGGCACCATAGAAGGAGTCCCAAAAGGCTACCATTACTACCATTGGCAATCTTGGAGTAGGGTCTAGTCATGATAGCCCCCAGGGGATTACTATGAGTGAGGAAGAGACTAATGAGAAAGACTCCACTTACATTAGTAAATCAAAGGGGAAGGAGTCTTTGGGTTGCACTCCACCTTATGTTAAAACTGAATCCCAACGATGTTCTACCAGATGCAAATCCTCAACAACAAAGTGAAAACTCTTTGTCAAAGTTGAACAAGAGTCTTTCGATGATTCTCTTGTCAAGCTCAAAAATGTAAAGACTAAAGTAGACTTTTCTAGGGCTCTTTCTCTAAAGGATGATGAAATCCATATGAAGGCCAATCTTGACCCTTTAGTCATTCTAGTGGATATGCTAGAGAATGCGTATACGACATTCAAAAAAGCATGGACCATATTTCATCAATTAAATAAAATGGCCAAGGCAATTAAATCAGACAAGGAAGAAGGTGGTAAGGTGGTTGAGGACATCCCTACAAGTGACAGTGAGCAAAAGATGTCTGAGTAACCAGTGCCACTTTGAGTATCTTCTTTATTTTTCTATCCTTTGGTTTCTTTGATCTCTGCTCTTGTTTTTTTTTTGGTTTTTTCTCTTATTTTTAGCTTGTTTAGTTTCCCCCAAAATTTGGTCTTTGCAGTCTGGTGGTTTTTTGTAAGATAGTATTTTTTATGTTGGTCTTTTTTGGTGACCTTACAGGGGTTACCTCTTTGCTTACTTTGTAAAAGGTTTAGGGTCCCTTTCAAAATCCTTCTTTCTACTAATAAAAAAATAGGTAATACATTGAATATGTATGGTGCCTATGGGTGACCCAAATATCTATGTTTTTCTTTATTTGGTCCTTTTTACATTTTGTATAAGATTTGAGTGGATGGATTGCTTTTGTTTATTTCTATAACATATTATGAATTTTTACATGGTATTAGAGTAGGTATGGAGTATCATTGCTTAGTTACACAAAAATTCAGCTTGGATCTTTCAATCCTTTATCCAATCTTCATGATAAATTTCTCTTCAAAACCTCATAAGTAGTATTAACATAAGCGATGATAAAGAAGTATTTTCTATATTTTTTTCTACTCATTCAAAAATTTTAAGGAATTTGTTATTTCTCCCCTTCGTATTCTACCAGTATGGAGGTTTGTGCACAAATTTCTATTTATTTTTGCATAATATAAAATTAGAAGGCATAGCAAAGAACAAGGGATGTTTTATAGTTTGAATTCAAATTTAGCATTTTTGAATCTACCCTATGCACAATTTCTAGTGCAAACATGTGCCTATGCTTTTCTAAGCAGCTTGGCATACCATAGGCATGTCATTCTTGTCCAAGGAGAGGATGCACACCTCCTTGTCATAATTAGGGGGTGTACCAAGATAGTTATCTAAGCATGAATAAGATGATTCATCCACATTGATCCCAGGTTTGACTCTTAGTGTAGGCACTATCATTTTGCATTTTTGAAACAATATGAGAACAAAATATATTGTTCTTTTACATACAGCTAGAAGGTGTAGCGAGTTTATTAGCAAGACTTTGTTGTATGAGTAAGGAGGAGGAGGTTTTGGTTTGAGGCTCATTTCCACTATTTTTTTTTTAAAAGACAAAAATGTATAGTAAACTTCAAGAAGAGAGAGATATTTATGATTTTATTGCTCAGGTTGCTCTACTAGACAAAGCATTAGGAGCCCCTCTTTTTCAAATTGCACAATATTTTTAGCTCTACACACTGATAGCAAATTTACAATATTAGGGATTGAATTGTGTAATATGGATCACAAAATCCTAGTTACTCCCCTAAATGGATAAAATTATAGTATTTGGTCAACCCAAATGATTGTTTTGTTAGATAGTAAGAACATGTGATGCATATTTCAAGAAGACAAAGTAGCAACCCTTGATGAAGAAACATGCCACCAAAGGGAATAAGAATCTCTTGGGCTATTTTCCTTGTAGTTTGAACCAAAATTACTTTTACACAATAAAGAGAAGATTTAACCTATCATGGTATGATCAAAATTATGTAAGATATCTGAAAAACTTTATATTACTAAAGGAAGTTGCTTGGAATTAGAACTCTCCTCCCTTAAATTGTCTAAGTTTGATAATGTTATGGATTATATTATGAGATTCAATGCTTTGGGAGTAGATATTGCATCATCTAGATGAAAAAATAGAGATGATATAGAATGCATGAATATTATCCTTTCCAATATCTCTCCTATTTATATTTTGAACCCCATGATTCATATGATTCCTATTTTTTTCGGATATCAAAAGTCTCTTACTCTTGATCAACTATTTTCTCTCCTAGTTCATTTTTAGGTGTTGATGAAAAATTTTGGTGGTACTTCTCAAATTCAGGCTCACACAAAGGAATTCAAATCTAAAGATACTAATACCCAAGGACCTAAGGACTAGGCTAAGTCCTCAAATAATTTGAATATTATTTGTATATACTACAAGAGGGAAGGTCATCCAATGAAGAACTGCTTACTAAAATTACAAATGATTGAAGTTGAGTTATTGAAGATAGTTGGACATCTTCCAGATGATGAGGAATATTCTAAAGTATCAACATCAACTATAGAGGCCCACTAGAGCATACATTATAGGGGGAAGATATTTTTATCACTAATATCTTCTCTCCTTGACCCCTCAGTTCAGATTATGGAGGGTGTTGAAATTTTAATCTAATTCATAGCCAAGGCTAATATTGTATGATATAATATTGGATAGGCCTAAGATTATTTATTATATTATACAATGTATTGAATTTATTTTAATATTTTATTATGTAAGCCCCATGGGCCATGATTAACCTTGTTATGATTATACCCGCCTTATAAACTTTTAATTAGCTTTAAAGTATTTCTTGTTATGTTAGATTAATGCTAAGTTCTTTTATGTATTTGGGGTCTTGGTATTGGTATAAATACCCCCCACCACTCATTTGGATTATCGAAGTACTGTAAATATTATGTATAGGTAATATATTGACTATTTATGGTGCCTACAAGTACCCCCAAATCTATGTATGTTTTCCTTTCTTTCGTCCATTTAAAATTTTTGTATAATATTTGTGTGGATGAATTGCTTCTATTAGTTTCTAAAAACTATTGTAAATTTCAACAATATTATATGTAAACTTACGAGCAACAATGTTGTATTCACCTTTAGTAACATAGGTTAAACCACTTGTATGGTTAACCTTAATTAAATGTTAAATGTATTTAATATATTTTTGTATATAACTAAACTTTAATCACTTATCTCGCATCGATTCTCTAGGTAAAACAAAAAATTATCTTAATGAATCATAACAAATTGCTTAAAGTTGAAAATTGTAGGCAAAACCCAGCAGAGGTAAATCCATAGTCTTAGAGTGAATCTACCTTGAAGCAAATTTGCTTTCAGCTTAGTGTATTTTCAAAAGTTCAAAATTTCCCCTTAACCATCCAATTTGATCTCTAATATTTAGTATAGTGAATACGTTGATTAGCTAATTTTCCCAATAATGTATTAGTTTTGGCAACGTATTTGCACCTAAAAATTAAAAATCTAATTTATGCCTACAAAAGCCTACAAGGGTGCATATCTTGTTTTGATTGATAGCTTGTAAGCATAGAGTTTAACCAAGAAGGGGAGGAAAGGGATGGATCCCCTTTCACTTCCCAAATGGTCCAAAGTTTCCCTAATCCAACTATATCATCCAATTCAACAACAAATCAATCCAACCAACTAGTCAGACTAGCCAACATGCTAGCCACCTTGCCTCATTTTTTTGGGAAACTCCAAGGGGTAAAAACCTACAAATTGAATTCTTGGAGTAGCATTTTAAATGAATCTCTCATGAAACAAAGTTTTGTCAAATTTATTAGCAAACCAAGAAACAAAGTGTTGACAAAATCCTCTCATGGAACCACCAATGATTTTGCCATGAAGAAAGGAGAATAGAGACATCTTGTATATGGAAGCTCGATGATATCTTTTCTAAAATGCATATTGTTTTTATATTTAAATCATTATTAACATTTTTCTTGATTACAATTTGTATCCATAACATGAATTAGTACATGTGTTTTTGAAATCTAACCATCATTTTTGTGAAAGTTTTCCTTGTCTTTTATTGAAAGCATCTTAGGAAGCCATTACAGAATACAAATAACCATAAAAAATTTTGAGTAGGGAACACCTTTTCAATCCCCTAGTAATATTTTTTGTTTCTTCAATGGATTGAGCGAATCTACTGAGCAAACTTATCTCAAGCGATGTATTTACGTAAATCTTATGTGTGGTCCTTTTGAAATTAGTGACCATTCTCTATTCCCTAACATCTAAAGTGAATATTTTAATAAAATATATCCTAGGAAATATATTCACACTAAGTATCTATGCAATTTCTTTGATAGAAAATTTCATCCTTTGTCCTCTAGCACCCAAATAGAATCTGTCGACTAAACCTATTTTAGGTGGCATATTCACCATAAATTTGAGAAACCTCATATTCTCTATCTTCCCTAGCATCCAATTTAACAAATTTTTTTATTTACATCCCTTTTGATAAATATAATGTCCTTGTTTCTTTAGCACATCCTAACATCCATCCAGGTTAGTCATTATAGTGAATCTATCGAGTAAAATACTTCTAGTTGGCATATTCGCTACAAAATATCTCTGCATACATATGCAAGGTAAGATCACCTTGATTTTTGCATAAACAGAGGGCCTAACTATGCTAACCAAGAATAATTAACCTTCTTGTTGTTTGGCAAGCCCTAAAATCATAATCTTTTTTTTTTGTGAGTTTTGCAAGTTTTGAACGAATATGACATCTAAAAGAACTCCAATAGACGTATTTGCATAGGGAGTGTATTCGACTCCAAATGATGTATTTTAACTAGCCACAAAAATAGGTAAATACCCCTAATCATCTAGTTTTCTAGTTCATTTCATAGACCTATTTTTTTATTTCTATCTTGTTCTTTCCTTTTTAGTCTAGTTAGCAGCTTATTTTGCTTTCCTAGGCATTCAAAATGAAGATCATATGTAGCCTTGTATTAGGATAATTTGCATGATTTCTTCCTTCTTGCATATTTGTCCTCATAAGAAATGAAAAATAAATATTTCCTTTCATAAAATAGATAGCAAATCATCAAAATTAAAATCGAGGATAAATATTTTGTCTTTTGCATCATTGTTTTTATATTGCATTCTCATCCTGCATATTAGATCCTAGGATAGACTACCAAAATCTAGGTGTTTGTTAAAAATTGAACACATAAAATAGATTAGTGAATCTAAGAATCCCTTGGTGAATATAAAAATCTCCCACCAAATAATTGCATGTAAAACAAAATCATCTCCAAAACAATGGGTTAGCAGCAATGCTCTCTCGCCTGAGTGTGGATGATCCCAGAAAGGGAAAAAATGCACCCCCAAAGTCAATGCCCTGAAGAAGGGTGTGTGACATTTTTGGAATTGCATAATTGTACTTTAACCTTTAATACTATTATCACATAAGCATTATTCAACAATATAACAAGATTAAACTCTCACCCAAATGATATGCACAAGTGTTCACACAAATAATAAACTCATTGTATTTCATAGATTATACACTTAGTATGGCAATATTAATGAAGTATTCAAATTTTAGATTACATATGTCTCACGTGCTTGTTCTACATATAGCCTTTACATAGACTCTTAACATTTTACCTTCAACATACAATTCATCTCCTCACACATCCAAGAGATATGACTCTTCATATTTTTCATAAGAGAAATATTTTCTATTGACTCCTAAGAGTAACAAACCTCTACTATTTACTAAATGACAAACTCTAAATAAATCATATTTACAAGACTCTTTTCACACCACCTATTTACAATATTACAAAATATTTACAAGTAAAAAATAATGTAATAAACTCCAACGCTCCCTCATATTACATTATTTGGTATACTTTGACTTTCAGGCTTTGATTCTGATAGTGACTTTGGTTCTTGAATTCCTTTATATTTTGGTTCTAGTACTAATTTTGTTCCTAAATCAATTGTTGTTATATATTTTATTACATGTTTTAATAATTTTTAAGTTACGAATAAGCATTATTTAATGCGTTCTTATCCATTGTTATGTCTTGTAATACCTATTTATAGGCACCTGTTATTATGCTGATGCAACTAAGTTTTGGATTGTCATTAATTTTCCCTTGTCTATTGTAACTAATTCCACATCATTGGTATCATAGTAGGTTATGGATTACAAGATAGTATCCTCTTACTGTAGGTCAATATCAGTTCAAACGAGGAATGATAACACCTTTGTAGGACTGTTTGTGGAGTAGTTACTTCTGTTTTAGATATTTTGTTTGTAGGATTTATAGAATTATTGATTCCATATGCGGTTTCATATCACTTTTTCTTAGAATATTTTAACCATTCCAAACTTCATTCATTTTGTACTCGTTCATATCACATTCTGGTGCTCTTGCACCTTCCATTGTTCATGACCATAATCTATTTCCATCTTTTATATAATGATGTCGAGTTCGACCATCTTGCTTGATGATGGCTATGCTAAACTTTGTGACCTTTCTATGAAACTTTAATAAATTCATGCACAAATGCTTCAACTGCCTATCGAATATCTCATTGCTCAAATTTGTGACCTCGCTACAAAACTTCAATAAATCCACGTAGAAATGCTTTAGCTACCTACTGAAGATCTCGTTCCTATCGATAAATATCTTATTGAAGAAGATCAATATTTTAACCATGATCTAGAACTTGAAGAATTTTTAGCCACACCTATATTTGAACCAAGGTCTCTAGGTGATATACCCAGCGTCTTCCCACTAGATAATGTGGTTTCTATTGTATATTTGATCTCCTTTGAAGCTCATGTTACAGATCAGGCCCCTCCCAATTTTGTAGATCATAACTTCCTAGAAGTTGTTGCAGTTAAAGACCCACTGCTTTCTCTACCCCTATCATCGTGCCTGCTACAATTCATGGCCTACCAATACGTCCACAACCTCTCCATTGTCCATTTCTCGATCGACAGTTCCTCTCTCATACATTGGTTTCTAGTTTTTTACCACCATTACATTCATTTCATGTGCTTATTTGCCTTTCATGCCTTGATTTGGTTTCCTTGTAGCCTTGGAGTTTTGATCTCATAATCTCAAAAGTTGATCCATTGCACACAACCTTCATTCTATCTTCTTTGGAAGTTTCGTAGAATTTTTTGTGACATCTTGCTCTTGCTGCCATCGATACATAGTTTTTAGGCAGCCTTCTAATTTTTTAGCATTGATCTACCATTTCTAGTACAGTTTCATCATTTTCCAAGGATAATTTCACCTTGTTGTTGTGTTTCAATCGTATTTCACTGTCTTTAAATGATAGCTCATAGTCATTTTATCACTTTTCCTTGTATATCACGATACCCAACCTTTCACTTGCAGCCACCCAGACCGCTTTTGACTTTGATACCAATGATGTGGAATCAGTTACAACAAACAAGGGAAAATGAATGATAATCCAAAACTTAGTTGCATTAGTATAATAATAGGTGCCTATAAAAAGGTATTACAAGACATAATAACATATAATAATACATTAAATAATGCTTATCTGTAACTAACCAGTTATTAAAACATGTACTAAAGTCTATAAAAATTGTTGAACAAATTCAAACCTTTTTCTCACTATATTTGGAATAATTTTTGGAAAGCTTCAAATCATAGTTTTCTAGAAGAGTATTTAGTGTTATCCTTATTAAAATTAATATTTATTTCATCTTATCCAACACATGCATGCTTATCCATCTACAATTGATATTCATATTATTATTTTCTTTGTCTCGAAAATATATTTGAGAGTGATTGTTACCTCCACAAATTTTACAATAATGAAGGTCTTAACATTTTTCTATCTTGTGTCCATGTCTATCGCAATGTCTACATCTGAATTTATTGTTACCTATTGTAATTTTTCATATATCAATACTAGTTCCATAAGACCTTGTCACAAATTTTATATCCTTGTTTCTTGTCACAAATTTCTCTATTTCACAATTACTTTTATCAATATCTGATTCATTATTTTTTGTTTACTTAAGGTATTCATATTTCAGTCTTATTCTTGATACAATGTTCTCTTGCCAATTTGTTTTTGAATTTTTCTCATTGTGTCTTATCAAAAATTATATACCAATCCCTCTATCAGTTTTATAATGTCATTGCAATATCTATAATTACCACACACACTTTTTGTACACTCTTTGTCTTCACGAATAATGTTCAAGTCTCTTGTGTCACATTTTATGTATGTTCCCTGAACAAGGTTTCTTGTATCACAACATACCTTTGTTGTTATGGGTCTCAAATCATAATTCACATGAGGCTTTATGGGATTCAGATCATTTACATGTTGGCTTTTAATCTTAACTATCTCAAAATATCATGGGTCCCAATGTAAATAAGCCAAAAATATTATAGGTCAAAACATTAATAATCAAGAGTAGAATTATATATGAGAAATCAAATATATATCCAATATAATATAATAATAAAATAATATTCACTTATAATATAAAATATGAATAAAAATGGTCAAAATCATTCATGTACATACATGAAGAATATTTACAATATGAAAAATTGCTCAAATTTTGTATACAAGATTTATTATCAATGTTTGATATGTGGTGATTGCTATAGACCGTTTCCCCTTCTCATCTTATTCACCTTATTCACCTTATTCACCTTCTTCACCTTACATTATATGGAGCTTTGTCTCCATAAAATAGACATATAAAGTTACTCTTCATGTACTTGACTATTGCTCTCCATATGACAACTCCCATGACCTTTGGCTTATCATCTTGCCACTTGTATACTAGACTCTTCACTCTCTTATTACATGCATACTTGACTCTATGACACTTGCAAACTTCTACATACCTCTTACTCTCCTACATGCATTCCTAATACAAGACACTTGTGTGCATCCTCACTTTACATATTTGCACACTTAAATACATGACACTTGTACATATTCTCTCAATACACACTTGCACTCTTACTTACATGACACTTGTGCATTTCTTACACATTGACACTTACATAAAAGGGAAATATAAATCATTTATCTAAACTATAGAGACAAATCTTAATCTATTACATATTTACATTTGTACCATAAAGGTACCATGGGGGTACATTTGCGTGTATCAAATAATGTAATATTCTTCAAAATTGTATCACAATTGTCTACCATTATGTGCTTCATGTCACATATATTACAACTATTTTTTTGATGAAGAACACTAGTGTCATAACATGCATATTTCATTATGGGTCTTGTATTTTTCTTTGTGGATTTGTCCTTCAAATTTTTAATTATTTTTTCTTGTCTTTTATTCTTGCTTTGAAGGACTTCAAGAGTGAGTAATATCATATACACTATATTTCCTATGCCAGTATCTTTAGAATATTTGCATGCTTTTGTAAGTTTCAAACTTAGATAATTATCAAATGTTAAAAAAATATTTTTTTAGCTTCTCTAAAAATTGATTGTAAGTCCTTTAATTTTATTGATATATATTTTTTTAGCTTTCTCTATCATGTATCGTGTGTAGTATTTTAGAGATCTCAACATTTCCTTACTATATTCTAGCAATGCATACTGAATTTTTTTTCTATTTTTTTTTAAGTTATTTCTTTAATTGCCATGTTGTGTTTCTAGCAAATTTCTCACTAGCAAGATCTATGATCAACCTTTCTAATTTTCTTTCTTTTAAACATATAGAAAGTCTATTAACTCCCTAATCAATTTCTTTCAATATTTCTAATATCTTCTTTGAATAAATTTTCCTTCTCAAATATTCCTTTCTTAATTCCCCTCTAATAAATTTCTTTCTTTAATTGTTCTTCTCACTTTAATAATATTGCTTTCTTTTTTCTTTTCAATAATTTTCTTCAATATTTCTTTTTTTCAATTCTCTTTTAATAAATTTCTTCTTTTTTTTATGAAAAAGAGGGTAAAAATTTATTAACTCACTAAAACATCCAATATACAAATAAAAATAAGAAGTTATTTAGACATATCAGCTCTCAATAAAGAAGAGAGATTGAGAGCAATCGGAAGAAAGTTGAGACCAATTCTGAACATCCCAACCATCCTAAAATTTAGAAGCACTTTTAGCTAACAAATTCGCTAACCCATCCCACTCTCAAGGAATATGCACAAAATAAATGAACTCAAAGTGAGCAGAGATATTGAGAATTTACCGAGCAATCCAACTCAACCACAAACTACCATGAAGACTATCCCCAGAATTCAACAAATTTATAACAATTTGAGAATCATATTCACAAACAATCTGACGCCAACCCAAAGCATACCCTTGCTCCAAAGCATATAAAATTTCAAGGGCTTCCATGAAGTTATTATAATGATATCCCTTAAAGCAAGAGAAAAAAAATTAGACAATACCACTACTGTCCCACCCCACACCACCAGTACATTACCCGGATTACCCCGGGAAGATCCATCCGTATTAATCTTCAGCACTCCCAAAGGAGGTGGATTCCATTTACCATCCCTCCGCACCCGATTACTTTGACCCATCCGTCTACAAGAGACATTAGGACTAGGACCATTAACCAAAAAACCTAATATTTCCATGATCTGACATTTTTCTTCTCACATTCTTCAATTAAAATTTATTTTCAATTTTTTTCTTCAAGAAATAAGCTTATTTCATTCTTTAAATTATTTTCCTTTAAATATTATTTTCTTCACCTTATACCTCCTAAATCTTCTTTTAAATATACCAATTTTATTATGCATCCTTTTAACTTTAATTTTTTTTAATTTTAACTTTAATATTTTATCCCTTTTAATAATTTCAAGGAACTTGATTTAATATTTGTTGAAAGAATAAATATAAAACATTTCAAATACCTTTGCCCCTGGTAATGACACCATTTTTCTCTCTTGTACTCAGGCATTTCACTACTGCAGACCAAAATATTTCTACTGCGCTTTTTCTAACTCCTTTCTGCCTTGTTGTTTCCTCCTCAATATTTTCAACATCTACAACTCAAACTTTTATGTGAATTAGGATCCACTAATGTTTGTACCTCAAGTAACATCTGCAACTCAATATTGTTTATATTTTTAGCTTGGGTAACGTTTGCAAATCCTTTTCAGCCTTATCAAGTTCCTTCTTCTTTGTGGCAAGGGATATCTCATCCATGGGCTTTTTATCGATGATGCTACAATGGTGATTCTTTTTACAACCTACCAAACATCCACTCTTGTATGTATCTCCTCCTCTTCATGTGTGGTTCTCCTTTCTCTTTCACCAAGCACTCTCCTTTTTTCCAAGTGCTCCCCAATATGGTTCTACTTCTTCCAATATAGCTATTGCAATGATCTCCACTTAATTTATACTCTTCACTTTTGCTTTGCTTTACCTTTAGCTTTTCTTCTCTGTTGCTTCATTTCCATTAGATTCTTCTAAATATTACTTTATTTTGTTAGCTTCTCCTAGCTACTGCTTTGTTCTAGTTTGCTTTTCCTCAATGCTACTTCATTCACCAGTAGCTTCTCTTCTTATCCTTTCACTATTAACTTTCACTCTTCCTTGTCTCCTCTCAATGTGGACTGCTCTCAAACAATCTCTCTTTCCCAAAGTACTTTAACGTGGCTTCTATCAAATGTTTTTCTTTCTCTCTCATGAGATGCTCAACATGGATCTGATACCATTGTTAGCATATAAGCATTATTCAACAATATAACAAGATTAAACTCTCACCCAAATGATATGCATTAGTATTCACATAAGTAATAAACTTATTGTATTTTATGGATTATACACTTAGCATTCCAGTACTAATGAGGTACTAAACTTTCATGTTACATAAATCTCACAACCTTTCTCTACATATAGCCTTTACAAAGACTCTTGACATTTCACCTTCAACAAACTATTTATCTCCTCACACATCCGGGAGATATGACTCTTCATATTTCTCATAAAAAATATATATTTTATTGACTCCTAATAATGACAAAATCAAAATAACTTATATTTACAAGATTTTTTTCACACCACATATTTACAAGATACTTACAAAATATTTACAAGTACCAAATAATGTAATAAACTCCAAAAAAATCAGCTTTTTTTAGTTTGAGGTAAGGAATAATTTTTGGATTCAATATCTATATAAATATCCGTTAATAATTGATTCATTTTATCAATTTATGTGATATGATCTTGTGGGAGACCTTACAAGAACCCATCCCTTATTTTTATTTCAATAATCCCTCCTTTTTAATTCATGTATATACTTTTTTATTTCACTCTTTTACTCTTTTGGATATGATTATGGTGAATGTTATGCATCGAAATATTTTTGGATATTTTTTTAAATTCAACAATTTCATTGATCCAATTTTAATATAATTTGTATTCTTTTTTCAATGAGTTTAAATATTCTTTGTACACCTAGCCACCATTAATCTATATGTAGATCCATGTAAATGTCCATAATACTTCACACATTATTAGGATATTTAACATAGAAATTTTTGTCATTTATTTTTCTTTTTTGGAAGCCTAATAAATTTGCAAGCTTGTAGGCTATAGTTTGAGCATCCTCCTAGTATTGTTCAACTAGACCTTCTTAGTTACAGTCTTTCTTTAAAGGACATATTTATATTTGCATTAACTTTTCCATGGAAATTGATAACGATGTTGATTCTTCTTCTACTTCTCAAATCTGATTCAATTATAGCCTCATTATCCATCTATTCTCTTTAGCTTTCTTGATGACTTTTTTCAATATAATTTTTTTAACAAAATTATTTTTTATATATACAAGGAAAATGAGCTTTACCTTCGTATTTTAGATTTTGAGAAATATTTTAAGAGTGAAGGAATTCCATGAAGAAACTTCGAATAGTAATAAAGGAACGAAATTTAAGAAATATCTTGTAGAAAATACGGATACCTTAGTTGAGGGAAATACTTTTTTGTTAATCCATATATGTATCATGACAAATAATTCATCAAAAAATGATTATAAAAAATTATATGATCAAGCAATGATATAATAAATATGCAAGTTCAACGAATGTTCTCTAGCATTGTTTTTAAGATCCAAAAATGAATTGAAAGTGAGTGAAGATTAATTCACATTAATTAATTAATTTTGTTCCAGAAGATTGTATTCTCATCATCTTCTCCACTACACAAGTAAATGATAAAATAATGGATTGGAGACCATGTTCTATAGTGAGGGTTAGCTCATATTTTTTTAATTGATTATATGGGATGGAAACAAGCCCCGCTCATTATGCACTATAAATGTACTATTGCAGTATTTTATGTATGCATATATCACCTACAAATATTTGAAAATGGGTCTCCAAATTAAAAGGTCATGGTTTTAATTACTTAATATCATGTCATATGAGAGGGAGTACTTGTATTTAAGATGATGGAGTGACTTTATTTTGTAAATGCAAAAGGGTTTTAGTGTTGAAATTTCCATATCAACTTATTAATAAGGTGGTTTATATTGGAAATACTTTATGAAAGTTCACCTAAGAGGCATTAATTCTAAGTATAGAAATCTGATTGTGTACATGTACTTATATTTTGTCATGAATATTTTAAAACCTTTAATAAAATCCATTGTGATTAAAATCGAATCAAACAATAGTTTTAAAATTTTATTATGAAGGCATTGTATTTCAATGCCATATATGCAATAAGATCAAACACGTAATAATAGCTCACAAAATAAAAGCAATATAAAAATAATTTAAAAAATTTAGTCATGAGACAAACCTAGAGATAAAGTAAGACAATCAAATTGTAATAGAAAATGACTTGGATCAAGGATTTTTCATTTCTAAAAAAGTAATAAATAAATTCTTTACCTCATTAAATGGCATAGACCATTATGATTCATTCTCTACAAACATTAAAAAATACCAAGAAGGGTGCATAGGATGAGGAATTATAATTTATAACTTCAAACTTACAAATAATTAAAGCTACAAAGGAAAATATGGAGTCTTTTTTCAAAGCAAAGAAATTGGAAGAGGTTAAGTTTGACCTAGGTAAATCATTTCCACTCTTTAAGTAATAAAATAACACCTTCTTGCAATTAAAATAATACTATAATAGTTAACCCTTGAACTTTAGGGTTTTTAGGGCAACATAATAAAGAAAATAGTATGGAGGTTGTCCCTTGCATTTAATGCTTGGCAATGTAAACCTATCAAAGATAAGTCAAGTTGTAACCAATATAAAAAATAAAGTGATTTAGGAATGGAAAAGGAAATGAAGACCAAAAATAATGAATAAAGAGAAAATAAAAATAGATTTTGAAAATCTAGAAACACAGCACAATATTAACAAGAATTATGGCTACGCAATTGTTGAGGGAGCTTTACTAGGATTTGTAGGCAGTGTCACCACCATTGCATGTAAAAACCTCAGTAAGCATAACTTATAGAAGTGGATGAGGGATCTAGGATGAGATTTTTGAAGGGTTTCAAACAATATTGTAGAGAAAATACAGAGCATAGGACCTATTGATCCTAGTGGATAGCAAATATTTTTTACGAGGATGATTACAGTAAGGAAAAGATACAGTTGGAGGAAATGTAATGGATTCAAAATGTAGTAAACCAAGTTTTACAAACCATATAGAGTGAAGGAAAAAGCAACAAGAATTTTTAGTTTATAGTGCAAAAAGAGATAGGAGATCACAATCTACCATAAAAACAAGGCCAAGGGTTGAAGAGAACTAGAAATAAAATTCACGACATAGACTAGGTCAAAGAAGTTGAAGCAAAGAAAATTGATATGGTCTAGAACTTAAGAAAGACTATTATGAGGTCAAACTATTAAAAGGGGCTGACTGTACCAATACCTAATATGGGGAAGGAGCCAAAGGAGCTACCCCAAATATTGAATTTTAGGGATGCCCTTCATGGGGAACCCTAGCCAAATGCGATCAATAACCTAAGGGTACCACAAAGACCTTTGATAATGCCTACGATATATCCCAATAAAAGTGTGACAGGGTGTTTAAAGGCATTGGATGGTTCCTCCATAGTGAATATGAATATGGAGGGCATTCATAATGGAATAGAATACATGGAGAGGAGAGGGTTGATATGTTGATTCATGGGGTATAGATCGATCCTTTTAGCATTTAAACTATGGGCTACTAAACAATGGTGAACAAAAGGTGAATTCCAAATCTTTGTCTATCCCATTGGTTATTTTCTTGTTATTTTTGCTTCTAACGAATATAGAGAACAAATATTTTGAGGACCATGGTTTTTGGAAGGAAGGGTCTCTTATGAAACCTTGGCATAGTAAATTCAAAGCATAGAAAGAGATGCCATCCACAACTCTAGTTTGGATAAGACTTTTTGGCCTGCAAGTAGAATTTTAGAATCTGATAGTATTTATGGCAATTGGGAATACCCTAGGAACACTAATGATGATTCTTGATAGTACATATAAATTTGAGCAAATTATTTATGCTTGGATATGTATCCTAATATATTTTAAATAACCTCTCCCAAAAAATATCACTCTTTAGTTTTGGGAGGAAACATGAAAGCAGAAGATGGATTATCAAACCATACATTTTTTTTATAGAATATTCCATGAATATGGTCATTTAGCAAGAGACTGCACACATAATATTCCAAATAAAGGAAGAGAGGAAATAGATACTTTAAGGCTCCAAATGCCTAAAAATATAAATTTAAAAAAAAAATGACAATGAGGAATCAGGTAGTGGTGTCAAAAAATATGTTTGGCAATCTTCCCTTTGACAACATTTTGGATGATGGGGAGGATACAATGGGGACACAAGTACCATAGACACAATTCCATGGTGGGAGGAAGGAATCTATGTTAGAAGAGGTAAATAACACCCTTGACATTGCCATAGCTATGTAGAGTAAAAAACAAGAAGTAGTAAACTAGCAAACAACAAATTACCAATAGAAAAACAAGGGGGGAATATGAATAAAAGTAACAATATGTTAAAGGTAGGGACCACAAAAAACTCAAAGCCTACGGAAGACCTCACCGGATCTACCAATAACACCTTGGTATTGTACACACATATGCCAAGATTGGATGTTATTCCTAAATTAGGAGGGGTAAGCCAAGAGACAAGTAAGAAGATGAAAATGTATACTAATCAAATGGTGGATGCATACTAATCAGCACCATGTGGCAAAAGAAAGAGAAAAACTAATAGTGTAAGGTAATTTTAATGCCCTTACCCATATATTTAACCCTCAATATTGATGAACATCTCCTAGAACATTAGAGGACTCAAGGAGAGTCCCTCAAAATAAAATAAAACTAGGATAATGATATAGATAAATTGATCATATTGTTTCTTCCTTCAGGAGACAAAGGTGTTGATGGAATAGATGGAGACAATTGCAAGGAAAATGTGGCCTACCGAAAGAGTGGAATCACTCAGCTTCCAAGGGAATTTTGGAGGTATTACATACCTTTGGAAACCTAAAGAAGCAATTATCCCCCAAGTGATGGGTATATGGGGTGTTTCGACAATAGCAGTACAAAGTAGGAAAACATACCAAATTATGATTTGCATGAATTTCTATGCACCTACTATCCTAGAGGAGAAATGAAGACAATGATAGAACATAAACTACGTTATTATCTAATTCCCTCAAGCATGATACCTAACAGGAGGATATTTCAATACCATCCTATCCTTGGAAGAGAAACTAGGGGTAAATAGTAGCCTAGATGGGAGAACAAATTTCATGAAGGAATACATAAAAATCCACCACCTAGTGGATGTCATGCCTAATATTGACCTCGTGACATATTCCAATAGGATGTAAGGCTCTACCTACATTCTATAAATATTAGATAGGTTCCTACTATCAAATAATTTTTTAATTCATGGACACATTCCTAGGGTGAATATCCTAAACTATATATGATCATATCATTAACTAGTCATGATAGAACTATAGAAATTCAAGGTCAAATACTTGCTATTTAGATTCCAAATGATATGGTTCAAGGATAACTCTTTCAAAACCATAGTGCAATAATGTTGGAAGGAAGGTAAACCTCAACATGAAACCGAGATGTATTATTTTGTGAGGACGCTTCAGTACATCAGATCCAAGATAAGGACCTAGAATTGGAAAAAATTTGGATTTATCAAGAAGAAAAAATTTGAAGTGATAGCCCAAATCAAATATTTGTATGAACATATTTATATGGATGGCCTCACAATGGGTCTGAGTATGGCAGAGATCACTTACATCCCAGCTAGAGAAATTGGAAAAAGCAAAGAGCTATTATGGAAGTAAAAAATTAGAATCCAATGGCTCTAGGAGGGAGATTGAAACACATGATTCTTCCACATATCTCTTCTATCACATAAATAACACAACTTTATACCCTCCTTGAGAACAAAAGCAATAGATATTTTCCACATATGGGAAGGTATAAGGTATATTGTAATAAACTATTTTGCTAATCTATTCATAGCAGAATCTCTGGATATGGAAGCCCAATAGTAAGTATTATAGGATATACATGCACTAATAATAGAGGAGGACAATCTAGTTGACTGCACCAATAACTACCAAAGAGTTACAAATGGGTTTCAAAATGTAGAAAAGCAAAAAATTTGGATCAAATGGAATTCCTATTGAATTATACCAAGAATTTTAGGATATCCTACATGAGGACCTTTTGGATGTGGTTGAGGAAGTTAGGAAAGCTAAATATGTGTTAAAATAAATCAACAAAATGTATATAGCATTTATCCCAAAGGCAAAATATGAATAGAACATTACTGGGTTTAGACCAATAACTTTATGTAATATCTTGCTCAAAATGATCACCAAGGTAACGACTGAGAGACTCAAACTACTTCTACATAAGATCATCTCACTAGAATAAAGTATTTTTGTAGAAGGTAGAAAAATAGTGGATAAGATATTTTTGGATCAAGAGGCTATTCACTCCATGGAAGCACAAAAATACCCATCCATGTTCATATGATTAGACTTATCCAAAGCATATGATAGGATGGATCAACATTTCCTCCTTAGATTAATGGGTCAATTTGGCTTCTCGTAGTAATGGATAAATTAGGTTAAGGGATGTATTTCATCAGTTTTATATTTAGTTTTGATCAATGGTTAACCTTCATAATTTTTCATTGTTTCTAAAGGTATTAGATATGGATATTCTCTTTCCCCATATCTAGGAAGGACATTGGCCAAATACAGGTAAAATCAAACATTAATGGGAATCACTATTGTAAATGGATCTAGACCAATCACTCATCTCTAGTAAGTTGATGACTTTACTCTATTAGTAAAATTAATAGTGAAGGAATCCTCAATAATTAAACATGTTATAAGTTGTTTCTCAAGAGCTACGAGGCAACAAATCAATGAGGAAAATTCCAAAGTCATTTTCTTCCACTGCTCACCCAGATAATAGATCATAATTCTTGAAAAACTATGATACAAAAAGACCTCCCTCCCCATCACCTATTTAGGCATTCCTCTTTAAATAAGGAGATATAAGAACGAGGATTTGACCTGGCTAGTGGACAGAGTAAAAAGAAAAATAGAAAAATGGACTAATTGATGGCTATCATCAGGGGGAAGAATAACCCTAGTTAAATTAGTCCTTCAATCTACACCTATTTATGTCTCCATAGTTTTGTATATTCCCAAGGTAGTATTGAGAGAGTTAGATCAAATAAATCATTTATTTATTTGAAGGGGTATTAAGGAGAAAAGGAAATGGGTGTTGGTGTGGTGGAAAACTTTATGCCTTCACAAACATGAAGGGAGGCTAGGATTTTGATTGACAGTCAATAACAACAAGGCACTAGCAGTTAAGTTGTATTGGAGGATGGTGAATAATCCCAATGTACTATGGGCGAAAAATCTATGAGCTAAATATGCAAAAAATAAAATTTTGATAGACATTATTTACCACTAGGATCCCCCATCTTAGCAGTATTGAATATAGAAGAGGAGTCAATAAAGGAGTTGTTTTGGATAAGTCATAATGGTCAACATACAAATTTTAGATAGACTCTTGGGATAGGCATCAATATTTGGTGGTCAATTTCTAGAGTGGAGACTTGTGGAGTGGCTACACAGAGCAAATTGGATAAAGGTAGCAAAATACGATAGGTACTAGACCAAAAAATCAAAATTTGGAAGAAATTGGATTCCCATATCCAAATGGACAATTCAAATCCTAGAGAATTAGAAGATGGATATCCAACAAACTCTACAAATAAGATCACTTTCATGGTCTCAAGTAAAGTATTCCCTTGGATGGAGCAACATAAGTTAGGGGAAGTATACAGTAGCACATGGCTATTTAGTTCTATTCCAAATTACTCTTAACCCACTCCGAGACTTATTCAAACAAATATGGGCACATAAGTTATGGCTTAATGTGAGATTCTTCATTTAGCTTCTTCTACATAGAAGGGTTCTAACAGGGGAACAACTTATAAAAAGAGTCTACCATGGTCCTTTCAGGTGTGAGATGTGTGGGGAGAACCTCAAATTTCTCTACTACTTATTTATTTTCTTATAGCCTAAAAGTTGTGGAAGCTAATATCTACCTTACTTAGTCTTAATTGGTCCAGTTTTACCACCCTAGAACATATGTGAAGGAAATGGACCACACAAGATGGAGTGGACCACTATGTAAAGTAGATAGTATGGGTAGGAACTACTCTTCTACTTTGGAACATATGGAAGGAAAGGAACAACCACATATTCAAACAAGAGTCTATGGACATCCACCATATTTGCCAAAATACCACAACCAACATAGTGGATACAATCCAACATATGTTGAAGTGTCCCCAAGACCCCAGAAACAATTGGAATAATTCATGACCAGACTAAAAATTGTTCTTAAGGATGTTAATCAATGAATGGAAATCATAAGGAACCCAAAATTAGTCAAAAATGAAAATTGATAGCCTCCCTCAATGGATTGGGAAAAATTTAACGTGGATGAAGCATCATGGGAGAATCCAAGAAGAGCTAGTGTGAGAGGGATAATAAGTAAGTTGAATGGGACCCCAATTTTGACCTTTGTAGAGAATCTTGGAATTATTTCCAACAACCTAACAAAGGGTTTTGGTATCCTTAGAGGGATCCAAGAGGTAGTTAAGGTAGGTTAGAAGAAGGTCCAGATAGAATCTGACTTATATGTCATGATCAACCATCTAAAGAATCCAAGGGAGAATAGGGAGTTTGAATCGAGACTAAGGAGAATTATAGAGAATATTCAAATGGTACATGCAAGTTTTCTATCTATGGAATACAATCACATCCCTTGAGAACAAAATAGAGTTGTGGATGCAATGACCAACTAGGCTCTAGACAAAGGCAACCTCACTTGTTACAGTTATCCTCCTAGATGGTGGGCAACACGGATCAGGGAAGATCTTCTTTCTATCATATTTCTTGATGGTAGTAGCATTAGATGTATTTAGTTTTGTAATTCATTGTATTAGGTTGCTTCTATTACCTGAGCTATTGTAGCATATCAGTTGATAGAGAATGTAGCACTACATCATATGTTAAATCCTAGATCAAAAGCCTATTTACATGGAAAGACAAACAATGTACCTATTCTATTTGAATGACTTAATATAAAAAATTTACCAAAATAAAAGTATGGCTAAGCTTATGAACAAGTATAAAAAATGTGATAAAGATGATATCTTGGAATATTTGAGATATGAATATGATCCTAAAAATAATATTTTGTCAAAAAACTAATAGGTTGGAGTCACCAATTGATTTTATAAAATTTAACAATTTAATGTTAAGTAATTTAAAAACAACCGATCAAATTTATAGTCATTTATAATATTAAAAATAAATCAAATGAATCTATTTATATTACAACATATCTCCATTGACATATTGTATTATAAACATCATAGTGATGCATTAACAAGCTATATTAAAATTGATCCTCATATAATTTTTTTTTACTTGTACTCAATAATATCAAATTTTGTTTTTCATTGAATTTACACATGTTATTATCAGGGTCCCGATCCCATCATACTGAGTGGGGTTTGAACCTTGAACCTCTCAAAATAATAATAATATAAAACTTTATTAAAATATAATTTTTTAATGTCAAACTATATTGAAATATAACTTTTTTTAATTTTATTTTTTAAATTTGATTAATTTATAATAATTTAAAATAATTTGTTTAATAAGTTATGTGTGGCTTCTATTGGGGGCCACTCCCATTACAAAAACAAAACAAAATATTACATTGCTATCGTTACATTTCTAACAATTTAATTAAAGCATATTGATATGGAATGAAGAGTCGACAACAAGACACAAGAATGTCGGTGACCAGAGGGACCCCAACGAGAGTTTTTGAATGAGGAGTGTTTGAACTTGTGTGCAAAAAATGGAAGAGTGTTCACCCAATGCCAAGATCCGCTAGTTATGCATACCCTTGCCTCCTTGGGTCTTACCTGAAAGTGGCATCCCTCCTGGGATGTTTTCCACAAATAAAAAAAGATCCGCTAGTGGTGTTCTCGTTCCTCTTTTGAACCAGACTGACCTAGAGGAAGAGGATACTCACCTATCCAATGCTCGGCTCTAATACCACTGATATGGAATGAACACTCGAGATCAAGACGCGAGAATGAGTACAATGAAAACTTACATTGTATTAATCCAAAAATATATTTATAGGCATGTTTGCATTTACAATCGCTATTTAATACGCATGATTCGTGTGAGTATTAAAAATCAATACTAATCCCTATCATTCCTCCCCATTGAGGAAGCATTGGTCCCCAATGTGTACAAGTGTGGAAGAGAAATATGGGTAGCTGAAGAGTGTTGGGTACAACCAAAAATGCACTCTTGTTACAAAAAGATGAAGACAAAAATAACAAAGTTTTACATGTCTTTAGAAAACCAAAATCTGAAATTGGATTTGGAACATGCTCAAAAAATACTCTCCAACGACTATAAACACTACAGTGCTGGTGGACAACTGAAACAGATCCCTGAATTTGGTAGAAGATAGCAGCAATTGAAGTGTCGGAGAAGATGCAGTAAAATATTCCTCAAACCACGTGCCAAAATGAGCCAAGTTGGAAATTGTGGATGTAGTTGATTTTTGGTTTTGAATGTTGGACCACATGCATTAATGAAAGGCAATGAATGAAATGATTAAATTAAATTAAATAAAAATTTAATTTAATTTAAATGAGGGTTTATTGAATGCATTTGAAAAATGGTGGTTGATGTGCAATGGATTGAATCAATGGCATTAAATTATTGGTGATCGGGACAATGGTCAAGTGGGCCTGGACGACATGCGAGGTGGGAAAATATTAAATTAAATTAAAAAATAATTTAATTTAATTTAATTTAATTAATTCGTGGTTAATTGTGGGTCGCTGGCATTAAATTATTGGTGGACCGGGACAATGGTCAATGGAGAATATTTAATTTAACGCATAATTATGGTATTTAAAAATACCTGCGATATTAAATATTTTAATTTTAAATTAAATTAAATAAAATTTAATTTAATTTAATTTTAAAATTTCTCCAAGGGAATGACAACGGCTAAAAACACGAGCAAGTGGCAAATGCATTAATGAATGCAGTTTAATGATAGAAAAATTAAATTAAATTAAAAATTTAATTTAATTTAATAAATGCATTAATGAATGCAGTTTAATGATAGAAAAATTAAATTAAATTAAAATTTTAATTTAATTTAATTTATGGAAATGTGTCCAAAAGTATGTGCAACACCCACCAAGATCAAATGGTCGTTGCCATGGTTTCGAGGTGGAACCTGGCAAAAAATCTTCTCGTAGCTCATCGCCTAGAAACAAATGTTGAGCAAGGTGCAGCAAAAGTATTGTCATTGTTGTCAACACAGACAGGATAGATCAATTGATGCAGTTGAAGCGAGTGGACGGGAGTTCAGAGGTCAGTCAGATCATGTTCGGTGAAATTCCAGGAAAATAGAAGTGACCCAGATTCAAAAAATCAAAGAAAAAGACAAGTAAGAAAACTATCGCGATATCGCGACATGTTTTCTGTCGCGATATCGCGACAGGTTGAGAAGAAAGAAGGCAGAAAGAAAAACGTCATGATTTCACGACATGGACGAGGAGAGAGAAGGCGCAAGCAAAATTGTCATGATTTCGTGACATGGACGAGGAGAGAGAAGGCGCAAACAAAATTGTCACGATTTCGCGACATGGACGAGGAGAGAGAAGGCGCAAACAAAACTATCATGATTTCGTGACATGTTGCAAGCAAAGAAGCCAAGTGGGAAAACTATCGCGATTTCGTGACATGTTGGAAGCAAAGAAGGCAAGTAAGAAAACTATCATGATTTCGTGACATGTTTGGAGAAGAAGCGCTTGCAAGGAAAACTATCACGATTTCGTGACATGTTCGGAGAAGAAGCGCTTGCAAGGAAAACTGTCACGATTTCATGACATGTTCGAAGAGAAAGCGCTAAGGATGAAAAGTGTCACGATTTCATGACAAGTTCGAAGAGAAAGCGCTAAGGATGAAAAGTGTCATGATTTCATGACAGGTTCGAAGAGAAAGCGCTAAGGATGAAAAGTGTCACGATTTCATGATAGGTTCGAAGAGAAAGTGCCAAGGAGAAAAAGTGTCATGATTTCGTGACATGTTTCGATTTTGCGGGCCAAAGACAGAAAAGGCATAAGGCAAGAGAAGTGTCACGATTTCATGACATGTTCAGTTTTCGCGGGCCAAAGACAGAAAAGAGACAAGGCAGCGAAGATGTCATGATTTTGCGACATGTTTCGGTTTCGTGGGCCAAAGATAGAAAAGGCATAAGGCAAGAGAAGTGTCACGATTTCGTGACATGTTCAATTTTTGTGGGCCAAAGACAGAAAAGAGACAAGGCAGCGAAGATGTCACGATTTCGTGACATGTTCCGGTTTCACGGGCGAACGGCAGAAAAGGCACAAGGCAGAGAAAGATGTCACGATTTCGTGACATGTTTTGTTTTCGCTAGAGCAAGCCAAGTAGAGTAGCGAGAGGGCGAATGTGTCACGATTTCGTGACATGTCTGGTTTTCATGGGTATGAAAATAACAAAGAGATTGTCATATTTTACATGTTTTTTGCGGGTGCAAGCGAAGAAGTGAACAAGGAGGCCAAGAATGTCATGATTTCGTGACATGTCTGGTTTTCACGGTTGCAAGCGAAGAAGTGAACAAGGAGGCCGAGAATGTCATGATTTTGTGACATGCTATATTTTCATGGGTAAAAGGCGAGAAGGGTAGAAAGAGACAGAAGTGTCACGATTTCATGATAGGTCGCAACAACACGCTTACTGATAGTCAATTGAAAGCGAACGACAGTTATAGGGGCAGTTGTAGAGAAAAATCATGCAGTGAAAATAAGTAGAGTTAACTGAAGTTAGTGCGGTAGTTACAGATAGAAATCATGCAGCTTTTTAGTAAAGTCAAAAAAGGAGAAATCTAACAGTCGTATAAATAGAATCGAATATGCATGCATGAACAGAAAAGAACACGAACAGTCATGACCGAGAGGATGAACAGTCATGGAAGAGGTATATATTGCATGTAACGTATTTAATGAAATGCCCACTCTAAATACGCAAAAGGAGTTACATTAAGAAATAGTTACGGGTTGCATGCGTAAAAATGGAAGTTAAAAATAGAGAATAATATGTTATAAAAATAGGTCTACGTGAAGAATAATGTTGCTGCTGAATATGTGAAAGTGCTGCCGAAAGAGGGTGAGAAGAGTGTTGTAAGAGAGCGACAGGCTGAACAGTGAGTATTTACTGTATTTTGATAAATTGGAGACCAGTCAAGGTCTTGAAAAAGTGAAGGCATTTGTATGTCAGTAATATATCTTTCAAAATAGGGATCCAAGTAGGTGCTTGGATAGGGGTTGGTGCTCCTTTCTGTTGGTGCGGATAAATCAGGGGTTGGTGCTCCTTCCAGTGGGTGTTTGGTAAGCAGATTGTAAAATTGGTGTTTTGCAAAGGCTGGATTTGGACCGTAGTCCAAGCGGGTCATTCTTGAGGAGTAGCCAAATTGGTGAACCTCGTTACATTGTGTGTTGTGGTGTGCTCTCTTGTGTTTATTGTTTTATCTATTTTCAAGTTCTGGTTGTTTCAGTTTTAAGAGTTGCAGATTAGATTTTTAGCAACACTGATTCACCCCCCTCTCAGTGTCATTGTGAGAATATCAATTGGTATCAGAGCAAGGTTCCTGAACAAGCTTAATCAGCTAAGGTGATCTTGGAAGGAACACAATGGCGGGTAGTGAAGGATTTTCATCAAACAAAGCTCCTTTGTTCAATGGAACTAATTACTCATTCTGGAGACTCAGGATGCAGACATATCTGAGTGCTTTAGGATACGACATTTGGGAGTCAGTAGAAAGTGGATACACAGCACCCACTACTCCTCCAACAGATGCTACCGGTAAGAAACTGTCTGAGAATAACTCCAAAGCAAAGAATGCAATAATGTGTGGGCTAGTAGACAGTGAACTGATAAGGGTCATGAGCTGTAAATCGGCAAAAGACATATGGGACAAACTGAAAAGCATTCATGAAGGAGACAACAAGATCAAGGAAGCCAAACTGCAAACTCATCGAGCTCAGTTCGAGGCATTACAAATGAATGACGAAGAGAACATAGAGACCTATATGTTGAGAGTCAATGGAGTCATTAATGCAATCAGAGGACTCGGCGAAGAGATCGAAGATGCGGTTGTCATGAAAAAGGTACTTAGAACTCTTCACAAAAGATTTAATTCTAAAGTTTCTGCAATAGAAGAGGCTAAAGATCTAAACAATTTTAGCATGGACGAGATGCATGGTTCCTTGATTGCATACGAAATGAGAATAGGACAAACTAAGCCCATAGACAAAGAAGCTGCTTTTAAAGCACACAAGAATACAAAAGCTGAACAAGAATCTGAGGCTGAAGAGACATCGGATGAAACGGAAGCCAACTTTGTTCGGAAACTTACAAAGGGAAAAGGAAAATATAGAGGAAAGTTGTCGTTTAAGTGTTTCAATTGTGGAGGGGTCGGTCACTTTGCAGCTAAGTGTCCAATGAATGAGAAAACCAAAAGTGATGAAGGGTCACACCAAGAAAGAAGTGACTTGGAAGAAGAAACCAAATTTTAGAAAAAGCAATTTCAAAAAGAAAAGTTTCATATCCAAGAATGTCAGCTCTTCTGAAGATAGCTCAGGTGAAGATTCTAAAGAAGAAACAGGTGAAGCTCTGTTCATGGCATTTGAAGAAGCAAAAACAGAAGAAAAATAGGAAGGTGATACAAAAAATAAGGATGAGGTTGAAGTTTATCTGGAAGGTGAGTTGGTTGCTGCACTTAAAGAGTTGAAGTCAGAAAGGAAAAAGAATAATAAGGTCTCAAGAAAGCTTGAGGATGCGAATGACATTATAAACAGTTTGAAAGTACAGACAGAAGAATTTAAGAAAATGTCTGAAGAACTTGAAGTACAGTTAACCATGAGAATAGATGAGTGCAGCAAACTAGAAGAAGAGATTGTTGTTTTAAGAATGCGGCTAGAAGAAAAGAATCAAAAATTGAGTTGCTATCACAAACTTGAAGGAAGTTTCGCAAAGCTTGAAAAGATTATAAATAGTCAGAGGACTACAGGCATCAAGTTTGGCTTGGGGTTTGTCGAAGGAGAATCATCAAGTGAATCAAAGGTCATAACTGTAGAACCAG
Source organism: Wollemia nobilis (assembly GCA_028583015.1). Lineage (NCBI taxonomy): Eukaryota > Viridiplantae > Streptophyta > Pinopsida > Araucariales > Araucariaceae > Wollemia > Wollemia nobilis. The sequence continues at coordinate 944,469 of JAQPPZ010001671.1, read as the reverse complement.
TAAAGAAAGAGGATAAAATCAAGGTTGATCAAAGAAAAATGAATCTTGCAAAAGAAAGCAACAATGCCAGGCACGAGAAGACTGTTGACAATGAGGGATTCACAAAAGTCATACATCAAAGGAGAAGAAAATTTGTGGCTCCTACTACAAATTGGCAAAGACCAACTCCCAGGTTCAATCATTCCTTTTCTGGTTATTGTTTTAAATGCAATACTTACGGTCATAAGATTTCAGACTGCATTTATAATATAGGACAAAGAAATTTTACCAGTAGAAATGTCTTTGCACCTTTGATGGATTATGCAGTAGAATGTTATAACTGTCATAACTTTGGTCACATTGCAAGAAACTGTAGAAGCACATATGCAACAAATAAATATCAGGAAGAAGAAGCTCAACCAAACAGTTTAAGGCAAAACAAAAAATTCCCAGATAAACATGCACGAGCCATTGACAAAGAAAAGTCTAAACAAGTGACCAAAACTACAGTCAAATCAGAATGGAAAGAAAAAGAGCAACTCAAAGAAGAAAAGGAATCATTGATTGTACAGACAACATTCAAAGCACAGAACAAATCTGCACCATGGATATTGGATAGTGGATGCTCGAGTCACATGACAGGAGATAAACAAAAATTTGAAAAGCTTCAGAAATATGAAGGGGGCTCGGTAAAGTTTGGAAATAATGATGGAGCCAAGATAGTTGGCAAAGGATCAGTCAAGATAAATGATGGAAAGATCAGTTCCAAAGAAGTTCTGTTTGTGATTGGTTTGAAACACAACTTACTGAGTGTAAGTCAAATCTATGACAGAGGTCATGAAGTCACTTTTAAGAAGCAGGGCTGTGAAGTCAGAAAAGCACACAGTGGAAAGCTAATAGCCACTGGATCGAGGACTTCTGGAAATCTATATACTCTCTCAGAAACTTCAGAAGGATCATGCTTGATTGGACAGGAAGATGAAAATTGGCTGTGGCACAAGAGGCTCGGTCATATTAGCTTTGACAATCTGGTAAAAATAAGTTCAAAAAGAGCGGTAAGAGATATACCTACCATTGGCAAACCAGTAAATAGCATCTTTGCTTCATGCCAAAAAGGGAAGCAAACCAGATCCACATTTAAAGCAAAGGAATATTTCACCAGCAAACCGTTAGAGCTGATACATACTGATTTATGTGGACCCATGAGAACACAAAGCATAAATGGTGACAAATATTTTATGTTGTTCATAGATGACTACTCCAGAATGACATGGGTATTATTTTTAAAGCTTAAATCAGATGCCTTTGAGATGTTCAAGATTTTTAAAAAGCAGGTTGAGAATCAGATTGGAAAAAGAATTAAATGCCTAAGATCAGACGAGAGGAGGAGAGTTTATCTCGAGAGGAGTTTGCAGAATACTTTCAAAAATATGGGATTAGAAGACAATTTTCATCAGCAAGGACACCTCAGCAGAATGGTGTTGTTGAAAGGAAGAACAGGATTGTGCAAGAAATGGCACGGACAATGTTGGCTGAGAACAAAATAGCCGACAGATTCTGGAAAGAGGCAGTACATACTACAGTTTACATTCAAAATAGGTGCATGCTAAGAACACATGAAAGCAAAACACCGTATGAACTATGGTTCGGCAGGAAAGCAACAGCAAGATACTTCAAAGTGTTCGGCGGCAAGTGTTATATCAAACGAGCTGAAGATAATCTCGGTAAGTTCGAAGATAGAGGCTGACGAAGGTATTTTTCTCGGTTACTCAACTAAAAGCAAAGCCTACACATGTTACAAGCGGCTAAAGAAAATTATTGAGAGTGCTTGATGTTAAAGTTGATGAAGGTAGAGAAAGAGAAGCTACGTATCAAGAAAACTACCCCATTTATGAAGAAGTCATTGAAGGAGATGAAGAAATAAGAACAGAAGAAAATCAAAAAATTGACTCAGTTGATTTAAGAATTGACTCAGAAGAAGAAGAGAACAAGAAATTCAAAACAGGCAGCTGGCAGAAAAATCATCCCAAAGAACAGATTATTGGGGACCCAACTGTTGGTATTCAGACAAGAAGAGCAGTAATAAGGAACTACTCTTTATTATCCGACATTGAACCCAAAAATATTGCTGAAGCCAGCACGAGATGAAAGTTGGATGAAGGCAATTAATGAAGAACTAGATCAGATTGAGAAAAACAAAACACTGGGAATTAGTACCACGGCCAGACAAATAAAAACATAATCGGTACTAAATGGATTTTTTGAAATAAATTAAATGAAGACGGACGAGGTTGTCGGAAATAAGGCAAGATTGGTCTGTAAAGGCTATGCTCAGGTTGAAGGCATTGATTTTGAGGAAACCTTTGCACCAGTAGCCAGACTAGAAGCAATTAGAATGTTTTTGGCTTTAGCGAGTCCATAAAAATTTCAAAGTATATCAAATGGACGTAAAATCAGCATTTTTGAATGGAAAACTGGAAGAAGAGGTATACATTGAACAGCCGGATGGCTTCCAACTCGGTGACAATCCCGATTTTGTTTGCGGGGTTAAAGAAAGCGTTGTATGGTCTGAAGCGAGGCACCCAGAGCATGGTATGCAAGGCTGGATAACTATCTTATTAAACAAGGGTTCAAGAAAGGTTTGGTGGACAACAATCTGTATGTTAAAACAGAAAATGGCAATCTTATTGTCCTTGTTGTTTATGTAGATGATATCATTTTTGGCAGTAGTCATGATAAGTCTTGTAAAGACATAGCAAATAAAATGAAGACAGAATTTGAGATGTCAATGATTGGTGAACTTTCTTATTTCCTCGGACTGCAAGTCAATCAAAGTGAAAAGGGCATTTTTATCTCCCAAGTAAAATATGTGAAAGAAATGCTGAAAAAGTTCACAATGGAGGATAGTAAACCTATCAGCACTCCCATGACAACAGGTTGCAAGTTGAGCAAGGATGACAAATCTCCAGATGTAGATCAAACCATGTACGGGTCTATGATTGGAAGCCTGCTGTATTTGACAGCCACTAGACGAGATATATTATAGGCAGTATGCATGGTAGCAAGATTTGAGGCTAGTCCCAAAGAGACTCATGTGACAGCTGTAAAGAGGATTTTTAGGTACCTCAAGGGTACTATGGAGTATGGGTTGTGGTACCCAAAAGGTAAGGACTTCACTCTTATTGCATATTCGATGCAGATTGGGCGGGATGTATTGATGACGAGAAAGAGTACTAGTGGAGGAGCATTTTATCTTGGAGACAAGTTGGTAGCATGGCACAACAAGAAACAAGAATCAGTCTCTTTATCCACAGCAGAGGCGAGAATATATTGCAGCAACAACATGCTGTACACAGATATTATGGATGAGACAAACACTGAAAGATCTTGGTATTCACTTCAAAGAGCCAATTTCAGTAAAATGTGATAACACCGGTGCTATAAACATATCAAAGAATCCGGTTATGCATTCTCGAACCAAACATATTGCAATCCGGTATCACTTCTTGAAGGATAAAGTTGCAGAAGGTGAGGTCAAATTAGACTTTGTTCCGACTACAGAGCAAGTAGCAGATATATTCACAAAACCATTGCCCAAGGAAGTTTTTGAGTACCTTCGGAGTAAGTTGGGAGTAGTCACATTTCACAAGAACTGACTATCAACTGGGATCACATTCTCAGGGGGAGTATTTATACCTATGTTTATAGTTTTGCTCATATTCATGATTTTTTCTAACTATAACAATGTGTATCTGAGAATGTTGTGTATAGACTCAGGGGAGTCTGCAGCAGCCCTTTGGTATTATTGTCAAAGGGGGAGAAGAATTACAGAAGAGTGCATGAGTGTTGCCAACAATTCCAAAGGGGGAGATTGTTGAGCAAGGTGCAACAAAAGTATTGTCATTGTTGTCAACACAAATAGACAGATCAGTTGAAGTAGTGGACAGGAGTTCAGAGGTCAGTCAGATCATGTTCAGTGAAATTCCAGGAAAACAGAAGTGACCCAGATTCAGAAAATCAAAGAAAAAGACAAGTAAGAAAACTGTCGTGATATCGCGACATGTTTTCTGTCGCGATATCGCGACAGGTTGAGAAGAAAGAAGGCAGAAAGAAAAACGTCATGATTTCGCGACATGGACGAGGAGAGAGAAGGCACAAGAAAAATTGTCATGATTTTGCGACATGGACGAGGAGAGAGAAGGCATAAACAAAATTGTCATGATTTTGTGACATGTTGATGAGGAGAGAGAAGGCGCAAACAAAACTGTCACGATTTCGTGACATGTTGCAGGCAAAGAAGCCAAGTGGGAAAACTGTCACGATTTCGTGACATGTTGGAAGCAAAGAAGGCAAGTAAGAAAACTGTCATGATTTTGTGACATGTTCGGAGAAGAAGCGCTTGCAAGGAAAACTGTCACGATTTCGTGACATGTTCGGAGAAGAAGCGCTTGCAAGGAAAATTGTCACGATTTCGTGACATGTTCGAAGAGAAAGCGCTAAGGATGAAAAGTGTCATGATTTTGTGACAGGTTCGAAGAGAAAGTGCTAAGGATGAAAAGTGTCACGATTTCGTGACAGGTTCGAAGAGAAAGCGCTAAGGATGAAAAGTGTCACGATTTCGTGACAGGTTTGAAGAGAAAGTGCCAAGGAGAAAAAGTGTCACGATTTCGTGACATGTTCCAGTTTCGTGGGCCAAAGACAGAAAAGGCATAAGGCAAGAGAAGTGTCACGATTTTGTGACATGTTTAGTTTTTGTGGGCCAAAGACAGAAAAGAGACAAGGCAGCGAAGATGTCACGATTTTGTGACATGTTCGATTTTGTGGGCCAAAGACAGAAAAGGCATAAGGCAAGAGAAGTGTCATGATTTTATGACATGTTTAGTTTTCGCGGGCCAAATATAGAAAAGAGACAAGGCAGAGAAGATGTCATGATTTCGTGACATGTTTCGGTTTCGCGGGCGAACGACAGAAAAGGCACAAGGCAGAGAAAGATGTCACGATTTTGTGACATGTTTTGTTTTTGCTAGAGCAAGCCAAGTAGAGTAGCAAGAGGGCGAATGTGTCACGATTTCGTGACATGTCTGGTTTTTGTGGTTGCAAGTGAAGAAGTGAACAAGGAGGCCGAGAAGATGTCATGATTTTGTGACATGTTTTGTTTTGCGGGTGCAAGCGAAGAAGTGAACAAGGAGGCCGAGAATGTCATGATTTCGTGACATGTCTGGTTTTCACGGTTGCAAGCGAAGAAGTGAACAAGGAGGCCGAGAATGTCACGATTTCGTGACATGCTATATTTTCATGGGTAAAAGGCGAGAAGGGCAGAAAGAGACAGAAGTGTCACGATTTCGTGACAGGTCGCAACAGCACGCTTATTGACAGTCAAGCGAAAGCGAGAACGACGATTACGAGGGGTAGTTGCGAGAGAAAAATCATGCGGTGAAAATAAGTAGAGTTAACCTGAAGTTAGTGCGGCGATTACTGAGATAGAAATCATGCGGCTTTTTAGTAAAGTCAAAAAAGGAGAAATCTAACAGTCGTATAAATAGAATCGAATATGCATGCATGAACAAAAAAGAACACGAACAGTCATGACCGAGAGGACGAACAGTCATGGAAGAGGTATATGTTGCATGTAACGTATTTAATGAAATGCCCACTCTAAATACGCAAAAGGAGTTACATTAAGAAACAGTTACGGGTTGCATGCGTAAAAATGGAAGTTAAAAATAGAGAATAATATGTTATAAAAATAGGTCTACGTGAAGAATAATGTTGTTGCTGAATATGTGAAAGTGCTACCGAAAGAGGGTGAGAAGAGTGCTGTAAGAGAGCGACAGGCTGAGCAGTGAGTATTTACTGTATTTTGATAAATTGGAGACCAGTCAGGGTCTTGAAAAAGTGAAGGCATTTGTATGTCAGTAATATATCTTTCAAAACAGGGATCCAAGTAGGTTCTTGGATAGGGGTTGGTGCTCCTTTCTGTTGGTGCGGATAAATCGGGGGTTGGTGCTCCTTCCGGTGGGTGTTGGTAAACAGATTGTAAAATCGGTGTTTTGCAAAGGCTGGATTTGGACCGTAGTCCAAGCAGTCATTCTTGAGGAGTAGCCAAATTGGTGAACCTCGTTACATTGTGTGTTGTGGTGTGCTCTCTTGTGTTTATTGTTTTATCTATTTTCAAGTTTTGGTTGTTTCAGTTTTAAGAGTTGTAGATTAGATTTTTAGAAACACTGATTCACCCCCCCCTCTCAATGTCATTGTGAGAATATCAACAAAGCAACCCTGCCATAAATATGATCGGTTACACTATATAGAAGGTTGCAACCAAGAGGAAAAAATATGTGTGGTGATTAAATGAATGCAATGGAGAACTAAGCAGTTACTTCATTGACGAAATGTGGTAGATCAATGTCAAAAAACAAGGAAGATGACATGAAATTTGTGGGTTGATCATCACTTGAAATCAGGAGATCATCATTAAAAAATGTTGAATCGACAAATAGCAGATGTCCAGGTCTACTGATATTAGATGGAACTAGATCAAATAGCAGTGACAACAAATTAGCATCTGGAACAACATCGCTGGGAGGGATGAGCAGATCATGTAGTGCAACAGGAATTATGATGGTAGTAGAGATGGTAGTTGTTTCTTCAACTGCAATGTTTGGAAGGGTTGGATATACATCGGGATCTTCCAAGGAGCTCAGATCTACATCAAAAGAAATATCACTACCATTAGCAACATCATCTAATGGAAATATGATGGGCCTTTTTCCCACAGATCCTGGTTCGAATCCATGTGTTGCTTCTTGATTTTTAGCAAATCCTTCTTCTTCAATAGGAAGGATTTCATCTCCCAATGCAATAGGAATATTTTCATCTTCAACAGATGCCATTTCTACTACAAGTATGGCATCTCGCATCAACTGAAACTCAGCATCGAGTTGTTAATATTTTTAAAAAAATATTCAAGTTTCTCTCTTTTTTTAGTTTTACTCATAAGAAAGATGATGGGCCTTCTGCCTAGAAACCCTGTTTTGCTTCCAGGTATTGATTTAGAGTTGGTAGCTTTAGTAGCTACCATAGCATCAAGTAGAATGACTTATCATATCAACTAAAATTCATCATCGATCTCTTTGTACCGTTGAGAGATTTCATCCAACAAATAGAACGAAATTGGAAGCATGGTGTCAAAGGAATGTTGAATCCAAGGGTGGATACTTGGATCAAGTTGTCAAGGGATGACAAATCCAAGTGTGAGAACTTGGATCAAGAGTCGAGGGTTGGGGTCAGAGGAACCCTAGCTTAGCTGAAGGTCGGTGACCAGAGGGATCCCAACGAGAGTTTTCAAATGAGGAGTGCTTGAAGTCATGTGCAAAAAATGGAAGAGTTTTCACCCAATTCCAAGATCCGTTGGTGGTTTTCTCATTCCTCTTTTGAACCAGATTGGCCTAGAGGAAGAGGATACTCACCTATCCAATGCTTGGCTCTGATACCACTGATATGGGATGAACACTTGAGAGCAAGATACAAGAATGAGCATGATGAAAACTTACATTGTATTTTTCCAAAAATATATTTATAAGCATGTTTGCTTTTACAATTGACATTTAATGCACGATCCGTGTGAGTATTAAATTCAAAACTAATCCCTATCACATATCCAACTTTACCTTTCTTTCAAATATATTCTCCATCTTTCTCAAACCGCTAAGTTTCCACAATCAACTCTTTTTATACCAGATGCCTTCCAAATTTTAATTTTTTCAAGATGAAATTCAACACTTCTAATGGCTAAAATATTTTTTCCCACCTTCTATATCTATAAATATCTTGTCTATAACAACCTCACAATTTCTTAATACCTTTTTTAGGGTTCTTATTCATTCCCCTAATATTCCAAGATATTATTTTCATTGTTATTTTTTGTTTTTATTTGTGGGTTTAGCCCCACTTCTTATTAGCACTTATGAAATTTGTTTTTTTTCCATATCAATATCCCTTTGGGTTTCTTTTTCTCTTTCTTTTTTCTTCTTAGATATTCCTCTCTTTTTTCATTCCCAGCAATAGTTTCATCTTCATAAATCTCTTCAATCTTCTCACACTCCTTATAGTAAGACTTATCATCTTTAGGTTTGCCTTGTTTTGAAGGATTTGAAGTGCAAGGAATAACATCAAAAGCATTTTCTTCTTTATGTTTCCCTATAAACCCTAAAGTGCAAGGATGATCTTCTATAGAAATTACCTTCTTATTTTACTCCAAAAATATAAATTTTTATGGGTTCCTTCCATCCTTATTTCTTTATTATGCTACTCTTAAAACCTTAAAGTGCAAGGGATAACATCTTCATCTCTTTCACTCTTATTACTTGAAGAGGATTTTATACTACTTGATGAAGATTCTTTACCTAGAATAAACTTGACTTCTTTTGTTATATTTGTTTTAGGAGTTCTCTCTATATATTCTTTTGCACCTTTAATTATTTTTGAAATTTTCGAATGATATTATAGATAGGCTTTCTTTACCTCTTCTTTCGGAGTGGAATATCCTTGATCTTGTCTAACTTCTATTACTACATGATTTCCTTGCTTCATCTTGAAGTTTATCTCATGGCTAGAGTTTGTTATCTCTTTCTTCATAGTTTTCACTTTGCAAAATCTTGCCATGTGTCCAATATCATAATTATTGTGGCAACAAAATATGATATTTTTATAATCTACTTGTTGATCCCATTCTCTTGATTAAAATTTAATCTTAATATATTATGGCAAAGGTTTTGAAATATCCATAGAAACACATATTCGAGTATATATAGCATGCTTTCACTCCTTAGTAGTTAGTCCTTCTTTGATGAATTCCCCTATGGTATTTCCAATATTCTTTAGAACATCCTTATTTTAAAGTTGATATGGAAGTCCAAAAAGGCTAATCCATACTAAATCTTCTTAATAGTTTTTGTCTTAACAAAAAAAATTCATTCCATGGTTTCAAATAAAGTGTATCTCTTCCCCTAAACAATGGGCCACCAACCATTATTTCATCCCTAATTTCTAAATTGGAAAATATGATGAGGAAAAAATCTTGAGGAAGAAAAGTCACAAAGTAATTTGAATTTAATTCTCACTTCCCCTTGATCCAATCTTGAATCTCTAAAAACCCTAACCATGATCTATGGAACTTACATATTAACACTCTACTTTTAAGAAGTATTATATCATGCTAAATCATCTCATCCTTAATACTCACTTTTGGTGTAACATTTGCTACCTGGATCAAACTTGCCATGTATTCACTCTTTTGCTTATCTCCAACTTAAGCCTCCATACTTCTAACTAGGGCATATTGATTTCCCATTAGGACTTTCAAATATGACTTTCCTTTTGTACTAGCTAATGGGGCTCACTCTTGGCTTGTACTCTCTCTTGGATCATATTCCCTCTTGGCTTGTAGTCACTCATAGCTTTCACTCTCTCCTACCTCGCACTTGCTCTCAACTTGCCCTTCCTCTTATCTTGTAATAGCCCTTGTCTCTCTTTTTTTCCAATGTTTCTTCACTTGAACAATATTTTGGAAATAATGTTCCATTATGGTAAGGATTTTAAGCATTGATGCACTCTGGATAAACTCATTGCTCTTTCACCATGACTGAATCTTGGCTTGCACTCCCTCTTAGCTTGGATTTTATTCAACTGGATTGCACTTTGCTTTCTACTTCCTGATCACACTTTCTCTTTACTTCTAGTTCATACTCGCACTCGCTTCTGGCTACATTCACTCCTAGCTCACGCTCACATTTGCTTTTGATTGCATTTGCTTTCAACTACACTCACTCTTGGATCATGCTTGCATTCGCTTCTGGATACACTCACTCTTGGATCATGCTCACACTCGCTTCTAGCTTCCAACTTACAATTTCAAGTACTTTTATATAGATGATATTTTTAATCTAATTTTTTAAAGAAGAGGAAAATTAAAATATTAAAAAATGTGAACACAATATATATATAGAGGACCAAGAAAATAATAATTAATTTATCTAAAGAAACATGAGCCAACAACAAAGTAAGAAGTAAATAAAAAATAATACTACAAGCAAATTGTTGAAGGTTGCAAAATCATATGACATTAGCTCAAGATCTAAGTTTAAATCTTGTTAATAAATACATGCATAATTGTCAAGTTGTAATTCAACTACATAATCATGATATAATATGGGTGGAACTTTTTTTAATCCCATATAGTCGACTAAAAAAAAGATTAAAGTTTACAAGTAATTAAATAGAATAGAAAATTTTAGCATCTATAAAGGCAAAAACAACCTATGGGACAATGGATTTATAAAGAATCATAGCAATCAACCCCAAAATATGATTCAACCATCTTTATTTCTATAATAATATTTTTTGTTAGTAATTTTGATGATGAATTTTCATGCATTCTCTTCTTCAAATTTAATTAATTTTTAAGTTTTAAAATACATTTATTTTTCATATAATTAATATTTTATTTTAATCTAGCATATAATCTAAGCTTAAAGGAGAGAAATTTGCTTAGTAGATATCATAATATTTTAAGGAAGATAAATTTTGGAGATTAAAATTGAGACAAACTTGGTAAAAGAAATACAAGCACACAAAATTTTATAGGATGGCAATATTACAGATATCAAAATCTAAAATTAGTAGAATAAAATTGAAATAAGGAGTTTGGATTGAAGATCAGGGCAAAATCAGAAAGGAGGTAAGGTTTTTTTACTATAATATTATAGGATTGGAAGAGATGAAGTTCTTAATGATAAACTACTACAAGAAGTACCTTTAGTTATAACTGATGAAAACAATAACAAACCAATGGAGCCTATTGCTCTAGAAGAAGTTCATTCAACCCTTTTCTCTTTTGATAAGGATAAATCCCTAGGTCCGGATGGACTCTCTACAACATTCTATTAGCATAATTGGGAAATAGTGAAGGATTCTTTATTGGTGGCAATGGAACAATCTAAGGTAAAATAATATTTACTTTATAAACTAAATGCAACATATCCTACACTAATTTCAAAAAATAAGGATGCATAATTGTTTGTTTTATTTAGGCCTATAAGCCTATATAATATGACATATAAGATAATCTCCAAAGTGATGGAAAACTGGTTAAGACCACTATTAGAGAAAATTATTTTAGAAAAGCATAGAGGATTTGTGAAAAGAATATATATTCTAGACGGGATCATAGTAGCTCATGAAGTAATGCATTCAACATATTCTAGAAAAGAGAGAGCAATGATCTTAAAACTTGATATGAATAAATCCTATGATAGGGTTAAATAGGATTTCTTTAGAAAAGTTTGAATTTGGGAAGAAATAGGTTATATGGATTAAAGGTTGTATCTCTATAGTATCATATTCAATGCTGGTCAATGGGCTGGTAACAGAATCATTTAAAGCTAAGAAGGTCTTAGACAGGGAGATCCTTTATCACCATATATGTTCATTATTATGGTAAAGGTATTGAGAAGGAACTAGGCATATAAATATGGGTTAATAAGTTGACTTAAGGCTAGTAATGACATAAAAAATATCATCCATCAACAGTTTGTAGATGATGATACAACCCTTTTTTGGAGGGCAAGAAAAAATGAGGTTAGAGCTTTGAATAATTTATTAAAGGAATATGAAATATAATTAGGGCACAAAGTTAATATGACAAAAACCAAAACTTAATTTATAAACACTCTAGATAGAATCAAAGTAGAGATATATAGGGATGTCTTTATTTGAGGGAAGAATTAGGATAGAATTGTGGAATCCAATTATAAGTAGAGTTCATAATAAACTATCAACATGGAAAGGTAGATAGTTATCATTAGCAAGAAGAGTGTAACTAATTAAATCGGTCTTGCAAGTCATTTCAACTTATTATATGTCCTTGTATATTATTATAAAATCAATAGAAAAAGTTTAATCTATATTTTATAGTCATTTTGTGGTCATGATTACATGATAAAAGGAAATTTCCTTTGGTGTAATGGAGTAAGGTATGTGATGGTAAAAGAGGTCTATGTTTAAGAGTTATTACAAAAGTAAACTTAGCTCTTGATGGCTTTAGCAACATTTCATTACACTACAAGATAGAGATCAAAACAATATAACATTTTATTGAATGAATAGAAGTGATACAAAAAGAGGTGAACCATGACCCCCTTCATATAGGAAGAAGGGTTCCTTGGCCAACACTCCAACTAGTTGTACAATGGGATACCTTGCACACATGCATACTAACACTTGTGCATATGTTGCTTCTTCCTCAAGTAACTAGATAACTTCCCCCTAAAGTAATCTAATGTCCTAACTATGTACCTTTGGTACATTTACATAATATCACCCAAATGATGTAATATACTCTAATTCTAACACCCCCTGTATTACATTATTTGGGTATGAGATTCCTTTGAATTGCATAGATGATCTCTAAATTTTTGAAATTTGATATTTCCAAGTGCCTTTGTAAATATATTTGCTAACTAATCTTCTGTAGGCACATGATTGAGGATGATGTGTTAATTCTGAAAATATTCCTTGATGAAATTGACTTTGTGCTTCAATATGCTTTGTTTTTCATGTATGATCATATTCTTGATCAGGTTCCATACTCCTTGATTATCACAAAATATCATGGTTGGAGGTTGTTTAATTTCCATGTTGGATAGTATGTATTATAGCCATAGTGCTTCATAGGAGGTATCTTTTGCTACTCCACATTCCGTTTGAGTTCATGATTTTGCTACTCTATGTTGTTTCTTGTTGTGCCAAGATAGTTGAAACCATTGGTGTTTCATCAATTTTAGATAGTTGAATCCCTTTTCCCATTGGTGTATATTTGGACTTACATTCTATCATTTTGTACTTTTCTAGTAGGGCTTTTGCATATTTTGATTGAGTGATCACTATTCTAGCCTCCTTGATAAAATTCAAGATCAAGACATTAACTCATTAACCCTAGATCTGTCATTTCAAATGCATTTTCTAGATTATTTTTTATATCTCTTATAAAAAAATTTGAGCTTCTGGTAATCACAATATCATCAACATATACTATGAGAATCAAGATATCATTTCCAATTTTCTTGGTATATAAATTGGGATCGGATGAACTTCTTTTGAAGTTATGTTGTAGTAGATGATTGTTGATCTTTATATTCCATGCTTTGGGAGCTTTCTTTAAACCATATAAAGATTTATTTAATTTGCATATCTTATCTTCATGTCCCTGAGTAATAAAATTTATGGTTGTGATATATAGACTTCTTTTTCTAAGTCACCATTAAGAAAGGTACTTTTTACATCCATCTGATGAAGTTTCCATCATTGATGTGTTGCTAGTGCACAAACTATTTTGTTAATAGTCATATTTATTGTTGGTGTAAATGTTTCTTCATATTCTATTCCTTCTGTTTGAGTATATCCTTTTACCACTAATCAAGCCTTGTATTTGTCTAGTGTTCCATCTGCTCTGTATTTGACCTTGTAAATCCATTTACATCCTACTAACTTTTTCCATGAAGTAATTCCACTAGATTCCATATTTTATTCTTTTGAAGTGACATGAATTTAGATTCCATTGCTTCTTTCTAGTGTGAATCATTTAGTGTCTGTAGTGTTGATGTTGGTTCTACTCTATTACTCAACATTCCTCTATTCATTCTAGTTATGCCACGAGTCTGAGGTCTTGTAGTAGTAAGATCTGGCATCCTTTCTAGATTTGCTTCTCTAAGTGTATATCTGAGCTATATTGGTTCTCTTATAGGATATTCTATTCCCTATTATTGAGATTTGGTTTTTGAATCTTCACTTATTGTATCTTCTTCAGACATATCTAAAAGAATTTCATTGTCATCACTGGATTTTCCTGTATCAACTTTGAATTTTCCATCAAAGACTACATCTCTACTAATGTAGACTTTTTTGTAGACTGATCTAGTATTCTATATCCTGTAGATTCATTGTCAATACCAATAAATATCTCTATCATGGTTTTTCATCTAGTTTAGTCCTCTTTTATTTTGGAATATGCATATTTTACATCCAAAGATTTTCAATTTCTCTATGTTGGGATTTTGTCTTGACCATGCAAATTCTAGTGTAATATGCTTGAGTACTCTTGTAGGTAGCCTATTTTATATGTAGACTATTTTTTGTACTACTTTTGCCTAAAATTGGTGATCAAGTTGTGCCTCTTTCAACATGCATCTAGCCATTTCCATTATTGACCTATTTATTCTTTTTGCAATTCCATTCTGTTGATGTGAATATGTTGTAGTGAGTTCTATTTTAATTTCATTCTCCTCTAAAAATAATTTAAAATTTTAGAAACAAATTCTCCTTCTCTATCTAAATTAAGTGATTTTATAGTCTTTTCTTATTCTTTCTCTATTTTGAGTTTGAACTGTTTGAAGTAACTAAATGCATCTGACTTGTATTTCATATAGTATACCCATATTTTCCTTGTGTGATCGTCAACAAATAACTAAAAGTATTTATATCCTCCAATACTATCAACCTTCATGGACCCACATAAATATGTATATATTATCTCTAACGGTTCTTGAGATTTGTTTTGACACGGTTCAAAAGGAATTTTATGTTGTTTTTCTACTAAATATTATGCACATACAGTTGTTTTTTAAGATAGTCTAGGTAGTCCTTCCACCATTTGATATTTGAATAACTCCTTCATTGATGTCTCACTAGTATGTCCTAGTATTTTGTGCCATATTTCTAAAGCATTGATTGAAAGAGTTGAGTGAATAGTTGTATCCAAGACAAAGAGGCCATTTTTATATGATCCTAATGCTATCATTCTTCCCTGTCTGGAGATGTGATATTGCTTTCTTCCAGTGAGAACCTTGAACTCAACAGTTAATTTTTTATCCATGAGTTGAGAAATAAAAATGAGATTGGTAGTAAATCCTTGAACATACAATACATTTTTTATTATTCCTTTTCCATCCTTAAGATTTATTGGAATATTCTCAATTTATTTCACTTCATATGTTTTGTTGTCTGCTACTGCAACTAGTTTTTCATTTATCTTTTTCAAAGAGTTAAACCAAAGTATATTTTCTGTCATATGCTTGCTTGCACCTAAATCTATATACCAACACTCCATGATATAGTGCTATAATTCTAGTTGATTTTGTACAAGTTTTGTAAATATCAAAAATCAACTTCTTAACACCTTATTACTCCTAAGCACTTTTCAATTTTGAAGAGGTTTAAATGTTGGAATTATTTTGTCCATTTTTGAAGGTTTTGAGACAAGTAAAAATATATTTATCCAACCTTAATAGAAACCCTAATAACCTCTTTTATATCCCTTAGATTATTTCTAATTTCCAATAAAATAAATTTGATGGAGTAACCCTTGTGGCTCCCAAGTTTGGAAAATTAGAAAAATAATAATATTTGCAAAATATTAAATAATTTAATCCAAGTGGAATTCCTTATTTCTCCTAGGTTAAATTACAAATATTAAATCAATGAGATAAGTTACCCCTTATATATTTTGCTTTCAAAATCTAATTTTTTAATCTTAGTTTATAACCCTTATATCTCCAACTATGAAAGCAATAATAAATGGAATTAAACCTTACATTTTTAGATGCAAAATCTCCTCACTGTTTGGTGCTTTCTATAACTGAATATAATAGTAATGTAAGGGATACCTTTGGTGCTAGAATCAATAGAGATCCCTTGGATCTGCTTGTATTTAATGATGGTACGTAGATACTAAATGTTTGACCTTCAAAATATAGGAGTCTTTAATGCTCCTTCCTTCTACATTGTGCTTTGGATATTTTTGATTGTGCTACACTCCCTCTTTGGACGTCTTTGACTATGCTTTGCTCACCCTTTGAACTTGGACTTCGAATGTCATTTATGCACAATTAATCATAAAATTTGTGAATGTATCACATCCATTACAAGTGAGTGATCCCTTATTTTTGTAATGTATAAAGTTCTTTGTTCAATGCTCTTGAAGTAATCTAAAATACATGGCCACTTGTGTGAAGTTGATGGAGAATACCAGGTGTCACTGCTTCGCTGTAACTCCTACATGGGATTTTCTTGACTGTTGAGAGAGGAATGATGTCTATCATGCCAAGTGGTATTTCTACATATATTCCATTCCTATAACATCTTCGAATATGGATATTATAACTCCTCAAACCTTTTTGTGACCATTCCTTTGCTTTGCAACATTTCTTGGGTAGCAAGTAAGCTATTCTTCTACAGGTGGATTGACGATGTGCTATGGAGCTTGGAGGATGATTTGGAGCTTCCTTTAGTGGATGGTCTTCTCCAAGTTAGATACCATGAATGTAACACCTTTGCTTATTCTCTTTTATGCCTCCAATCGTGTTTAATCCTTTGTAGTTTTTTGACATCTTTTAGAAATAGATGTGCACTCTCTTATGTATCTCGAATATGATTTGATATGAGCTTTGATTCTATAGGTACATACATCCAAGATGAGCCCTTGAGTGGCTCCTTTTATCTTGGGAAGAAGAGTGATGATGTCTGAACTTCCTTGGCTTATTTACCCTATAGTTAATGTGCTATTTTGTGGTACTTCCAAATTTTCTCTTTTGCACTCTATTTTCAAATCTAAAATTCTGGTATTGTGGCATATTTTTCATGCAATACAAGGGTTTTGAGGTTGTATTTTAGGAGTAGACACATATTTTCCTTTTTTCTTGGACACTTTGGTAACAAATCCAAGCTTAAATAATAGTCGATAGAAGATTTTTAATAGATGTAATTTTATGCACTTTATTTCCTTGCATCTAACCTTGTAATACTTTTGGATTTGAGACTCACCAAGTCTCAATCTTGAAGAGATTATATCCAAACTTATTCCAGAATACTAAAGCAGAATTAAATAACTTAGAATAAAATAACAACTCACAATAAACATGCACATAGAACACAAGAGATTTACCCTGGTTCACCCAATATGGGCTAATCCAGCAAACAAGAGCCACACCTCCTTTGATATTATTTTCACTCCTTACCCAAAATGGGACATTACAATAAATATAAAGGAAACCCTTAAAACCCTAAACAACAATGTAGTATTAGAATACCGTGGGTACAATACCATGGGCTAAGACCATCCAAAACCACCAACTGCAGGAATCCTAGAAACAGCTTTGCAAATCACTTCAAAAAAAGGGGAAAATTATTTTGGGGGGCTATGCCCTCCCAAACCCCCATTGATAGGGCTTCACCCTCCCTTGGGGGGGCTATTCCCCCCTCCTGGACCCCCCTAGGAGGGGTTTGCCCTACCCTAAGGCTTCGTACCCCCATTGTGGGCCCCTGGCCACTCACTGGTGAGCAAGACCACCAAAATATGAGTCTGCTATACAATGCTTCCTCTAAAAAGAATGAAACACATCCACAATTCTCCCACTTATTGAATTCTTTGTATAAAGGTTGTAATCAATGTTAGTTGCACCACTTGGTCTTGCCAGACCCATTTCAACTATATAGAACATGAACTTTTATATGCTAACTACCTTGGTTAAAGCATCTTCAACATTTTCCTTGGTATCCACTTTTCCAGCAATACTTTCTTCTTTTCAATCATGTCCCTACTGAAGTGGTACTTTGTATCAATGTGCTTCATTTTTGAATGGTAAGTAGGGTTCTTTGCCAGAAATATAGCACTTTATCTATCATAATTTATCTTCACAGCTCCTTGATGAAACCCAATTTCAGCACATAATATTTTTATCCATATTGCTTTCTTACTTGCATCAGTGGCTACCATGTACTCAGCTTTAGTGGTTGAAAGAGCAACAGTAACTTACCTTTTGCTCATCCAACTAATAGCCCCTCCAAACAAATTAAATACATATGCACTAGTAGATATTCTATTATCTAGATCTCCAGCCCAATCTGCATCAACAAAACCTTCTATATCTAAGGATTTGTTTTCTTTACCCATACCTTCATAACAGATTGAAAAAATAGATGTACCATGCAAGTATCTGAAATCCCTTTTTATAGTAGTCCAATGCTCTTTACTAGGTTTATACATATATCTGCTCAAAACTCCCACTGCATGGGCAATATCTGATCTAGTACACACCATGGCATACATTAAAATCCCTACAGTATTTGTATAAGGAACATGGGCTATTTATTCTACCTTTTCTTCTATTTTTGGATATTGTTCAACAGATAATTTTTCACCCAAAGCAATAAGTACCTTCACTGGTTTGCAATCCTACATAGTGAATCTCTTCAAAACTATCTCAACATACTTTTTCTTATCCAGCCACAACTTTCTGTTTGAACGATCTCTATTTATTTGCATATCCAAAATAAAATTTGCAGGGCCTAGATATTTCATGTCAAACTGTGATGCTAACTGAGACTTCACTTCCCTAATTATTTCCTTACTATTTCCAATTAGTAACATATCATCAACATACAAAACAGTAATGACAAGTACATTACCAATTTTATTTGAGTATACACAATTATTAGCATTGCTATGAACAAAATCAAGTCCTAAGATATAAGTATCAAATTTTTGATACCATATTCTATGTGACTGTTTCAGCCCATATAGATATTTCTTTAACTTACATACAAAATCCTCCTTTCCTTCAGCAATATATCCTTTAGGCTATCTCATATATATTTCTTCCTCAAAATCCCCATGAAGGAATGCAGTTTTTACATCCATTTGATCCATTTCAAGATCAAATGTAGTAGCCACAGATAAAATAAATCTTATTGAGGTTAGCTTTGCAACAGGAGAAAATACTTCACCATAATGAATTCCCTCTACCTGAGAATAGCCTTTAGCAACCAAGCGAGATTTATATTTCTTCACTTTTCCTTCAACATTATGCTTCTTCTTGAAGATCCATTTGCAACCTATTGCTTTTCTTCCACCAGGTAATTTTACTAGATCCCATGTCTTGTTCTTTTTTAGGGCCATCATTTCCTCATTCATGGCATCTTCCCAAAGGTTTACCTCTTCATAATTAACAACTTCTCTAACTGTTCTATGATCTTCATCAGTAAAAGATAAAACAAAGGAAGAAGGAAAAGCATATGGATTATACCTTTGCCTTCTTTCTTGTGTTGGTCTCCTTACCACAGGTGTATGAACCTCTAGTTCATCCTCTTCTTCTTCTTATGAGTAGGATTCTTCTTCCATGATATCAAATTACACCTTTTTAGGTTCTTCTATTACTTCATTCCTATGATCACTTTTCATTTCTCTAAACACCACATCTCTACTATAAATTGTACTTTTAGTTTTTGGATTCTAAAGTTTATATCCTTTAACACCATCTTTATAACCAATAAAGATACATTTAATAGCCTTATTATCAAGCTTACTTCTTTTCTCCTTTGGAATATGCATGTATGCATCACAGACAAAAACTCTAAGATATGAAAGAGAGGGTTGAAGAACACAAGCTTATAATAAGAGCGGGGGTTAACATTATAAGAGCACTTTTTACTTTTCTTTCCAAATTAATATTATGTAGTGTATATATAGTAGTATCAATAGCAGTAATCAAAGCAATGCACAAAACACCATACACAATAGAGACACCAATTTAATGTGGTTCACCCAAATATGGCTACTTCCATGGAGAAAAGCTTTCACTAAATTTTCTCAATAAATATTTTGGGAATCCTTCCCAATTACAATGTTTATGGACCTTTGTCCAAAGGAGATGTTGATCCCCTAAATTTGGTTTATGGATCTCTATCCACAGGAGAACTCCTTCTCCTATGCTCTAGTTGGTGATCCTCTATAAGACTACTACCTCCATTGCACTAGCTTGTGGATATCTCTCCACTAAATACTCTTGTCCCCACTCAAAAGACCTATCCTCACTGCCCTGGCTTATGGATATCTATTCACTAGAGACTCCTATCCTATTTGCTTTGTCACCTTTAAAGCTCTATCTCAATTTTGTACTAAACATAGTCCAGTTGGTCTAGCACATCTCTGCTCAACTATTGTACTAAATACAGTCCAGTCGGTCTAGCACAAGTCTGCTCAATAAGCTCACTCAAATCTACACTAAACACAATTCGTTCGGTCTAGCACAAATCTTCTCAACTCTTGTACTAAACATAGTCCAGTAGGTATAGCACAAGTCCACTTAAATCTGCACTAAACATAGTCCATTTGGTCTAGCATAAATTTGCTCAACTCTTGTACTAAACATAGTCCAGTCAGTCTAGCACAAGTCCACTCAAATCTGCACTAAACATAGTCTAGTCGGTCTAGCACAATATGATCAATAGGTCCACTTAGAACCTTCTCAAATATGCTCAATAGTTTCACTCAGAACCTTCTCAAATCTGCTCAATAGGTTCACTCATATTTTGCTCAAATCTGCTCAATAGGTTCACTCAGAACCTTCTCAAATATGCTCAACAGGTCAACTTAAAACATGCTCAAATCTGCTCAATAGGTCCACTCATAACCTGCTCAAATCTGCTTAACAGGTCCACTCATAACTGCTCAAATCTACTCAATAAGCTCACACATAACTTTTCCAAATCTTCTCAATAAGTGCTCTCTATGACTTAACCAAATCTATATTTTAAGCTTCCACAAAAGCTCACACAAAATCAGTCCACAAGTCTTGTCAAATAATTACCACAAATTTGCTTAACAAGTCCACATAGAACTTGTCCAATCTCATAGAAACATAAAGAGAATTTTTAGAGACTCAATATGTTCTACACTCAAAGCTCAATCACTTTCTCAACTCAAATCAATCTCATAGAAGCATAAAGAGAATTGTTAGAGACTCAATATGTTCTATACTCAAACTCAATCACTTTCTCAACTCAAATCAATCTCATAGAAGCATAAAGAGAATTTTTAAAGACTCAATATGTTCTATACTTAAAACTCAATCACTTTCTCAACTCAATCTCATAGAAACATAAAGATAATTGTTAGAGACTCAATATGTTCTATTTTCACAACTCAATATCTTTCACAACTCAAATCAGAATATAGAATAGTTTGTTTTATGGAACTTGAACAATCACTTCATACATCCACTTGACTAGGCTCAATCAACTTACTCAACCAATCACTCAAGAAACAACTCTTGCTCACAAACCTTAGTCCAAGCATGTATCATCCAAATCAAAATATTTCCAACAATGCTCAACAAAAAATCTCACATAACAATGATACTCGTGATCTTTTCAAACCCTAGTTCAATTTCTTTGCATAACAACTCACTTCAATAACCATGCTTATAAAACATTCTTCATATAACAATGATACTCATGATATTTTCAAACTCTAACTCAAGTTCTTCACACAACCAATGGTTTCAACAACAATGCTTATAAAACAAGGTTTTAATCACAACTCTTAATTTCATAAAACCTTGAAGCATTAACTCAAACACTTTTGAAAAGGAAACCCTAATCAAATCCTTTTCACTCCAAAATTTATTTTCTAGTAAGCCATTCAATCAACTCAACCAAAGAATAATTCGCCCATACCTTTTTGCTTGACAAGTAGTTGATCTCATAAATCTGCCACAGTCACAATTACTCGTCTTTGCCAATCTCAATAAGGGTTAAAGGATAATTTTCTCAACAAAACATAACACAAAAATAATATCAAAAATTTACACCTTATCACTTCAACTTGATTAATAATCAACACCCTCACAATAATTACAAAAACTCTTAATTCAAAATAACACAATACCCACAAAGTCTTAATCCTCCAATAAACCACTATAGCAATTTAAGACTTTATTAAAAATTAAAAACCAAATTCTCCTTATAACTCCTAGTGATAATTCTCAACTACCACAACTTTATTACAAAGCAACCTTTCCAAACACAAACCACTAAACAACCTTATACCTCCAACTTAGGCATTTACTTAAAATTAAAACCAAAAATATTACCTTGTCTTCGGAGGGAATCGAACCCTCAACATTGCTCCCAACATGCGCCTTAGTTGTGGCCAAACTCATCGCACGAGCCAAGTGCTTGTTTGATATTAAATAAGCACTACGTGCTTCTTAATCTCCTCACACCTTCCACCTTGGGCAAAATAACATGCACCGTAGGTCCCTTAACCAACACAACTCATGATGCACCCATAGATATTCGAACACAAACCCTCTTGCAAGCTAGCGCTTTCATGCTTCCAAAAATACCACTAGGCCACGCTATCCCATGCAACTTTGAGGATTAAATCTTCCTCCCTTAAATTCTTCTCTGTCATGACTTTCACAAAAACTCACGTGCTCTTTTCTTCGCATGCAATATTTTTAATTTCCAAGCAAGGATGATTAATTGAACTTTGGGCATTGTATTTATATGCTTCCTCCATTGTTTTGAAGACGTCGGCGCTCTCCATGTTATCTTCCACAATGTCGATGAAGATTATAAAGGCTTCGAATGCCTTTTGTCTTAAACCCAACCTTTGGGTTTATAAAATATATTTAGACTTCATAAAACCCACTTTTGTATTATAAAATATTATAATAAGAATTATAAATATTTTATTTCGATTTTCACCATAACACTTTTATTATTATTTTAAATAATTTATAAAATATATATTATAACTCCTTTTTAACTTCTATTTTTTGTACTTATTCTCTTGATATTTGGCCTTCTACCTGAATATCAAATAACCATTTTTATCCCCTTTGTTTCCTACTAAATTCCTTGATATTAATGATGAATTCATCTGGTGACATCAATGATAACTTTGAATTAGGGACTCAAAATGTCCAACAATATCCCCCTTTGTCATTGATGGCAACCCATACTCTTCTTACCAAAATCTGACCTTATTTTTTATTCTTCTCCCACTGGGACATTGCTCCCCATGGCTTAATGTTCTCTCAAATATCAAATCTCTCCCCCTTTGACATCAATGGCAAAGGGTCACCTTTGGGGCTTGGGCTAAGAATGAGCCTCTTAGCTTAGCCCCTCCCCCACATCCTTTTGAGGTGGTTAATTCTAGGGTGGGATTATTTCTACTCCCAAAAGGTATTGTTCTTTGCCTTTATCCTCTTCCCTTATTTTCTAAGTTTTTTGATTCCTCTTACTGTTTCTATCTGTGTCATCATCCATGTTCTTGTCATCATTCATGTTCCTGTTCTTGTTCCTATTCACATCCAAGTTCCTGTTCCTGTTCCTGTTCTGTTCCTATTCATGTTCCTATTCCTGTTCATGTTCATGTTCATGTTCATGTTCATGTTCATGTTCATGTTCATGTTCATGTTCATGTTCATGTTAATGTTCATGTTCATGTTCATGTTCATGTTCATGTTCATGTTCATGTTCATGTTCATGTTCATGTTCATGTTCATGCTCATGTTCCTGTTAATGTTCATATTCCTGTTCATACCTATTTTTGGAATGTCTGCTCTACACCATTTTGTTGTGTGACCATAAGTATTGCACTTATAACACTTAATGTTATTATTCCTTGTAGGTGCAAATATCTTAGGATTTCTCCTAGTGAAGGCATATCCTCTTTTGTCATGAACCCTGCAATTCATTGCCTTGTGATCAAATTGATTACATGAGTAGCAATACCCATGGAAAAGTTATTTATTCTCGTATTTTTGTCTTTCATGTGTCTTGCACTGTGAAGCCATGTTCCCAAACTTGTGACATGAAAACTATCTTCCATTAAAGCTTCCTTGTCTCAACCTCATTGGTCTCCTGTTCTGATTGTTGTTTCATCTATATCTTCACTATGCATTGTTCTTGTCTTTGTTGAACCCTTTATTGTCCAACTCATCCTCTGATGTCTCACTCCCTCTTACATTATCTTCTTATGATGTATCTTCATCTAAATTTTCTTCTTCTTCAAGGCTTGAATTTGACTCCTCTTCCCATTTCTTTTGAACCTATTTAGAATCAAGACCTGTTTTATTTGTTGCTCCTCTTTGTATCTTGACCATTTTATCCACACTCTTTGCACTGTTTACATACTTGTATAGCTTATTCTTTGAATCTTATAAATATGCCTTTAGTAGTGCCACTTCTTGTGCTAATTTCTCACATTTTAAAATTTTTGCTTCTAACTTGTCCTTGAACTTCCTTGCCTTAGCCTTTGATTTTTCTAAATCCTCTATGAGCAATATTCTTTCTTCATCACATTCTTGAAACTAAATTTCAAGTTTAGAGTGTTGCTTCCTTACCTTATTTACCATTTCAAGGGCATAGATAAGTTCTCCCTTGAGATCATAACCATTATCTGCTAAATAATCTTCTATTTGTTTGCCTTTGTTCATATCATTACTTTATTTTGGCTTGTCTTCTATAGGATCACTCACTTATTCTTCAAATGCCATTAGAATATTTTCATCTGGTATTTCAAGTGCATATTCATATTCATCATCACTGAAACTATAACCAATCCTTGTGCAATCATCTTCAATATGTCCAAATTTACCACATCTAAAACACTTGAGAATGATTGGAGTCTTTTTCTTAACTGGTTATTTTTCTTCAATCATAAATAGGACTTCATATCTATCATTGTCTGAAAAACTAGCATCACTATCATTTGAGTACTTGCATTATCTGCATAGTAGATCCTATTTTGTCTTTGGAATAACTTCTTTCCTTATCTACTTTGTCCATCCTTGCTTTTCTTTTGATGCCTATATCTTTCTGATTTCCTGTACCTATGATCCTATTTTTTCTTTGGTTCTTTACAATCTATTGAAAAATGTCTATACTTTCCATAATTGAAACACTTAATAGATATTAGGTCTATGGGTCTTCTAGAACCTTTATCTCTTCTACCATAATTGGCTTCTTCATCACTAGAAGACTCATTGCTTGATTCTGGCTTCTTACCCTTTGTTTCCTTGATTACTTTGAATGTTGCTTCCTTCTGGGAAATAGGAACTTTTATTTTTATCTCAAAAGTTGTTAGCATACCAAGCAACTTATCTCTTTTCAAAGTATCACCATCCAATGATATTTCTATAGCAGAAACATGTTCACTGAATCTATTTGGAAGAGATCTTAAGACTTTATCACAAACATCTGATTCATCAATCTTCATTCCAAGTCCTTGCATATCATTAACAACCTCATCAATTCGTATTAGATAACCACTTATATTTTCATCATAATTCATTCTCAATGCTTCAAATTGCCCTTTGAGATTTTTAATCTTTGCTTTCTTAACACTTTTATCTCCCTCATATATACATTGCAATTTATCCCACATTTCTTTTGTAATTCTATAATGCAAAACCTTCATAGATTATGATCTACGTAAAACTCTCACAAGTGCATTCATTGCTTTTGAATTATACCGATGTAGTAGCTTACCTTCCTTACCTGTAGAAGGATTGACTGTTGGATCATATATAAATTCCACTACATCCCAAACTTCATTGCCAAGTGCCATCAACTAGAACCTCATCATCATACTCCAATACATGTAGTCACTTCCATAAAATTTTGGTGTTGAATTACTTGAGGATGCATCCTTAGGATCCATTGTATTCTTATTATATTTTAATTAAATTTTTTAAACTCTTCTGAAGGAACCCCTCTGATACCAATTGAAGAACATAATCTTATACTGAGAGGGGGGGTGAACAGTATAAGAGCACTTTTTACTTTTCTTTCCAAATCAATATTATGTAGTGTATAGATAGTAGTATCAATAGTAGTAATCAAAGAAATGCACAAAATACCATACACAATAGAGACACCAATTTAACACGGTTCACCCAAAGATGGCTACTTCCATGGAGAAAACATTTCACTAAATTTTCTCAATCAATCTCTTGGGAATCCTTCTCAATTACAATGTTTTTGGACCTCTGTCCAAAGGAGATGCTAATCCCCTAAATTTGGTTTATGGATCTGTATCCATAGGATAACTCCTTCTCCTATGCTCTGGTTGATAATCCTCTAGAAGTCTACTGCCTCCACTACACTGGATTGTGGATATCTCTCCACTGAAGACTCTTGTCCCCACTCAAAATACCTGTCCTCAATGCCCTGGCTGATGGATCTCTATCCACTGGAGACTCCTATCCTCTTTGCTCTATCACCTCAAAATATCTATCTCAATTTTGTACTAAACATAGTCCAGTAGGTCTATCACAACTCTTGTACTAAACACGGTCTAGTCGATCTAGCACAAGTCTGTTCAACAAGCTCACTCAAATATGCACTAAACATAGTTCCTTCAGTCGTAGCACAAATCTTCTCAACTCTTGTACTAAAAAAAATTTTAGTCGGTCTAGCACAAGTCCACTAAAATCTACACTAAACACAGTCCATTTGATCTAGCACAAATTTGCTCAACTCTTGTACTAAACACAGTCTAGTCAATCCAACACAAGTCCACTCAAATCTGCATTAAACATAGTCCAATTAGTCTAGCACAAATTTGCTCAATAGGTCCACTCAAAACCTACTCAAATATGCTCAATAGGTTCACTTAGAACCTTTTCAAATTTGCTTAATAGGTTCACTCAGAACCTTCTCAAATCTTCTCAATAGGTTCACTCATAATCTACTCAAATCTACTCAATAGGTTCACTCATAATCTGCTCAACATGTCCACTCAAAACCTGCTCAAATCTACTCAATAGGTCCACTCACAAACTGCTCAAATATGCTTAACAGGTCCACTCAAAACCTGCTCAAATCTTCTCAACAAGCTCACACAAAACTTGTCCAAATCTTCTCAATAAGTCCTCTCTAGGACTTAACCAAATTTGTATTGTAAGCTTCTACAAAATCTCACACAAAATCAGTCCATAAGTCTTCTCAAATACTTGCCTCAAATATTCTTAACAAGTCCACACAGAACTTGTCCAATCTCATAGAAACATAAAGAGAATTGTTAGAGACTCAATATGTTCTACACTCAAAGCTCAATCACTTTCTCAACTCAAATCAATCTCATAGAAGCATAAAGAGAATTGTTAGAGACTCAATATGTTCTATACTCAAAACTCAATCACTTTCTCAACTCAAATCAATCTCATAGAAGCATAAAGAGAATTTTTAGAGACTCAATATGTTCTATACTCAAAACTCAATCACTTTCTCAACTCAATCTCATAGAAGCATAAAGAGAATTGTTAGAGACTCGGTATGTTCTATTCTCACAGCTCAATCTCTTTTACAACTCAACAGAATATAGAATAGTTTATTTTATGGAACTTGAACAATCACTTCATACATCCACTTGACTAGGCTCAATCAACTTACTCAACCAATCACTCAAGAAACAACTCTTGCTCAAAAACCCTAGTCTAAACATGCATCATCCAACTCAAAATGTTTCAAACAATGCTCAACAACAAATCTCACATCACACCTGGGAGGGCCTTAACCCTACCATCCTACAATAATATTTTCACCCTTCCATGACCAATGATTCTAAGTGGTGAATCATCTCCCAATAGTACCTCCCCCCCATCATATCTTTCATATTCACTGAACCACCCCCTATGAGGAGTCATATGAAAATAGGCAACAGTATCAATCAACCAATCATTTTTATCTGAACGTGTAGAGCAAGATGCCAAATATACATCCCCTCATTCATCAGTGAATTTATTTATCTTTATGGAAGTGGATTCATCGGATCTATTTATATAATAAGTGTTCTTTGATCTACAATCCTTCTTCATGTGTCCAGTCTTACCACATTTCCAACATTTTCTCTTAAACTTACCTCGATACTTGGATCTACCTCTAGACTTAGATCTATCACCATATCTCATTTTATTTTTTTTCTTGGCATGCCCTCTCACTGTTAGGGCATCCTTTGATGTGCCTTCCATGGCTTTTCTCCTCATATCCTCTGATAATAGAGATGCCACAACATCTTCAAACTTCAGTGTGGTTGAAGTTGTACTACCAATTGCTACAACCAGGTTATCCCATGAATCTAGTAAATATCATAACAAAGCAATACATTTATCTTCCTCACAAACTTAATTTCAATAGATGTAAGTTGATTTACCATCATATTGAATGTATTAAGATTATTTGCTACTGAATCCCCTTCATTCATCCTGATATTATATAGTTTCTTTTGAAGGAATAATTTGTTCACGAGGGAATTAGATTGATATAGAGACCCTAAATTCTTCTAGAGATTCTTTGTAGTAGCTTCTCTAGAAACATTGATTAGGACTAAATATGCAAGACACAGTCGAATTAGACTCCTCATTTTTTGATTCAACCTTTCCCAATCTTCATCAGATGTGCTGGCATATTTTGATTTAGAGATAACAACCCACTGATATTTATCCATGAGCAGATCCTCCATATTTAACTTCCATAGCTCAAATATTTTTCCATCAAACTTCTCAATCTCTATCCTTGATTTATTTCCCATCATTTTTCTTCAAGCTCCTTTTGCGTAAAACTCCCACTCCGGAATAGGTTTTCTCTATCTCCTAGAAACCCTAGATCCTCTTCAAATGAAATGAAACCCTAGCAATAAAGGCATCCCTCTATGGCCAATAACTTGGCTCTGATACCAAATGAATATATTATATCCAAAAAATTTCCAGAATACTAACGCAAAATTAAATAACTTAGAATAAAATAACAACTCATAATAAGCATACACATAGAACACAAGAGATTTACCCTGGTTCACCCAATATGGGCTAATCCAGCAAACAAGAGCCACACCTCCTTTGATATTATTTTCACTCCTTGCCCGAAATGGGACATTACAATCAATATAAAGGAAACTCTTACAACCCTAAACCATAATGTAGTATTATAATACCGTGGGCACAATACCATGGGCTAAGACCACCCAAACCCACCAAAGGTGGGAATCTCATAAACCACTCCATAAATCACTCTAAAAAAAAGGGAAAATTTTTGGGTGGCTACGCCCCCACCAAACCCCTCCCCGAACCCCCCCGAGAGGGCTTCACCCTCCCCTCGAACTTTGTCCCCCCACCGTGGACCCCGAGCCACTCACCGATGAGCAAGACCACCAAAACCTGAGTCTACTAGATAGTGCTTCCTCTGCAAAGGATGAGACACATACAATAAATAATTTGATTCTTCTATTTCTATTTTTGGTTAGTTAAGTTTTTGTCTATATATTGGAGGATTCTAACCTTTTTTGGTGTCTTCTTTTGACCACTACAAGTTGCAGATTTTGGTGCTTCAATAGTGTCTTTATACACTTGATACAAATCAGATTTGGTGCCCTTAAAAAAAACACAAAACTAATTTATTTTTTAGAGTAGTATAATAGTACAAGTCCTTCACTTTTAACGCACTAATAATTTACTACAACTAATCAAGAATAATTTGAAATTAACCTTCAAATATTTTGTAATTTCACTACAATTAGTATTGCAGGTTTTTTTTCTTTCCAAATTAGATGATAGGTAGTTGATAGATAGTTGAGATCTAAAATCTAATCAACTCCTAATGTGCAAATGAACCTTAAAAATAACCCTTCTTTTTGCACTTCTGAAGACTGTAATCCAATTTTTCTTCTTGCAACTTTAATCCAGAATAAGGTGCTTTAACAAATCTAATTAACACTGCTTTCAACAATGTAAAATATTTAAAAATATTATGGCATTTTGGTTATAGGGGTGGACTGCATGAAGATTTGTATGGTGGCTTCCAGGGTGGACAATGTAGAATATTGTGGCAGCCATAAAAATCAAACAACTTGCCCATATTTGTGGTGGCTATCGATTCCACCATGTAAATTAAAAACAAAAAACAAATTTGATTAACAAATCTATTTGCACCAAATATTGTGTACTTTTTTAATAATTATGTAGCTCCTTTTCCGTTTTCATAGAGAATGTGTATTTTGGTGTCTAAGATCATCGGGTTTCTGCTTTGAGTAGGATCTTACAGATTTTTGTAGGCTATCGTGAACAACGCATTCTATCTTCAAGTCTCCTTGTTAAATTCTAACTTCATACATGATCTTCTATATCTTCTTTGACACTTCTTACCTCGTTCTTCTCCTATGGGTGTTTGGCACTCCTTGCCGAGATCTTCTTTTCTAGATATTTGATAGATCTCCTTCTAGTCTTCTACCTTCTTCTTTTTGAGCTTGTTGTCGGATGGTGATAACTGTCCCAAATATTCTGCTTATCATAAATTTCTTTAATCTCCTTATTCTTGTTGAGCTCTTCAAATAATCTCAAAGCAATGGAATTTGCAAGTGGTAGGTCCAAATATATGTCTGTTTTACAAAACCTGGAGCAATGAATTTTCTTATTCCTATTTAGGAATGATCATAGCTTTGATACCACTTATGGCTTTAACAATATTGCATTACACTACGAGATAGAGATCAAAGTAATAGAACATATTCTTGAATGAATATAACTAATACACAAAGAGGTGAACCATGACCCCCTTCATATAATAAGGGTTCCTTGGCCAACACTCCAACTAGTTGTATAATAGGATACCTTGCACACATGCATACTGACACTTGTGCATATGTTACTTCTTCCTCAAGTAATTAGATAACTTCCCCCCTAAATTAATATAATGTCCTAACTATGTACCTTTGATACATTTACATAATATCACCCAAATGATGTAATATATTCTAATTCTAATAGTTCTTAGGGGAAAATAAATTTGTACATTGTACAAAGAGAGTCAAAGACAATGGGAAAAATTCTTCTAAGTACATTCAACCCAATGACCTAAGTTTAATCTTTACTACATTCCCACTACTAGATGATTTTGCAATATTGAATGGTTTAGAAAAATTAATTGATATGGTGATTAAAGGTCTAAGATGTGTGGGGGAAACTAGAGAATATATTCTATTTGAATGGATACTTGGTGTAATAAAAAACCACTCAATCTAGAACTAGTTTTGAAATAATGGATGATATTACTTCAATATAAATATGTTGATAGGGTTTCAAATATTA
Organism: Wollemia nobilis; assembly: GCA_028583015.1. Taxonomy (NCBI): domain Eukaryota; kingdom Viridiplantae; phylum Streptophyta; class Pinopsida; order Araucariales; family Araucariaceae; genus Wollemia; species Wollemia nobilis. Next base: position 913,507 of record JAQPPZ010001671.1, on the reverse strand, counting down.
TGTACAAGGATTAAGAAATAATATACACATAAAAATAAGATTTTTTTCAACTATATTGGATAATATCACTAGGATGCAATTGAACATAAAGATAACAATAGTGATTATTCTAAGGGGAGACGAGGAAAAGTTGATTTTGGAGTTGAATAGTTAAGGAGAATACACTGTAAGAAGTGGATATAATATAAAGCACCAAAAAATAGGAATACTGCAAGAATATTGAGAGATATTTAGGATAGCCCAAGCATTCCAAAATTCAAGATGTTTGTATGGGTAGCAGGTTGTAAAAAAAATTATATCCTATGATAACCTAATGAAAATGGATTTGCATAGCCCTCATAATGTGGTCTATGTAAAAGGAAGGAGTAGGAGAGTATAGACCATCTCTTAGTACATTGCTCAATAGTCTGGAAACTATGGTAATGGATTCTTAATATGTTTGTTAAATGCATGGTGATGAATAGCATAATTGAATATTCATTAAAGCAATGGCAAAGCACTTATAAAATTGGAGCTTTACAAACAATATGGGATATATCAAAAGATACAATACTTTGGACTATATGGCTAGAAAGGAATAGAAGAATATTTAAAGGAAAGGAAAGTAGTTTAGAAGTAATAAAAAGGAATATATGTTTATCCATAGAGGAGAATAACCTAACCCTATCAACTCAACCACTCTCTAGAAGCATAGAGCCTTGATAAATGGATTCAATTCATTAAATGGAATTATGATGTTGGGTACAAGAAAAACAAAAATAAGGAAAAGAATATAAATTGGAAACCCTTAGATGTGGAGTGGGTTAAATTTAATTTTTATAGAGAATATAAAGGAAATCCAAGACCATGGGAGGAGGAGGAATAATTAGAAATAATAGAGGAAAGATTTTGTCTCATTATGCTTTCAATAGTGGATTTAAATAAGGAAGTTGAAGCTTTGGCAGATTTAGAAGGGTTAAAAATATGTAAAAAAATTAAATGGAATAGAGTATGGATGGAAGGTGATTCTCACATAGTAATAAATATAATTTTGAGGAAAGCAAAGGCTCCATGGAACATATAAGAGATAATTGTGGAAATTCAAGATCTTGCTAAATAGTTTGAAGAAATTAAGTTTACACATACATTAAGGGAAGGAAACAAATGTGTAGATAGGTTAGCCAATAGAGGGGTTTTGATTGAGGATAGTGAAGTTAATTTATCATTTCCATGGTTAGAGGAAGTAGTAAGTTTAGCTGAAGTTGACAAGAAAATGTTGATTGCCTAAATAAAATAATTATTAAAATTTACTTTAATGTTTCCCATTGGTAATATTTGCTTTATTTTGTAACAATATGTGTTTTCATATAAACTATTTATTCTAATTTTTTTAGTTGCACTTGTGTTTTAAAAATGAAACAAGCAATCCATATTTTGTAAAGCATACTATGGTAGTGTGATGTGTTGGAAATATTACTCTACTAAGATGCAATCCATAGATATTAGAGGTGAATTTTTGGTATTGTGAATGCTGCTATAGAAAATTTCAAGGATGTTGAATTATGGAATATTTTTATTCATATAGAAAATTGAAAAGATCCACAAAATAAAAAACAAGAATTAAAACATTTTATGTAAAATGATATAGGTTTCTAGCTACAACATCTCATTGATATGAGAAGTGTACCTATTTGTAAAATTTCAAGTTCTAAATAAGAGAGTTGTAATTTGTCAAAGGTGGGGGACCCGAGTACAATCCCTTAATATCCAACCAAAAAATATATATATCTATCTTTAATAATGGTGATGTAGACAACCCTTAAAACTACTAAACCATAATGGTTAATTCTCTATTTGTAGAGGCTTTTGTAGTATGGTTAAGTATAAAATCAACAAGTGGGTAGAAGGACAATAAAAGAGGACAAAAGGACAATCAAATTTTAAACCAAAAAAATTGATAATATATCATTGCATCATATTAAGACATATCATTAAAAATTATGGGAGGTAATCTTGGTAAAAGAGTATAACATAAAAGGGTTGGGATTTTTTAGAAACCTTACTTATAATATTACTAAGGGATTATGGCAATATTGAGGCTAAGAGGATGAGATGAAGACGGAGAGGGTTTGTGAGGCTGAGAGGATGTGGAAGGTATCCCCTACAGTGGAGCTCTGGTGTTTTGGGAATTCATGTTATTTCTACTAGAGTAGAGTCGACTAGGATTGGTGTTTTGTAGTTTTAGTAATCTCTAGGAATTTTCGTCTGGTTATCCAAGTTTATAGAAAGCTTTGGTTGGTTCTCCTATTTTATGGTGAGATATGTTTGGTCCTCTTGGAGTTTTCTAAGGAGATTTTTTCTATTCTCCTGTTTGTGATTTGTGGGAATTTTTTCTTCATTCTTCCATCTGCAACTCGTAAGTTTTACCTGATTTTTGGTGAGAGTCATTTGGTTCTCATGTTTGTTGTTGAGGAGATTTATCTAGATCTCCTACTCATGGGTTTTGGGGATTTTCATTTGATTCTTCTATTTGTGCCTGGGAATATTTTTTTGATTTTTATGTTTGGTGTTACTAGGGAGTTAAATCAAGTTCTCCTTTCTAATGCCCACCATGGATGGGAGGATCAATCCTTGCTCGATCTGGTTTTTGGATGAGTTGTTTCTTGGTGGTGTAGATATCATTGTTTGTTGGGACTTCTCTAGATTACTCAGCTTAGTGTGCTCTATTGTTGATGCAAATATGTGTTTAGTTGATACTTGTTTAGTTGTTGACCTTGGAACTATTATACCTGAGAATGTTGATCCTTTGGTGGATCCTTGTCTATTCTTGTAGCCTATCTTCATAATGGTTGTTCAACTAGAAGGGATAAATATGTGAATTTCTAATATTTGTTATTGTAGGGTTCTTGTTGCATGGAACTCTAAAGTTATCCCTGAAGGTTTCCTGGTTAAGCTCATAGATCTATCTTTTTTGGGTCCTTGGATCTTTATGCAGGAAATTTTTATATATTTTTGATGTGGGGTGCTTAACAGTTCTTCTAGAAAGTAGCCTGGATAAGTTTATGGTTTAATTTTTGTTGGGATTGGATATCTTCTCTCAATTTTTAATGGATATGGAGAAAGCCTTGTAATTATTATTTTTTGTTAATTGGATATCTTATATTATCATGTTGGGTAGAAAAGCCTTCCCAAAGGTTATCCAAATCAAGAACGATCTTGCTTTATATTCAAACTCAAGATTTAGCTTGATGTTTCTAATAGGTTTTGGATTCATCTATTGAATGGGAGACTCTAGATTTAGATTTTTTGTGATTTTCTATATGCTAATGCTTATTAGTTGGAAATAATATCTTTTCTCTCATTTTGAGTGGTAAATCCTTTGTTTCAAATTTGAACTAGTCTTTGTAATTAGTGCATGACATTTGGCTACTCGACACTCCTTGCATTTTTGGGCAGGAAGTCTAGTTTGAAAAATTGAGCGAATTCATTTCTAAGTGGAAAACCCTTTGTTTCAATTTTGAACTAGTCCTTGCTTTTAGTGCTTGACAATTGGTTGTCTGGTTCTCCTTGTATTTCTAGGTGGGAAGTCTAGTTTGGAAAATGCATTTTAAATTTTTGATAGGATTCCTATGTTTTAAATTTTAATTTGAGTGCCAGTTTGACCAGATGGATGTTGATTCTCTTCTTGGGGTATGTGCTTTTCTTTATTATTGTCAGATGTATCCATATCCTAGGTGATCCTATTTTTTTCTCTCAAATATTGGTCCCTTGATCTCTTTGGATCTTTATCTTTGTATCTCTTGAATATTGGTCTACAGATCTCTTTAGAGCTCCATCCATGTATTTATTAAGGGTGGTCTATTTGAGTTGTAAAAGGTTTGGGGTCTTTTTAAAATCTCTTTTACCACCTAATAAAATAAAAGAGTATAACATAAAATAATCCTTTATTAATCTCATTAAAGAGCATAGATTGCAAGTACATTATATTTTATACATGAGAGTCCCATGGGAAAATAATCCCTTAGAAGTCATTAGAATAATGGGATAGAACACCTAACTAGATAAACTTCCCAAATTTTTAAATTAAATAACCGAGAATAATATGAAAAATAAGATATATGAAACTATATCTTAGCATCCCCCTTATTACATTATTTGAGAGGACCAATAATGGAATAACTACCCCTTAATTTGGTGGTAAAATTTTTATGTTATTTTTAGGTTGGGCTCTGGCTCTTGCTTTAACATTGGCTCTACTGAATTGACATAGTTTTACAATAACTAGGTCATCCTTGTGGATTATCTCAAGATTAGCAACATACTAGATTTTCTTTTATAATATTCATAAAATGTCTTTGATCTTATTTCATTCCATGATATCCATCCATTCATGATTCGACTAGATATTTGTGTAGTTTCTTTAGAGTTGTTATGTGCTTTAAGGAATGTACCCACATTTTTTTATGTATGTTCATATTTTCAGTAATATTTACAACTACTTATTTGAGAAGACATATATTGTTTTGTGGTAATTATTGGCAACTGCTTGTTTTTTGCTTATCCTGAATAACCAAGACCATATTTTGGCCACAATTTGTGCAGTACAAGTTTTTGAATTTAATCCTAGTTCACTAATTCCATTGTATCCCATTATGTTGAAGTCAATTATTGTTGTATGCTTTCCAAAATCTTCAATATTAGGCTCACAATGATATTTTTTCTCATAAGTATAATCTTTGTTATCAATCTTGGCTTTATATTTGCATATATAATTGCTTTCTATATAGTTTTTATCTTCTCAAACAAGTACCATATCACTAGTATCATATGTTGTATTTCTTCTTTGTAGAAGATATTCTAGGTCACAATATACATTTTCATTTTGAATATTGACATTGGAATCATTTGTCATTTAAATTTTTTAATCATCAGTAGAAACACATATCTATATTTCGGTAAAGATCTCTAGTATAACAAACAATATCTTTCTTTTGGATATTTTCTATAATATAACTACTTTATTTTTTTAACAATATTGCTTGTATCACACATAACATTTTTCATCAAAATTTTATCTTTTAAACTTGCAATTATTTCTTGTATTATATTATTTTCTTTGAATATATCATAAGTTAGAACTTCCACATATATTATCTTTGCAAAATCGATAGGCAATGTAAAAACTTTCTCACCATCATCAACTACCTTATCAAGAAGTAGGTTTATATATATTTTTAAGTGTATGAAAGTATCATATTAGACTCTTTGAATATTGTTTGCATGAATTTTGCACCTAGTTCTCTTTGGGTAATGTTGGCATTTCTGCAACATTGTGTATATTCTGCTATGTTGTAATTTTTGTTTCCCGAAAGCTTCCTCCTTTGTACAAAATGACTTCTCTTTTTCCCGCTTTCTTTAACAAAAAATTTGAGCTTGTGCCCAAGGTATGGTGCATTTATTTTGTCCATCCATCATGCAGGGCATCCATATTTTGGAAGGCGAGGGTAGTTCACGCCATTTCTCAAGGCGCAGGTCAGTTTGAAAGTAGAGGTAGGGCACAAACCCATTTTGGGCCATACAGCAACAAAGGCCAACTCTAGAAAAGAAAATGTAGGAGTGTCTATGTATTTTCACCCTAGCTGGAGGGCACAAAGACCTTTCATATTCTTCTAGGACCGCTTGGGATTTTGACCTTTCAAGGGCATAGAGAGCAGCAATTTTAATAAAAAAATGCTAAGTGTTGAAATGGATGTTTCGCTCTGCTTTCCAAGCACAAGGTTGCTTTACTCCTACTAAGAGCACTTTAACTTTTGAATTTTCAACAGTGCAACCCATCAAATGGAAGAAAAATGCTAAGTATGGGGGCAATCATTTTGCTACAGTTTCAAGCATAATGCAAATTCAAGATAGAAAGTTGGGTGAAATGGCCCTTGAATTTTCAAAGCACAGTAGCAATTTCAAGGAAAAAGGGTTAAGTGCATCCCCAAGGTATTGCGCTTCACTTTTTAGTGCAATGCTATTTCGCTCCAGTTTGAGAGTGCTTTGCTTGTTGACTTTTCAATGCCAGTGCTCCCCCCAAGGCTCCAGGATATTTCGCTCCACCTTTTAGTGCAAGGTTCTTGCGCTCCAAGCCAGTAGTGCTTTGGCTATTGAATTTTCAATGCCAGCACACCTCCCAAGGTTGCAAGATGTTGCACTTCATTTTTTAGGTGCAAGGCATTTATGCTCCAGTCCACAACACTTTGGTTGTTGACTTTTTAGTGCCTACACCACTTTCGAGGCTCCAAGCCGTTGCCCTTCACTTTTTAGATGCAAGGCAGATTCGGGGTAAGCTAGCAATGCTTTTCTTGTTGACCATTCAACCTTGGTACCCCTTCCAACGCAGCAAGGTATTTCACTCAAATTTTTGAGCACAAAGAAATTTTGGCCTAAGGAGCAATGCTTTACTCCTTGACTTTCCAACGCCTATACTATTTTCAAGGTGATAGGTTTTTTTGCTATATTTTTTTAAGTGCGAGTCTGTTCTGGGTCAGGAAACAACAAAATTTAGTAGTTGAGACTTACATCTAGCACTTGTTTCTATCTAGCCCCCTTGCCTCAGCCAAAATTCCTCAGAAGTGCTTCTCATCATCCGAACAAAGTGCATTCATATCCATCTAAATGCAGATGGTCTAAGAAGCTTCTAGACTTGACATCCTATAATTCATAATATTATATTTCACCATGGTGGTTCCAAAAAGCAAGGATACGGTCCCACCCATTGAACATATCAAAGAATTGAAGGGGTGCAACTACATTTTGGGGAGTCATCAGTTTTAGCCCATGCCTAGTTATTATTTCATGAGTGTTTCTCCTCTCAATTCTTATCTTCTTTGCCACTGTGATGTTTTTTGGGTGTGCACTAAATATTTAAAGTGGTAAAATTCTCTATATAAGTTGACAATTTTACTATAAATGGATGGACATTTGCTAGAAGCTTATTGTAACTTGAATTTTGTTATCAATACAGATAATTTTTAGCTCTAATTTTGGACTTCTATTCATGTGTATGTCTTCTATTACTTGTTTTCTATTAAATTATTTGTTGTGTATGTGAGTTATTATTCTACATCTGGATTTGACTCCCGATAGAGGGTGAACACTAGAATAGTCCTAGAGATTACACATGTTAGACACCTGATTTTAATTTCTGTTAGTTTCCTATGTTGAGTGTTATTGATTCGATGTATAATTAAGTTATCGTATTGTTAGTTCATCACACCTGTTCTATTTGACCTGTGGCTATATTTCCCATCCCTTTAATTAATTTCTAGTCTCTTTCTTGTTCTCTAATTTCAAATTTCCTAGTTATAATAGCATGGGAACTAGCCCATCTCTGGATATTGGCACAGGAGGCATTTCTTCCTCTCGGTATTTCAATGTTGGCTGAATCTAGGGCACATGACTGAGAGATTTCATACCTAAGGCAAATTATTGATCAACATTTTTTGGCATGCCTGGTGGGACACAAACATTCCATGTCAAAAACAGTATTAATAAGTTGATGTTCATCTTATTACTATGGAATACGAACTTTTGGTGACTCAGCTGAACTCAGAAGCATCCAAATCTTGGATCCAATTTAAAAGATCACACCTTCATTTACACAATATGGAAGGCTAAAAATAAAGAAGCAGTTGAGTTTTTTGAGCTTGACATCAATGCTTTGGGAGAACATCCCAGAGTGGTCCAACCAACTCTCCCATTATATGGGACATCTTTGCAAGTAGTTATTGTTGCTTTGCAAACTCCAAGTCCTGTCAGCACAGTAATTAGTTTATCCCTGAATCTTTCAAATTCTTTGATTCAACCAAATCCTTCATTTCACCAAATTTTTTGGTCCAATTGAATCCTCTGATTCAACCAACCATTCCAAATGTCTCAATGGTGCAAGCTTTGCCCAAGCATTTTTTGGCCTGGAACCATTCGGGACCGCTAGCCTTGACAACTCTGAACCAAGTATCATTTGTAGCATTGAAGTCTCTACCCACATTCGATGACACCAAAAATATAGCTTATGAGCATGTCCAATATGTCATTGTGTTGTCCACCATTCACCACATTACCAAAGTTGATATAATGGTGAGACTAATAGTTTTGTCATTTAGAGGTAAGCTCTTCTATTGGTATCGATCATTGTCTGTCGACACTATCACCACCTGGGATAAGTTAGAAAAGAAACTAATTAAAGGGTTAAATGAAGTAGCATATCTATTCTCACTTTTGCATTAGTTCACCACCATCTAGAGACATCCTCAAGAGGAGATAACTGACTTTAATGTCAGGTTTTCTCAAACCTGGTAGAGATTCACCATCGATCTTCAGCCCATGCCAAAGCAAGTAGTGTTCTATTACTTGAGAGCATTCCATTTTGACATTAGCATGATCATCCAACATGCTAACATCACCACATTCCCTAGCTTGTATGAGTAGGCGTAGAAGGTTGAGGCTGACCTAGTAGCTATCAGAAAGTTACCTCCAAAGACGACCATGTCAATTTATCTAGATTTTCCTCAGAACATGTATCCCAATGCATCTGCTCCATCTACACCTCTAATGTACCCCAATCATTCGTGGAACACCAATCCATAAAATTAGGTGGTATCTACACCATAGTATCAAACACCTATTGTTCCTTATCTCCCAACTCTTGTTCCATTTCTAGCATTACCTACACCATTGGCACCATTGCCATTACCCACACCTCAAACAGTTGTAAATGTAGATCAGGCTAAAGAATTGTAGTATTTGCAGGCATCCATGAAGACCATGGCAAATGAGATGACCGTCAACCAAGGAGATTTCCTCCTCTGATAACTAAGGAGCAAGTTGTTCCCATCTATAGGATTATCAAGAGGAACTTAGGGATGTTGGAAAGTGATGAAGCTAGTTCACCCGATAGAGCTTACTGGTGCTCCACCTGCAATGACCTACATGATGAAGAGACTTGCATGGTTCATCTAAACTATTTACAAATACTAGTAGATAGCACTCTCGATGGATAGATAAATATGATAAGGGAAACTAATCGTAATTTCATAATTCCCCCTATTGAGCAGGTCTTCGTTCTCATGAGAACTAGCAATAAGCCCATTGAGGTTGATCCAATTTAGATGGAACCATTAAAGGTGTCTTCGAATCTCAAGCTATCAAGATATAAGGCACCATCACTAGAAAAAGAGGCAGTTCAAGTATCAGATCTGACATATTTCACTTGATTATGAGATTATCTGCCTCCAAGAGCAAAAGAAAGGACCCCTTAGTCACAATCTTCACCCTCTCAACCCAAAACTGAAGTGAGGGACCAAGCGAGAGAAAAACTTAGATATCCCTCACTGACCAAGCGCTAGAGAGTAGAAGCAACACAGCAGTACCAAACCTAGTGCAAAATTTCTAAGGAGGGAGGCGAGTCTAGTACCAGAGCATGCAACATCATTGAAGAGCTAAGGAAGACTCGAACAAAGGTAAGCCTCTTTGATGCACTTCAACTGCCTGGTCAAGTCGACCTATTATAGAAATACCTCAAGTCCATCAAGGGCAAGTAGAGGCCAACTTAGACCATCTTGACACAACCACTGACTACCTCCTCCACTGAAAAGAATAGATTATCACCATTTTATTTATCCCTCGGGATGGAGGGGTGGGTCATCAATAATTGCATGTTTGATTCTGGTGTTGCCACTACTGTAATGCCCAAGGATATTTACGAGATTATGGGTATGGAGTACACCAAGAGCAGTCTTGGAGTGCTTCAATTGGAGGAAACTCCAGTTAAGATAGTGGGGGTAATTAAGGACATCCCAATCACATTGCACAAGATGTCATAGATCACCCTAAATCAAGAAGTTATGGTAGTTGATTTAGAGCCCTATTTTAGCATGTGCTTATCAAGGGAATTCACTTCCAAGCTTGGAGGCTATTTATCTCTGGAATATTCACACCTGGAGATCTCCTTCAGGGGAAGGAGGATCAAAATATTTAATGAGAAGCCCTCCACATTTCACATTGAAAGGATCCAAGATGTGAAAAGACCAATGGACTCAGTCAACATTGTTGATGAAGTAGAGAAAGGAGGAGGAATGGAACTTATGGAGGAGGCTCTTGATGAGCTCCGCATAGAGTATGAGTTCTCTATGCATGATTTTAATGCCATGATCGAATATGACATCGAGTGTTACTCAATTACCAAGCCCAAAAATGCTAAGGTACCGAGTGACAAAGACCCCATGGTCGATCAACTATGGAAGCTCTTATCCAATGGCACCTGATGCAAGAATGGTGCTAGAGCAGAAGTTGTCCTTATATCCCCTTCCAAAAATTAGAAGACTTACTCGTACAGGCTCGCATGGAGCTGTACAAACAATGTTGCCTAGTGTGAAACCCTGTGTTTGAGGTTATGAAAGGTGGAGAAACTTAGAATAAAATAGTTGCAGATTGTTGACGATTCAAAGCTGATCTGGAACCAAGTGACTAATAAATGTGTTGTAAAGCAACACTATCTAAAAGCATACCATAATAAGGTATGGGACCTGCTAGAGTCTTTCTTGGCTCTAAAAATCTAGTCTATTTCACAAGAGCGAAACAAGCACGTAGATGTCCTGACATTTATTGGAGCTAGATGCTCCTTGATCGAGAATGCAATGTAAAATTCGAAGGCAGTGAGGGTAATTTATGAGCCTTTAGTACTTGAAAAAAACATCCATTTGCAGTTTTTTTACAGTGATGAGTAGATCATCAATTTTTTGATAGACGAAGTAGCCAACACTGAATACCGAACCCTCAATGATGAAGAATATGAGGGGTTAATTCGATTGAAGAAAAACCATGTCCCCAAGGTTTTAATCACCCTTGAAAGCTTATTTGAATAGGATGATAGGTCCCTCTCCCATAAGATAAAGGTGGATTCCAGAGAATACAAGGAGCTGGAACTGGAATCTAGAAAAACCATCAAGGTGGGAACTGATTACACCCCTCTAGAAATTCAACAAATCAGAATCCTCTATAGGGAATACCCAAACATCGTCGCTTGGAGCTACCGGGACTTAAAGGGATATGATAAGTCCATATTCCAGCACACTATTGAATTGCAGGAAGGGGTCAAAACTTTTTGGAAAAATCAAAGGTTTGTCAACCCAAATATAGATGTCTTGATGAAGTCCAAACTTTTAAAAAATCTAGAGGTAAAAATCATCTATCCAATCAAGCACTCTTCCTGGATGGCCAACTTGATCCCAGTATACAAGAAGTGTTGACTTTTGGAATCTTAATCAGGCATTGTTGAAGGACCACTACCCGCTATCCCAAATTGATGAGATTCTCCACATAGTGGTGAGAGCACATAGATTCTCTCTATTGGATGGCTTCTCCAGGTATAACCAAATTTGGGTCAAGGATGAGGACCAGTTCAAGATAGCCTTCACAACCAAATGGGGGACTTTTGCCTAGAGCGCATGTCGTTCGGCCTCGCAAATGTCAAAGCAACTTTAAAAAGAGTAATGGAATTAGCCTTTGGTGAGTTACTCAGTCGCATCATCGTGATTTACCTTGGTGACATGACTATTTTTTCGTACAAAAAGGAGGAATACGGTCTAGATTTGCAACAGGTGTTTGAGAAGTTTCAGAAATTCAGAATCTCTATAAACCTATAAAAATCCATTTTCATGGTTAAAGAAGGTAAGCTCCTAGGTCATGTGATATCTGACAAGGGACTAGCTATATATCCTTCTAAAGCAGAAGCCCTCCACAAACTACCGCTGCCAACAAACAAGAAGGATCTCCAATACTTCTTTAGGTAGATTAATTTTGTTCAAAAATTAATTTTCACTTTGCCTAGGTAGTTAAGCCGATAATGGATCTCTTCAAGAAGGATGTCGAGTTTCAATGGACTGAAGAGAGAAGGTGGGCATTCAAAGAGATATAAGATATAATCATCCAAGCCCTCGTTTTGGTAAACCCTGAATACTCCAAAGATTTTATCCTTTATGCTATCGAAAAGCTGGAGAGCTACGCAGTTGTCTTGACCCAAAAAAATGAGGATGGGGACGAGCAACCAATTTTTTTCCTAAGTCATATCATCCACCCGCATGAGGAAAAGTACAATTTCATTGAAAGACAAGTCCATGCGATGATGCAGTCACTAAAGAAGTTTTGTCATTTCGTCTCCCAGAGTAGGATGATAGTGTACGTGGTACACCCGAACATTAAAAACTTCATCATCCAAGGCAAACTCGACAATAAGAGAGTAGGTTAGATCTCCAAGATCCAATAGTTTGACATAGAGATTCGACCCACAAAATCGGTCCGTGGTCGAGCCCTATGCCAAGATCTTGCCAGGAGTGTCGCATCTGAGGTGATGGCCTGTCAGTAGGATGATCTAGCGCAAGAAATCCCCCACTATGTCCAGAATCACTCCAGGCATTTACTTCACCCAAACTAATATGGCAAGTAAACGGCAGAGTTATAAAAATACCATTATTGCACTTCATTTTTACTTAAAGAAATTACTGAAGGTTCTGCTGGAACATTATTTGCTAGAGATTAGAGAGTGAAAATTACTGGTAAAAATGAAGCGCTAGGGTTTGATAAGGCACTATCATTTTTAGATCAAGTACTTGGACAATCGTACAACCAGGATGGGTAAAAAGAGCATTGAGAAGAAATATAAGACCTCAAATAATATGAAGGGTGAGAAAAAAGAGAAAATACTGCCAAGACCGCTCGAAGATAGGTTGAGAAAAATTTGTGACTATGTACTTGCTAGAATAAATGTGGAGAAGTTGCCCAACACCATTGAACTTATGATGACAAAAGTATATTTTGAAAGTAGAATAATGGCTACCTACCATTCCCACATATACTGGTACTTGTACACACCTGTGCACCACTACCTGAAGTTGGTAAGCGCCATAGCCAAATTCTATGACCCTCTGACCCGGATGATTAGAAATTCCAAGAAGGAGAAGTTGTTCACTATCTCTACAAAAGATATCCATGAGGCTTTTGCCTATGGGGGAAAGCCCCCTAAAGACTTCATAGTCAAAAGGATTAGCTATACCAAGCAGATTGAACGGTACACCAACACTAAGCAAATACACCAGTTCATGGAGGTGCAATTAAAGTAAAAGTTGAAGCTACCTAAAGTATTACCAAAAATACCTAAATCCTTGAAAGCATTTAAGCACCCTGACCTATACTCAATGTTGGCATGGGTCATGGGGTTGGCCTCAGATGCGACTGTATACAACTTACAAGTTTTTCTTACCAAGTGTATTTTGCATGTGAGTTTTACTTTCCTGCCACTATGAAGCCAGGTACCAAGCCCATATCTTTTGATTGGGTAGAATGGATGGCATGACTAATTCATTTCCAACTGATTGATGTGTAGACTAGGAAATACATGACATTCTACCACATGCACAAAAAATTTGCTTTCATCGGGACAACTTGCATGAATGGAGAAGGGAAGGCACTTCTTGTCTATCAATGGACTCAGAGTCTGTCAAGACACGAGTCCTATTATAATTTCATCAGGACTTTCCTCAGTCTGGCCTTGGAGCTTAATCACAGCATCTATGAGTGGGTGTCGAGACATATGAGAAATGAAGTAGTGCAGGCATATCTCGATGATGTTTTCCAGCTCACTCAGGGCCTCATTGTTATAATCTACAGGTTTACTGGAAAACCCTTCCTATTGCCCTACTACACAACAGAATACTTGTTTGCCCTCGAAGTCACCTGATAGTGCAACTTCGTTGATGATATGTATGGGTATGGGAGGAATAATCTGCACACCTTCCCTTGGCCTTTTCAACTCGACGACATCAAGGTCATAGATAATGGGTAGAATACTTACCTAGCAGCAACATTGTACAATTTTTGCTTAGTTGAGCTTTTGTAGTACTGGAGGTACGATCTGCAGGACATCTTCAAGTCAAATATTAGGGTGAAGAACTTTCATTGTTGTCCATACCCAAATATTTTGGACCAGTGCAACAACTCTTCAGGACACGATTTGGAGTGGCACATGGATAGGATGATGTCCTTTCCCCTTGGCATGATTTCTATACAATGGAAACAGAGTATAACCTGGCGTCAAATCCAAGGAATGACCCTAATGATGGGCTATTCAAAGTAGCGAATGACAAATGGCCCAATTGGATGAACTAAAAAATTTCCAACTAGTGGATCATGAGGATCCATAATAAAAAATAGTCATCTAATCTAGGGCTTGTGCTAGACAATAATTTCTCTAAGGCATACGATTTAAACTGCAACACTTATTGACCTATCCAGTTCACTAACATCATGCCTAGGAGTACACAAATCCCTAGCAAGGTGGAAGTCATGGCAAAAGTACAAGAGCAACACACTTCTTAGGACCCACTTGTCAGGAAGAAGGGCAAGCAACCGCTCTTTAAAGAAGGCATCACTTCGAAGAAGAGGAGCACTGGTGTAGATATTTCACTCATCCAAACTACAAAGAAGCCTCAGTATAGTCTTGCTCAACATTTTGGCACAAATCCCCCTGTGGTACCTACAGCCATAGACACGATCATTCTCGAAGTTCCTATTCAGGTGCAGCATACGTAGTAAGCACTGCAATTACGATAGGCACAGCACATGGTGGAGTTCATCTATTTAGAGGTGGAAATACTAGACAAAGAAGGAGGAGCAATCCCTATCACACAAAATTTTACCCCTTCATCTTGGGTAATGCCTAGGCTCACAGGTGCATTCTCTCTACCTTCCTCTCTCACTTCTATACCTCTGGAATATTTTCCTCCCAACGTCGAAACCCTCATTTCCACTCAATTTGCATTCGGTGTCCCTTTTTCTATTGCGATCTTCCCTGCATCCCAATCGTTACTCCTCTCATCTTTACCCCTTGTTTCTCAGACATTTTATTCTTTTGCATTTGTTTCTAATGCATTCATGTTTCTTGTATCCTTCATACCTACCCCTCAGGATTTTTCCATCCAGTTATCGTGTCTACTGTTATAGTCAATATTAGCCTATTCACACCCTCATGCACCTCCTCAATAGCACTAATTATACCTCTTGATGTCTCACCCTTGGACCCTAGTACTTTAGTCACCATTGTACAAACCCTGACATCCTCAAAGGTCACCATAGTCACCTCATTAGGTGTACCTCAATCCCCAAATAAACCTAATCTACAGTGGTATTTGTACCCTTTTGCATCGCTCTTTGGCATAGAGGAATCAATGGAGATGGAGTTGGATGACATTCAGGAGGATCCGATTGTAGAAAGCATACATCTGGCATAGCAGAGTTCTTCACACTGGCTCAAAGGCCAAAAAAGAAGAAATACCCAGGCTTTAGCCCAGGCAAAAAGGAGGGCCCTATTCGATCTAGATAAGATGCAACTCCATAGAATGGATAAATTACCCAAGGTCCAAAAGCCCCTGGAGGAAATAATACTAGTTGACTACTCCTTTCGGAATACAGTTGAGGATATGAAAATGATCAATCTAGAAGACAATATGGAGAACATCGAGGTTGAAATGGGTACTGTTTATTTCCACAGTGAGTATTGCAAAACTCTCTTCTATGAGGTTGAGTCTAAAATTGTAGAGATAGAGGAGACCTTGGCACACATGAGGGCACAACTAGAAGAGGCCCAAGCAAAATATGAGCAGTTGCAATAGCATGTGACCAATCTGGAGCAGGAGGTGGAGACTTACAAAAATGAATCTAACCTTTGCCTACAAGTGTAGGCAGAAATAGATAGCTAGTTGCAAGTCCAGTTAGCGAAAAGGATAGCACAAACAAAGGTCTTCACAAAGGACCACATCAAAGAGATTCATTTTCACTTTTTGACCAATTTTAGAGTAAGGGCATGCAAGGCAATAGCTATCCTCACATTTGTTGAGGAGGCCAAGCAAAATATTTCTAAATTTCGACCCATCGTGAAATATATTGAGAGGCACATTGAGCGTTGGTTGGAGTTGGCAATGAAGGCACACACCTTAGAAAAAATAGACTTCCATCTTGCTCCTATGTCCCTTCTTGCTCGATCATGGGTATCTACAAATATAACACTACGGGCCTTCTTCAGAAAGAAAAAAATAGCCCAGGTAGGAAGGAATTTGTTAGATGTGTTTGAGTAGGAAAGATGCATCTTAGTTGGTGGACCTTAGCCAAGGTTTACACAGATCGAGTCCTATTTGGTGGACCTTAGCCAGAGGGTTCACTTCACCAATGCGGACTAGCTAGAATATTTCAAATACCTGGTTAAGGAGCTCCAAGGCCACACTCCATTCCAAGAAGAATCCTGGGCCCTAGTTGAAGCCACCTAAAAATTGATCCATGAGCATCTCTAGGAAGTGGAGCCTGCTCGGTAGCATGCAGACCAAGAAGAGGAAGGAGGTCGAGGAGAAGAAGAGGGTCATGAGCCCTAAAAAGAAGAGGAAGAAGAAAAAATGGAGAGGTTCAAGGAAGAGTTTACTACCAACAGTGAGCACTTAGAAGAGGACAATGATAATGACTTTGAGCCCAACAAATAAGGTCTGGGATCTCGACATTAATGCGACCTCAATTCCCCCACGAGTCGTCAGAGATGTTGGCATTTTTGCAACATTATGTATATTCTGCTATGTTGTAATTTCTCTTTCCTGAAAGCTTCCTCCTTTGTATAGAATGTCTTATCTTTTTCCTGCTTTCTCTAACATAATTTTTTAGCTCATGTCCAAGGTTTGGTGTAGTTTTTCTATCCATCCATCATGCATGGAATCCATATTTTGGAAGGCGAGGGTAGTTCATGCCATGTCTCAAGGTGTAGGTTAGTTTGAAAGCATAGGTAGGGTGCAGGCCCATTCTGGGCCATACAGCAGCAAAGGCCAGCTCCAAAAAATAAAACGTAGGAGCGCCCATGTATTTTCACCCTGAATGGAGGGCACAAAGTCCTTTCGGACTCTTCTAGGAGCGCTTGGAATTTTGACCTTTTAAGGGTGCAAAGAGCAAAAATTTATTGAAAAAATTCTAAGTGTTGAAATGGATGTTTCGCTCTACTTTTCAAGTGCAGGGTTGTTTCACTCCTGTTGAGAGTGCTTTAACCTTTGACTTTTCAACGGTGCAACCCATCAAACGAAAGAAAAATGCTAAGTATGGGGGCAGCCATTTCGCTCCAGTTTCGAGCGCAATGCAAATTCGGGATAGAAAGCTGGGCAAAATGGCCCTTGACTTTTTAAAGCATAGCAAAAAGTTTGAGGAAAAGGGTTAAGTGTATCCCCAAGACGTTGTGCTTCAATTTTTAGCGTAATGTTGTTTCGCTCCAGTTTGAGAGTGCTTTGTCTATTGACTTTTCAATGCCAATGCCCCCCTTAAAGCTCTAGGATGTTTCACTCCACCTTTTAGTGCAAGGTGCTTGCACTCCAAGCCAGAAGTGCTTTGGTTGTTGACTTTTCAATTCTAGAACACCTTCCAAGGCTATAAGACATTATGCTTCATTTTTTAGGTGCAAGGCATTTGCGCTCCATTCCACAACGCTTTGGTTGTTGACTTTTCAGTGCCTGCACCACTTCCAAGGCTCTAGGTGATTTGACTCCACTTTTTAGGTTTAAGGCATACTCGAGGTACGCTAGCAGCACTTTGCCTATTGATTTTTCAACTCTAGCAAGCATATTTGACCGTTCAACCCTTGCATTCCTTCTAACGCAGCAAGGCATTTCGCTCAAATGTTTGAGCACAAAGCAATTTCGACCTAAGGAATAATGCTTTACCCCTTGATTTTTCAATGCATGCACTATTTTCAAGGTAACAGGTTGTTTTGTTGTAGGTTTTTAAGCGTAAGCCCATTCTAGGCTAGGAAACAGCAAAACATAGCAACTAAGACTTACATCTAGCACCTATTTCTATCTAGCTCCCTTGCCTCAGCCAGAATTCCTCATAAGTGCTTCTCATCAGTTGAACAAAGTGCATCCTTATCCATCAAAACACAGTCTGTCTGAGAAGATTCTAGACTTGACGTTCTCAAAATTAAGAATCTTATCTTTCACCAGGGCAGTTCCAACAAGCAAGGAGACGGTACCACCGATTGAACCTGTTAGAGCATTAAAGGGGTGCAGTTGCATTTTGGGGAGTCATCAATTTCAGCCCATGTTTGGTTACTGTTTCATGAGTGTTTCTCCTCTCAATTCTTATCTTCTTTTTCATTGCGATTTTTTGTGGGTGTTTATTAAATATTGCAAGCGAAAGAATTCTCTATATAATCCGACAATTTTATTGTAAATGGATGGACATTTTCTAGAAGCTTGTTGTAACTTGAATTATGCTATCAATACAGATAATATTTGGCTCTAACTCTAGACTTTTATTCATGTGTATGTCTTCTATTGCTTATTTTCTATTAAATTCTCCACTCTGTATGTGAGTTATTATTCTATGTCTATATTTGACTCCCAATAGAAGTTGAACGCTAGAATAGTCTTGGAGATTACACATGTTAGATGCCTAGTTTTAATTTTTGTTAGTTACCTGTGTTGAGTGCTATTGATTCGATGTATAGTTAAATTATCGTGTTTTTAGTTCATCACCCATGTTCTATTTGGCCTATGGCTATATTTCCCATCCCTTTCAGTCATTTCTAATCTCTTTCCTGTTCTCTAATCTCAAATCCCCCAGTTAGAATAGCAAAGGAACTAGCCCATCTCTGGATATTGGCACAAGAGGCATTTCTTCCTCTCGACCTTTCAATGTTGGTTGGGTCTAGGGCGCATGAATGAGATATTTCATACCTAAGACAAATTCTTGACCAACAGGTAATAGCATGTATCCAAAATTTTAGCAATGTATATTCATCTTCTTCATGTCAGAAATAGGAGTATCAGCTTGTTTTGATTTCCTTTCTTCTACACAATTTACCAATTTCTTTATAACCTTTTCTACTATTACATAAAAATAAACTTAGGAGGTTTTATCCTAGAACTAAGTGCACCAAAGGACCTAATATTTTATGCACTAGCGAATATGGCACAACATGCACATTGCCTTAAAATGACCCAAACACATTTTAAGCACGTCTATCCTTTACTTTAGCCTTTTAAAGAAACCTTGATAAAAATTGTTCTGATCATGCCTAGCGTTAATTGCTTCGATTATGGTCCATATTATACCACATTTACAATAAGAATTTACATTAACTTAGATCTTAGAAATCATTTAAAAATATATATTTTAATGACCTTCTATACCTAAATTGGAAAATTGGCAAATGAGAAATACTTTCTATAGCCAAAACAACATTCACTTGAAAATTGATTACATTATCCAATCCGTAACGCTCTATCTTACATGCCCTAACGAAAAAAGTGTCATGTGTTCTCAAGATAAAAAAAATTGCAATTGGCTTAGTATATATATATGCAAGGTTTAACATATGGGCTCATTTAATCATGCCACAAACTTATCAACCAACCATATGTCTAGGCTTAAACTATAACATTGCAAAAGTACATACCAAAAGATGGGTTATATCCATATAATTATTCACTTCTTTTTTTTTAATTATTTCACTTGGGATAGATAGCATCCCTCCTTCGTGTATGTTGAGAGTCTCTTCAACCTTGAGTGTTTTTAATTATACCAGACAATTCATCCAATTAAAAAGAGTTTTATGCTTCAAAAGAGGCACACATCCAGTCAGGCATCCAGAGTGACAATTTGTAAATGCTAAAGATCTTGGTGAGTGAATGGTGCTACTGCTCATGGGTTGAATTATCTTGACAACCAGGCAAAAAAAACACTTCCAGTATGTGTTATACAACATTTATCTCTTCTAATCACCAGACTACAAGTTTACCTTTCATCTTGCTTGCCTTCTATTCTTCAATACAAAGTAGTGACTGCACTTAGTTTTCCTCTCTTTTTATCTAAATCCCTGTGAATTTTAATGTTCAGGAAAACCATTTACTATTTGATGCACAATGAATAAAAAACTGAGGCATTTCAATAAATTCCACAATTGAATATTTTTTTCTGAATGTTCAAGATATTTAAATTCATGCGTTCATTTTTATGAAGTGAATAAGAGAGAAGCACTTACATATGTTGTTGGAGTCATTATTAAATATTATTCTTTAATTTTAAATTTAATTTATAAAATTCTTATTTGAACGTGGGCAACTCCTAAGATTTCTCTGGATGCATACAAACCTCTGACTACGTACTAACACTTTGAAACAGTGACACTTCAGGTACTCTTTTGACTACACTTAAACTGCACTTCAAGCATTTTTTTTTGAAGCACTTAAATTCTTACATATAAAGTGCTTTGTAGGCCTATTACATTTTTTAGGAATACATGTAGGTTTCCAAGCTTTTATGGTCGCCATAGTATTTGTCCAACATTTGAACCTTGGACCTCCGCCTCTACTCGATTTTGGTCGAACCAATTGGTCTACACCTAAGACCACCCTTGATTACATGTGCTGCTATGAGTCCCTACACAAAATTCGATACAAAATATTAGTAGCATTTGATAGGCCTACCTTAGGCTCAAATTTCATAAAATATGCAATTCACTAATAAAAGCATACACAATGGAATTAAAGCGATGGCATGGCATAAAAATGATACAAAACAACAATGAAATATAAATGGCCAAGTAGGTTTGGCTTAGATTTCAGCAAAGTTTTGGTATAGGTTTGATTTCTCATCTTGCAAATAAGAGGGTGAGAAGGGTTTTTATAGAGATTTCAGTAGGTTGAGAGGGTTGGTGGGAGGAAATGACTTAGCATGGTGGAGCAACCAAGTGGTAGGAGCAAGTGAGGTGACAAATCTAGAGCTTTACTACTTGGAGCAATGAGAGGAGAGATGGAAAGTGGGTAGGTCAAGGGCCTATCGATCATATAGGATAGCTGCCAGGAACATGATGACTAAGTCAGATAGATTGTTGTTATTTTTGTTTGCTTGGTTTTTTATTTTGGTTGTTTTTTTATATATACAAAATAAAGATCCAACAACTAGATTATCTAGGTATAAAAGGCTCACAAGTGCAAGATGTTTATGGGTTCAGGTTCCTCAACCCCTTCAATATTATCCAGCTTGTATGCACTTGAACCAAACTTTTGTTTGAGAATATAAGGACCAAGTCAGTTGGAAATAAATTTATCACATAAATGGGGATGTAAGTTTGAATTATGTTGATTCTCCTTTAACACGAGGTCATTGACTTGAAACTCGCATGTATGGACCTTGTTGTTGCAGGCTCATTTGAGATTATCTTGGTAGATGTAAATATGCTTAAGGGTATTAATTTGGCGTTCATCAAGAAGGATGATTTGGTCTAGGTGAGATTGATATCAATGGTTTCTTTCATAAGCATGTGGAAACCAACCTCTAGTTGATGAGGTGTGGGGATAATATGGAGATCATTCATTGCATTTTTAATAATAATGGGCTCGTTACCATCAGCGTCAATGTGAAAAATAGAAGAAATAGGGGAAGGAGGAGAGGGAGGAATAAAGACTTTGGAACATTGAAGCAATTGAATAGAAGGAAAGAAGTCTAAAGGAGAAGGGGGAGAAGAGATATGCTCGAAGTAAATAGCACTAGGATTAATACTAAGGACATGGGAATGATCCTCCACATGGCAAAGCAAAGTGAAAAGATCGACAAAGATCCTATTGACCATTGGATAATTATGGAATGAATTACTAGGATTGCTAGAGGATGGATTCACTAATGGTTACTCCTATGGAAGAAGTTTATGAAGGATAGACAGATGGTGACTAGGTTTTTTGCATGGGATAAGCATGTGAAGGATAGGAGGTGGAAGAGGAAAGAGGTGAAGGTAAAAATTACCTGCACAACATTCCTTAGCAAGGGCATGATGTGAGCTAATACATATTTAAAGCTATCTAAAGCAAATAAAATAGAATCAAATTGCTCCTCGAATTCATCTTCATATATGTCATAGGAGAAGGCATGAATGGTAGCGACTTGGAAAAAGTCTTGGGGGATGTCCACTATGGATTGTGGAGAGGGAGGCTCAACTAAAGGGGCATAATCAGGATCAATATAGTCATCAAGAGCATCTTCCCTAATTTCAATGTTAAGACATTTAAATTCATCTTTGAGAGGGACAGTGGCATAACTCTGACAATATCCTAAGCCAAATTTATCATTGGGAAACTAAAAAATTGGGTTCTATAATGGATCTTGGAAGCTGCTCATAATGTTTGAGACCAAATCCATACTTGTTAAAATGCTAAAAATTAGCACATGGTAAAGTATTGATTGAACATATAATCAATATTACCACAAAAAGGTGCCTCAAGTTCCTTAGATGGGGATTTGTTGGAGGTATCAGATTCCCCATACACAAAATTGGTATAGTTAGACGAAAAACCAATGGGAAGAGGATGACCAAAATCCTTAATAGATGTATGTTAGGAGAGGAGAAATTTATATTATGTACAACATACTCCCCTAGACTAGGATTAGATAATTGTATAGAGACGCGATGTGGTGTATTATTTAGATGTGGAATAAAATATTGAGAGGTATATGGATGTGAAGAGGAGGATGGATCAGAACAATAATATGATGGCATAGGTCCAAGAACCAAAGTGGTAGGAGCAAAGTGAGAGGATGAAGGATTGACTAGGGCATATGAAAAAGCAACTTGGTAGGAAGGTGTGGGATTAGATGCAAAACAGGCAGAAGAAGTCATCGAAGCCTATCCAAAAGGTAAAGAAGAGGTGGGTAGAGAAGAATATATGAAAGGGGAAGTAGAAGATGGAGGAGTGGTAGAACAAGTGGGTTGAGAGTTTTGGGCTAGTTTGAAATCAAACCTAGTGGCATGTTGGTCCTAATATTGTTGTTCTTGAGGAGTAGCTGAGGGCACAGAGGAAACATGAGGAGTATTCAAGGTAGGAGTGGATGTCATACATGAGGGAAAATTATGGGTATTGTGTATCAAAAATATAGTTGGGGGACAAATAATATTTGAAGGTAGTGTAGGAAGAAGAGGAAGCTAAGAACTAGCATGGATATTGACAATAAAAGAAGGAAAATGACAAGATGAAAGAGCAACATAGGATGGAGGATGAGGTTGATTAGAAGGAATGAGAGGAGGTTGAATGGATGAAGTAGGAGTATATCCATAGGGATACAAGTAGAATATAGGTCCAAGGCTAGGCAGACAATGGAGGATGATGAGATTATGGAGTGATGGGGGGTTATTAGCCACCTAAAGAAAGTACGGGATCAATGGAGAAGGATTTGGTTGGACAAGAGAAGTGGCTAGGATAGTAGTAAGGGCTAAGTGTGTGGAGGGAAATGTGGGGCCTTGAGGAGTGGAGACCATGTTACAATATTTAATGGTTTTTCATCAATAGGAATATAGTTTACACATCCATCATGGACATACTTAAGACAATGATGTAAGGTATATGACACAAAATGCATGTCTTGGATCTATGGTCTTCTAAGAAGTAAATTATACTGCACCTCACCTTCAATGACATGATATAAAGTCAAAATGATCTTGACACCCACCTAGATTGGGATGACGATCGTACCAAGTGTTGAACACAACATGTTATTGAAGGCACACAAGATTAAAATTGGAGCAACTAGATAGATGGAGGAGAGATTGATATGTTTGAAGGAAATGGAAGAAATGATATTGATGGAC
Source organism: Wollemia nobilis (assembly GCA_028583015.1). Taxonomy (NCBI): domain Eukaryota; kingdom Viridiplantae; phylum Streptophyta; class Pinopsida; order Araucariales; family Araucariaceae; genus Wollemia; species Wollemia nobilis. The sequence goes on along the minus strand of JAQPPZ010001671.1, from coordinate 889,830 downwards.
GAGTCTATGTCAATTAGGACATGCTTAAATTATATGTCATCCATGAATGCCATGATGTGCATTGAGGGATCAGGTCCCTCTTCCTCAATATTCTTGATTTCATAATAATAACATGTAATGGAGGGGGAAATATAGGTCCTCGCATTACCCATAAAATTCATGAAAGCATTAGAATATTGCATGTGAAAGTCTATAGACTTCAAAATATCTATTAGGTCTTCCTAATGTGGGGTCAATTTTTGAATGATTTCATAGATTGATAGCTTAGTGTTGGCCATTTTGATATTGTGGGTAATGCAACTCTTGAGACATAGGAATTGTCACACAAGAGGGGGCATAGCATGTGTAGGCATGCCCTAAAGATCATTTTGTGATTTTTAAGGAGGGTATCATTGATTATTGGCAATAAAGCTAATCATACCTACAAAACCTTGGTATGATGGGACACCATTAATATAATTAGTTTGGTTTAGTACAAATATAGAGGTTGAAGCACCAGTAGGATTGTGGGTGATCCCATGTTGTGGTAAAGGATTCTGATAGATACCAAGGTTTTGGTTAGGGGGAGCTAAAGGGCTATCCATTATGATTTCCCCTTAGTCTATTATGTCTTGTACTAGATTTTTATGGTGTCAATAATCATTAATTTCATGATCCTTTTGATTATGAAACACACAAAAGTTATGTTCTTTGTAACATTTGGACTTAGGTCAAGTAGGATATTTAGACCAAATATTTGGTAAATAAATCACTTATGCATCACACAAATTTTGAAATAGAGTTGAAAAATTCTTAGAAAAATGGGGTATAGTTTTGACAAGGGTAAGGAGAACACTGAGGATGATTGGAAAATTGAAAAGTGGTTGGTTGGGGGAGGTGTCAACTAAGACTAAAGAGGTGGTGACTAAGATTGATAAGTGATTTGTTGAGGTTGAGCACCCTGCTGAGTAGGCATTATGAGAGTGGTTAAAACTACTTGGTTTACTTGAGGGGATTTTGATTGGTTGTTATTATTTCCTTTATTTGACTTATTAGGGTACTCTTTTTTCCTGAGTTTAATTTCCCCTTCTTACACTTTAATATATTCAATAAGTTTAGCCTAAGCAAAGGCTTCTTATAAAGTGTGATGTTGTTATATCTACAAGATGATTGATATATATTTAGAATAAATTCTTGCAAATATCTTCACCAATTTTATGGGAGGGATTGAGAAATTCAATTAGACAAAGGGGTATAGTTTTGATAAGGGCAAGGAGAACACTAAGGATGATTGGAAAATTGGGAAGTGGTTGGTTGGGGGAGGTGTCGACTAAGACTAAAGAGGTGGTGACTGAGACTGATAAGTGATTTTTTGAGTTTGAGTACCTTATTGAATAGGCATTGTGAGAATGGTTAAAACTACTTGGTTTACTTGAGGGAACTTTGATTGGTTTTTATTATTTCCTTTATTTGACTTATTGGGATACTCATTTTTCTTGAGTTGTAACATCTTGGGGTACTCTTGCACTTTAATATCTTCAATAATTTTAGCCTAAGCAAAGGCTTCTTCTAAAGTATGATGTTGTTAGATCTACAAGGTGATTGATATATATTTAGCATATCTTCTTGCAAACATATTCACCAATTTAACAGGAGGTATTGAGAAAGTCAATTCGGTAATGGCATCCCTCCATCTAGCGATATAGCCATTAATGGGTTCATTGTCAAATTGGTGAAGACTGTATAGATCCAACAATTAAGTCTTCTTCCTGATATTGATCAAAAAAAGTTCAAGAGATTAGCCAATTGCTCAAAGGAATAAAGGCTATGTTGAGGTAAACTATTATACCAATCTAAAGCCCCTCCCCCAAGAGATAGAGGAAAAATTTGGAGCATGTGTAGGATATTTTCTCTAATGATATAGCAAGCATGAATGTAACTCCACATATTGTCTTTGGGATCCTCTTTTTCCTTAAACTTTTCAAATTTGGGTATCTCAAAACAATAGGGTAAGGGTCCATAGAAACTAAGAGGTGTATAGGTTGGGTACGTAGTTGGATAAGGGTATGTTTTTTATATCTTTAACCCCTTGATTGTAAATCTAAGATATGGACCAATTTACAATTTTTGAATTTCGTTTTGAGGGTCATGAGACACTTGAGGAGGCTCAACCAACGAGGCAAAATAATCCACTTCATGGGGATCATTGTATGGATAAGCATAAGGAGAATAATGGGGATAAGATGGTTGAGGTAGTTGGGAGGCATAGGCCACATGGGCTACATGCAACAAGGTTGTATGTGGTTTATGGGATGGATGTTGGATAACATGAGGATTAGGAGGGAGTTGATGAGATATGGGATGGATGTTGGATAACATGAGGAGTAGGAGGGGGTTGATGAGATAGATGTAAGATAGCATGAGTAGGAGGGTGTTGATGAGGTAGATATTGGATAGCATGAGTAGAAGGGTGTTGATGAGGTAGATGTTGGATAGCATGAGGTATAGTAGGGGGTTGATGAGGTGAATGTTCGATAGCATGAGGTATAGGAGGGGGGTTGATGCATTGGTGGTGCATCCATCATGTGGTCTTAATAAGTTGGTGGGACACTCATTGCATGGGTGTGATAGGTTTATAGGACATTTTTTGCATGGACATGATGAGGAGGGATTTTATTTTGGGTATGTGAGGCATAGACTAGAATTTGGAACTAAGTGGGTTGCAACTTATAGGAATTTGAAGGAGAAGCTATTGGTGCAGTAGGTTGGGTAGAAGTCCAAGAAGGAGATTGCAGAAAGAATGAAGCATGGTTAGAAGAAGGAGGATGAAGAGTAGGAATAGATATATGAGGTTGATAGAGGAGTTGACAGATAATATGTAAATAAAGATGAGCATGTTGTTGAGGACTAGTTGGCGCATGCTAAGAGGAACCATAATGATAAGGATGTTGAGGAGGAGTAGTTTCTTGAATAGGTGTAAAATAAGGATAAGAATAATGTTGCAAAGGAGGAGTAAAATAAGGGAGAGGAGTAGGATAAGGAGTAGAAGAAGTTGCATGTGTGCTAGTAGGATGATTGGGATAAGAAGGAAAGTTGGCAAAAGAAGGGGTTATATTAGGATGACTGGACTCCTGAGGTGGTTGACATGGATTAGGAAAGAAATCAAAGTCATAAGAAGTATTAGAAGGAAGCATAGAGGAAAGAGAATTTTTTGAAGCAAAACCAAATGTAATAAGAAGAGGGATGAGTGGAAGTAGTGGCAACTAACATAGTACCCATAGTTTGGGTGGTAGTAGGATGAGTAGGCCTAGATGGGATACACAAAGCAGGATGGTATTGCTCTTGAGAAAGAAAGGAAGATGATTGTTTGGGGATGCACAATCAGAATAAGGTGAGTCATGGTGACTCAGGTGGAGGTTGAGGGCACAACAAAATATGGTGTGAGTTAGGGGATCTAGGATATGGAGGAATGAGGTGAGTGACATAAGTGTGATAGAAATTAGGATCATAATGAAGAAGATTAGCATGTAAGGCAGATGAAGAAGACACATCACTAGGGGTTTCAGGTAAGGTTGTACAAATGGCTTAGTTCAACAAATTTTGTTCATAGGACGAGGGTCTAGGATGACCCACATCACTAGGGTAGGGAATATGGTAAAGCTTGGATAGGCCATTAGGAGGGGTGGGAGGCACCTCCTCTATTCGAGTGGAAGAGTGATTTAATGAGAAGGTATCTGCTTAGGATGTTCCATAGAATTGTGTTGTTGAGTGCTAGCTTGGATTCTAGTCAAGACCATAAGCAAATAAGAACAAATCAGGGTATGGAAGGGTAGCGACTGAGATCTTGGATCTTTTTACAAAAAACAATTGAAAAATAAAGTGTTATTTACACACACAAACAAGAAAGCAACAAACAAATTGGTTGAAGATGTTTTTAGTGTTCTTTTTGTGTGTGTGTGTGTTTTGATTTTGCTTATGCCTAGGATCTACAAGAAAATGTGGATGGGATGAATTCTACAAGGTGTGTTAATGCCCACTTCCCAATATATCCAATAATATGCACAAACAGCCAAAAAATCTTTCTAGGGAGAGTTTTGTTGAATTTAACCTAAGGGAAAAATACCTCCAAGAGGTAACACTGTCTAGGACCTGTGTAGGCCAAATAGGCTTTTGCTTCACCCTTGAGAAGTCTTGATCAAGGACGACAACTGCACACTCCCTAATTATTAAGCCTCATGAGCAAGGGCATATAACCTAAACTACTCCGAAATAATCCCAAGGGTAGTGATTTTCTCTATGATGAAGTCCAAGAAATAATGCATATAAACTAAGGTGTCTAGGGGGCAAGTTGATGGTTGGTGATGAAATCCAATGTTGTTGATCTCAATCGATAGTTGGTGATGAAATCCAACGTTGTCGATTTGTTTTAAGTAAATCGTTTTATGCAAGGTGATGAGTGTTTTTGTTTTTGGATTTTTGTGTTTGAAAATACTTAATTATGATGCACAAATAGAACAAACTTAGAAATGTGACATGTAGACTACTAGCTACACTAGGTGCAAAGAGAGAAGGCACTAATATTAGAATATTATTTTTTTCACCATCTAAAATTCAAATAAAAGAAACATGATTACGAAATGAAGTGCAACTAGCTTAAGCAGGAAAAACAAGAGATGTAACTATCTGACAAGATGCCTTAAAAGAAATGAGAAAGCCTAATTCAAGAAGCAAGAAGACAAAACCCTTTCAAACTACCTTAGAAAGAAAATAATCCTATACTAAATAAATAAATCAAAAATAAAAACCTATATTAACAGACATAATAGAAACCATAGTAGAGAAAATCGATATCGGGAGGTAATCGGTTGGGCAATAAGATGGGATTTTTTCAAAAATCGGTAAAAAAAACCGAAGAAAATGATTTTTTTTTCATGCATATTACAATGAATTAACATTATGCAAATCAGATATTGCAATAAAAATAACAACTCAAGTCAAGACATCATACAAGGCTCAAGCTTTAAGAGCGCATGAAAGTGATAAAACACATCTTGTATTGCTTATAATATGAAAAGGTACAAATTTACAAGTAACAATTCATTTTTTATATGCCTGCACATGGAAACAAGTAAGAACAAAGTTACAATCACTTGAAAAAAAGGAAAAAAACCTAAACCCTAAACCAAAAGGCTAGGGTTTAGGGTTTAAAATTGAAGCATTGACAGCTGAGAAATGGGCTTGCATACATAGTTATCAGGCAACAATATTTACTTAAAAAAGATGAGGAAAAAAATCCTAAACCCTAGGGCCTAGACTAGGGTTTAGGGTTTAAACTTCAATTTCAAAGTTCAAAGTTTCAAATTCAAACACTAACAACTAAAAAATGGCCTTGCATACATAGTTAATAGGCAGCAATATTTACTTATTTACTTAAAAAGAGGAGGAAAAAAAAACCTAAGGCCTAGCCTAGCGTTTAGGTTTTAAACTTCACAGTTTCAAACATTAACGGTTGAAAAATGGGCTTGCATACATAGTTATCAGACAGCAATATTTATTTAAAAAAAGAAAAAAAGAAAAAAAACCCAAAACCCTAAATTAGAGTTTAAACTTTAAACTTTAAAGTTCAAACAGTAACAGCTGAAAAATAGGCTTGCATAAAAATACCCTAAATTGGCCACAGCTTGAAAAAAAAAATCCAAAAAAAAAACAAAAAAAATTGTAGAGTTTTTGCCTATTTTTTCAAAAAATCGAGGAAAAATCGTGAATCACAATTTTTTGAAAAAATTACCAAAAAAAGACAAAAAATCTTCTGCATCGCGGTAAGATGCTGATTTTATTATCCCGGCATTGAGACCCAATTTTATCGCGATTTTCTCCATCTTTTGGCAATTTTCTCAACTAAGAAAGAAAGTATGATAGAGAAGGAAGACGAGAGAAACAAAGAAAAAAATTTCTATACTATGAGAAGAATGATTTGCAAAGAAGGGTAAAATAAATGTAATGAGAATGCTAGAAATGTAAATCTAAGCTAAAGAAAGCAAAATATCATGTAATAAATAAGGGCTACTTCTAATGAATACCAAGAAATTACATAAAAGCAACTATTCTAGCAAAGTAGTGAAAATACTTAAAAGGAAAATCTAATCTATGAAGGCGAATAAAAGCATGAAATGGATAATGCTAAAACAAAGCAATTAAATGCATTAAAATAATACTACTCCATGAAAGCAAATGAGAAGCTTGAAATGGAAACTAGGCTGTGAAAACAAATGAAGAACTAGAAATAGAAAATTAAGCTATGAAAGCAAAAAAATGACTTGAAAGTAAACTAACCTATGAAAACATGTAAAGGGCTTGAAAGGAAACTAAATTATAGAAACAAATGAAGAGCTAGAAAATAACTTATCTATGAAATAAAATGAAGAGACTTGAAATGAACTGATCTATGAAACCAAATGAAAAGATTTGAAATGAACCGCTCTATGAAAGCAGGTAAGAGGTTGAAATAAAACTATTGAAAGTCGTAAAGACTTTTTAAAAGAGATTGCACAAAAAGAAATTATATCTTAAGAAAATAGGGAAATATGTTTGTAACTAAACGACAATGATGATGATTATGATGAGGTTCATTACCCTTTTGATCACCTACCCATTTTTTATTCCCAAGATCATACGAAGTGCAAGGGAAGAGCATACATGGAATAGGAATTCCTTTTAGTGTGAATGCTAATGCAAGATGGAGGTTATTTAACCTAGAAGGATGTACACCATTTTGATCTCCAATATCACCTTAAGGTGCAAGGAGAGAGCATACAAGGTCTATCTTCTCTTAATGTGTGACATGAAACAAAATTTGTTGCCTTAGAAGAAATGCGAGCAAATAAAGTAAAGGTGACCAAAATGGAAAGATGACTTACCTTGAACACCCTAATATTTGATTGATGTTGCTATGATGTGTTGTAGGAGGTCAAAATCTAACTACTAGGTTTGACTCAAATTGAGGATAGGCTAGACTGGAATCGCCAGGGGTGTGGCAGTCAAAATCTAGAAGTCGTTTGGACCCTTACGACTCAAATTGTAATTTTCCTGTAACAACCATCCTTGGCAGGACTTATTATGGATAATGAATTATGTATTTATGTATATAAAATGCATAGTTTTATTTCATGTTGTCAATAAGAAGGGGTAGTTGCACTTTATGCTTTGATTTTATTCTTAGAATATGGAACTGTTGATATATTTGTGGTTGCAGGACTAGGTGCTCTCACCAATGGATTACTATGGGATAACCACCTAAGTTGAGAGAAATTTTTAGAAAATTATGGATGACTTGTTCATAGATAACTCAAGGGTAAGAAAATATAATTCATGTAAATGCATTACATTTATGCTTACTTTATGGTCACACCATTGCTTTCACAATGAGTCTCCTCAATAGGTTGGTGATAGCAATTTGCTATCTCAAAAGATCCACCTACTTAAAGATAAAACAGTGGTGTAATATTTCTTGTTTGAGTGGATTTTATTCTTGGGTGTTGAAAGCATAGATTGATGGATTAAACCAATAAAGTATTAATATGTTGGTAACCTTAATACTTGAGAATATTAGTATCAATGTTAATAATTAATATTAATAATTGATATTAATTAATAAGTAATTAATCTAAATACCTTATTGCTAGAAATAATAAGGTTTAAGATGGAATTATTAGATTAATCCTTCTAGTTGCTTAAATGGTTTCTTTCCTATTGATTGCATTATTGGTACATTAATAAAATAATATGATTGTTTTTGTTGTTTTAATAATGACTTGAGTTATTAAGAGAAAAATATTATTCTTCACTCAATCATGCCTAGATAATATTTATGAGCATTTTTAATATTGTCAATATTCATTAAAGAATGTTACAAGCTAGAGGTGGCTAGCTCGATTGGAAACATTGTGAGGAACGTCCAATTATTTATGAATTTGCCTCAAAGTATTTTTTAAAAAGGTGTGTGTATGAGTTGGTGAGATTGGCTGGAGGAAGAAGGAGACATTCTTAGAACTAGAGGAAAGGTACACACAAGTACAAAGCAAAGGAGGACCATTGGGTTTAGTAGTGAGAGGTATTTTACCATGTTTTTGATGGGTGATGAAGCTTTAGTTTAATAATATTTAGTTGTTGGTTGGCTTTATTTTTGTGTCAGTTATTGCCCTACTTTTTTAATGTCTTTTGACTGTCTAGAGCACTTCTTCCTTTGGTTTGGGTTGTTGAAACCTTTTGGTTTTATGTTCAAGGTTGCTTTGGTGAGTTTCCTTTGTGGTTTTGATTTCATTTGGTCTCTAGTCTAGTAGGCGTAGCTTCCTGGTACACCTTGATTGATGGTTGTATTGTTATCTAGAGCTATAGATGCTTTTGTGAGCACTACATCTTATAGGGTGCTCCTTTGAGTGGGTTGTTTAGAGTATATGCTTTATCTCGAGCATGTTCTTTTAGTTTTATATTATATTAAGAACTTGTGCAGGGCCATATATCTTTGACAATGGCCAAGAAGAACCTTGGTCATTTATAGTTGCTATTGTACACCACCTTTTTCCTATTCATACTTGGTTACTGCTTTTCCTCAAGTTAACAGGAAAATTCCTTTCATGAAGAAGATCGTGAAAAGGAGATGGTGTAGAGATCATATAGGCGGATTGGCTTTGATGTACCTTGGAATGAAAAGTTGTAAAAGAAATTTTGCTTTGTAATGTATAGTTGAAACTTCAAATTTCATTCTTAATCATGCTAGTTTCTAAGATGGAGTGAGTTTGTCGAATGGAATAAAAGAAAATGATGTTTTGGTTTATGAATATGATCTTGTCAAATGTTACTATTGGTTTTTTAAAGAAATGATATTTTAAGATCTATCTTGATGGAATTTTCCATATGACTATTAAGCAGTTTTGATAGTTTATTTGAGAAATGCTTCTTTTACATAGCTTAAATATAGCACTTGCTCTAATATAATTATGGTAGCTCTAGGTTAAAGCTTATGTTAGTTTGAGATGAAATGTATCTAGACTAATTTTTATATTTTATATGGTGTTATAGCTTAAGCATGTTAATTTCATTTGAAGCATTTTATTTTAAGAGAGTTGTTATTCTTTAATGCTATCTTGGGTTAGAAAGGGGTTCTTGGGATGTATCTAGAACTTAGTTTAGGATCTAAGTCAAAGTATTGAACCCAATATTGGGAGTATTTGTGATGATGCAATATTTAGGTAGAAATGAGTCCTAAAAGGAGTTGCATGGATGCAATAACTAGGTAGAAGTGAGTCCTAAAAGGATTTTAGAGGTTGTAATATATAGACTCTTGTGATTTGATACAACTTTAACGATGAGGATCAGGTATTCCATAATTGGGATATTATAGGAATCATTCACAAGACAATAGTGGTGGTAATTTGAATTTGAAGATTCAAATGATCATATTTATTATCAAATGAGTGGTAATGACCTTAGTTAGCCGATGGATTTGTGGTAACTAAGTACCAAGGCTTACGCTTGATTAACCTACCTATATGGACTTATGGTAAGGTTTGGGAATAGGCATTCCCCTTTAAGTGTTATAGACATTAAAGGATAATCCCTACATTGTGGTCATAATATCCTATATTTATGACGGTATAGGAAAGGTGGTGGGACCACTTTGACGTCCTCCTAAACAATGAGGTTTAGTAAGGTGAGTCCTAGAAAATATGGTACATTGGCCACTCTTGTCCACTAAGTTTCATCTATAATGATATTGAACTCAAATGTGGTGAAGCCTTGAGAATGTTGAAAAGATATATATTGGGACTCTTGAGAACCTTTCTTGTGTTTAGTTCTAATATTATATATATATATATATATATATATATATATATCAGGTTGTTTTTTGGGTGGTTGTTACAATTGGTATCAAATCTCTAGGTCATAGGACTAGTAGCTTCCATGGAGTGTGCCTAGGATGATCCTTGAATTTATGTGCTACTTTGGGGAGACTTCCTCTATTAGGGACATTAACATGACTACGATAAGTCAGGTATTGCATGCCAACTAAACCAATCATACAAAGGAGTAAAAATCCTAAATAGTATAGTTTCTTATTTGGGAATTACACCTCGTAGTTATGTAAGCATGGCCATGATCATTATCAAGAAAGATATAATTGTCTAAGTTAGTTTATGAGAAAAAATAAAACTAACTTATTGTACGTACAATTGAGGAAAATTGTAACTTACCCAGCTCCTTTGTGTGGTTAGGAGATGGCACCTATTTTAAGAGGGGGATCATCCAAGAAATTAAGACCAGTTGCACAAGAGGAAACTATGGTGCATAGCCAAAATAAGTCTAGATGAACCATGGGCTCTAGCAAGAGAACTAGGATACAATGGATCCCAATAGAAATTCTACGAAGGAAGTAGACCCCAACAAGAAAATTGAAGGAACGACAGGTTCTAATGATAGAGGGGAAGATATCTCTTTTGTAGTGAAGTTTATTCAATAACAGATGGAACAACAACAAAAATTATTAGAAACCCTAATCAATAAGGAAACTAGTTCTAGGGAGTTAGAGGGTAGACAAGAAGAGAACCCTACTAGAAGAAACTGTGAGATCAAAGCCTAGATAGAGTTAGAGTTGGTTAAAGACCTTGAGAATGTTAAAGTAGCCAAATTTAGTGGGAAGGAAGGAGAAGATGTAACAGAGTCATGGTTGAATGAGTTGGAAATCTTCTTCTCCATGAAAACTTACTCTTCTAAAATATAGACTATGTGGACTACTCTTCATATTCAGGGTGCAACCCTAGAATGGTGGAACACATTTAGGGTAGGAAAAAATATCCAAGCTACAAACCTTAAATGGGATAGTTTTATTAGGGCTGACAAAGACAAAGAAGTAGGAGCTCAAGAAAAGAAAGAGTGTAGGGTCTATGAAATGGGATAAGTAACAAAACAAGAAGAGCAAAGGGAAACCAAAGTTTGATAACAGGCATAATGAGAACCAAGGGAAAAATAAGAAGAAATTTAAAAAAAGGATAGTACCAACCCTCACCCTATGAAGCAAAATGAGGCAGCATAGAAAGAGAAAATAGCAAAGAAAAGGTAGGAGAGATCGCAGGCACCTAAGATAGGTTGCTATATATATGGGGGTCCCTATTATGCCAAGAAGTGTTTCCAATGAGTGGAGTCGAGTAATAGAATAGAGGAGCAATCACACCAAATTTATGCTGCTACTAGGAATCAAAACTTGGATGGTCAAGCAACACCTATGCTACTAAATGGTAAGTTGTTTGATAAATGTGTTAAGGTCGTAATAGATAGTGGAGCTACATATAGTTTTGTTTCCATTACTATTATCGAGGATATGTAGGAATGACTTATATTTTTGGCATAAAGGTAGAAACTCGAGTATAGTTGTAGAAAAACCTACTCAATGGATAAATGCTTACCTACAATTGAGATAACATTACTCAAAGGATCCATAATATGGCACTTATATGTAGCACCACTCCATACCTTCGATATTATTCTAGGGATAGATTGGTTGAAGGCTCAAGGAGCCTTAATCAACTTCCAAGAAAGGTGGATGGAGTACACCTATAAGGATAAGAGGAGAGTAAGAGTTAAAAGTAGACAAGGGTCTTTTCAACCCCATTTGCCATCAACTATGTAGCTAAAGAAAACCATTACAAGAGGTGGTATGCTATATGCAGTTAAGATTAATGGCAATACTGGTGAAAGAGGGGATGAGGAAATATTTAAGAAATATTCAATTTTACATGAATTTAGGGATTTATTTCCAAAATATCTCCTAATTATACCACCTCAATGGGAATTTGACTTCATTATTGAGTTAATTCTAGGGGTTGAACCTATTGCAAAGACACCTTACTAAATGACCCCAATTGAGTTACAAGAACTAAAGGTAACTTCAAGATTTGTTAGAAAAGGGTCTGATCAAACATAGTGTGTCACCTTGGGGTACTCAAATATTAGTTGTGAAAAAGGATGGTTCCTTGAGGTTATGCATTGATTCTAGGATGCTAAATAAGGTAACCATTAAGAAGTATCATTTACTGAGGATTGATGTCCTCTTTGATCAACTAAAGAATGTTATTATATTTTCAAAAATATATCTGAGATCTAGATATCATCAATTAAGGATTCCATAAGAGGATATCATAAATGACCTTTAAGACCAGATATGGACACTATGAGTTCACACTGTTGTCATTTGGTCTAATGAATGTACTAGCAACTTTTATGAATTTGATGAACAGTGTGTTCACAAAATATCTAGATCGATTTGTTTTGGTATTCTTAGATGATATCTTGATATACTCTCACACCAAATAATAACATGACCATAATTTGAGGTTAGTGTTAGAGGTGCTAAGAAAAACTAGCTATATGGAAAGTTATCCAAGTGTGAGTTTTATACCTCATAGGTACAATATTTGGGACACATCATCTCAATAGAGGAAATTGTTGTAGATCCAAAGAAAATTGAGGCTATATTAAGTTGGCCTCCACCAACAAATGTGTTTGAAGTAAGAAGCTTCATGGGACTCACGGGTCATTATATATGTTTGTGAAGGATTATTCAAAAATTACCTACTCTATCACCAACCTTGAGAAAAAAAGGAAGGACTTCAAATAGGTAGAGAAATGTGAGACTACTTTTGAAACCCTAAAAAATATGCTAACTACAACATCAATTCTCAAGATATCGGCTCCTCTTGGGAATTTCACAGTGTGTATATATGCTTCTTTAGAATATTTGGGTGGGGTGTTGTCCAAGGAAGAGGCTATAATAGTATATGAGTCTAGAAAACTCAAGAAGCATGAAGTAAATTATGCTACGCATGACCTAGAATTAGTATTAGTTGTGCATGCATTAAAGGTCTAGATATATCATTTGTTGGGCATACCTTTTGAGCTAAGGACAGACCATCAAAACCTAAGGTATATTTTTACCCAACCTTAGACTAGTGTTCTTAGCTTAATACGACTTTAGTATTGAGTATATCAAAGGAAAATAAAATAAGATTGTAGATTCCTTGAGTAGGAGAAGGCACATAGCAGTGTTGACCCAGAGTCATGTAGACTTGATGGATAAAGAGAGAAATGCAACTAAATGACCCAGATTGCATAGAAATTCAGGATAAAATTGAGAGAAATCCTTAATATAATAAGGATTTCAACATAAAATATAGACTTTTATGATTTAAATATAGGATTATTATACCTAAAACTGGTGAACTAAGGAGATTTATTATGTAAGAGGTGCATAATTCTCCCTATTCCGCTCATCTAGGAGGTTCAAAAATGAGATAAAACATGAAAAATACCTTCTACTAGGTAGGAATGAAGCAGAATATCACTAGTTTCATTACAAGATGTCTAGAGTGCTAGAAAGTTAAGGCAAAATATAGATACCTAGTAGGGAAATTATACCCACATGATATACCTACACAAAAATGGCAGGTAATATCTATGGATTTTATTATGGGTTCACCTTAGACTAGGTACCAGCATGATGCAATCCTAGTGTTGTTCTTTTGGGTTTTTCAAAGAAGGATTAAAGTTGAATGAAGAATTGAATTAAATTAAAATAATGCAAACACGTTGATAATGATGTTACCTTTATGGAAGTGTTAGTTATGAACTTCTTTACATAGTATTCAAATTTTGGAAAAATGGCTTTAGTTGAGAAGGAAAATAGTTATAATGGTTTTTTTAGAATTGAGTAGGTAGGGAAACCATTATACTAGAGAAGCATGGGATTCTCTCTTGTTTTTTCAAAAATGTATTATGCATGGTTTCTTGCAATTACATAGAGCATATTAAGTAGAGAAGTATGGGATTATCTCTTGTATGTTTAAAAATGTAGTGCATGGTGGTTTGCAATTATATAGAGCATGTTAAGTTGCATTGCATCAGAGTTGTCCTAATCCCTAAGTGTACCTCAAGTTTGCAAGAAAATTCCTTTCATGAAGAATATTGTGAAAAGGAGATGGTGCAGAGATCATTTAGGAAATTTTGATTTGTAATTTATAGTTGAAACTTCCAAATTCATTCTTAATCATGTTATTTTATAATATGGAGTGAGTTTGTCTAATGGAATAAAATCAAAAGATGTTTTGGTTTACAAATATGATCTTGTCAAATGTTACTATTAGTTTTGTAAATAAATGATATTTTAAGATCTATCTTGATGGAATGTTTTATATGACCATTAAGAGGTTTTGATATGATTATTTGAGAAATGTTTTACATAGCTTAAATATAGCACTTGGTCTAATATAATTATGGTAGCTCTAGGTTAAATCTTATGTTAGTTTAAGATGGAATATATCTAGACTAATTTTTAGATTTGACATGGTACTATAGCTTAAGTATGTTAATTTCATTTGAAGCATTTGATTTTAGATAAAGATGTTATTCTTTAATGCTATATTAGGTTAGAAATGGGTTCTTGGGATGTATCTAGAATTTATTTTAGGACCTAAGTCAAAGTATTTAACCCAATCCTAGGAGGAGTTACGATGATGCAATAACCAAGGAGTTGCATGGATGCAATCGCTAGGTACTCTAAAATATAGAAGGATTTGTGAGGATGCAATAGCCAAATTCTTATTATTTGATACACCTTAAACAATGAGGATCGAGTTTCCATAACTGGGAGGTTATAGGAATCATTCACAAGATAGTAGTGGTGGCACCTTGAATGTGTAGGTTTGGGTGATCATGTTCATTACCAGATGAGTGGTAGTGACCTTAGTTAGCCCACAGATATATGGTAATTAAGCACCAAGGCTTACGCTTGATTAACCTACCTAGATGAACTTAGGGTAAGGTTAGAGAATAGGCATTCCCCTTTAAGTGTTATGGGCCTTAAAGGATAATCCCTACATTGTGGTCATTATGTCCTATACCAATGAGGGTATAGAAAATATGGGGGGACCACTTTGGCATCCTTCTAAACGATGAGGTTTAGTAAGGTGAACCCTAGAAAATATGGGATATTAGCCACTCCTATCCATTGAGTGTCATATGTAGTGACATTGAACTCAAATGTGATGAAGCCTTGAGAATGCTAAAAATATATATATAGGGACTCTTGATAATCTTGCTTCTCTCTCTCTCTCTCTCTCTCTCTCTCTCTCTCTCTCTCTCTCTATATATATATATATATATATATATATATATATATAGCCTACAAAAACCAAAAACTCTATAGCCTAAAAAAACCTTAACGCTGAGTGTGATCAAGGTTTAGGTCCAACCGTGATCGTTAAAATATCAAGAGAAAAATACAAAATTTTCATTAACTCAAAAGATATACAAATTGATTATAATATTGTACAAATTTTACATCTATGGGCTTACAAAATGGGGATTTCCAATGTGGAAATATCCCTTTTACAAAACAAGGTAAAACGGTGCCCAAATGTCTTCCAAACTACCTCAAAGTACAAGTGGTTTTTTGCTTTGCTTTAAGGCTAGACCACCCTTGATTGCATGCACTCCTATGAGTCCCTACACATAATCACATACAAAATATTAGTAGCATCTGATATACATACCTTAATTAGGCCCAAATTTCACAAAAGATGCAATTCAAACTAAAATGTACAAAATAAAATTAAAGCGATGGCATGGCATAAAAATGGTACAAAACAATAAAAAAAATTACCTTGCTTACCTTATGATATTTATCTATTGCTGATTAATACTTATTTTTTGAATGTTGTAGGTCTAGGAATGAAACTGCTAGGGAGTTGACAGCACTGACTGCATATCATCAAGGGTTTGGTAGCCTCTACTGTAAACCATCAAGGTTTTGGTGGTCAAATCTTTTGATGCTTAGATCTCAATGAAATTTGACAAGGATCTTCAAGAATATGTCAGAAGCTTCTAATATTAGTTTGGGGTTGATTTGATCTCTCAGATATATGTAGTTAAGCGAATCATATTGCATACATGAGGATACTTTAGACTTTTTCCATAGCAAGTTTCACAAGCAAAAAAAAATAACAATGAGAGAGAATGAATGTGGTCAAGTAGGTTCAATTTCAATTTCAATAGATTTTCGATATAGGTTCAATTTCTCTTCTTGCAAATAAGAGGGTGAGAAGGGTTTTTATAGAGCTTTTCGTAGGTAGAGAGGATTGGTGGGAGGATATGACTTGGCATGGTGAAGCATCCAAGTGGTAGGGGTGGGTGAGATGATAAATCTAGAGATATGCCACTTGGAGCAATGAGAGAGAGGTGGCAAGTGGGTAGGTATAGTTAGGGTGAGATGGTGGAGTGAGGTGGCAAGGGTAGGTGTGACTAGGGTGAGGTGTAGGAGTGAGGTGGCAAGGATAGGTGGGTTAGGTAAGTGATGAGGTGTCAACTTAGGATAGGGTGATGGAAACTTAGAAAAATAGATTAATTTAATTATTATTATATTATAATGTTCCACAAATATAAATTTGAAATTATTATTATTAATTAAAAGGTTTAAATTTTTTATTAAAACATATTCCTAAGGACACATAAAATGAGACACTTTTTGGGTGTCTACAAATCTCATTGTTCATTCTCAATAAGACATCCCATATATCATTGGGCTTGTATTTTCTTGGCAAGAATTAAATATTTCTTACTCAAATGTTCCATTGGGCTCATTTTTCTAGGCAAGAATTAAATATTTCTTACTCACACAACCTGTATATATCTAGGTTTAAAATTAAATTTATAGCCAAAAAATTTTGAATTTAATCATATCGAATTACCTCTAACTTGGATGGCATTATCTTTCTCATGAAATAAAATTATGGCAATGCCTTCATTACAATGCTTCTTCTTTCTAGGTCTTCATGAAATCTTGTAGGCATTATCTTCACTTTGCCCTTCACTTCTTGGGTCTCCATGAGAACTTCTAGCATCAAACACAAATTTTTCTTTCCACTCATGGCTTAGGAACATTTTTTATAATACCATATGTTGGTAAAAGAGTATAACATAAAATAATGCTTTATTAATCTCATTGAATAACATAGATTGCAAGTGCATTATATTTCATACATGAGACTCTCGTTGGAAAATAATCCATTAGAAGTTAACATGATAATGATAAAACCTAACTAGATAAAACTTCCCAAAAAATTTAATTAGACAATGGAGAAAAATATGCAAAATATGATATATGAAACTCTATCCTAACTGGTAAAAGGGGATGCATAGTATAGTTTCACTAACTTCTAGAAGGTCTTGACACATTACCCAAAATTAATTTATGGAGTAGGATGGAAGAAATAATCACATTGGGAAATATAGGAAAAACATAGGATAATAGTCCATAAACTATATAAAACATATTGATCCAGAATTAGAATATAATAAAGCCTCTTAGAATGTTTTAAAAGTGATATGTGAGTTAAATAAGGATATTTGGTATCCCAAGTTCTATTTTTCTTATATATTGATAAGTTAGAAGAATGACTAAATGTGAGTTGAGGAAAGGTGTTAAGCAACTACGTGGTGAAGCCACTTTTGTATGTATATGTTCTCAATTTGATTGCAAGTATGGCATAAGGTGTAAGGGAGTATTTAAGGCCTTAGGACACTTCTACAAAAAACTTGACATGCAAGTAAATACTAGCAAAACAAGGGTAGCAGTTTTCACTAACCAAAATAAAATAAAATAATTAAGCTTCAAAGTTGAAATGTCTCTCCTATAACATAATACAAGTATTTGTGTTTAGATTTCAATAATATAAAATTGAACAATACGTAAATTCAAAATTTGGAGAGATTAGAGAGCACTCTTTGCATTGTAGAACAAGTGCAAGAAGGTAGAATTGTGGGATTGGAATACCATTTAAATCTTATTTATATTATAGGTAGCACTAATGATGCCCTTATGGGTGGAAAGTATGGGCTATAAATATATTGATCTTGAAATGGAGGCAAGTATATAGGATCCAAAAGCATTTGATTACAAGCAAATTTAAAATAGAAGTTTCAATTCCATGTGATATACTTGTATCAAAAACATGTACTTTTCCTATAAAAACACTTGTAATGATTTATCTTCTAGGATAACTAAAAAATATTGAGCAAATGGATTTACATATATAGCATAAAGCTATAATAGAAGATGATCTAAGCATTAAAAATATACTTGGATGAAAGACAATATCAAATAAATGAATGAGTAGGATATTTGATTTAAAGGAATGCCCAAACAACAAGAAGGATATAAAATCGTATGTAATAGAAAAATTTGTTAGAACACAATGCTTTGATACTTTGCATTATCAAATGATAGGTATATAAATACATAGAATGCCTAAATTTGGCATAACAACCCACTAACTAATCTTGCAACTACCTCTATCTTATAGTAAATGCATAGACCTTGTGATGGGTGGTTATACCACATGCCACTTCACATGGGCTATGATGTAATAACTCCTAACATATCCCCTTATTACATCATAATCATAACTCTATCTAGTATTTTGACTTGACAAAATGTTCTAGGGTGATGTTGGAATTTGAGAGAAAATTTTTCCCTCAATATAGACTACTTACTAAAATACTTAGAAGTGTCATATTCCATTGATCATGCACTCAAAAATACATTTGTTACAAATAGTTATTTAATGCTTTCTAATAGTTATATAATTCAATGCATGAATTATGTGCATCTTCCTTTGTTTTCATATGAAGTATATGCTACCATGCATTCTGTGTCAACCATTGAATTGATTGGCTGCTAATTTTTGTCTTGCATGTGATGGGAACAAAGATGTGTACCCCTCCTACTTCTTCGTCTTATTTTATTTTTTATTGCAATAAAGTTTTTGATTCCTTGCAAGTTCTGCTTTTATTATAAGTTATTTAATATGATAAGTACTCTGTAATTTTTTAATACAATATTTAGCAATTCTGCATACTTGTTTCAGCCCCTTGAATAACCCTATGACTACCATAATTTTTCCTTAAAAAATAATATAACTTTTTATCAAATGCTCAATATTCTTTTGAGTTGAACCATTATGGCATAATAGTTGTTGACGTTTTCAAACAAATATCTCTTTATCTCATATTATATTTGTTGATTTTGATGATATCACAATGCATCTTATTTTTTAGAATCTTTATTGCTTGTAGTGTTGGTACACTCCTTAACAAGAGTTTTATAAGATCTTGGGATTTTATAATGATGTATGGATATTTTGTTTGAGTTGCAAAAAAAAATAATCTTCTCTTAACAAGATTGAGTTTGTAATCTATGGCATGATTTTTTATAGCTTTTCTCACAATAGGCCATTCATCCTACAAATGTTTTTCTTTATACTTGGAAAAATGAGTGGAAAAAATAATTGTGTACATATTATTATCATTCGAGGAGGCATTGAACTTCTTGGTCTTATAGGTATCCCATGGCTCGCATTTGTAGTGGTTGCCTTTGTATCTTGGCAGTATACTCTCCCACTTTATAATTCATGTTGGTTCTCTAATGGTTTGGAGTGATCAATTAATGTAATATTTCTTGTTTAACAATTTGGATGATTTGAATAGATCTAATTTTCTTTGTCTGTCAATTTTTTTGGTTGCTTTAGATTCATACCAAACATTATTGTGAGGCCTCAGTTGTGCTTGTGCAACAAACACATGTTATTCTTCTTCTTCTTTTTTAACTAAGTTTTTTTTTGTTACATTATTTTGTTGTGCATTTCTCCAAATTTGATTTTACTTGTATGATGATGATTTGTCTTGGTGCTAGTTCATCTCTTGTGAAGGTGATCCATTTTTGAATGGATTATGATGAGATTCCTTCATTATGTGGTCATTTCTATCTCAAAGTTTACAAATCCTTTGTGTGTAAAAATTATTTTTTTGTTGAGAATCATTTCGTTGATTTTGATATCTTTGAGAATTATTTCTTTGTTGGAAGCACTGTGAAGGTATTATGCCTCTTTTGAATGGTTTTTTCCTCATTTTATTTGTATAAGTACATGTTCTTATTCTTTTCTTGAACATTAGACATCTATTTTTTGAAGTGGGTTCACAAGCTTTTCAAAGCTTAGCATTTTCTCAATGATATTTAATGTAGTCACAAATACATTGTATTATGAAGGGTGAGATCTTAAAATTATAGGAACAAAAGTTTCATCAGATATCATTTGTCCCAAAGCTTGTAGTGATGCCCTTAGTTTTGTAATTCTTCTCATGAATGATTCAATTTTTCTCCATTCTTCATCTTCAAGTAATGGAGCTAGCTTTGGAGAAATAGAATTTGATTTTGAGTCTTTGTTTCAAATATTATCTACAACTTCTCCCATACATATTTGGTCACGGTTGAATATTGAAAGTATGTTTGCACTTCATATATTACTCTAAACATGATGATTAATCTTACCTTTTTGTCTACCTTGTCAAATTTTTTTTGATCTTCACCTTCTGTAGTAGGATGGTTAATGATTTTATCTGTTATTTTTAATACTTCTTCAAACTCAAGCTATGTCCTTAGATTGGTTTTTCAAGCAACATAATGATTTCCTCTTAATAATTACGAATCAAACAATAAGAAATTTTATGCTCCACTTTCCATAATAAACTTTTAAACGATTTGAATATTTTTCTTTCACTAAATCATCCTTGAAAATTATTTTTCAATGAGTATATATATGCCTATACTCATGATTCAATCGATACTTTAAATTACGAGAATATTAGTTGTATTACGGAGCAAAAATATTAAGTAGAGGGAATTTTTCTTCCTCTAAGGAATATTCTTTGTAATATTCTAATTCTTTAAAATTATATGCTTCTCCTTTTTACCTGCAATAAAGGAAAAGTGTAAAGTATTTGTAGGCTTTATTAAGCCTCCCCACAGTGTATGTGGGATAACTCAATAAGCTTCTTTATGGCTTAAATCCTTTTGTTGATGAATAACATGAGGTGCCCTAGAACTTTGATTGTAATGTGTTACTTTTAAATTTAAAAAGTATAGTTTGGTGCTTTGGAAATTGTAAAAAATGAACATTGTTCTTCTTTACGTGTTAGAATTTAGTGTATTGTATCATTTGAATTTTCTTTAACTGATGTTGCAAGCCTTTTTAATCTGGGCACCTGTCTTGTGTTGATCATATTGTCTTGAAATCTTATTTTATTGGTGCTGATTTTTAATAGATGTTGCAATGAGTGGATGCTCAACATTCTTGTGATCTAAGGATATACATGTTCAGATTGGAACGTTCATGTCTTTTTTTTTTCTAAATGAATGCTTTGTTTTTTTAGTTTGAGTCATCTTGGATAGAGGATCAACTAGCCTTCTTATCTTCTCTTCTCCTAAGTTCTCTAGAGCAAAATGCTTTATAAAATATCTTGTTGTTGATTGGTGTTTTATTTTACCTATTATGATATCTTTTTTAACGAAATGTCCTCTTTTTTGTTTGGAAGTGGAGGTCAACTTCTTTGTTTGTAGGTTGGGAAAATCACTAAGCTTCATCCAAATTGTGCACTTCTTATACTATTTTGAGTCTAATACAAATTTTTAGATATACTAGAGGTTATGATGCTTGAAATTTATTTCTACATATTCATGGGACTTGGTTTCAAACATCTATGAGGCTAAGTTATTCGATGTTTTTTTCTCAAGATGCGCTTGTATTGGAGATTCTCCATAATTTATAAAGAATTTTGCATCTTGTACATTTATTTCTCATCCACTTTGTTGTTGTTAGATTTTCTAAAATTGATTATTGCTTTGGATGTTTCCTTTGTCTATGCAAAACATGTTGCTTGTATTTTAATAAGTTGTTCCAATTGGAACGTTTGTCATTAGTTGTTTTTTACTTATAATCTTTCACATTTTGTAGAAATATTCTTTTCAAGGATCTCCTTTTGTCTTTGTGAGCCTTCAACATTCTTTGATTTAGCTACTTATTCTTTTATATTCCTTGTTTCACACAATTTTTTGTTGAGTCTAATGATTCATTGTACTTGGGATTTTGCTATAATATGTATGAACTAGATTTTTTTATGTTCCTTTAGAACATATTGATTCCATTCATAGGGAATGCGTATGTGTCTTTTGAAGATTAATTCTTTAGCAACTGAATTATGTTTCTTGTCAGTTGCTAGTGATTTTCTTGTGATTATTTATGAAGCTTTAATGGTTTCCTAAGTATCTTTTGAAATGGAAATTGATTCTCTAAGGAAAAATCATTACCTTATTTCCTTTTGTTGATCTTGACTTTATTGTTTTTTGTATATTATGGCCTTACTAGTATTTTTGATAGGGTTGAGACCCTTTTTATTGCTTAAATGCCTTTTGCCTATCGTCTTTAGAAAAGCTTTTTTACCCTGAGACCTTTGATTCCAAATAGAATAATTCATGGAATTTTGGTTCACGAATATGATTACCTCTTTTTTGAGGTTTGACAAAAATATTTTTATTTTCTTTTGTGGAATTACTTCATGAATAATACGGTTACCTCTTCTTTTGAGGTTAACCTTAAACAATCTTCTATAGGGTTATTTAGCCCTGAAAACTTTTTCTCAATAGAGTGCCTTGAGCTTCTCTAGATCAAAAAAAGAGAAAGATCAAAAGAAGAGATACCTATTTATTCTACCTACTTTGATACCACATGTTAGAACTCAATGATTTGATGCTTTACATTATCAAATGGTAGGTATTTAAATACCTAGAATACCTAAATTTGGCATAACAATCCACTAACTAATCTTACAACTACCTATATAATATAGTGCATGCATAGACCTTATGATGGGTGGTTATATGATGTGCCACTTCACATGAGCTATGATGTAATAACTTATAAAAAAAATTAGAACAATTATGTGAATAAAATATCT
Organism: Wollemia nobilis; assembly: GCA_028583015.1. Taxonomy (NCBI): domain Eukaryota; kingdom Viridiplantae; phylum Streptophyta; class Pinopsida; order Araucariales; family Araucariaceae; genus Wollemia; species Wollemia nobilis. The sequence goes on along the minus strand of JAQPPZ010001671.1, from coordinate 866,958 downwards.
AATAAGAAAGAATGTCCATTACCTTATTGAGTTCAACCTCACATACAAGCATCATCAAAAAGCATATTTAGATGCAAATATCAATTATAGAACAAATATTATTATAGCCCAGCTAATTAATACCTTGCATTGACTCAAATGTAAAATAGGTAAATGGATTGGACTCAAATAAAAACAAGAAGAGAGAATATGTATTTATTGCACTTCAAGGATAGTGGAAACATAAAAACACTTTGTCTTGGAATACAAAGTTTATAATGATATTCAAGATGGATACAATGATACATTAAAAATGAAATCTATATCTAAATTATTTGGAAAAACATGAATGGAGAATCTAGGAAAAAAATCACCAAGATTAGTAACAAAATATCAATTCTTTGAAAAAAAAAATAATGACTTAATCTTGATTTTTCACATAAACTTATTCCTTCTAAAATAATAAGATAAAATATTAGCTTTGGTTATTAAGCTTTATTATCCTATAGGTTTTTTGTGTTGATGATCATAAAAATATTTCTATTCTTTTTCAACAAATCACAAAATATGTTAGAAGCTTAGGATGAATTCATGCATTGTGATCAACCTTTGCATTGGTGTGATAGAAGTATATATACATATGTAATCAAGAAGGTACAAGGTCGAGAGTTACAACTACTTTCCAACTTCTTGTAACCTTCATAACCATAAGGTGAATACATATACATGATGTAATATTCATAACATTTTCCCCTTATTTCATCAATACTCAATCAAAGTACATACAAGAAAAATTCAAATTTTATAGGTGCTAGAGATTTTATCAAAATATCTATACATTGCTCCTAATTAAGTATGATGAATCCCTCTAGTTGCATCATGTAGACTTTTTCATTTAGGTCACTATTAAGAAATGCATTTTTTATATCCACTTGATGCAACTTTCATATAGACTATGCATCCATTGCATAAACCATTTGAATGACCTTAATATTTTCTATTAGTGTAAATTGTCATACTCAATCCCTTGTTTTTTTCACATAGCCCTTTGCAACAAGTATTACTTTGTATTTTTTGATGCTCCCATTGGCTCTAAATTTGGTCTTAAAAACCCACTTACATCCAATGGGTTTTTTGTCAAGTGGAAGATCAACAAGTTGCCACATCTTATATTTCATCAATGCTTGATACTTGATGTTCATGACATCCTCCACTCCTTTGATGCAAGATATTCATGAACCATTATAGATTCATATATCTACACCATAGTGCTCATCAGGGCTAGGTTGACATCATTTCAAACTTTGCTTTGAGTTATTGGTCTAAGACTATGTGTTTGGAACATGATCTAAGTTTGCATCATGAACTATACTAAGATATCACTTGGTACTACAGGTGGTACTCAAATTAATGGTCATAGTTCATTAACGCTAGTAACATCTCCTTTATCATCAACAAAATCAACATCCTATCTTTCAAAGTCATCATTATCATCATCAGATAGGAAAACAACATATGCTTTGTCAACATTGTATGGCTAAGAAAAAGAGGTACACTCATCCTTCTTATCAAACATAGCATCTCTACTAATATACAACTTCTTGGTGTTATGATCCATGAGACTATCCTTTCAACTTTCTATTGTATTAAATGAAGGTACATCACTTTTATTTCTCCTCTATCTTCATTTGAATTTGCTTTAGAATGTGAACAAATTTAGTGCATCCAAACATGAGGTTATGTGACATGGAAGGTTTGTTTCCCATCCATACCTCTTTTGGTGTGATAACATTCAATGGAAGTGTGGGTATGTAGTTCAATAAGGAGACCATAGTACAAACATATTTTTTCCAAAATGCTAGCTCTAAATTGGCATTGCTTAACATGCATTGCACCATATTTTGAACAGTACAATTTTACCTTTTTATAACTCCATTTTGTTGAGGCGTGTAGGCATTCATCAATTTTTGTTTGATGTCATATTGCTCAAGAAAGCAAAAAATTAATTACTATAGTACTCCCTTCTCAATTTGAGTAGTGTTTATATATGGAACGACCAATAATCTTCTCCACGTGATCTTTGAATTCTTGGAAATTATGGAAAGCTTCATCCTTTGTCTTCAGAAAACACTGTTAGCTTTTGATGATTGACCACTCAAAATAATATGGCCTTAAGATCAACAATAAAGTTGCAAATATGAAATGAATGATAATGCTAAGCAATCAATCATATAAAATCATAAACTACTATAGAAATCAACTTAAAGAATGCTAATAACAAATGCTCAAGAAACTTTGAAATCTATTGAATCAAGACCTCAAATACATCATATTTCATCACTCTCCATTGCTACTACATATGACTATCTATCTCTCTATATCACTTGGTATATATCCTTCACATCCATATACACATATATAGAATGGAACGTGACTCTTCATATGGAGGACTCTTGACCTTCACTATTCCTATGACTCTTCATCTTCCTACTCTATTGACACTTGTACATAGGGATAACTATGCACATTTACATTGCCAAAATACTTTGCACACTTATCCATTTATTACATTGCATAAAGTAAATACTTTCATCCTAATCTATGACACTCTTTCCTAATCTATGAATATACCCATGGTGGTACATTGGCATGTACCAAATAATGTAATATATTCCAACATTTCCTTGTATTATAGTATTTGGTTATTGAAGACTTTATTCTTCAATATGGTCTTCATCTTCTTTCTTGAACATGTGCTCTTCTTTATTGTTTTCTTCATACTACTTCATGTTTGTATCCTGATCAAATAAATGATTAGTATTTTTATAAAATACTATATTTTCTAAAAGAGCTTTAGCTTTTTTTTCATCTGTAACATCTTCTAGTTCTTATATCTCTTGGGCTAGGTTCCCCTTTTGATTTCCTTCTCTGTATTGTGGCTAGCATTGGAACTATTACTGTTGTGATCTATATTGGTTCTAATATTGTCTAGGTTGATACAACCTATTTGTTGGCCTCCTGATTTTATCTGATTCCTTTGATATTGATTCCTTGGATTGAATCTGTAGTAGTTGGTACTATGTCCCTCTTTCTTGCAAACTTGACAATACCTATCATTCCATTTTTTTTTGCTTCTTGGAAATGAAGCAACATTACCTTGTGAGTTATCTTTTGAGACTAATACATTGTTAGTCATTTCATATTTAACTAAATTCTCCACTTCATATTCTTGTACTATATTGACTAGATCATCAAAATAAGTATCCTTAGAATTTTTAAGGATGTGACTAGATGCTAATAAATTTCTGGAAGTGCTCTCAAAATAACTTGAATAAGAAATTTATCTTCTACTATTTCACCTAGGGTTAATAACTTTCCTTTTATGTCAGCCACTCTTCTAAGAAATAATTCAATAGTTTCACCACTCTTGACTTTTAGAGAATGCAATTGTGTTTGTAGATTCAATATAATGGCTTTATTTTTCCCTTAAAATATCTTAGCTAAGATATTCCATGCATCTGTAGAAGTTCTTGTTGAACTGATGTAAGGTTGTATATCATCTGTAATTGTAAAATTTATTGTCATAAGATATTTTGCTTCATCTTCCTCATATTTTTGTATTTCCCTAGCATCTTTAGTAGGTTTAGGTTTTGCTCCTTTAACTATATCCCATAACTTATCTACTATCAATATTGATCTTTATTTTTCCATGAGGTATAATTAGGAACTTTAAGCAATTGAGATTCTAAAAGAAAGAATTTGTTTATTGTTGCCATGAGTAGACTACCTTATGACTCCCTAGTGTTTGAAATATAATACAAATTCTCAATGCTTGTATCAATTTGAATGCAAAATGTGAATTTTCAAATTTATATCAAATGCTATGTAGAGTTCCTTTTATCTTCCAAATTTATGAATATAATATTTATTTCTAAATTTCATAAACTATATTGATGTAGAATTTCTTATACCTTCTTTAGAAATTTAGAAATTCTAAAAATAATATTTGCAAGTTTTGTAATCCTAGTTTGATGTATGCTTCATTTCTCTCAACTTATCAAATTGCAAATATTTAATTTGTTTTGTAAATTCAAATATGTAATTTTACAAAACTCCAAAAATAATACTTCAATTCCCAAAATATATCAATATTCAGATTTCTAAGATTTATCTTATATTCCAAAAAACTTATCTCTCCAAAAACACTTTTTAACCTTAGAAAATTAAATCACTTTAATCCTTATAACTCCTACTTAGCATAAACCTTAATTTCAAAAATTAATAATAAATATTACCTTTACTATTCCAAGCGCTTCCTCCTTAATGCTTGACTTGAACTTGTTATGCGCTCTTACTCCTCTGGTCAACTTTCCTAAACACTCGATCAAGGTGCTTCCCTTCTACATAAATGACTCCTTGCTTGTTGTATGTGAGACTATTCCATCTCATGCAATAAATGAGCACTCAAAACGTTTCACCTTCCTTAGTAACGCTTGTAATTTATGCAAGATGAGTGACAAGTGTCACTAAACTTCTTCCTTAGCTCTTCTTAACGTAACCTGTAGTTGTGTGGTCCTTCTTCTTCCTTATGACAAATGGCTTCACTAATATCAATGCTCTTGTGACTCTTGGATGGTGTCCAATGTTTCCTCTTTCTTGTGACAAATGTCACATGCAATGTTACAACACTTACCACACTCTATGATGAGTTTGTGACATTTTCTTTGACCAAATTTTGGCACTTGAAGTTGTAACGTTCCTTGGTTGCATTATGTTTCTCTTTTGAACACTTGGTTGTGCATGTGATATGCTCAAACGTATTATTTCTTGGTGAATGCACGAACTTGACTCTTTATTCTCCCTTGATAACAAAAACGTAGCCTCTTCCTTACTGCTTATGTTTTTATATTTGCAGGTATCTCTTCAACTTTACCAATGGTAGTTTTTTAGTGCTTCGTTTGTGGCTTCTTCCACTATAGCTTTCTTATGCTTTGGTGCTCCTTTGGTGGCTCTTCGGATGCTCTTTTGGTGGCTCTTCGGATGCTCTTTTGGTGGCTCCTCCTATAGACACTGCTAGGACGCTTGCCCCATGTAATATGCTATCACCTTTGCACTCTCCAATGGTGCTCAACCTGTGTAACTTGATAGTGATTTCAGCTATTCAATGGTGCTCAACCTATATGACTCAACGGTTTTACCACTCTCTTTGGTGGTTTCCTTTACCAATGTAATCTACAAGCTTGGTATTTTCAAACACCTTAAATTTTCCTGGGTTTTAAGGATTGTTTGACCTCAAAAAACATAAAATAAATCTTCTCTCTTTACTTTCAAGCCTTCTCTTAGTTGGCTATCTAAAAATACTCTAAAATCTTACCAAAGCTTTTCCAAATTGTAGTTGTATCCTTTCTTCGACTTGTTGTCCTGTGACCTTTCGACTTCTCCTTCAAAAAATAGTAAATTTTTGCTTTTACAAATCAGCTTATACAACCTTTGTGGCTATCCCCAAATCTCTCAAAACTATGACCTCTGTAATCTTCTTGATTTCTTCAATCTTCTTGTTAAATTCTGACTTCAAATATGACCTCTTTCACTATCTTCTCCCTAAAGAATTTGGATGTCTTGAGGTCTTCAAAATATTCTCAAAATTTGGAAAACTTCTTGCCAAATCCTTTTTTCTTTTGGGCTTGTTATCGGATGGTGATAATTATCCCAATCTCTTCTCGTCAGGTGCTCCTTTTGCTTGCAATCTTCTAACATGAACTATGCTTCGAATCTCCTCCAATGATCACTACTTCAACTTCTGCAATAAGACCTTCTCTAGCCTTCTTTCCTTCTTCAAAATATTCTTGAGACCTCTACTCTTGGGTCTTTTAATCCTACAACCTTCAATTATCATGATCAAGACTTTAATGAAAACTTACCTTGGTTTATTCAATATTCCAACTATAGAAAATTTTGCAATAGGATCTCTTTCTTGGATCTCCACAATCTATTGCTTTTATCTGCAATAGGGCCTTATGTAGTCTTTCTCAATCCTCAGTCTTCAATATTCAATCTTCCAAGTCTGAAAATTCTTCAATATGACCTCTTCTTATGTCTCTTCAATCTATAGTCTTCAATGAGAACATTCTCCTTGGTTCTTCTAAATCTTCAATGGGACCTATAATCTAAAAAAGATACACCCAAACAATAAAATAAATTACACAAGAGATAAAGGAAGTAAAGATGTTTTTTGTATTGAACTTTCAGAAGCCTTGATCTCCTCTTTTACAATGATAATTTGCCTCGAATGGTAGGGATCTTATTACAAAATAATGTCGCTTGCTTGTCTTTAGATTACAATGGGCACAAAGAGGAGAGGCCCCTTTGGTGAACCCATTTGAATGGTGGGTGTAGATGTTCTTCTTCGCTCTAACTAAGATTTCATATAGGCTTCAGTTATCCTTGTGGACCATCCTCACTTCAACAATAGCCCAAAAACCTATCATCTGCACACATGTCCTACCAAAAAAGGTTAATAGCATATGAAGGGTTTCCACAGTGTGAAACCCTTTTTGATATAAATAGGAAGCTACAAACCCTAGAATATGAATGCTTACATAATGAGAAATAGTTATGCAAAAGATAGAAAACAATAGATAAAATATCGTGCTACTTACCTGCTTTGATCTCTATCTGTCATCGGACTGATATCCTCCTAAGAAAACATGGGTACACATTTGGGCTAACTAAACATGGGTTGGGATTTGGCAAATGTGAATGCATATTTACAACTATGTAAATGCTCATCGGTGTTTGTGTCTGAAAGGTAGAGCTTCTAAGGTTTGATCCATGAGCATCGATGAGTAGACCTCCAAGCGCGTAGATGACCTCCTATAGTGATTCTAGCAACGTAACTATATAAAATTTAGCCTCTTTTGGTTTAATGGATGATAGTATCTTTATAGGCCTTTTGGGATTTTGGAGGGAAAATATAGGTGGCAAACCAGGGCTACCAAGTGGTAGGGACTAGGCAACCACCTATCCTGGGCAGCTGTAGTGAGTCACCTAGAGTGTCTCACTTAGGTGGAGTGGTGGCATGTGGGTAGGTGGAAGTGGAGTGAGGTGTAAGATGTGGAAAATGGAGGGGTAGTGGTGGCTAGGATACATGTTACAAGAGGGGACATGGTATCCTAGGGGGGCTTTGCAAATTTATTAAAATTTGGAAAATAGGATAATGTGCAAGATTTTTATGCCTAAGTTAAGACTTAGGCATATTTTATTATGTAGGATTGTGGGGTGGATGGGGACTTTGTGAAGGACTAGGTTTTGGTGTTTACAGATGCCCCTTTTTGTACCGCATTACATAAAACACAATGCGATGCAAAAATAAGACACTTGACATTATTGGATGAAGCAATGGGCTCAGGTTATCTCGACGTAAAGAATGAATGAATTTTTTATTTTGGCTTACCCCCTCAAGTGATGAATGGGTGAAATATGGAATAAATGAGACCCATGAGTCACTTGACTTATTTTGGATGGTTGAGGGATGATGTGTGGTGGATGATGAAGATCAAGTTGGTTGCCCCAAGTTTGGAGTGGGCTACATTTATGAAACTTTGCTTTGGCAGAAATGAGTGCACATTTGATGTGGTAGATGGACTAGTCGATATGGGTGTGCGCATGATGTTGTTTCTAAGGTTAGTGTACCTCAATTATAATCATTGCATTCAAACCCTTAGCATGATGCATACCAATTTGAGAATTTTCCACCTTTGTGACCCCATGGAGAAGAATATATGATAGCTTTGGCAAAGTTCAGTTCCTTGGATGCAGTCGCATTTCGTAATTAGGAAACCAAATTGTAATTTTTGGTGTGAGATGAAGTGGAATGATGTATTGGATGTATTGATGGAGTGATTTGATGAATTTGTTTTTTTTTTTTTGTGGAAAACATCCCAAAAGGGATGCCACTTTTGGGTAAGACCCAAGGAGGCAGGGGTATCCATTCCATAAAAAATGCCCAGGACTCGGACCTCGCCTACCACCTTTGACATACTCAAGGAGCAAACAAACACACAAAACCAATTTAAAAATAAGTAAATAATAGCAAAATTAATAAAATAAAATAAAAAAACATGCTCCTTGAGTGTGTCAAAAACAAAAGCACAACCAAACACACACAATAAGATAAAAGAAACCACAACACAAACCACATAGAAAAACACAAGAACCACATAACAAAACACAAACAAGACAAAAACAACAGAATAATACAAAGACAACCCAAAAAAAAACATGAAAAATAAACACAACCAAAACCTAAAAAATAAAAATAACAACCAACAATAGACAATAAATACAAACAAAAAACATAGAAAACACTCACACATAAAAACATGAATTAACACAAACAAAGAGAAACCCAAGAACAGGAACGAAAATAACACAAGAACAATAACAAAAAACATAAAAAAAAAAAACACAAAACAACAAAAACACATGAACAACAAAAAAACAACACAAAGAGTACAAAAACAAAACAAAATAAAAGAACCCACCCACCTTAAAAAACTAAACAAAAAAAAAAAAAAAAAATGAACATAACAATGATCTATCTAGACCTGAATATTATTAAGGCAAGAATCAATAGAGGAAACAAAATAAAGAATAGAATGAGCTAGGGAACTAAAAAAAACTGAATGAACCAAAGAGAAGCAAAAAAAAAAAAATAAGAAGAAACTAGGTACCTTCAGAACTTGAGCCATCCAAAGAAATGATAGAAAGAAGAGCTTCCCTAATTTGAGAAGCCCACCATATAAGAGGGTGGCCATAACAAGTAAGATCGCCTTTATCCAAAGCCCAATTAGCTAAAGCATCAACACTCTTGTTTTGATCTCTGACCACATGATTGTAATCAAATTTCAAAAATTCCATCTGGATTAATTGAATCTTCTCAATAATTCTTTTTATTCTCCAATCCACCTTATGATTCTTAGGAGTCTTCAAGAGATTAATCATAAGTTGAGAGTCGGACTCAACTAACACCTTTTCCCATCCAACCTTAGTAGCCTCCTGAAGGCCTCTGAGGATACCATACCCCTCAGCAAGGTTATTGGAAATAATACCCAAATTCTCAACAAAAGTAAAAACCAGGGAGCCATTTGAAAGTCTACCAATTCCTCCCACACTAGCTTTTCTAGGGTTCCCTCTAGAGGCTCCATCAATATTGACTTTTCCAAAATCCTTAGGAGGAGGTTACCAATTTCTAGTCCTATCCATCTTACTAATACTCACATTCCCTTTAAGTCGGTTGCCCTTAGAAGATTTAACCTTCAATATTTGCATCACTTGATCCCATCTTTGGTGGGAGTTTTGGGGGTGATTAAGGAGTTGATGGACTGATTTAACTAAGTTGGCTATGGTCTTTTGCCAAATATGGTGAATATCCTTCCTATCTTGATTAAAAAATTGACTATTTATTTCATTCCAAATATTCCATATAATAATGGTAGAACCCATCCAAACTAACTGCCTAATAAAATGATCAACACCCTCTTGATTAGGCCAATCCCTCCAAAGCTGTTCAAAAGTAAAAAAATTGGACCACTGTAAGTCAAGTAAAGTGACCATTCTCCTCCATAGCTCAGAAAAGTACACTCAATAAAAATATGGTTGAGAGTTTCTACATTCTCTTCACACATTTCACATCTAAAAGGGCCATGAAAACCACGCTTCATAAGTTGCTCACCAGTAAGCACCCTATGATGCAATAAAATCCAATTAAAGAACCTCACCTTAGGCTAGAACTTTTGAACCCACAATCGAGAAAATATGTCGGGTTCCTAGCACATAAATTGATAAATAAATAAATAATAACCTAAAACTAAAAGAATCACTTTTGGATTGTCGGGAAGTCCCTTCAATGTTTTAATAAATGTTTTATATAATATTTCATGGATGATCTTGAATGAATGGTTTGAACAATCATATATACCGACCTAACCTTAACCATCATGTCTCTTCACCACAATGGTTCATAATAATTAATATAATTAATTATTATGACTTATGCTAAGCCCAATAATATAATATAATAATTAATTATTATAATATAGACTATACTACATGATATTAAATTATTATTATATTATTATTATTAATAAAGGTTAGGATATAAAATCCTAACAGATTATTATGGCATAAGGTCAAATAACTTTGAGCAACTGAATACTCACCCTTAGTAGTGTTGTTCCATCCGAAACAATCTTTTTCATGGGACCAAGAAAGGGATCTCATATGAAGGATGCCTTGGATATCTTATCTTTGCCTTTCTGGGATTTGAATAGGTCAGTCCTCAATGGGTATCCAATATCTACCAACCTTTGAATTACCAGTATGGTACCGATAGTAATTAGCCACCTTTATACAATTAGCTCGGTGAAGCTCCTCCATCCAAGGCCTCCGATCGGGAAACTGGGTTATCAAAGGCTTGTGACCATCCCAAGAATCTGTCCAAAAATTTGCCTGTTGACCATTATGAATGATCCAAAATATTTTTTTCTTTATCAAATCCTCACCAGTCTTAAGAACTCGCTAAAATGAGAGAACCTTTGGTAGGAAGTTGATAGCGAACAAGGTCTTCGGGACTTTTGTTCTCAGCATATTTAGCACGGATATTATTGGCCCAAAGAGCATTGGGGTTATGCAACATCCTCCAATATAATTTAGCAACTAAAGCTTTGTTGTTATTAATAGAAGACCGGAATCCTAACCCCCCTTCACTCTTAGGAAGACATAAAGTATCCCATTTCACCAAGGCCCATTTTATTTTCTTCTTAGTACCACTCCAAAGGAAACAATGACTGATTTGATCCAATTCTCGAAGAACAACCTTTGGGATATTCAAAATGGAAGAAACATAAATAGGAATAGCTTGAAGGACTGATTTTACCAAGGTGATTCTACCCCCAGAAGAAAACCATATGTTGGTCCACTTTCCAATTTTCTTTTGAATTTGTCCAACAACCAATTCCAATATTTATTTTTCTGCCTTTGAATATTTATGGGAATACCTAAATAAGTGATTGGAAGGGAGGTCTTCTTATTTCTTAATTTATCCAAGACCATGGATTCCTGTCTAGCAGAGCAGTGAAAGAAAATAACTTTAGATTTGTCTTCATTTATCAACTGCCCAATAGCCTTAGAAAAATAGCTAATGATTTGCTTAATATTAAAAGCTTCCTTAACTGTAGCTTTACCTAAAAGAGTGGAGTCATCCACAAATTGAAGATGAGAGATAGGTCTAGCTCCATGAGCAATGTTAACTCCCTCAACGGTTTTGTTTTCCCTTTTTTTGGTTATAGTCCTACCCAAGCATTCAGCAAGAATGATGAATAAATAAGGGGATAGCGGGTCACCTTGCCTAATACCTTTGGAAGCTAGGAATGACTGAGAAGGTCTTCCATTGATAAGAACTAAGCAAGATACTTAAGAGATACATCCCATAATCCAATCCATCTAATCCTTAGAGGAAAAAATTGCCTCAAAACTTTGATAAGGAAGTGCCAATCCACTCTATCATAAGCTTTGGATAAGTCTAACCGAATGAACATGGAAGGATATTTATGCATATCCATGGAATGGATGGCTTCCTAAGCAAGAACTATCTCATCTACTATTTGACGTCCTTCCACATAACCCCCTTGCTCTGGGGAAATAATCTTATGCAAAAGAGGTTTTAACCTTTCTACCATTATTTTAGTAATGATTTTGAGAAGAACGTTACATAAAGCAATAGGTCTAAAAGTTGAGATATGATCAACCTCTTAAGCTTTTGGAACAAGAGTAATATAAGTTTATTGATAACATTCAAAATTTATTTGGCTTTCCTGGCTTCTTCCAGCACCTCTAATAAATCAACATGAAGGATATCCCATAACTCTTGATAGAACTCAATGGGAAAACCATCAGGACCTGGGGTTTTCCATTTTTGCATTTTAAAAATTACTTGTTGAGGCTCATTGATAGTAACAGGAGCAGTCAAAATAGAGTTTTCCTCAGAAGTAATAAGAGAAGGGATTGCTTGAAGAACATTTTGTTGTGAAGCTGAGTCAAGAGGAGTAGCAGCAAAAAGACTGATGAATTTGTTAAGATTTGAATTGTTTTTGTTGTTTTTTTTGCAAACGTGGATCTGCGTTTGTCCAGTTTTAAATGCAGAGTCACATTTTTAGCTGGTCAAACGTGCATTGGTGTTTATACACACTTGATAAATATGGATCCATGTTTTATGGCACAAAATGCAACTATAAATAAGTATGGGGGCATTTGGTTTCATTCTTGCGTTTGAAATTGAGTGAGCGTTTGAGAGAGTTGTGGAGCGATAGTGATTGTGGTGGCAGAAGAGATGGTGGGTGAGACGAGCAGAGCTGGTGACACAGCTGGAAATGCTCCTCGGGTGGCGAAGGTAGGTCTCGATGCCCTTGTTATTATTTTATTGCATGTTTTGTTTGTTGTTATATATATATATATATATTTTAAACTTAACTGGGGGTGGTAAAAAAAAAATTAAATGATAAAGGGGGTGGAAAATTTTTTTTTTTTTTTTTTGAAAATGATAGAGGTGGGATAAAAAAATTATTTTTTTTGTAATTGAAAATTATGATGAAATGAAATGGAAATGTTTTTGGTTTTTTGTAATTTTTAAAGTGGAAAATGATGAAATTAAATGGAAATTTTTTTTTTTTTTTTTTGTAACTTTTAAAGTGGAAAATGATGAAATGAAATGTAAATGTTTTTGAATTTTTTTTGTAATTTTTAAAGTGGAAAATGAAGAAATAAAATGGAAATGTTTTTTATTTTTTTTATGTAATTTTTGAAGTGGAAAATGATGAAATGAAATGGAAATGTTTTTTTTTGTAACTTTTAAAATAGAAAATGATGAAATGAAATTGAAATGTTTTTATTTTTATTTTATTTTTTGTAATTTTTTAAGTGGAAAATGATGAAATTAAATGGAAACATTTTTTTATTTTCTTTTAATTAGATAACTGATGAAATGGAAATGTTTTTTATTGATTTTTATTTTGTAATTTTTGAAGTGGAAAATGATATAATGAAATGGAAATGCTTTTTATTTTATTTTTTGTGCTGCAGGTGAAATTTTTGGAGGCTCACCACCATTTTTCTCTTGTCCTTTCTCGTGTGAGGAAGGAATTGATTGACGACCACTGGAAGTGGTTGGAGACAGTGGGTTTGGAAGGTGTGGTAGAGTTGAGCGGGTGAGGGCAGATGAGGAGTACTTATCGACCTTAGTAGAGAGATGGGACCCTGATAGGGGGTCATTTTAGCTCCCAACTAGGGAGATTACTATTACCCTAGAGGATGTTTATCACATCTTCCATGTTCCTGTTGAGGGGCTACTAGCCCAAGTCAACCATGACAAGGAGTATGAGCTTAGGCCCTTATTTGGTGATGGATGGAGGGATTTGGATGTGAGTAGGGGTGGGATTCAGTATCTAGATATGTCCTAGAAGGGAGATCTACAACCACTACCTACATTTGTGATGTATATTTTATCCACTATGTTGCTGCCAAGTAGTATAGGAGCTAGGTTCCCATGGAACCAAATCAGGCTAGTTATGGATATGATTGATGAGCCTCATGTGTACACTTGGGCACCTTACTTGCTCTACTAGATGTATGTGGAGATTTATGAGGTGAAGAGGTGAGGGAAAAAGGGTTTAGGTTATAGCTTGCTTCTCTAGCTTTGGGGATGGGAGCACTTTAGAGTGGCTCAACCTAATGGTTTACCCTACGAGTGGGATAGCTCTCACCCTTGTGCTCTTTGTTGGTGAACCAACGGGGAGCTTCCACCGAGTCATCCTAGCCATAGTAGCTAGGAGTATCGAGAGATATGGGCTAGGATTGACTAGTGTATATGTTATTTGACAACCATGGATGGGGGTTGTCTAGATTGAGGATAGTGCATAGCTACGATGGACTAGGTAGGCCAAATGGGTGGTTGGGTGACATAGGATAGAGAGGATTTGATCTAGTTCTCTCATGTCCTATGATAGTTTGGGATGGTACGAAGGGTTCCTAATGCTCCAGTCATATATAGGCATAGGGGTGATGATCTTAGACTCCCTTATCTTTCTCATGATTGGGATACTGATGACCCAGATGATGAGGCATTTGATACCCCATATATGAATGATATTGGAACCACTTTCGAGTATAAAGTATGGTTTTATTCATAGCCTCCTTGGGCACCTAGTCAGGCTATGGATGATGGAGGTAGTGGAGATGAGTAGGATATTGTATAGGATACTCCTTGTTTATAGAGATATCATTGGGGTAGCGATGGTAGGATGTGGGTGAGGGTTGATGTGGATCTACCGCTAGATACTAGAGTTGAGGGTGATGAAGGTGGTGGTGGATAGTGGGGGTGGGGGTATGGATACCATGGAGGAGGTTCTAGAGAGACCTTAGGTGCATAGTGAGGAGGCTTGGGGTGTCCTCTAGGATGAGCGAGATAGCTTGGGTGAGGAGTGAGATCCCCTCACATAAGCTATAGCAACCCATGACATAGATATTTCAAGGCTATAAAGTGCAATCGGTAGCTCGGGATGTCAAGATAGCACAACTATGGAGTAATATGGAGGGTCTACACGTGGTGCCATAGGTGTTGGTGATGATAATACTTATATTTATACCCTTCACGCTGAGATTTCATTGCACGAATCACATAAGAGATAGGATCTATCTCATTTGTGATCTCAAGAGAGTTATATTTAGTCACTTGAGGATTTATTATCTTAGCATCATATTCCTTTGCCTATGTCTTCTACATCTAGTTCTATCAAATAAAGAGAGTCCAAGGTTGGTAGCTCACACTCGAGGGCTCCTACTTTTTGTGATCCATCAGGGTCATAGGGATCTGCTCATGGTCCTCCTAGAGATCAGGGTGGTGCTAGCTAGTAGCCCTTATAACCTCTTTTTTATGTTTTTTAGTTTTTGTAAACCTTAGTGCTCTGATGTATACAACATTTTGGTAAAATTTTGTATATGTGATTCATTCATATATATATATATATATATATATATATATATATACATAGCTTTTATTTATGTTTATGCACTTTTTGTAGTGTTTTTATTGTGGATGTATGGATGAATGTATATGTATGTGATGGAATGAATGTTTAGTAAATGAGATGCCTAATTTATTATGATGATGTATGCAAATGAGGTGATGGTATTATGTTCTAATGATCATTCGTAGATGGTTTAGACTTTTGTTTGACCGACTTTATATTTATTGCTTAATCAGGGGCACCAACATAATAGTACTAGCTTAACTATATGTTGATAGCTTGGCAATGTGATGATGGTATGGAATGGAAGCTCGCTTATGACTTTGTTTGCCTTAGAGATAAAGGATCTAGAGTTGTTTTGCAAAGACTCAAACATCCTAGTGATCTCAAACAAACTCATCTATTAATCTCCCAAATTTATAAGATGCCAATGGTGTTCTTAGCTAAGTCAAATTTCCAGTGACCAACTTTGTGTGCAGTGAATGTTCATTTCCAATCATGAGCTAGGGTAGACTAATCAATTGTAACTTATGCCAATAAGCTAGCTCATCTGAGAGTGATATAGGTCTATACAAAATAAGGTCGCTAATATGACAGACATGTTGCCACGCGTAAGGATACCCCATTACCAGGCCGGCTCTTAGAACCCATTGTTGTAATGGGGATCACCCCACGGTTTTCGAAATACTAAGAATTCTAGGGATTCAAGCTCCTTTCCCTTCTTTTATTGCCTTTGGATTTTTGGATTTTGGGATTTTATTTGGGATTTTTGCTCATTTTTGTAGAGGATCAAAGGGGATTTTTATTGCTTTTGGGACTTGCTCATTTTGAAGAAGAGCAAGGGTTTTTTTTGATTTTTGTGATACTTGCTCATTTTGTGGAAGAGCAAGGGATTTTTTTTATTATTTTTTTTGGAGTAGAAGGGGGATCTTGTCCTTTTGCCAATTCTCAACTTTTTCTAGACCATGCACATAATTGGATGAGTAGGGGAAACCATTCGCTTTATGGAAATAGCTACTCATGACTTTGTCCTTCCTAGAGTTCACAATGTTTAATGTGTTTTTATGTGCATGGTTGAAGAGGAAACTTGATGGGACCAAGACCAAACTATAACATTTCAAACTTGTTTGACTTTTGATTGAGGTTTCTTAAAATAATAGTAGCCGAGTAGCCAAAAACAACCAAGTATTATTTGACAAGCTTGTTATGCAATATGTAGATGTAATTTCCTTCTAGGATTTTTAAAACTAAGGGGTGTGCATAAAATAGTCAGTGGCCATATAATCATCATTGTTGAAGGTCATGTGATATATATCCTATCTTATACATACCTCTTAATGATAAAAATACCACAAGGAAAATTGTAAGTGATTGTGATTGATGGATTGACGACTAATGTTAATATTGAAGGTGCCCCTAATTAAGGAAATAAGACATAGTGGACTAGAAATTATCCAAAATGATCTAATGATGCCTAATATTATAATCTACATGGATGGATGCAATTGTTATGACTATATGTATGCAATGTACGTGGTGCACAAAATTTGGTTATGCAATATTTTTATGTTTTTTTTTTAGCCATGCATATGTATATATATAATTCACAACATGCATAGAACACTCTCAGGTGAATGATATTCAATAGTTTAGGCTCCATTCTTCCCTCTAAATATAGAAGCCTATACATTCTAAGACCTAATTTTTGCTTTACAATATATGGACCTAACCAATTAGCCACGAATTTGTCATGCAAATGCGACAATGCATTGGTATTTTGTTTATTCTCTTTAAAAACAAGATCTCCTACTTGGGATTCACAAAGATGAAATTTTACGTTATAAGCATGCTTGATGCAATATTGATACACTCGTAGGAGTTCTAAGGTGTTGATTCACCTTTCATCAAGGAGTGTGAGTTGGTCAAGATGTGATTGTCTAGCGGTGTTGTCATCCATGAATTCTTGTAATGTGATTCACAATGTGGAGATCTCAAGATAAAGAGGCATAATTGCTTTGGATCCATAGACCAATGAAAATGGTGTTGCCTTTGTAAAAATTATGATGCTTGTTTGATAAACCCCTAACACTAAGGAGATTTGTGTATACCAATCTCTATGATTTTCTTTGACAAGTTTCTTAAGAATGGCTATCAGTGTATTAATGGTCACCTCAACTTATCCATTTGCCTATGGGTAATAATGAGTTAATAAACTATGTTGGATGTTGTATTTGTTGCACAATGCTCAAACATCCATGTTATTGAAGGACTTGCCATTATCAAAAATTATATTTGATGGAACACCAAAAGAACATATAATATATTGGAGTATGAACTTTGAGGTCCAGTTGTAGTGGTCATAGGGATCACCTTGACCTACTTTGTGAAGTACACTATAGAATTAATAATGAACTTATGCTATCCTAAGAAGGCAGGTGAAATGTTACCAATAAAATCTAGGACCCACTGTGAGAAGGACCCACTATGAGAAGGACCAAAGACTTTGAATGGGCTGTAATTATTGTGATGGTACATAGGTCAAGTTGGCATGTTGTTGATACTTTTGATATTTCTTTACGTACTTGCAATAGTCATTTTACATCATGGGCCAATAATAATCCATGCACAAAATGCACTTTGCAATGGCCATCCCATTGAAGTGGCCATCACAAGTACCATCATGGGCTTCACATATAGCTCTTTGTGCCTCTATAGGATCTAAACATCAAAGTAGGATTCCATCATAGCCATGTCTATATAAGACATCCCCCAAGAGAGTATAATGAGCTACCTTTTATTTGAATGTTCTTTTGATAGTTTGCAAAAAATATGTTGGGAGGATTCTAAACCTGATAAATTTCTTTACCTGACTAAGCCAAAGATCATATGGCTCTGTGTGAGTGAAGCAAACACTTTTTCCACCCTCAGATTCTGCTCATGAGATTGTGGATTTGGATATTATTGTGGATCTCTCCATTTGGGTTCTTTGGAATCAATGATCCTAGAGAGGCCATCGTATCCATAAATCTATTAGTCGATTGAGGTAAGTTGTCAATTTCGTACTAGTCAAATATTGCTAGTAATTTCATTACTACTACGTTGTATTGTTTCAATACTAGTTCTCTACATTGGTAAGTTCCTTTTTCTTGGTGAAATACCAGTTAAAAATCACAAAATATGCTTATACATTTTATGCCCATAGCTATAGCTACTTGAAGTCCTAATATTAGGGTTTCATACTCTCCATTATTATTTTTACATGGAAAGTCAAGTTTGAATGATAAAGGAATTAGTATTCCATCTTTTGTGTAAAACATAACCCCAAAACATTATCCTTTTTTCACTTTGAACCTTAAAAGAGTAGGGTGATGTCAACATGATCATTGAGAGGGACAAGTTCTTCATGTTCAGTGATGTAAAATACCAAATCATCTAGTAGTTTAATAAATAAGGGTTTATTTTTTGGAAGTGGAGCCTCCATGAGCGAATCGACTATCACTTGAACCTTAATAGATTTTTGGCTAATGAATTTGAGATTGAATTCCATTAAGAGCATTATAAATTTCATGGTATATGTGTTGTTGTATGTGAGAGTCATAATGTAACACAAAGGATTTTCTCTAGCTATGACATAAGTTGTATTACTTAGCATATAATATCTAAGTTTCTTAGTGGTGAAAACTTCTGCTAAGCATATATTTTTGACATAATCTTATCTTGTTTCATAACTCACCAATGTTAGAATAATGTAATATATTTCTTGCTCTCTTTTATTTTTGTTCTTTTGTGCAAGCATTGTCCCTAACACAAAATATATAGCATAAATGTAAAGATGAAAAGGGGCTCTTGGACAAGGTAGTGTTAGCACTAGTGATGAGGCCAAATATTAATTTATATCATCAAAGACCTCATGACATTCTTTGGCCTAGGAAAAGGTGACCCCATTTTGTAGAAGCTGATTTAAGGACATGCATTTGTTCGAGAGTTTTGCGATGAATGGATGAATCTATTGAATATTTCCTTGTAAACTATGCAACTCTTTAAGGTTTATTGGGGGCGATATTTTTATAATGGCCTTGACCTTATAGGGATCCCCTTAAATGTCTCTCTTGGAGATAATGAAACCTAGAAGTTTTCCTGATGTGACTTAAAATACACACTTCTTAGGATTTAACCTCACCTTGTGTTCTAATAATCGATCAACAATGTTTTCTAGTACATTGATATGCTCAAGATGTGTTTTATATTTGGCTATTAAATCTTCCACATAATATTCAATGATTTTATGCATATAATCCTGGAAGATATACGTCATGGCGCGTTGGTAAGTAGCTCCTGCATTTTTTAGGCCAAAAGGCATCACCTTATAACAAAAATTCCCCCAAGGTGTGGTGAATGTTGTTTTGTGTTGGTCATCAGGATTAATCCGAATCTGGTTGTATCCTGAAAAACCATCCATTAAAGACAGCATTTCATGGTCGATGTAAGATTATACTAGTTGATCGATGTTTGGTAATGGAAAATCATCTTTGGGACATGCTTTGTTTAAATCTTGAAAATATGTGCATATGGGAATCTCCCCATTCGATTTACGAATGGGTACCATTTTTGAGAGTCATTTGGGATATTCAATTGGTTGTATGAAACCCACATATAACAATTTTTGTAGCTCTTCTTTGACCATGAGGGCTATGGTAGGATGAAGTTTCCTCAATTTTTGCTTGAATGGTTTTGCTTTGGGAGCTAAGGTGAGGTTATGGACCACCAAATTGGGGTCAAGGCTAGACATGTATCTGTACAACCATGCAAATACACCTTTCTTCCTTGTTAAGACATCTAGGAGTCTTTCACTTTCTTCTACGGATAAATATTTTGCCATTCTTACAATTTGTGGGTTTTTCGCATCTTCACTTATGTTCTCATTGATATATTCTTCAATTAGCATGTGTGAACCTTCCTCTAACTAGTTTGGAGTAGGGATGATATGAATATCATCCTCCACATTATCAAATGACTTGGACAGGGCTTTTGCTACCTCGGTTTGAAAAAGTGAGGTATATGAAGATGAAGATTGTTGAGGTATGTAAGTGTTATAAGCTCTTAGCAAGCAGAACATGGGTCGATAGATGGGAAATATTATAATGTAGTACTCATAGCTTTCATCTATAGGCACTATGGGAGGCACACCTTCTTCAGAATCATCAAAGGCAATAGATAGGACATCAAATTCCTCTCCAAAGTCTTCCTCATAGTCATCATTGAAAATGTAATTAATCATGTTGATGTGCGATCGCATTTATGGAAATACCTCATGTAAATGAGGTGCAAAGTCAAGGTCTATGTATTCATCCTCACTATCATCGCTATCTTCCTCCTCAGCATTAAGTGTGAGTTGTTGGAATGTATGATCAAAGGAAGTGGTAGAAGATGTTGGCTTGTACCCTAAGCCAGAGTGATCATGTGCCTCTCGATAGTGAGGTTCAATAATGTTTAATGGACCCTATTCATGTCATCCTGTTAGTCTTACAATGGCACTGAGAGGGGGGGGTGAATCAGTGCAGCTAATTAAAAACTTAAATCTTCATCTCTTAATTCAGAACTAATGAATGCTTAAAACCAGATGCAGCAAGTGTAACAAGATGGCAACACATAACACAAGATTTAACGAGGTTCACCAGTTTTGGCTACTCCTCAAAAATAGATTGCTTGGACTCCCATCCAAATCCATCCTTTGCAAAGCACCAACTTCATAATCAATTTACCAGCATCCATTGGAAGAAGCACCAACCCCTGATTTATCTGCACCAACATAAAGGAGCACCAACCCTTGATTCCAAGCACCAACTTGGACTTCTA
This sequence comes from Wollemia nobilis, assembly GCA_028583015.1. NCBI lineage: Eukaryota > Viridiplantae > Streptophyta > Pinopsida > Araucariales > Araucariaceae > Wollemia > Wollemia nobilis. The sequence continues at coordinate 846,043 of JAQPPZ010001671.1, read as the reverse complement.
TTTTAAATCTTGATTGACATAAAAATGCCTTTTGTGTTACAAGACCCTCACTGGTCTATCTTAACTCAAATCAATCTCATGGAAGCATAAGGAGAATTGTTAGAGACTCAATATATTCTATTTCTAACTCTCAATCTCAACTCCTTGTCCACAAAGCATACACTCTTTTACAGCTCTACTTACTGCACACTTACAACCCTTTCTTATGGCTTACTCTTGCAGCTCTCACAACTCTGTACTTCTTACAGAATTCTTCCTACTTTGTAATGACCCACAACACTATCCCTCTATACAGCAGTGCTCTTTCCTGCTGTGCAACATCCTAACTTCTCCATGCAGTGGCCCTTTTATAGTTCTCTTCCTTCGCTTCTTACGTCTCTACCTTTATTTCATTTTGCCATGCTTTCTCAGCCGCTCTCCTTCTGCCACACTCTCTCTCTGACGCGCTCTATCTTTTAGCCGCTCTCTTTCTGATGTGCTCTATTTACTGTGCTCTGATAGCCTTCTCTGCTCACTTTTCAATTTTGAGCTACACTTTCACTTCTGCACACAACTACCCTTTTTATAATAATATTTTCATCTTGAAACCCTAAGTCTTCTGTAACTACCATAATCTCGCATGCAGCCTATTAATAGCCACTCCTGTAAGTAACTCCTTTCTGACACACTATTCTTATATGCAACCTATTAATGGATTTGTCTCTTTAATTGGGATTCTCGATATAGCCATCGCTCGATGAATTGACTCCGCAACGGACCCTGTAACTGCAGTAATGACTTCTGTTTATTGTCATCGTAACTGCCCCTGTACCTTCCGTTCTAATTTTAGTTTACTGTTCTTATTCTAGCTGCATGATTTCTATCTGTAACTACACTTGTAACTATTGTACTAACTTCAGTTAACTCTCCTTATTTTGCCTGCATGATTTTCTTTGCAACACCCCCTACAACTGCAGTTTTACTCCAGTTAACTTAACTTCGGTTGGGTTCTTCATTTTTGCTTTTCGTCACGCAAAAACAATATGTCGCGATATCATGACATTTCTGCCCCTTTGACTTTTTCTTGGCAGTTGACCATGAAAACATGACATGTCGCAATATCGTGACACTTTCTGCCTTCTTGTCCTTTTCTTAGCTTGCACCCGTGAAAACAGAACATGTCGTAAAATCATGACACTTTCGCTGCCTTGAGCTCTTCTCTGTCTCTTGCCCGCAAAAATAGAACATATCGCGAAATCATGACACTTTCGCTTCCTTGCACTCTTCTCTGCTTGCACTAGCGAAAACATGACATGTCGTGAAATCGTGACACCTTTCACTTTCGTACACTCTTCTCTACAAGCACTAACGAAAACATGACATGTCGTGAAATCGTGACACTTTCGCTGCCTTGTGCTCTTCTCTGTCTTTGCCCCGCAAAAATGAAACATGTCACGAAATCGTGACACTTTTGCTACCTTGCTACTTTCCTTTGCTTGTACCCATGAAAACATAACATGTCATGAAATCGTGACACTTTCTTCTCTCTCCTCTTTCTCTTCGCTTTGGACCGTGAAAAAGAAACATGTCATGAAATCGTGACACTTTTTCTCCTTGGCGCTTTTCTTCTCATTGGGTCGCGAAAACCCATGTCATGAAATCGTGACACTTTTTCTCCTTAGCTCTTCCTCTTGCAAATTGTCATAAAATCACGACACTTTTCCTTGCAAGCTCTTTCTCTCAAACATGTCACGAAATCACGACACATTTTCATCCGTACTGCCTCTCTTACAAATTGTCGCAAAATCGCAACTCTTTTCTTTACGATATTCTTATCTCAAACATGTCGCAAAATCGTGACACATTTTCGTCTGTACTGCCTCTCTTGCAGATTGTCATGAAATCATGACACTTTTCTTTGTGAGCTTCTTCTCTCAAACATGTCGCGAAATCGTGACACATTTTCATTCTGCCTCTCTTGCAGATTGTCATGAAATCATGACACTTTTCTTTGCAAGCTCCTTCTCCCCAAACATGTCACGAAATTACAACAGTTTTTCTTACTTGCCTTCTTTTCTTCCAACATGTCGCGAAATCGCGACAATTTTTCTACTTGCCTTCTTTGCTTCCAACTTGTCGCGAAATCGCGACAGTTTTTCTACTTGCCTTCTTTGCTTCCAACTTGTAGCGAAATTGCGACAGTTTTTCCACTTGCCCAACATGTCGCGATATCGTGACAGTTTTTCTTTTTGGCCAAACATGTCGTGATATCGTGACAGTTTTTCTTTCCGGCCAAACATGTCGCGATATCACGATAGTTTCTCATGCTTGCTCAACATGTCGCGATATCCCGACACTTTTCTTACTTGTCTGTTTCTTTGAGCTTTTGCATATGGGCCACTATGTTCTTCTTGGAAATTCATTGTACATGCTCTGACTGCTCTGAACTCTTGTTCACTTCATCAACCGATCTATCTAATGACCTCTGCACTCCTATCCATTGCATCAACCGATCTTCTGTCTGTGTTGACAACAATGACAATACTTTGGATGCACCTTGCTCATCAATGAACTCCTATCCATTGCACTTTGGCTGCACCTTGCTCATCAATGAACTCCTATCCATTGCATCAACTGATCAACCTGACTGTTGCTCATCAATGAACTCCTGTCCATTGCACTTTGGCTGCACCTTGCTCATCAATGAACTCCTATCCATTGCATCAACTGATCAACCTGACTGTTGCTCATCAATGAACTCTTGTCCATTGCACTCTGGCTGCACCTTGCTCATCAATGAACTCCTGTCCATTGCATCAATTGATCAACCTGACTATGTTGACAACAATGACAATACTTTGGTTGCACCTTGCTCATCAATCTCCCCCTTTGGAATTGTTGGCAACATACGTAATTATGTGCAATTACCTGCAATTCTTCTCCCCCTTTGACAATAATACCAAAGGGCAGCTACAAAACTCCCCTTGAGTCCATGCACAACATTCTCAGGCAAAAATTATTTAGCAAAAAGCATAAACATGAGCAATATGATAAACAGATGCATAAAAGCTCCCCCTGAGAATTTGAGCTCGATGGCTAGTCAATTCTTAGTCTAATCTTGGGAATATGTGACCACTTCATTTCATTGTTTGACAACATCATGATAAGCATAATAGGCATCAACAATATCAATAATGTGAATAGCAGCAATAACTAGTGAATGACACCATCACCGTCAACTTCACCAATATAACATGTGTAAGAACATGACTGGACCACTGTCTTTAGTGCAACTACCCTCTGTTGCTTTGCAAACTCAAACTCGTCCACTGTTAGTGAAGGCATACAATAAACTTATATAGCCAACTTTTTGTTCCACAATGCCAGCAGCATCTGCATACATCTCCACCATGCATCTTGGATATTCTCAACAAGCTTGAACCTAATGACAGTTGTTTGTCTCTCTCTGTAGTGAGAATCCAGTAGGCTACCTCAATCCATTTTTTATTTACAACCTGATCTATGTTTTCTACAGTTACTGTAGGTCACACCTTACTTTCAACTATGCAAATCAGGAGAATACATTTTGTCAAACAGTTTACGGCCAACCATAGTGCACCTTACTCAACCTCATACTTCTTAACCTCGAATTGGCATTTTATCAACAGTTAAAACGAAACTGTCTGAACTGTTATGATTCATAATTTTGAACAGTGGCAGAAGAATCATCAACAGTACAACAATGACATATCTCAAAACTACCAATGGTGACAGCTCTTCAATTTAATCATCACCCTTCACGGCACTTCCACACACAACTACATGAACTGACAACACACTTGACAACTATACAACACTAACCCGACTGCTTTCCTTTCATCCTCAGATAACCAAACACATACATAGGAGAATTAAAATAAGACTTTAAGATTGCTCCCCCTGAGGATGTACCACCTGGAGTGGCTTAGTGCAATAGCGGAGTAGTCTCCTTCAGTCCAAGGAGACACGATTCCCTTTCTTCTGTCTTTCTCCAGATTTTCTTGAACTTGGGCTTGAGTTTTTCAACTGCATCCCTCTTTTGCCCCTGTTCGTGAACTTGAACATTTCTCTTGTGGGGTTGTCTCTTGTGCATCCTTGATGGATGATTATTTTTCTTTCTTTTATGCACATGATATGTTTCCTCTCTGTGTTGCACTCTTTGAGTCTAATGGAATCTACGATTTTGCCTTAGATTAGATACAGAAGTGTTTGGACAGAACCTTGTTATGTGCCCGTGACCATTACATTTAAAACATTGCGCATGTTTTATTCCCTGTCTATATTGCATTCTATGTGTATGATGAAATCTATGGTCTTGCCTTATATTGGATACAGAAGTGCTTGGACAAAACCTTGCTATATGCCCATGGCCATTACATTTAAAACATTGCACAGGGTGTTCACTCAGGAAAGCAGATGTGTTTTTATCGAAGATAACTTTTTGATCTATTGTTCGATCCATAATAAATTGCCTTGTGACCATAGCAGTTGCATTTAGAACAATAGCCATTAAAAGCATTATTATTAAAAGAGTGAGAGTAAGAGAACCTCTTTTGTTGTGGTTGTTTTGTTGTAGATCTTCTTTGATGCTTTCTTCCTTTTGAAGATTCAGCTTCAACCTTGAATTTCTTCTTCTCTGCATATTTGGAAGATGAGGGTTGTTCAGCTTCAAACTTTTCTCGCTTTGATCCTTTAGCAGTGGACTTCTTCTTTTCTGCACTTTTGGAAGATGAAGGTTGTTCAGCTTCAAATCCAAGACCAAGCTTGGTCGCGGAGCTTCTTTGTTGCTTTATCATTTTATCTAGCAACTCTGTGCTCTTCTCATATTTGATATTTATATTGGCCTCTTTTAGATGTTTCTTCAATGAAACAATCTCTTCTTCTTGTTGGCAGCAAACAGTTTCTTTCTCATTGATTTGAGACCTGATAATATCTTCAATCCTTTTGTACTGTTCTACTTGCAGCTTTAGATCAACAATAACTTTGTTATATTCCTCTTCACTTGTGCTACATACATCATCCTCATCATCCAGGTGTGTCTTCAAGGCTTCTTCTGATTTCTTGGCCTTTTGAACTTGTAGGAAGAGATCTTCAATCTCATCCCTAATTGTTAGTCTTACAATGGCACTGAGAGGGGGGGGTGAATCAGTGCAGCTAATTAAAAATTTAAATCTTCATCTCTTAATTCAGAACTAATGAATGCTTAAAACCAGATGCAGCAAGTGTAACAAGATGGCAACACAACACAAGATTTAACGAGGTTCACTAGTTTTGGCTACTCCTCAAAAATAGGCTGCTTTGACTCCCATCCAAATCTAGCCTTTGCAAAGCACCAACTTCACAATCAGTTTACCAACATCCACTGAAAGGAGCACCAACCCCTGATTTATCTGCACCAATAGAAAGGAGCACCAACCTCTGATTCCAAGCACCAACTTGGACTTCTATTTTAAATCTTGATTGACATAAAAATGCCTTCCATGTTACAAGACCCTCACTGGTCTATCTTAACTCAAATCAATCTCATGGAAGCATAAGGAGAATTGTTAGAGACTCAATATATTCTATTTCTAACTCTCAATCTCAACTCCCTATCCACAAAGCATACACTCTTTTACAGCTCTACTTACTGCACACTTACAACCCTTTCTTATGGCTTACTCTTGCAGCTCTCACAACTCTGTACTTCTTACAGCATTCTTCCAGCTTTGTAACAGCCCACAACACTATCCCTCTATATAGCAGTGCTCTTTCCTGTTGTGCAACATCCTAACTTCTCCACGTAGCGGCCCTTTTATAGTTCTCTTCCTTCGCTTCTTACGTCTCTACCTTTATCTCATTTTGTCGTGCTTTCTCAGCCGCGCTCCTTCTGCCACACTCTCTCTGACGTGCTTTGTCTTTTAGCCACTCTCTTTCTGACGCACTCTATTTACTATGCTCTGACAGCCTTCTCTACTCACTTTTCAATTCTGAGCTACACTTTCACTTCTGCACGCAACTGCCCTTTTTATAACAATATTTTCATCTTGAAACTAAGTCTTCTGTAACTGCCATAATCCCGCATGCAGCCTATTAATAGACACTCCTGTAAGTAACTCCTTTCTGACACACTATTCTTATACGCAACCTATTAGTGGATTTGTCTCTTTAATTGGGATTCTTGGTATAGCCATCACTCGACGAATTGACTCCGCAACGAACCCTGTAACTGTAGTAATGACTTCTGTTTACTGTCACTGTAACTGCCCCTGTACCTTCTGTTTTGACTTCAGTTTACTTTTCTTATTCTAGCTACATGATTTCTATCTATAACTGCACCTGTAACTATTGTACTAACTTCAGTTAACTCTTCTTATTTTGCCTGCATGATTTTCTTTGCAACACCCCCTGCAACTACACGTTCTACTCCAGTTAACTTAACTTCGGCTGGGTTCTTCATTTTTGCTTTTCGTCACGCAAAAACAATATGTCGCGATATCACAACATTTCTACCCCTTTGACTTTTTCTTGGTAGTTGACCGTGAAAACATGACATGTCGCGATATCGCGACACTTTTCGCCTTCTTGTCCTTTTCTCAGCTTGCACCCGCGAAAACAGAACATGTCACGAAATCGTGACACTTTCGCTGCCTTGAGCTCTTCTCTGTCTCTTGCCCGCGAAAATAGAACATGTCATGAAATTGTGACACTTTCACTTCCTTGCACTCTTCTCTGCTTGCACTAGCGAAAACATGACATGTCGCAAAATCATGACACCTTTCGCTTTCGTACACTCTTCTCTACAAGCACTAGCGAAAACATGACATGTTGCGAAATCGTGACACTTTCGCTGCCTTGCTACTTTCCTTTGCTTGTACCCACGAAAACATAACATGTCACGAAATCACGACATTTTCTTCTCTCTCCTCTTTCTCTTCGCTTTGGACCATGAAAAAGAAACATGTCGCGAAATCGTGACACCTTTTTCTTTCGGACTCTCTCTCCTACATTATGTTGCAAAATCGTGACACTTTTTCTCCTTGGCGCTTTTCTTCTCATCGGGTCACGAAAACCCGACATGTCACGAAATTGTGACACTTTTTCTCCTTAGCTCTTCCTCTTGCAAATTGTCATGAAATCGTGACACTTTTCCTTGCAAGCTCTTTCTCTCAAACATGTCACGAAATCACGACACATTTTCATCTGTACTGCCTCTCTTGCAGATTGTCACAAAATCGTGACACTTTTCTTTGCGAGCTTCTTCTCTCAAACATGTCGCGAAATCGCGACACATTTTCATCCGTACTGCCTCTCTTACAGATTGTCGCAAAATCGTGACACTTTTCTTTGCAAGCTTCTTCTCTCAAACATGTCACGAAATCATGACACATTTTCGTCCATACTGCCTCTCTTGCAGATTGTCATGAAATCGCAACACTTTTCTTTGCAAGCTCCTTCTCCCCAAACATGTCGCAAAATCACGACAGTTTTTCTTACTTGCCTTCTTTGCTTCCAACATGTCACGAAATTGCGACAGTTTTTCTACTTGCCTTCTTTGCTTCCAACTTGTTGCAAAATCGTGACAATTTTTCTACTTGCCTTCTTTGCTTCCAACTTGTCACGAAATCGAGACAATTTTTCCACTTGCCCAACATGTCACGATATCACGACAGTTTTTCTTTCTGGCCAAACATGTCGCGATATCGCGACAGTTTTTCTTTTTGGCCAAACATGTCGCGATATCGTGACAGTTTCTCATGCTTGCTCAACATGTCGCGATATTGTGACACTTTTCTTACTTGTCTATTTCTTTGAGCTTTTGCATATGGGCCACTACGTTCTTATTGAAAATTCACTGTACATGCTCTAAATGCTCTGAACTCTTGTTCACTTCATCAACCGATCTATCTAATGACCTCTGCACTCCTGTCCATTGCATCAACCGATCTTCTGTCTGTGTTGATAACAATGACAATACTTTGGTTGCACCTTGCTCATCAATAAACTCCTGTCCATTACACTTTGGCTGCACCTTGCTCATCAATAAACTCCTATCCATTACACTTTGGCTGCACCTTGCTCATCAATGAACTCCTGTCCATTGCATCAACTAATCAATCTGACTGTTGCTCATCAATGAACTCCTATCCATTGCACTTTGGCTGCACCTTGCTCATCAATGAACTCCTGTCCATTGCATCAACTGATCAACCTAACTGTTGCTCATCAATGAACTCATTTCCATTGCACTTTGGCTGCACCTTTCTCATCAATGAACTCTTGTCCATTGCATCAACTGATCAACCTGACTGTGTTGACAACAATGACAATACTTTGGTTGCACCTTGCTCATCACATCCAAGGCCATATCCCTCCTAGTTAACCTGATAAAAATATCACATAGGGAAATTTGGATTGGACAAATATTCTAAGTTGGCACAAAATTATTGCATGGATTCATCATTAGGAGGAGGTGGGTTAGACGAAGAATCCACTCTCCCATATACAAAATTAATCATGTTTGGTTCTAAACCCATGTTATACACTACACCTATGGCTAAAGGTGGGTCGCGTGGGTGACCATAATCTTTAATAGTCTAAATAGGTGGTGTTATTGTAACATTCTCAACTATTCACTCGCCAATGCTTGGATTGGCAAGATGGACTACAACTTGAGTGGTGGTGGATATAAATGACTCGGGTGTGGATGTGGAGGCTCCAATGGTGATTGATGGCTTAGGTGGTGGATATGGCGTAGGTTGTGAGGGTTCCTCTCGGATAGGTGGCCCTATCTATGAGATAGTAGATGGTTTCGGGGATGGAATTTGTTGAGTGGGGTGGTTGTTGGTCAACGATTGATATGGGGTGACTTGTTGAATTGGAGATGTGTGTGATGAGGTATGATTATTTGGTTGATTTGATGAGATGTGGTTTGATGAAGGTGATGGTTGATTTACGGGATGATGATGTGTGATTGGGAAATGATATGTGGTTGAGGTGGATGCTTGATTCGGATTGATGGTTTGAGATGTGGATGGATGATCGATTATAGGTAGGGCCTTTGGTATGGGTGCTTTGGATGAAGTGTGGTGATTTGGAGTGGTTCTAATGATGAGTGGTTGGATGGAAAAATGAGTGGATGGTAGGGATGGCTCATATGGATTTGAAATCAAGTTGCAGTACTTGAATGACTCGATGTTAGCTAGAATGCAATGGATCTTTCCCTCATGCACATATTTCAAGCATTGATGCAATGTTGAGGGAACACACTTCATTTCCCTAATCCAGGGATGTCCAAGAAGTATGTTGTATTGCATGGCTCCTTCCAAGATATGGAAGAGTGTATGGATTGTTTTCACCCCCACTATCATAGGTAGAACTACATTTCCTACTAGTGGAGCACAAAGTATCATTGAACACCCATAAGGTGAAGGTGGATGAGGTGATGTGAGATGGTGGCAGTTTGAGATGTTGGATGGCTTTGGTGGTGATGATATTGATAGAAGAGCTAGTATCAATGAGTACCCTTTTGAAGGGTTTTCGATCAATGTGAGCTACAATATGCAATAGAGGATCGAGTAACTCCGATGATATGCTCTTTTCTTCAAAATTATAGAATGAAATTGAAGGTTCCATACAAGTCTGAATACTCCCCACAAAAGTGTTGAAGGCATTGGGATCTTATGTCTAAAGTTTGATGGATTTTAAAATTTCCATCAATGCCTCATGATGTGGGGGAGATTGTTGTATAAGCTCATATATGGATAACTTGGTCGAGGCCATCCTTAAGCTCTATGTCAACCGACTCCTCAATGTGATGATGGGCCTAGGTGGATGACTTGGGATATGGATGGGTGGAGATGGAATGGTGGGGTTTGGTTGTATGGGCACATTTTTTTGTTGTGCTATAGGAGTAGGTACTGCTTGAGTTGGTTCATTTGCTTGTTGTGTGATTTGTGCTTCTTTTCCCATGGGTGACTACATGAATAGCCCCCTATAAAACCTTGGTATACTTGAGATACATGATTGACTTGGTTGGGGGGAACTATAGAAGTTGATGCCCCAGTCATTTGTTGAGTTGCCTCGTGATGAGGTAGTGGTGTTTGATATATACCAAGGTTTTGGTTTTGTTGGGCCAAAGGGTTATCAATCTTGATATATCCCCTTTCAAGCAAATCTTGCACAATGTTTTTGAATGCATAACAATCATTAATGTCATGACCTTTATTTTGATGAAAAGTGCAGTACAAATGCTCCTTATATTTCTTACCACGTGGTTTGTTTGGATCCTCAGGTTTTATCTCTGGTAAGGTAATAGCTTATGCATCATACAACTTTTGGAAAAGTGATGAATATGATTCGGGCAATGGGGTGTAATTATGAGGTGGTCGATTGAATTGGCACTGATGATTATCTATAGGTTGAGCTTGATTTTGCATTTGTTGTGGGGGTGGAACCACTTGGTAATTTTGTTGTTGTTGTGGGGGTTGTTGTACTTGGGCTTGAGCTTGTTGTGTTTGCTATGGTGGTTGGCTCAAGACTATTTGATTAACCTGACCAGTCTTGGACTAGCCCTGGTTGTTCCCCCTTTGGCCCTTGTTTTTCCATTCTTTCTTTCTTAGCTTTATCTCGCCCTCTTGGATTTTAATTTCTTCAATTACCTAGGCCTGGGTGAGAGCTTCCTCAAATGTTCTATATTGTTGCAATTGTAGTAACAAGGAGATTGGTTTGGAATAACTCCTTGTGAACATTCTTGTCAATTTTGCCATGGGGAGGGAGAATGGTAATTTTGTGATGACTTCCCTCCAACGGTTTCCAAAGTCATAAACCGACTCATCTTCAAATTGGCATAGGTTGAACAAGTCGGTTAATGTTGTTTTCTTTCTAACATTAAGAGAGAAACGCTCCAAGAATTGGTCTGCTAGTTGCTCAAAAGTATAAATAATTTGGTGTGGTAGGTGATTGTACCAATCTAGGGCATCTCCTCCAAATGTTTGAGGAAATATTTGGAGCATGAGAGGGTCATTATCTTGTATCCTAAAACATGCATTGATGAAATCGCTCACATGCTCTTGGGGGTCCTCATCCCCCTTGAACTTATCAAACTTTGATAATGTGAAATCTACTGGATAAGGCGGTGATGGTACCAAAGAATGAATTGGGTGATTGATCAACTACCTTAAGGTGTATTTTAGGTATAACATACCCGATGTTTGCATGGCCAAGCTATCAATCTGGTTCTACAAAAATTGAAACTTAGGGTCTTCCGATTGAAAACCTACATTTATTTGTTGTTGATGAAATGGATGTGTGTTGTTGATTGGAATTTGATGATGATGGATGCTATAGTCCAATGAGATATCGAATGAATATAAGTGCAACAAGATCCCGATGAGGGAAAACTGGTATAATTTCTGAAAGCATAGTATACATGTGATGGAGTGGATGGGTGGGGATGGTTATGGTGGGTGGTCATGATACCCATGATGGATCTTGAGTGAAAAAGGTGTTTTGTTGTGAGGTGGATGGATGGTTAGGATATAGAACCTATGATTGTTGTTGTGTATTATGATGAGTGCTTTGGTTGGCCTCATCTGCAAGAAATTATTGTAAGTGCAAAAAAGCTTGTTGTATAGCAATTGCAGATGCAGATGGTATGGTCACATGTGGGGTGAAATATTGGGTTGGATGTATGATAACCATGTGAGTGGATGTTAGTGGAGGGTAGGTGGCAAAGGTATCATGACTAAATGAGGGATGGCATGCTGAATGGGATCAATGGATGATGTGGATGGGATGGATATGGGTATCTGTGAAGCAACATTGACTTGTGCTTTGTAGAGGGGGTTAGAGTAGATGATGTTTTGATGTGATGGGATGGAGATGTATTGATGATGTGATGATGGATGGGTGTGAGTCATGGTTGCAACAATTGATTCAAAAATTGGATTGGTGATGAACTAATGGGTTTGTTGTAAATGAGAGTAGGTGGCTTCTTGATGTAATGCGAGAATGGTGTGGGGTGGAATGGTGAGAGGGGGTAATGATGGAAAGACCAAGCCTGTTGCAGTCAAGTAAGTCCTTATGGCATCAGTATCCAGATACGTGATGCATGGATCAGATGGCATGGGTGGCTCACTCCTAGGAGTCTTTGGAATCACAGCATGGGTAGCCCTCTACATTACATCCATGTCCAAAGTGGGAGCCCCATTGGATGACCCAATGGACATGTTTAGATGCATGGTATGGGCCACGCTGGCTTGCCCCACCGTAAAAGTGGTAGGGGCTTGGGAAGGTTGAGCAAAATACGTCATGGGTGAAGATGGTTGACTTTGGACTTGGGTTAAGGCTTTGGCTTGACTTCGGGTCGTTACCATAAGCTAAGGGTGGAATGAGGTGGCGAATGTGAAGGTATGTGTGAAATGTGGTGGAAATGCAAATGAAAAACACACAAAGCAAACAAAAAAACAAATATTTTCTATGTTTTCAAAATAAAATTGTTTTTGTTTTCTTTTTCTTTATCTTTTTACTCTTTTTTTTGAAATTTTTTATCTTTTTTTTAAGTTTTCTTGATTTTTTTTTTCAGTTTCAATTTTTGGTGTGTTTTTATTTTGAGACTCCTATTCCTAGAACCACTATGCAAGGTGAATGATGTATGCAACTAAAAGGGTGTGTTCGAATCCACCCCTCTAATGAAGGATGAATCACGAATGGCTAAAAATGGCTTCCTAAAGGTATGATTGGCTCAAGGGTAAACCTAAGGAGTCACAATTACCCCCCAAGGGAGGTCACACTATCTGAGTCCTACTACTTGCCTAATACCTGGGGAAAGGCCCCACAGGCTTTCGCTTCACTCTCGAGTGAGCTTGGACAAAAATGATAGCTGCGTTCCACTTATTATTAAGCCCCATGGTAAAAGGGCATTACTAGTCCTTCCTACTTCAGGTGCATCCAAAAGTAGGGGACTTTCTGGTGATGAAGTTCAAAAAGCCACTCGTTATTGGCTACTATGGTTTCTAGGGGGCGAGTTAGTGGAAGGAGGTGAATTCCAACATCACTGATCTCAATTGGGGGTTGGTGATGAAGTCCAACCTTACCAATGTTTATTGTGAAACGTGCAAGTGTGTGTGGAGTTTGAGGTTTTCTATGGTTTCTATAAAGCAAAGTGCAAAAATTAACTCTACAATGCAACCTGGAATGCAATTCTGATTTCAATGCCTAAGTATACAGTCAAAAGTACATAGAAGCAAGCAAAATAGTAGAACAGAGGTAGATAGAGTTCCAAATTAGATATTAAAAATAGATTTCATATAGGTTTTGCAGTGGTTTTGAAACACAGGGCCAAACATGAATGCATGTTTGGCACTAATCAAACTTGGTTGGGCATTTGACCAAACATAGGACCACATTTAGCATTGGCCAACTGCGGGTCTATGTTTCTGACTGTATATCAGAAACAGATCATAACAGGTCTAAAAATACTAAGATGACCTAAAATACACTTAATTATGTAGAACTTACCTAAGGTTGTAAACTAGGAGATCTTTTTAACCTAGGATTTAATTTATGCACTCTAATATTCCATTTTCATTTCTTGCCTATAAAGAGCAATTCCTAGGATGCACTATGATAAATGCAAGTTAAAAATACACAAAATAGATGAAAGCAGGAAGCGACTCCTTTTTCTTTTTCTTTTAACAACAAATTTGAAAAATATTCTTAAGTTAAAAAGCCTTTTACCCAAATTCCTTTCTCTTTTGTTGTAGCTTTTCAAATGCGGATGCGCATTTTTGCAAGTGCCTGAATGCAAATGTATGGTTGTTAAAAGATCCAAATGTTTGTTCCCATTTGCACAAGGAACCAAATGTAGTCTAGTTTTTACTCAAGTTCAAAAATGTCGAATAGGTCCGAAACTCCCAAATTTGATCTTTGAATTTTTACACGATAAAGCTTCGAGAACCTACAGTCAAGAGACAAACAAGAATCAGTAGATTAAAATCAACAAGGTAAATCAAACATAGAACCCTTTGGGGGTCCCACCGTGATCGCCATTTTCTAATCTAAAAAAGATACACCCAAACAATAAAACAAATAACACAAGCGATAAAGGAAGTAAATATGCTTTTTGTATTCAGGAGCCTTGATCTCCTCTTTTACAATGATAATTTTCCCCAAATGATAGGGGTCTTATTACAAAATAATATCGCTTGCTTATCTTTAGATTACAATGGGCACAAAGGGGGGAGACCCCTTTGGAAAACCTTATTGAATGGTGGGTGTAGATTTTCTTCTTCACTCTAAGATTTCATATGGGCTTTAGCTATCCTTGTGGACCACCCTCGCTTCAATAGCAGCCCAAAAATCTATCATCTGCACACATGTCCTACCAAAATAAGGTTAATAGCATATGAAGGGATTCCATACTGTGAAACCCCTTTTGATATAAATAGGAAACTACAAACCCTAGAATATGAATGCTTACATAATAAGAAATAGTTATGCAAAAGATAAAAAATAATAGATAAAATATTGTGTTGCTTGCTTGCTCTAATCTCTATCTGTCATCGGACTGATATGCTCCTGAGCAAACACGAGCATGCATTTGGGCTGACTAAACATGGGTTGGTATTTGGCAAACGTGAATGCACGTTTGCAATTGTATAAACGTTGATCAACATTTGTGGTTGAAAGGCAGAGCTACTAGGGTTTGATCTACGAGCATCGATGAGTTGACCTCCAAGTGCATAGATGACCTCTTGTAGTGATTCTAACAGTATAACAATATAAACTTCAGCCTCCTTTGGTTTGATGGAATGATACTATCTTTATAGACATTTTGGGATTTTGGAGGGAAAATATAGGTGGTAAACTAGGGCTGCCAAGTGGTAGGGACTAGAAAGCCACCTATCCTAGGTAGTTGTAGTGAGTCACTTGGAATATCTCACTTAGGTGGAGTGGTGGCATGTGGGTAGGTGGAAGTGGAGTGATGTGTGGAGTGAGGTGTGATATGTGGAAAATGGAGGGGTAGTGGTGGCTAGGACACATGTCACATGAGGGGACAGGGTATCCTAGGGGGATTTTCCAGATTTATTAAAATCTAGAAAATAGGATAATGTGCAGGATTTTTATGACTAAGTTAAGAATTAGGCATATTTTATTATGTAGGATTGTGGGTTGGATGGGTACTTTGTGAAGGGCTAGGTTTTGGTGTCTACAGGACCTTCTTCTTGTACCTCATTCAATGTCTACTTTTATGAAACAAAGAGTTAATCCCTGCACTAGGAAAGCACAGACTTTTAGGCAATCGAAGATGAAATTCTTCTCTATCCAATGTAGGAAGCTTATCAACTTATAAGAATTAATATTCTACAACAAAATTTATACAATAATAATCAAATATATCCAAAGTTCTAGAATCAATAATCTTCACTAGCTATCTCAAAAACTAGTAGAAATAAATATATACTGAGTCCTAATCTTCACGAGTTTTCCTTCAACCCTGTGGAAAGACTTTGGTCAAATACTAATCTAGAATCTTCTCTCTCTATCTATAAATATTATCAGTAAGACCCCTTCTAAGGGTCTCTTAATATATTCAATGTCAAGGTCTATCTTCAAGACCTGTAAATCTCCTTCTATTCTGACTTTGCTCTTGGAATAGGTAAATCCTTAAATATCACTGGTTTTCCATCAACATAGTGAGAAATGTTATCTTCTCTAGTTTATCTTTCCAGAGGTAATTCCTTAAACGTTATCAGTCTCTCCTTAACTAGTATATATCTTCTCTGCAACTAAAACCTATGCAGGATAAAAACTTGTTGTAGCTTTGATACCACTGTTAGCTTTTGATGATTGACCACTCAAAATAATATGGCCTCAAAATCAATAATTAAGTTGCAAATATGAAATGAATGATAATGCTAAGCAATCAAGCATATAAAATCATAAACTACTATAGAAATCAACTCAAAGAATGCTAATAATAAATGCTCAAGAAACTTAAAAATCTATTGAATCAAGACCTCAAATACATAATATTTCATCACTCTCCATTGCTACTACATATGATTGTCTCTCGCTATATCACTTGATATATATCCTTCACATCCATATACACATATATAGAATGGAATGTGACTCTTCATATTAAGGACTCTTGATCTTCACTCTTCCTATGACTCTTCATCTTCCTACTCTATTGATACTTGTACATAGGGATAACTATGCACATTTACATTGCCAAAATACTTTGCACACTTGTGCATTTATTACACTGCAAAAAGTAAATACTTTCATCCTAATCTATGACACTCTTTCCTAATCTATGAATATACCCATGGTGGTACATTGGCTTGTACCAAATAATGTAATATATTCCAACAAACACACCATACATTCATCATGTATGATCATAAACAAGTAGTACAACCACTAAAAATTGAATTCATGGGTTTACAAAGATCAGTATGCATTAGGTCAAGTGGACCAACCGTTCTATGACTTTTTGAGCCAAATAGGGCTCGATGCTACTTTTCAACCAAACAACTCATACTGTTGAGGATATTATTGTACCTTAGGCTTAATTATAAGCCTAAGATATTATTTCTTATTTTCTTTCATTATATTACGTGAGGTATAGTATGACCACATTGGATATGTTTTGGTTAGTTGTTAGGATGCATGGTTTTCTTATTGATCTCCTTGTCTTCTAGTAGTTTGTTATTTTTTTTGCATAAATTTTTGGTAGGTGGTTATCCTGCATAGCATATTGTTACAGGTGGTTTTCCTTGCATGGAAAATTGTTACAACCTCTATAACCACATAATTCTCTTCATGTACTATATATTCAGAGTGAATAATGGAAATCCTAGCTTCACATTTTTGGTTTCCATATCATTGGTAATCAGAGCCAAAGGATATTTTGAGCAAGAAGGGAGGCAAGGTGCCAACTTCAATTCTAGGTGACTAGTATTATTTTCAGCTAGTACACTAGTTCCTAGGCTAGGTGCTATGAGGAATTGACTTGGGCCATCCCATAGCATCCCTTTGCAAATCTCCTAAGGTGGCAAAGGGTTTGAAATTGCCCCTACATTGAATACCTTGGTAGAATACCAAAGGGTAACCAGACTTATCCTAAGGAAGGCAAGAATAATTTATCTTGTTTGGATATTAAAAAAAATAATAGAGGATTTAATGTTGTTGATTTACGATCGGTTGCACCAATATTGAGGTCAATCTATGACCAAGAGAAGGACATTGACACTCCTTATCGATAGAACACCAAGGTTGTCAAAGTGGAAGATTTTTTCAAGTTTTGAGAGAATTTGTGCATGTTTTGAGGGTTTATAAGGCTTCATAAGGCACTGTTAGAGTAATTTTCCCCTAATCTAGCTCTTGTTTTCCCCTCCCTCCTCTCGAACATGACCAACCATTTTTGTTGATCAACCACCCTACCGATTGGCCCCCTATCAATCGACAAAGGTACGGGTAACCCTGCCCACCCCTTTCCTCCATGTCACCCTTACCTACCTTCCTCATTTCACCCCCTTTCTCATCTCCTTTCATCATATTTCATACCCCTTCCCTTATGTAATAGCCTACCCTACCCCAAACGTAACAACGGGCAAAGCGTCATCGATGACAACAAATTGATTATCGTCGAACACAACAACCCACTGCACAGGGAGCTTTCCTCCTTCCTTGCAACAAAAAATGGGAAGGATGCCTCCCTCCCATTACTAAAAATTATCGATCGTAGCAGAAGGATCGATCACAACGCAACTAGAAATTTGCAGATGGAGACATTTTTCCAAAATTTTCTAAGGTTATAAAGATAACCAATCATATGTTAGATTTCCAAACCCTAGCACACAAAGATTCCAACCACTCCAGGTGTGCCATGTGTCATCCACATAAGGGATATTTTTCATCCTTAGTGTCCAGTCATGTTGCGCCACACGATAGCAGCTCATTCGTAGTCTTCTGGCACATTTTGACAATCTTCTAGTGATCGTTTTATTTTTCGATGAGACAAATATTTTTTGGCAACAAACATATTGTTTCAATGTGAAAAATCAAATTTTGACCGATTTCAATATGTTCCCAACATTATCGATGTGAAAAATAATCAAATTCTGCAAAACATTTTACTGTTTCGACTATTCCAGCAAAATTTGACGATGATTTTTATGGTTTTTGATGAAATTATAATTTTCTAGTAGAAACTAGCCATTAGAGGGCATCTTTTGGCATTTTCGACCACTTGTCCATTCCTCAATGGGTGGTTCTTGTTTTCCATCCGGACATAGGCTCCTCCGAAGGGCGAGTAACGATGGTATCCTAAAAAAATTTAGTGGGAATTATCCCACATATAGCATATGGGGAGGCTTATGTTGTTTAAAAGCCCCCCACACATATAGTGAGGTGACCACCTCTCGATGGTCACCCACTGGTCGTGCTTTAGCATGGGCTCGCACCTATTGGTGGTGCATGTAGTGGACATGTGTCCACGTTCTAGTTGCTTGGGTGTTTACTTTTGAAGGACCTTACAGTTGACTTTCAATAGTTTGACTTCGATGTTGGAATTGCATAGTTTGACTCATAGTTGACCCATGGGCATTTGACCAACCCTACGTAGTTGACATTGACAAACCAAATTTTTCCATTGAAAACAATTTTTACTGCCAAAATTTAAAAGTTTTGAATTCAAAATTTTGGTGCCAAGGAAAGGTGAAAAAGATATTTTAATTTTTGCAAATTTGGACTTATTTTTAGCAATTTTCCTCATTTTTTAAAAAATTGGACTTATTTTTTGGAAAAAATAGCAAAATTTTACCTCCAAAGTTTCCGTTTTTCAACAAGGGTTGAATGTGTTATGTAGTACTTATTTTTACTACCACTTCAAACTGAAGGGTAAATTATTTTAAATTGAAAATTATTGTAATTTTGTAAAAACACTAAAATTTTGTCCCCTTTTTTGTAATTAGAAGGCAATTTTGTAAATCTAGGTCATTTTTTGCACTAGGAGTTTCACAAATTGTCCTAAGCAAATACCTAAATAGTTCTTGCAACCACATTTGCTTCCTTTAGTCTGGAATATACACGTCATACAATGGCTTCTGAACTTCAAACAAACATGGCAAATCTTATCACTGCAGTAGATGTTTTAGTGGATAAGGTAAATGACATTATTGTATAATTATCCCCTTCTAATATCAAAATATACAACAACAAATTTTCCAACAAGGCAAAATGTGAGGTCAAATTATATGATGGATCAAGGAATTTGGATGTCTTGTCTACTTGGATTCTAGATATGCAGACTTGGTTCACCTATGCAGAAATCCCTATGGATGAACAAGTTGCCTTTGCCATAGTCAAACTCACAGGCTTAGCAAAAGTTTTGATTGTAGAAGGAGAAAGCCACAATTCTACCATGACATGGAAGGAACTGATACAAATTTTGAATAACACATTTTTTCCACCGAATTACCAAAGTGACCTCATGACCAAGTGGTTTAGATTGATGCAAGCCTACAATATGTCAGTTTCAGACTACACTTTCCAATTCAATAGACTAAGGGTTCTTCTTGGTGGGAAAGATTCATAAGAGGATTTGATTAATAAATTCACTCGTGGGTTGCAAGATAAGATTTTCAGGGAAATCAAATTCAATGATTTCCTTACTTTGGATGTGGTATTCAAACATGCCATTCTAGCAGAGGAGAAAGTTGGTGCCTCTCACAGATCTCGACCTTCATAAGAAAGCACTTCCAAAGGTGTGAATCAGCATCAACAAAAGGCGAAGAACTTTTTTCATTCTTCTTTCCCTAATTCTTCTTCTCCTCCCACTTCACCCAAATTCCATTCTTCTTCTTCTAATTCTAAAAATTCTTCTTCTTTAGCATTGTATTATGAATTTTATAAAAATAATGGTCATACAAAATCTAGATGTTATACATTTGAAAGAATGAAGAAGAAGAAGAAGTCCCTACTTGTACAACCTACAAATGAGGATCCACAAGATGGTCGCATTGTAACTATAGAGATAAAAGAAGAATATCCAACTTTAAAGGATAAACTCAACAAAGTTACCCTCATCTCAAATGTTTCTCCACAAGGGGGTTGTGACCATTTATTTGTTACTCGAGCCCACCCTACACAACTTTTATGTGGATTGTATTATAGATAACGGCTTATAGAAAAATCTCATTGCAAGGACCGTTATCGAGAATTTGAAGCTTCCCTTGAAGCCACATCCTCAACCCTATGCACTTGGGTGGAAGGATGTAGAGTCTACATCCAACATCACACACACTTGCACCTTGTATTTTGCTTTTGGTGATAATTTTATGGATAAGGTGAGGTGTGATGTCACTAATATGGATTGTTGTGGAATATTGCTTGGTAAGCCCTATCAATTTGATAGGAATGTGGTGTATCATGATAAAAATAACACATACACCTTGGAGTTGCATGATAAAACATATTTGATACAAAGAACTACACCCACATCAAATTTGATGCTAAGTTGTAGGTAAGCTCGTAAGCCATTAATTCAAGCACATGTATTGGCTCCTACTTGCATAAAACCCACACAGGATAAAGAACAAGCACCTCTAAAGATCCATGACAAAGAAGCTTCACTTCCAAGAATTGTACAATCACAAGAGCTCATGGTTAAGGAACCCATCACTCTTTCTCATGCGATAGATATCAATTATACCATTGACATCATTCAGAGTGCACCTATGAACAAACAACCACTTGCTCCACATAAGTTACCTTTATCCTTGCCCTCTTCCACCATTGAACATACGAAGAAGGATCAAGCTAAGGTAACTTCATTCATGTAGCATTGGCAAAGCCTTCAAGTCAAGATAACACATAAGTTGCAAAAGACTCAGTAGGAGCAACAGAGAGCGATGGACAAGCATCGCAGTCCTCATCCACTTTAGGTTGGAGATAAATTTTGGTGTTCCTTGGACAAATGATGTTTTCCAGATAAGCGATATCAAGACTCTACTTTGGATACTGAGCCTATCATCAGCTATCCAGCAATAGTGGTACCTGACCTTCATCTTTCACTCACTACAAATAGATTTTTCGACACTCTATAGGGTTCTTCCACTTCTTACCTTATCGCCTACCGTGGTCAGATTCCACACCATGCTCGCTAAACCTTTCACCATCAGATGGCTCATGACTTTCCATATTTGTTGAGAGCATTGGGGTCCAATGCTTCTATGGTTTGAAGAAAATTTGAGGATATTATTGTACCTTAGGCTTAATTATAAGCCTAAGATATTATTATTTCCTATTTTATTGCATTGTATTACATGAGGAATTGTATTACATGAGGCATAGTATGCCCATATTGGATATGTTTTGGTTAGTTTCTAGGATGCATGGTTATGATGTTAGTGATCTCCTTGTATTATAGCAATTTGTTATTTTGTTTGCATCCATGTTTGACAAGTGGTTATCCCTACATAGCATATTTTTACAAGTGGTTGGCCTTGCATGCCAAATTGTTACAATCTCTATAACCACATGATTCTTTTCATGTACTATATATTCAGTGTGAATAATGGACATCCTAGCTTCACATTTTTTATTTTCATATCACATACAAAGGTCATAAGGCTTCGTCAAATATGGAAGTCCACATACCATATCATGATGTGAAGTGACTTAAAATGGTCAAAGCTTAAATGTTAAAATTTCTTAGCCCATAATAAAGCAACTTTATCTGCTTTTGTTGTCAATGTCTGGTTGTTTCTCATTACAATCATAAGTTGAAACATCTTGCTTATGCCAAGAGCACAAGCAATGATTGTCAAACCTATGGATTTCTCTCAAATGAGACATAGCTTTTTTGCACCTACTTTAAAATATCCAACACATAAATTATGATCAAGTAATTAATTCATATAAAGTTTGTTCTTCATGAGGCCAAGCACATAAATAACTTGATTCATGCAACAAGTATTATCTCCAAGATGCAAGTAAACATCACCAATTCCAACAACAATGTATGTTGAGTAGTTACCAAGAATTACTTGCCCATGGTAATATGAATGATCAAAGCTCATAAATCATTTTTTTACCTTGTCATGTATCTAGTAGCTCTTAAATCAATGTATCACACTAGGTTTGATTTTTAAATAATAATGGTAGATTGAACTAAACAAAATAGTCTTATCCTTCTACATCAAAATAAGTCTCCTTAGCTACATTACCATTTTGGGATTGAGGTGCTTCCTCCTTTTCCAATGAGAACTCTTTTTCTTGCCTTTTGATGAATTCTTTGATTGATTCTTGGATTATGCTTGTAATAATGTGTCATACTAACACTTTTGAAGGGCTTGTCTTGATGAATCCTTTGATTGATTCTTGTATGAACCTTGTGAGAATGTGTTGTACCAACAACTTTAAAGAAAATGTCCTAATTATTCATATATAAAACATGTGGCGTTTCTTTATTCTTATTGTTATTGTTATTTTTGCCCTTTGCCTTTTTACGAGTTTTGGTGCTTGTTGAAGGTCCACCACCTTTCTTTGATTGCATTGACTTATTATATTTTTGATGCATGAACAAAGCACATTCATCTTCAATTAATGCCTCAAACTATGAGAAAATAGCAAGGTCTTGTCAGACAAAAAAAATTATGTGCAAGGGTTTGAGTTCTTTTCCCTCCAACTTGAATTTTATGGAAATATTCTTGGAATATTTCAACATTCCAAAGTAATAAAAATGCAAAATCATTGTCCTATCACCTACATTTAATAACAATAAAAATTAAAATTAAAAAAAATTAAGGCTTTGAAGATCCTTCCTATGAAGCATGTGGGGTTAATTATTTATTTAAATGTGTTGGAATCTCATTTTCATTTTTGGACAACTTGTTTTTTGCATGCAATAAATTATGCATAAACATTTCCTCTTAGTAAAATCTTAGTAGCATGGTTTCTTTATTAATATTGTTCTTAATGTGTGGCATAAGCCTTTAGTCAACAACACTTTACATGAAATTTATTTTTAGATGACCCATACATTAATTAGGTGACAACTTCATCATAGATGGCCCTCATACATCTTTAGATGACCTTGTTGTTAGATTGCTAGGTCAACAAATGATAAGGTCAAAGTTCACTTCAAACAACCATTTTTAGACCACAATATTAAAATTCACCTAGGAAAACCCTTCATTAAATGATACAAATGTCTTCAAATGACCTGTATCTTCAAAGGGCAATATATTAAGAGTACAACTCTTCTCCAAATGACAGTTACAGATAGTAGCTCTAGATGATAACTCTAGATAGTAGCTCTGTTCCAGAAAACTCTAGATGGTAGCTATCATGAACTCCCATAGATGTCTCTTGCTCCTCAAAAATTGATCAACCTACTTTGATACCAAATGTTAGAAATGCAAAATAAATTCATGTGCTACAATCGATCAACCTTTGCATTAATATTATAAAAACATATACATATGTGATCAAGAAGGTAGGAGGTCAAGAGTTAAAACTACTTTCCAACTTCATGTAACCTTCATAACCATAAGGTGAATATGTCAGCATGAATAACAAAATAAATATTATCAATTGATATATTTTAAACACATTATGTGTCTCACATACATAAGATTAAAACAAACACTATCTATATCCATATTATATTATGATGGCATAACCACTAATCTGCATCTTAAAAATTAATGAATTTAACTAAGTTTAAAAGTTGATATATTTAATTAATTGAGTTTCTATCATTTGGAAGATTTATCCAAAAGATTTAAACCTGAATTTTTATAATGAAACTCTTAACTTTAACCCCATAAATATTTATTTATACTTTATATATAAATAATACCTTATACTAATATTTTTTAAATTATGAAATATTAATTTTTTTTTAAGTTATGAAATGAAAAAATTTTAATTACGACCATGAGACCAAAACAGTCTATGGGGCCAAGACCTTTAATACAAGAAGGGGGTATCGTGTACAACCGTACTCCCTTTTGGATTCAAACCTTGGACCTCCTAGTTTGAGTTCTAAAGTTTAACAACATCTAAGAAAAAAATGTTCAACAAAGTTAAAAAGCTCAACACCCTCTTATCATATTTTAAAGTGTGTTTCTTTTGTTGTTGATTATGATGAGAAGTTTCCTTTTTTTTAGGTCTTCAAAAAGTTTTGACAACGAGTTTAGTGTCCTCATATGCAATCCTGATGTCTTTGTAGGCTTCATATTCTATAACAAAATGTTTTTTGGTCTCCACTACTCTTGTTATGTAAAAGACACGTTCATTCTTACCATGCCTCTTATGGAGTTGTCCATCTCCCAGTATCACATTTGAGATGGTGTGAACTAGATCTTAGTTGGGATATAAAAAATATTTTCTTCCATTTGAGCTTTGCATCTATGTACTTCTTTTGGTTGTATTCATAGTTTGAGTTGAACTTGTTAATGTATAACTATTTCCTTCCTTTTTTTTTTTAATTGGTTATACGAGATTGAAACGAGCCCCACCTATATTACATTATCATCACATAGTGGTATTACAAAAAAGCTTGGATATTTTCCATGTATTGCTCAACAAGATTTGAACCTTGGTCTCCTCGAATTTTGAGGAATCTAACCAGTTGAGCTAATGTCATTTGATAAAAAAGTTTACACAGGTTTTTATGAGGGGTCCTAGTCCTCTCATATCGAGTGGGGTTTGAACTTGGGTCTCATAAATGAAAACCCAAAAACTTTACACTACAATATTCTTGCAACTTTTTCATCCTAAATTTTTAGTTCACATGATAACTTTAATTTTGTTCCTTACATATTGTGTTATTTATGTGTTAGAGTTTAGGACCTCATGAAATTTAATGCTCCATTTTTCCATTCATCATCCATATGTCTTTTCTTTTATTTAGTGTTTCTTTAATTACCTATTTTAGTAACTTAATAGCTTCCATTCTTTCTTTTTTTTTTAGGTACCCCAATAGCCTTATCATAGTTTCTACTTTTAGTAGAAACATCGTTGTTTTAGCAAGTAAAATCTCATATGAGACCGATGCTTTAATTATAAAATTATTGTTACTTTTAAATTATTTCTATTTGTCTCCATTTAAAATTTGATGTATTACTAGCTCACATCTCACACCCATATAATACCATTAGAGTACCTAATAACCCCAAAATGACCCTAATGGTTTTTCAATCCCATAGTTTTGTTTTTCTACCCTTATTTAGTAATGAGTAGAGTACCCTTCATCCTCGTGGTATTTATTTAGTCTTGCATATTCTCCAATTAAATTTACTTCAAAAATTTAACCAAAATATTTGTATTCAATTACTACCTCTAAAAATTTTCTTTCACATAAAATATATAACTGCTTTTCATATTTTTGAATAGAGAAGAGCATAATTTTATTTTGCTAATTTGTACTTAGCCATTTTTCATATATGGCTTTTCATGTAATATTTTTGTAAAGGACGATAACTCGTTGCCAGTTGAAGGACGATACCTTGCCACGTGGACACAACCGCACGATTGGAGGAAAGGTGGACCCATACATTGTTGTCTGCAACGACTGTTTACATCCATTATGAATTAGTTTAGAATGAACTGACTGATGACGTGGCACATTCTCTCACACAAAGCACACCTGTGACGTGCCACAACTTCGGTTCTTGAGCCGTCCTAAGTGCTGCTCATTTCACCCGTATATAATCTGCCATTTTCATATCTGAGCTAGCTTTAATAGATAAAGCAAAAAGTCTATTAGAAGTTTCATCTCAAAGGTGACCTTTTTCTTTAGTCGGGTTTTGGTAAAATTTAAAAAAAAAAAGTTTCATCTTTATTTAGAAAAAGCCAAATGTCTCTTTTAAATTGCAAAGCCCATATAGTTTACCATTAAAAAAGGAACTCGTATCTTTGTTTGTTAACTTTTCTTGGTCAACCGTAGAATTAATTATGGCTTAAAGACTTAACTTTTCTTGATCAACCTTAGAATTCATTAGATTAGGTAAATGGTTGCTAATCAAGCTTCGAAATCATTATTTTAGTTGTTTCGATTTAAAAGTCTATCTCCATTCTCAATTCTGAAGGTTTTTAAGATCCTGAGGTCCTCAATAGTTGGATTTTAGATATGGAAACTTGGTTTGCTTATAGACAATGAAAATTTTCTTTTTGTCAAGCTCAAACTGTCTAGCATGGTGAAGGTTCTCATCACCGAACACCAAGAAACACAAAAATCCCATCACCACTTGGAATCAATTGGTTGACGTCCTGAAGGCTACCTTTTATTCGTCCAACTATGATGAAGATTTACTTAATCGATGGCTTCACCTCAAACAAGGAGTCCTTAGTTTTGTGTAGGATTATATATTTTAGTTCAATCGGTTATGAATCTTACTCCATGTGACTGATCCTGCCATCTCTTTTGTAGCAAAATTCAAAAGTAGATTTTTACATATATCAAGAGTTAAAATACACTTCCTTTAACAGTCTTGATGTAGTGTTCAGCCAAGCACAACTCATGAAGGAGAAGTTGACAGATCAAGCGAAGGGGACACGATATTTTTTAGAAAACTCCAAGCCACCACCACAAAAGTAGGAGTCGAAGAAATATTCTTCTTCTTTCCCTTCTTCTCCTACTCCTGCTCCTACTTAATTCTATGCTTCTCATGAGCATAATCATAATTCTTCTTCTTCTAAGCTCATTCTTCTTCTTCTAAGTCAAAGTTCCAAAAATATTATATTAATTATCAAAGAAAAGGCTATGACAGATCTAAATGTTATTCTTTGTAGAAGAAAAAAAAGAAACAATTGCTTGTACAAACCGATGAGGGTACGCGTGAAGACTCCATCGAGACTATCAGAGAGGCTCAAGTATATGAGGAGCTCAAATGGAAGCTCAATAATGTAACTTTGATGCATCATCAACCCATAGCCATAGTTGGAGCCCATGAAAACCTCTTTATCATGTGTGCTCATCTGAATCATAATATTGTATCATCAACAATGGCTCGTAGAAAAACCTCGTTGTGAAGTCCATCATCGATAAGATTAAACTTCCTACCAAATCACATCCTCATCCTTACTCATATGGAAATATGGTAAGAACTCTCCGATCACTCACACATGCACTACCTTTTTCCTTTGGTCCTAAGTACACAGATACGGTCACATGTGATGTGACTGAGATGGATTGTTGTGGATTGTTGCTTGGAAAGGCTTATCAATATGATAGACGAACTTGCTATGATGCATATCACAATACATACACACTACAAAAATACAATAAGCAATACATTGTCATAAGCACCGAGCACACTTCCAATATGAATACTCTAGCTATCATCTTCATTCAACCACAACATGAGCACTCCATAACAATAAACCCTCAAAGCACTCAACCCACAACATAGGACAAACCCTTGCAAAGATACTCACATGTTTTTTGAAAGCCCAAAATAGTCACATATTTTTTGAAATCCCACATCATTACCTCTTGAAAGAGCCATAAATCATAATGTTTCAGCAACACCGTTACCTACTACTTTTCACTCCCACTTTGATGGTCAAACAAAAATCAATAACCATGCTTTATCACTTCCATTACCTAATTTTGATCATGTGCAAAAAGAACATGACAAAGCTCAATCCTTCGCTCAAAATTTGTGGACTCAACAACAACAAAACCAAACCATGAACATATATTGCTTGCAGTAAAAGTCTAAGAATACCTTTCAACGAGAATACCTTCAACAAGAGTTGTACTACGAGTTCACATTAGAGACAGCTCCAGCCTTCACTCATCCAACAGATGTTGTACCTAATGTTGATTATGTGTATGATATTCAGACTCACCAAGCTCGTTAGGGTTCATCCATTTTCTATCTTGTAGTCTGACAAGGCAAAATTCCACATCAAGCATGTTGGCTCTCTCACCATAATATGGTTTGAGACTTTCCACATATTCTATCAGCATTGGGCCCAATGCTCCTACGGTGGGAAGGAATGATAAGGATCTAACTTAATATCTTAATATAATTGTAATTTTTAACTTTTTTAATTTTGTACTTTTACAAAGCCATTTCTCATATATGGTTTTTCATGTAATATTTTTGTAATATTAAAATATTATATGTAGGCCACATTTATAACATGGTATTTATGTAATTCCACCTTTATAACATGGTATTTATGTAATATTGGCCACCTTTTTACCTTAGTGGCCTTTTATTTCCACCTCACAAGCCACATGGAGGATAAACAATTAATTGAATGTATACGAAGGAGATCAAGCTTCCACATCAATGGCTTGGTGTCCTCCGTTTGCATCATATAATTGGCTATTTATAGTCAATGGTAGTTTTTGGTTAATTTGTGGCTTGTCTTACTAAGTCCATATCATTAGTTGCATCTCAATTTCTTTACAAAAATTCTCTAAAACTTTTAGATGTTCTTTTAAACTCTTAAGATGTTCTTTTTTACTCTTAAGTGTCTTGCCAATCAATATGAGGTCATCAACATAGAGAAAAATATTTACTATATAATTATATAGTTGTATTCCCTCTCCTCTTATCCCTTCTATCCATTCCTCCAATTTATCAATGTAAAGGTCAAATAAAGTAGGTGACAACAAACAACCCTATTTCGCCCTTATATTGCTCCCAAAACACTTTGATAGTCTTTCAAAAAAAATGTTTTTGTCACTACCTACTCATCAAATTTATATGTAGTTGTTGTAGTTGGTTGATATGCCAATTTTTTCTATTTACCTTTAAGTATTGTGTCAAAAGCCTTTTTAAAGTTCACAAAACAATAATGAACTTCTTTCTCATTTGATATCCTCTCTATTAGGCACTTTAATGTGATGCAATAATCTATTTTTGGTCTAGTGTAACAACCCTCCTTGGCAGAACTTGATCTTGATATTGAAATACGTATTGATGTATGAGGATATCTAATGCAAATTCTTATTTTTATATTATCATGAGTTGTTATTTGCATTTTATGCTTAAAATATATAGAAATTATGGTACTACTGATGAAATTTATGGATGTAG
This sequence comes from Wollemia nobilis, assembly GCA_028583015.1. Lineage (NCBI taxonomy): Eukaryota > Viridiplantae > Streptophyta > Pinopsida > Araucariales > Araucariaceae > Wollemia > Wollemia nobilis. The sequence goes on along the minus strand of JAQPPZ010001671.1, from coordinate 816,968 downwards.
GACTAGATACTCTCACTAGTGGATTGATATGGGACAACCACCTGAGTTGAGAGAAAATATGGGAAATGATGGTTAACAACTTGTTCATCGATGGTTCAAGGGTAAAAGAATACCCTTCATTTAGATGCATTGCATATATGTTTGTGTTTGAATACATTGTTGGGCTATGAGATTGCTTGGGCAAAGGAGTCATCCTTAGTAGAGTGGGAATAATGTCTTAGTTATCTTAAAAAACCACCTACTAAAGGATAAAGCAACAAGGTGTATTATTGCTTGGAAGGTCCTTGTTTTGCTTGAGTTTTGGAATAAGCATAGATTTAATTGATTGATCCAATTAAGTATTAATATGGTTAATGTTATTCATACTTATGCTGTTAATATCAACATTAATAACTAATATTAACATTTGATATTAATCAAAAAATAATTAATCTAATTGACTTATGGTTAAAGGTGAAAAGTATTGTGGATAAATTTAGATTAATTACTTATATTTTCTCTTGTCTAGCAAAGATTCAAAATGAATAAAAGAAGTAATAATCTTTATCTCTTAAATTATTTTTGAAAGATGCAATGTAGAAAAATTTATACGAAAATATTAAAGGTTGCTTCGATTAAGTTATAGCAATACCTTAATTATTTTAGATAATTTGCTTACTAAAATAATTAATTATTACCTTAGGTAAAGTGGTAATAAATTATTGAACCTTTGAACTTTAGCAAAATGAGGTGGCAAGTAGTAAACCCTAGGTGCAGTCAAGTGTTGAAGGAAGAGGGTTGTTCGTAGATCGTATCTTAAGTCAATGAAAAAGCCTCTTCGGTTAGAAGAAATATCTCTCAGAGATCTTTGGGTTCACGGGTGGATGAACCTTTGCCCTCTATCAGGATTTCAAAGGATGAATTTGGGTTGGATCTGATTGATCATGAAGCCCGAACAATTATCTGCAAACTCAAGGGAAAAAGACCAAGCCTTGAGAAGCTCAAAGGATACATTAAATATTGGTGGACTAGTACAAAATTCCAAGTAACTCTCTTATCCAAAAAATTATTTTATGTTTCCTTTTCTAATTTAGCGGATAGAGACAAGGTAATGGATTATAAATATAATTGGTCTTTGGACAAAGGGGTGTCTATATAAGACCTTGGGCTCTTTGTTTCAACCCCTTTACAAAAAAATTTAATGGCTTCCCAGTCTGGGTGAATTTTTATGCTCTCCTTGTGGAGTTTTGGGGAGAGAAGATATTCACCAAAATCGGTAATGCCATTGGTGTATTTCAGTATATGGATGCCCAAATAAAAAATTGTCTAGTAAAATTAATATGAGTAAAGCAAGATTGACTATTTGGATGGATGTTTTAGTTCCTGGGCCTCAATCCATTACTATCTCCTTGAGCAAAGGGGAATGGATTCAAAATATTGAATATAAAAACTTCTCTCTAAGATGTTATGGTTGTCAGCAATATGGCCACCTGAAGAAGAGATGCATGAAAATTTGATCATGCTTTGATTCCTCCTTAGTGGAGAAGGCCCTGCATGTGAATGATTTGAAACCTTCAAATGTCCTAGTTCAAAAGAAAGAAGCTCATCCTCCGAATGCATCAATTATCCAATAGGAATCATGCAAACAACAAAAAACTCAACCCCAAAAGGAGACTTTGAATAAGATCATTGATAAAATCCAAATGGTTAATAAAGACCATCCAGATAGTTCCATGAAAAAAATTAGCATCTCAGATGGTATTCTTAAAGCTAATTATGAAACAATCGATGATGGTCAATTGTTTGGAAATGAAGTTCCTATAAAACATGTTATAACTAGATATTACCTTAGGAGCTTGAAGTGCAAAAACACATTCTCATATCTTGACACTCTATAGGAGGAAGAACCTCTACTACAAAAGAAAAATAATCGAACTAATTTCCTCTTTGATGGATGACTGTTATGTTTATTTTCCTTCTATTTATTGGAGTTATATGTCATGTAAGGGTTGTTCTTGTTGTTAGTTCCTTCCAAAAAAGAGTTGATTATGAAAACTTAGTAGTTTGAGGAAGATGGAGAATATCTTTGATAGAAAAGTAAAGATAGGTATGCTTTAATTAACTTGTTAGAAATGTAATGAGAGCAATGTATTGTTTTGTTTTTGTAATGGCAGTGGCCCCCAATAGAAGCCACGCATAGCTTATTTAAAAATAAAAGAGGTGGCAAGTTATGGATCGTGGTGTTGGAAGCATTGTGAACAGCCCCGTAATGTAGAACAATATATGTTATATTTGGGCATGCAAAGAAGAGGATTCTAACATTCATTGAGCATCATATTTTTGGAAGGATAAAGGGAAGGTGTTGAGAGTTTTTGGGAGTTGCATTATGTGAGGGAAGGATTTTGTGCAAGATGTTTGTAGAGCAGTGAACCAAGTTAGTTTGGAGGAGCCTAAGAGGAGCAATTGGACCATTTTAGAGGTACAAGATCCAATTATTCGTGAGAAGATTATTTGCTTAATGCTTTGTACATAATACCTTTTGGATGCATTTGCCTAATATATATGGGTGTTGATAGCTTGTTCTCTATTCATCCTTGTTTGGAAGCCTATGTTGGGGTGTCCTCCTGTTGTCTCCTTTACATGGTTGTTGTCCAAATTTGGTGAAATCTGACCTGTCTTGCTCTTAGAACGTATCCGGGTGCTATGTGTTGGTTTCTTAGGCCTTGTGTGCCTTTGTCTAGTTTGATTGCATTATTTTTTTAAAAAGCGTTGGCTACCTATTGTTTTAGATTAGAATGAACCAAGTTCAGGCGTCTATGTCTATCTAATTATTGTGCAACTTTCTTGATTGCTTGGGTTTCCCTTAAACACCTTGGGATTTGTATCCTTGCATTCACTTTTGGGCCTATGTTGTGTGGAGTGTCTGGATAGTAGCGCCTTTGTTGTATTCCTTGCTAATGTGTTCGGTCGTGTTTCTATATCTTATTGTTTGTTCATCAACCTTGTTAACCTTGGTATTTTTCCTTTTGGTAGATTTAATCCAATACGATTTAAGCTCTTTTTTGTTGCAATAATGGATCTTGTATGTATTCAATATCTTAATCTCCAGTAAAGGATAGTAATGCTTTTATGTCAAAAGTTAGATTATTATTAGTTATTTAAATCCTTTGTAAAGAAGAAGAGTTTGTTTTATCGTTTTGTTGATTTGAAAGGAAATAATGGGTTAAATATGTTAAAGAGGATCTTCTAAATATTTTGGATATGTTTAGTAAAGATATTTTAATAAGGGATGAGCTTGATTGGTTAAATATTATGTGTTTAACTGGTATGTTTAGAGATAATATTATTTATTTGTTCTTGTAATGAAAGTTAGAGATCATTTTTATTTCTATTAGTTAAATAATGAAGATGTGGTTATCACTTTATAAAATAAAGAAGGAGCCTTGATTCTTTGAGAAGATTTTAATGATTTCCTAACACTTGAGTAGCTAGGGAAATCATTAGAGGAGAGAAGTATGGGATTCTCTCCTTGGATTTTTTTTTGTAATTGCATGGTTGCTTGCCTTTATGCATTGAGCATTGTAGTTGCATTGCATTAAGAGTTGTCCTCACTACACCAAAAAGGGTCTTTAAAGGCAGTTTTTAATAACCCTTAAAGACCTTTAAGGGTGGTTATTCAGTCATTGTCTATGAGGCATCGTAAAAAGTCAGCATCATACGATGAGGATTACAAACCGTCATCTCAGGATCTATTAAGGTGGTTAAAAATGCCTCAAAAATTGCCTTAATAGACCCTATTAAGATAGTTTAAAACCACCCTCTTAGGGCTAAGACCTCTTAAGGCTAATAGGGTGTTTTTACTCCTAACCCTAAACCAAGAACAAGAACCATGAAATTATTTACCTAAAATATCAATACACTTCCATTCATGCTAAATGCAGACCACCATGGAATCATACTACATAATCATGATATTCAGACCAACCATGATAAATAACAACTACCTAAGATATCAATACACTCCCATTCATGATAAATGCAGACCACCATGGAATCATACTACAAAATCATAATATTCAGACCAACCATGACAAATAACAAAATCTACCTTTGTGTAAGCCTGTCTAATTTTTTAATGATATCGATATACACCATCTATAGATAGAATAGCATATTGCATACACTCTAAGAATTTATCTATACATCAAACATCTTCCAATATCAATACTAAAAAGTAGCCTACAACCCCATTTAATGTCCCATGGAGCAATTTTTCAAAGAATAAAAAATTATATGCATTTGTCAATCCAATCAAAACAAGAATGTATGGTGTCTACGAAAATCATTTAAACTGAACACTCATCAATAATTTAATCATCTATGGTGTATAAGTTTTTCACAATCATCTAACATGATACGCATGACAATTCCAATTAGACTAGTAACACAAAATCTACATAAATAATTTAAAGAGCACTTATCCAAAATGTAATCATCTCAAATATATAAGTTGCTCCCACATTCATCCTATGAGGTATACAATCCATCCTTCCATGCATAGAAGCCTACTTTTTAGCTTCTACTCAAATAGGCAGTAGAACCAAGCCATTAGATTGAAAACAATCAACAAAAATAGCTCCATACACTCACAAAACTGATAAAACAAATTTCTTTAGGCATACTCCCAAGTATTAAAATTAAATAGCAATTACAACAAGCTTATGCAATATGCAAAAAAATATAAATAAGTTTTAATCCAGATCCCTTGTATATTGGCAATTATACATATGGTAGAAGGTACAAATACACATATGTGCAACGGTTTGATGATTCTGGTTATATTATGTACAAAACATAATATATAGTGTGGACAAACTAAACTCAAAAAATAGATGAGCACTTTAGAATTTTGATTATTACATATTATCTATATTTGTCTAGGTGTCGTCGAATTAACATACATAACAATATTTATTTAACTTATTTTTGTTTGACAAGATCTATCAAGAGAACAACACTACAAAGCACCCATGTGGCCTTTAGTGCCACTCCACAAACTCTCGATCCTTATTTAAGAGTCCTTTGTATGCCCCTCCAAAAAATTGGTTAAGGAGTTATGTTATTATATCCATGTATTCAATTACTTTTGCTTTCACTATCTCAAAAGCTTGAACAAATGGATTCTTGCCAAGAGAAGGCTTGCATGTGTCCTTATTTTTCTTTGGTAACTCTGATTCATCTGCCAATGCATAATCATTCCTATAGGTCAAGATCTATGTGAAAAAATTGTGTACTTAAAAAAATTAATTGTGCCACATGTGAAGAGTACATATATGCAACATAATACACAAAATCAAGATGATAACAACCTTTCAAGATTTGTTGTTTGAACTCTATAACCTCTTCATTTTTAGCACAACCTCCCAAGCAACTTTATCTGAGGTAAGTGAGATGATCATCCCCTGCATTAGAAGACCCCAAAGAAAAATACATCAATTACTCAAATATAAAATACCTTAGAATGATCAAATGACTTGAGCTCAACTGGTTAAATTCCTTGACTTTCACAGAGGAATTTAACCAATCCCATATAATAATTAAAATACACCTTACAATGCATTCTCCAAAAAAATCCATCAAGAACCAGGATACATTACAAGGCAAAAAGATTTGTTATCTGGCAACTACCAGGATACTATCAACTGGAAATTTGGGTGTAATGCATATTCAAAGTTATTCCTAATTGCACTTATTGTCTACTAGTCTACTAGTTTCAACAAATTATCTTAAACAACTCAAGAGGACATTTCTAGCAGGAAGGTGCAAATTGAGTTCAATTACTTCTACTTTCACTATATCAATAGCTTGAACAAATGGATGCTTGCCAGGAGAAGGCTTACATGTGTCCTTATTTATCTCTAGTAACTATGATTCATCTACTGATGCATAATCATTCCTATAGGTCAAGATCTATGTGAAAAACTCATGTACTTAAAAAAATTAAACTGTGTTGCATGTGAAGAATAGATATATGCAGCATAATACACAAAATCAAGATGATAACAACCTTTCAGGAGTTGTTGTCTGAACTCTATAACCTTCTCATTTTTTAGCATAGCCTCCCAAACAGCTTCATCTGAGGCAAGAGAGTTGACCATCCCCTGCATTAGAAAACCCCAAATAAAAATACATCAATCACTCAAATATAAAATACCTTATAATGATAAAATGACATGAGATCAACTAGTTAAATTCCTCGACTTTCATAGAGGAATTTAACCAATCCCATATAAGCATTCTCCACAAAAAAATCCATCAAGAACCAAGATACATTACAAGGCAAAAAGATTTGTTATCTGGCAACAACCATGATACTATCAACTAGAAATTTAAGTGTAATGCATATTCAGAGTTATTCCTAACTGCACTTATTGTCTACTAGTCTACTAGTTTCAACAAATTATTTTAAAAAACTCAAGAATAATATCTGGATAGCCTCCAAGAAGTTGAAGTAATCTACTTAGTGAGATAGGCAGGAAGGTGCAAATTGAGTAAAAATCAAAAGAAACCAATGTAATGTAAAGACAATTGCACTTATACAGAAATATTACCAGTTGGTACTTCATCATTCTACATGGAAACATCAGTCTACAACATTCAAGAGAATATTCAGAAATTAACTTGGTATTCAATGTTATTCCTAACAACATTTATTGTCTATTTATCTACTAGTTTCAACGTATTATTTCAAATTAAAAAATAAAGAATATATTTTTGAATAGCCTCCAAACAGTTGAAGCAAACAACTTAGTATGATGGGTAGGATGGTGTAAATTGAGTGAATATAAAAAAGAAACTAATGTAGTATAACAAAAAATTGTACTTATACAAAAATATTAGCAAGAGGTACCTGAGTGGTTATACATGGAAATTGAAACTCCAATCAACTCAATGCTTATAGGCAAAGGAATATAACTTATATAAGAGAATACCAAATGCTAGTAGTGCAAAAATCACCCTCTTAGACATCTCATCAATTGATGGACAAACAAAACAAGAACCAGTCATATGTTGCAAGTAAGCAATCACTATGGGAAAAGAAATTATCCTTTGTAGTATTTGTTTACAAGGATAGTGTTTGTTTTCCAACAAAATGGAATCATTTTGAAGCAGTGTATGGCTTTGAACTCCTCATGCCTATCACTTAAAAGTTTTAAACCCCATAATTTTAACAAAAAACTAAATGTGTCACAAAAAATGCTCAAAAAACACAAAGTAATGAATGCAAGAAAAATATGGGAAGGGCACAAGCCAAAGCAAATTTATGTAAATGATAGCATCAAACCTCAACATTTCAAAGTAGGAGATAATGTCTAAGCTTTAAATACAAAGCAATAATATAATATAAAGATATTCCTCCTCAAATAGTTTCGACCTTGAAGCATTATTAAAAGTCTTTAAAATAGGGATTAATGTGTTTTTTGGTGATCTAAATCCTTCCATTTTTTTGGAAAAAATAAAAATAAAATAAAAACTATTCACCAAGGATGATTCTTCTTTGAGACACATAAAGATACATGATGATATGAATGTTGCAAACACTAAAAATATCAACTCTTTGAATCAAGACTAACGGATCCTAGAACAACCTTGAAAGATATCATATTTGAATGCAAATTTCTTGAGAAATTGCATCACTCTTTAAGCCATGTATATCTTTGAGAATTTCAAATATAAGTTTGTTCTCGATAAGAATCAAGACGGTTACTTTTTAGGATGATATGGGTATATAAATTGATTGTTTTGAAGAAATATTTCCATATTTAGGATGATGAAATAGAAATATTTCCATATTTCCATATTTAGGATGATGAAATAGAAATGAAATGAAATGAAATGAATCAAGACAATTTAAGCCTCTATTTTCCTTACACTACAACAATATTTGAATGAGTAGAAGGTTGCATATATGCACCTGAGGTTTGAAGAATGACACTTCTATAATGGGAGAATCTTTGCAAGTACCAACAACAACAAGGCCTTAAACTATCTGAGATTGGACAAACTCAAACTAGTTACAAGGAATTTATCTGTCTAGATAGTGTAAGGACCAGATGACAACTTTGGTAGTTTCTATGCAAAAGGCAGGATGGATGCTGAAGAATGGATACAACTCAATTAATTTTCTATTTGTTAGAAGATCAAGGATGCCTACAAGCAACTTATTTTGAAGCACACATAGGGTTGTGTACCTCAACCCAAAAGGAGCTTGCTTGATTAGCCTTTAATAATCTTGAAAAAGCTTTCTTAAAGTAAGGATAATGATGATAAAATATTTCAAAAGGTTGTAGCATTTGTGTAACCAATCAACTAGCAAAGGTCACTGATTCAAACATAGTTATATTAATGTTCACAATCTCAGAAGTGGATGGTTGATAATATAGATGTCTCAAGAAAGGACAAACATTTCCAAATAATAAAGACAAATATATAAACTAAATCATTGAACATGGTTTAAGCTTAGGAAGCCATGCACCAAAAATTTATCAAAATGTTTTAAAGGGTCTTTATACATATGCAACAATGTGACTAGTAAAGCTCACTATTTTAAAAATTAGAAATAAAACATACCAATCTTACCAACAAATGAAGTAGGTCAATAGAAGTCAAATGTACATCCAGATATGGAGCAGCAAGGAGGAGGAGCGAGAGGTCTAGGGGCATCAAACCCTAGGTGTGGGACTTCAGAGGGCAGATCAGCAGTCGCGGCAGGTGGGGGCTCCGGCGAGATAGCGAGCCCCCGGGCGGAGGATGTGGACAAGGAAGTTCTTTTGGAACCGGTCCAAGGGCGTTGGGCGGATGCGGTTGAAGATTTCTACGAGGGGGACCCGGGACTCTATGCGTCGGGATCAAAGGAAGAACCAAGAAGGAGACAAAGAGAAACACAGCAGCTGGAGACCTTCATATCTTAATGCTCTTCGCGGTAAGCAAAAATTATCCGACTCTTGTTTTAATCTAAAATCTGTCAATGGTAGGTTGCACATCCCGGATTCCTTAGCTCGGCATGTGGCTATGGAGGGCGAGAACATCTTTGGTGGCTAAATTTATGGGGGTGAGGCCGGACATGGAAGTCATAAGGAGATGGGTCATCTAGAAATGGCGACCAAGGGCCGGTATGATGATTAAGGCTTTACCCAAGAGTTTTCTTTTGGTAACATTTCAATGTGAGCGAGGACATGGAAAGGACTCTCCAAGGAGGTCCTTGGTTTTTTGGGAAAAGGGGCTTGTATCCGAAGCGTTGGTCCCCCGATTTCCAACCCCAGGACTCGGAGTCTTTGGATTTGGCTCCTATTTGGGTTAAGATGCCGGGATTACCTCCGCTTTTCGGAGCAGACAAATATTGGGTGGGATAGCTACGAGAGATTGGAGAACTAATAGCTATTGATCCTGCAACCTTGAGCAAAACAAGACTCCTGTCTGCTCGCATGTGTGTGTTGGCGGACCCGAGTAAAGAGCTCCCTAAATCCATTATTTTGTCGTCTATGTTTGGCCTTCATACTCAGGTATTTGAATATGAAAATATGTCTTTTAAGTGTAGTGTTTGTGGGAAGGTAGGGCACCGGGGTATCCACTTGCATTTCCAAGAACCAGCCCCCACTCCAAAATGTCGATCCTCAAACCCGGAATAATATCCCTCCCCCATGAGATCTCCATTCCTACCCAATCTGGGCCTCAAGGACGTGGAGCTCAAAATCCGAATATCAGAGACACTGTTCGCCCTATTGTAAGCAAGAGGCAACGTTTTAACCCTCCTCCCAAAAATTCCTATGCCCCAAAACCCTCTCACGGGGAGGCTGGTCCCTTTGATGGGAACCCTCAAGCTCAACTTTGCTCCTAAGATGATACGACAAGCCTCGAGCCAAATAACAAAGGAAAGAACCCCATAGATCAACGCCACAGGGAAAGTAAGTTTGATTGGGTGATACGGGAGGCCTATGGAGGCTCGGTGGAAGTGGTCCCATGTCTTTGCGAGAGGAATTTATGGGAAGAAATTCCAAGGAGATCAACATCCCAGTGGAGAACGGTTTTGATGCATTAAATCATTTGAAGGGAGATCGGATGGACGGCCAAGAAGTGGAATGCGAGGTAGAGGAGACTCAAGAGAAGGATTTAGAGGAGAAAAATCGAGAGGAAGGAGCGAGGAAACTAATAATACGAGGCAAGGATACTCGGGAGGAAGAGGTGAACCACCAAGATCGGTGTAACCCCAAAGCGAGGGAAAAAAGAATCTACTAATCAAGAAGCTAAGAGCACGGAATCATCTCCATTGTCAAAAAGACCGGTTAACCTGGAAAGCAGATTGTTACCCCAAATACCAAGGCCGACCTACCCAAGATGGTTACTAGAAGCCAAGTGAATCCTAAGGAACTTCAACCTAGAGCGGATGTATGGGGATATGGTTCGGTAGGAAGAGGGAAACCTAGCAATCTTGCCTTAAGGCGAGAAAGAAACGAGGCGAGGAGTGGGCGATGGCACTCAAGCGGTATTGCTCTTTGGGGCGAAGGCTCGAGGATCCAAAGCCCATAAATGAAGATTCTTTCATGGAATATTCGTGGGAGTAATCTGCCAAAAATAAGAGCTTTGTATGCTCTTAGACAAGAACACAAACCGGATATGATTTTCTTGCAAGAAACTAAAATGGAGGAGAGTAGAGTTATTCCTTTTAAGAATAGGACTTGGCGAGAAGGCGAAGTAGTAGGCCAAGAGGCCACTTTGGAGCAGCCGAGGAGGGTTCTTGGTTATGTGGAACAAAAATGTGATTGATAGTAGAGTGATTCCGATGTCTAGTTGGTTTATTTGTCTCTTATGTGTGGATAAAACCACGCGGGAAGAGTGGATCTTAACGAATGTATATGCTCCGGTTAGACGAGGGATGAGAAGGGTTCTTTGGAGTCGGCTAGGCTGAATTGAGGGAGACGGTCCCCAACTACCCTTGGATTGTGGCGGGGGATTTCAATTGCTACCTTAATCCTGTAGATAAATTGGGGGGCTCTCAAAGAATAGCTGCTTGATATCTACGAGTTTAGAGATTTTGTTGAGCAACATGAGGTGATGGATGTGGACCTGCGTAGATTCTCCTATACATGGTCTAACAAAAGATTGAAGGAAAACCAAATTCGAGATAAGATTAGATAGGTTTCTTCTTTCTCAAGAATGCACGGAGAGGTTTGGGGACTCTTCATTAACGGCACTCCCAAGAATCGGGTCCGATCACAACCCAATTCTATGGGAAACAGGGGAGGACTCTAAGAAAAGATACATGAGACCCTTTCGATTCGAACTTATGTGGTTCCAACATCGGGATCTCAAGGATCCGGTTGCCCAATGGTGGGACAAAAAGTATAATGGTTCGAAACCGGCCCAAGTGGCATGTAAACTAAGGAATGTGAAGGCTAACATTAGAGAGTGGAACAAAACTTCCTTTGGCAATATTTTTGTTAAAAAGGCGAGAACTAAAAGACAAGATCAATGAACTACGGGAGAAGTTGAAGTCGGGAGCGACTTACGAGAGGATCGAGAAACCGGGAGAGGGAGGCATTGGCCGAATACCACACGATGCTAGGATTTGAAGAAACCTTTTGGAGGCGAGAAATCAGGTTGCGTTGGTTAAAGGAGGGTGACCGAAATACAAAGTTCTTCCATGTCTCTACTCTTCGCCACGGGAGTACTAACAAAATTAAGGAGATCAAGATGGCCGATGGGTCTAACACCAAAGATATGGAAGACATAAGGAGGGAAGCGGTTGAGTACTTTAAATCGTTGCTAGAAGATGTAAATCCGACTATTGAAGAAGAGGACTCTCTGTTGGCAGCCATTCCACCCTCGTAACTGATAATCTTAATGGATTCTTACTTAGTCCTTTCACAAAGGAGGAAATCAAGAAGGTCGTTTTTGACATGGATGGTAACAGCTCCCCAGGATCGGATGGCTTCCCTGCGGCTTTCTTCCGAAGTTTTGGGATATCCTAGGCAATGATGTAGTGGAAGCTATAATTGAGGCTCAAAAGGACATGGAAATCCCAGGAGTTAATGCTACTTTTTTAGTCCTCATCCCTAAACTAGTGGGAGCAATGGAATTTTCCGGTTTTCGCCCTATCAGTTTATGTAACACTCCGATGAAGATTCTCACAAAAACAATCGCCAATAGGTTGAAGGTTATCCTTCCTTTCATCATTGATATGAACCAAGGTGGCTTTGTGAAAGGGCGACAAATATTGGATGGTATCATCACAATTCATGAGGTTATTCATTCAATGGTGACTAGTAAGGAAGCGGGTATGTTACTAAAGCTTGATATGAATAAAGCCTACGACCGGGTCTCATGGCGGTTCCTCACCAAGATTTTGGGTAAGTTTGGTTTCTGTCCCCGGTGGATTAAGTTGATTTTTAGTTGTATCTCTACTACATTATTTTTGATCATGGTGAATGGTTCACCCTCCGGTTACTTTAAGAGTGAAAGGGGGTTGCGACAAGGAGATCCTTTGTCTCCATACTTGTTTATTATTTTAGCGGAAGCATTGGGTAGGAACATTTCAGCAGCGGTGGCGGATGGTCAATTGGAAGGTTTTAAACCGGCCTCAACGGCGGGGCAGTGTCTCACCAACAGTTTGTGGATGATACAATCATTGTGTCCAAAGCCTCGGTGCCTCAAGCTAGGAAGTTGAAGAGAATTCTAACCAAGTATGAGACAGAAGCAGGACAGTACATAAACTATAAGAAGAGTAGCATCTATTTCTTTAACACGCCTGGTGGGAGGGAGGAAAGAATAGCTAACCTCTTCGGTTGTGGAAAGGAGCTTCTACCAGCAACTTATCTAGGCATGCCTATGTTCGAAGGAAGAATGAAGGCTACTTTGTGGAACTCAGTCATTGACAGGATCTCCAAAAAGTTAGCGAGGGTGGAAGGGCGGCCTTCTCGGCTCACGCAGGAAAAGCCTTATTAGTTCAAACTACTTTACGAGCATTCCAATTTCTTGCATGTCTCTATTTAGAATGCTACAAAGGTCTGAGCTACATTGGAGCTAATTCAACGCAACTTCTTGTGGTCAGGTTCGAGAGGAGAGAAAGAGAATTTCATTGGTAGCATGGAATCAGGTGTGTGCAAGCAAGGATCAGGGTGGCATGGGGTTAAAGAGAATGAAAGAATTGAATCAAGCTACGATTGGCAAACGAGTATGGAGATTTATCAATAATGATCAATTGGGATGGGTAAAACTTCTTAAGGCAAAATATATCGAAATAATCGGGACTTCTGAAAGGGATAATCTTCCTAGAGGATCCTATTTTTGGAATTGTTTGCTCGAATGTCGGGAGGTAGTCAGGAAAGGCATCAGATGGAGAATTGGTAATGGAAGACAAGTGGACTTTTGGAAAGACCCGTGGTTGGAAGAGGCCCCTATGAAAGATAACTTAGACCTTCAAGTCCTCCAACATAAACTTTCGAAGGAAATGGGAGGAAAAGTAGGGGATTTTATTCTCTGTAGCACGGAAACTTCTTCTTGGAAGAAAATCACGGTTCATAATCTGTCAGAGCAAGAGAAGGTGGCCCTAACCAAACTCAATGATGCTTTAAGGGTGTTCCCGATCATTCCTGGGGGAGGAAGAGACAAGGCGATTTGGGGCAAAACTACAAGTGGGATCTATTCAGTAAAAGCGCCTATAAGTTAATCCACTCGGGATTCAATGGGTGGACTCAGACTTACATTATTTGGTTAAATAATTTAACCCCAAAAATAGCTTTCTTCTTTTGGTTGGCGAGTTCAAAATAAGATCCCGACAACGAGATAATCTGCAAAGGAGAGGTTTCCAATTCATCAATCGATGTATCTTGTGTGAGAAAGCAATAGAATACGTAAGTCATATATTTCTAACTTGTGATTTTTCTTGTACGAGTCTTCCAAATGATCTGTCCAAATTTCATATAGATTGGGTCTGTCCAAATAGCATGTCGACTTACGCATACGGTGGGCTTCCCCCTTAGGGCAAAGCTTTTGACTTGGCTCTGGAAGCTCGGCTTACCCCATTTTTTATGGGGGATATGGAATGAGAGAAATAAGAGAGTATTTAAAGGACGTAAGAAAGATCCCGAGGTTATGTGGCAATAAAATAATCGAGCTTTGAAAGAAAAGCTGGAAAACTTTCTTCTTCAAAAATGAGACCATGTCTCTAAGGGAAAGGAGGATTTTGCGGAGCCGGGAGAGGAACTTCCGGACCTAGACATTACAACCAACCCACGGGATGGTGTCAAGTGGATACCCCCCACACAAAAGTGGGTTAAGTTTAATTTTGACGGGCGGCTAAAGGAAATCCGGGAGCTGCGGGAGCGAGGAGGAGTTTTGAGAAATGAGGAAGGAAAAGTGGTCCTTGCCTTTCTCGAGCCTTTGGGAACTCAAACAAATCATTTTGCGAAGCCTGAGCTCGCATGCGAGGCAATGAGAATTGCCGGACTTGAGGGTTATAAGGAAGTTATCTTTGAAGGGGATTAGCTTAATATAATCAAGGCAATTAAGGAGGATAAAGACCCCAGTTGGACCATATTGGAGCTTATCCTAGAAGCAAAGATTCATAAATCTCATTTGGTTAATGCCCGAATCCAACACACCTTCAGAGAAGGGAACCAGGCGACGGATCTAATGGCAAATATTGCAGTTTCTGTTGGGGAGATGCAAATTTGGAAGGATAACTTCCCTCAAGAACTATTGGTGTTGGGCTGCTAGAGAAGAGCTAAGATCAAACTGTTAGAGCATCGGGGAGATCGGAGGGGCTGATGATGAGTAATCCGACAGGATGGAATTAGGCGAGAAAAGGCATCCCATTTGTTGGGGCACGGGAGGTGACAAGTGTACGGTACGAGCAACCTAGTGTTAGTAAGTGCTAGGTGTTGTTTGGTTTTTGTTTTATCTGAATAGTCAAGCGACAAGTATGGGGCTGTGGACTCTAAGTATGGCTTAATGTGAGTCTTAGAAAGATCCATTTTGTATTTTGATTATACGGGCTTGATGCTAGAACCAGCCCATTTTGACTTTGTAAAAGGTTTGTGGACCTTATAACCACCTCTACCTTATACCAAAAAAAAATGTACATCCAGATGCAATAGAAAACTATAAACAATGACTATGTAATAAAAATCTAAAACAATGTAAAAATAATAAGAAAAAGTTAAATCCAAAGTGGTTAAGCCCTACTCTTGTTATTCTAGTCTAAAAACAAATAGTCATTTAAATAAAACAAGTAGCAAATGAAGGCCAAAGGAACTGAAATAGTGACTATGTAATAAAACTCTAACACAATGCATAAATAATGAGAAGAGGTAAATTCAAAGTGGGTACACCCTGCTCATGTTATTTTAGTATAAAAACAAATAGCCATCTAAGTAAAATAAGTAGGAGATGAAGGCCAAAGGTGGAGAATGAGGTTGTTGACTGACACTGCCACATGTTTATCTCAATGCACACAGTAGAAATAGAACCAACAACATTATCACCTAGCACAACAAGGACAATACAAGATCTACTAATGTTCATATGAGAATACCTTGCTCTAAGGTGGTCAATTTGGACAATTCAAGGAGGCAAGATGCTTTTCTTTAAACCATTTAAAAACTTTTGGCCAAATGTATGACTACAAATAGAGATGGTCACAAGCAAAGACTCTTTCCCAAATGACAAGCAAAAACAAAAATAAAATATAGATTCCTCCCACTAATATAAGGTGGGGAAACAATATTAGACACAGTCTAGCATCTGCTACATTGCATACAAAAGGTATTGTGCTAAACTTACATCTATCAAGCTTCTTTTGCCAGCATATTAAATTGCATAATGTGAATAGAGCCTCAATCTATCCAAATTCTTATTTGACAATAATGATGCTTTGAAAAACGGAAGGCTATGTGCAATGATCCTGATGCTCGAGTTTTTTAAACCCTCAGTGCAATTACCCTGATGCTCAAGTGTTTTTAAAACCCTCAAGCTCTATAATAGTTGGTTCTTGTTGTTTTCGATTACAGTAATTAGGAGCTTAGATTTGAATTCAATAAATTTAAGATAGTGCATCGTAGGGACTTTTCTTTATATTTCCTTTACATCAAGAATCTAACTAAAAATGCCAATGATGATATAAAGAAGAGCTCTCACAGGTTTGCTTGTATGTAGAGATACACTACACATGCTTGCATTTATGAAGGCATACTTGATGGGAAAATGTTGAGCAACACACAAAAATTGATTCTCTTCTTCAAAGTTTGGTGCACAGATATTTGGACATGATGGTGGGCCTAAGCATAACCTCGACTGTGACAACAACTTGAAATACAACATATGTTACCTTTTCAAGAGGAAATAAGAGAAGGTTTGATCCTTGATAATCCAAGAATTTTTCTTTCCTTTCCGCTTATAGAAATTAAACAAAGGACTTCACATTAATGGCCTTCTGTATAGATTCTATGTTGGAAGAAACCTTGAATTTGTTTATGGTCCATTAACACAATGGAGGGCTTGTGTCTAGTTGCAATAATAGCCAACCACCTCTTTGCACCTACCTACATGTTTGGCAAATTGTGCCATTTATAACATATCTAATAATATTAAATATCTTTGTGCTCATTCTTTTAGATCCAATAAAGTTGTAGAATAGGATATCTAACATGCAATTTGCACCATATTATTTGCATGAAACCGATGTAGAAGCATGAAAGCAAGGTTGATGGGTCTTTGAAAAGACCTAAGATAATGTGAATCTTGAAGCCAAAAAGCTAAGAAACCATAAGCAACCCATCACATAAATACTTGAATGGATGAAAATAAGTACCTAATAGCAGCGCCTTTGCCAACAATATCATGTTCATAAGGAAAAGAAAAATCTCTCAATTATAAAAGTTACGTATGAATACCAAAAAATATGTAGATGCATTTGATTCAGAAATTAGCCATGCCAAATAATTTTCCCACCATTTGAACAACTTACTGTTAATGCAGGGCAGAAAAGAGAAGACATTACAAATTCAGGGGATGTATGTAATATTTTTAATAAAAATAACCAAATAAAAATGTTTTACAAAAGTAAATCCATGCAAAATATGATAGAAGAGTTATATTCCATACTAATCCAAAATTCCCTCTAAACAAATTACTTTTCCCGTATAAAGTTGCATAATGCAATATTTTTGTAGATCTATGAGTCTTCTTTTATATATAGCTTAAACAAATCCTAAATTTCTTCTTTTTGGTCATACCTTTGTTTCACCTACTTACCTACACGACAAAATTTTGAAGGGCATCCAAATTTATGCTTTGATTTATGCAATTTTAAGATTTTTTGCACATTTTACTGTTTCAATCAATCTTTTAATGATATTTTACTAAAACTGTTTGTGCTTAATAATTTCAATCAGTCTTCTAGTGATCTCCTTATAAACTTGTTTGTGCAAATTGAAGATTAAAAATAGTAGGATTTGGAAATTCTAATGAAAACTGAAACATATGTAGAAACATGAAAGCAAGGTTGATGAGTGTTTGAAGAAACCTAAGATAATGTGAATCTTGAAGCCAAAAAACTAAGAAACCATAAACAACCCATCACATAAGTACTCGAATGGATGAAAATAAGTACCTCACAGTAGCGCCTTTACAAGAGAAATCTCTCAATTATAAAAGTTGCGTATGAATACAAAAAATGGCGTAGATGCATTTGATTCAAAAATTAGCCATGCCATACGATTTTACCACCATCTGAACAACTTTTTGTTAATGCAAGGCAAAAAAGAGAAGACACTACAAATACAAGGGATGTATGTAATATTTTAATAAAAATAACCCGATAAAAACATTTTATAAAGTGAATCCATAAAAAATATCATAGAAGAGTTATATTCCATAGTAATTCAAAATTCCCTCTAAACAAATTACTTTTCTCATACAAAGTTGCATAATGCAATATTTTTGTAGATCTATGAGTCTTTTTTATATATAGCTTAATCAAATCCTAAAATTCATCTTTCTGGCTATACCTTTGTTTCACCTACTTACCTACACAACAAAATTTCGAAGGGCATCCAAATTTTTGCTTTGATTTATGCAATTTTAAAATTTTATGCGTTTCAGCCAATTTTTTGATGATATTTTACTAAAATGTTTGAGTTTAATATTTTTAGTCAATCTTCTAGTGATCTCCTTATAAACATGTTTGTGTAGATTGAAGATTAAAAATAGTAGGATTTGGAAATTCCAACAAAAAGAAACGAAACAGACGTAGAAACATGAAAGCAAGGTTGATGGGTCTTTGAAAAAACCTAAGATAATGTGAATCTTGAAGCCAAAAAGCTAAGAAACCATAAGCAACCCATCACATAAATACTCGAATGGATGAAAATAAGTACCTCACAATGCCTTTGCAAGAAAAATCTCTCAATTATAAAAGTTGCGTATGAATACCAAAAAAGACGTAGATGCATTTGATTTAGAAATTAGCCATGCCATACAATTTTCCCACCATTTGAACAACTTACTATTAATGCAGGGCAAAAAAGAGAAGACATTACAAATACAAGGGATGTATGTATTATTTTAATAAAAATAACCCAATAAAAACGTTTTACAAAAGTGAATCCCAAAAAAATATTATAAAAGATTTTTTTTTTTGCTTGATAATAAGGGGTTGTACTCGAGTCCCCCACCCTTGAAAAATTACATCTCTCTTCTTTAGAGCTTGAGAGTTTACAAATATATACCCTTCTCATCTCAATTGAGATGCTATAGCTAAAAACCTACATCATTTTACATAAAATGTCTTAATTCTTGATTTTAATTTTCTGGATCTTTTCAAATCTCTGTATGAATACAATTACTCCAGAATTTAGCATATTTATTGAAATTTTCCTATAGCATCCTTCAAAATGCCAAAACTTCACCTCTACTATCTATGCCTTGCATCTTAGTAGAGTAATATTTCCAAAACATTGCACTATCATAGTCCACTTTACCAAACCTAGATTGCTAGTTTCCTTCTTGAAACACAAGTGCAACCACAAAAATTATAATAAATAGTCTAAATGAAAACACATTGTTGTTACAAAATAAAACATATATTACCAATGGAAAACATTAAAGTAAATCTTAATCATTAATTGATTCAGGCAATCAACATTTTTTTGTCAGCTTCAACTAAACTTTCTACTTCCTCTAACCATGGAAAGGAGAATTTAACTTCACAATCCTCAATCAAAACTCCTCTATTGGCTAGCTTATCTGCACATTTGTTTCCTTCCCTTAATATATATGTAAACCTGATTTCTTCAAACTCTTTAGCAAGATCTTGAATTTCCAAAATTATCTCTTGTATGTTCCATGGAGCCTTTGCTTTCCTCAAAATTGCATTTATTACTATGAGAGAATCACCTTCCATCCATACTCTATTCCATTTCATTTGTTTGCATATTTTTAACCCTTCTAAAGTTTCCCAAGCTTCAGCTTCATTATTTGTCTTAAATCCACTATTGAAAGCATAATGAGACAAAATATCTCCTCTATTATTTCTAAATATTCCTCCTCCTGCTGGTCCTGGATTTCCTTTAGATGCTTCATCAAAATTCAATTTAACCCACTCCACTTCTGGTGGTTTCCACTTTATATTCTTTATCTTATTTTTGTTTCTCTTGTGCCCAACATCATAATTATATTTAATGACTTTACTCCATCTATCAAGACTCTCTACTTCCAAATTAGGGATTGGGTGAGTTGATAGGGTTGGTTTAGACTCCTCTATGGCTAAACATATCTTCTTTTTCATTATCTCTGAACTGCTTTCCTTTCCTTTAAATATTCTTCTATTCCTTTCTAGCCATATAGTCCAAAGTATTGTATCTTTTGATATATCCCATATTGTCTGTAAAGCCTCACTTTTATAAGTGCTATACCATTACTTTAACCAATATTTAATTATGCTATTCATCACCATGCATTTACCAAACATAATAAGA
The DNA here is from genome assembly GCA_028583015.1 of Wollemia nobilis. NCBI lineage: Eukaryota > Viridiplantae > Streptophyta > Pinopsida > Araucariales > Araucariaceae > Wollemia > Wollemia nobilis. The sequence continues at coordinate 796,956 of JAQPPZ010001671.1, read as the reverse complement.
ATCCATTGCCATAGATTCCAAACTATTGAGCAATGTCCCAAGAGATAGTCAATACTCTCCTCCTTATTGCAGAAAACACATTGAGAGGGGCCATGAAAACCCATTTTCATAAGGTTATCCTAGAATAAAATTCTTCTACGACCTACTAGCCAAACAAACAATTTGACTTTAGGAATTCTTGGGCTATCCCAAATATCTCTCCATATTCTAGTGATATTATTATTATGTTGGTGTTGAACATTATATCCACTTCTTGTAGTGCATTATCCCAAGCTATTCAACTCCCAAATCAATTTATCCTTGGCACCCCTCGAAATAATCACAATTGTTATCTTTCTACTCAATTGCCTCCTAGCATCAATGTCTTGTATACTTGTAAAAGAATCTTCTTTCCATTTATATCTTCCTTATCCATCCTTGTACAAGATGTTTGAAACCCTATCACTGTATTATCTTGAAGCAATCTCATCCAAGGTTTCAAATCTGGATCTAAATTGAGTGATTTTTTATTATACCAAGTATCCATCCAAATAGAATTTTTTTCTCTAGTTCCCACCACCCATCTTAAACCTTTAATCATAAGATCAATATATTTTTTTAAACCATTCCAAAGAGCATAACCATTTGGAAGAGAGAATGCAGTAAATATTAAACTTGGGTCGTTGAGATCAACATACTTAGAAGAATTATTACCCATTATCTTTGACTCTCTTTGTACAATCTCTAGATAAATTTTCCCCTAAGAGCTAAGTCTGCATCTGTAAGAGCTCTTAAACCAAGACCTCCCCTAGTTTTGTCATCACACAACTTGCTCCATTTCACCAAAGAAAATTTCCTTATATCATGTAAACCTGACCGTAAAAACGATCGCATAATATAGCTTAAAATTTTTTCAACTGATTTTGGCATAGAATACAATGACATATAATATGTTTGAATGGCTTGTAATACTGAGTTAATTAACTGCACTCTTCCTACTGACAAGAACCATCTACCTTTCCAAGTTGGAAGTTTATTTTTAACTTTACTAATAATTGGATTCCATAAATCTATCCTCATTCTCCACTCAAATAAATGCATCCCTAGATAAGTTGTTGGTAAATTAGCCTCCTCCATTTGAAGCAACCTGTAAATTCTTGCTTTGATATTAGGAGTGTTGAGGAAGCAAATTTTGGATTTAGTCCTACTAACTTTTTGCCCTGAATCTCTTTTGTACTCTTTTAAAAAGTTATTCAAAGCTCTGGCCTTATTTATCCTTGTCTTTCCAAAAAGGGTTGTCTCATCTACAAATTGTTGATGGGTGATGTTATTGATGTTATTAGTAACCTTAAGTCCACATTTAAGCCCATATTTGTAAGCCTTCTTTAAGTTCCTACTCAAAAATTTTGCCATAATAATGAACAAATAAGGAGATAGAGGATCTCCTTGTCTAAGGCCTCTCTTGGATTTAAAATATTTTATCACTAACCCATTGACCAACATTGAATAAGAAACTATAGAGACACAAGTTTTAATCCATCTAACCCATTTCTTTTCGAAACCAAACTTATCTAAAACTGCAAAAAGAAAGTCCCATTTAAACCTATCATAGGCTTTACTCATATCAAGTTTTAAGATCATTGCTTTCTCTTTTCTTGAAGTTGTTGAATGTATAACTTCATGAGCTACAATGATATGTCCAAAATTTGTCTCCCTTTCACAAATCTTCCTTGCTCTTCCAAAATGATTTTGTCTAACGATGTTCTTAATCTATTCATCATCACTTTGGAAATAATCTTATAAGCCATATTACATAGGCTTATGGGTCTAAAATAATCAAACAATTTAGCATCATTCTTTTTTGGAATTAGGGTAAGATAAGTTGCATTTATTTTATAAGGAATGTATTGTTTTACCCTAGATTGTTCCACTTCCACCAATAAATAATCCTTCACTATATCCCAATTATGTTGGTAAAAAGTTGTAGAGAGCCCATATGGACCTGGGGATTTATCCTTATTAAAAGAGAAACGAGCTAAATGAAGGAACATCTTGAAGAAGTTTATCATTAAGAACTTTGGTCTCCTCTAAACCTAGAATATTTTGATAAAACGACTTTGCCTCTTTTCTAATTTCACTATGATCTTCAATCCAAACCCCTTCTATTGATTTAATTCTACTAATTCTAGAAGATGATCTTTGTACTATAGCCATCCTATGAGAAAACTTTGTATTTTTATCTCCTTTTAACCAAGTTTGTCTTGATTTTAATCTCCACAATTTCTCTTCCTTTCTCAAAATATTATGATATTAACTAAGAAACTCCCTTTCCTTTGAGCTTGTATCATTTTCATCGCCTTTTTAGAATTTTGAAAGTTTATCTTTTAGTTATTTCTTCTCAAAATTGTTTCCAAAGGTGTTCTTGTTCCATTCTTTTAATCTAGATGGCATAGCTTTAATTTGGTTTGGAAGAGCATACAACCCACCATTACCTAAAGAATTCTATGTTTGAGCTATCATATCAAAAAATTGAGGATAGTCTTCCCACATCTGCTCATATTTAAAATATGATTTTTTTTAATTCACTTACCACCATTTTAATTCTTATTGGCCAATGATCTAAACCAATCATTGTTAAGGTATTAATTTTAGCACAAGTTCCTTCATATAGCTAATGATCTAAGAGAATGCATTTATCTAATTTTTCTACTATTAGGTTTTAGCCTCTCATGTTGTTGGTCCAAGTATAGTTGTCTTCTTCAAACTCAACTTCCCATAGATTGTTGTTTTGACACTTTGAGTCAATTTCCTAATTCCCCCAAATTTTTCATTCAGCTTGGTTATGGCATTAAAATCTCCAATGATCATGAACCAAGTTTCTTGGTCTTTACTTCTCATAAAGGTTTCATTCCCACTCCAAACTTCTATTCTACCTGACTGAGTTGTAGGTCCATAGACATTGATATGAATGAAGTGAATATCTGCAAAGTAACAAGTGACTAAAGAGGCTATCCAATGCCTAGTTTTATGAATGGTTACACAAGAGGTTCTAAAAGGATTCCAACAAGTTAGAATTCCCCTTGCTGCTCCTTCAGAATCCATAACATCCTATTCACATCTTGCCCAAACTGCTTTCATAGTTTTTGAAACTTCTTCTTTTGTTATTTTAGTTTCTTGGATACAGAGAATATTAGATTTTTTACTTAAATATAGGTCCCTAATACATCTATGCTTTGAGGGGGCATTAACACCCCTTATATTCCATGAGATGATAATCATGTCTTATTAGGGGATTTTGGCCCCTCTTGCATATTACCAATATCATTTTTTTGTTTGGTAAAGAGAAGTTCAACCAACTTAGTTTGTGTTCCTTTCTCTATATTAGCTCTTGCTTGATAATTTGAGGGTTTTCCTCTTTTTACCTTGCCTATATTAGGAGTAGGTCTTATTATTCTATTCCTCAATATTCTTTCAAAATTTTGTTTTTCAACATATTTATCCTCTCCTGGTTCTATTATAGAAGCTTTTGACTTGTCCTACTTATTTTATAGTATTTCCTTATTAATAGTAGAGGTATTAATTTCTAAAATTGCATTTTCTTTACCAATTATTTTCTCCTAAATGGTGCATGGTACTTCAAGAGAGTCTTCAAAATATGATGAGACACATTCCTTAGGTTCATTGAGAATGTTCTTCCTTAAATTAGGATCATACTGAATAAACGGTTCCTTGCTAATATGTTGAAATTGTTGTACTGTGTCCTCTAAGTTTTGACCTACTTTTTCTTCATAGGCTAAAGCTTCGAAAGAATTGGAATTTCTTCTAGTATCCTTCCTTATTGGTCTCCACTGTTCATTTTCTTTTATTTTTCTAGATCATTTTTTTGGAAGTTGAAAACCATCTTTGTCCATAACCATTTGTAAATTTCTCTTAAATTTTCTACAAATTATTCTATTGGGCTCTTCTTAGCGCATGATCTCTCAATATGCCCCACCTCATGACATATTCTACATCTAAATAATATGTTTTCATAATCTATAGTTTGGTTCCATATCTTATTCCCATACTTAATAATGATTGTTTTTGGTAAGCTTTACTTATATCAATCATGACCAATATTCGAGCATAAATAGCCAAAAATCCATCTTTTGTTGTATCTGAAATCTCAAGGAATTCTCCTAGAGTGTTGCCTATTGCCTTGAAGGTATCTATTTTTCAAAATTTAATGGGCAACCCAAACATCTTAACCCAGACTATTACTAGGTATAGATTTACATTTTCAAGTGAAAGGCCTTCATACTAGCGGGTAAGGAAGAGCCTTGCTCTTCCCATAAACCAAGGACCCCTTTTAGGATTCTTTCTCTTTCTTCCCTAGAACAAAAAATGGCTAGAAAGAAACCTTTGGGAAGAAATGATAGAATCACTCCTAGAGACTTCCAAATCCTATCAATCCATTTTCTTAAGGCTGAAGCCCCTTGCCAATACTCATTAAATTTACCAAAAACTGCCCTATCTTGGAGCAATGAGCATCTCTCTGAGGTGCACTCACTAACCTCTACCACTAGGGATGACTCTAATGATTTAACTATAAATCGATCCATGGAAATGAAACTAAAACTCAAAATCTAATGAAATATATCTGAAAGTCCTATAACAAATATAAATATTTGATAAAAACTTTATGAATTTTTCATGCACAATTTCTAAAAGAAAGAAAGGGAAAAAAAGAACTTAGCTAAACAATTCTTTGTCCAAATGTCTTGCCTTGCTGAAGTCCTAGCCCTTCATTGCTCTTCTCATCGTTTGAACCCTAGTTGGCAAATATTTGCAATTTCATTTTTTGTGACTTGAAAAATCGTCACTGCCCTTATTTCGAATGGTTGACTTCACATGGTCGTATCTCCCTCAATATTGCTCGAATTTTTGCATATGACCACTCATTTTAAAGTTATTCAAATTCTGCACAAGTTAGTCTAAGAATCAATTGAATCGGATAACTCTTCATGAAGATATGACTCCTAAAAGATGAGATGTTTTTTAGGAAAAAAACCTAATCTTTCGCACTTTGCAATTTCGTTTTTTGTGACTTGAAAAATCGTCACTGCCCTTGTTCTAAATGGTTGAATTCACAAGGTCGTATCTCCCTCATATTATAGAAGATTTATATTCCATAGTAATTCAAAATTCCCTCTAAACAAATTACTTTTCCTATAGAAAGTTGCATTATGCAATATTTTTGTAGATCTACGAGTCTTCTTTTATATATAGCTTAAACAAATCCTAAAATTCTTCTTTTTGGCCATACCTTTGTTTCACCTACTTACCTACACAACAAAATTTCGAAGGGCATCCAAATTTTTGCTTTGATTTATGCAATTTTAAGATTTTCTGCACATTTTACTGTTTCAATCAATCTTTTAATGATCTTTTACTAAAACTGTTTGTGCTTAATAATTTTAGTCAATCTTCTAGTGATATCCTTATAAACTTGTTTGTGCAGATTGAAGATTAAAAACAATAGGATTTGAAAATTCCAATGAAAAGAAACAAAACATACGTAGAAACATGAAAGCAAGGTTGATGGGTCTTTGAAAAAACCTAAGATAATGTGAATCTTGAAGCCAAAAAGCTAAGAAACCATAAGCAACCTATCACATAAATACTCGAATGGATGAAAATAAGTACCTAACATTAGCGCATTTACAAGAAAAATCTTTCAATTATAAAAGTTGCATATGAATGCTAAAAAAGACGTAGATGCATTTGATTTAGAAATTAGCCATGCCATACGATTTTCCCCATCATCTGAACAACTTACTGTTAATGCAGGGTAGAAAAGAGAAGACATTACAAGGGCATAAAAGAGAAGATATTACAAGGGTAGAAAAAGAAGATATTACAAATATAGGGGATTTTCTTATGCATCTGTTATTTTTTTTTAGGTGAGACATATTTTTTATGTGAGACTCTAAGAGGGCGGTTTAAAACCACCCTCTTAGGGTGAGTATAAGAGGGTGGTTTTGAACCGCCCTCTTAGACTGTTAAGGCGATTTTGATCGCCCTCTCAGGGTGGGTCTAAGAGAGCTATTTAAAATCGCCCTCTCAGGGTGGGTCTAAGAGAACTATTTAAAATCGCTATCTCAAGTCTATTAAGGTAGTTTTTTACCATCATAAAAAAATCATCGTCTTTTATATATCGTTAAAAGTTTTTTTTGGTGAGAGCGGTTTAAAACCACCCTCTTAGGGTCTATTAGGGTGGTTTACCGTATTTTAGCCACCCTTAAAAGCCTTTTTTGGTGTAGTGCCTAATCCCTTAGTTTCTATTAAGTCCAAGGAGATTCCTTCATAAATATGATCGTGAGAAGATGATGGTGTAGAAGACTTTTGGGTGGACTTGCTCTAGTATTTTTGGGAAGGAAATGTTGTTATGTAAAGATAAAGTTTGGAATGTAAAATTTGGTTATATTTATTTCATTACTAATAAGGCTTGGAGCCTATTTGTAAGTGCAAGAAGATATTTAGATTTTGTCCAATGAATAAATAAAGTAATGAGTTAGTTTTGTTCTCTTTAAATGAAGTTATCATTTTGAAGAGCAAAGTAAATCTATATGTTAGCTTGATCTAATGAGGTTGTTTAAAACTAAGTAGATTATTTATGTTAACATTGTGTTAGAAGTTAACATTATGATTACTTTTCTCATGCTTAAAAATATAACACGATGTTTTCTTTGTGCTAGCTTAATGGGGTTATGTATGAGCTATTTCATTTCATAGTTTTTGTTATAACAATTTATTTGCTTAGTTAAAAAATAGATGTTAATTATTGTTTAATCTTGAATTATGGGATGCGTTCTTGGACTTTGAGCTAAACCTTCCTTTTTAGGACCCTTAAGTCAAAGAATGAACCCAATCCTAGAAGTTGTGAAAATGCAATAACCAGGTAGATGTGATTCCTAGAAGGAGTTGCAGAGATGCAATAGCTAGGCACTCATGAATCTTGAAGGAGTTGTAGGAATGCAATAGCCAGATTCTCGTGATTGATACACCTTGAACGGTGAGGATCAGGTGTTCCACAACTATGTAGTTAATGAAATTAATTATGAGTCAACTATGGTGGTACCATAAACATTAGGGTTTAGGTAACCATGCTCATTACCAGGCAAGTGGTAATGACCTTAGTTAGCTCGTGGAGGTGTGGTAACTAAGCACCAAAGCTTTATGCAATACTAACCTATATAGATAAACTTATGGTAAGATTAGGGAATAAGTGTTCCCTTTTTAAGTGTTATGGACCTTAAAGGATAATCCTACATTGTGCTCAAATTGTCCTATATTGATGAGGGTGCGGGAAAGGTGAGGGGACCACTTTGGTGTCCTTATAAATGATGAGGTTTAGTAAGGAAAACCTAAAAAAATATGGGTTGATGACCACTCCTGTCCACTTGAGTGTTGGCTACAATGAAATTTGACTCAAATGCGGTGAAATCTTGAGAATGTTGAAAAATAATATCGGGACCCTAGTAAACCCTACTTGTGAAAAAAATGTATCTCTCTCTTGGATTGGTTTTGGTGGGTTGTTACATCTAAACTTTTGTTTACCCTATTGTCCTCTTTGCTTGATTTTTTGCCCATTAACTAATTTTGCTCTCTACTATATTATCATACAATTTTGCAAAAAGAGAATTAATCATGATGGTGTGGTAACTTGACGGATTGTTGACATCTCCATTTTTATGCAATAGTATTTTTTTTCGTGGTCACAACCACACTAGTTTTAGTAACTAACAAGTGCAAGGTTCAAACCACAAAGGCTGCTTCCACCAAACCTATCCGCTTCATTATTGTTGACCTGACGTGAAGGGGACCATCGAACGCTCGGGTTTCGTATCGTCACTGTCGGTCTGGCGCGCACTCAAAGGATTCAGATCAGACTACTACCTTTGTAAACAAGCTTGCCCCTAAGGTTTGAACCTGAGTGTCTTCTTAGTAAATGCCTGGCCATACAAGCACTTACCAATCCACCTAGCCTTCGGGGGCCTAAAACCTTAATTAAGGAAAACCATTCCCCATATCCCCTGGGTGCTAGGACTTTCCGTTCCACAGGGCTTGTCTCGTTTTTTTCTTCCGACGCAGGCTATTAGGCTTAAACCTCAGACCTCCTTCCGAGGATCAAAAGAACTTGCAGTAAGGCACCTGGTGCGAATATTTTAATGCAATAATATGACTAAGTTGATTATCCATTCATGTAAAAAATCTCTTTTAAAAATACCATTAAAAATATTTTAAATATGCAATGTTAAGCTTTCAACACTACACTTAAAATATTTATATTATAAACCATTTATCTCCTAAACTTTATCATCTAAATTTTTTATAAAAAACATTTTAAACAAATTTATTTATTCATATAAATATTTATTGAAAATAAAATTTCCCTTATAATAAAATCAACCATCACTACCATAAATTCAATTCTACTTCAATAGCTGTTCTATACCTTCTCAGAGTTGAATGTGCGTTAACAGAAACTCAAGTCGATCGCCTTTTATTCAATTATCAGACAATTTTTAACATTTTAATATTTAATTTTGCAAATTTAATCAAACATTTTTACAAAGCTCACTTTCTCAATCTTTTGTTTGTGAATCCTCTCATATTCGATAATATCGCTTAAAGTCCTCTCATATTCGATAATATCGCCTGACAGTTCTCTTTGATATTTGACAATATTTTAGATAATATCATTCAAGAGTCTTTTGGACAATATGTCTTACAGGTCTATCGACATTCAATAGTTATCCTTTCGATTTGGATGTTAGAGAGTTTAATTGAACGTTTGTCTAATATTTTAAATAATTTTTAAGTTAAATATATATATTTTGATTTAGTTTATGTAAAAAACTTTCACAAATAAACAGTTTTCATAATCTTTTATACAGGGTTAAGAGGTTATGTTTATCAATAAGAATTTAACACTCTACACCCACAGGTCATGTTTGAACCTTGAACCTCCCAATGAAAAACCAAAACATCTCATATAATTACACTTTCCCTAAAACTAAATAATTATATATTTTTAATATGTTTCCGTTCTTTTTGAATCTTCTGGACCCAAAGTATATATGTATCGGTATACACAAAATAAAATCCCTTTTCAATGTTGGCCGATTGAGAGCCAAGGCCTCGGCCTCAAAATTCCGGTTTATATTTTATTCCTCTCACGCACACAAGTATAGTCTACTTTTGCTGCAACGAAAAATCGAACTCGGATAGATACGCAGAGAGATTTGGCAAGCAACACCACCAGAATAAACAGGTGCGTATGGATTTTATGTATGAGCAACATTTACAAATAAAAATCGAAGCATTCTTTTGTTGAAATCCAACACGCATTGCCTCTGAATCCTTCGGGGAAAAAAATCATTCAAGGAAATTAAAAACAGAAAAAAGTGGGTTTGGAATAAAGAATTCTTCCTGGCCTTCGCCAAAAATTAAAAAATTAAAAGGAAAAATGATCTGATTTATTTATCAGCGAGGGTTTTATTCAATGGCTGGATTTTCTCTGGTGAAATTTATGTTTTTGAACTAATTATTGATACACGGAGTTCTAATTCGTTCTGTAGAGTGTAGTTATTGTGGGCATTTGTCTTTCTGAGCCAGGGTTCAGATTTTGTGTCTGGGTGAGCTGGGGATACAATGCAAAACAGAGAAATTCTGGGCCTGTCTCTTAAAAAGTTCATGTTTTTGGACTAATTGGTGATACTCCCAATCAGAATTCGTGCCTCGTAGTGTAATATATTGTGGGCATTTTCTTAGCATGACTGGTTTAATATGTCAACCGTCAAGGATTTGTCCTCGACAAAATTCATGTTTTCCAACTAGTTGGTGATCCCCTCAATTAGAATCCGTTCTACACAGTGTGATTGTAGTGGGCTACGCCTTTTTGAGCTAGGGTACCAGATGTATCTGGGTGTACAGAAAATTTGAGCCTAACCCGAGAAATGCCGGGCTTGCCCTTCACAAAAGTCTTGTTTTTGAACTAGTTGGTGATCCCCACAGTTAGAATCCCTTCTACACAGTGTTAATTGTAGTGGGCATATGCATCCTTGAGCTAGGGTTTCAGATTTTATTTGTGGGTGTCCTTGGGATACAATTCAAATTAGAAATCCTGAACTTTCCATAGATGAATTTCATGTTTGTGAACTTATTTGTGATTGGCAGATTTAGATTTCATTCTACACAGTGTAACTTGTAGTGGGTATTTGCCTTTTTGAACAAGGGTTTCAGATGTTATATGTGGCTGTGCTGGGACTACCCTTCAAACCAGAGAAATCATGGACTTGCCATTGCTTTTGGACAGGGTCTGAGGTGCAATAGAGTATGAGTGAGTGACAATGTATGCCCATGTGGGTAGAAACCTTGTTATTGTGTAAAAATCCTTATAGTGATATTTTTCCTCACAATTTGGCTTATTATAGTGCAAGATGAAGCCGTTTGTGTTGCAGCATTCTCTTTGGAAGAGTAAATTTAAGGTATTTAACGGATGTCTTCTTTTTTTGATTAAAGTCAGGCCTAGGGGCTGGTTTGTTGAACTGAGTCTATTTTATGGACAAAGATGATGATATGAATTCATTGATAGATCGTATGTGTTCTTGAAGATGCGGAGATTATACATGTTGAACATGATTAGTTGAATGCGTTAACTTACCATACATTATTTACATTTAAAGGGATTATATAATCCTATTGAGGGAACCACTAGATGCAGTACAATTTGGTACTACATGCTAAAAGCCATAACGAGGACCATTTGATCAAATGCTTTAAAAATGTACTGAATGGACTCCAGGTCTTTGGAAATCGACCAAAGTACCTCTGTATTTACTTGATGGTTATTTTCTTGTTGCATAAGAATTATTTTTCTATATGGATTGGAACCAAATTTTTATGGCAAGCTAGCATCATCAACCATTACAAATCAGAAGCAGATATACAGAGTGGGCTTTTGAATTTGAATTTATTTTTTCTGCTTGGTTCTTTTAGGGTGAAAGTTATTCCTTAGGCCAGCATGTTAACATCAAATATGTTGGAACCTGAGGAGGAAAGCAAAGGAGGTCTTCAAATCCCTGGGAAGGATCGAGTCATATTCAGAGCACCTTTGTCAGGCAAATCTATTCTTGGTATATTGCTATTACTTACTTCTATGTAATTCATGATCTTTGATGATTTACATATTTCTTCATGCATTCAATGGTTGGGCTTTTGTTTTAATTCTTAGGTTTGGATGCTTTAGCACGGGAAAAGAGAGCATCAGCTGAGGATGGATCAAGCCTGCCTAAAAGAACAACTCTTACAACAATGGCAGACACAGAAAGAGAGGAAAAAGTGGTCATTGATGAGAATGAAGAAATTTCTGAATCTCTTGACCAGAGAAAAGGTAGCAAGAGCATGCGTAGATACCGAGGGTCTCGTCCAGAAGACACTCCATATCGTGGTAAATATTTTATTCACCAAATAATCCTTATTGATATTGCTGTTGATTTTGTAAGATTGGATATCTAGGGGCCAAAGACATTGAATATAAATTATCCTTAAGATCAGTTTGAAGTTTAAACTGTGAATTAATATTTCTTATATAGGTATACGCAAGTGACTCGTCCATTGTTGGTTCCAGTTGTGAAATTTTAATTCTCATACATGATATACTCAAGTAATTTTTGGTTCATTTTGACTTTATTTGTATTATTTATCTGGGCTATGGATTTGTTGTGTTTTTAAATATAGAGTCTGGTTCATTTTGGCAAAGGGGAAGTTGTGCTACTTCCTACTTCTTTGATTTCATATCATGAGAATTGGTTTATGGTGTTTGTTTGTAATGGGTAGTTTTGTATTTTGGATAATGGCCTGAAGCCTTAACTTCTGGTCTTCATGTAATTTTGCCTTGCTGTAAGGAATATGCATAAGCTTTGGACAGAAATGATTAATTATTCATGAATAAAGACTCTTATTATTGCGCTCTTCACATTATTTTGTGTTGAAAGTTGTAAGGGGATGAGTTCAGATTTACTTCGTGTAATGTGAAGGCAATTTCATGGTACTTGAGGCTCTGTTGCAGACATATAATTTTTGACATAATTATTATTGCTAATTTTAAAGGGTTGCATTGACAGGGGGAGCAAGCGATGCTGATTCAGAGCGTTTGTATGATACAGGATCATCTAAAGTATGTACATTCTTTTTTATAAATTGTTTGGAGTTGTGATTTGGAACATTTTAATCTTGAGGAAAGATTATGAATTTTGACTTTAGTCTCAGGTGCAATGGGTTTGGATACTTAAAAACCCAATTTTATTTCCACTGGCATATTCAATGATGTAATTAGTCTAACTTCATAATTTGTTATCCCGAAGGACTTAAGCCCATCCGGTAGAAGTTCTTTCAGAGGAGATCAAAGCAGATCATTTCGTAGAGACAGAAATGACAACCGGGAGATTGTCAAAGACAGATACAGCAGTGAAAGAGGGAGATCTAGTAGTTATGTAGAGAATGATAGGGTTAGTAACAGTGGTACACATAGAGGAGAAAGGAGAGAATCTGGAAGATATGTGAGGGATGGTCAGGACAGAAGAAGAGATAGGCAAAGCAGTGAAAGAATTAGAGAATTTGGTAGAAGTCCAAGAGAGGAGTGGGACCGGAGAAGAGAGAATCGGGGTCATAATACCAGAGATTCTACCAGAGATGCTGGAGAAGATTGGGCCAGTGACAGAGATAGACATCGGCGACAAGAATATGACAGCCGGTCATTTGGAAGGCACAATACAAAGCGATTTAGAAGTGAATACTCTCCAAGGAAGTCATCAGGTACACAAATAAGTATAAACATGCAGATATGGTTTTCCATTACCTTGGTGCTGCTTTTAAAATAATGAAGGCAAGTTAACCACAGTGAGCATTGCATATGCGAAAACCCGTGGCATGTATCTAATGAGTCTTTATGTGGAATGTGATCCAGGGAAGTCAGATTGGGATGATGGTAGATGGGAATGGGATGATACACCACGACGAGATACAACACCAAGTCATGGCAAGTCGTATCTCCCAGCACCTTCTCCCATGTTGGTTGGTGCATCCCCAGATTCGCGGTTGGTATCACCATGGTTGGGAGGCGATACTCCCCGTTCTTTAGGTAAATTTACTGTCTATTTGAATCTTGGATATATACAAGAATCGAGTGCTCATCACAAAGCATTTTTATGTCTGTTCAACTAAACCAAATGCAAGCTTTCATTGACAATGATAAGTAATAAACATGGCAGGGTCTGCTCAGTCTCCATGGGACTATGTCTCCCCATCACCTGTACCGATACGTGCTGGTGGATCTTCAGTGAGAGTTACAAACTCTCATTCTGGGGTCAGGTCGCATCAGTTGAGTTTTCGTTCTAGAACCACAGAATCTCGATATGAGGTATGAAATAGATATTATGTATGCATCAAGTACTTGAGATTATTTTTTATGTATTTATATCTATAGTTTGGCATAAAGTCTTTATAATAGACATTTGTTAGGTTGGATTAGTCATAAAGTAAGTTGTCTGCTCCTATGTAGATTTAAGATTTTGATATCAAATGAAATGTATGTGTCTGTTCTTATTTTCATTGCTTACATTCTCAGGAGGATGCAATTGAAGGTAAAGCATCTTTTGGTAAAGAAGACAAAGAGACAATAAGTAAAGAGATGCTGGAAGAAATGGAAGAAGCAGAACGTGATGCAGACCGATCATGGTAAAGATGTTTTCGGTTGCCCAGAACTTTTGTTAAACATTCGGCCTCTAGAGAGGCTTGTAAATTTTTACTAATCTTAATCAGTCAATAAGAACTACTCTATTTTTTTATGATAAATTGGTTGCTAAAGTTTTATAGCTTTCTTTTTGTAGGTATGACAGGGAAGAAGGGGGAACAATGCTAGAAGGTGATAGTTCATCATTGTTTTTTGGAGATGAGGCAGCATTTGAGAAAAGGAAGTCAGAAATGGCAAAACGATTGGTATATTGCTTGTCCCCCTATTTGAAACTAGTACATATTAAGAAAGCAATTGATACATGGTTTGTTGTATGGCAATACCATCCGCCATGAAATAGTTTTACCTTCCAGGATGTTTGTTTGACACTACCTTTTGTAACCTTCTTTTCCTCACATTAATTTCTAATATTGTTAATACTTTATTGCCAAAAAAAAAGTTAAGGTTTGTTCTGTTAGTGCTGAACATTTTTTCTGTGGCAAAACTACAGATTAGGAAAGATGGAACAAAGATGAGCCTTGCACAAAGCAAAAAGATGTCGCAGCTTACTGCAGACAATGCACAGTGGGAGGATCGTCAACTTATGAGATCTGGGGCTGTTCGAGGAACAGAAGTGCAAACAGAATTTGAAGATGAAGAAGACAGTAGGGTCATTCTTCTTGTACATGGTGAGGGGGAAATTGCAAAATTGTTAAAACCATTTTAATAGGTTGTATTATTTAGTGAATGGTAGCAATTCTTATTGGCTTAGTTTAATTGAGAATTTCCTCTTAAAACTATTCTTACACTTTTCCATTCCTTCAAATGTTGTTGCACTGGCAGATACGAAGCCTCCATTTCTGGATGGTCGTGTTGTGTTCACCAAACAAGCAGAACCCATAATGCCCATAAAAGATCCAACGTCAGATATGGCTATTATTTCTAGGAAAGGGTCTGCACTAGTGAGAGAAATTCGTGAGAAGCAGAGCATGAACAAATCTCGTCAACGCTTCTGGGAGCTTGCTGGATCTAAACTAGGAAATATACTGGGGGTTGAGAAAACAGCAGAACAGGTAGAAGCCAATTTTATATATTTATCAAATTTGGTTCTGACATGTTTTTAAGCTTCAGCAGGTCTCTCTTCTTGATTTTTAGTTTTTTAAGGAAATTAATATTTGAGCTCTATGTATAGCTAGTTGTCACTGTTTGCTAATGTAATAGCTTATCTTCCATGTTTGTAACATTGAGACACTTTCTTTGATCAGGTAGATGCAGATCAAGCAGTAGTTGGTGAAGAGGGAGAGGTTGATTTTAAGCAGGAAGCAAGATTTTCATCACATATGAAAGAAAAAGGTGAAGCAGTAAGTGAATTTGCAAAATCAAAGACATTAAGCGAACAGAGGCAGTATCTTCCAATATTTTCTGTTCGAGATGATCTTTTGCAGGTATGATACTTTGCTTTGACTTTCAGTAATTGATCTGCTTTTCTTTGCTGACTCCTCATCTAAGGCATTTCTTTTGCTGACCTTTTTGCTTGAGTAATTTTCATTGTAATTGCAATCTGGTTTGGTTGTAGGTTGTTCGTGAAAATCAAGTGATTGTGGTTGTAGGCGAGACGGGATCGGGGAAGACTACACAACTTACACAGGTGTATTTCTAGTGAAAGATCAATGTTTGTTAGCCCTCTGCGTGTGTGCGTGCGTGCGTACGTGCGTGTGTGTGTGTGAGAGAGAGAGAGAGAGAGAGAGAGAGAGATCATTTCTACCATAACTAGTAATATGATCTAAAATTTTGCTCTCTTTTTTATCAGAGAGAGAGAGAGATCATTTCTACCATAACTAGTAATATGATCTAAAATTTTGCTCTCTTTTTTATCTGAGAGAGAGAGAGATCATTTCTACCCTAACCCTAATTAGTAATATGCTCTGAGTTTTTTTGCTCTCTTTTTTGTTTTTTTTTGACATTTTATACCTTTATGGTAGTATTTGCATGAGGACGGTTATACAACATATGGAATGATAGGATGCACTCAACCGAGACGTGTCGCAGCTATGAGCGTCGCAAAGCGTGTCAGTGAAGAGATGGAAACTGAATTGGGAGATAAAGTTGGTTATGCCATTCGGTTTGAGGATGTTACTGGACCAAATACTATAATCAAGGTAATTTACTTGATTTCATATAGATTTTTAATGACCGTCATGCCTTTTTTGATTAACGTCTCCTATATTTCTATGTGTTGTAGACTCTGTTCATGTTTTAAAATATGCAACTGTCCAACAGGAACAACCTAGTTCATGGTCTCACAATTTCTGGGGACATTATTGTCTTATTCATATTTGTCTTTGTCATTTGTTAGGGTTAAAACACTAAAAAGTCGATCTTGCTCATCAAGGAAGTTAATGGTGAATGTGGCAAGTTTAATTAGTAGTTGAAAGGATGGATGATGTGTCATTTGTTTACTTACACCAATGTAGAAGATATGTTGCACTGTTAGCATCTTCACTTTGTCGTTTCAATATGTGAGTCATTCTGGACAATAAAAGTAAAATCATAGAATACATGCATAAAAATAGAAAGATTGAGAGTTTTCATGTCATTCACAAATTACTGCACAAGGGCCCTGAAGGTTCTGTCATGGAGTTCCAGGAAGCCACCCTGTACAAGTATCAAGATCTCAAAACCTTTATTTTGGATGTTCAACTATGTATCCCGTAACTGAACATTAAATAAAGCATTCACGTGAAAAATGTCTTATTTTAACCAGAGTTATGGTATCTGGCACTTCTTTTTCTTGGATACCTGTATCTGTGTATCATATACGCATATGGATACAATACTACTTGGATACTGTATTGAAACATATCCGAATACATGAGTAACATATCCAAACGTATCTAAAAACATGCCCCTATTTGGTCCATATCTAATACATCTGGATATGGTCTAAGGCAATAGGCACATCTAGAGTTATATCCACAACTTGAGATAAAAAGAATACACAATTTAAAAAAAAAAAAAATTAAATTCTAAACAACAATGACAATCCTCTTCTGAATTAATGAAAATATCCTATTTAAAACTTATAACTGTGTAATTTTTTTTGGTTACATGTCTATTCTTTTAATATATAAAATATATATGCTTTGTATAATGTTGTATCCAACCATATCCATATTAGGTCTTGAAAATTTGGCATATCTGTATTGTATACCATATCTATTTCCATGCAACATAGATACTAAACTTTACATATTATAAAGTTGACCTGCATGTTCTGTGCACTCTAGACTATTGTAATTTCCTCAGACAAATCTCTCCTTTTCCATTATGGTACAACATATAATTGTGTTGAAATTTTTCTTTGGGATCTCACATATACTTCAAATCCTCTTATTCTTACTGGTTTGCGAGTTGCACTCTGAAACTGTTCATTGTATTTTAAGTAACCTGTACCTCCCAACTTACAAAATGTAGAATATAAGAAATCAAGGAAAGATAGAATTGTAATGCATCGTCTTCAGAGTTAACATAAACTTGTAATTTCTACAGTAGCTATGAAAACATGATAATTACTACTGTGATCTACAGAAATTAAACGATTTACATTGTGTGTGGTATGTGGGACGTCATGATCTTCAGTAACAGGAACAGGTCTAGCATTAGAAACATTTCGCCTGCAATTAGTTCATGGTGAAAGCCGCCAATGAGAATGAATTTTCTATATGAGCACAGCAATTTACGTGACAGTAGAACAGGCATGGCAAAGAGAAGACAGTAATTGACACTTTGTTCCGCTGTGAGTTGCTAAGTAAGATCATGTGCTGTGTGATGGTGACATACAATGTTTGTTCAAGTAAAGACCTCCTGGTCTGAAATTCAATCTCTCTGCAAAATAATAACATGTCGATCTCTATTCAGAAACAGCAATGTGGTCACTAGAGTATATGCATCCTGGTCACTGCAATGCACATATTGCAGTCATTATAAAAATATATGCATCTTGGACACTGGAAGGCACACAACTGGAGTCATTGGAATATCAGTACACATTTTATGGTGTGCTTGTCTGTGAATAAATCCACCATGAACAAGGCTTAAGCAATTTCTTTCCAGTCTGACATGAAAATACATATGTGATCCTTCATCAGGAGATGCATATGTAATAGCAACATGATGTGGAACTTAGCTATTACTCCTGAACCATTTTTGCATGCTGAAACATAACAATTTAGATAGTAATGCAAGTTTGAACAATAGCCACAGTTATGTGGTTTCTCTTTAGCAATTACACAAATAAATGTTCTGCATACTCAGGGTTGGATTTGAGAAATTTGTATATTTACTTTGTAATTTTGTATTCTTTAGAGCACTATTTTGGCTTTCCAGGCTATTGTAACCAAGTATAATTTTTAAGTAACATTGACCTTGTGTGGTCACATTTGAACATAAATTTCTTTCTTTTTTTTACCGCCCACCACAGGAAAGAGGCACCTTACTAAAATTTGTGAGACTTCCTTTCAGGCCGGTTGAAAGGTAAAGGTGAAGACCTTGTCCATGTCTCGAATAGCCTAATAAGACAAAGCACGCACACACACACACATGGATGAAGGCAGCCTTCAAAGGTCTTCCATGAAATTCCATGAGGCCTTCAAAATACTTTACCTATATGCAAACAACATTAGCTTTTATCTGTCAAGTACAGTCAAGCTATAATCTATGGGTTGGGATTTTGTTTTTCTTCGATATACATGTAAAAGGCTATTTTCTGGGAATGACCCATCTTATATTTAGCTTGTGTCTTCAGCAGGCTGATCAAGTGTTCGGTACCATTGTAAATCTTGTTCCTTGATATTAATATAATGATATTTGTCATTATCTTTATCTTCATGCAAGGTACTTTGGTATCTGCATGCGCAATATTATTGTTAAGACTTTTATAACCTATGTGACGCTTGTCCAAGCGATGGTGGAAGCTATTCATTATGTTTTTTATTGAGTAAATATTTTTTATATTGAATACAAGTATAATTTTTTGGTTATGGATTATAGACGAAACTGTGTTTTGCATTTGCTCATTTTACTCAATACATTTTCCTCCATAGGTTTATTAGTTGGTATTAGATAAGCCCTCAGTTTGTAGAAAGAAAACTATTTCCATAGTTTTTATTTATTTATTTATTTCATGTTTCTTCTTAAAATGTGTATTGGGTAGTACGTTACAATAGATAGTTTTTTATCTTTTAATATATGGTTACAATAGATAGTTTTTTTATCTTTTAATATATGTTTATTATATGTTTTTTTAATTTTTTAATATATGAATTTTAGTAATGTTATTTATTTTAATTGTAATAAGAATTTAAATAAGTGGTAATTATCAGCCTCTACATGAGATAGTATGATAGCTTCCACCTTTATTAGAAATGAACTCATTTTATTTATTTTAATGGACTTTTATCTCGATAATATATTATTTACGTTGATAGGCATCCTACAATGGCAGCCAGGAAGGTCAGCCACGCCGTAAACAATATTAATATTTTATTAAAAAAGCCGACATTAAGAAAATTATCTGCTGACATTAAGGGTTACGGTGGATTTAAAATATTTAAACTAAAATGGGCCCAAAATTTCTAATACTAGCTTAGATATATAAAATATATATATATCTATAAACCCTTAGAGTTATCAATTTCAAGGTGCCTATCTATCACACCCCCAAGAAATGAGATAAGTGCATCGATATTGATAACTCTAGGCGTTTATAGATATATATTTTATATATCTAAGCTAGTTATATATTAGTTAGATTATTAATTAATGTTTTTTTTTTTAATTTTTTTGATAGGTAACAGAATATTTACAGCGGGTTTTTTAAATAGGATCCCAAAACCTTAATTACAATATAAGCCGAAGCAGTAAACCATAAAAACAGACTTGACGTCCCCGGCCCGGGCCCAGGAAGCAGACAACAGAAATAAGGGCCCCGCCGCGGGGCCCTGGAACCTACAAACAACAAAAAGCCCAACGAAACCGTGCGCAGCCGCGAACCTCCACAAAACCAATCCCAAAAAACAAAACATAATGAAACTGCGAAAGCCAGGGGTCTAGCTGACTGGGCCCTGCCCGTCCTCGGCCTGCTCGGATTGCCGCTGCCCCTTGGCAGCGCTTTCCTCCAACATGCGGCGGAGCTCGGACAGCGCCTTGGCGGCATGAGACGCGGCGAGAGCAGCTGTATTGAGGGAACTCACCGCAGTGTCCAGGAGCCCGTGGAGCGCTGTCTTCTGCAACACGTCGTCTGTCTCGGAGCTTATCACCGTGGGCTCCGGGTTCTCTGCTTTGACGTTCTTGGGACTTTCTGCAGCCCGGCTGGGTCCGGGGGAGGCCCTTTTGCGGCCAGAGCTTGGAGGAAGGGCCCCGTCCGGGCCTTTGCTCGACGCCCTACACTTGCGCGTGGGCCTGCGGCGCTTCAGGGAGGAGGAAACATCAGGGGCGGGGGAACCTTTGGCAGTTGGGGACTCCGGGGGAGAAACGCCTGACTCGGGGGGCGGGACAGAAGAAAAGGGGGGGATGTTGTGAAGCTGGGGCTGGTTGGCCAGGGCATGTCTGTAAAGGACAACCATGAGCCCCTGGTGCAAGGGCCGGGAATGGTTCTTGCGGGCTCGCTCGATGGTCAGACCCAAAGAGTAGAGGAGAAAGCGGGGGGTGCTGATGAGGGTAGCGCCGTGGAGGTGATTAAAATAGCTGAGATGGAAGCTGAAAAGCCGCTGCTCGGGATCGTCACAGGTTATATACTGCATAACCGGGACAATGGCATCATCGAACGGCGCCGGAAGGTGAGATCGGAGCAAGTTACCCTTGTCCCACTGGTGATCTGGGAAGCGGGAAAGCTCCTCTTCCCAGTTATGTTTATCGCGTCTAACAACTCGGCCCTTCTCCTCGTGGTGTAGCCCGGTGACTTCTGTGAGGAAGTCCTTAGAGATTTTGAAATGCAAGCCCTTAACAGTGACTTCTCCGTCGTTCCACGTCTCCAGGAATCCCTGGGTAATCTCGTCGTCATGGCCGGCGAATTTGCTGAAGAATGGCGTATATTTCTTGGCGTCAGAGAAAAGGCGAGCAGGGCCGCTCAGCTCGAGGACAGAGGGCTCCAGAAAAACAGTTTTGAACGCCATGGGGGATGAGCTGGCAAGGTGGGGACACAGGGGGCAGAGAATGCCAGACCGGGGAAGCAAGAGCAGGGGAAGGGGAATGCGACAACGGGATGGGACAGCGAGGGGATTATAAAGGCCTTGCGGGGGCTTGAGAAGGGGAAGCGCCGCCACCTTTGGAAAGTAGCACACGCGTCTAGGATCGACACGACGGGGAGGGGGTTGAGGGGGCGTACCAAGCTGCTGACACGCGAGGATGGGGCAGGCCCACTGCCGAAGCGCCAGTTGGCGGACGCTGAGCGGAGGAGCGCCGGGAGAGAGCTGCTTCGGAGTTAGCCTCGAACGGATAGCCATGGCACGGGGAACGGGCGGCTCAGAGATCACCGCGGGAAAAGCGGGGAAGTCCGCCATGCGCAAACAAGTGGGGCTGTCAGGGCTGCCAGCTGGCCAGCGCGGGTAGCTGACAAGGTAGGGGACACGGGCCGCTACGGGGAGGAGCTTGATCCTTGCGCTGTCGGGGGAGCGTGCCGGGGGCCTGATCCTGACACGGGGGCGGGAAGCACTGGACAGCGGAAGCACACCCCGGGAGGGGATCTTCGCCCAGCCACGGGGAAGACTAGACACCCGGACAAACATCATGATTGGGATGGTCCTGCAGGGCAATTTGGACTAGGCCTGCAGGGAAGTGCGAGGTCCAGGTGGTGAATTCTCCAACGGTGATGCCAAGATTCGCCATGAAGTCAGCAGCCCTGTTGCCGTCTCTGAGAACATGCTGGAAGGTGTGGTCGGGAAAGCCCTGGAGCAGAAAGAGGGCCTCCCGGATGGAGTTCTGGAATCGCCAGGAGCATGACTCGGGCTTGTTGGCACCTCTGATAATGACTTGGGAGTCCCCTTCGATAATAATTTTCGGGGAGGGGCCCCTGAGAGCCGACAGGCCACTGAGCAGGCCGGCAGCTTCAGCAAAGTTGTTAGTTTGCCTGCCCAGCTGGACCGCGAAGGCAGAGACTAGATTCTCGGAACCGTCTCTGATGACCCCGCCAGCCCCAGAGGGCTCGGGGTTGCCTTTGGAAGCGCCGTCGAAGTTGAGCTTGAGCCACCCGGGGGGGGGAGTCCATCCGATCGGGGATCGGGGGGGGGGAGTTCATCCGATCGGGGATCGGGGGAAGGGGCGGGAGGGGACGCGGGGGGGTGATCTGGAAGCCAAGTGAGGAGAGGAGGGAGGCTTCGCTCGACCGCCTGGGCTCTGCAGAAAGGGAAATGAAGCGGGAATTCTCGGAGGCGAAGGAAACCGCTTTGATGGCCAACCTCTGGGGGGAGCAGGCCGGGGCGGAAAAGGCTCGTCGGTTGCGCTCGAGCCAAAGCTGCCAGAGCAAATGGGGAAGGCAGGCCTTCCAGAGGAAGCGGAGGAGGGGATGGGCAAAGGGGGTGGGCCACTGGGACAGGAGGTCAGAAATGGAATTGGGGGCCACCCACTTAACGGAAAACTGGGAAAGGATGAGGCCCAGAGCTTCGGAAGAAAAGACGCAGTTTAAGAAGAGGTGGTTGGTAGACTCCCACGCGGCACAGCAGAGGAAACATCTGTTGGGGATTTGAAAGCCTCGCTTGATCAGATTTTCGATCGTGAGGATTTTTTTTTGGACGGCCGTCCAGACGAAATGGCTGATTTTGGGGATTAATTTCTTGGCCCAGACCATCTGGGTCGGGAAGGTGGTAGCCCCGGGGGTTCTTTGAATATGGTAAGCAGACTTGACAGAAAAGATGCCGCTGGGAGAGCCATGCCACACGCATCTGTCACTGTCGCCAAAAGAAGGGATGACTGTCGCACTGAGGATGCGCTGAAGTCTGGCAGCTTGAAGCGGGAACCTGGGGTTCAGGATGGGTTTCCAGGTGGTCTGCCCCTGACACAGGGTCATGTAGTCAGACACTCTGGGCCCGCGGTCCGCTAGCCCAGGCTTGAGAAAAAGGAGATCTCGGTCGGAGCTCAGGGCCTCGTCGAGGATCCATCTGTCCCCCCAAAAGTCGATCTTGGCGCCGTCTGCAAGGAGCCATCTAGTCCCTAGCTGAACGATGTCTCTGGTGGAAAGCAGGGCCTTCCAGAAGGCAGATCCGTCGCGGGGCTGGGAATCCCCGAGGAAGGGGTGACTGTGACAGTACTTCCTCCGAACAATGCAAACCCATTCGTCAAGGGTATTGGTATGAACCTTCCAGGCATGTTTGGACAGAAGGGCCTGATTCATGGGAACCACCCGTCTAAGCCCGATTCCTCCCTCAGCCTTGGGGCGGCAGACCAGGGGCCAGGAGACCAGGGGAATCCTTTTTTTGTCTTCGCCTCCCGACCAGAGAAACCATTTCTGGATTTGCTCGATGAGATTAGCAATGGAGGCCGGAATTCTGAAGACCGACATGAAGTATATTGGAATGCTTTGGAGAACGGATGCCAAGAGAGTGGCTTTGCCGGCCTGAGAGAGAAGGTGGCCTTTCCAGGGGGCGAGTTTTCTTTGAATCCGCTCGATCATCCCACTCCACAACGCCTTGGAAGACGCCCCTGTGAACAGAGGAAGCCCAAGGTAGGAGGAAGGGAGGGAGCCGGGGGAGCAGCCTAGGATCCGCCCGATTTTAAGTTGCCTAGCCACAGGGGTGTTGATGAAATAAATCTTACTTTTTCGCAGGTTAATATTTTGCCCAGCCGCCTCCTCGTACAGGGTAAGGATGCTCTTGAGGGCCTTAGCTTGAAGGACCGAGGCCGAGGAGGCCAGAATGGTGTCATCCACAAACTGCTGATGGGACACGGGGGGGAGATCCTGCGCCGGCCTGATGCCCGAGATAAGACCGCGGGTTACAGCGTTCGAAATGGTGCGACCCAGGGCCTCGGCCAGGATAATAAAGAGGATCGGGGATAGGGGATCACCTTGGTGGAGACCTCTGGAGCTGGGGAAGAACTCGGTCGGGGAACCATTGACCAGGATAGAGAACCAGGGGGAGGACACGCACTTGTTGATGAGATGGACCCAGGAGGGGTGAAACCCAAATTTGAGGACTTTGGACAGGAAGCTCCAGTCGACCCTGTCAAAGGCTTTATTCATATCGAGCTTGAGCAGGAAATGGGCCTTTCTGGATAGGACAGCTGAGTGAATGGCCTCATGCATGATGATGACCCCGTCGGTGATCAGCCTGCCTTTGACGGAGCTTCCCTGGCAGGGGGAAATGATCAGGGGAAGAATGTCTTTGAGGCGGGTTGTCATGGCTTTAGTCAGAATTTTATAGAGGACATTGCACAGGCTGATGGGGCGGAAGTCTGACAGGGACCTGGCGGCCTGGGTCTTCGGGATCAGGGCTATGAATGTAGAGTTGATGCCTCTGGGGATGGATCTGGCAAACTGCAGGTCTCGGATGGCCGCGCAAACGTCAAGGCCCACGATGTCTCAGAAGGTCTGGAAAAAGCGGGGAGGAAACCCGTCCGGGCCCGGAGCCGCCTTAGCCTTCATGGAAAAGGTGGCAGCATGGATTTCTGAGTCAGACAGGGCCTAAACCAGTTTAGCATTAGCCATGGCCGGGACGGACGCCGGGATGTGGGCCAGAAGGGAGTCGGCCGCCTCAGAGGACATTGGAGGTCCATTGCCCAGGAGCTCTTGGAAGAAGCGGACTGCCTCGGCTTGGATGTCCGCTTCCTTGTTGATGATGCTGCCATTGCTATCGACCAGCTCGGCAATTCTGTTGGAGCCCCTGTTTCGAAGGGTCGAAGCATGAAAGAACTTGGTGTTTGCATCGCCATCTTGGATCCATAGAGCACGCGACTTCTGCCTCCAGAAGGTTTCTTCCCTGGCTAGGATATTGTGGTACTCGCTGAGGGCAGTGCGTTCCTCTTCCCTGAGGCCAGGCTCTTGAGAGCCAGCTTGGAATCTGGACTCAATGTCCTCGAGTTTATTTTTGATAACCGCCTTGCTTTCAAAGATATTACCGAACACTTCTTTGTTCCAAGTCTTGAGGTGCTCCTTGAGGCGTCTCAACTTATGGAAGACCTGCTCGGCGGGCCGGCTAGGGGCAGGGGGAGCCCACCAGCAGCCGACCTGGGCCCGGAGGTCGGGATGGTGAAGCCACATGGACTCAAACCGGAAGGGTCTCCTTGGGGGGGGCGATGATCAGTCTCGAGGAGGAGGGGGCTGTGATCGGACCCAATTTTGGGGAGGGCCAAGAGGGAGGCGTCAGCAAAAATGGGGAGGGCTTCCTTGGACAAGAACACTCTATCTAACCTAACCTGGATGTGATTGGGACCCGCTCTCTTGTTGGACCACGTGAACCGGGCTCCCTTCAGACTGACATCCATGAGCTCATTGTGGGCAGTGAAGGCCCCAAAATCATCCATGCTTTTGGTTCTGACCTCTGAGCCCCGCATTTGTCAGAGGAAAACAGGGGGCTGTTGAAATCCCCGGCCAGGATCCGAGGCGGGGAGCGAAGGCTTCTCTCATCGAGCTGATCTCCTGCCAGAGCCTTGCTTTCTCAACGGGACTGTTGGGAGCGTAGACGTTGGATAGGATCCACGATCGCTTAGTTTTGAGGCAATGGACCAGAATATTCATGATTCTGGGTGATGAAGAAATGAGCCTTCCCTCGAAAGATCGAGGGTCCCACATGCACATGAGGCCCCCGGCTGAACCAGCCGCGGGGGTGGAGAGAAGTTCGCAGTTGCGCCAGGTAGCATGGGCTATTCGTCGGGCAGCGGCGTCATCAATCTTGGTCTCCTGGAGGAGGATGAAGGACGGGCGGTGATCCCTGCGGAGTTGGCCGAGGATCCTTTTCTTGGGGACTCCATTGAGTCCCCTGATGTTCCGGGAGATTAGCTTCATTTGGGACCCTTTTGGGGTCGCCTGCCCCCATTTCCAGCCTGGGCGGGAGGTTTGGATCGGGCGTCATCCGCCTTGCGAAAGTTCGTACCAACATCAGGTAACGTAGTCTGGGAACCGCTGGCAATATCATCCTCGGTGATCCTTGACCGTTGTTCGCACCGGGTGGGCCACCCTCGTTTACCTTTGGTGCCAAAATCTGTGGCAAAGGATCTGCTCCGGGTCCTTTTGGGGCTGACTTCGTCTGACTCGGAAGGAGAGCTGCCTTCGGTCTCATCATTAGATCGCTCGGACCCACACACCAAGGGGGTAGGTTCCGGGAAGGGCTGGGGGGCCGGGGTCAGAAGGGGTTGGGGGGGGGGAAGGTTGGATCTCGGAAGGAGCCGGGGCTTGCGGAGCCAAAATGGCCTGCGGGGGAGGATCTGGGATCGGGGCCCCGAAGGGGTCGCTAGGGGGGACACCCTCCGAACTGGGCTCGAGGCTTGGGGGCCCGAAGGGGGAACCTCCTTGAGGGGAGTGCTAGGGTTAGGACGAGAAGGATCCTGGGAGAGGGCCCGACCAGAACTGGGCGGGGGTTTGGGATTAGGGCCTGCCGCCTTCTCGGAAGCCGGCACCGGTGAGGGAGGTGGCCTTGAGAGCTGCAGGAGGTGCAGAAGGCAGGTTTGTTTTCGTAGATCAGGGTTTGGCGCCAGAAGAAGGACCCAGAAGAGATGGTCACCGAGGAGGGGAGCTCAGATTCGAGGTTGGCGTTGGCACAGAACCTTGCATGCACCATGCGAGAACCGGCCTTGGTCGCAGGATCAAAAGCCACCAGATCTCCAACCGACTGGGCGATGAGCTTAAGGACATCTTCGCGCCACAGATGGAAGGGGAGGTCCGGGAGGCGGACCCAGATCGGGGCAAAGTTGATGCTTTGGGTGCTGGGGTGAAAGTCTGCACCATAACGTCTGAGAAAAAGGCTCTTGCGACCCAAGAACCAGGGCCCGCCCGACAAGATCTTCTCAGCATCCTCGTTGTTGTTGAGTTTGATAATGAAAAAGCCTCTGGACAGGGCAACCAGCTGGATATGGCCGGAGACCTTCCATTTGGTGGCCGCCCATTTGCGGATCGTCTCCATGTCTGGGCGCCCGCCCAGGAACTTCCCAACCAGGGAGGATGAAGAATCAGAAACCAGGGATGAGTAAACCTCCTCCTGGATGGAAATGTGGGTACCTTGGAGGGAAAGCCCGACACTGAGGGCCCGAGCAGGGGTCCTGGTGCCCGCCAAAACTTGTTGGTAAGAGGGTTTATGCCCGCCCGGGGCCCGCCCTTGCCCTGGAACGGGGGGAGCCTTCTCAAGGCCTTCCGATGCGACAGTGCCAGGCAGGGGGCGCGGGCCCAGAATCTCGACCCCATCGAACCCATCGCACACGAGACCCTCGTCCGACCATGTCGCGGATCCGCCTGGGCCCGGCCCGGGCCCGGGCGTGCCTGAGCCCCCAGGATCCGGGCCCGCCCAGAATCCAGCGCTCTGCGTTGGATCTGATTCCAGCCTTGCATCCGCTTCTGCTCCAAACTGTGCTCCTGCTGCCGCACCTGCTGCTGCTCCTGCTGCTCCCGCCATCCTTGTTCCTCCAACCCTATTAGTCTTAGTCATCTAATTAATGGTTTTATTAAATCTTAGGAATAAAATTATTATTTAAAATTTTTTTATAGTGTGTTTTTAATTATTATGTAATTTATTAATAATTTTATTTAGTGACAACAATAAAACTATTAATTAATATGGATGATTTTTTATTTATTAATATTGATTAATATGTTTTTATATTTGTTAATATTAATATATTAATAAAATAATTAATTAATAGTTTTATTAAGTTATAAGAATGAAACTATTAATTAATATTGAAGAATTTTACCTTAATAATAATGACTAAATATTGTGTTTGTTTATTTATCAATATTAATGTTATGAATAATTTTATAAATTTTAGGAAATGAAAATTTATTATTTGAAGGATTAAATAGTAAGTTTCTAAGAGATGGATGAGGTATGAATAGCTAAGGAATCCATAATCAAGGAAGTATGGGATTCTTTTAAACTTGCAATGTCATGCATGATTTAGTTTTACATATTGTATGTTCTTGTATTGTTGAATGTTCCTGCATAGCGCATGTTAGGTTTGCATATGCATTTAAGAGCTATCATAATCCCTAAACTTTCATTCAAGTTTGATGGAGAAGACCTATCAAGTACAAGGTTTTGTCGATGAGCTAGGAACCATTAATATAAATATTGAAATATAGTATTGTAATTGGAAATAGAAATTACTTAAAAAGTATCTTGTGTGGAAGTTATGATATATAAATATTATGATGAAGGAATAGATATCTTGTAAATATTCTTGTTATTTATTTCAAGAATGAAATATTATTAATGATTTCCTTTTATGTTAAGTTCTTTAGAAATAAATCATTGTTGATAAAATGGAAGAGTTGTGTTATTAAATTTAATTAATGAAAAAAATAGTTATGAATTTTGTAGATGTTGATTCACTCTTTCATGTAGATATTAGAAATAAGTTATTGATAACAAGGTAGATGATCTATAACTATTATATGTTCAAAGAGCATTAAGGAAAGTAGTTAACAGAGTTGTAATTTGAATTTCTAGAACTTTTTTTACTTGCTTTTATGATAACTAAGAATTTACGTAATTTTCCTAGTGTTATAGTGGAAGTAGTAGAAAAATCCTCTTTATCAATGATAAGTTAATGTTAGTATAAAAATTTAGAATGATTCTCTTATAGTATATAAATTCTTGGTACTTAGAAATATGTTAATTGAATTTGGTTATAATTTAATAAAACACTCTATTTCCTTTTAGAAAGATGGTTATAAATGTTGTTTAGGACCCTTGGGTTGGAAAGGGTTATTCTAGGCATGTTAGTAGCACCATATTAGTAATTCCTAGAGTCAAGATATGGCAAACCCTTGGGTTAGACAATTCAACTAGGTAATTATGAATGACAAACCATAGCGGTGGTACTTTGTAAGCGAAAAAGTGTGACCATGATTATTATCAGGTGAGTGGTAATGGTCTTAGTTAGTTCATAGAGAGATGAAACTAACTAATCACTAAATCATCACGTCATAAAAATTCTACATAGATGATAATATGTAGGGTTAGGAAATAGGCACCACCTTTAAGTATTATAGGCCTTATAGGGTAATTCTTATGCCATGATCAAGTTGTCTTGTACAAGTGAGTGTATGGGAAATAACAAGCATGGACCAGGCATGTGTTAGTAGCATCGGGGCTAGAGAAGGAGAAAAAAATCTTTAATCCCACATGGCCTATGCTGCCACTATGGGGGTCTTTAAAAATGTGGAAAGCTACTATAGCTTTCGGTTGCCTTCGGGAAACCACCCCGCCCTTTTGCCTTCACAACCATCCACCGTCGACCCACGTGCCCGATCCACACTGTCTGTGTCCATCAATGTTTCCTCTATCTACGTGCCTCACGTGTCCGATCTACTCTCCTCTGTGTACGTGCTTTCAGTATTGTTGGCAGGTAGTCTATCCTCTGTCTGCGTCTGTTAGTGTTTCCTCTGTTCGCATCCGTCAGTGTCTTCCAGTCTCGTTGGATGGTAGTCTATCCTCTATCTGCGTTTATCAGTCTCACATTCGTCAGGGTCCGCCAGTCTCGTTGGCTGGTAGTCTGTCCTTTGTCTGCGTTCGTCAGTCTCACATCCATTAGGGTCCTCCAGTCTCGTTGGCTGGTAGTCTTGTCTGTGTCCGTCAGTCTCCAAGAACCACGCTGTTTAGGGAAGTTGGAGTAGTTGGAAATGATAACTACCTTGCCCAACTTCTGTGATCATCCCTAGCTTTGATGCCATATTGAAATTGACGAAGCACTTCATTCATTCTGATTGATATCAATATAAAGGTTACAATGTGGTTATGAGTTGGTTTATCAAACCAACTTGGTGGTTAATAAACCAACCTAGAGAGCGCCTATGAGCGCTACCCTTTTGCAAATAATGTAATGACAATGACATATATGCTAACAAAATGGGGGTATCACTAAGAACATATTCTCTAATGGTGAGATTATAAAAGTGAACCTTAGGAAGTTACAAGAAGTTGGTCACTCCTGCCCTGCCCACTTGGGTGTCATCTACAACAATAATAAACTCAAGATGGGATGTCTTATATTGATGAAAATATTGGGTCTTCTCTATGAGTTAACCCTTGTATAAAAATAATTAGCTCTCTTCCTTAGGTCAAGTTTGTGGGTCATTATAATTTGTATCAAAGCCTAGGTCATATTATTCAATGCTTCTATGAAAAGAACCTAGGTTGAACCTTGACATGATGTGCTACTTTTTAATAGGACTTACTTGTATAGGAATCTTAAGTTAATTTGGGATAAGGTGGGTGCTATATGTTGTATTCATCGGTTAGACCAATGAGTAAAAATCCTATAAAGTATATATTCTTATTGGGAATCATAACTTGACCTAGATTCTTTTGTGGAAAGGAAGAAATGACACACATCTTGAGAAGGGGGTCTTCTAGGAAACTAGGGTGGGCTATGTAGGAAGAAGCTGCAACTTCATCCTTGAAAGTAAAATAAATCTAGAAGTTCAGGGGACTCTAGAAAGAGGATGGAAAACCTTACATCTATAGTCAAGTTGCTACAAGAGAAAATTAGAGCAACAATAGAAAATGTTGAAAAAAACTATTAATTGAGAATCCAATAATAGGAATTCATATGGTAGATAGGAGGTAAATCCTGCTAGAGATATCTAAGAGAGTAAGGCCCAAATTGAGGTTGAGATTGCCAAGGCCTTAAAGAATGTTAGGATACCCAAATTTAGTGGGAAATAAGGGGGTTTGCTGGTAAAGGTTAAAGGACATTGGACAGAGGTCTTCCATCCTAATCTCTAACAAAAAACACTTACTTTGACTAGCTATCCACTAGAGAAGGTAGTGATACTAAAGTGACTTATAGAAATATAATAGAGCTGACCTGCCAATAGTTGTCACTTCAGAAATTGTTATTTTTCCCTTTAAATAATTTTTAATGGGTAATTTGATAAGATATTTTATATCAGATGTGAGGATACTGGCTTGGACATTTTTGCATCAGAGAAACTTTCAGGTACGTTTTATCTTTTGAGCAATTCTGGAGATTAATGTTTTGTCTGCTGATTCTGACAGTACATGACTGATGGAGTTCTGCTAAGGGAGACTCTCCGGGAACCTGAACTTGATCAGTATAGGTATGAGTTTTTAGACATCTGGAGGGCTTTGGCTATACACTTAATTCTATCAAAAATATTTGAATTTGATAATATTGTGGATTGTGCTAACATAACATCTGAAGGGCTTTGGATATACACACTAATATTTTTAAGAGCTTAAATTTTATTTTTCTTTATGCAGTATAATTGTCATGGACGAAGCACATGAAAGGTCTCTCAATACGGATGTGTTGTTTGGCATATTGAAACAAATAGTTGCAAGACGTCGTGATTTTAAGCTTATTGTAACATCAGCAACTTTGAATGCACAGAAATTTTCCAATTTTTTTGGAAGGTATACTCTCCTTGTAGATTGTGTTGTATGTATGCTCATTGGATTATTGTCTAATAATGTGCCAAGTGTTTTTGTTTTTTGAAATGATTTGCTAATTGATGTTATGGTAACTTGTTTTAACAGTGTGCCTGTTTTCCATATACCGGGAAGGACATTTCCTGTCAACATACTCTACAGCAAAACACCTTGTGAAGACTATGTTGAAGCAGCAGTCAAACAAGCAATGTCCATTCACATTACCTGCCCTCCTGGAGATATCCTCATTTTTATGACGGGCCAGGATGAAATTGAAGCTACTTGTTATGCATTGGCAGAACGAATGGATCAGCTGGAAGCAAGTACAAAGAACAGAGTAACACAGTTATCCATACTCCCTATTTATTCTCAACTACCCTCCGATCTTCAGGCCAAAATATTTCAGAAAGCAGAAAATGGTGCTCGCAAGTGTATTGTAGCCACCAATATTGCTGAGACATCGCTAACAGTTGATGGGATCTTGTATGTTATTGATTCTGGGTATGGCAAGTTGAAAGTCTACAATCCAAGAATGGGTATGGATGCTCTTCAGGTTTTCCCTACAAGCAGAGCTGCGGCAGATCAGCGTGCTGGCAGAGCAGGAAGGACAGGTCCTGGGACGTGCTATCGACTGTACACTGAGACAGCATATCAGAATGAAATGCTTCCAAATCCAGTACCTGAAATCCAACGTACCAACTTGGGGAATGTTGTTTTACTATTGAAGTCATTGAACATTGAAAACCTTTTGGATTTTGATTTCATGGATCCCCCACCTCAGGATAATATTCTCAACTCAATGTATCAGCTTTGGGTACTTGGTGCTCTTGATAATGTGGGCAGATTGACTTCGCTTGGGAGGAAGATGGTTGAGTTTCCTCTGGATCCTCCTCTTGCTAAAATGTTATTAACGGGGGAACAGCTTGGCTGTGTCAATGAAGTTTTGACTATTGTTTCTATGCTTTCTGTTCCATCTGTTTTTTTCCGTCCTAAAGATAGAGCAGAAGAAAGTGATGCAGCAAGAGAAAAATTTTTCGTTCCCGAGAGTGATCACTTGACACTTCTTAATGTTTACCAGCAATGGAAATCTAATCAGTACCGGGGAGATTGGTGCAATGATCATTTTTTGCATGTAAAGGGATTGCGTAAAGCTCGTGAGGTGCGCTCTCAGCTTTTGGACATTCTCAAAATGCAAAAAATCGCATTGACAACTTGTGGACCTGACTGGGATGTTATCCGGAAAGCAATTTGTTCAGCATACTTTCATAATGCAGCTCGGTTAAAAGGGGTTGGTGAATATGTCAACTGCCGGACTGGAATGCCCTGCCATTTGCATCCTAGCAGTGCACTATACGGTTTGGGCTACACCCCTGATTACACAGTCTATCATGAACTTGTTCTCACAACAAAGGAATACATGCAGTGTGTGACTGCTGTTGAGCCCCAGTGGCTTGCTGAGCTCGGCCCTATGTTTTTCTCTATCAAGGATTCAGACACATCAATGTTAGAACACCGGAAAAAACAAAGAGAAGAGAAGACAGCAATGGAACAGGAAATGGAAGAGCTAAGGAATAAGCAGACTGAACTGGAAAATCAAATGAAAGAGAGGGAGAAAGAAAAACGTGCTAAAGAAAGCCAGCAAATAGCCATTCCAGGTGCCCATCCACGTGGAACTTACTTGCGCCCAACTAAAAAGCTGGGCCTTTAAGTTTTTTTGTACCATGCTGTAACCTGGAATGGTATTAAGGAGGCTATTGTGAACCAACCAGAAGGTTGGGTACTTAAATTTCTTGTACAATGCTGTAAACTAGAATTGCATCCAGACATAAAAATTCAATTTTATTGCAATCTGGAATATAAATGGGACTGTTTTGTGACTTTAGGTGATGTACACTATGATGTTGTTGGGAAATTTCTGTATTTAACATTTGTGGTAGGCATTTGAAAATGAGCTTGTAAATAATAACATGAAGCAAATCTCAATGCCTACTCAAATCATTATATGCTTACTAAAGATATGAACAAATAGCTTTAGAAGACAATGATAAGTTGAGAATTAGTTTACTTATCCTACAATCTGTGCCTTTAGCCACTACGTTGTTCATACATATTAATTAGCTTTTTGTTTCATGAGTCTATAATGTTACGTTGTGGTTTTAGGTTATTTTTCCAGATGCCATTCATAAGAAATAAAAGTTTGGATGTAAGATTAATTAACTAAATAATACTACGATGATGTAATCACTCAGGTGATTTTATACTTATGTTAGCATGTACTCCTTGCTTGCAATAACATAGGGATTTCCTCACTTTGTACCTTGAAAAATCATTATGCTTTATCAAAAAACTTGGAAGAGCTCATTTTCTGTGCATTTCAAACACTCTGTATGTAATTGCCTTCCAAATAACATATCATCAAGTTTTTGGAGTGGAATTTTTGACTACCTTGAACTAAAAACACAAATGTGCATTGGTTAGATTCTTTTAGTTGTTTGATTGACTATAAGGGCATGTATATAAGAGTTCAATCCCCAATTCCAGTTTTTAGAAGATATTGGACCCCTCATCAAGAAATAGTTTAGTTGTTTGATTTACTATAAGGGCATGTGTATAAGAGTTCAATCTCCATTTCCATTTTTTAGAAGAGGATTGGACCCCTCATCAAGAAATAGTTTAGTTGTTTGATTGACTATAAGGGTATGTGTATAAGGGTTCAATCTCCATTTCCAGTTTTTAGAAGAGGATTGGACCCCTCATCAAGAAATAATGGTTATCCTTCCTTTGTAGTTTGG
Source organism: Wollemia nobilis (assembly GCA_028583015.1). Taxonomy (NCBI): domain Eukaryota; kingdom Viridiplantae; phylum Streptophyta; class Pinopsida; order Araucariales; family Araucariaceae; genus Wollemia; species Wollemia nobilis. Next base: position 762,817 of record JAQPPZ010001671.1, on the reverse strand, counting down.
TTGCTTTTGTTATTGTCAAGTGTAAATATGCACTCACACAGTGCTCTAATGAGAACCCAATGTGCTCTTACTTGACTATCAAGATATTGAGAATAGCATGAAACTTTTTTTTGGTCCTGTCAATTCTTCATGAAAGCATGCAGATGGAAATATCGTAGGCCTTAATTTTGGGAATGCTTGAAGAGATATCAACAGAATAAACTAGTGCCCTTCTCAAGAATTGGATATCTTGATCAGGGTGGATAGTCATGCTTGCAAAAGTTAGGAACAACATTGTTTAGTTTCTAACAGAAAAGGAAATTGGTTAAATGGGTCAACGTTCCCTCCCCTCTCATCTTACAAATCATTAGGTTAGGCATGCCGAATATGAATGGAGGAGAACGTTCCCTCCCCTCTAATAGTAATAAGACTTCAGAACTTTTGATGCCTTCTCAGGTGGTTACATGAAGAAGATTTAGCAATGGTGAAAGCTACATCTCACCACCACGAGATGTCATATAAAGGATTTTTTTGAGGCAGAGTTGCAAAGGAGTGGTGTCATTTGGCATTCACCTGGTGAATTTATCCCTGTTGGTTTGCTGCTCTCCCAATCTCTAATTTTTGAAGTCCAAATCAACCACCAAGAGTAAGTTGTACTGCTTGATTTAAATATGATGAATGGGAAGACTGATTCTTCCCAAACTTCTTGTTATAGTGTTGAATGTGGAAGCTTGTAAAACAAGCCTAGTTGGCTTAACAGTTTAAGCATTTCTGTAAAAAGCCAAAGGGCTAATTCTAAAGGCTTCCCAGAGCTGAAGCTGTTGTTTGTAATATATAAATTAGTGTTGGTAGCTTTTGCATTATGTTCAATTTTTGCATCACCATGTCCATCATATGAGCATTTAAAGCACTTCTCTGTGTTTGGATATTACACAGGAGATGTTTAATCTAGTTGCTAAGATAAGCATGAACGCAACCAAATCTACACCTAAGAATTTTCAGTCTGAATTCTGATGCCATTCATTTGAAAAAATATATGACCACTTTTGAGGATATCGACCTTTGATTTGAATCACCTTGTCATCGAGAATAAGAATCATCTCTTGATAAATCATGGCAAAAACATTATTCAAGTAACTTGAACAATAATTAATCAATCTGATATGATGCTTGACATTCAAGATTTAGAGAGAACCTCAAAAAACATGTAGAGAAGACGTCATTTATTACAATTACAGACTCCCCTTCTATACCAGTCAGTGCTTGAATATGTTTGCTACCTATACAAACCAAAGAGGTTAAGATGTGATCCCTATAACTAGGGAGAAACCATGTCAAACCTTCACAATTGAGTTGCATAGTTGGTTTCCAGGTGTTCAAGTTTATTTTCCAAATCATGCTATATGTTTGCAATGGCATATCATATCCACTCTTGACTTTTACTCTGTTTTTGAGTTCTCTATGTTGGTGTTATTGAAAAAGGTTATTGGGCGCACAATTTCAAGGTAGGTAATAAGGAGCGCAGTGTTGTATTTTGGTTCTTTCTACCTTTGATGGAACAGAGAGCATTCCTTTTTACGAACATATATATATATATATATAGATGGGGTTATTGTTGGTCATCAAATCTGCCTAGGAAAGGATTTGGCTAAGTGTATACGCGCTAGACCTGGACCAACATTGAAAGGCCGAAGGGAAGAGATGCCCCTTGTGCCAATCTCCGGAGAAAGGCCGGCTCCTATACTAAACTACTTTGATTTTTAAGATAAAGGTGCTGGAAAGAGATAAATAGAGTGAGGATGCAGGAAAGAAATAAAAGAGTAAGGGAAGAAATTTCAATAGTTTAATGGTGGGAAAGAACCAGAAGCACGATTGCTGGCCAATAGCTTAAAACAACAGCAAAGAACACCAAGAGTAAACGAAATGAACGCTATATTAATCTTCCTATGTATCCTCTGGACGAATTTCAGGGTTACCCTTCCTTGTCGTCGAAATTCAGAGTTCAGAGTTACGACGACGAAGAAAGAGTGAATATGACAGAAACACTATCCACAGGCAGCATAAAAGAAAACCAATACAACAATTTCCTCCCCTATGTATCCTTCGGGAAAATTTCAGGGTTCCACTCCAATCACATACCTAAATCCAGAGTTCAGAATTACAGTATGCAATGAAGAAAAGATAAAAGAAATAATCGCAGAAGGCAGCATAAAAGAGAAGTAGAGTCCAAAGCTCTTTAGTATTAATCGCAGGAATGTAAAAGTTCCCCCCCTTTTTACACTACAATGCCTGGGTTTTTATAGAGGACCCGACCCTCTAAGCCATAATTGCACAAAATGGAGGAGTACACCCTCGAAACCTGAGAAGTCGGCTCCTCGCGACCCTCGTGACTAAGCTCTCAAATCTGTTACCAAAACTGGAAACTGCGACCGGGTCAGCCGTGGAAACTTGCATTAATGAGTCGTCTGAGCGTCCTTGGCTTTTGGGTGCAATACTCGAGTGGCCGCCATGCTTGCCGGGCTCTTCTTCAGAGACTGATACTTTGTTTCCAATTGCCAAAAATGCGCAGCTAGTTTTTCGAGCACGTAAAAATGCATTTATGAGGCACTTGATCGCCTCGGGAAAATACCCGGCTTGGAGCACGTGCCCTTGAAGTGCTTCGCTAGTTCTTCGTTCGCAACTTCGCTTCGCAATGGACTTGTGCCGAAGTAGATTCTCCTTGATTTGCACTTCGTATGGTGGAGCTTCGCAAAACAGCTTCGGGGGTGATGAGGGCCGAAGCAGATCTTCGCAAGATGGGCTCTTCATTACTGCTTCGTTGGAAGATGTGCCAAAACTGCTTCGCCGATGAACTGTTAAAATGCTTTGCCGCGATCTTCCTTCAAAATTGTGGTTCGGGAGGATTTTGGCCGAAGCGCATTCTTACCTTCAAAAATGCTTTGACTGCTTCCACTTCGGGGGAAAGTACTTCGCACGAAGGTTTGCCGAAGCGGATGCTTCGCAACGACTTTCAGCGAAGTAGAAATGGTTCGCTGGCGAGGAGGCCCGAAGTTGGTGCTTCGGCGGTTTTTCGGCGAAGTGTTTTCAACGTTGCGCTCCTTCAAATCCCGCTTCACAAGTTTTTTTTCCCGAAGTAGCCTTTTGAAGTGCTTCGGGCACGAAGTAGTTTTCATTCTTCTTCCTTTGCATTTTGCTTCGGCAACACCGCTTCACAAAACTTTCGCCCGAAGTAACTGTTTGAGGGACTTCGGGCCCGAAGTAGTTTTCTTGCCTTAGCCAATTCGGACCGCGATTTTCCTTCGGCGAAGCTATTCTTTTGAAATGCCGCTTGAATGCCGCTTCGCAAAACTTTTGCCCGAAGTAGCTGCTGGAAATGCTTCGGGTGCGAAGCTCTTTTTTACGCCTTCTTTGAATTCCTTCTTCGGCAACGCCGCTTCGCAAGGTTTTCGCCCGAAGTAGTTGTTTGAGGGACTTCGGGCCCAAAGTAGTTTTCATCCTTAGCGATTTCTTTCGGCGAAGCTATCTTCCTTAGCTTGTTCGGCAGTGAAGCTCTTTCTTCTTCATTTTATGTACAAGGGGGTGGCAGGGAAAGCCAAAATTGCTGCAATGCTTGAAAATGTTGTTTCTAAAAAAAAAAACAAGGGAACAAATTCATGAAATTAAAAGAAATACTTTACAAAAAATTCAATTTTTCTACCCCATTGTGCAATGTGACAAAATTGTCAACATTCTTGGCGGCTCGCGGGGCAACGAGCTCGTCTCGGTGGGAGAACCCTCAGCCTTGATCCGTTGGGCTAGAGTTACCTCCAAACCCTTCTCCCTTTTCAATCTCCGGGGGCGCTTCCACGGCTTGTTGTTGTTGTTGTTCTTCTTCTTCTGCTTCCTCTGGTGCGGCTTCCTGCCGCGGCGATGGGGCAAGGCGATCGCGGATGCACTTCATGGTTCGGCGGACATGAGCCCAGGCACCCTTCGAGAAAGACTCTTGATCTTGCAATGCTTTCACCAGAACGCGGAACCGATCAATCTGGCCGATATCAGCATGCTTGGCTCTGATGTACAGATCGTTCAGGCAGGCTGCAATCTTGCAGTGTCTCAGAATGAAATCTGTGACATGCCCTTCTGTTATCGGCTCCGCCCATTCGTCTCTCCGAGACGTCGCCTTCAAAATGAAGCCATGCTGGCTTAAGCTCTTCCTTGGTCAGAAGGTTCCCATCATCATCCGTGAAGCTCGGGAAACCTAAGGAAGAGAGATCCTGGAAATAGCCTAGGGATGCGCGTTGCTCATTCTCAAACACATCTAGGAGGTCTTTCGCCTTTTGTGCCTTCCTCACGTTGGAAAAGAAGGCGCGAACTGTGGATTGGGCCGTGGACCAATCCCTAGCCGTCCGACTCATTGTAGCAACCTGCAAGTCCTGATATTTAGTGCTTTGGACATCAAAGGCTAATTTGAGTTGGCCTCTAGCTTTCTGAGTGACCTCATCTATGATTGGTCCTCCTTCGGCAACGACACGCTGTGCTTCGGTGATATAGGTTAAAATTGATAGGGCACTGGAGGCCCGAGACCTGAAATTCTTGAGCAAGTGCGATCGGATTTCTTTGATTCTGCCTTTGTCAAACAGTTCCAGGCTTTCTTTTTCGTGCAACTGCTGCTGCAACTGCAAGATCTTGCTCTCAACTTCCTTGGCCTTCAGATCATTTTTTGCCTGTCTCTGTGCTTGGTGCTCAACTGTGCACTGCAGTTGTAGTATTTCTTGTTTTAGGGCGTGTGTTTCCTTTTTCATCGACCTTACACTGCTCCTCTGAATCCTTCAGCTTGGAGCGGATTCTAGCTAGCTCTTCTTCCAACTTGATGTTGGCACTTTCTGCTTCAAACCTGCGCTGATTAGCGATGTTGGCATGCACTCGGAAAGTTTCGATCCTGACGTGCATAGATGCAGATTCATTATCCACATTTAAATGCTCCAGGTCCTTCGATTTATCTTGATAATCATAGTCTGCTGGAATCATTTCATCCAGGGGCTTTTGGACCTTCAAAATCTTTTTTACTTTGTGCAACTTTTCGGCCTTCAAATCGAAGACAACACACTTTTCCACCTGGGCTACGGAGCGCCCTCTCTTCTTCCTCACCTCCTTCAATATTTTCTTTGTGTTTTGCCGGGCTAGGAGTAGCTTCTCGGCTAGGGGGCGTTCCTTAATTAATGACATCTCAGATTCAAATGAGGCTAGATCTCCAGCCAAAGGGGTGAACAAGTATAAAGAATGAACAGGGGATGACTCGCCAGAAGGTTCGGCGACGGGTGTGACGGGAGTTTCGGCGAGTGCAACAATGCCATGTGAGGCAGGGGAATGAGGAACGGGGTTCGGCGTTGGAGTACTACCTTCGCCCTGCCTGGGAACTAGGGGAATGGTGGCATAGGTGGGCGAAGTAGTGTCAACAGACTTGTCCCGACCTGGTGACTCGAGTGGAGTGGGGCTGACGGGATCGGTGGTAAGGGGCAACGCGCGAAGAGGTGATTGACTTTGTGAGGGAGGGAGAGACTAATGAGAATCTTTGGCCAGGACCACAGTGGACATGTGAGAAACCAAGGCAAAGGGTGGAGAGTGCGTACTTGCATGCCCTTCTGGCAGAGCGGCCGTGGTGTCTTCTTGTGTAATAGGCTCCTACTCTTTTTGGACTTCGGCACTCCCGACTTCCACAACTTCTGCTTCAGGGTTTCCCTCTTGTTGGAGGAGTTCCTCCACATCAATAACGTCTATGTCTGGGACTGTCTCGGCACTTGGTGGCCCCGCAGCATCAACATTTGTTTCGGTCGGGCCTGATACAGGTTGTCCAGCGAGGAGCACTTGGGAGCTTTGTGCGGGGTCGCTTTGGATGGCTCGGAGGCACTTGAATTTGCTCTTGCCTCTTTCTTTTCTTCCTCTCCAATGGTTGCTCTGACTCTTCGACACTTGTGTCGTGGCTTTGTGGTAGTGCCTCTGGTGTAGCTTCGACCTTTTCCTCCTCTTCCTGCTCTGAGGACTCTGAATGGAATTCTCCCAGGACTCTCCTTTTATCATCATCTTTTATACACCTGAGAAGGACGCCATCAATGTTTCTGAAAAATAGGCCTTTGGGGCGCAAGGTATATCGGGAGGATCGCATCCTAAAATGCCTTCACTGTGAAGCATTTAGAAGTGAAGGACATCTGCCAGTGTTGAAGTATTCGACTATTTCACTGACCCAGTATTTCTCGTCCTCTTCCTGATTTGCGAGGCATTCTTCTGCTGGCGAGTCATCCCACTGAGATTCTGTAGCTTTGGCCGCTACGCTCTTCGCCAGTTCTTGACACAACGCGCAACCGCGAACCAGTTTTGTGGGTTTGATCTCGATGTCGAACTCTTGTATCTTGCTGACCCAACTGACTCTTTTACTACCCAGTTCTCCTTGGATGATGAAATTGCGCACATCGGGGTGGATGACGAAGATTGTAACCCGACTTTGGGAGATGAATTGCTTGAACTTCCTAAGAGACTTTATTACTGCATGCACCTGCCTTTCTATGAAATTATATTTTTCTTCATGAGGGTTTATCACTTGGCTTAGAAACGCGATGGGGCGCTCTTCGCCATCTTCCCCCTTTTGTGTCGGGACCGCAAAGATAGCTCTCGGGTTCTCCTATAGCATATAGGATGAAGTCCCGATTGTAGTCAAGGTTGGTTAGGACCGGTGCTTGAGCAATTCGGGCTTTTATTTCTTCGAATGCTTCTTTCCTCTCTTTCGTCCAGATGAATTCTGCACCTTTCTTCAAAAGTTCGGACATCGACTTGATGACCTGGGCAAAATCTGGGACAAACTTCCTCACGAAGTTGATCTGGCCGAAGAAAGATTGAAGTCCTTTCTTGTCTACTAGGAGTGGGAGCTTCATTAGAGCCTCAGCTCTGTCAGGATCTACAGACAAGACCCTTCTCTGATATCGCATGTCCCAAAGAACTTCCCTTCGCTGACTGTGAATATGGACTTCTTCGAATTGATTGAAATGCCAAATTCTCGGCATTTTTCAAAAATCTGTTGTAAGTGTAATGGGTGATCCTCCCTTCTTCGGGAGAATACGGTCATGTCATCTAGATAGATAACAATAATCTTATTCAAGAGTTCGCCAAAAGCTAAATCCATTGCCCTCTGAAAAGTGGCACCCGCATTCGAAAGGCCGAATGGCATTCGTTGGTAAGCAAATGTTCCCCACTTGGTAGTGAATGCGGTTTTATGCTGGTCTTCGTCCCTGACCCAGATTTGATTGTATCCGAAGAAATCATCGAGTAGGGAGAAGCGTTGAGCCCCAGCCACCGAATGCAAGATCTGATCGATCTGCGGGAGAGGGTAGTGATCTCTGAGAGAAGCCTGGTTCAGGTTGCGAAAGTCCACGCACAATCGTATATCTCCATTCTTTCTAACTGGGACTAGATTCGCCACCCAAGAAGAATGCTTGATGGGATAAATTATCTTCGCTTCGAGCATTTTCAAGAGTTCGGCCTTCATCAAGACTTCGATCTTTGGATTGACAGGCCTTTGCTTTTGTCGGAAAGGTTTGACCCCTTCCTGCAACTCAATTGTATGCTGGATCAGTTGCCGATCATATCCCTTTAGATCTTGATAAGACCAAGCCACTGTGTCGGGATACTTTCTACATAGAGATCGGATCTGCTCTAGCTCTTCCGAAGTGCAATCTGTTCCAACTTTTATTGTTTTCCCAGGTTCAAGTTCTAAATATTGATACTGTTTTGCATTAACTTTGATCCTGTGAGAAACTGCTCGATCATTCTGATCAAAGAGGCTTTCAAGAGTAATTAATCCCTTGGGAACGTGATTATTCTTCAATTGAACCAACCCTTCATATTCTTCTTCGTCAGGGCTTCTGCTCTCAATTGTGGCTACTTCTTGAATCATAAAATTCACAATCTGCTCATCATTGTCAAAAACTTGCCAATGCAGATCTCTGTCTGGGACAGAGGGCCTGTAAATCATCCTCATAGCTTTGGGCTTATGCACCATGTCTTCTTCTGGAGAATACTTGGCTGCAATGGATGCTAGAACATCGACATGTCGGTTCTTTTCTCTTGGAATAGACTGCAGATTGAGAGATTCGAACTGGTCGAACAAGTCCCATACCCTGTTTCGGTATGACTTGAGATAGTGCTTATTTGAAGTGCACTTGTTTGTGACTTGATTGCATACCAATTCGGAATCTCCAAAGATCTAGAGATGCTTTATGCCCAACTTTTCTGCTTTCTTGAGTCCTAGGCATAATGCTTCATATTCTGCTGCATTGTTGGTGCAACTCCACACCAACCGGTAACAATATTCCTTTTGCTCTCCAAAAGGTGATACTAAAAGAATCCCCGCCCCGACACCGTTTTTGCATCGGGTGCCATCGAAGAAAAATTTCCACAATCCTTGTTGGAAGAATTTATCTTTTGACTTGATGTGTTTCTCAGGCTTGGCGATGGCATAACATCCCATCTCGATTTCTATCATGGCATTAAAGTCTGCCAATGAAAACTCATCTTCACAACTTAACTGTGCGAGGGACTCCTCGACCAGGTCCACTTTCTCTATCCCTTCCACTATCGCGTGCACAGGATCGCTGCCCTCTCCTTTGGACATCTTCTCTATGAGGAAGGTAGAAGGCTTCTCGTTGTAGATTTTAATCTTCTTCCCTTTGAATGGAATCTCCATATGGGAGTAATCCATAGATAGATATCCACCCAGCTTCGCCGTAAATTCTCTCGACAAGCACATACTGAAGTAGGGCTCAAGGTCAACGACTACCACCTCTTGTATAACTGTGATTTGAGGCATCTTGTGTAGCCTAATAGGAATATCCTTGATCACCCCTACAGTTTTCACGGGGGTACCATCCAGCTGGAGTACACCATGACTGCTTCGCGTGTATTCCATCCCTATCTCTTCGCACACCGCCTTCGGCATGACTGTCGTCGCGGCCCTAGATTCAATCATACAGTTATGTACAACATACCCTTCCATCTGTAGAGACATGTAGAACGATGGTGGCCTATTCTTCCCTATAATGGATGTGGGACAGGGTCTGCACTTAGGGCAAGCGGTGCTGCATTTCTTGCTTTGGTTATCTTCAATGATTCTTGCAACAGGTCCACTTGTCCAGGTAATTGCAGTGCGTCGTACAGATTGATTTTGGCTGGAATCCTCTTCAGCTCATCTACAATGTTGTACGCCAGGGAATTGGGCACCTCAGGTTCTTTTCTTGGTTCATATCTGGTGTGATACTGTTCCGTAGCTTCAACCCTTTGTCGCTTAGTCAGCGAAGGAATCTTGAGTTTCTCTCTAGCTTGTTCCTTAGTTTCCACCTGCGATGGATTTGCAGGGGCCTGTTGGGCCTTCTCTTTGACTGGTGTAGGCTGTCGAGCTTCATTCGAGGCCGAAGGAGGTTGTTGTCCTTTCTCATGACGAGCATGCACCTTTAAGGGAACCATTTGAGTAGCATCCACCTCTATCGACCTCTTTCCTCCTCTGGTAAGGACCGCAACTGGCTCTTCTTCACCAATCACCAAGTTGTGATTCATCTGTCTAATGACATTGACTTGACCGCCATGACTACTGCTCGCCAGCGTTTGTACATAGTGTTGGTGCAGCATGCAAGTATTCTCTTCGTGAGGGTCATTACACGTGGAGCACCAATGTATATAATCGGAAGTGCTCGGGGCTTTGTCTATTGCAGCATTTCTTGCCAAAGCTCTTCCTTGTTGGGCCGCTTGATCTTTAGTAAGCGCAGGTGTAGGATAAGATCTTCTTGGTAGAAACTCTTGTTGCGCTTGCTTCTTCTTCATAATGGTCATGTCGTTAGACAGGGTCTGCACTGTGGAATTCAGGGACTGAACTTCTTGCAGTATTTTGGCTTGCATGTCTTCGGCTTTGGGAATCGGTGGCAATGGAGCCATTGTTGGTATTGGAGGCAGGGCAGGGTGTTGAAGTGGTGCTGGCAGTACAGGGAATGTCGAAGTGACCGTGGGCTACGGAGTCGAAAAAGTGGGAAAATGAATTTGTGGAGCAGTGATTTGAGATACAATGGGATTCGGGTTCCAAGATGAGATCGGGAGTGCAGGGGTTGCAGAGATCTGCGAAGCGGCTACGCTTGCATACTGGGATTGATAGAAATCGGGAAGTATGGGCATCGACATCCTTTGGGGAAGCTTACCCACAGCTATTAGATCCATTTTCGCTTTCTGGGCCAACTCATATAACTCTGGGAAGGTATTGATATTCGAATACCTCACCATCACACTGATATCAGGATTGAAAGCTCGAAGAAAATAATATGCTGCAGCTTCATCAGATGGCCGAAGTCCAACTGGTATTCTTTGCCAGGTTCGAGCGAACCTAACATTGAGGTCGGCGATCTCTTCTTGTGGATGTCTCTGGATCGTTGTGAACTGATGCAGGAGAGAGGTCGGATCGACGGACTCATTAAAGCTTCGCATCAATTTCTCGGCTAATTGGTCCCATCCCGTAATGGTATCGGGTGGTAAAGATCTATACCAGTAGAGGAGTTTTCCTCTAAGAGACAGAACCAAAAGCTTTACCATAACCCGCTCTTCTGTGATGTCATGGATCGCCGCCAGAGAAACTATATCCTGGATGTGCTCCAGAGCAGTCTTCCCAGTTCCATCGAATGTTGGGATCTTCTCTATAGCAGCAGGCGGCACTTGCCCTTGTCCCGCTAGATTTAGCGGTCCTGAAGAATTCCATGCTGGGAATAATCTGGGCGGCGGTTGCTGCGTCTGTGCCATATTTACTCTTGGATTTTGACAAACAGGAATTCCCGAAGCTCCTCCTTGATTGCTAATAGGACGACCAATAGGAATGGAGGCACTAGGACGCTTCGGTGAGTTGGGAGGATTAGGAGGAAAGCTAGCCACTGTGCTATCAAAAGTTAGGCCTTATTCGTCAACAGAAGCCTCTTGTGAGGATGTTCCACGTAACAAAGACTCAGGGGTGACCAACCTAGATCGTTCCCCAAAGGCATCAATATCTAGCTCAAAGAACTCAGTTTCCTCTCCTCTATTCCTAACTCTCCATCTTGTTTGCATGAAGACACAGACTTTGGTACCGGTCTTTACGACTTAAATATTCTCGGGTAAGACAGAGTCTCCAGATGCTAAGAGTCTTTCGGTAATGAGAGCATCAATTCTCACTACCACTCACAAGGTGAGACTGTCCGGGTCCCACCGGGCGTGCCAAAAACTGTTGGTCATCAAATCTGCCCAGGAAAGGATTTAGGTAAGTGTATGCGCCCTAGACCTGGACCAACATTGAAAGGCCGAAGGGAAGAGATGCCCCTCGTGCCAATCTTCGGAGAAAGGCCAACTCCTTTACTAAACTACTTTGATTTTTAAGATAAAGGTGCTGGAAAGAGATAAATAGAGTGCGGATGCAGGAAAGAAATAAAAGAGTAAGGGAAGAAATTTCAGTATTTTAATGGTGGGAAAGAACCAAAAGCACGATTGCTGGCCAATAGCTTAAAACAACAGCAAAGAACACCAAGAGTAAACGAAATGAACGCTATATTAATCTTCCTATGTATCCTCTGGACGAATTTCAGGGTTACCCTTCCCTGTCGTCGAAATTCAGAGTTACGATGACGAAGAAAAAGTGAATATGACAGAAACACTATCCATAGGCAGCATAAAAGAAAACCAATACAGCGATTTCCTCCCCTATGTATCCTTCGAGAAAATTTCAGGGTTCCACTCCAATCACATACCTAAATCCAGAGTTCAAAATTACAGTATGCAAATGAAGAAAAGATAAAAGAAATAATCGCAGAAGGCAGCATAAAAGAGAGAAGTAGAGTCCAAAGCTCTTTAGTATTAATCGCATGAATGTAAGTTACAACTTTCTTAGCAGAAAGTTCCCCCTCTTTTTACATTACAATGCCTGGGTTTTTACAGAGGCCCCGACCCTCTGAGCCATAATTGCACAAAATGGAGGAGTACACGCTCGAAACCTGAGAAGTCGGATCCTCGCGGCCCTCGTGACTGAGCTCTCAAATCTGTTACCAAAACTGGAAACTGCGACCGGGTCAGCCGTGGAAACTTGCATTAATGAGCCGTCTGAGCGTCCTTGGCTTCTGGGTGCAATACTTGAGTGGCCGCCATGCTTGTCGGGATCTTCTTCAGAGACTGATACTTCGTTTCCAATTGCCAAAAATGCGCAGCTAGTTTTTCGGGCACGTAAAAATGCATTTATGAGGCACTTGATCGCCTCGGGAAAATACTCGGCTTGGAGCGCGTGCCCTTGAAGTGCTTCGCTAGTTCTTTGTTCGCAACTTTGCTTTGCAATGGACTTGTGCCGAAGCAGACTCTCCTTGATTTGCACTTCGCATGGTGGAGTTTCGCAAAACAGCTTCGGGGGTGATGAGGGCCGAAGCAGATCTCCTTCGCAAGATGGGCTCTTCATTACTGCTTCGTTGGAAGATGTGCCAAAACTGCTTCGCCGCGATCTTCCTTCAAAATTGTGGTTCGGGAGGATTTTGGCCGAAGCGCATTCTTACCTTCAAAAATGCTTTGACTGCTTCCACTTCGGGGGAAAGTACTTCGCACGAAGGTTTGCCGAAGCAGATGCTTCGCAACGACTTTCAGCGAAGTAGAAATGGTTCGCTGGCTGGGAGGCCCGAAGTGGGTGCTTCGGCGGTTTTTCGGCGAAGTGTTTTCAATGTTGCGCTCCTTCAAATCTCGCTTCGCAAGTTTCTTGCCCGAAGTAACCTTTTGAAGTGCTTCGGGCCCGAAGTAGTTTTCATTCTTCTTCCTTTGCATTTTGCTTCGACAACACCGCTTCGCAAAAATTTCACCCGAAGTAACTATTTGAGGGACTTCGGGCCCGAAGTAGTTTTCTTGCCTTAGCCAATTCGGACCGCGATTTTCCTTCGACGAAGCTATTCTTTTGAAATGCCGCTTGAATGCCGCTTCGCAAAAATTTTGCCCGAAGTAGCTGCTGGAAATGCTTCGGGTGCGAAGCTCTTTTTTACGCCTTCTTTGAATTCCTTCTTCGACAACGCCGCTTCGCAAGGTTTTCGCCCGAAGTAGTTGTTTGAGGGACTTTGGGCCTGAAGTAGTTTTCATCCTTAGCGATTTCTTTCGGCGAAGCTATCTTCCTTAGCTTTTTCGGCAGCGAAGCTCTTTCTTCTTCATTTTATGTACAAGGGGGTGGCAGGGAAAGCCAAAATTGCTGCAATGCTTGAAAATGTTGTTTCTAAAAAAAAACAAGGGAACAAATTCATGAAATTAAAAGAAATACTTTACAAAAAATTCAATTTTTCTACCCCATTGTGCAATGTGACAAAATTGTCAACAGTTATATATATATGTATATACATCTTAGTTTAAATGGGGTTGAAATGGATACTATTAGCATTAACCTCGACTGTATTGTGGTGATATTTCAATGGAACACATTATTACAACAAACCATATTATTAGGGGCTGCCTTATTATGGGAGTGTCCATCACAATGTAGGGATAAATTGCTTTCATATAATTGCATCCCATTTACTATTGCTCCAATCTGTATATTATGTATTGTGATTTGATTGGAGTTATTATCATCTTTTATATTATTTGCACTTGTTTCTCTGAGTGCTAAATTTTGATTTCTCTGTTTGTGTCTGGTTTTGATATTTAGTAAGAATACACCCTTCTTTATCTTTGCTATAAAAAAGTGTGTTAAGACATTTCATCCTATATTCTAAAATTTGAAAGTATTAGAATTGAATATTCTCTCATTTAGTTTAGATAGAAATGGGCTAATTAAATACAAGCCTGAGAAAGGTGTACTCTTCATATACATGAAGGATATGAATTTGTTAAGTATATATAAGCTGATTTATTCGTAGCAGGAGAATAAAATTATAGATTTTGTAGGATATATTGTTATGAGCCTACTTTCTTTTCACTAGGGTGAAAGCAAGAGCAAGCAATGCTCAGGTTTTTCCTATTATTATTTCACCAGAAAAGGGGTCTACCCTAATCTTTTAGGACAAGGGCCTTGTGTTTGGCATAGTTAGCCCCTTAAATCAACAATGAAGAAAGACTCTTGTTGTAGTCTCACTTATCCTTCCATCCTCATGCTCTTTACAAGAAGTTTCAGACATAAAACTTCCTTAGTACTAATGATAAAGGGCTATGGGACATACCAACCTTTGACCTAATCTCTACTAGGTGGGTTTTTGGAGACATGAACAAGGTGAAAAAATCTACTTTTTTTATCTCAAGTTATCCACCTTTCATTTCTTTGCATGCAACATAAATTAAATTAACATGATCGTTTTTGTTAGCAGTATATGGAGACCGGGACACACTATGAAACACAGACACAGAGTTGGTGAACGTGGCACTCAATGGTTTCTCAGCTTCATGGGAACCATTTGTCAAAGGCATTTGTGCTCGTGAGAGCCTTCCCAAATTTGAGAAACTATGGGATGATTTCATCAAGGAGGAGATGCGGATGGAGTCAAAGGCCAGCAAGAAAGGTGGTGACGATAACCTAGCTCTTTTTGGGCAAACCAAGAAGGGCAAAGGTAAAGGACCCAACAAGGGTAAGGTAAAGAATGAGGAGTCAAGGCAGCAACATAGCTGTCCTATGTTACTGCTGTCCTATGTTACAGCTCATTCTATTTTGAAATTCACTTAAATGATTTTCTATTTTAAAGTTCACTTAAGTGATTCTATTTTGTAATTCATTTAAGTGATTCTATTTTGAAATTCACTTAAGTGATTTTCTATTTTTAAGTTCACTTAAGTGATTGTATTTTGAAATTCACTTAAGTGATTTTATATTTTCAACCTTACATCTCAAGATGAGATGAGATCTAATCTTAGGGTTAGAGAGATTAGGGTTACCTTTTTCAAGGATAAAATGAGAAGATCAAGAGTGTTTTAGATACACAAAAAGGAGAAAGAGAACAAATTTCAGAAGGAAAATTGCAAGCTTAGGAGGAGAAGAACAATGAAACTGTTGGCCAGACCGACAGCAAGAGAGCAGTGTGCTCTGCTGTAGTTGTAGCCTCTTTTAATTGTAATATTGCAGGTTTAGAAATATATTTAACTTCTACTATTCACGATGTTTATTTTTCCAGCCATCTGTGTGTCTTTCATGTTTGAATAAATTATTCTCAGATCTAATTTATTTTAAAATAACATAGGACAACAATTATCTAGGGTTTGAAAAATTTACATGGTATCAGAGCTAGGTTATGTGATTGAGATCCTCAAGGGTTTACAACAGTAGATCACTCCTGAATATTTAAAAAAAAAAATAGTAGTTGGTTTCATAATTTTTTTTGCTTAAAGGACTACGCTTATTTGCAGGATTGTTTTTTTTTTGAGTCATTCATATCAGATCTGAAAGTTTGTACAACAGATCTCAGAAATGGTAGCAGGTAGCCTCATATTTGAGGATAAATTGGAAAGTGCCTCCAATTTCTTGCCCTGGAAAGTTAGGGTAATGTTATTATTGGAAGAGAATGATCTCTGGGATATTGTCAAGGATGATGTGATTTTGCCTACAGATCCGCAACAATTGGCAGCTCACAAAAAGAAGTGAAGGCCAAGCGAATGATCTTGGATGCAGTGAAGGATCACCTGATTTGTCACATATTCGATAAGACTAAGGCAAATGAGATGTTCGATGCCCTGGTTAGCCTCTACCAGAGCGAGAATATAAACAGGAAGATGATATTGCGGAACAAACTCAGATCTATGGAGATGACCAGATCTGACATCGTTACCAGTTACCTGATGAAGATCACGTATTCGTAATCAACTGTCAGCAGTTGGGGATACGGTTAAGACACAGAGTTGGTGAACGTGGCATTTAATGGTTTCTCAACTTCATGAGAACCATTTGTGAAAGGCATTTGTGCTCGTGAGAACCTTCCCAAATTTGAGAAACGATAGGATGATTTCATCCAGGAGGAGACTCGGATGGAGTCAAAGGCCAACAAGAAAGGTGGTGACGATAGCGTAGCTCTTTTTAGGCAAACCAAGAAGGGCAAAGGTAAAGGACCCATCAAGGGTAAGGTAAAGAATGAGGAGTCAAGGCAACATAGCTATCCTATGTTACTGCTGTCCTATGTTACAACTCATTCTATTTTGAAATTCACTTAAGTGATTTTCTATTTTTAAGTTCACTTAAATGATTCTATTTTGTAATTCACTTAAGTGATTCTATTTTGAAATTCACTTAAGTGATTTTCTATTTTTAACCTTACATCTCAAGATGAGATGAGATCTAATATTAGGGTTAAAGAGATTAGGGTTACCTTTTTCAAGGATAAAAGGAGAAGATCAATAGTGTTTTAGATACACATAAAGGAGAAATAGAACAAATTTCAGAAGGATAATTGCAAGCTTAGGAGGAGAAGAACAGTGAAACGGCTGGCCAGAACGGCAATAAGAGAGCAGTGTGCTCTGTTGTAGCTGTAGCCTCTTTTAACTGTAATATTATAGGTTCATAAATATATTTAACTTCTGCTATTCACGCTGTTTATTTTTCCAACCATTTGTGTGACTGTTGCATGTTTGAATAAATTATTCTCAGATCTGATTTATTTTAAAATAACATAGGACAACAGTTATCTAAGGTTTGGAAAATTTACACAAATAACAAGACTGTTTACATTGATGCAGAGATATACACAAAATAACTGATGTCTTATGTTACCCTTCCCTTGCTCCTTCTGTAGGCAATGACTCCATATGTTACCCTACCCTTGACTCCTCAATTCTTTACCTTACCCTTGCTGGGTCCTTTACCTTTGCCCTTCTTGGTTTGCCCAAAAAGAGCTAGGTTATCGTCACCACCTTTCTTGCTGGCCTTTGACTCCATCCGAGTCTCCTCCTGGATGAAATCATCCCACAGTTTCTCAAATTTGGGAAGGTTCTCATGAAGCTGAGAAACCGTTGAGTGCCACGCTCACCAACTCTATGTCTTCAACCGTCTCCCCAACTGCTACCAGTTGATCACGAATCTACATGATCTTCATCAGGTAACTGGTAACGGTGTCAGATCTGGTCATCTCCATAGATTTGAGTTTGTTCCGCAATATCATCTTCTTGTTTATGTTCTAGCTCTAGTAGAGGCTAACCAGGGCATCAAACATCTCCTTTGCCTTAGTCTTCTTGAATATGTGAGGAATTAGGTGATCCTTCATTGCATCCAAGATCATCCGCTTGGCCTTCACTTCCTTCTTTTGTGAGCTACCAATTGTTGTGGATCTATAGGCAAAGTCACATCATCCTTGAGAATATCCCAGAGATCATTCTCTTCCAATAAGAAAATTACCCTAACTTTCCAGGGCAAGAAATTGGAGGCACCTTCCAATCCGTCCTCAAATCTGAGGCTGGCTGTTGCCATTTCTGAGATCTGCTGTACAAATTTTCATATCTAATATGAATGACTCAAAAAAAAAAAACAGTCCTGCAAATAAACTTAGTCCTTTAAGCAAAAACAATTATGAAACCCTTTAACTGTTTTTTTTATAAATATTCAGCAGTGATCTAATGCTATAAACCCTTGAGGATCTCAATCACAGAACCTAGCTCTGATACCATGTAAATTTTTCAAAGCCTAGATAACTGCTGTCCTATGTTATTTTAAAGTAAATCAGATTTGAAAATAATTTATTCAAACATGCAATAGTCACACAAATGGCTGAAAAAATAAACAACGTGAACAACATAAATTAAATATATTTCTGAACCTACAATATTACAGTTAAAAGAGGCTACAACTACAACAAAGCACACTGCTCTCTTGTTGTCGTTCTGGCCAACAGTTTCACTGTTCTTCTCCTCCTAAGTTTGCAATTCTCCTTTTGAAATCTGTACTCTTTATGCTGTTCATGCTGTTTATTTTTCCAGCCATCTGTGTGACTGTTGCATGTTTGAATAAATTATTCTCAGATCTGATTTATTTTAAAATAACATAGGACAACAGTTATCTAGGTTTTGAAAAATTTACACAAATAACAAAAGACTATTTACATTGATGCAGAGATACACACAAAATTCTGCATGCTCATACTTGATCCATAGAGGGGTATTTATAGGCTCTTACAACACCTTCTAGAGAAGTGGTTATATCCAATTATTTGGTCACTCCTGCTTATTAACTGGACAACGCAACCATGCATTCCATTAACTGGATATTGTCACACTACAGCTTATTGTATGGACAATGACATAATGAATCTTATCGTGCACAGGGGAAATCAATTTACTTAAACCTCCCCACCAACACAATAGGGAAATATCTTAATATACTACCAACACAGACTTAAAACTTGTGCTGAACACAAAAACAATACAAATGTTGATTCACCCATACACATTCACAAAGGGCTCTTATACCAGATATGGGCAGTATGCCCAACTGAGCACAAAGAACACAGGGCAGGGACTTACAATGGACGAGAAAACTGCTTACTTTTTACTCATCAAACACGTATTTATAGCACATTCTTAGGGAATGGTTGCATCCCATTGAATAGTCACTGCGCCATAGTACATTCCATTATCTGATTACAACGACGAAAAATGTTTCTGACCAGACAATAGCTCAACACATCTTATTGTCCACACACAAATTAATTTACTTTTCTGACATTTTTTAACACTAATTTCATCCCCTTCTATAACTTCGGAAAAGAGTTGCATTTGTCTATCCAATACCATAACCAGAACTTGGTCCAAGCAGAAAAACAAACAAAAAAGACTTCATTGAACAATTGCTTTTCAAAGTAGTATGCAAAGTACAACTGGGAACACAATGGGGACCACCCTCCCCTGCTTCAAATTTGGGTCTCCTTGATGAGAATCCAAAGACATACCAACTCAGATATTTTGAAAGGGACTTCATTGACAATTATAAACTTAACGAATACTCTTCAATTTCTGATTGACTTTGTACTTTCATTTTGATTACATAGGTCTCATAGCCTGTTCCTTTTTCTTAACAATTATAAAATCTTGATGGTATCACAAAAATTGATGGATATGAATGAAGCACTTTGATGTCTAAATTGTTAATAATTCTAGTCTAATATTCTAAAAACTGCACTATATATATATATATATATATATATATCAAGTGGTATGAAGGATTTATTTT
Organism: Wollemia nobilis; assembly: GCA_028583015.1. NCBI lineage: Eukaryota > Viridiplantae > Streptophyta > Pinopsida > Araucariales > Araucariaceae > Wollemia > Wollemia nobilis. The sequence continues at coordinate 743,658 of JAQPPZ010001671.1, read as the reverse complement.
GTTATTAGGTATGAGAAAGTTTTGTTCTTAAATTTTGAGAAGAAATGGAGAGGGAACATTGGACTACTCGAGCAACATAGAGTGTTTTTGAAACTATGCATTGTTATAAACTTAACAAAGAATGATAGTACCAAGTCCAAGGCCTTTACAATAGTATCTATACTGTTGATGTATTTTGTTGTTTGACAGGGAGAAAATAAATAAATTTTATATAGTTGCTATCTTATGGGTGATTCCCCTTCTTTAGGATCAGTTTCAGCTTTATATTTTATTTAAAAAATTTTATTGAAAGGTTAATCTGGTGTTCTGAAAAAGGTCAAAGACCTATAGGTAGAGCGACTGAAATGTTATTAAAAATGTTTAGCTTATTTGTGAAAGAAGTGTAAACAATTTAATGCAGAGTGTTTAAGCTTCTATTAAAATGTTATTTTTTTTATTTTAATAAGGTTATATGTGGCTTCTATTTAGGGTCATTCCCATCAAAATATTAAAATATTACATTTGCTAGAACATACATTTTAATCATAATTTTTTTTATTTCCTTTTCTCTTAAATATATTCTTCAACTTCCTCGAAGTGTTATGTTTCTACAATCAACTCCTTGACATCATTTTGATTAAGATATAAAATCTCACTTGGCCAATTGCCTTCTAAAATTTGAATTTCACCGGGATGAAGATCAACACCACAATTTGCTAATTTATCTGCTACTTGATTTCCTTCTCTATAAATATGCTCACATTGCCAGGAGATTGCCTCTAGTAATAGATGATGAACATCAACAATAATATTATTTTTTATCCAATCTCCACATCCATTTTTGTTAATAGCATTGATGATAATTTGTGAGTCCCCCTCAATTGAAATATATTTCCATCATTTTTCTACTGCAATTTTAATCCCTATAAGAAGTGCCCTAGCCTCTGCATAGTTGTTAGTTGAAGTTCCATATGATTATGAATAAGTGAGGAGAATTTTGCCTTCACTATTTCTAAAAACACCACCTCCACCAACTTTTCTTAGATTTTCTTTAGAAGCACCATCAAAATTAATTTTGATAAACCCAATTTTTGGACATTTCCATTTTACCATAGATCGAAGTAGATCCTTTGTTTTAATTCTATTGTGGTGCACTCTTCCATGTATGTTCAAATCTTGTAGCCAAGTTATTAGCACCTTTTTTTCTGCAATTGAGACTTCCCATGATGAGCACCATATTTGTAGACATTTTGCAAGAGAGGCAATAATATGGTTCCAAACTTGGGCATGATTTTGAAATTTATTTTTAAAAATTATGTTATTCCTTTCAAGCCATAAATTCCAACAAATAATGACAGGGCCAATCCTCCAAAGAATACATAATGCTTTAGCTTTAAAATAATTAATCCAACATTTTATCAACTCTTTCAATGTTGATGGAGCTACCCAATATAATTTCATATTTTTTAAAAAATAACCCCAAATGGTGTGAGCAAATGGACAATGAAGAAGTAAATGGTCTGATGTTTCTAAATCCTTCTCACACAAGGCACATCTAAAGGGTCCATAATATCCTCTTCTTTGTAGACTCTCTCCTGTAAGAATCTTACTTTGAACTGCTAACCAAAGAAATGTTGAGGCCTTAGGGAGAGCCTCTAATGACCAAACATTCTTCCAAGGAAAATCTTTGGGAGAAGGAAATTTTGATTGTTCTAAATCCCCATATACCAACTTGACCGAGTATCCACCATCCTTTGATAAATTCCAAACCAACTCATCCTTTCGTGTAAAAATCGACAAATAAAACTCTTGAAGCATCTTTTGAAGTTCATCTACAATTTGTTTGAGTTCCTCTCCTTCAACTAGGTTACTAAAAGAAATCCATGATCTGGATTTTTTGCTCATAATAATATAGTCTTTGACCTTTGGACCTTTACATGCTAGGCATGCTTGAGCCAATGGTTGCCATTTTGAGTCAGAGATAAGAGGATAAGGCTTCAACCAAGCATCGGACCAAAAATTTGCATAACTCCCCTCATTGACTGACCATCTAATATGTTTCTTTATCAATTGCAAACTCTCTGATATGAAGTTCCATGTTGACGATCCTTTGGGTAGAGTTATTTTCCTAAATAATTTCATTGCATCAAGAGAACCTATATATTTTTGAAGTAATATTTTTGCCCAATTCTTTCCTTGATCTCTGAATAATCTCCACCCAAGCTTTGCTCCTAATGCCAAATTCATAAGTCTACAATTCCGCAAGCCTGCTCCTCCAATATTCTTTCCTTTGGAAACCCTATCCCACTTACAAAGAGGAAACCTAAATTTTTCCTCACAACCTTTCCATAGAAAGTCTCTTTGAATTTTATCAATTTTTGATGCAATACCTATTATCAGTCTTGAAAGTGACATCATATAAATAGGGATGGATTGCAATGTAGTCTTTATGAGTTGTAGCCTTCCCGCCATGGTTAAGAACTTACCTTTCCAACCTACCAAGCAAGTTTTCATTCTATCCAAAAAAGAGATCCAAAGCTCCTTTTTATTTCCTTTATTAGACAAAGGAATACCCAAGTAGGTTGATGGAAAATTTTCAATTTTAAACCCTAAAATATTTACAATAATTTGTTGTAAATCTAGGGCAATATTAATGAAAAAATCTTGGATTTTATAGTATTAACAAATTTTGCAATGCATATAACAACATTTAATCCACTCACACCAACTATAATCAAAGCCAAACTTTCTGAGAATAACATGTAGAAAATTCCAGGAAACCCTATCATATGCTTTGTTCATATCTAATTTCAAAAGCATACCTAGTTTTTTCATGGAATGAAGAGAATGTATGGCCTCTTGTGCAATAATTATACCATCAAGAATTTGTTTACCATGAACAAAGCCACCTTGTTCCTCTAAGATAAGACACCCTAGAATGCCCTTCAACCTATTTGCCATAATTTTTGAAATGATCTTATAAATCATATTACAAAGGCTTATTGGATGAAAATTATCAAAATATTTTGTGTCGCCTTTCTTGGGAACCAAGGTAATAAAAGTAGCATTGATCTCACTTATTATAGCCTTCCTTTTTTGGGCCTCTTCAACCACAACTAACATATCACTCTTCAATAAATCCCAAAATATTTGAAAGAAAATTGTAGGAAATCCATCAGGGCCAGGTGCCTTGTTAGGATGGAAAGAGAAAATTGCTTCATGGAGCTCCTCCATAGATATCTTCTTCATCAAGCTTTCATTTTGTCCTTGAGTGATAATTGATGGAATATTTTGTAGAAGTTTTTCTTGTGCCTCCTTATCTTGCCTAGAATTTGACAAAATATTTTTGAAATAATTAATTGCTTCCTTCCTTATATCTTCTTCGTCCTCAATATTTCTTCCATCTGGAGTTATAATATTTTTGATATGACGAACATAAAAATTTTTTTTTGTTGTAGCATGATTTTTTTGTATTTCTATCTCCTTCCTTGAGCCATTTCTCTCTAGATTTTTGGAACCAATATGACTCCTCTTTTTCAATGCATTATGATAATAAAAAAGTAATTGTTTTTCTTTCACATAAGAATCCTGATCCATTCCATTAATTTCTACTATCTCTTGTAAATTTTTGAGCTTGGATTCAATTTCTTTTTTTTCTTTAAAAATGTTACCAAAATATTTGGCATTCCATATCTTCATTTGCTCCTTTAAATATTTCAACTTTTGAACAAACCTGTACATACATGATCCTTCAAATTTTGATTCATCCCACCATAACATAACCATATGGAAAAAATCAGGGTCTTGGAGCCACATAGATTGGAAGCGAAATGGCTTTGGATGACCATTATTAGGTAACTCACAAGTCAAAAGAATGGGTTTGTGATCTGATCCTGCTCACAATAAAATATCTAAAGAGATTGTATACTTTGTTTGCAACCATTTATTGGATAACAAGAATCTATCCAATCTTTTTGCTATATGATTTTTCCCAATGCATCTATTATCCCATGTATATTGAAAGCTTGAGGGACTAACATCCCAAAGGTCATTTGAATTGACAAATGAAGCAAAATCTTGCATTGATTTAGACCATCCTGGAATGCCACCCTTCTTTTCCAAAGGAGATAGAACAATATTAAAATCACCCCCAAGAATCCATAGATCACAATGAATCATCATTGTATTTGACAAAAATATGCTAAGGTCCTTCCAACATCTTTCACGAGGAGTAACTATAGTTGGAGCATATACATTTATAACCCCAAATTTGATGTTTTCCTCTTTCCTACAAAATAATCCAACAACCCAATTACTTTTTGCTTCTAATAGTTGTCCATCCCATTTGCATTTGTCCCATATTATTGCAATACCACCTGAAGCTCCTGTAGAAGAAACTGCTAAACAATCACCTATCTTCCAAATCTTCTTAAAAGCATCCTTACATTCCTCATTGCTTAATTTTGTTTCTTGTATTAAAATAAACTCAGGACTATAACAACCTATTAATTCCTTAATAACTCTTTTTTTAGGGATTTTATTCATACCCCTAATATTCCATGATATCATTTTCATCATCAACACTTTTATTTTTTATTAGTGGGCTTAGCCCCACTTCTTGTTAACACCTGTGATATTTTTATTTGGTTTCCCAAATCAATATCCTTTTGAGTTTCTTTTTCTCTTTGTTCCTGCTTTGATGGCCTTCCTCTCCTTCTTCCATTCCCACCAACACTCTCATCTTCATCAATCTCTTCTATTTTTTCATATTGTTCATAATGAGACTTATCTTCTAAAGATTTATGTTGCCCTAAAGAGTCGAAAGTGCAAGGAATAGCCTCATTAGCATTTTCTTCTTTATGTTGCCCTGAAAACTCTAAACTGCATAGATGATCCTCCATAGTCATTACTTTCTTATGTTGGCCTAGAAACCCTAAATTTCCTTGGATATCCTCCATAATATTTTCTTTACTATACTACTCTTGAAATCCTAAAGTGCAAGGAATACACTCCATACTACTTTCATTTTTATTGTAAGGAGAATATTTTATGCTACTTGAGGATAATAAAGGTGATTTACCTAGATTAAGCTTGACCTCCTTCACCTCATTTGCTTTAAAATTCATCTCCCCATCTTCCTTTGCTTTAAAATTTGCCTTCCCCTCTTCCTTCGCACCTTTAGCTCCTATATTTGAACTTGCGCATTGTACTTCCTCATCCTCCATATCATTTTTTCTTCTAATGGCTGATTCGAGTGAACTGTAATGACCTTTGCCATCTGATGATGTAGAGGGATTTTTCTAGCCACTTTCTTAGGAGTGGAAAATCCTTGATTTGACCTAGCTTCTCCTGTGATATGATCTCTTTGTTTCAAATTGAAGCTACCCTCATGCCAAAAAATTCCATCTCTTCCTCTATTTTCACTTTGCAGTCTCTTGCCATGTACCTAATTTCATAATATTTGTGACATCATAATGTAATATTTTCATAATCCACTTGTTGATCCCATTCTCTTGATTTAAATTTAATCCTAATAGATTATAGTAAAGGTTTAGAAATATCCATGGTAACACATATTTGAGTGTATACAACATGCCTTCTCTCCTTAGTAGTTGGTCCCTCTTAGATGAATTCACCTAGAGTATTACCAATATTTTCAAAATCTCCTTATTGATGAGTTGATAAGGAAGTCCAAAAAGACTAATCCATAACACAACCAAAACCTAAAAAATAAAAATAAAAATAAAAATAAAAAACAACCAACAACAGACAATAAACAAAAACAAAAAACATAGAAAACACTCACACATAAAAACACGAAATAACACAAACAAAGAGAAACCCAAGAACAAGAACGAAAAAAAACACAAGAACAATAACAAAAAACATAAAAAAAAAAACAAAACAACAAAAACACAAGAACAACAAAAAACAACACAAAGAACACAAAAACAAAACAAAACAAAAGAACCCACCCACCTTAAAAAACTAAACAAAAAAAAAAAAAAAAAAAAAAAAAAAATGAACAAAACAATGACCTATCTAGACCAGAAGACTATTAAGGCAAGAATCAACAGAGGAAACAAAATAAAGAATAGAATGAGCTAGGGAACTAAAAAAACTGAATGAACCAAAGAGAAGCAAAAAAAAAAACAAGAAGAAACTAGGTACCTTCGTAACCGGAGCCATCCAAAGAAATGATAGAAAGAAGAGCTTCCCTAATTTGAGAAGCCCACCATATAGGAGGGTGGCCATAACAAGTAAGATCACCTTTGTCCAAAGCCCAATTAGCTAAAGCATCAACACTCTTGTTTTGATCTCCGACCACATGATTGTAATCAACTTTCAAAAATCCCATCCGGATTAATTGAATCTTCTCAATAATTCTTTTTATTCTCCAATCCACCTTATGATTCTTAGAAGGAGTCTTCAAGAGATTAATCATAAGTTGAGAGTCAGACTCAACTAACACATTTTCCCATCCAACCTTAGTAGCCTCCTGAAGGCCTCTGAGGATACCATACCCCTCAGCAAGGTTATTGGAAAGAATACCCAAATTCTCAAGAAAAGTAAAAACCAGGGAGCCATCTGAAAGTCTACCAATTCCTCCCACACCGACTTTTCCAGGGTTCCCTCTAGAGGCTCCATCGGTATTGACTTTTCCAAAATCCTTAGGAGGAGGTTGCCAATTTCTAGTCCTATCCATCTTACTAATACTCACATTCCCTTTAAGTTGGTTGCCCTTAGAAGGTTTAATCTTCAATATTTGCATCACTTGATCCCATCTTTGGTGGGAGTTTTGGGGGTGATTAAGGAGTTGATGGACTGATTCAACTAAGTTGGCTATGGTCTTTTGCCAAATATAGTGAATATCCTTCCTATCTTGATTAAAAATTTGGTTGTTCCTTTCATTCCAAATATTCCAAAGAAGAATGGTAGAACCCATCCAAACTAATCGCCTAATAAAATGATCAACACCCTCTTGATTAGGCCAATCCCTCCAAAGTTGTTCAAAAGTAAAAAAATTGGACCACTGTAAGCCAAGTAAAGTGGCCATTCTCCTCCATAGCTCAGAGGCTAAAGTACACTCAATAAAAATATGGTTGATATTTTCTACATTCTCTTCACACATTTCACATCTAAAAGGGCCATGAAAACCACGCTTCATAAGTTGCTCACCAAGTAAGCACCCTACGATGCAATAAAATCCAATTAAAGAACCTCACCTTAGGCTAGAGCTTTTGAGCCCACAATCGAGAAAATATGTCAGAAGAATGGTTGGGATTATTATGGCATAAGGTCAAATAACCTTGAGCAACTGAATACTCACCCTTAGTAGTGTTGTTCCATCCAAAACAATATTTTTCATGGGACCAAGAGAGGGATCTCATATGAAGGATGCCTTGGATATCTTGTCTTTGCCTTTCTGGGATTTGAATAGGCCAGTCCTCAATAGGGATCCAATATCTACCAACCTTTGAATTACCAGTATGGTACCGACAGTAATTAGCCACCTTTATCCAATTAGCTCGGTGAAGCTCCTCCATCCAAGGCCTCCAATCGGGAAACTGAGTTATCAAAGGCTTGTGACCATCCCAAGAATCTGTCCAAAAATTTACATGTTGACCATTATGAATGATCCAAAATAATTTTTTCTTTATCAAATCCTCACCAAGCCTTAAGAACTCGCTAAAATGGGAGAACCTTTGGTAGGAAGTTGATAGCGAACAAGGTCTTCAGGACTTTTGTTCTCAGCATATTTAGCACGGAGATTATTGGCCCAAAGAGCATTGGGGTTATGCAACATCCTCCAATATAATTTAGCAGCTAAAGCTTTGTTGTTATTAATTGAAGACCGGAATCCTAACCCCCCTTCACTCTTAGGAAGACATAAAGTATCCCATTTCACCAAGGCCCATTTTCTTTTCTCCTTAGTACCACTCCAAAGGAAACGATGACTGATTTGATCCAATTCTCGAAGAACAACCTTTGGGATATTCAAAACGGAAGAAACATAAATAGGAATAGCTTGAAGGACTGATTTTACCAAGGTGATTCTACCCCCGGAAGAAAGCCACTTGTTGGTCCACTTTCCAATTTTCTTCTTGACTTTGTCCAACAACCAATTCCAATATTTATTTTTCTGCCTTTGAATATTTATGGGAATACCTAAATAAGTGATTGGAAGAGAGGTCTTCTTATATCTTAATTTATCCAAGACCATGGATTCCTCGTCTAGCAGAAGCAGTGAAAGAAAATAACTTTAGATTTGTCTTCATTGATCAACTGCCCAGTAGCCTTAGAAAAATAGCTAATGATTTGCTTAATATTAGAAGCTTCCTTAACCGTAGCTTTACCTAAAAGAGTAGAGTCATCCACAAATTGAAGATGAGAGATAGGTCTAGCTCCATGAGCAATGGTAACTCCCTCAAGGGTTTTGTTTTCCCTCTTTTTGGTTATAGTCCTACCCAAGCATTCAACAAGAATGATGAATAAATAAGGGGATAGCGGGTCACCTTGCCTAATACCTCTGGAAGCTGGGAAATACCGAGAAGGCCTGCCATTGATAAGAACTAAGTAGGAAACTCGAAGAGATACATCCCATAATCCAATCCATCCAATCCTTAGAGAAACCAAATTGCCTCAAAACTTTGATAAGGAAGTGCCAATCCACTCTGTCATAAGCTTTGGATAAGTCTAACCGAATGAACATGGAAGGAGAATTTTGCATATCCATGGAATGGATGGCTTCCTGAGCAAGAACTATCTCATCTACTATTTGACGTCCTTCCACATAACCCCCTTGCTCTGGGGAAATAATCTTATGCAAAAGAGGCTTCAACCTTTCTGCCATGATTTTAGTAATGATTTTGAGAAGAACATTACATAAAGCAATAGGTCTAAAAGCTGAGATATGATCAACCTCTTGAGCTTTTGGAACAAGAGTAATATAAGTTTTATTGATAACCTTCAAAATTTCTTTGGCTTTCCTGGCTTCTTCCACCACCTCTAATAAATCAACATGAAGGATATCCCAGAACTCTTGGTAGAACTCAATAGGAAAACCATCAGGACCTGGGGTTTTCCCTTTTTGCATTTTAAAAACTACTTGTTGAAGCTCATTGATAGTAACAGGAGCAGTCAAAATAGAGTTCTCCTCGAAGTGATAAGAGAAGGGATTGCTTGAAGAACATTTTGTTGTGAAGTTGAGTCAAGAGGAGTAGCAACAAAAATATTGGAAAAGTAATCAACAACAATAGAGTTCATGCCATCCCAAGTATAAACAACATCTCCAGAATCTGATTTTAAGGAAGAAATAAAGTTGTGAGATCTTCGAGCTAGAAGAGATTTGTGGAAGAAATTTGTGTTTCGATCTCCTTCTTTGAGCCATTGAATTCTAGATTTTTGCTTCCATAAGATTTCTTCTCTTTTTTCCCATTCCTCTAACTCAGTTGTGAGTTTAATTTCATCTGCACTTCTCTTCTCTGTGAGGCCATCTAAACGGATTTTCTTATTCAAATTTTCAAGATGAGCAATAACTTCATGTTTTTTTTATGAACATCCCCAAACTCTTTCCAGTTCCAAGTCTTGATTTTGGATTTAATGTATTGCGCTCTTTTGGCAAAATAGAACATCTTAGTCCCATGCCTAGGTTTACCTTCCTTCCACCATTGTTGCACACGAGGTCTAAAGGAAATGTCTCTAAGCCACATTAATTGAAAATGAAAAGGAGAGAAACTCACATTGGTTTTCCACATTTCCACCATGATTGGCCAATGATCCGAACCAACATTATTAAGAGTCTTCACTTTAGGAATGTGACCATGGATTAAGAAATTTTCAGAGAGCAAAAACCTATCCAATCTCTCCATTATACAAGCTAAGCCTTGCCTTCTGTTAGACCAAGTCATAAGGCCATTATCTGGTTGGATATCCACAAGATGGAGGTTTGCAATATATTCGCTCATGAGGTCAATGCTTTTGTCCAAATTTCTATTTCCCCCCTTTTCTCATCCAGAGAGAGGATGGTATTGAAATCTCCTCCGATCAAGATCCAAGCTTTAGGAAAATGAGAGATAATATGAGTAATATCCTTCCACTGTCTTCTTTTTTCCTCCAAAGAAGTCGGAGCATAAACAGTAATGCAGAGCATAATCTGGTTGGAATGTCTACTTTGAATAGCTATAGCCAACAAACCCCAACCGCCAACCATATGGTGAATAACTACCTCTTTTGGGTCCCAAAGACAAGCAATGCCACCCGAAGTCCCTTGGGAACTGAGGGAAACCACTTTTCCAACTGGCCAAATTTTATCGGCAATTAAGTCCATATCCTCCATTGACATCTTTGTTTCTTGAAGGAAAACAAGATGTGGATGATTTATTCGAATCATTCTTCTAATTTCATTTTGTTTTGAAAGACTCCCTTTGAGTCCTCTAATATTCCAAGTGATGATCTTCATTAATACCAGGGCTAAAAAATTTGGGAAGGGCATTAATCTTACCTTCCTCTACAAGCTTTTCACCTTCTTTTACCATATGATATTGATTGGTCTTGCGACCTACTTTTTGATTAGAATCCATCTTCAATTTTTTTTTCCTCGTTTCTTGACTTATTCCAATTGAATCTGAGATGGCTTCTAACCTTGAAGAATGCTCGTACACAACCAAAATTTTACTAGATGGTTCAACGGAGTCTATATTGGGACCTCATATTATTTGAAGTTTTGACATTTGAAATATTGTTTTTCTTGTGTAAATTTTCTCCTTTTTTTTTCTATTGAAAACCTTTGATTTGTTGGTTTGTCTTTGAGTTCTTCCCTTCATATTTAAATTGTGTTTCTAAGATTTCAGTTTCCATTATTTCCTCTTCCTCACTTGGGACATCATTTGTGGAAAGGATTTCAAACATATTAGCAGATGACTTTGATTGATCCTTCATAACTGGTTTTTTTCTAGTGTTCTTCTTCTTAGGTATTTGGAAACCCGCTGAGTTTATATCTTCTTTCTTTTGATCAGGAATTTTATTTGGGCAAGCACCGGCCAAATGACCATATTCATGGCAAATTCTACAACGAAAAGGAATGTTCTCATAGTCCACTACTTGCTCCCAAGTGTCTTCCCCAAATTGTAATGTGATATTTTTAGGTAGGGGTTTGTCAAAATCCATTAAAACACAAATCCGAGCATAAATAATATGTTCAAAATTTTGAGTACAATCAAAAGTCATCATAAAAGTTCCTAAAGAGTTTCCAATTGAAGAAAAAATAGTAGGATTCCAAAATTCAATAGGGAGGCCAAAGAGTCTAACCCACACGGGAGCTATAGAAGGCATCTCTTCTTCGGCTTTAAATTTAGTATGCCAGGGCTTCATGAAAAGCCCCGCCCTTCCAAAAAACCAAGGACCCCCTTGAAAAGTTTTCTCTCTATCTTCATTATTAGCAAATAAAACAAGAAAATAACCATTTGGATAAATAGAGATTTGTAACTCACCTTTAGTTTTCCAGCTTTTTGCAGCCCAGAATTTTGAAAGCAGATAGACTCGAACGAAAACCCACGAACCGACAAATTAGTCCTCTTTTTTCCAAATCTTCAATGCCAATCTGAATGTTACCCATATCAAGCTTAACAATAGGAGTTCCATCAGCTGCTTTAAGACATCCCGACTCCGTTTTCCCGGGATCAATCTTAGGCATTCTTAGAGGTTTATGGGAAGCCCTAATATTGATATTAGCATTGGGCTGAGGCTGTCCACCACGAAGGGCATCCCTAAAATTCATTTTTGGGACCGAGTCTTCGAAATTCTTACCCTTGATAGGGGTTTTCACAGTAGAATTATTTTGTGGGTGCACCTTAGCACCAGATTCACTTGAGATATGAGCCATTTTTTGATCAACTGCTTGAAACTTGTTTCGTGATCTCTTTAATCCTTGCCCTAGACGTCGTGGAAAGGTATGGTTTTCACTTTTCTTTTGTGCAGCAAATTGGAAGTCGTTGTCACTCAAGTTCATAGTATGATCTGTTGAAAGATAAATTTCTAACCCATCTTGTATCCCCTGCAACATTTCTTGCTAAAATATTGAGCATAAACCACAAAAATATTGGCCGCTAGGGCCCGAAGGCCCTAAAAACCAACCTCTGGAGCTGCTTGCACTCAACCCAGATGAAACCCTCGCATAGCCGCTTGCCAAATATCTCATTCACACATAGGGATGCGCTAGGATCTGTGTTGCTCCAAATGATATGAAAATTGGTGGAGACGTTCTAGGGTTTTTCAGGCATCTACCCTCAAAATTTTAGCTCAATCCGAGTCCGGATGAGTGAGATATGGCCGAAACGAGTTTGGCAGTTTGGGCAGTCCTACGAAAAACGTCTAATCAATTTCGCATCTCCTTTAAAATTTGAACTTTACCAACACAAATATTAATATAATGATTAGTTGAATTATATAACTACTTTATTTCCTTCTATCTAAATATATTAACATTTTCAAGATATTACCTTCACATAAAAATAATGCTATCACCTACCTAATTCTTGTATTTATTTCTTCTTAACAATATCAACACTAGTCAGTGAATCTTCTTTAATTGAAGTATTTCAACATCATTTTTTTGTGATTGTCTTTATCCACGTAAGAAGTGTGTTAGGAATTACATAGTTATTTTTTGAAGTTTTAATTGATCATCAACTAGATGCAAATTTTGCCTTTGTTATCTAAAAAATATCACCTATGCTAGTTTTTTTATAAACATCACCAAAGATATAGTTAGTGAATCCAACGTGTGGGCACTTTTGTTTTATCATGGATCACTGTAAGTCTTTAGTATTAACTTGATTGTTGTGTTTTTTCTTCGTGCTTATATTTAAATCCTCATCTTTTACAACACCTAAAACTTTTTTTTTTGCTGGATAATAAGGGGTTGTACTCGGGTCCCCCATCCTTGACAAATTACATCTCTATTCTTTAGAGCTTGATAGTTTACAAATAGATACACTTCTCATCTCAATTGAGATGCTATAGGTAGAAACCTACATCATTTTACATAAAATGTTTGAATTCTTGATTTTTATTTTCAGGATCTTTTCAAATTTCTGTATGAATACAATTACTTCAGAATTTAGTATTTTTTTGACATTTTTTTATAGCAGCATTCACAATACCAAAACTTCACCTCTACTGTCTATGCCTTGCATCTTAGTAAAGTAATATTTCCAAAACATTGCACTATCATAGTCCGCTTTACCGAATCTGGATTGCTAGTTTCCTTCATGAAACACAAGTGCAACCAATTTTTTTTTAATAAATAGTCTAAATGAAAACACATTATTGTTACAACATAAAGCACATATTACCAATGTAAAACATTAGAGTAAACATTAATCATTAATTGATTTAGGAAATCAACATTTTTTGTCAGCTTCAACTAAAATTTCTACTTCCTTTAACCATGGAAAGGAGAATTTAACTTCACGATCCTCAATCAAAACCCCTTTATTGGTTAGATTATTTGCACATTTGTTTCCTTCCCTTAATATATGTGTAAACCTGATTTTTTCAAACTCTTTAGCAAGATCTTGAATTTCCACAATTATCTTTTGTATGTTCCATGGAGACTTTGCTTTCCTCAAAATTGCATTTATTACTATGAGAGAATCACCTTCCATCCATACTATTCCATTTCATTTTTTTACATATTTTTAACCCTTCTAAAATTGCCCAAACTTCAAATTCATTATTTGTCTTCCATCCAAACTATTCCATTTCATTTGTTTACATATTTTTAACCCTTCTAAAGTTGCCCAAGCTTCAGCTTCAATATTTGTCTTAACTCCACTATTGAAAGCATAATGAGACAAAATCTCTCCTCCATTATTTCTAATTATTCCTCCTCATTTTGGTCCTAGATTTCCTTTAGATGCTCCATCAAAATTCAATTTAATCCACTCCACATCTAGTGGTTTTCATTTTATATTCTTTGCTTTCTTTTTGCTTCTCTTGTACCCAACATCATAATTCCATTTAATGACTTGACTCCATCTATCAAGACTCTTTGCTTCCAAATTAGGGACTGGGCGAGTTGATAGGGTTGGTTTAGACTCCTCTATGGCTAAACATATCTTTTTTCATAACCTCTAAACTTCTTTCCTTTCCTTTAATATTTTTCTATTCCTTTCTAGCCATATAGTCCAAAGTATTGTATCTTTACCACACCTAGAACTTTCTATTACAACACTTTGCCCATAAACATTAGACAATAGAGGCTACAATATGAATTTAAACCTTGATGTGTTTATCAAATTTGTTTTTGAAAATTATATTTTTCTTTCCAGCCACATCTTCAAAAAAACGTTTGATGTTTTAGCTTTGAAACTATTTGCTTCAAATTTTATACATTTTTAATGTCAATAAAATAATCAATGTCATAATTAGGGTTTTGGCCTTTCTTTTGGGAGACCCTGGTTTAAAATACGATATACCCAAAAGGGGATAGGTCATTTGGTAGCGATCACATGTTTGTTAGTTGACTGTCCTAGTTTGATTCCTTAAAGGGTCAGGATCCCTTTGATTTTATTTTATCCGACATGTTATGGTTTATAGTGTTGGATTTTGAGTTCAATTATGTATCCTACCCTATATCGAACAAAGGTGTTATCGATTCCTTTATGTAACAAAAAAAAATCACTATATTTATATTATTCTTGAAAAAATATTCATAATTATGAAAGAAAATGAATAATGAAGTAGATGATTTGATGTTTCTAGTTCCTTGCACAAGACACCTAAAAATTCTATGATATCATATATGTTAAAATTTACCCTATAAGATATAGTTGCAAGCTTATTGCAGTGGTAAGGATTTTGGCCTTTGTTTGAGAGGTCTAAGGTTTAAATCCCACTCATTTTGAGGGGACCAAGACAGCTTATAAAAACCTATGTAAACTCATTGAAATGAGGGGACCATGATCCCTTATAAAAAATGTGTAAAACTCATTGAAACAAATTACCCTATGAGATGAAATTTTTTTGAGAGGTCCAAGGTTCAAACCCCACTCAGTGTGAGGGAACCAAGACCCCTCGTAAAACCTGTGTTAACTCATTGAAATGAGGGGACCATGACCCCTCATAAGAACATGTGTAAAACTCATTGAAAAAAATTGAGATGAAAATTTTGGTTTCCAATGTGAAACTCCTTTCCCCTAGGTGCTTGCTCTAAAAATATTATACATAAAGGGTTTTAAAACATTTTTTTATAATTATATATAATTTTGTTTTATATATTTATAATTATATTTAATTTTTTTTATATTTTTAATTGACTACATGGAATTGAAATGCTTCAACTTATACTACACCTACCTTGTTATTTGAATGAGCTACATAGCTTAACTAAATTTTATGGGCCATTGAAATTGGATCTTGATGGCTCTTTGTTGTAATGCCATGGTGTTGTTTGTTGTAGTTACTATTGGGTTCATTGGATGAGACCAGTGGTACAATGGGTTAAAAAAATTATATGTTTTATTAGATAATATTTACTTAATTTTTGTAGATTGCATTTAATAATAAAAAATATGTTTCTGTGGGGACATGGCACATGGCAATAGTTAGGGCTTTGGTCTCTTTTTAAAATATTCAAGGTTCTTTTTAAAAGGTTCAAGGTTCAAACCGTGGCATGTATGCATAATTCCATGTGATTTGAGATTTGGTTCTCATGTTGTATGCCATGGAGAATCACTTGTTCCGCACGATGGTGTGCATTGTGTGTATTAAAAAAACAATCAATGCACAATGGTTTAGGCTTTGGCTCTTCTTCGAGATGTCCAAGGTTCAAATCCCAACATGAGTGAGTGTGTGAGGGGGTGGGTGGGTGTTTAGCCCTTATTGATAAGCTTAGCTATCAACCTTATGAGGGGTCATTATTGGGATTGATTTAGGATTTGGCTCTTCTTCGGGACGTCCAAGGTTCAAATCCTAGTATGAGCAAGTGTGTGAGGGGGTGGGTGGGTGTTTAGCCCTTATTTATAAGCTTAGCTCTAAACCTTCTGAGGGGTCATGGTTGGGATGGGAATGCTCAACTTTGAGCATTGGTCGTAGGGGTTTCTCACACTACCCTAACAAAAAAACAATCTTTTTTGAGTAAAAGGTAAAAATTTTATTAAAAAAAAACTGATCAGCTTATACAAATTCATTTTGATATCTTGCCTTTCTTGGCAAGGCTCAAAATGCAATTTTTTTGTTTTCTTTATCTACCCAAGATCTCTGAATCCCCTATTCTTTAAAATTTATTTCCTTCTTAACTGTATATGTCCTCTTCCAACAAAGATTATTGAAGCTCTATTTGTTTTTTTTCTATTCCTGATAGCTTTCATGTTGCATTTAATTCCATAGTTGTGCTCAAATGTCTTGTTCTACCTCTGTCATTGAATATTCTTCTTGTACTTTGGTCTGCATTGTTTCTAATAACTTCCTTAACATAATCCCCCAGGTCCTCTTCTGAACCGAATTCCTCTTTAAAAATTATGTTGTTCCATTCCAACCATATTTGCCAACAGATGAAGCCAATCCCTAAATTCTAAGTTGTACTTAGTGTTTTGGATTTGAAGGTGTTATGTGACCAATAGTTCCAAAAATTACTATCATTAGGAGGATACCATTCTATTTTGGCTAAATATGGAGTACCACCAATTCTAGATAGTGTAAGCATAGGAGCAATAAAAAAGGAGGTGGTTTATAGTTTCTATTTCTTGGAAGCACATTATACATCTACTGGGTCCAATGAACCCCTTTCTCCTCATATTGTCCTGAGTCATAATGATTTTGTGAGCAACCTGCCATATAAAATAATTAATATTCGGCCAACATTTGGGTTGCCATATTTCTTTCCAGGGATGTTTTTGTTGGGGTTGGTTCTTGCTACTTTGGTGAGCCTTTCGGTAGCATACTTTCACTGTGTAAGTGCCTTGTTTTCCATATCCCCATGCTAGTTGGTCAGGTCCATATTTCCATAGCCATGTTCTTTTTTCTAGAATTTCTTTCAATTCACATTTTTTAGCTTCCCATTCTTCACCTAACCATTGGTCCAATTTTTTCCATCTTCCTGAAGTTGCTAGTTGTTGGCTTGGGGGGATGAGATACTAAGATATAAGAGTTTGGTCATGATTATGAAGAGTCTCTCTGATACCACTAAGATGAGGGTATTTTTTGATAATGGGGGAGGAAAATTCCCAAGAATCATCCCATAATATGACTTTTCTTCCATCACCTACTTTCCAATGTAAGTCTTCCTTAATCAGTGAGGCCCTTCTTTTGAGTGTTTTCCATATCTCTGATCCCACACCTGTAATTGGCAACCGTGGGACATCCTCAATTTCATGTGCATGGTAATATTTAGCTTTTAGAACTTGACTCCATAACTGATATGGGTTTGTGATCCATCATTAGTATAACTTTCCTATTAGTGTTAGGTTGTTTGTTGATGCAGCTCTGATTCAAAGACCTCCCTATTTCGTTGGTTGATAGACTTTCTCCTAGATTACCAAAGCATTTTTTTAATTTTCTTGTGCTCCTGACCATAAGAATTTTCTCATCAGTTTATCCAAATCTTTGAGTATGCTCTTTGGGGCTGCTAAAATGGAAACTTTGTAAACTAGCATTATTTGTAACACTAACTTCAAAAGTGTGCCTCTACCTCCAAAGCTTAACCATCTATGAGACTAGTGTGACAACTTTGAGAAAATTTTATCTTTTATGAATTTCTTTTTTAGGTTTTTTTTGTTAAGGGAATTCCTAAGTAATCTAATGGACACAAGGCCATTGAGAACCTAAGAATATTTGCTATTCAATCTCTAATTATCTTATTAAAATTAAAGAAGGCAACTTTAGATTTTTCTTTATTTAGAAGTTGGCCAGTGGCTGTAGTGTAGCAGACTAATATTTTTCTGATACTGGTTACTTCTTTTATTGTTGCTTCCCCCCATAATCATGTATCATCTACGAATTGTAGATGAGTGATAACTATATCTCTGTTTATTTGAAATTCTGTAATGTTGTTCTCTACTTTTTTCTTCTGTATGAGTCTTCCTAGTCCTTCTGCAAAAATAATGAACAAATATGGAGAGATAATCTCCTTATCTAATTCCTCTGCTAGCCTTGAACAGTGAAAAAATAATCAATCTTTTGTTATATATTAAATTTGATGTATTTTAGCACTGTAAATGATGTGGTAATGATTGGGATGGGAATGCCCAGCCATAAGCATCGATCTAGGGGTTTCTCACACTAACCTAACAGAAAAATTTCAATATTTTACTATATTAAATTTGATGTATTTTAAAATTCTAAATAATGCTATAAAATTGCATTTAGGTCTTAATTAAGTTTTATTGATCCCATGGGAACAGTGCAATGACTCGAGCATTGGATCTTCTTTGGGAAGTCCAAGTTTCAAACCACGGCTGGACAAGTGGGTAAGAGGGTGGGTGTGTGATGGTTGTGTTAAATTCCTTATTGATAAGTGTAACTCTCGATGTTATGAGGGGTCATGGTTGGGAGGAGACTACTGCTTAGCCCTATGCATCGATCGTAGGGAATTATCACACTACCTAAATAAAATAATAATAATTAAGTTTTATTATTTGAAGGGAAAATGCAACGGTTCAGGATTCGGCTCTTCTTCAATAGGTCTAAGGTTCAAATCACATTATGTGTGTGGTTGTGTGTTAATCCTCTATTTATAATTTTAGCTCTCGGATTTACGAGGGGTCATGGATGGGATGAGAATGCTCAGCCTAAGAGTCGATCATAGGGGTTTCTCACACTAATCAAATTCCAACAAAAAAATTAAGTTTTATTTAATAAATAAATAAATATTATTTATATTTAATGGACCCATATAAATTATTTTAATAATTATTTTAAGTTAATTTATTAAAAGCACTAATAACAAGCCCATGAGATTTGGACAAATGGTGTGGAATAATAAATTTCATACCAAAAATCAATGTTAATCCCATGGGTGAACATTAACATTTGCTTATGGGACAAGAGAAAATGGTGGAGAGTGAGTAATTTCATACCATAAACCAAAGTTCATATCTCATAAGTGAACATTAACATTCTAACCCTTGAGATTTAGGACAAGCAACGAGACCAAATAGTTTTACATCATAAACCAAGTTTCTAATCATGTGGGTAAACATCAATATTTTAGTCCAACAAGTTTGAGACAAACAGTGGATAGTGAGGAGCTCCACACCATAAGTCCAAGTTCCAATCCTAGAGATGAACACTTTGTAGAACCATGAGAATTTTTAAAATTAGAGGTCAAACTTATGGCTATCCAATGACCTAAATCAAATATCCAAAGACCTTGGGTAAAGTATATTTGTATTATAGATAAAAGCATATCCTTATTTTTTCTACAAGGTATGTCTATTGTTAGACTTCTAGCATGACTTCAAATGATTTAAAATATGGGTTTTCAATGTAGAGACCTAGGTTCAAAATTTATCAAATAATATATGATAATTATAAGTTGTAATACAACTATGTGATTTGTTAAAATTTTATGATAATGCAGTTCTAATGTAATCCAAGTGTGATTGTTTTAATATCATATATATATATATATAGAGAGAGAGATTATTTCATTAGAAAAAAATTTGTAACTTTCATTTCAGAGTTTAAAAAAATTACAATGGGCAGGACTGCCCAAACTACCGAACTCGTTTCGGCCATATCTCACTCATCCGAACTCGAATTGAGCTAAAATTTTGAGGGTAGATGCATGAAAAACCCTAGAATGTCTCCACCAATTTTCATATCATTTGGAGCAACAAAGATCCTAGCGCATCCCTATGTGTGAAAGATATATTTGGCAAGCGACTATGCGAGGGTTTCATCTGGGTTGAGTACAAGCAGCTCCAGAGGTTGGTTTTTAGGGCCTTTGGGCCCTAGTGGCCAATATTTTTGTGGTTTATGCTCAATATTTTAGTAGGAAATGTTGCAGGGGATACAAGATGGGTTAGAAATTTGTCTTTCAATAGATCATACTGTGAACTTGAGTGACAACAACTTCCAATTTGCTGCACAAAAAAAAAGTGAAAACCATACCTTTCCACGATGTCTAGGGCAAGGATTAAAGAGATCACAAAACAAGTTTCAAGCAGTTGATCAAAAAATGGCTCATATCTCAAGTGAATCTGGTGCTAAGGTGCACCCACAAAATAATTCTCTTGTGAAAACCCCTATCAAGGGTAAGAATTTCGAAGACTCAGTCCCAAAAATGAATTTTAGGGATGCCCTTCGTGGTGGACAGCCTCAGCCCAATGCTAATATCAATATTAGGGCTTCCCATAAACCTCTAATAATACCTAATATTGATCCCAGGAAAATGGAGTCATGATGTCTTAAAGCAGCTGATGGAACTCCTATTGTTAAGCTTGATATGGGTAACATTCAGACTGGCATTGAAGATTTGGAAAAAAGAGGACTAATTTGTCGGTTCGTGGGTTTTCGTTCGAGTCTATCTGCTTTCAAAGTATGGGCTGCAAAAAGCTAGAAAACTAAAGGTGAGTTACAAATCTCTATTTATTCAAATGGTTATTTTCTTGTTTTATTTGCTAATAATGAAGATAGAGAGAAAACTTTTCAAGGGGGTCCTTGGTTTTTTGGAAGGGCGGGGTTTTTCATGAAGCCCTGGCATACTAAATTTAAATCCGAAGAAGAGATGCCTTCTATAGCTCCCGTGTGGGTTAGACTCTTTGGCCTCCCTATTGAATTTTGGAATCCTACTATTTTTTCTTCAATTGGAAACTCTTTAGGAACTTTTATGATGACTGCTGATTGTACTCAAAATTTTGAACATATTATTTATGCTCGGATTTGTGTTTTAATGGATTTTGACAAACCCCTACCTAAAAATATCACATTACAATTTGGGGAAGACACTTTGGAGCAAGTAGTGGACTATGAGAACATTCCTTTTCGTTGTAGAATTTGCCATGAATATGGTCATTTGGCCAGTGCTTGCCCAAATAAAATTCCCGATCAAAAGAAAGAAGATATAAACTCAACAGGTTTCCAAATACCTAAGAAGAAGAACACTAAAAAAACCAGTTATGAAGGATCAATAAAAGTCATCTGCTAATATGTTTGAAATCCTTTCCACAAATGATGTCCCAAGTGAGGAAGAGGAAATAATGGAAACTAAAATCTTAGAAACACAATTTAAATATGAAGGGAAGAACTCAGAGACAAACCAACATATCAAAGGTTTTCAATAGAAAAAAAAAGGAAAAAATTTACACAAGAAAAACAATAGTTTAAATGTCAAAACTTCAAATAATGCAGGTCCCAATATAGACTCCGTTGAACCATCTAGTAAAATTTTGGCTGTGTACGAGCATTCTTCAAGGTTAGAAGCCATCTCATATTCAATTGGAATAAGTCAAGAAACACGGAAACAAAATTGAAGATGGATTCTAATCAAAAAGTAGGTCGCAAGACCAATCAATATCATATGGTAAAAGAAGGTGAAAAGCTTGTAGAGGAAGGTAAGATTAATGTCCTTCCCAACTTTTTAGCCCTGGTATTAATGAAGATTATCACTTGGAATATTAGAGGAATCAAAGGGAGTCTTTCAAAACAAAATGAAATTAGAAGAATGATTTAGGTAAATCATCCACATCTTGTTTTCCTTCAAGAAACAAAGATGTCAATGGAGGATATGGACTTAATTGCCAATAAAATTTGGCCAGCTGGAAAAGTGGTTTCCCTCGGTTCCCAAGGGACTTCGGGTGGCATTGCTTGTCTTTGGGATCCAAAAGAGGTAGTTATTCACCATATGGTTGGCAGTTGGGGTTTGTTGGCTATAGCTATTCAAAGTAGACATTCCAACCAGATTATGCTCTGCATTACTATTTATGCTCCGACTTATTTGGAGGAAAAAATAAGACAGTGGAAGGATATTACTCATATTATCTCTCATTTTCCTAAATCTTGGATCTTGATCGGAGGAGATTTCAATACCATACTCTCTCTGGATGAGAAAATGTGGGGAAATAGAAATTTGGACAAAAGCACTGACCTCATGAGCGAATATATTGCAAACCTCCATCTTGTGGATATTCAACCAGATAATGGCCTTATGACTTGGTCTAATAGAAGGCAAGGCTTATCTTGTATAATGGAGAGATTGGATAGGTTTTTGCTCTCTAAAAATTTCTTAATCCATGGTCACATTCCTAAAGTGAAGACTCTTAATAATGTTGGTTCGGATCATTGGCCAGTCATGGTGGAAATGTGGAAAACCAATGTGAGTTTCTCTCCTTTTCATTTTCAATTAATGTGGCTTAGAGACATTTCCTTCAGACCTCATGTGCAACAATGGTGGAAGGAAGGTAAACCTAGGCATGGGACTAATATGTTCTATTTTTCCAAAAGGCTGCAATACATTAAATCCAAAATCAAGACTTGGAACTGGAAAGAGTTTGGGGATGCTCATAAAAAAAACATGAAGTTATTGCTCATCTTGAAAATTTGAATAAGAAAATTCGTTTAGATGGCCTCATAGAGAAGAGAAGTGCAGATGAAATTAAACTCACAACTCAGTTAGAGGAATGGGAAAAAAGAGAAGAAATCTTATGGAAGCAAAAATCTAGAATTCAATGGCTCAAAGAAGGAGATCGAAACACAAATTTCTTCCACAAATATCTTCTAGCTCGAAGATCTCACAACTTTATTTCTTCCTTAAAATCAGATTATGGAGATGTTGTTTATACTTGGGATGGCATGAACTCTATTGTTGTTGATTACTTTTCCAATATTTTTGCTGCTACTCCCCTTGACTCGGCTTCACAATATAATTTTCTTCAAGAAATCCCTTCTCTTATCACTTCTGAGGAGAACTCTATTTTGACTACTCCTATTACTATCAATGAGCTTCAACAAGTAGTTTTTAAAATGCAAAAATGGAAAACCCCAGGTCCTGATGGTTTTCCTATTGAGTTCTACCAAGAGTTCTGGGATATCCTTCATGTTGATTTATTAGAGGTGGTGGAAGAAGCCAAGAAAGCCAAAGAAATTTTGAAGGTTATCAATAAAACTTATATTACTCTTGTTCCAAAATCTCAAGAGGTTGATCATATCTCAGCTTTTAGACCTATTGCTTTATGTAATGTTCTTCTCAAAATCATTACTAAAATCATGGTAGAAAGGTTGAAGCCTCTTTTGCATAAGATTATTTCCCCAGATCAAGGGGGTTATGTGGAAGGACGTCAAATAGTAGATGAGATAGTTCTTGCTCAGGAAGCCATCCATTCCATGGATATGCAAAATTCTCCTTCCATGTTCATTCGGTTAGACTTATCCAAATCTTATGACAGAGTGGATTGGCACTTCCTTATCAAAGTTTTGAGGCAATTTGGTTTCTCTAAGGATTGGATGGATTGGATTATGGGATGTATCTCTTCAGTTTCCTACTTAGTTCTTATCAATGGCAGGCCTTCTCAATCTTTCCCAGCTTCCAGAGGTATTAGGCAAGGTGACCCGCTATCCCCTTATTTATTCATCATTCTTGTTGAATGCTTGGATAGGACTATAACCAAAAAGAGGGAAAACAAAACCATTTAGGGAGTTACCATTGCTCATGGAGCTAGACCTATCTCTCATATTCAATTTGTGGATGACTCTACTCTTTTAGGTAAAGCTACGATTAAGGAAGCTTCTAATATTAAGCAAATCATTAGCTATTTTTCTAAGGCTACTGGGCAGTTGATCAATGAAGACAAATCTAAAGTTATTTTCTTTCACTGCTTTGCTAGACAGGAATCCATGGTCTTGGATAAGCTAAGATATAAGAAGACCTCTCTTCCAATCACTTATTTAGGTATTCCCATAAATATTCAAAGGCAAAAAAATAAATATTGGAATTGGTTGTTGGACAAAGTCAAGAAGAAAATTGGAAAGTGGACCAACAAGTGGCTTTCTTCTGGGGTAGAATCACCTTGGTAAAATCCCAAAGGTTGTTCTTCAAGAATTGGATCAAATCAGTCATCGTTTCCTTTGGAGTGGTACTAAGGAGAAAAGAAAATGGGCCTTGGTGAAATGGGATACTTTATGTCTTCCTAAGAGTGAAGGGGGGTTAGGATTACGGTCTTCAATTAATAACAACAAAGCTTTAGCTGCTAAATTATATTGGATGATGTTGCATAACCCCAATGGTCTTTGGGCCAATAATCTCCGTGCTAAATATGCTGAGAACAAAAGTCCTGAAGACCTTGTTCGCTATCAACTTCCTACCAAAGGTTCTCCCATTTTAGTAGTTCTTAATACTAGTGAGGATTTGATAAATAAAAAATTATTTTGGATCATTCATAATGGTCAACATGCAATTTTTTGGATAGATTCTTGGGATGGTCACAAGCCTTTGATAACTCAGTTTCCCGATTGGAGGCCTTGGATGGAGGAGCTTCACCGAGCTAATTGGATAAAGGTGGCTAATTACTGTCGGTACCATACTAGTAATTCAAAGGTTGGTAGTTATTGGATCCCTATTGAGGACTGGCCTATTCAAATCCCAAAAAGGCAAAGACAAGATATCCAAGGCATCATTCATAATTACTGTTGGTATCTTTAAACATTGCTTTGTATCCTTCTTTAGTTATAAATTATCCACTAATTGGGCTATTTGGAAATACTAAAGAGTCTTCTTCTTGTTTCAATATTATAAAATCCCTTGTCAAATCCCTTGTATACTTGCTTCATTCCTCAATTTCATTTCCTTCCAAAAGTAATTATTCTACTAAAAGCCACTCTTGATTCCATAAATTTTTTTATCCATAGAGGCTACGCTTACCAATACCTTGAGCTCTTGTCTATTTAGATGTTCTATTAAATTTTGAGCTAATTCCCTCCATTCCCCAACCAGGGGTCTTTTCCTAGCTTTACTTTCTTCTTTTCCTATTTTCCAAACTAAAAAATTGCCCACTAATAGAAAAGCCTTTATTAATGTTTTTCAAATGTTACTTGCATTCGTCACTGACTTGATAGGAGGTCTAATCCAATCTTCAAAGGACATGGAACCTTAATATTTCTCCTTGATAATCTCATGCCATAATCCTAATCTTATGGTAACGGTTCGAGCTTTGGCTCTTCTTTGGAAGTTCCAAGGTTCAAACCATGGTGTGGGCGAGTGTGTGAGAGGGTGTGTGTATGTATGATTGTACATCACAAAATAATTGTCTCGAGGGAAACAACACAATGATTCAAGCTTTGGCTCTTCTTCGAGATGTACAAGGTTCAAATCGAAGTGTAGGTGAGTGTATCAGTGGGTGGGTGTGCGTATAGTTGTGTGTTTGGTCCCTATTGATAAGCTCAACTCTCACCCTTATTGGAGGTCATGGTGGGATGGGGATGCCCAGTCTTGAGCATTGATCATAGGGGTTTCTCACACTAACCAAATCTAAAAAAAACATGCATCAAACTTAGAATTTGATTTAATATATATATTATTCATAAGAGGGTTACAACCACACTATTTTTAGTAACTATCAAGTGCAAGGTTCAAACCACATGGGTTGCTCCCACCAAACCTATTCCACCTTGTTGTTGTTGACCCGATGTGAGGGGGACCACCGATCGCATAGGATTTAGGATTCATACCATAATTGTTGGTCTAGCATGCAATAAAAGGATTTAAATCACACTACTACCTTTATAAACAGGTTGCCCCCAAGGTTTGAACCTGGGTGTATTCTTGGTAAGTGCTTGGCCAGACGAGCAACTACCAATCCACCTAGCCCTAGGGGTTAAAAATTTTAGGTTAGAAAGAAACCTCTAGAGTCGCTTTTAGGTGGCTGGAAATACCATCCCATCTAGGTATACCACTATCTAGAGGGAAGCCACAAGAGATTTTTTTGTGTCCCCCTTTGCATCGCAAAGGTTTGAACCGTGGACCTTCCATTCAACAAGGCCAGGATCGTCTTCTCCACTTGCGCTACAAAAGCAGACACAATTTGATTGAATATTATTATATCTAAAAATATATTATTGGATTATTATGTGAATAAAAAGCACACAAAAACATCCTAGGGGGACAATACCATGGTTCGAGCTTTAGCTCTTCTGCAGGAGGTCCATGGTTCAAATTGCGTCATGGGAAAATGTGTGAGGGGGTGGGTGTGTGTATGGTTGTGTGTTTGGCCCCTATTGATAAGTTCAACTCTCCCCTTATGAGAGGTCATGGTTGGGATGGGGATGCCCAACCTTGAGCGTCGATCGTAGGGGTTTCTCACACTAACCTAATAAAAAAAAAGCACACATAAACTACATTTAATGTGGTGCAATTTATGATTTAATTGTTCAAATTATGTTAATAGTTTTTTAATTAGTTATATGAGATTGAAACATGTCCCACTCCTTACATCATGTTATCAAGATTTAAAAAAACCACATAATAGTATTAGACGACTATACATATATTACTTTGCAAGATTTAAACATGGGTCTTTGGCTTAAAAATTCATGTTTTTAACCACTTGACTTTTTATTTTTTGATTAAATGTTAAAATTAGTATTAGGTAGAGAGAACGTAATGGTGAGATTGGATCCGTAATATGGTTACATGACCCAAGGTCTATGGCCACTTCAATTGGCTCCATATATAACTATGAGTTCAACACATACCTCAAGGTATCCTCATGGCTATACAAAATACCTACCCATAAGATTGGAACCTAGGCTTATGATATGAAACTCCTTGCTTCTTACTACTTCCTTCAAACCCATTATATAAATTACATTATATAATTTTTTAAATAACATTTTATATTTAATGCACATTAAAAATTATTTCTTGTTTTATTTTTTAAGTATTACTATAACAAAACAAACACTAGTTTTTACCTTGGTTTTCTTGTGTTGAAAATGGTAAGACAAAATATTTTTTTATTAGGCTCTCAAAGTTTGAAAAATAAACAATACAATAACATTTTTAATTAAATTAATATACTTTGTATAAATAATACTTTTAACCATAAATTTGTATTCATTATAATAATTTGTAAGACTTAACATAGATAATGGACTTGGATCATACTTAGAGGGAGTGTGAGATGAGATTCAGTCATGGCAAAAGAGTGACAGAGTTCATCCAAAGTGTATCAATGCTTCAAATTGTTACCAAAAATGCATGGAACATTATTTCCAAAAAAATGCTAAAGCGAAGGAATGCAAGGAAAAATAAGAGATAGGGGTTGTTGCAAGCCACGAGGGAGTGCAAGTCGAAAGCAAGTAAGAGGCAAGAGAGAGTGCAAACTCAAAGCAAGTGCAAGCCAAGATGGAATGCGAGTCGAAAGGGAGTGCAAGCCAAGAGTGAGCCCCATTAGACACTATGGAAGGAAAGTCATATTTGAAAGTCCTAATGGGAAGTCATGATGCCCTTGTTGGAGATAAGAAGAAGAGCGAATACATGGTAAGTTTGATCAAAGTAGCATATGTTACACCAAAAGTGAGTATCAAGGATGAGATGATTGAGCATGATACAATGGTTCTTAAAAGTAGAGGGTTAATACGTAAGTTCCATAAACCCACTTGTTGTAGGTGAGTTGGAGAGGGTAGGGCAATCCTCCAAGGGAGGTCCCTGGTTTGAATCTCCACCCTACCAAATGTACATTGGGTACCCAAAATCCAGTTGATAATGTTGGTGCGGTCAGGGTCGAGCATGACTCCCGGGTGATTTTGATGGTGTAGAACCCCCTGGTCATGGTTTCTCAGACCAAGGCGGCCCCATAAGGGATTTTTCGCTAAATTAAAAAAAATGTAAGTTTCATAGATCATGACCAGGGTTTTTAGAGATTCAAAATTGGATCAAGTAGAAGTGGAGATTAAATTCAAATTGCTTTATGACTTTTCTTTCTAAAGGTTTTTTCCTCATCATCTTTCTAGTTCAAAAATTAGGTATAAATGTTTTTGAGACCATGGAATGAAGTTTTTTCTATTGAGACAGAAACTATTAAGAAGCTCCCACTGTGGGTTAGTATTTTTGGTCTTCCATATTATCTTATAAATAAGGATGTTTTAAAGAATATTAGAAATACCCTAGGGTAATTCATCAAGGAAGGACTAACTACTAAGAAACAAAAGCTTGTTATATATACTCGAATCTGTGTTGCTATGGATATTTTGAAACTTTTACCACAATCCATTAAGATTAAATCTGAATCAAGAGAATGAGATCAACAAGTAAATTATGAAAATAGCATATTTCATTGCCATAATTGTTATGAGATTGGACACATGGAAAGATTTTGCAAAGTGAAAACTATGAAAAAAGAGACAAAATTCTAGCCATGATATAAACTTCAAGATGAAGCAAGGAAATCATACAATAATAGAATCTATAGATCAAATCAATGATATTTCACTTTGAAATAAGAGGCAAATAAAGCCTATCTATAGTATCATTTGGAAAGTTCAGAAGGAATTAAATGTGCAAAAGAATATGTGAAGAGAAATTCTAGAACAAGACAACAAAATAGGTCAATTTTATTCTAGGTAAATCATCTTTATTTTCCTCAAGTAGTATAAAATCTTGTTAGGGTACCTAGGAATAGTTGGGGATATATTATTATATTGTATAAGGGTTGGCATGGGCCACACATAACCCAAGGTTGATTGTATTATAATATTATATTATATTGTAATATAAAATTATATTAGTAGTCGGCTTTCCAAAGTAGAATTAGAATATGGATATATAAAGAAGAGATATTTGTTATTGTAATCATCACGGAGATCAATCATATGTAATCGTCTTTACCCACGAAGTGGCTTATGGGATTTTGCCCTCCTTAAGTGGTGCTCTCATCTTGGGATATCTTGTGGAGTTATTCCTTCCTTAAGGATTATTATTGGTGTTTTCCTACCTTAAGGATATTATCTCTCTCTCTCTCATTTGTGGATTGTTATTGTAGATAATTATTTGTGGATGAATGATTTGATATTTCTGCATAATGGTGAATGATTTATGTAATGATTATAAAGTTATGATTATGGAAAAAGTAGAGATTTTTTTATGGAATTGCATAATTAGGGCAGATTTTTTTTAGAAAAATATCTCATCTTTTAGAAGCCATATCTCTACGATATTTTATCTAATTCATTTATATCACTGTCTGTAAAATTTGAAGAGCTTTAAAATTAGTGATCATACAAAGAAAATCGAGAAGTATTGATGGAGATACGACATTTTGAAGTCAGACATCTAGAACAAAGATAGTGACAAATTTTCAAATCACAATTTTTTTGGAAGACAAAATTTGTTAGTTCGAGTAAGCAAATTAGTTGCAATTTATTTTGTTTGAAAAAAAAATTGTAGATCTAGTTGTTTATGGGAATTTTAGCTTTAAATCAGTGGAGAGATATATATTTTTATAAAACCCTAGTTTGCATTGGGGCATGATATATTGTCAAAAAACCCTAGTTTGCATTAGGGAATCAACTATGGCACTTCAAAAGTTTTTTGGAACAAATGATATGGATGTGAGAGAGTGGTTGACAATAGTAAAATCTCAATATGGTGAAAGCATGCAGTTACACTTTTGCTTTCAAAAATTTTTGGGGGTGAAGCTTTACAATGGGTAGAAAGCTTTGTTAGGAACAATCCGAGGTGCACTTGGAAAGAAATGGAACCAACATTCTTGAGCAAATGGGTACCTTTTCAATTACAAAGAAAGATATTTGTAAGAGAGATCTTGAGAAAAGGGATAAAAAGATAGATAGCTTAATGGATGTCATCAAAGACATCAAAAAGAAACTACAAAGGATTCAAAATGAGCGAAATGAAATGAAAGGAGAATGGATAATTTTAAAGAAACAAAATGAATATTATGAAAAAGAAATAAACTCACTCAAGAAGGAGAAAGAGGAAAATTTTAGGGAAGATAATGAGAAGAATGAAGCCACATATTTGGATTTTCAAAAGCAAAAGACTATTTTGCAAGTTCATGGAAGCATTCAAAAGGAACAGGTTATTATTTCCATTGACCCTAGTAGCAGATATAATTTTATTAATATTGCTTTGACTAAGAGGTTGCAGGTTCAAGCAACAAAAATTAAGGAAATACAGTTGGAGGGAGAGAATGTTCAGATTTTTGAAGATTTGAAGATCACCATGGATAAATATATTTTACATTCAGATTTTCATGCTATTGAGATGGATGATGAGGATATTGTTCTTGGTTATCCTTGGTTAGATTCTTTGGGTATTGTTAACATTAATGTGCAAAATAAGTTTATGAAGTTATGGTACAGAAAAAAGAAGATAACATTGCAAGATATTTCTTAGCTTCAAGAGCAAGGATCCAAGGAAAAACAAGAAGTGGTTGTAGAGAAACAAATTGAAGAACAAATAGAAGAACTTGAAACAAAATCCAATAAGATAGTAGCAATAATAGATTCCATGGAAGAAGCAACAACAATTGAGTCCATGGAAATAACAGTAGCATAGTCCAAGGAAACTTTGTTAGAAGAGCACAAGGACACACCAAACAAAGGGAACATGAAAGAACAACATGTAGAAGAATTTAAAACGATGGATACAAATGTTGAGGAGTCAAAAAAGGTAGAACATCAAGTTAAGGTTGCATCATATCACCATCCACACCACCATGAACAAAAACAATCTTGGAGGCATGGCTCAAGGCATCAATATTATGGTTCTACTTGGAATTAGAAGGGCACTAAGTATGGTAGTGTTTGGCATAGAAAACATAGTGATCATGGTTTTCAGAGTGGTTCATCAGCATCAAGGAACAAGTGGACCCATCATTCGAATTATCAAAATAAAGTAGCAGAAGCATGGAGCAAACAAAGTAGATTTGGTTACTCAAGTTATAAAATGACATACCAGCATCAACGACCACCATCATCGATCAATGTTTCACTAGGATGGATGGATTATCGAGATTGGTACCAGTTTCTAACATTGCTTAGCAAATCATATTATCTTGTTTCTTCATATATTTCAAGGATGAAACATTTGTAAGGAGGGTGGCATGTTAGGGTACCTAGGAATAGATATTTGGGGATATATTATTATATTGTATAAGAGTTGGCATGGGATACACATAATCCAAGGTTGATGTTATTATAATATTATATTATATTGTAATATAATATTATATTAGTAGTCGGCTCCCCAAAGTAGAATTAGAAGATGAATATATAAAGAAGAGATATTTGTCATTGTAATCATCATGGAGATCAATCATATGTAATCATCTTTGCCCACGAAGTGGCTTATGAGACTTTGCCCTCCTTAAGTGGCACTCTCATCTTGGGAGATCTTATGGAGTTATTCCTTCCTTAAGGATTATTATTGATGTTTCCCTACCTTAAGGGTATTATCTATCTCTCTCTCATTTGTGGATGAATGATTTGATATTTCTGCATAATGATGAATGATTTATGTAATGATAATAAAGTTATGTAACAAATCCTCTCCAGGTAATAAAAGTGAAAGGGATGAAGATGTTATCCCTTGCACTTTAAGGTTTCAAGAGCAGCATAATAAAGAAATGACGATGGAGGAAACCCCTAACAATTTAGGTTTTTTAAAGGAGAATAAGAAGGTAATTACTACATAAGAGTGTCTTTGCATTTTAGGGTTTTTAGGGAAACATAAAGAAGATTGTACTTTTGAGGTTATTTCTTACACTTCAAATCCTTTAGAACAAGACAAACCTAAAGATGATAAGTCTTACTATGAGGAATTTGAAAAGATTGAAGATATTATTGGAGATGAAAGTATTGTTGGAAATGAATAAAAGAAAAGAAGATCCAAGAAGCAAAAACAAAGAGAAAAATAAACCCAAAAGGATATTGATATGGAAAAATAAAACAAATATTATAGGTGCTAACAAGAAGTGGGACTAAACCCAAAAATACAAATTAAAAATAACAATAAAAATAATATCTTGGAATATTGGGGAAATGAATGAGAACCCTAGAAAAAAGTATTAAGAAATTGTGAGGTTGTTATAGATAAAAATTTATAGATATAGAAGTTGGGAAGCAAATATTTTAGTCATTCATAATGTTGAATTTCATATTTGACAGAATTTAAATTTCGGAAGACATGATATAAAAGTAGTTGATGAGAATATCTTTGATAGAAAGACAAATAAAGAATATCTTTAATAGAAAGACAAAGTTGGATATGTTTTAATAAACTTGTTAAAAATGTAATGAAAGCAACGTAATGTTTTGCTTTTTTAATGGTATTGACCTCCAATAAAAACCACACATAGCTTATTAAAAAAAAATACAAGAAGCCGACAGGCAATTGCCCTAGTGGCTAAGATGATGGTTGTTTCTTAAGTGGTCTTGTGTTCAAACCCCTTGAGGGTGGTTGTTGATGTAATTTGTAAATGTTCTCCTACAAAAAAAAATACAAGACTTATTTACAAGAAAAAAATTCTAAAGACATCTTTAAATTTTTAGAAAAATATACTAAAAGGATGTTGATAACTATTTTTTTAGAAAAGATTTAACATTTTAAAATAAATAATTTAAATATTTATTAATTACATGATTTTTTATTAGAAAGAATTACTATATTATGATTGTTATTATTTACAAATATTAATAATTTAAATATTTAAGATATTTTAAACCCCAAAGGGCTAGGTGGATTGGTAAGTGCAGGTGTGGTTGGGCACTTATCAAGAAGAGACCTAGGTTCAAACCTTGGGGGAAATTCAAGCCTTTGCAAAGGTAGTATTATGTTTCGAATCTTTTGAGTATGCGTCAGACCGACAATGTCGGTATGAACCTTGAGTGATTAACGGTTTCCATCTTGCTTCGGTGGTTGAGTGATTAATGGTTTCCATCTTGCTTCGGTGGTCGATGGTACGAATCTCGAGTGATCAACGGTCCTCATTTAGCTTCGGGTTAACAAGAATAAGATAGATAGGTTTCTTGGGAGCAATCCATAGCAATTCTTTTAAAAATGTTCAACATTATTACATTAATACCTTAAATATTTACTAATTGCATGGTCTTTTTATTCTAAAGTTGTCCTAGTGGCTAAGATGATGGTTGTTTCTTAAGTGGTCTTGTGTTGTTGATGTAATTTGTAAACGTTCTCCTATATATATATCTATATATATATTATTTGGTTAGTATTAAAAACCCTGACAACTAAACATACTTAAAAAGATGTTCGATAACAATTCTTTAAAAAAGGTTCAATATTATTAAATTAATAATTTAAATATCTATTAGGTAGATGATTTTTTTATTAGAAAGAGTTGCTATATCATTATTTATTTTTATTAACATAAATTAATCATTTAAATATTTATTAATTACATATTTTTTATTAAAAAAAATATTATATATTTTTTAATTTAATATCATGTTATTATTATAAACAGGTAATCCATCAACCTATCTCTTCAGAATAAACCGTGGTTTGAGCTGTAATCGTCAGGCGAGTTACTATATCTTGTTACTTGTGAATCAAATGACATTAGAGAGCCTTCAAATCTACTATGCAGGAAAGAGATTACGTTAACATTTATGGTAAAAAAGGTAAGTGAGGTACCTGAAATTGTAATTATAATGAATATTTCAACCGAAGTATTTACTCAATAAAAAATTAATTGATCATATTATAAAAATATTATAAATTTAGCGATCCAACTACTTTGATTGTTCCTTGTTTTTATAGGGAGGTTTAATCAATGATAAGAACATCGTGCGGTTTAGGAATTTCATTCAATAAATGTAATATGCCAGAGATTTATATTAGTTGGGATTTTTTATTTTATGAAGGGTGTTAAAGCCCTTAAATTTTGTATAAAATGTATTTTTAATATTTAACAATTGGTCAAACTACGGTGGTTGGAAAAAGAATTAACAATTTTTAAATAGAATGTTCATAATAATTAGATGTCGAAGGATTTCTTGAGGATAAATAAGTAAGTTCAACCCGATTAAATACTTTTACAATGACTATTCAAAAATAGAATGGAGATAAGTGTTGGTGCAAAAATCGGTACTAGATGAGTGGGAGGCACGTCCGGAGGTTCTCGATCAGTATTGAACGGTCGCCCAGCACGGGGGAGGGAGAGGTAGTTGATCTTCGGAGAAGGCTGACTCCTTTGGTTCCAGCTACCTACGCCACAAAGGGAAAAAGGGGAAAAGCGAATGAGAAAGAAAGCAAAGGAGGCCGTAGCCGGAACTAACAAGGACGAGATATGGTCGCATCAAGACACACTCCTTTAACATTGTCAATGCAAACATCAACGAACTACCTAACAGATCAGCTCGCCCCGTCTTTGCCTCTCCTTCGGCTCAATGTGCAGGGGTGAATTCCAGAACCAGCTGGAGGATGCATAAAATCCAGGCAAATTTAACAGAAATAAACCGCAACACCCAATGGTGAACGCAAATTCTAGAATCGTCCAGCTAGACTCATGAAATCTAGATAACAGAATTAAGCAAGTCAACTCAAACGACCATCGCATAAACAAACATTCACATAGGCAAAAGTAGAATCAAAGACAGATTGAGAGATCAAAAAGTGATTCACTATTATTTACAAGCGACGAAGAATTACATATGAATTGTAAAGGCCACAGAGCCGCACTTTGGAATACCAAGCATTCCACTGTTTATAGAAGATTTTATAGCGAATTCAAATTCAGCATTAATGGCATCAAGCGGTAGAATCTGCTGGAACGATTGAAAAATCTGTTGTCGCTCTGTTCCAAGGGAATGGTAGTCATTCGGAAGGAGATCAAATGTGTTTGTAGAGATCTTGTCCCTAGATTATTTGAATAGCCTCTTAAATTCCAATCTACTTTGCCTCTTCGTGTTGTATAAAGATTAGGGGTTGATTGCCTCTAAAGTTGTGCATTTTCAAATTTCTTTCTTCACACCCATCGACTATCTGCATCAGGTAGTTGAGGTTATTAATGCTCGCTCCTAGTGATCCTCTAAGCTTCCATCCTGTTGTGTGGTGATCTTAGCTTTGGATAGAATTTTGGGCACACTCCTTGCACCAACCTCCTAGTCTTTCGTTCATCATATCCTGATGTGGACGAAAGATTAGGCTCGAACCCTTAATGTTGTCTTCCCAAAGTTTCGTCCATCTTTGAAAACAAGAATTTGGGACTTGTGATCTCCTTGCCCTAGTCCGATATTTTTGCCATGGATTTGAGGTTTCCCAATCCTCCGTCCAAGTAGGGTGGGGTTTTGGGATTCTTCTTTTGAATAAGCCCTTGCCTATTTTCCCATCCGTTCACCTAGTCCTTGAAATCGGTCTCAACCATTAATGCTTCAAATTTGACCGACTATAGATAAAATAAACCTAAAAAGGAAGAGTGGGTGAGATGAAAAATTTCACCCACACTCTTGGCGGCTCACAGGTGCTTTTCCTTTTGAGGGAAAGAAGGACCCAAAAAGTGATTGATTTTAAAACACTAAAAAGAAATTCAAACAAACAGAAGCAGCCAAGGAAGATTGCAAGACAAAGGAGGAAGATGGTAAAAGTGAATGGAAAATGGGGTGAGAGGAAAGAGGAAGGACAAAAGAGAGGGGAACAAGTGGAAAAAATAAGCAAAACTAGAGAAAGAGAACAAGAAGAGTAGAGGGGAGGGAGGGAAACACAGGAAGCAGCAAAAACATGCAGATGGCTACTACTAACCTCATCAATTAGCAGTGGTAAAGAACTGAGAAAAGAGAAGAAAGGGAAGAATACAAAAAAATAAAAGAAACAAAAAGGAAGGCGATCCACGAGACACTCCCATAGATCACATTCCTATCAACATGCCCCACCAAGGATCGTAATGCCCATGGTATTTGCAACACCTTTTCTTGATACAATCACGTAAAAACTTTATTAACTTACCACCACTCTCATCTGGACTCTTCAATTGCAGCTTCATTCTAATTTTGTGCCTTTACATGTGCTGTGTCTACCTTGGAGGTGTTATTTATAGACCAGTTGTCTCATTGGTCGAGAAGTGAGAATCACATAATATATTCTTTAGCAGAATGCATGATGTGATGCAAAAATTTTCAGCCTTGGTCCATTGGACACGGGTCACTACAAACACAAAGAAGAATACTTGGAAACAAAGGAAAATGTTTCAAAATCATTATACTTTTTGGGGATCCCTCACAAGTCATTGTTGGTCAGGGTGATGTCACTGGCCACGTACCTACAACACTTTTATTTAATTGTCGGCTTATTTACATAAAACTGCAATGTGAGTGGCACGCCACAACCATTAACCCACTCCTGGAAATCATTCAATGAATCTGTAATGTCTGGACCAGATGTATGGTTGGTAGTGCCCAAAAATTTCTCAGGCTGCAATTGGATTACAACTTGGCAGATAATCATGTATACCAGTACTTATGCAATCGATGATTGATGTGGCAATAAATTTTGCCATGCAATGGCTTTATTTAGGTACTGGTATTGGCTCATGTGGCAACATGCTCTATTGTTGCCACTCTTTGGGGTCCATTTGACATGAATTCCCCTTTATGCATGCCTCCGTCAATTGTGTGCGGTTTTCCTTGCAGACCTCATTGATTGAGCCTACTGAGGGTAGGGGATCTATTTGCTGAAAAAAATCACAAGCAGTAACATTGTTTATGGAAATACTTGTACTTACGTCTCCCTTGCACGGGCTCGAGAAGAGATCCTCCTTTTGTGTTCTTATTGACTATAGCCCTTACTCTTGTGCAGCTTGAGATGGAATTCGTGGTGGATACTGTGCAATTGGAAGGGTAACAACATCAAAAGGAGATATGGGCAACAAGGGCGAATCTCTTGAAGATGTCTTCCTTGCTTGAATCAGGAGTCTCTCTACCTATATGGTCTCTTGGAAGTTTTGAGGGAATCTCTTTTTCCTATATTGATACAAGAGGAGGCTAATATCCGAACTGAAAGCTTGAATATAATACAGGTGAGCCTGGGTGGGGGATGACTAGAACTGGAAAGAAATCCTCTCCCAACTCCTTATGAATTGTATATTGAAATTTGTGATTGATTCAGAAGTAGCCCTCTTAATGAACAAGAGGTGCATCAAGAGCTGGAAGGGATCCACAGAGTCATCAAATACATCAACCAGGGCTCTCACCAAATCCATCCAAGAGTGGATGGTTCTTCGCTCCAAGGTATGGTACCACCATAATGTCCTCCATTCGAAAGGCAAGACCAGGAGCCTGACCATGACATCTTCATGTGTTATACCATGGAGGGGCACCACTATAGCAACATCTTCGGGGTGCTCTCGAGCAGTTCCTAAAGTGCCATCATATTTGATGAGATGTTTCAAGGCACTTTCAAGAATCTCATTCCAGCATTGGAGGTCTAGCAGACCAGGATCATTCCACTACGGGTAGCTCAGATAGGCCATTGAGGCACTGAACTTTAGAGGTCCTTGTTCATGCATCGAAGTTGGAGTCACAAAATGAACATACTATCTCCGTTGATGAGGTCAAGATTGTTCATCAAACCTTGGGTCCTCCAAAAAATGAGAACTTTTTAGCATAAGAAGGCAACTAATATCATGATGTGGAGATACTGCATAGTTGGAGTCGCCAGGTGATTTGAACTGGATATGGGAAAACCAGAGTATCACCAAACTCTAATTTCCTCAAACATGGAAACTCATTGAGTTCCCCAACAAAGTTGCCAAAAACTATTGGTGCAAAAATCGACACCAGATGAGCGGGAGGTACACCCGAAGGTTCCCGACCATCATTGAATGGTTGTCCGACCTAAGGGAGGTAGAGGCGGTCGATCTTCGAAGAAGGTTGACTCCTTTGGTTTCAGCTACCTACGTCACAAAGGGAAAAATGGGAAAAAGATAACGAGAAAGAAATAAAATGAGGTCGTAGCCGTAATTAACAAGGATGGGGTATGACTGCATCAAGACACACTCCTTCAACATCATCGATACAAACAACAAACCACCTAACATATCAGCTCGCCTCGTCTTCGTCTCTCCTTCGGCTCAGCGTGCAGGGGTGAATTCCAAAACTAGTAGGAGGGTGCATGAAATCCAGGCAGCAGAATTAGAGCGCTTCCACCCAATCGACTTTAACAGAAATAAACTTTGATGTCCAATGGTGAACATGAATTCTAGAACTGCCCATATAGACTCACAAAATCCAATTAGCAGAATTAAGCGAGCCAACTCAGACGACCATAAAAAAAATAAACATTCACACAAAGGCAAAAGCAAAATCAAAGACAGATTTTGAGACCAAACAGTGATTCACTATTATTTACAAGCAACAAAAAATTATATATGAATTGTAAAGGCCATAGAGCCGCACTTTGGAATTCCAAGCATTCCACTATTTATAGAAGATTTTACAGTGAATTCAAATTACAACATTAATGACATCAAGTGGTAGAATCTATTGAAACGGTTGGAAAATATGTTGTTGCTTTGTTCCAAGGGAATGATGGTCATTCAAAAGGAGATCAGGTGTATCTGCAGAGATCTGGTCCTTAGATCGTTCTGACAGCGTCTTAAATTCCAATCTACTTTACCTCTTTATGTTGCAGAAATATCAGGGGTTGATTGTCTCTAAAGTTGTGCATTTTTAAATATCTTTCTTTGTGCCCATCGGCTATCTACATCAGGCAACTAAGGTCATTAATGCTCACTCCTGGGGATCCTCGAAGCTTCCATTATATCATGTAGTGATCTCATCTTTCGATGGACTTTTTGGCACACTCCTTACACCAACCTCCTAGTCTTTCACTCATCATATCTTGATGTGGACGGAAGATCGGGATCAAATGTTGTCTACCCAAAGTTTCATCCGTATTTGAGGATGGGAACTTGGGACTTGTGATCTCCTTGCCCTTGTTCGATCTTTTCACCTAGGGATTTGAGGTTACCAATCCTTCGTCCAAGCAGGACGGTATTTTGGGATTCTTCTTTTGAGCAAGCCCCTGTCTATTTTCTCGCCTGTCCGCCTAGTCCTTGAAATTGGTCTCAACCATTAATGCTTCAAATTTGATCGACTCTAGATAACATCAACCTGAAGAGGAAGAGTGGGTGAGACACAAAATTTCACCCATAATAAGATGGTTAAATATTACCATAATAACATCTTAGTTATGGCTTCAACCTTTAACTAAAGCAAATATGTTGCATATATTATAAATTTTACATATATTATGCTTGTAATAATTTTTATCAATAATATTTTATAAATATATTTACATTATTCACAATGTTTTATATTTTAAATGGATCTTTAAAATCTCTTGAATTTTGGGTTATAAGTTAGAACAATTAAATATTTAGAGATAGAGTTCTTTACATTTTTTTTTATGAAGCTTCTAAATGAAATTCAGGTTGTACGATGGCTTGTCGTGTGATACTAGTGGCACCACACTATGAAATGCTTCAGTTCAAAATCAATTTGAAAAAACAACCAATAATGTTGTATAATTGATAGGTTGTGAAATAGGAAAAAAACTGGCTCAAGATCAAGGCATTAAACAACTCCATGTATATGGTTATTCGAGACTTGTCATATCTGCCCTATTTAAGGGGAAGGATTTCTCATCAGTCCAACAAGTAGTTCATAGAAGACTAAGAGAATTGGAGCATAATTTTGAATATATATAATAATCCCACATTGGAATGAGTTATTATATGGTGGTTGATAGCCTTGCAAATGAGGCCATAAACATAGCCTATTTGCAGAGTAATAAGAAAAAATAAAAAAAAACAACATTGTACAGATGATAGGAAGAATATGGCAATTTTGGAGCCTTTAAATATTTTGATGTCTTTGGACAACCCTAGAACATTATGTGATTCTGAAGCTTTTGTTGTTTCAAGTTTTCTCGATGATTATGGTACCCTTTGCATCTCTAGCATCCTCGGTATACCATTTCACTTTTTGGAGTTTTTGAATTTGCTTTGTTGCAAGTTCCTCCTTTTGGACAACAAAATTGTGACCCCCAAGTTGCTTGTTGGATAATTGTTCTTTGCAAATTTGAATATCAATATATAACTCATTTTCTTTTTAAAAAAAAAAAATGTTTTACAAAAAAGTTTTTTTGTTTTTTTTTTCAAGATTATGAAAGCAACTTTTAATATTAAATTGAATCTTTCATCAAATTTTTACTATAATTTTCCTTGTTAAATTTAGCTATTTAACTTTAAATTGTGATTTAGATTAGATTTATATTTTTTACCTTCTTGTTTCATCATTGAATTGGATGTTTCATCAAGATTTTGATTTAGATGAAATGTTACAATCCCCTTGATAATGATGGTTTATATTTTCAAAACCCTCAAAATCCACAACATCATGATATCCACCATGCACATTAAATTATACACTATTAACATCGAGGCACGACATGTGTGTGGGGGGTAGTTGGTCCTCTTGATTTCTAATCAGTTCATGTGATGTTGTTCCCATTACAAGTTGTTTATTTCTAGTGGCATATTCCTATGTTGGAATTTCATTCCACCTTAATACCTCTTCTACTATATATTTTGTCAATGAGTACTTTTTATAAT
This sequence comes from Wollemia nobilis, assembly GCA_028583015.1. Taxonomy (NCBI): domain Eukaryota; kingdom Viridiplantae; phylum Streptophyta; class Pinopsida; order Araucariales; family Araucariaceae; genus Wollemia; species Wollemia nobilis. The sequence continues at coordinate 703,093 of JAQPPZ010001671.1, read as the reverse complement.
TTACTAAATTAAAATATAACAACATATACATTTTTGTAGAGTGCTCCTTTCTTTTATAATTATTGACACAAAATCATATTCCTTTGATAAGACTGTGTTTGAGAACCATAAGAAGGAAATATTTTGGGTCATTATATTTTTTTGTTGAATCATTTGTTACCCTTGCAATTGCTTCATGCAAAGGCATAATATTGACTTTATAATTTCTTATTTTCTATTGTGTGTTAATCTCCTTATTAAAAGCTAACAACATATTTTAAAAAAATCATTAAAAAAAAGATTAAAGGAACATGAAAGAGCATCAGGGCAAAAACTTAATAGGACAAAATCCAAAATTTACTTCCTTAACACTCTTGCTAATATCAAAGCAAGAATTTATAGGTTGCTTCAAATGGAGGAGGCAAATTTGCCAGCAACGTTTCTAGGGATGCCTATATTTGAGGGGAGAATGGGGATATAATTATGGAATTCAGGTATTAGTAAAGTTTAGAATAAAATTCTAGCTTGGAAAGGTAAATGGTTATCGTTAGCAGGAAGAGTGAAGTTAATTAAGTCGGTCTTACAGGTCATTCTAACATATTATATGTCTTTGTATTCTATGCCAAAATCAATTGAAAAAGGCTTAATCTATATTATGTGATCCTTTTTATGGTCAAGTTTACATGATAAAATTGAAACAAGGTCAAATGAAACAAGGTGCGTGATGATAAAACTAGAGGAGGTCTTGGTTTAAGAGTTCTTACAAATGCAAACTTAGCTCTTAGGGGAAAAGTAATCTGGAGATTGTACAAATAGAGTCAAAGACAATGGGTAAGAATTCTTCTAAGTATGTTGATCCTAATGACCCAAGTTTAATATTTCTGCTTTCTCTCTACCAAATGGTTCTGCTCTTTCGAATGGTTTAAAAAATATATTGATCTTATAATTAAAGAAGGTTTGTACACCTCGATTTGATGAACGGATTGCACACTGGTCTGATCTGTTTTATTTCAGTTTGCTTTCTGATCTGATTTTTTTATTTTTGAGGGTTTAATGATGGTTTTGCTCGTGTTTCATATTGAGGGTTTATAAAGATAAATGAATTGAAAATAGAATATAAAAACACAATAAATCAAATAATACAAACAAAAAATTGATTTTTTATTTATTCTAACCTAAAATCAACAAATTATAAAATTCGTCTGTGGCTTTGGGTGTGCCCGGATGATAAGCTGAAGTAGTGAATCATTGATATATTCACTGCCTGGTGTTCGAATCATGTGCCGTCTAATGCTAACTGCTCCTAGAGGCTAGGTGCACCTTTTCCAACTGATAAACTACAGGTTGAAACCCCAAAAATTTTGGCATGCTTCCCAATGCACTTGTATGACCCTCTTCAAAAGGCCTTTGAAATGGTTGCCCAGACTAAGAAATGTGATGGACAAATTTTTGAAATGGAAATCTGAAGCGTTTGCAAGCAGTGATCAAAATGGCTCAAATCCCAAGGTACCCAAAATGGTACAGCCTGATCTGCAAATCACTGAAACCCTTCAGATCTGTGAAATCATGACTCCTACCCAGGTGGAATATGGCCAAAATATGAAGACCCAAATGCTCTATTTCTTGACCTGGAAAACTTTAATTTTTGGCAAACCCTTGTCTGCCCCGTGAATGCTCAGATGAACACTCTGATGCAAAAGCTCCAATCCCGATAATCTAGAGGTGATCTCTCACACCTGAAACTAAAAAATTCCCGTTGAGATAGCTCCCAACAAGCCCTGTGATCTTCTGGTGAAAATCCCTACGAAAAGCTCCACAAAAAAACAATATCTTCCATATTCCAAATGAGGCCCAACTCCAAAATATAAAGGTGCAATTAGGGTTTGGGTGCCCTAATTAGGGTTGCACATACTTATTTTTTTTTAATATATTTAATTTATGTCCCTTTACATCATAAGGAGGGCCACGTCCCCCCCCTCCTTTGGCCTAGGCATACCACTTTAAGTTGTTTTTTTAAGTTATAACTTAACGTTATATCATTATATTATAAAGTGGCCCCTTTCACATCCATAAAGTGATTTCATAATATAAATTCATTAAATAATAAATCACTTTAATGGAATATAACTTCACTCATTAAAATACTGGATCTCTACTCCTCAAACCAACAATCCATGAATGGTTCTGGATACTCATTTCGCTGGAGAATAATTTTGTGTTGAAGTCGTCATCTAAAACCCTAAAAATAGACACTACTAAAAATAGCAAGTCCAATCAAATGATCTCCAAATAAGCCCAAACGATTGGTAAACATGAGCTCTCTATAAGTTTATGAAGATAATAACCTCTCTATATGGCTCCCCAACAATTGAATTAGCCTACGGGAGCTCGTGTATAGGCTAATATCCCCAGTACATTGACTGCCTAGAAGATGGGACATTACAGTCCACCCTTCCCAAATATTGCTTATCCTCAAGCAATGCCCAAACATAACCCAGTTAGTGGTCTGCATCCCAGATGAGGCCGCATAGAATACCTGGATCCCATAACAACCTCAAAAGTACCCACCGAGCTGACGCTGCACCACACTGCTCCTCTAACAAGATGGAATTGCAAAAGTCCCAACTACAATAGCCTGATGTAATCTCTCTCGAGTTTGGCACCAACATGCCTGACTAAACTGGATTGAAATATCTCATACCACAACATAACCAAGAGATCAACATCATGTGCCACTGCTAAACCAACACTAGGAGCACCTCCATAACGATCACCTACCTAGATCAGCTTAGCACACGTACTCCATAAGTGACTTGGATGATCCCATGCCACCTAATCAACTGCAGTAAACCAAACACCCTCAGGGAAGATGTCGTCCATCATCAAAATTAGCCAAGTTGGGTGTAAACTAATCTGTATGACATCTGAAGAATCATCCATATCCAACTCCTGCAACTCAACAAGAAACTCAGCCCCATAGACTAAAATGGTATGCCCATAAAGTTTGAGCTCTACCCCAGGTGACATCTCTAGCACGAGTGACTCAATCCAGTCCACTCCTGCACTCCCACTGATCATAATAAAATTGAGCCCCTGATAAAACATTATGCTCAATACAGAAGTAGGATACTCAATGAATCTCATCGAATAATGCCAATCCAAATGGTGACCAATCTCTGCTATGCAACTGGTAAGGTCAGAGACAGCAATGGTAGAACTGTAACTGGCCACCCAAAAAATGTATCGTCCACAAGAAACTAAATAATCCATAGTGATACTCTAACTCCCTAAGTCAAATAGGACATACCATGAGTACTAGTGCTCCCAAAACATCAACAATTCCACCAGTCTCCAAGCTAGGCTCAGTACCTCTCTCCAATCTACTTGTATAAGCACAAATGGATAAATATCATGGCTGCTCAAGGAGTGAACGCCAGCATACCACTCCAACACGTAATCAACCCTCACCCAAAATATGGTCCTACCATCATCCTCGAAGCTCATAGATACAAGCATACGATCCTGGGTGAGTGGACTCAACTTCAAAGTGGCCCTATCACCTTGAAACTGCACCCGACCATAAATGGTTTGAATTTCAATTGGATATAAGTCAAGAATACATGCTCGTATAACACACGACCACTCCACCTCAGCCTCTACTGAGCCACCCAATGTCTTCTCTCCCTGTGATGTATCCACAAGGCCAAACTCATAGTTATCATGCTCAATCTGAGGGTAATGATGAGGCCTGAAAATGCCTCAATCATAACATGTTTTGAACACTGAAATTGCCTATAAACTCTTATGTTAATCTAATATGCTAGTTAAGTTAATTCAATATGTTGTGTATTAACTATTTGCATAATAAATGTATTTGAAGTACTATATTCTAATTTTTACAGCTTTTTGTATAAGTTTTATGTTGTTTTGTTATGACTTGCTAAAATGAGATATGCTTAGATTAATAACAACATTTCACTAATCATGTTTTGATATGTCTCAAGCATTCATTTTACCTAAATCTGGAACAGTTCAAGAAAAGCTCATTACTATGCAGCAAAAACTGGGTTTTCCATGTAAATTCCAGCCAGCTGCCAATGAATGGCAAGGCATGGAATTCACATGTGGAAAGAGATGAAGACCATTGGAATCTGATCCTGAGAAGTAACCCACATAAGAAATGCAGAGAAAATCATTTAAGGAGCCCACATTTGTTCATTATGAAGTCTCTTCGAAATGAACAGATATCTTCGAAATGAGAAAACATAGTGTCTTCGGAATGAGAACTGTAATGTCTTCGAAATGAGTGGATCTTCGGAATGAGAGCTGTAGTGTCTTCAAAATGAGTGGATCTTCGGAATGAGAATTGCAGTATCTTCGGAATGAGCCACTTATCTTCGAAATGAAAACAGAATGTGCTTTTTGACTTATTGACCGAATTTTGACGCTGGAAAAATGGGAAATAAAGATTGAAAAGGATAAATGGAAATATCTCAGATCTGACTTTTCCATCCTTGCTGACCAAAGCCACCATTTATGGAAAGATCAAAGTGTGATCTTCTTTTAGGATAAAACCTGGAATTGTTGCAGCATAATAGGATTAGATCTTTTGAGATATTCTCAGCTTGTTAGTAGATCTTAGGACATCTATAAATATGGCTCCCATTCAGGTTGAGCTAGGTAGAGGAGGTAGAGGAAGTAGAGAGAGTAAGGGGAGTAGAAGATAGAGAAATCAGAGAATAATAGGTGATAATCAGAAAGTGACTGTTACAATCCTGTAATAGTTTTCAACAACATTATTGTAATCATGTGTTTGCATCAATAAAGTATATTGTTTCTATTTCATATTGTTTGTAAATGAGTGTGAGTAAGATCTAAAGAGAGAGAGACTCATACCTTCTTCTGGACAAAGAGGTTGGCCACTTCCAGACCTAGGAGGAGGACTAATAGCAGGTTTTTATTCTAATTTTGTTGTAGCAGAATGAGTTGTAGAACTTGTCCTTTCATTCCTTTGTAAACAACTAATGATATTTGCAATCTTAGCTTATTTTATGTTTTGTGATTAATGATTTGGTTGTAATCCCCACTTTCAGCAAAGCTTTCAATTTATTGCAGACTGTCATTTCCAGAATTTGTTGTTTTCTATAATTTCTTGCATTTTATGTTTTGTTGTCAACCCCTGCACAGAAGATTGACAACCTTCTGTTACAGAGCCTTGATAGTTTCATTTCCATGTTAGAATTAGATTTTCATTGCTGCAAAAGTAATTAGATTTCCTTTTTGCAATTAGAATCAGACTTTCAATTCTGCAACTGTTATTTTTGCAACATAATTAGGTCTCATTCTGCAATTGTAATTAGGACTTCATTTCTGTAGTTAATGATTAGTTTCCAATTTTGCAACTTAGATTAAGGTTTAATTCATGCAATTTAGAGATAGGAATGTCCTAAAACCCCCCACATAATCGGTTTCACCAATAAAACCTGTTGCTCTAGATTGACCTAAGTTATAACCCTGTTTACCCCTTCTTTCACAGATAGCCTTGTACACAGCCCTGGATTGACAAATTCATTGAGAATTAATGATGTGTATAATGACAACGCATCATTTTGGCACCGTTGCTGAGGAATTGTGTTGCTAGAAGGTAACAATAGTCCAATAGCTATTAGTTAGACTGAACTATGAAGATTCAGGATAAAATCTGAATAGAACAATTGGTTAAAATAACAACTATTGACATATAATTTATGTCATTTAGAGTAAACATGAATGAGTAAGTCTAGGGATGAAAAAGGTAGAATTACCCAAAAGGATCCCTGGCTTGTTCCATTATGGAGATCTTCATGCCTAAGGGGTGAATCACCTGTGTTTGAATTACCAAAAATATTGAAAGAAAAATCACCAGTCTCACCATCATTAGAACATTCTGAGAAAGGAAAATCACCAGTTTCACCATCACTAGAACATCCTGAGAAAGAAGAATCGTCAAACTCATTATCAACAGAGGATCTTGGACCTCTTGAGAGAGAAATTTGGATAAGTTTAACTAAGAAACCAGAAACTATGGCAGAGGGAGGCAATCTAGATAGAGATGGCCAACATGGCTATGTCCATGATGAAGGAGATGATCAGTATATTCCTCAACCTTCCAGAACATTTGAATATCCTATCCGTTTGAATCCAACACAAAACTCTCCCATGAAGACTATTTCACCTTCAATACTTCCAACCTTTCGAGGTGTTGTATCTGAAGATCCTGATCAGTTTTTGTTTGAATTCAAGGTAGTGTGTCAAACCTATGATTATGTAAATGACAATCAAAAACTTAAGGTCTTTCCCTCAACACTCAAGGACTCAACATTACGTTGGTTCATGAGTTTAGAGCCAAATTCCATCCGAACTTGGGATCAAATGGAAACTATGTTTTTAGACAAATATCAGGAGTATTGCCGTGTAAGGAACAGGAAAGATGAGTTATTCAGGATTAAACAAGAAGATGATGAAACATTAGAAGACTATCTTGATAGGTTCTCCTTTGTTCAAAGGAGATGTGGACTTATAGAACCAGAGTTATGCAAAACTATCTTTTTGAGAGGATTGCAAGATGAATCCAGAGACGTATTGGATTTGATGGGAAGAGGAGATGTAAATACTCTCAGTAATGAGGAAATTATGGATCTCTATAGGAATTACTCTCACAATAAGCAAGGAAGAAGAAAAAAAATACAAATGGCACTGATGTGAAAGAACTAATAGAGGAACTTGCAAATTTTAAAACTGATATTCTAGTGCAATTAAACACAACTTTGGGGGAAATGTTTGCAAAAGCAAAAAACACAGAACCTTTGGCAATTTATTGCCCAAGATGTAGAAATAAACATGCTTTGCAGGAATGTCCTTTGAATAAAACATCTATCTCAGCCATTTGTAGTATCTGTTCAAAGAGGCATTCAACTGATCAATGCCACCTGCTACCACAACTCAAAACTGTGTTAGAAAATTAGACTGAGGAACTCAACTATGTTGGACCAAAACAAGGGGGAAATTTCTCTCAATACCAAAATCCCCCTCGTTTTCCTACAAATTGGGGGCATAATCCTGGTACTATGCCTTGGGGACAATCGGAACCACCCCAACGTCCTTGGAATTATCCTCAATGGACAAATTCCCAAGAATGGCCACAAACAAATTGGAGTAATTCAGCCTGGAATCAAAATCAAAACAATCCATCATGGAATCAAAACAATCCATCATGGAATAAAAACAATCCACCCTGGAATCAGAATCAAACTAATCCACATTGGATGCAAAATCAACCACAGTGGAATCAACAATATCAGTCCTATCCAAGGCAGCAAAGAAATCAAGGTCAAAATCAACATTTGTTGCTCGCACCTAATCAAAATTTTCAAGAAAAATAGAACCAACCACAACAAACACAATAGGTGAAACAACCTCAACTTCCAGATCAATCAGTCACTAATCCAAACAGCATGAGACAGGCATCCCCTGTCTATGTGGCTGAAGTTGAAGACAATGTTGAAATAAATGTTATTGATTGTAGTAACATCCAACTTCATTCAGGAAAAGTTGTACCTGAACCTGTTTCAAATAAAAGCAAGGAAAATGAAGAGCAAGAACCTTTGGAACCAGTTAGAGTTGAACCAACAATAGAGAAAGAAGAAGAAAAAATAGAACCACATGCAGAACAATTACCTTCATCAGGGATAATTCCATATCCTGAAAGATTCAATACCACAGCAGAAAATTCTGAGTCAGACCTGGTCAAAGAACTTAAAAATTTAACTATATCATTGCCCTTATTGCAAGCCATTAAGGATATACCAATTATTAAAAGTACTATCCAAGATTTGTGCATTAAAAGAGCAGAAAAAAAAAGAAAGCATTTCCTAAGACTATTCAGATTGAAGGAAAGATAGCTGATCTCTTGTCTGGAAAACTAGTACCTCCAAAGTATAGTGACCCAAGAAGTCCAGTTATCACAGTTACCATAGGTTCAGTACCAATATCAAATGTCTTAGTAGATCTAGGAGCTGCAATAAATGTCATGACCAAGGATATAATGAAACAATTACAGCTCAAACATCTCAGCCCCACATTTACAGTTTTAGAAATGGCTGATAGGTCAGTTGCAAAACTTGAAGGTATCATTGAAGATGTTCCTATAGAAGTTTCTTCTTGGGAATTCCCTGCAGATTTTTTGGTTTTACAGCCAAGAAATTCAACACATGGATATCCCATCATTTTGGGAAGACCTTGGCTTGCAACTGTAGCAGCCTTCATAGACTGTAGATCTGGAAAAATGACTATTTCAAATGGTATTGATCTAAAACAGATCTCTCTGTATCCTCCTGCAAGACCCTCCAACAATTTTTTAGGTCAGTTATGGTTTCCTGATTCAGATGAAGAATCAGAGGAGGTTATTTCCACACTAGCCACCTTGGTAGTAAGGGAACACACAGAAGACCTCCATGACACAGAAAATTCAGAAAATGAAACTATCCTAATGAATGTTCTGCAAGAACAAGGGTTAGAAGAGGAAGCAGTAAATATCCAACAATTGTTAAGGAATGAGGAGAACCAAAATTTTGAAGGTGAAACATCTGTACTATCATAGGAAAACTCTGTTTCACTACCACATGGGTGGCACCATCACCTGATTTTTCCTTCTCACTGTTCTATACAGGATATGCTTCCATCAAAAAATAATAAAATAGAAACTTCTTATTTCCTTCCATCTCAGCAATGTCCTCTTAACTCCCTGATCACTAAGTATGAAGAAGTGAATTCAGTCCTTCCAAATACAAAACAAATAGAAGTCCAGCCAGGCAAATTTTTGAACATTTACAGTCGGCTTACTAGGGAAGAAGAAGACAAATTGATAGTTGTCTTGCAGAAGCATGTCCATGCTTTTGCTTGGGACTATAAAGATATGTCAGGGGTTCACCCTGATATATGCACCCACAAAATTTATACTGAAGAAGTCAAGCCAGTTAGACAACCTCAGAGAAGACTGAATCCTACCCTAAGGGATATTGTAAAGGAAGAAATTGAAAATCCTTTGGAGGTAGGATTCATTTACCCAATTTCTGATAGCCAGTGGGTCTCTCCATTGGTTATAGTTCCTAAGAAAAATGGAAAAATGAGAGTATGTGTAGACTATAGAGAGCTGAATAAAGTAACATACAAAGACCATTTTCCATTACCTTTCATAGATCAGGTGTTAGATACCCTTGGTGGAAAGAGATACTTTTGTTTTCTTGATGGATTTAGTGGATATAATCAAATTCAGATTGCACCTGAAGATCAAGAGAAAACAACCTTTACCTGTCCATGGGGAACATTTGCCTATAGGGTTTTACCTTTTGGTTTGTGTAATGCCCCAACAACATTTCAACGAGCAGTTTTAGCAATTTTTTCTGATCTAACTACCAACAGTGTTGAGATATACATGGATGATTTCACAGTATGTGGACAGACTTTTGACTTTACATTAGAAAACCTTGACAAAGTTTTAACTTGTTGTGAAGCATACCAGTTATCCTTGAATCCAGAAAAATGTTTTATGATGATGAAGGAAGGAATAGTTCTTGGCCATCACATCTCTCTTCAAGGGATCCAGGTTGATCCAAAGAAGGTGGAAATTATCAAGAACCTTCTTCCTCCTAAAACTCGGACTAATGTCAAAAGCTTCCTAGGACACATTGGTTTTTACCGTAGTTTTATTCCCATCTTTAGCACAATAGCCAATCCCATGTTTGCCCTATTGACTAAAGATTCTAAATTTTCTAGGACTGCAAAGTGTCAGGAATCATTTGAAGCTCTAAAAGAGAAATTAGTAACTCCACCTGTGTTAAGAGGACCTAATTGGACATTACCATTTCACATACAGGTTGATGCTTCCAATACTGCAATTGGAGCAACATTAGGACAAATTGACAATGGTGAACACTATGCCATCTACTACATTAGCAAGAATTTGATAGGAGCTAAAAAAATTATACCACAACTGAGAAAGAATTCTTGGCAATAATTTATGCCATCAACAAATTTAGGCATTACATCATAGGTTATCAAATATTTATTCACATAGATCACACATCCATTAAATATTTGATGAATAAGCCTATGGTAAGTGCAAGAATTATTCATTGGTTACTGTTGCTACAAGAATTTGATATCACTATAATCAACAAACCAGGAAAAGCTAATGTTGTAGCAGACTTCTTGTCCAGATTACAGAACACAGATGAAGGGGAATTAGTTGAAGACACCTTTCCTGATGAAAAATTATTTGCTATATCAGTTCAATCACCCTGGTTTGTAGATATAGCCAATTACTTGGTCACAGGGAAAGTTCCTCCACATTTCACTTCAAAACAGAAAACACAATTGATCAAACAGAGTTCTTCTTTTGAATGGATTAAGGGTATACTTTTTAAGTGCAGTCCTGACCATGTGTTACGTAGGTGCATCCGAAAGGATGAGGTGTATGATATCCTTAGGGCTTGTCATGACGAACCCTCAGGTGGACACTACTCTGTAAAAAGCACAATTAGGAAAATCTTAGGGACAGGATATTATTGGCCATCTCTTCACAAGGATGTGAAAAAGTACATCGGGCATTGTGATGCATGCCAAAGAATGGGGAAACCCACTCATACAAATGAAATGCCACTGCAGCCTCAATTGGTTTTAGAGCCATTTGAGAGGTGGGGGCTTGATTTTGTAGGACCTATTGATCCACCTTCTCGGGGAAAGGTGCATATTCTAGTATGCACTGATTACTTGACAAAGTGGGTAGAGGTGCGTGCTTTCAAACATGCTCATGAAGAGAAGGTCACTGATTTCTTGTATACTCAGATTTTTCAGAGATTTGGAGCTCCCCGGTCTATCACCACAGACCAAGGACCCCAATTTGCATCCAAAGTCATTGAAGCATTTACAGAATTATATGAAATCAAACATAGAAAATCATCACCTTATCACCCACAAGCAAATGGCCAGGTTGAAGTAACAAACAGGGAACTGGAACGAATTTTAACAAAAACAATAGCTTTTCATAGGAGAAACTGGCTAGATAAATTACCTGAAGCAGTGTGGGCTTACAATACTACTTGGAAATCCACTAATGGATTCACACCTTATGAACTAGTCTTTGGTAAAAAGCCCCTCTTACCTATTGAATTTGAGCTACTAACACTATGCACAACATTGGAAATTGGAATTGAATTGTCATAGGCACAAACAGACAGGATTCTGCAGTTGAATGCATTGGATGAACTTAGGTTGGATGCTCTGCACCAAACTGAAGTAATTCAGGAGCAGAGGAAATTGTGGCATGACAGTCACATTCAACAGAGGAAACTTCAACAAGGAGATTGGGCATTACTATTTGATTCTCGCTATGAGGACTTCCCTAGAAAGCTGAGAACTAGATGGCTTGGACCCTACCGGATTGAAGAGGTATTTGACAATGGAGCAGTTCGTTTATCTCCTATTGATGGGTCACAGAGAAAGTTGGTAGTGAATGGACATTGCCTCGGGGTGTACCATACACCTCTGACTAAAGAGGAATTCTTGCAGCAGCTTGACAGTTTGGATACACAACAGGTGGAAGAAATTTCCTCTTCCACTTCAAAACAATCAGCATGATCATGGATTTCAAGAAAAAAATAGAAAAATACAAAAAAATAAAAAAAAGAGAAAACAAAAATATGAATAAATTCTGATTATGAATTCCTTCATGGGCATGATTTCAGGGAAATCATGAAATTCCTTCATGGGCATAGTCAGAATCAAGAAAAAAAGAAAAAAGAAAATGAGAGGTAAAAAAAAAAAAAAAAAAAAAAATGAATAACTCAGCAGTGAAAACCTTTTTCAAGGCACTATTGGGTTGGTATGCATGAAAACCAGTTTTCTGGCATGCATAACCTTGAAAATTTTTGAACCATCATTGTACAAATTCACCAACTGCACTTGTTTTGAAATGTTGCAGAAAATCTCAGCAGAACATCAACAGAAGCAGTCATATTTCAAAAACTTGCATTAACTTGTTTTAATCAGGTATGTATTTCTTACATTTATTCATTGTAAATGATTGGTATATAGTATATAACAAATTAACCATTAGCATAAAAGGTATCCATAAGAGTGGGCATACTTACAACATGTTTTGAAAATGTTTTTTTTGAAAAAAAAAAAGTGGCTCTCTCCTCGGGTTAGTTTTTTTGGGGGGGGAGTGTTGTGGGGGATGGTTTTTTTATTTTTTTTAAAAAAAAGGAGAAAAAGAGGGGTAAAACCCCCACCCCCGGGAAAAGAAGAAGTTTGCATCTGGAACTCGGAGGTCTACAAGACTCCACTTGAGGGAAATGACGGACTAGGTCATAGAACAAGAAGATGGACAAAGTAGTCCAAATGTCACAGAGATACAACCAACCCCTAAAAACTTCCTAGAATTCCATGAATAGATAATTGAGGAAGAGGCTAGGCAGGATAATCTAGAGGTGGCTACAGTTCAACAAGCCACAAAAATAGTAGATGCAATTATAGACAATTTCATAGAGCCTCCTCAATAGGAGCAAACAAATGTTGCAGAAGAAGAGCCAGTTGTTGAGCAACTTGCTGAAGTTGACTTTTCTGCATCTAATTTTGAAGCAGAAACAGAAGAAGAAGATATCACAGAGCAGCTGAGAGCAGCAAAGAATTTTGTCAAGACACAGACCATATTGATTTCAAAAAAAGAAAACATCATTGAGATGCAAGAAAGAACAATTGCAGAGTTACAACAGGAAGTGGCAAAACTGAGAGAGAAGCTATCACAGTCTGAAAAACAACCAATTGTATCCAATGATGAAGATGATTTGGCTCAACTTCTTGTGGATTTATCTAGGGCAGATGACTCTGCTGAGGCAGACATAGGAGCTCATTCTGAAGAAGCACCTTTTCATTCAAAAGATGTGCCTTTTCATTCAGAAGCACCCTTTCATTCTAAAGATGCTTCAGAATTGGCAAAAAGCACAGCAGCAAACATTGGAGATGAGTTACCAGCATAGGAATGGTCCAAGCAGTAGCATGAAACATATCAAGTAAGTACTCCTATTGATGTCCCTGTATTTCAAACTGTTACACCATCAGTAGAAGTAGCAGATAAGGAGGTGCAAGTAGAATTACTATCTGATGACAACCCAATAGAAATAGCACATAAGGGGGTGCAAGTAGAATTATTGACAGATGAACAACCAATGGAAGTGGCAAAAAAAAGGGTTCAGATAGATCTGCTACCTAGAATTCCACCTGTAGTCGGACCACCTAATACTGTGTCCTTAGAAAAATACAATGCAGACATAGCTAGATGGATGATTAGGTATGAGAAGCTTGCCACTAAAACTAAAAAGTTCAAAGTAGAAGCAAAACAACTAGAAGCCAAGGAAATAGAAATTTAGGCATTGAAAGAAAAGGTGTCTGACTTATGTCAAATTGCTGAATTTTTAGTCCAATTCAGACGGCCATCCAGATTTTACGAGTCTTATTCTGAAGGAGAAATACCTCAGATGGTAGGTCATGAGGATTAGCTCGGGTCTTCCATATAAATTGGACACCACTGCAGATTTCCTGGAAGCATACTTTGACAACCCTTTTGAGCAAAAAAATCTCCTATGTGAACTATTTTTACACAGTTTCTTTATTCTAGAAGAAGTAGAGTTTCATCCATAGATCTACATTGGAGATGTTCAATTGAGGGCATTCATGTCCACCTTGCAAAATCAGCTTTATTGGGACCAAGAAAAAAGGTAGAATAAAGAGATTGAAACAAGAGCTGAATTGTTAGTCAGAGCAATTCAACCAAATCACCCCATTATCACAAGACAACACTTCACCATGATGAACAAGGATGATGTGAAGAGAATATACTTGATAAACTTAAGGGACTGTGTGAACAGATTCCACAATTTTTGTAATGACAATTTTTTTCCAGCATTATCAGTCAGTAGAAACAGATGGGCTGAACTTCCCATGTCTTTGCAGAAAAGAGAACCCATTTCCCCCATCAACTTAGAATGGTCCAGAAGAATGGGAGAAGGAGTAATACAATTGATTGAAATCATGCAGCATAATTGGATAGGTCTCAGATTTAGACCTCCAACCATCATCACTCCAGTTCCATTCTACTTTGAAGACGATGCCCAACCTGATAAACAGTTTGGAGAATGGCTCAGGGACCTTCAAAAGAATAGGGGATTTTACATAGGCAAGAAGTTGTTTTACAAGTCATGGAATTTGACCATGGACATATGTGATTCCATAGCCCAACAGAATGCATGAGGACATGCATCAATATAAGTTGGGGGGAAAATGATGAGGCCTGAAAATGCCTCAATCATAACATGTTTTGAACACTGAAATTGCCTATAAACTCTTATGTTAATCTAATATGCTAGTTAAGTTAATTCAATATGCTGTGTATTAACTATTTGCATAATAAATGTATTTGAAGTACTATATTATGATTTTTACAGCTTTTTGTATAAGTTTTATGTTGTTTCGTTATGACTTGCTAAAATAAGATATGCTTAGATTAATAATATCATTTCACTAATCATGTTTTGATATGTCTCAAGCATTCATTTTACCTAAATCTGGCAACAGTTCAAGAAAATTCATTCTCGTGCAACGAAAACTGGGTTTTCCATGTAAATTCCAACCACTGCCAATGAATGGCAAGGCATGGAATTCACATGTGGAAAGAGATGAAGACCATTGGAATCTGATCCTGAGAAGTAACCCACATAAGAAATGTAGAGAAAATCATTTAAGGAGCCCACATTTTTTCATTTCGAAGTCTCTTCGAAATGAATAGATATCTTCAAAATGAGAAAACATAGTGTCTTCGAAATGAGCGGGTCTTCGGAATGAGAACTGTAATGTCTTCGAAATGAGTGGATCTTCGGAATGAGAGCTGTAGTGTCTTCAAAATGAGCAGATCTTTGGAATGAGAATTGCAGTATCTTCGAAATGAGCCACTTATCTTTGAAATGAAAACAGAATGTGCTTTTTGACTTATTGACCGAATTATGACATTGGAAAAAGGGAAATAAAGATTGAAAAGGATAAAGGGAAATATCTCAGATCTGAATTTGCCATCCTTGCTGACCAAAGCCACCATTTATGGAAAGATCAAAGTGTGATCTTCTTTTAGGATAAAACCTGGAATTGTTGCAGCATAATAGGATTAGATCTTCTGAGATATTCTCAGCTTGTTAGTAGATCTTAGGACATCTATAAATATGGCTCCCGTTTAGGTTGAGCTAGGTAGAGGAGGTAGAGGAAGTAGAGAGAGTAAGGGGAGTAGAAGATAGAGAAATCAGAGAATAATAGGTGATAATCAGAAAGTGACTGTTACAGTCTTGTAACAGTTTTCAACAACATTATTGTAATCATGTGTTTGCATCAATAAAGTATATTGTTTCTATTTCATATTGTTTGTAAATGAGTGTGAGTAAGATCTAGAGAGAGAGAGACTCATACCTTCTTCTGGACAAAGAGGTTGGCCACTTCCAGACCTAGGAGGAGGACTAACAACAGGTTTTTATTCTGATTTTGTTGCAGCAGAATGAGTTGTAGAACTTGTCCTTTCATTCCTTTGTAAACAACTAATGATATTTGCAATCTTAGCTTATTTTATGTTTTGTGATTAATGATTTGGTTGTAATCCCCACTTTTAGCAAAGCTTTCAATTTATTGCAGACTGTCATTTCCAAAATTTGTTGTTTTTTGTAATTTCCTGCATTTTATGTTTTGTTGTCAACCCCTGCATAGAAGATTGACAACCTTCTATTACAGAGCCTTGACAGTTTCATTTCCATGTTAGAATTAGATTTTCATTACTGCAAAAGTAATTAGATTTCCTTTCTGCAATTAGAATCAGACTTTCAATTCTACAACTATTATTTCTGCAACATAATTAGGTCTCATTCTGCAATTGTAATTAGGACTTCATTTATGTAGTTAATGATTAGTTTCCAATTATACAACTTAGATTAAGGTTTAATTCATGCAATTTAGAGATAGGAATGTCCTAAAACCCCCCACACAATCGGTTTCACCAATAAAACCTGTTGCTCTAGATTGACCTAAGTTATAACCCTGTTTACCCCTTCTTCCGTAGATAGCCTTGTACACAACCCTGGATTGACAAATTCATTGAGAATTAATGATGTGTATAACGACAACGCATCAGGTAGCATGAATCTCTAGGTCCCAACAAAGAGTCCTCATGGAGTTCCTCAATGCCCTCCACCAACTTATGAATCTCTATGCATCTCACCTTTGCTACCTTCCCCTTATCTATGGCTACCTCTAAAGACTGATTCTCAGCTTGGAACAATGAATAGTGAGCCAAATTGAGATCCAAACATAGTCTATCCACCTCGTCCTCTTTCTCATGGAAAGCGTCCAAGGTGACATCTTTAGATTTGATAGTTGTATTCTTGTCATGTATTACCTGCAAGTACACTGATTTGATTTCCTATAGTGTACCTTTTATGTGTTTCAAATCAGCGATGGAAACCACCAGTTCATATTGATTCCTAGGGGCCTTATGAATGATGTCCTCGAGCATCGTCTTAGTATCATTAGTGGTGGAAAACACGTGCACTTCGTCTTTAGCAGACACTGTGAGTTGGTTCTTCCAATTCTTATCCAAATTGTCATGGTCATAAATATTATGTTGACTGTTACTACAATTCAAAAAAAAAATAGAACCAACCTCATGAATTTTAGCAGTGTCTTCCAAGATTTTTCAAGCTTCATGTGCCTCCTTGTGTCCATCCTCATCAAACACATCATTCACACAATCTAAATATGAACTACAATCAGCATTAGACCCATAATTCGTCAAGTCTTCTTGGTTATTCTGATGAGGTGAACCATCATGATAATCTGATCTATGATCAACAACAAACTGAACTATGTTATGATTGGAAAAATTATGTATAGGCTCATCGAAAAAGGTTGCTATGAAACCTGTAACATAACCATCATGTGCATTATGTCTGTCTAATCCTAACTGCAAATAACTTTGTGGATCACCCAATAATATGTATCTCTCGGGTGCATACATCATAATGAGTTGGGTTTTAGAATACAACCCATGTTCACCTGTACTACCATCACCAAGATGTGATGAGTGAATGTCATTTTGTGCTGATCTGGTGTCCTCATGAAGTACAATCTCATTATTTGTATGTGCAAGCCTATCTACTGGATCAACCTATAAATTTTCCACACCTACCTCATGTGAATTTTTTGATTTTGGCTCTTCTTCTTCTTCCCAACTCTCCTCGCTGTCTAGGTAGACTCTCAACTTCTTATTACACCTTCTTACAACAATGTCAACCAATCTATGTGCTGTAAAAGAATAAACCTTGTCCTGCCTCCAAACGGCTATTAACAAGGTTAACAGAGATGGTGGAATGGAGTCATATTCAACAATTATTAAGGACATGATGTCCTCCATGTCACAACAAATGAACTCGTCATGTTCCTCACCAATAGAAGATATGAAATAATAACACATATGGAAGATATCACTATCATAACCCAAGTCAATCAACATATTACTGGAACAAATACTGGCCATCAACTCCAAATTCTTTACCTTCTTACCAACCAATGGGCTTTTGATATCACTCAATCCTTGAAAGCTGTCAATAATTGTATGCATAATTTCCTTCATTTTTGTATCCTCATATGGTGCCTCTGGAGCTGTGATCCGTGTGAGTTCACTTAAACAATAACTAATAGTGAGTTTTATCCTATCATCTAAATGTGTCATCCATTTATCCTGGCTCAAGGTATCCAGTGTAGGAAGTATGGCAACCTGTCACTCCACTGAAGGTTGATATTCCACCATGACCAAACATTTCTCTATTTCATTTAGGATGACAATAGCATCATCATCTAACGGTAGTAATTGTTCAAATTTTTTACCTACAAACCATAGTTTCATGTGCCATTATTTTTCGACACTGACTAGAGCTATAGTTCAATACCAGAACAGGCTGGCAGGGTTGAACTTGAGCTCTAATACCACTGATATGTACACTCTGATCTGACAAATGGATAACACACTAGTCTGATCTATTTTATTTTAGTTTTCTTTTTGATCTAATTTTTTTTTTTGAGGGTTTAATGCTGGTTTTGCTCATGTTTCATATTGAGGGTTTATAAAGATAAATGGACTAAAAATAGAATGTAAAAACACAATAAATCAAATAATACTGATAGAAAACTGATTTTTTATTTATTCTAACTTGAAATCAGCAAATTACAAAATTCGTTCGTGGCTCTAGGTGTGCTCGGATGATAAGTTGAAACAGTGAATCACTGATATCTTCACCGTCTGGTGTTCGAATCACATGTCGTTTGATGCTAACTACTCCTGGAGGCTAGGTGCACCTTTTCCAACTGATAAACTACAGGTTGAAACCCCCAATAATTTTAGCATGCTTCCCAATGCACTTGTATGACCCTCTTCAAAAGGCCTTTGAAATGGTCGTCCAAACTAAGAAATGTGATGGACAAATTTTTGGAATGGAAATATGAAGCGTTTGCAAGCAATGATCAAAATGGCTTGAATCCCAAGGCACCCAAAATGGTACGGTCTGATCTGTAAATCACTTAAACCCTTCAGATCTATGAAATCTAACTCCTGCCCATGTGGAATATGGCCAAAATACGAAGACCCAGATGCTTCGTTTCTCGACCCAAAAAACTTCAATTTTTGGTAAACCCTTATCTGCCTCGTGAATGCTCAAATGAACTCTCTAATGCGAAAGATCCAATCCCGATCAGCTAAAGGTGATCTCTCACACCTGAAACTAACAAATTCCTGCTGAGATAGCTCCCAACAAGCCTTGTGATCTTCTGGTGAAAATCCCTGTGAAAAACTCCACAAAAAACAATATCTTCCATGTTCTAAATGAGGCCCAACTCCAAAATATAAATGTGCAATTAGGGTTTGGGTGCCCTAATTAGGGTTGCACATAGTTATTTATTTATTTATTTTAATATCTTTAATTTATATCCATTTACATCATAAATAGGGCCACGCCCCCCACCCCCCCTTTGGCCTAGGCATACGACTTTAAGTTGTTTTTTAAGTTATAACTTAACATTATAACATTATATTATAAAGTGTTCCCTTTCACATCCATAAAGTGATTTCATAATATAAAATCATTAAATAATAAATCACTTTAATGGAATATAACTTCACCCATTAAAATACTGGACCTTTGCTCCTCAAACCAACAATCCATGAATGGTTTCAGATACCCATTTCATCGAAGAATAATACTATGATGTTGTCACCCGAAACCCTAAAAATGAAAACTGCTAAAAATAGCAAGTCCAATCAAATGATCTCCAAATAAGCCCAAACAATCGGTAAACATGAGCTCTATGTAAGCTGATGAAGATAATAACCTCTCCAGATGGCTCCCCAAAAATTGACTTAGCCTATGGGAGCTCGTGTATAGGCTAATCTCCCCGGTACACTGATCTGCCTAGAAGAGGGGACATTACATCTTTGGAATGGTTTAAAAATATATTGATCATATAATTAAAGAAGGTTTAAGATGGATGATGGGAACTAGAGAAAAAAATTCTATTTGGATGGATACTTGGTGTGATTAAAAAACCACTCAATTTAGATCCAATTTTGAAACCTTGGATGAGATTGCTTCAAGACAAATATGGTGATAGGGTTTCTAACATTTTATACAGGGATCGAGAAGGAAGATACAAATGGAAAAAATATTTTTTTTACAAGCATACAAGATATTGATGCTAGGAGGAAATTGAGTAGAAAGATAAGAATTGTGATTATTTTGAGGGGAGCCAAGGATAAATTGATTTGGGAGTTGAATAGCTCAGGAGAATACACAACAAGAATTGAATATAATGTACAACACCAACAAAATACTAATATCACTAGAATATGGAGAGATATTTGGGATAGCCCAAGCATTCATAAAGTCAAATTGTTTGTTTGGCTAGTAGGTCATAGAAGAATTTTATCCTAGGATAACCTTCTGGAAAAGGGGTTTTCATGGTCCCTCTCAATGTGGTTTTTTATAAAAAGGAGGAAGTATAGACCATCTCTTGGGACATTGCTTAATAGTCTAGAATCTATGGCAATGGATTCTTAATATGTTTGGTAAATACATGGTAATGAATAGCAGGATTGAAGATTGGTTAAAGCAATGACAAAGCACTTTAAAAAGTGAGGTTTTATAGACAATATGGGACATATCAAAAGATACAATACTTTGGATTGTATGGCTAGAAAAGAATAAAAGAATATTTAAAAGAAAGGAAAGCAGTTTAGGGGTAATTAAAAGGAATATATGTTTAGCCATAAAAGAGTCTAAACTAACCCTATCAACTCATCCAGTCCCTAATCTGGAAGCAAAGAGCCTTAATAGTTGGAGTCAAGTCATTAAATGAAATTATGATGTTGGGTACAAGAGAAGCAAAAAGAAGGCAAAGAATATAAAGTGGAAACCACCAGATGTGGAGTGGGTTAAATTGAATTTTGATGGAGCATCTAAAGGAAATCCAAGACTAGCAAGAGGAGGAGGAATAATTAGAAATAATAGAGGAGATATTTTGTCTTATTACGCTTTCAATAGTGGATTTAAGACAAGTATTGAAGTTGAATCTTGGGTAGCTAAAGAAGGGTAAAAATATGCAAAAAAATGAAATGGAACATAGTATGGATGGAAGGTGATTCTCTCGTAGTAATAAATGCAATTTTGAGGAAACCAAAGGCTCCATGGAACATACAAGAGATAATTGTGGAAATTCAAGACCTTGCCAAAGAGTTTGAAGAAATCAGATTTACACATACATTTAGGGAAGGAAATAAATGTGTCGATAGGCTAACCAATAGAGGGGTTTTTATTGAGGATCGTGAAGTTAAATTATCTTCTTCATGGTTAGAGGAAGTTGTAAGTTTATCTAAATCTAACAATAAAATGTTGACTCCCTAAATCAAATAATGATTAAGATTTACTTTAATGTTTTCCATTCGTAAAATCTGCTTTATTATATACCATTAATGTGTTTTCATATAAACTATTTTTTATAATTTTTGTGGTTGCACTTATGTTTCATGAAGGAAACTAAAAATCCAAATTTGGTAAAGCAGACTATGATAGTGTGATGTTTTAGAAATATTACTCTACTTTCTAACCGGTTAATGTGATGATGCAAGTCTAGTGGCATGTTCCATGATTGGAATTTCGTCCCATGTTAATATATGTTTGTCTGTCTACTAAGATGCAAGGCATAGATAGTAGAGGTGAAGTTTTTGTATTGTGAAGGCTGTTATAGGAAAATGTCAAGAAGGATGCTAAATTTTGGAATATTTGTATTCATACAAAAAATTGAAAAGATCCAAAAACTTTAAATCTATAATTCAGACATTTTATGTATAATGATGTAGGTTTCTAGCTATAACATCTCAATTGAGATGAGAAGTGTATCTATTTGTAAACTCTCAAGCTCTAAAGAAGAGAGTTGTAATTTGTCATGGGTGGGGGGCTCGAGTACAACCCCTTATTATCCAACCAAAAAGATCATTAAAAAATAGACTATGAATTTGAAGTTAAGGTAATGTTATGAAAATACTTTATGTACTCTACTAAATCATTAGATTTTTTTTTTATTCATTATTAATTGCTTCTTAAAGGCATAATAATAATCAATACATTAAGATAAAATTTGAATCAAGAGAATGGGATCAACAAGTAGATTAAAAATATCATATTTTGTTGCCATAATTATTATGAGATTGGACACATGACAAGAGTTTGCAAAGTGAAAACTATGAAGAAAAAGACAAAAAAATTCCAATCATGAGATAAACTTCAAGATGAAGCAAAGAAATCATACAGTAATAGAAGCTAGATCATATCAAGGATATTCCACTCTGAAAGAAGATGCAAAGAAAGCCTATCTATACCCCTCATAAAAACCTGTGTAAACTCATTGAATAGTTGTAAGCTTACTGTAGTGCTAAGGGCTTTGGCCTCTCTTTGAGAGGTTCAAGTTTCAAACCCCACTCAATATGAAGGGACTAAGACTCCTCATAAAAACCTGTGTAAACTTAGTGAAAGAAAAAAGAAAACCTATCTATAGTATCATGTGGCAAGTTCAAAAGGAATTAAATGTGCAAAAGAAGATGTGGAGAGAAAGCCTAAAACAAAGACAACAAAAGTGGTCAAGTTTATTCTAGGTAAATCATCTTCATTTTAGTATAGAATCCTCTCCAAGTAATAAGAGTGATAAGGATGAAGATGTTATCCCTTGCACTTTAAGGTTTCAAGAGCAAGATAATAAAGAAATGAGGATGGAGGAAATCCATAACAATTTAGGATTTTTAAAGCAAAATTATGAAGGTAATTGCTATAGAAGAGCATCCTTACACTTTATGGTTTCTAGGGCAACATAAAGAAGAAATAATTTTTGAGGTTATTCCTTGCACTTCAGATCCTTTAAAATAAGGCAAATCTAAATATGATAAGTCTTAGTATGAGTAGTGTGAGAATATTGAAGAGATTGATGAAGATGAAAGTATTGTTGGAAATGAAAAAAAAAAAAAAGACCCAACGATCAAAAACAAAGAGAAAAAAAAAACTAGACGGATATTGACATGGGAAAACAAAAGCATATATCACAAGTGCTAACAAGAAGTGAGACTAAACCCACAAATAAAAACAAATATTAACAATGAAAATAATATCTTGGAATATTAGAGGAATGACTGAGAACCTTAAAAAAATGTATTAAGAAATTGTGAGGTTATTATAGACAAGATATTTATAAGTATAGAAGTTGGGCAACAAATATTTTAGCCAATCATGTTATTGAATTTTATCTTGAAAAATTTTAAATTTTGAAAGGCATTTTATATCAAAGGAGTTGATTGTGAGTTGATTGTGGAAACTTAGTAGTTTGAGGAAGATGGAGAATATCTTTAATAGAAAGCCAAATGAAGAATATCTTTAATAGAAAGACAAAGTTGGATATACTTTAATTAACTTGTTAGAAATATAATGAGAGTAATGTAATGGTTTGTTTTTATAACGAGAGTAGCCTCCAATAAAAACCATACATAACTTATTAAAAAAAACATAATATTAACATAATAACTTTTTATTTTTTATTAAACATATTTTAACATGATATTTAAAAAATCATTTAAAAAAAATGGAATATAAATGTGAAGTAACGGTAATGTATGAAATTACTTTACATACTCTACTAAATCTCTTCAAGAACTGTATATTTTTTTTGACTTCAAATCTAGCCTATAAAGTTTTAGATGCTCAATATAATTTTTTTTTTAAGTATTCATAATATTGTTGTTAAAGTAGAAAAGGGAATAAACATAAGAGATTTAAGTTTTGATATTATAACATTGATGATTTAAAAATTTAATTAAAATAAAAATTTTAAATTAAATGGTCTTATGCATTTTATATTATTTTTTAATAAGATTTTTTTATTATATTAGAAGAATCAGTAATTCGTTACAATTTTTTACATCTTTTCCTAGGTTCAAATCTTGCTCCTTGTCATTTTTTAATAAAATTTGATTAGAAGATAGGACATTTGTATATTTATTTTATATGATAACTTGAAAGAAGTTCTTTGGATATAATAGTGTATTAGATTATATAAGTATCTTCAAAATAAAATGTTTATGTAATTATGGCTATGTTAGTGTATTTTGTTCATTAAAATAAAGATCCACAAAGAATTTGCATATTACCCATCAGTCATATGGTCACATAACAGGTGTCGATTGAAAAATTAATGATCATTCCATCAACTCATTTGAATAAGAAAAGAATAATAAAAGATGTTAGAATACCATTTTAAACTCCTCATAGTTGCTTTCTTTTTTATGTGTGCTTGGTAGTATAGATATATTGTTCCCACGCCTTAGGTTCTTCTACATTTTTCTTCCATGACGCATATAAGCTTAAACATATTTGTAAGGCTTAAACATATTTGTGTCTTCCTTCTTCTTTAAAAATGAAACATCTTTCTCTATCTCTTTTTGTGTCTTTAGAGAATACATCAATAATACGTTCACATCCCTTCACGTGGTTGTTTGTATAGGATTAAAGTTCTCGCTCGTTTGAAAAGCCCAAATAACTTTTTTATTGCATTGTTGAAGATTAAGTATACTCTTTTTATAATTGAAGTGTTGCTCGTTACATCAAGAAGTAAAACAAAATAATCTTCTTTCATTGATGTGCTAGATTGTGTTCATTATGCTTAATCTCTTCGCTAATATACTTCAAATTAATTGTTATATAGTGTGAATAGACCATTCACTTGATTATTCAAACACAACCTTGCTTGTTATAATGCATATAATGTGATGTAGTTTTGGAAAATCACACATTGAAGTCCCATTTTAACGTGGTTCACCCAAAATGGTTGGGCTACATCCATGAATAAAATCTTTCACTAAATTTTATCAATTCAAATTCTGGAAATACCTTTCTTAATTAAAAAGTTTATGGGCACCAACCCAAAGGAGACACCAATCCCCTAAACTCAAGTTCGTGGGCACCAACCCATAGGAAACACCAATACCCTAGCTTTGCTATGGCTGGTGATCCTCTAGAAAACATCTGCCTCTGCTGCCCTTAGAAAATGGAACTCTATCCATAGAAGACACCTGTCCTCCCTGCTCTGGCTGGAGACCTCTATCCTCAACTCTATCACCTCCAAAGCTAGTCCTCGAATTTGCACTAAACACAGTCCTTTGGTTTAGCACAAATGTCCTCATTTGTCTTTGCCTGTTGTGCTCACTCTGCATGCTTCGACATCATCTCGCCACTTCTGTGCTCTTGCACTATTTTGGCTGCATCTCGTACACTTCGATGCGCATTCGATCTCACATTTTCACCTACAACTCTCCAAACAACCCTCCTTTTATACTAATACTTTCAAGATTGAAACCTTGATCTTAGTCGGCTGCACAACCCTAAACTATGTCGGCTACAAACCCTAATCATCATCGACTCATATTTAACTTTGTCGACCTCAACTGCCTCTGTAACTCTTCTGTAGTTTTTGTCGTAAAACTACAACATGTCGCGATATCGTGACACCTTTGCAACCGTACACTTTCTTTTGCCTTTTGTCATGATATCGTGACACTACAGCCTTTGTCGACTTCAACCACGTTCTTGTCGCGATATCGCGACACTTCTAACTTAGTCAGCATCAACTTTGCTTTTGTTGCGATATTGCGACACTTCTCCCTTCATCGACCTCATTTCTGCTTTTGTCGTGAAATCACGAAACTTCTCCTATAGAAGACCTGCATTTTGTTTCTGTCACAAAATTGTGACACTTTCTCCAGCCGAACGCTACCATCTCAAACTGTCACAAAATCGTGACACTTTTTCTTCCTTGCACTCTTGTCTGCTTGCACTAGCGAAAACGAAACATGTCGCGAAATCGTGACGCTTTTGCCTTTGAGCTCTTCCTCCTTAACTTTGTCATGAAATCGTGACACTTCTAGCTTCCGTACGTTTTCTCTTCAACATGTCACGAAATCATGACATTTCTTATTTTGAAACCTTTCCTTTGCTGCATGTCACGAAATCACGACAGTTCTTACTTGGAACAATTTCATCTGCAGCATGTCGCGAAATCGCGATGGTTCTCACTTTGAACTCTAAAGCATGTCATGAAAATGTGATGCTTCTCACTTCAAACTCTGTAGCATGTCGTGAAATCATGACACTTTTTGAGTTACTTTCTCTCTCTTCGTACTTATCGTGAAATCATGACAATTCTCACTACGGACTCTCTCTTCTGCATTATGTCGCAAAATCATGACACTTTTCCTTTTGGACTCTCTCTCCTACAACATGTCGTGAAATCGTGACACTTTTTCGTCCGTACAATCTTCCTTGCAATATGTCGTGAAATCGTGACATTTCTGACTTGAACATTCTCTCTCCTCTTTGAGTCGCGAAACTACGACATGTCGCAATATTGTGACACTTTTCTAAAAAGCTTTCTCTCACCTGCGTAAGTCACGAAAATGCGACATGTTGCAATATCACGACACTTTTCTAGAAAGCTTTCTATCTCCTACTTAAGTTGCGAAAATGTGACATGTCGCGATATTGCGACACTTTTCTAACTTGCTTTCTTTCAAACCTGTCAAGCCGTCACCTTCATCAAGACAAATTATTTTACATCAAATCAAATTTCTTAAAAAGCTTCTTGAAATCAATGACAACTTATACACTTGAGCAAAGGCAATATACCCAAGGTACCCAAAATTGCCAACACACTACACAAGGGTGCAAGGAGGGTTCCAATCTACCCACATGATTCACTAGTTTGGGTGAAACACAATAGCCCAAACAAACCCTATGAATAATAAATCAATAAAAAAGACTAATCAAATCTATGCTAGTAAAACAACAAGGGGTCAACTTGGTTTGCTCCTCTTAAGTTCCTTTTGTATCAATGTCACGTTGTCTTCAAATTATCATCATCTAGCTAAACATTCATTTCTTCTCTAGCTTCCTCCCAAGTCAAAAATCCCCCACCCTCACTCATTTCTCACTGTATTTAAGCTAGTGCACAACGTTGCATGGGGTAAACATGAGTGAAATTCCCAAGAGGAAATTACTCACCACCCTCACAAGAGCACTCACAAAACATCCCAATATTTATTTAAATTTATGCTTACCTTAAACCTCTAAGAAGGTGGCATTCATTATTACTTTGATATTAATTAATTTTTCTCTAAAACTTTAGATATCAAATATTCATTTAATACTTTATTTAATTAAAGTATTTAAGCCATCACTTAAGAAATATCTAAAAGTATTATAAATCAAACTTATCAACTTTATCAAACTATGCACAACATAGACAACATATATTTGCATCCATAAAGTCCTACACCATTGTTTTATCCCTAAATAGGTGGTTTCTTTTTTTTAAGATAGTCCAATGCTATCACCAACCTAATAAGGAGACTCATTGCGTAAGCAATGTTTTAGGCCAATGGTGAGAATCAAGAAGACAAACAAAATGCAAATGCAACTTTATGAAAGGTATTTATCCATGTTACCATGAGTTGTTGATGAACAAGTCATCCTCATCATTTCCCAAAATATCTCTCATTGTAGGTGGTTTTTTCCACATGGTTTTCCACCTGAGAGGTAGTACCTACTCCTGCACCCATAATTACATTAGCAATACCATATTCCAAGCTTAAAATAATGCAGTCATTCTATCATTTATACATCATAAATAATCTATGACATTAGTCATTCACACCAATACATAGCTCATTGTTATTTTTAAAATTTCTGCCAAGATAGGGTGTTACACAATGCCCGTATATAGAATTGAGATCCCATGTATCTTTGGGTGTATTGAGAGACTCCCTAAGATTAGGAGAAATCTTTAGCCCTAGGAATATTATCGATTGTATATTTTTTAACGTATCAAACACAACATTTGGGAATTTAACCCTCATGTATTGTCAAAGAGGTGGGTAGTGTGCTTAAGGGTATGAGTGGAATCCTCCTTGAATAGTGGCCTAATATATTGGTCCAAGAACTATTTTTCATCATTTTTTTATATAGGATACACACCCTGGCTTAGAGAACCCCATTTTTATTTATCCTGAATGTCAAAAACTACAACACAAAAAATTGAGCATATTGAGGAGACTACACTATCATAGAATTAACTAAATAAAAATAGATGATACAAAAAATGGTGGTGAGAATAATAGTCACAATAGGTTTTTTTAGTAATAATTAGGTATTAGTCGTTAATAGTCTAGATGGAGTTTGGTAATGCAATTATTAGTTACAAAGTTAGTAACAGTCCAAACAGGGCCTATTAGTAACAATAAGGTATTAGTTAGAATAGTCTAGATAGAGTTGGTTGTGCAATTACTAGTTACAAAAATAATTATAGTTAAGACAAATTAAAAAAAAAACAATTATCAATTTACAAAGTCAAACATAAAAATTGTTAGTAATAGACATTGCAAATCCTGCTTAAGGGTTGTCGAATAAAATTCACTTTTCTAAGTGAATAAAGACGAGAAAAACATATCATAGAATTAGCTAAATAAAAATAGATGATAGAAAAATTGGTAATGAGAATAATAGTCACAATAGGATTTACCAGTAATAGTCGAGTATCAGTGAGTAACAATCCAGATAGAGTCTGGTAATGCAATTATCAATTACAAAGCTTGTAACTGTCCAAAAAAAACTTATTAATAACAATCAAGTATTAGTTAGAATAGTCTAAATAGATTTGGTCATGCAATTACTAGTTACAAAAATAATTATAATAAAGATAAAGTCAAATAAAATAATTGTCAATTTACAAAGTCAAACATAACAACAGTAACAGACATTGTAGAACTTGCTTAAGGGGTGTTGGACAAAAGTCAATTTTCTAAGTGAACCAAGACTCCAAGAGAAAAACATACCACTTAGAAAAAAATTTGGGTGCTAGAAAACATTGTCGTAGGATATAGCTCATTGAAATTGTCTTGTCAAGCTGATAATTTTGGTGTATAGCCTCCATGCACATCCGTTCCATAGCCTAATGTCCCACTAACCACTACATCATACATAATCTGGTACCCATCTTATTAGGACCAGTTGCAACAATTCCCTCCTCATTATGGGTAATAATAGGAGCTCCACTATCTGATGCACTACCAGGCTCAAACAACCTTAGCACAACCCTCCATGCCCTTAACACCTGAGCTTCAACTCCTACGAGATGAATTCAAGATGTTAAACCTATGCACAACCAATTACGAACCCCAAAAACCAACATATGATGAACTCTGCAATGAGCCAGTTCATCCATCCATTCCCATTCCACCTTACTCCTATTTCTTTTAGATCCCAAAGTTTGATAAGTACAAAGGTGAGGAATATCTCAAAGAACACATCAATAACTCCTAATAAGTTTGCTACCAGCTTCATAGTAGCAACCCCCTTATGTTATGTACCTTCTCCTTATCACTTGGGGGACAAGCCTTAGACTGGTATAACATGCTCCCATGTCATAGCTTGTATACCTTAGAATAGTTGGCAAACTTATTTTTATAATACTTCTCCATAAATATTAAAAAGAGACTAACTTCTCAGATGTCTATGCCTTACGATAGGCTGATGACGAACCCATTATCGAGTTTGTATCGATATGAATATTGATCATACATGACCTCGCCCATAGCCTCCCTAACACTAAGCTAGTGAAACTCTTATCCAAGAGTTGCCACAAAAACATTTCCACATCCCTACAGCTTCATCAAAGTTGTACCTTTGAAGAGGCCATCGCCCAAGCAAAGGTTCTTGAGGAAATCAAGATCCAGTCAAGTAAAATCTAGTTAATACATAAGCCAAACTACAACTCTAACTTCCATTTTAATAGAAATGCACACAACCAAACCTATCCTTGACTGCTACAAGCTAAACAAGTGGCATATTCTACCTTAGCACCCACATAGGTTCTGCAATCCCCGTTGCCACAACAATAAACCTTCCAAACCAATGCACCTTCTCCTCCTAGGCCTCTGCAGTCTCATGGCATGCATCTGTAGGCTCCATAAATGCAACCTTACATCCCTTTTCAAACCTTTACCAACCCTCTTCCATATATTATATGAGAGAGACAACATAATATTACCCTCTTGCCCCACAAAATAAAAACCTAGGGATATTCTAGAACCCTTTACCTGATAATCGAGGGACCAATCCCCAAAGATAGCCATCCAATCCTCAGGGCCACCTAGATAAGTAAAAAATGACCAACGTGATCCTCCATAACATGGTGTAGTGGGTATGATCAATCTTATCATTTGAAACCAATACCCATCGCATCAAATGAAATCTATTGTTTCGCCATTGGTCCAATTCACATCGCCACAACCTCCTGTTGAGAAGCAACACACCCCCACTAAAAAATGAATTTCCATCCTTTGAAAACATTGAGCTTTCATTTTGCAGTAGGGACCCTCTTGATGTTTTTCAGGTTCTAAGTCCAAGATTTTGCTTGTCTCTTTCCTCTTCAAGTTTTGCATATACCAAAGTGTCCAAGTATTCTTGCATTCCGGCTTTGTTATCTCAGACTTCACTTTTTACGTGCTAGAATCATTCATGGATAAAGAAAATCTTACATCGAGTATGAAAAAAATGCAGAAAACAGATAGATAAATTCATTGAAAATCAAAACTTTTCTTTTTCGGCAAAGTCGCGAAATCGTGACACTTCCATTTTTGGAAATGTCGCGAAATCGCGACAGGTTTCAGAAAAATCAGCTAAGTCCGAAAAATGTCGCGATTTCACGACATCGCGATTTCGCTACATGTCGCGAAATCACGACGAGTTTGGAGAGAGAAGGCGAAGTTGTACGAAACGTCGCAAAATCGTGACGAGTTTGGAGAGTTGTACGAAACGTCGCAAAATCACGACGAGTTTGGAGAGAGAAGGCGAAGTTGTACGAAACGTCACAAAATCGTGACATGTCGCGAAATCACGACGAGTTTGGAGAGAGAAGGCGAAGTTGTACGGAACGTCGTGAAATCACGACATGTCACGAAATCGCGACGAGTTTGGAGAGAGAAGGTGAAGTTGTACGGAACATCGTGAAATCGTGACATGTCACAAAATCGTGACGAGTTTGGAGAGAGAAGGCAAAGTTGTACGAAACGTCACGAAATCACGACGAGTTTGGAGAGAGAAGGCGAAGTTGTACGGAACGTCGTGAAATCGTTGTGATTGAAGCAAAAAATTGGCTAAGGCATGAAAAGGTTGCGATTTCGTGACACGTCGTGAAATTGCGACGTCGCGAAATCGCAATGTCGTGAAATCGCGACATTTTTTGCAGAGGAAGCCAGGGGCGTACGGACTATCGCGATTTCGCTACATGTCTCGAAATCGTGACAGGTCCAAGTCGAAGCAGGGCAAGAAGAGGAAGCAGTCAAAAGGAACCAAAATTGAAAAATCGACTAAGGCATAAAATCATCGCGAAATCACGACATGATTGGCAGAAAGGGCCCGAGTGAGAAAGATGTCGCGAAATCGCGACATAATTGAGAAAAGGGCCCAAGGCAGGAAAGACGTCATGAAATCGTGACAGTTGGAAGAGTTCCAAAGGCAATGTCAAAAGTTAAGGGCAAAGAAATGAAGCAAGGCTTGGATGTTGCGAAATCGTGACACGCCAAGGGCGGGCAGAGCTTAAGGTACAGACCGTCGCGATTTCATGACGTGTCGCGAAATCGCGATGGGTCCAAACCAGAAATGCAAGGCAGCAAGCAAGGTAAGGTTTCAATGGTGGAAAGGAAATGCTGCCAAGACAAAGCAGCTAGAAGAAGCACTTAAGGGTAGAAGTGGTCGCGATTTCGTGACATGTCGCGTTTTTGCGGCCATGAGGAAGAAAAACTACGAGACGCTGGGGAACGTCGCGATTTCGCGACATGTCGCAAAATCGCGACATGTCGCATTTTCGCGACCATGTTGGAGAGAAGGGCTGCCAAAGTAGGATGGGTCGCGATTTCGTGACATGTCGCGTTTTCGCGGCCATGACAGGAAAGACAACACGTAAAGGAAAACAGTTGGAAATGGACACGTGTCAAGGCACTGCAAGCCACGTATCAAATAAATAAGGCCGACATGCAAGTGAACATTAGGGTTTTAATCTGATTTGATAATTAAAGTTTTGATTTAATTTTATTAAAGTACTAATCCATCTTTTGTCCTTTTTGCAGGAAGCCATCTGGCACTTGCATGATAGCGGAGAAATGGCCATAAAGATAAAGTTAAGTGCAAATTAATCAAAGACAACCATATTGAAAAGAAAGATGTCGGGAATTGTTGTTTCATCCAAATTTTACAGATCTGGCCGCAAAAGACTTTACGGTGACTAAGCAGCTGCCCTTTTAA
The DNA here is from genome assembly GCA_028583015.1 of Wollemia nobilis. Lineage (NCBI taxonomy): Eukaryota > Viridiplantae > Streptophyta > Pinopsida > Araucariales > Araucariaceae > Wollemia > Wollemia nobilis. Next base: position 671,048 of record JAQPPZ010001671.1, on the reverse strand, counting down.
TGGAATATATCGGGATTTGGCCGGGAAATGGAAATATCTACACATCGTTACCAGAATTTCCCGATGGATGCATTTAATGAAGATTTATGGCAGAATTAATAGCTTGCAAACATTTTCAACTCAGGGATGGCTCTGCGGAGATGAAATGTCAGAGAAGTGGTGACTCATCCAGATTACCCGAGGGAATTAATGAGGGCATTTACTCACGGTTGCGGGTGAATGCAAGTGGCATTCGAATTCTATCTTCTCCATTTATGGCAAGTGACTGCACTGAGTTGCAGAATGGTTAAGTTTTATCCGAGACTTTGTTTTAAATGGCTTTATATTGTAAAACCCGGGTCCTAGGGTTTAAGATGATAAGATTTAGGGTTTGAGAAGAAGATATTTTGAAAAGATCAGGGTCTGTCCTGAGTCTATAAATACTGCTTCTAAATGTAATCGCGGGAGGCGGAGACTTAGAAATAAAAGGCTATTGAAGCAATTTCTTGCAAATTTTGTTAAATACTTTATTTCTGGACTTGGAGTTGATGTGCTTTTGTTTTCTGTGATAGCATGGCCAGGAGCCTAATCTTTTGCAGATTGTGATAAGTTCATCTTCTTTTGTTATCCGTTTCTTTAAAGTTTATTAAATATATCGCTCGTGAATCTGTGTTATCAAGATTAAATATGTTATTGGGCTTCATTTGTTCTATTGTATGCTAGGGAAAATCACCGATTTAAGGTTCAAGTTTGTTCTAATTGCTCTGTCCTCACCTGTGTGAGCTAGGTCTGCCGGTGAGAGATATCAATTTTAATGGACTTCCCTTCGGTTTATAATTTTCTTTTAGATCTGTTCCATCTCTGCCTTATGCTCTTAGTAGAAAGTGATCTTAGAAAGCTGGACACTTTCTTCTTTGATTTGTTCTATTGTGAAGCTGATAGTATAAATAAAATTGATAGTTTTGTTTTACAGTTAAAGTTTGATAAACTTCTCTTTCTGCCTTACCCTACCCTCTCTTTGTTTTACCGTGAAATGACCCATTTTTATTTTCTTTTAAATTTGTCTTTTATTTAAATCTCTTGACCCATGAGAGCTAGATCAAAGAATTAATTTTAAATCTGATTGTCAACAAGTGACAACTTCTGAACATTATTGAACAAGTTCATTGAGCCCGTTGTAAGGTAACAGACAGTCCATATTGAAAACTATTCCAGAAGCGAAAAAGAGTGAATTGACATTCGACCCGACTCTGTAACTCACACCTTGGATAACCAGCTAGATCCTAAAGTGAGTGGGATTTATCCCGTATAAGTGTTATCAGAGTTTTATGCTCATTCTTCACGGGGTGTGTATGAAAGTCGGACCAACATTTAAAAATGGCGCTAGAAGGAGGGCCTTTTGAACTCCGTTCAAGTATTGTAAGTTGTATGTGCAGAGTCTGGTATTTTATCTTTTGAATCCTTTTCCCTCCTCTTTAGCTCTTTTAAATTTTGTTGTTTGAGTTTTTGCCTGAACAGCGGAACTTAACACCAACATTTAAAAATGGCGCTAGAAGGAGGGCCATGTGAACTCCGGTCAGTATTGTAAGTTGTCAGTACAATTTTTAGAATTGCCAGAAAAGAAGACCTCAAGTTCAGTACTCTGTTAAGGACTGTAAGTTTGTAAGTGCTTGTGAAAAGCTGGATTCTACATACAGGGTAACAAGGTCCCACCCCGAGCTGGAGAGCTCCTTGTCCCTGAATTAGAAACTCCGAGAAGAAGTAGCCTCAGAAGGGCCAAGTCTCTGTCAAAAATAGTTTTATCACCGTCGATAGTTACTCCAACCACAACTCAGAATATCACTGTCAACCAAGTAGTAATGGCAAATTGGTTGGGCTCCACTGCTTTGAATATTTCGGGTATAGCCCATGACCTGCCCAGAAATCCGGAAAGATATCTCCCCAGATATAAACATGATGGGACAAGAACTACAGAAGAACATTTGGTTGCATTCAAGAATGCTTTGAAATTATTAAATGTACAGCATGAGGATGTTGCCTGTAGACTATTCTCGTTCACTCTCCAGGAGGGAGCTTATGATTGGTTTCTAAACCTCACTAATGATTCTGTCACCAGCTGGAATGACTTAGAAAAAGTTTTTGTGTCACAGTTCGGTGAAGTGATAGATCCTAGTATATTGTACCAGCAGTTTTTTGGCATCAAGAGAGAATTAAGTGAATCTATCAGATCTTATAATGTTAGATTCTAGAAAGCTTATGGTAGACTTACTGGGTATTATGTACCGAATGCTGACCTGGCATTAGAGATCTTTAGAAACTCTCTGGATCCCATGACCTCTGTCTTCTTGAAGAGAGATCCCACTGTTACTAATTTGACAGAAGCTTATAAAGAAGCTTTGATTCTGGAAAGACAGTTGGGACCCCAGCCTTTAAATGCTCAGCAAGTTCCTCTGGTTACACAAGCTGCCCCTGTGTTCAATCCTATTCCACATCAGGTGATGTTGCCAGTTTGTCAGACTCTACCATCAACAAATCCATTGGTTGTAGCACCTGTTGAGAATGTACAGAACCCAAGCAAAGAGGCTGACAATGCAAGAGTTGAAGAAGTCTCAAAGATTGTTCAGAAGCTGGCCAATGATTTCTTGAGTTTTAAAAGGCAAGTTTCTACTAGGGACAACTCCAACAGGTATTCATATCAACCGAACAGATTCAACCGGCCCCCGTATGAACCTAATAAAGATTACAAGGGTAAAGCTCATGATGTGAATATTTGCGATTTAGCTCTGCCTAACTGGTGCAGAATACATGCCACTTCTCAGCATGGGGAGTTGGATTGTCTAGAATTTTGTAATGCATTTGAAGCCTTGTCTGGGGATTTGATCTCTCCAAAAAATCAAAGAACTGCTGATGGCCCAAGTTCATCCGGCCACAGTGCAGCTATGGTCTTGGATTCTTTCACTTTCCCGGATGAATCTGAGAATGTAGTTGAAATGCCTATGGATGAGGTGCAGGCTTTCCAGCAGTATAGAAGAGATAATTACAACCTGAGGAACAGGAATCCGGAGCCTAATACTACATCAACCCCTCCGGAAAACTCTCACAATGTTCCTCCCGACCCCTCTCCAAGCAATAATCCATCTCCACCAAAGGGAGGGAATTTGAGAGGACCAGATGCTTTTGTCCCTCCACTTAATAAAGGATATAACATAGTGGAGGATATGAAAAATATTAAGGCCAACATTACTCTACATGAGTTGGCACAGATTTCAGAGCAGAGAGACAATCTGATAAAAACATACTCTGGCCCCACTACTAAACCTGTGGACAAAGGGAAGAAAATAGCAAATGCCAATCTAGCCATGTACAAAGAAAAAACTGAAGTTCCCCCCTTTTTATTGACTGTCCGTATTTTTGGGAAGAACTTACACAATTGTTTGGTAGATTCGAGTGCATCTGCTAATGTTATGCCTTTGGCCATTTGTCAGCAGTTGGGGCTGACCCCAATGAAGTCTGAAAGGAGAGTTGTCCAATTGGACAAATCAGAGGTTAAAGTTGTTGGAGAACTTCAAAATATTCATATCCAATTAGCATCTGAGCCAAGGGCTCAACATAAAATTGAAATCCAGGTTGTGGATATCCCCGTGGGGTACGGGATGCTGTTGAGTAGGGATTGGTCGAGATCTCTGAACGGATACTTGGCAACAGATTTTTCACACATGTGGTTGCCATGGAAAGGAGTGGCAAATCAATTACGGGTTGAAAGAGAACCCAGGTACAAGCATACAATTACTGAGTACAATGCGAGAGAATGAAACTGTAAATATTGCAGAGGTAGATATTGGAGTCTACAATTTAACAACGGGGCAAAATAACAAGTTTAATAAAGCTCATCCTGTACATAGTAATGAAGTCTGGACACTTCATGTGGATGGTGCTAGATCTAAACAGGGTTCTAGAACAGGGGCAGTCCTCAAAGGGCCTGAAAGTCAGACATATTTTATGTCTTACCGCCTACAGTTCCCTTGTACAAATAATTTAGCAGAGTATGAAGCTCTGGTATTAGGTTTGAAGTTTGCTTTGGACAAAGGAGCAAGAAATATTCAAGTTTTTACTGATTCAGAATTGGTGGCAAATCAAGTCAAGGGTAAATTCCAGTGTAAAGCATCTTATTTAAAAGGATACAAACATCGGGCTTGGGATCTTGTAGAAGACTTTGATGCTTTTAATCTGACACACATACCCAGAGAGCAGAATTCACATGCAGATGTCTTGGCTTCTTCAGTTGCAAGTTTAAAACCATTGGAAGAATTTAAATGGAACAAGTTTTCAATTGAGTTAGTCCCTTGTCCTTCAGTCCCAAACAATATAGATAATTTTCAGGTTTTCTCTGATGATCAACAGATTGTAAACTTTTTGCAGAGTACTAACACATTTGAGAATGCTATAATTGATGAGGGCCAAAGGGATACCCTATTGGAGCAATTAGATGATGACAGGGGAATAATGAGGTTGAAAGACAACAGAATTCCAAAAGGGATGGTGGAGCTGGAGCGGCTCTTTGATGTTGACAAAATCAAGCAAAAGGTGAATTCTAAGGATTATGTGGGTGCCACAGACAGTGAGACTGAAAACTCGAACATGGGGATTGAAGAAGATCCCGGGCACATCAAGTTGGCTAAGAAGTGTGATCCAAAAATAAAAAGAAGTATGATTGATTTTCTTCACAGGTCCAAGGATGTTATGGCCTGGTCATACAAAGACTTAAAGGTATTTGATCCGAAAGTTTACACTCACATTATACCTTTAAAAGAATTTTGCAAACCTTTTCGGCAAAAACAGAGGCATGTCAATGCTCTGTTAGAGCCCCTCATCCAGAAAGAGGTAGAAAAACTATTGAGTGCCGCCATTATTTTTCCCATCAGGCATTCTACTTGGGTGGCCAATCTGGTGCCAGTCAGAAAGAAAAATGGAGAGATCCGCCTGTGTGTGGATTTTAGAAATTTAAACAAGGCATCTGAGAAAGATAACTATCCTCTGCCTTCTATGGATGAAGTCTTGCAAATTGTCAATGGTTCAGAGATGATGTCTTTCCTGGATGGTTTCTCAGGGTATAATCAGATATTGGTTGAGAAGGAAGACAGAATGAAAACTGCTTTCACAACTAAGTGGGGAACTTTTGCTTACAAGAGGATGCCATTTGGATTAATAAATGCCGGAGCTACATTTCAACGAGCAATGGATCATGCCTTCAAGGGCCTTATGGGTAAATGCATTGTTGTTTACATGGATGATTTAACAGTCTTCTCTAAATCTCGGTTTGACCATGTAAAACACTTGGAGTCTGTGTTTAACAAATGCAGGGAGTTTGGCATTTCTTTGAATCCGAAGAAGTGCATTTTTGGTGTAACAGAAGGAAAGCTCCTTGGGCACTTGGTCACAAAAGATGGCATTTCTATGGATCCGGACAGAGTTGAAGCCATATCCGGCATACCATTTCCCAACTCCAAGAAAGAGTTGAGGTCCTTCTTTGGAAAAATTAACTTTGTCAGGAAGTTCATCTCCGGTTTTGCGAGAGATAGTCAAGCCAATGAATGACATGCTAAAGCAAACTGCTCAGATTGTCTGGACCACAGAAGCTAAAACAGCCTTCCAAGAAATCAAGACAACCATCAAACAAGCACCAGTTCTAGTAAGCCCAGACTTCAGTGCAGATTTTTATCTGTACACCTTTTCTTCTGAACATACACTTGCTGCAGTTTCGACCCAACGGAGAGAAACCGGAGAACATCCAATTGCTTTCAAGAGTACCAATTTGAAAGGGGCTGAGCTGAAATATTCTCGTTTAGACAAACAAGCTTATGCCTTGGTGAGAGCAGTTAAGCAGTTCAAGCACTACATACTAAGAAGCAAAATTCATGCTATAGTTCCAGACCCAGCTGTTAAATACCTATTAAGTCAGAATGAGTTGGGTGAACTAAGAGGCAATTGGGTTACAAGGCTGCAAGAATATGACTTAGAGATTCGGCCTGCTAAATTGATCAAAGGACTTGGTTTGTCCCGACACATTGCCGAAGTACCTGTACGGGAAGAAGTTAATCAGTTAAATTCTGAATCTGATGACTGGTATGGAGATATCATTCATCTGCTACAATTTGGAATTTGCCCGTCTCACTTGAACAGAACCCAAAGGAGAGCATTAAAACTGAAAGCTGCTCATTATCTCCTCAAAGCAGGTAATTTGTACAGAGAGAATTATGCTGGCATTTTCTTGAGATGCATTTCTCCGAGTGAAGTCAATGAAGTCATGTCCAGTTTTCATGAAAAGTTAGGGGCAGGGCATTCATCAGGATCTGCTATTGCGCATAAAATATTGAGAGCAGGCTATTACTGGCCTACACTATTTAAAGATGCACATCAGCATGTAAGAACCTGCCATCAGTGCCAAACTTTTGCAGCCAAAGAGGCCAACCGGGCTCTACCATTGCAGCCTGTTGTAATAAATAAACCTTTCATGCAATGGGGACTTGATTTTGTGGGAGTGATTAATCCAAATTCTTCAGCAGGGCATAAGTATGTTCTAACAGCTACTGATTATTGCACAAGATGGGTCGAAGCAGCAACCACCACAAGAAGTACAGCTCATGAAGTGATTGAATTTCTAGAGTCAAATGTCATAACTAGGTTTGGGGTTCCTCTGAATTTGGTGTGTGATAATGGACCAGCCTTCCAATCATTGGAGTTTGCAGAATGGGCATACCAGATGGGGATAGTTATCAGATTCTCATCCAACTATTATCCCCAAGGCAATGGATTGGCTGAGTCCACAAACAAGAATTTAATGAATGCCATTAAGAAATCTACAACAGACAAACCCGAGCAAGTGGCATACATTATTGAAATATGCACTTTGGGCTGACCGGATAAAATATAAAGTGGCTCTTAAAACTTCCCCTTTTGCTTTGTTGTATGGTACCCAACCAATTGTTCCCATCTCTCTGAAGTTACCTACTTACCAATTTGTCTTAGACTATTTTGAGGATCAAGCTGATGCAGAAGCCCGTGTTTTAGATCTAACTAACTTGCAGGATGAAAGACTCCAAGCCCTGGAACACTTCAGTCGGCACCAAGAAACCGTCAAGCGCTGGTTTGACAAGAGGGCCAAAGTGAAAGCTTTCAGATCGGCAGACTTGGTGCTTCTATGGGACAAGGCCCATGAGAAGAAGGGTAAGCATACAAAGTTGCAACCACTGTGGATAGGCCCGTACCAGATTGCTGAGATTCTGGGTAATAATGCATTTCGTTTACAAGACCTTGATGGTAATTTTTTGGACCTCCTTGTTAATGGTCAATACTTAAAACATTATTTCTCGGTTGTTCCGTCCAATGTATCATTTGAATGAGTCACAAAGAAGTTGTAACATGTGTATACATTGTAAATAACTCTACAGTTTTTAGTTTATTTTAGTGTTGTTTTATTTTAGTTTAATTCTAAATGTCTGTACAGTGTTGTTTATTTTAGTCTTCTTTTAGATGTCTGTACAGTGGTTTTTAGTTTTATTTTAAATGCCTGTACAGTTTTTAGTTTGTTTATTTTAGTTTTATTTTAAATGTCTGCAGTGTTCTTTTGTTTTGTTTAATCCTAATTGTCTGTGCAATTTTAGTCTGTCTTGAAGTTCTGTATTTTATTTCCTTTGTAAATAACCCTTTAGTTTTATTTCCTTTGGTCTGTACATTTATGTATTTTATTTCCTTTGTTGTCTGTACAGTGTTGTTTTTTTTTTAAGTTTTGTGTTTTATTTTTATTTAAGGTCTGTGTAGTTTATTTTCTTTGTAAATAGCTCTGTTTGTTTTATTTCATTTCCTTTGCTGCTGTATAGTTTTATTTTGTTTCCTTTGTAAATAACCCTGCAGTTTTGTTTTCTTTGTTGCCTGTATAGTTTTATTTTAAAGTCTGGCAGTTTTATTTTATTTTGTTCTTAGAGGTATGTGTTTATCCTTGGAAGTCTGTACAAAGTTCTTGAGCTTATAAGATTCTGTTCTTTAGCCTTTGCCGGAGCATCAATGAAAAAGTCAGCCTTCTAAAAATTGTTTTTATTCTGAGCTGATCAATCCAGTGTTCATTATCACAATTGTGAGATAGTCTGTTTGAACTGAACAGTGGAACTATTTTTTTAGTCAGAACAACAGTGGAAGGATGATTGGATTTTGTGTCTTGCTTGCCACAGTTGTTTTAATTATAAAGAAACTGCTATGTTGTTTGGTTGGAGAAACTCCCAGGGAATCCAAGAAAAGTTGGTTATAAGAGGGGACTATGATTCATGTAATTATTTGAGTATCCATAGAGGCTATCAGTGCCTAGGCTGAAGCAGTTCCAGATTGATGAAATATTAAAAGAAAATTGTTATTCTTTCTAAGGCTTTTCAGATGTTGATGTATTTCAAAAGAAAGAGATGAAAGTTGAATTGGCACTCTGTTATTTCCAATATATATATAAAAAAAAAAAAAAAAAAAAAAGAAAAAAAAAGAGAGTTATATAATGAAAGAGGCAACCAAGATTTCAAAAGATGTTTTTCTTCTACCAAGTTGTAGATTCTACCTTACAGTTGTAAATTTGGGTCGTGTAAATCTAAAGGGTAACTCTGTCGGGGCTGTAAAAGGCTAAACTAGTAAACAGAGCTCTACTCGGTTTCCCCTTTTTACAATCTAGAAAAGCTGATCAATCCAGAGTTCAACATTCGATCCAGTCATTCTTGAAGAAAGTTTTATACGCTTGTAATTGCACATCAGAAATCTTCCTTAAATGATTCAGCCTAGTATGTCCTTGGGAAATTTTAACAACTATCAGTTAGTAGTCAATTTATTTTGAAGAATATCTGTGGCAAAGCTTGATGCATGGTCTATGTTGTTTTGAAACTAGAGTCCTGGGTTCTAAAATAATGCTACTATTTTACCCACAGATATCGCCATTTGTTGAGAAGCAACACACCCCCACTGAAAAATGAATTTCCATCCTTTGAAAACATTGAGCTTTCATTTTGCAGTAAGGACCCTCTTGATGTTTTTCAGGTTCTAAGTCCAAGATTTTGCTTGTCTCTTTCCTCTTCAAGTTTTGCATATACCAAAGTGTCCAAGTATTCTTGCATTCTGGCTTTGTTATCTCAGACTTCACTTTTTACATGCTAGAATCATTCATGGATAAAGAAAATCTTACACCGGTATGAAAAAAATGCAGAAAACAGATAGATAAATTCATTGAAAATCAAAACTTTCCTTTTTTGGCAAAGTCACGAAATCGCGACACTTCCATTTTTGGAAATGTCGCGAAATCGCGACAGGTTTCAAGAAAATCAGCTAAGTCCGAAAAACGTCGCGATTTCGCGACGTCGCGATTTCGTGACATGTCACGAAATCGCGACGAGTTTGGAGAGAGAAGGCGAAGTATGTAGAACGTGCGAAAGATGTCACGAAATCACGACGAGTTTGGAGAGAGAAGGTGAAGTACGAAACGTCGCGAAATCATGACATGTCACGAAATCGCGACATGTCACGAAATCACGACGAGTTTGGAGAGAGAAGGCGAAGTATGGAACGTCGCAAAATTGCGACATGTCGTGAAATCGCGACGAGTTTGGAGAGAGAAGGTGAAGTTGTACGGAACATCGCAAAATCGTGACATGTCACGAAATCATGACGAGTTTGGAGAGAGAAGGTGAAGTTGTATGGAACGTCGTGAAATCGTGACATGTCATGAAATCGCTGCGATTGAAGCAAAAAATTGGCTAAGGCATGAAAAGGTCGCGATTTCGCGACATGTCACGAAATCACGACGTCGCGAAATCGTGACGTTTTTCATAGAGGAAGCCCGAGGCGTACGGACTGTCACGATTTCGCGACATGTCACGAAATCGCGACGTGTTCAAGTCGAAGCAGGGCAAGAAGAGGAGGCAAAAGGTAAAGAAAAAGCTAAGGCATAAAATGATTTCATGACATGTTGGGAAAGGTCGGTGGTGTCGCGAAATCGTGAATGAGAAAAGGGCCAAGGAGAAAGTGTCGTGAATGAAGTCGTGATTTGCGACGTCGCGAAATCGTGAAGTGGAAGGCCAAAGGAAGTCAAAATAAGGGCAAAGAAATGAAGCATGGTTTGGTGTCGGAAATGGAAGAGGGGGGGAAGGTAGGGTCGCGATTTCGTGACATGTCACAATCGTGACGTGTCGCGAATCGGAGTAAAGAGCAAGGTAGGGTGGTGGGGAGGGGAGACAGGGAAGAAGCTAAGGCAGGAAGGGTCGCGATTTCGTGACATGTCGTGAAATCGTGACATGTCGCGTTTTCGCGGCCATGAGGAAGAAAAGCTGCTGAAAGGCAGGAATGGGTCACGATTTCGTGACATGTCACGAAATCGCGACATGTCACGTTTTCGCGACCATGTTGGAGACAAGGGATGCCAAAGCAGGATGGGTCGCGATTTCGCGACATGTCACGAAATCGTGACATGTCGCATTTTCGCGACCATGACAGGAAAGACAACACGAGAATGGAAGACAACTTGGAAATGGACACGTGTCGCGATTTTGCGACACGTGTCAAAACACTGCAAGCCACGTATCAGATAAATAGAGCCGACATGCAAGTGAACATTAGGGTTTTAATCTGATTTAATAATTAAAGTTTTGATTTAATTTTATTAAAGTACTAATCCATCTTTTGTCCTTTTTGCAGGAAGCCATCTGGCACTTGCATGATAGCGGAGAAATGGCCATAAAGGTAAAGTTAAGTGCAAATTAATCAAAGACAGCCATATTGAAAGGAAAGATGCCAGAAATTGTTGTTTCATCCAATTTTTACAGATCTGGCCGCAAAGAGACTTTACGGTGACTAAGCAGCTGCCCATTTAATGGAGTATGTCGGGAATTGGCCGAAAAATGGAAATATCTACACACAGTTACCGGAATTTCCCGGTGGATGCATTTAATGAAGATTTATGGCAGAATTAATGGCTTGCAGATATTTTCAACTCAGGGATGGCTCTGCGGAGATGAAATGTCAGAGAAGTGGTGACTCATCCAGATTACCCGAGGGAATTAATGAGGGCATTTACTCACAGTTGCGGGTGAATGCAAGTGGCATTCGAATTCTATCTTCTCCATTTATGGCAAGTGACTCGCACCGAGTTGCGAGAATGGTTAAGTTTTATCCGAGACTTTGTTTTAAATGGCTTTATATTGTAAAACCCGGGTCCTAGGGTTTAAGATGATAAGATTTAGGGTTTGAGAAGAAGATATTTTTGAAAAGATCAGGGTCTGTCCTGAGTCTATAAATACAGCTTCTAAATGTAATCGCGGAAGGCGGAGACTTAGAAATAAAAGGCTATTGAAGCAATTTCTTGCAAATTTTGTTAAATATTTTATTTCTGGACTTGGAGTTGATGTGCTTTTGTTTTCTGTGATAGCATGGCCAGGAGCCTAATCTTTTGCAGATTGTGATAAGTTCATCTTCTTTTGTTATCCGTTTCTTTAAAGTTTATTAAATATATGCTGTGAATCTATGTTATCAAGATTAAATATGTTGTTGGGCTTCATTTGTTCTATTGTATGCTAGGGAAAATCACCGATTTAAGGTTCAAGTTTGTTCTAATTGCTCTGTCCTCACTGTGTGAGCTAGGCTGTCGGTGAAAGATATCAATTTTAACGGACTTCCCTTCGGTTTATAATTTTCTTTTAGATCTGTTCCATCTCTGCCTTATGCTCTTAGTAGAAAGTGATCTTAGAAAGTTGGACACTTTCTTCTTTGATTTGTTCTGTTGTGAAGCTGATAGTATAAATAAAATTGGTAGTTTTGGTTTTACAGTTAAGTTTGATAAACTTCTCTTTCTGCCTTACCCTACCCTCTTTGTTTTATCGTGAAATGATCCATTTTTATTTTCTTTTAAATTTGTCTTTTATTTAAATCTGCTGACCCATGAGAGCTAGATCAAAGAATTAATTTTAAATCTGATTGTCAACAAGTGACAACTTCTGAACATTACTGAACAAGTTCATTGAGCCCGTTGTAAGGTAATAGACAGTCCATATTGAAAACTATTCTAGAAGCGGAAAAGAGTGAATTGACATTCGACCCGACTCTGTAACTCACACCTTGGATAACCAGCTAGATCCTAAAGTGAGTGGGATTTATCCCGTATAAGTGTATCAGAGTTTTATGCTCATTCTTCACGGGGTGTGTATGAAAGTCAGACCAACACCTCCTTCGACTCTTAGTGCCATACTATATCCACCATAAAATATCATTACAATATGTGGTAGCCTTACCCACCAGCTACGTAAAACTCCTACTCATTTTTCTATTTTTTACCTCTTACAACAATCTCAACCCCATCATGAGGTATTGAATGACATCCTTCGTTCCATCAATCTATAAATGCATGACACAAATGCCTTCATAACTTTTGTACGTAACATCCCATGATGCCTTCAACCCTCCATTAGCTTCCATGATAATGAAATCACAAATATAGTAGGAGAAGGAGCGTATCCCCCAATCCACATCCAAGCAACCATCAAAAACATCACCTACAAGCGTGTCCTCATTGATATTGGTTCATCCATTAGTATTATCTCCATATCGGTATTGCATCATTTGCATATTCCACTTGCTCATTTTGCCACAACATCGCTTGACCTTTGTGCATTTGATGGCTTCATGAGACCTATGGTAGGATCCATTGTATTACCCATCCAAGTAGGTATTTGTACCATTTACATCCTCTTCCACATCATCCAAGGTTAAATGTAGTACAACATCCTCCTTGGTCACCCATGGATTAGGGACATGCAGTGTGTTCCTTCCACGCTACATCATTGCCTTAAATACATCCATGATGGACTTGTCCATTGCATTCCTATCGATTGCGATCCCTTTAAATTCTACAACATCATAGACCTCCCACCTACACCTTCCTTTTCATCCATGTAACTCTTACCAGTATCTTCCCATCAATATATCAGATCATCAACATCCTCCCCTACATCCACCTCACTACCTCAATCCTCATAAAGGACACACACCTCGATGTCAACACCATTAGCACCATATTTTTTAGTGCCTAACCCTACTACCATACCTTTCTAACTACCCTCCTTTTGGCCACCACAACCATCTCAACCCTCATCTTCCATAAATCCATCCATGGTGCCACAACCATCATCGCTTCCTACCTCATGCCCTACTGCTCCACCTCAATCATCTTCTCCTACAGCAGCGTCTATTCTCCATACAACACAAATACATCCCCTTCCTTTCTGCCATGGCCTAGGTCATTCACCTCCTCATGTAGTCTAGTGCCAGTACCTTCTCCCTCGTCTTCACAATTCCTATAGGTAAACCATCCTATCCCAGCTACCATAGTTTAATGCCATGAGTGGGAGTAGTGAGCTTCTCACCTAGACAACCAGTTATAACACCCCTATGCTTCCACTATAAGATAATCCCATATCACACCCTCATATTTGGATTTGAATTCACCACCCCATTCACCATCGTGTACATCACCACGTATTTCTATTTTTATTATAAATTTAGATCCAAGGGACTACAATGTGTGTGATGCCCATGTATGTCCACCTGTCATTCAGTCCACACATGACTTTGGTCATCCCTTAGCCTCAGTTTTAACCATTGGAACCATCATACAATTAGGGTCTCCCAAAAACCATACCAATTTTATCTACGTAGGAGTCGATTCCTCACTCCCACCTGTAGTTTCTCCACCATCACAATCTAGCTTTTATGGTACATTCGACCATATGGCCAACCCTCACTTTACCCTTTGTTATGTTTTATGCTTCCATTGGTGTGGATTTGTATTAGACCACTATGAGCAAGGGTTGTGTACACCCATTAACCCACATGTACAATTACCTACAGATAAATCTAGCCTAGGCCATCGCCCTACTAACGTCCACACACAAGAGGATGAAATATAAGATCTCTCCTTTCATCTTTTGCCACTTCCAACACACACTTTAGAAGAATAAATTAACATGGGCATTCTAGAGGACAACATATCTCCTTGCTCCACCATCATAGTTCCCTGTGATTTATTCCAAGAAACCCCTTGTTCTGACACCACATCGTCATGTTGTGTCGATGAATTGATAAACCAATTTGCCACCCTATCCTTAAATGCTCATTATTCAAAGCATGAAATGACATCTCCACTACCATCGCCAACATATTTAGCCACATTCCCACCAATACATCAGAAACTTTAATGATCATTTACTCGATAGATATCTCCTTTTGATTAACATATCTCCTTGCTCCACCATCACATCTCTTCATACGTGAACCATCACATCTCTTCATAATGTGAACCATCACATATCTTCACCAACGTAGATTTAGGGTAGATATATATTAGGTTGGAAATTCACACAAATCATCCAAGAAGAAGAATAAGAAGTATATATTCTAAGGATGGAGCCCCCTATAATTGTCAAGGAGGGAGCCCCCTATAGCGTCAAAGTGATTACAAGGGAGCCCCATTTAAGTGGCCTGTGATTACATTTTATATTAAATTATTTATCAAATTTACACAAGAATATCAGGGTTCTTGTATTTGGTATCAGAGCCATGTGGGACCCAGTCATGTGGGAATTGCTCAAAGATCTTCATCAAATCACTTCTGTGCATGAGTATCAAACTCGATTTGAGGATATCACCAAACACAACACAGGGTTGGATGAATCAATTCTCATCAATAGCTTCATTAGTGGATTGAAAGAGAAAATTATAATGGAGGTGACAAGGTTCAATCTCTATACCATGATGCAGACCTATGGATTGGCCAAATTAGCTGAAGATAAATTCAATACTCAATGTCGATTAGGAAAAACACCTATTGGGAAAGCACAAACCACTTACAATGCCCCAAAACCTAATCAACCCTTGCAGGTTGAGTACCTCAGCCCGAAGGAAGTGAAGGAACGATGAGTGAAAGACCTCTATGATAATTGTGATGAGAAATTTGGATCCCATCAAAAATGTGTTACACTAATGTTGTATTTATTGAAGGAAGTTGATCCTTGTCAATCCCTAAAAGGTAAATATGAGGTAGTTGTGTTCGAAGTGCTTGGCGCACCTACTCACAACAATAAATACAATGAGGTCGATATGCCATAAGTGATTGATGCATCAGGTAAGGATGAGGTAGAAATTCCTGAAGTGACTCATTATGGCCAAACATGCACTTTAAAAGAACTACACTCAATTTCCTCTCCAATAGTGAGTTATCGCCACAAGGTCAAAACTATTCAAAAACAATACAGAAAGGTGACTGCACACTCCTCCATTACCTCTCCCAGGGACCAACGGGAGAATGTAGAAGTTTTACCACCTCTTTTGGAGACCTACCTTTGTTGCTTTACCTTCAAATATCCTTCATAGTGTGTGAAGTGGCTTCCCTTGGCCAAACGATGGTATAATACTTCATATCACACTATAACCAAGGTTATCCCATTTGAAATAGTATACAATCATTCTCCATCAACACTCTCCTCCTACATTCTAGGAAGCTCCAAGGTTCACGTTGTAGACACCACACTTAGCCAACATACCATAATCCTCCAACAACCTAAGATAAATCTTGAATTGGCCCAAAATCATATGTGTTAACAAGTTGATCAACACCATTTTGAGTACAACTTTGAAGTAGGGGATATGATTTTTCTCCACCTGTAACCCTATAAATAGCCATAACTCTAGCTCCGTAGATGCCAAAAACTAGCTCCCAAATACTAGGGACCCTACCAGGTATTTGTTGGCAATTTTGGGTACCTTGAGTTCTTTGCAGTTGCTCAAGTAAATAAGTTGTCATTGATGTCAAGGAGCTTTTGAAAGAATTTGATTTGATGTAAAATAATGTGTTTTGTTGAAGGTTCGGCTTGATAGGTTCAAAAGAAAGTAAGTTGGAAAAATGTCACGATATCACGACAAGTCGCATTTTCGCGACTTAGGCAGGAGAGAGAAAGCTTTTTGAAAAAGTGTCGCGATATCACGACATGTCGCATTTTCGCGACTTAGGTAGGAGAGAGAAAGTTTTTTAAAAAAGTGTCACGATTTCGAGACATGTGAGAAGAGAGAGAAGAAGCTGGCAAAACTGTCACGATTTCACGACATAATGCAAGGAAGGTTGTATGGACAAAAAAGTGTCATGATTTCGTGACATGATGCAAAAGGGAGAGTCCGTAGTGTGAACTATCATGATTTCGTGACAAGTTCGAAGAGAGATAAAGTATCTCGAAAAGTGTCACGATTTCACGACATGCTACAAAAGACGAAGTGAGGACTGTCATGATTTTGTGACATGCTGAAAAGCTCGAAGTGAGAACTGTCATGATTTCATGACATGTAGCAAAGGGAAGAGTCTAAAATGAGAAGCGTCACGATTTCGTGACAGGCTACAAAGAAGTCGTACGGATGCAAAAAGTGTCACGATTTCACGACAGGTTGAGATGGCAACATTCAGTTGGAGAAAGTGTCACGATTTTGTGACAGGTTGAGATGACAGCATTCAGTTGGAGAAAGTGTCACGATTTCACGACAGAAACAATAAGCAAGTCTTCAACAGAAGCGTCATGATTTCATGACGAATTCAAGTAGGAAGAGCTCGAAGGCGAAAGCATCATGATTTTGTGACATGTTCCAGTTTCACAGGCGTAAGGTAGAGAAGAGATTAAGGCAACGAAAGCATCGCGATTTCATGACATGTTCCATTTTTGCTAGTGCAAGCCGAGAAGAGGTTGATAAAGCGAGAAATGTCATGATTTCATGACAAAAGTGATGATGACGTCAGCAGAGGTAGAAGTGTCATGATTTTGCGACAAAAGCAAAGTTGTTGCTGACAAAGCGAGAAGTGTCACGATATCACGACAAGAGCTTAGTCAATGTCATCAACGGCTAAAGTGTCACGATATCATGACAAAAGCCATAAGGTAGTGTACGGTTGCAAAATATGTCACAATATCATGACATGTTGTAGTTTTGTGGTAGAAGCTATAGAAGAGTTACAAAGTTAAATTTGAGTCGACAAAGTTAAATCTGGGCTGACGAAGATTATGGTTTGTAGCCGACGTTGTTTAGGATTTGCAGTCGATGTTGTTTAGGGTTGTGCAGTCGACTAGGATCAAAGTTTTAATCTTGAAAGTTTTAGTATAAGAGGAGGGCTATTTGAAGAGAAATTGTATGGATCGATGTGTGCATTCAAAGTGCAATATTCACAAATAGAGTGCGGGGGAGAAGCTCGATCGTCAAGAAGTAGAGTGTGCAAAGATAGTGTTGTTGTGATTGCGCAAAGGTGCATAAGTTGATGTTCGATCAAGTGCTGATGTGTTTGCACAGACAGTGTAAAAGTTGGTTTCAACCAAGTGCGACTGTGACAGAACAGAAAGAGATTTGAGGACAAACTTGTGCCAGACCAAAGGACTATGTTTGGTGCAGACCAGAGAAAGAGGAAGAGGATAGACTTATGCCAGACTGAAGGACTGTGTTTGGTGCAGATCAGAGAAAAAGATAGAGGACATTTATGCTAGACCGAAGGACTATGTTTAGTACAAATTCGAGGACCAAGCTTTGAGGTGACAGAGTTGAGGACAGAGGTCTCCAGCCAGAGCAGGGAAGACAGGTGTCTTCTATGGATAGAGTTCCATTTGCTAAGGGTAGTGGATGCAGAGGTCTTCTAGAGGATCACTAGCTAGAGCAAAGTTAGGGGATTGGTGTCTCCTTTGGGTTGGTACCCATAAACATTGTAATCGAGAAAGGTTTCCCATATTTGGTTGATAAAATTTT
Organism: Wollemia nobilis; assembly: GCA_028583015.1. NCBI lineage: Eukaryota > Viridiplantae > Streptophyta > Pinopsida > Araucariales > Araucariaceae > Wollemia > Wollemia nobilis. Next base: position 653,228 of record JAQPPZ010001671.1, on the reverse strand, counting down.
AGTGAAAAATTTTATCCGTGGAGTAGCCCACTTTGGGTGAACCACATAAATTGTTGTGTCTCTATTGTGGATGGTGTTTTCTGCATTGCTTTGATTTATGCTTGATACTATTTTCTATACACTGCATAATTTTGAGTTGAAAGTTGAATTGAAGGAAAAAGTAAAAAGTGGTCTTATACTGTTCCCCCCCTCTCAGTATAAGCTTGTGTTCTTCATTTGGTATTAGAGCTAGTCTCTCCAAAAAAATCCTAACAGCTTGGAGAAGGATCTATCAGAAGAACATACAGATTAAGAAAAGGATGAATAGGTTAAGTTTGATCTCAAAAGTGAATTCTTCTAGGCTTTAATAAAAATTCAAGGAAGAGAGTTCTGTTCTCAAGCATCATGATAGGAAGAAGAGACAGCAAGATCAATCTTCATCCTGAAGAGCAATGGATTTCAGTTGGTCACAAGAAGAACAATCATCCAAGGCATCAAAATAGGGTACATAATACTTTCCATGGCTACTATTTTTCTTACAAGAAATTTGGTCACAAAGCTATGCATTGCAATGAATCCGTGAATAGCCATAGTAAGGAAAATGTTAACTCTTTTGCACCTCTTATGGATAAAAATGTCGTGTTACAAGTGCAAGAATTTTGGGCATATAGCAAGGATGTGCAGTTTGGATAGATCTAGCCTTGAGTTCTCTAAAAAGAGAAATGAGATCAAATCTAAGTCAATGATAGTTCAAACTGCTTTTCATGCTCAAGACAAAGTAGAGAAATGGTATCTTGATAGTGGTTGCTCAAAACATATGACTGGTGAAAAGGAAAAGTTTTTGGTCTTATAAAACACAAACAAAGGAATAGTTAGTTTTGGAGATAACAGGTCAGCTAAAATCTGTGGTAAAGGGACTCTTAGTTTGGATGGGAAATCCAAAATAGAAAATGTGCTTTATGTAGAAGGCCTAAGACATAATCTTCTAAGTGTGAGTCAACTTTGTGATCAAGGACACATAGTATCTTTCTTTTCAGATAGTTGTGAGATACGTAAAGAAAAAAATGGAAAACTCATTGCTAGTGCTACAAGGACTCCAAACAATCTTTACATGCTAAGTGAGATAAAGAAGAAAAAGTGTTTTCTAACTTAAGAAGATAAGAGTTGGTTATGGCATAAAATATTGGGGCATTTGAGCTTTGATAATCCTATCAATATTAGTAACAAGGAAGCAATTAGAGACTTGCCCAAAATAAAAAGGCCCCATAATGTTGAACGAGGTGTAGAAAAAGCATTGCAAAAGTATTGTCATTGTTGTCAACACAGACAGATTGATGCAGTTGATGCAGTTCAGAGGTCAGTCAGAACAAGTACAATGAATTTCCAAGAAGAAAGAAGTGGCCCAGATTCAAAAATTTGCAAAAAAAGACAAGTAAGAAAACTGTCGCGATATCGCGACATGTTTTATGTCACGATTTCGCGACAAAACTGAGGAGAGAGAAGGTGCAGCAAAAAATGTCACGATTTCATGACAAAACTGAGGAGAGAGAAGGTGCAATCAAAAATGTCATGATTTTGTGACAAAACTGAGGAGAGAGAAGGCACAGCCAGAAATGTCACGATTTCATGACAAAAATGAGGAGAGAGAAGGCGCAGCCAAAAATGTCATGATTTCGTGACATATCGAAGGAGAGAGAAAAAGCTAGAGAAACTGTCATGATTTCACGACATGCTGGAAGGAAAGAAGCAAAGTTGAAAAACTATCACGATTTTGCGACAAGTTTGGAGAAGCAGCTCCAAGGACAAAAAGTGTCACGATTTCATGACAGATTCAAAATAAAAGCGCTAAGGGCGAAAAGTGTTGCGATATCGCGACACGTCAGGTTTTCATGACCCAAAGAGGAGAGAGAATGTACGGCAACAAAGGTGTAGCAATTTCGCTACAAGTTGAAGTTTCACAAACCAAAGCAAGGCTGGAAGTGCAAGGCACAAAGGTGTACCGATTTCACTACAAGTCAAAGTTTTGTGAACCAAAGTAAGGCTGGAAGTGCAAGGCACAAAGGTGTAGCGATTTCGCTACAAGTCAAAGTTTCACGAACCAAAGCAAGGCTGGAAGTGCAAGGCACAAAGGTGTAGCGATTTTGCTACAAGTCAAAGTTTCACGAACCAAAGCAAGGCTGGAAGTGCAAGGCACAAAGGTGTAGCGATTTTGCTACAAGTCAAAGTTTCATGAACCAAAGCAAGGCTGGAAGTGCAAGGCACAAAGGTGTAGCGATTTCACTACAAGTCAAAGTTTCGCTGGTTGAAGCAGAGAAGAAGCACTAAGTCAAAAAGTTGTAGCAATTTCGCTACATGTTGGAGTTTCGCTAGGCGAAGCAAAGAAAAAGTGCTACGTCAAAAAGGTGTAGCGATTTTGCTACATGTCTTGATTTCACCAGTGCATGAAGAGAGAGTTGTACGGATGTGAAAGATGTTGTGATTTTGTGACATGTTGCATTTTCGTGGGTGAAAGGCAAAGAACAGCGCTAAGGCAGAAAAGCATCGCGATTTCACGACATGTTGCATTTTCATGGGAAAAAAGCAAAGAATAGCGCTAAGGCATAAAAGCGTCATGATTTTGCGACATGTTGCATTTTCGCGGGCGAAAGGCAAAGAACAGTGCTAAGGCAGAAAAGCATCGCGATTTCATGACATGTTTCAATTTCGATGAGGCATGTAGAGAAAAGAGCTCGATGTAGCGAAAGCGTCGCGATTTCGTGACATGTACCATTTTCACGGGTAGGAGATAGAAAATATCTCAATGCAGTGAAAACATCGCGATTTTGTGACATGTCTCGTTTTCGTAGGTAGGAGACAGAAAAGAGCTGGAGGTAGCAAATGCATCATGATTTTGTGACATGTTCTATTTTCATGGGTGCATGCCAAGATAAGGACTAGGAGGCAAAAAACGTCACGATATCGCAACAGGTCAGGTTTTTGTAGTCAATAGTCATGAAAGATTCAAAGGGGCAAAAATGTTGTGATATTGTGACATGTCCTATTTTCGCGGTCAACTATCCAGAAAAGGTCAAAAGGGCAGAAATGTCATGATATCGTGACAGGTAATAGTTTGGCGAGTAAAAGCCGAGAAGCATGCACAGTGATAGTTATCGGGAAAAGCACAAAGGAAAATCATGCAGCCAGTTATGTAAGAGTTAACTGGAGTCATAACTGTAGTTACAAGTGACAGTTGTCAGAGAAAGCGCAGAGGAAAATCATGCAGCCAACCATGTTAAAGTTAACTGGAGTTACAAGGGGAAGTTACAGAACAGAGCATTAAAGACAGAATAGTTGTTATAGGGGTAGATATACCGAGAATACTGATTATAAAGAAATTCATTAATAGGTTGCGTATATCAAGAAATCACAGTCATGCAAAGAAGTGAAAAGGCAACATAGAATTCAAAATAGAAGAAAGAAGAATAACAGAGCATCGAGATACGCAAAAAGGCTATAGAAAAAGGCTGTCAGAATGTGCAGAGAATAATGTCAGAATAAGTCAGAAAGAAAGCTACTAAAAGATAGAGCACGTCAGAGAGGGTTTGACAGATTGAACGTAGCTAAAAATGCATGGAAAAATGGAGGGAAAAATAGAGCCGTTTTTCGAAATAGTCGTTCGATTGAACCAAGTATATAAAATCGAAAATGCACAGTAAGTTAGGTTATTGCAACCATGGTTACTCTTGAAAAAAAAAAAGAAAAGGTTGAGTTAGAGTGCAGTAAGAAGTACAGAAAGAGTGTTGTTTTGAAAAACTGCAACAGAACTGAAACCTGGTAGTATTATTCTTGAAAAAATTAAAAGAGAGGGTTTTAGCAAGATAGAAGATATTGAGTTTCTAACAATTCTTCTTATGCTTCTATGAGATTGATTTGTATGAGCAATAGACCAGTGAGGGTCTTGTAAAAGAGAAGGCATTTTTATGTCAATCTATTTTTCAAAATAGAAATCCAAGTTGGTGCTTGGTAAAAGGGGTTGGTGCTCCTATCTGTTGTTGTAGATAAATCAGGGGTTGGTGCTCCTTCCAGTGGGTGTTGGTAAACTATTTGTAAATATTGAATCCTTGCAAAGGTTGGATTTGGATTGTAGTCCAAATAGTCATTATTTGAGGAGTAGCCACATCGGTGAACCTCGTTAAATCTTGTGTTGTGTGATGCTCTTTTGTTATACTTGCTGTATCTATTTTTAAGATTGCATTTTTAAGTTTTAAGAGTTGCAGATTCAAGTTTTAAATAGTTACACTGATTCATCCCCCCTCTCAGTGTCATTGTGAGAATATCAATTGGTATCATAGCCAGGTTTCTGAACAAGCTTAATCAGCTAAGGTGATCTTGGAAGATACACAATGGTCGTTGGTGAAGGATTTTCTTTCAACAAAGCTCCTTTGTTCGATGGAACAAATTACTCTTTTTGGAGACTCAGGATGTAGACATATCTGTGTGCATTGGGATATGACATTTGGGAATATGTTGAAAATGGATACACAACACCCTCTGCTCCTCCATCAGATGCGGCTGAGAAGAAAAAGTTTGAGAACAACTCTAAAGCTAAGAATGCTATTATGTGTGGGTTAGTAGACAGTGAATTGATAAGGATCATGAGCTGTAAATCGGCAAAAGACATATGGGACAAACTACAGAGCATTCATGAAGGAGATGGCAAGATCAAGGAAGCCAAGATGCAAACACATCGAGCCTAGTTCGAAGCATTAAAGATGAATGATGATGAGAACATAGAGGCCTATATGCTGAGAGTAAATGGAATCATAAATGCTATTAGAGGACTCGATGAGGAAATAGAAGATGTAGTTGTTGTGAAAAAGGTACTAAGAACTCTCCATAAAATATTTGATGCTAAAGTTTCTTCCATAGAAGAAGCTAAAGATTTAAAAATTTTTAGTATGGATGAAATGCATGGTTCTTTAATAGCATATGAAATGAGAATAGGACAAACTAAGCCCTCAAACAGAGAAGCGGCTTTTCAAGTACAGAAAAATATAAGAGCTAAACAAGAATCTGATGAAGAAGAATCTTCAGATGAAACTGAAGCAAACTTTGTTAGGAAGCTAATAAAGGAAAAAAAAAAGTACAGAGGTAAGCTATCGTTCAAGTGTTTCAACTATGGAGGCATCGGGCACTTTGCAGCTAAATGCCCAATGAATGAGAAAAACAAAAGTGATGAAGGGACACACCAAGAAAGAAGTGTCTGGAAGAAGAAACCACATTTTAGAAAAAGGAACTTCAAGAAGAAAAGTTTCATTTCCAAGAATGTTGACTCCTCTGAAGACAGACTCCAAGTGAGGACTCTGAAGAAGAAACTGGTGAAGCCTTGTTCATGGCTTTTGAAGAAGAAAGAACAGAGGAAACCCAAGAGTGTGATGAAAAATTAGAGGATGAGGCTGAGGTAGATCTGGAAGGTGAGTTGGTTGCTGCACTTGAAGAATTAAGTACAGAAAAGAAAAAGAATAAAAAGATTTCAAGAAAATTTGAGGATGCCAACGAATTAATAATCAGTTTGAAAGTACAGACTAAAGAATTTAAGAAAAAGTTTGAATATTTTGAAGCACAACTAACCATGAAAATAGATGAGTGCAATAAGCTAGAAGAAGACATAGTTGGATTAAGGATGCAGCTAGAAGAGATGAATCGAAAATTGAGTTGTCATCATAAATTTGAAGACAGTTCTACGAAGCTGAATAAAATATTAAATAATCAAAGGCCTATGGGCATCAAATTTGGTTTGGGCTTTGATGAAGGAGAATCCTCAAAGGATCCAAAGGCTATAACTATAGAACCAATAAAGAATAAATATAAGATCCGGGTTGATCAAGAAAAACCGTATCATGCAAAAGAAAACCATAAGGCCAAGCATGAAAGAAGTACTGCCAATGATGAATTCACCAAAGTCACATATCAAAGAAGAAGAAGACCCATGGCTCCTACTACAACATGGCAACAACCATTACCCATGTACACTCGTTCCTTTTTTGGTTATTGTTTTAAATGCAATGCATATGGTCATAAAATTTCAAATTGTAGATATAATGTAGAACAAAGGAATTTCACTAGTAGAAATATTTTTTCACCTTTGATAGATTATGCTGTAGAATGTTATAACTTTCATAACTTCGAACATATTGCAAGAAATTATCGTAGCTCTTTTGCAGGAAATAAATACCAGGGAAGAAAGTTTCAACCAACTAGATTGAAACAAAATAGAAAATTTCTCGAAAAATAGGCACAAGCCAATGAAAGGGAGAAGGCAAAACAAGTGACCAGATATACTGTCAAATCATAGTGGAAAGAAAAGGAACAACCTAAGAAAGATAAGGAATCCTTGATCGTTGAAACAACTCTCAAAGCCCAAAACAAATTTGCACCATGGATTCTGGATAGTGGATGCTCCAGTCATATGACCGGAGACAAACATAAGTTTGATAAGTTACAGACTTACGAAGGTGGTTCTGTAAAATTTGGAAACAATGATGGAGCCAATATAGTGGGTAAAGGATCAGTTAAGTTAAGTGATGGAAAAATCAACTCTACAGAAGTCCTTTTTGTGGTGGGTCTGAAGCATAACTTACTGAGTGTAAGTCAAATTTGTGACAGAGGTCATGAAGTAATTTTCAAGAAGCAGGGGTTGTGAAGTAAGAAAGACAAAAAATGGGAAGTTGATAGCTACCGGACTGAGAACTTCTAGAAATCAGTATACTCTCTCAGAGACTTCGAAGGAGCTTGCTTGGTTGGACAGGAGGAAGAAAATTGGCTGTGGCACAAGAGACTCGGTCACATAAGCTTTGATAATCTGATAAAAATTAGCTCAAAAAGGGCAGTAAGAGACATACCCACTATTGGTAAATCTTCAAATAGTATTTGTGAGTCATGCCAAAAACGGAAGCAAACCAGAGCCACTTTCAAAGAAAAAGAGTACTTCACAAGCAAGCCGTTAGAACTAATTCACACTGATTTATGTGGACCCATGAGAACGAAAAGCATAAATGGATACAAATATTTTATGCTATGTATAGATGACTATTCCAGAATGACATGGGTACTATTTCTGAAACTTAAATCAGAATCCTTTGATATTTTCAAAACGTTCAAAAATCTTGTTTAGATTCAATCAGGAAAAAGGATTAAATGTTTAAGATCAGATAGAGGAGGATAATTTATTTCAGATGAGTTTGCAGAATACTGTGAAAAACATGGGATTAGAAGACAGTTTTTGGCAGCAAGAACACCTCAGCAGAATGGAGTAGTAGAAAGAAAGAACATAATTGTGCAAGAAATGGCATAGACCATGTTGATAGAGAGCAGAATTGCTGACAAGTTTTGGAAAGAGGCAGTTCATACTGCAGTTTACATCCAGAATAGGTGCATGTTGAGGCCGCATGAAAGCAAAACACCTTATGAACTATGGTTTGGCAAAAAGGCTACAGAAAAATACTTTAAAGTGTTTGGCAGCAAGTGTTACATTAAACGGACTGAATACAATCTTGGCAAATTCGAAGATAGAGCTGATGAAGGTATCTTTCTTGGTTACTCAAAAAAAAGCAAAGCCTACACATGCTACAACAAAAGACTTAAGAAAATTGTGGAGAGTGCGGATGTTAAGGTTGATGAAGGTAGGAAACAAGAAATCAGCCATAATGAAAACTACCCGACTTATGAAGAATTTATTGAAGAAGATGAAGATCAAGAAAAAGAAGAGAGATAGAAATCAGATTCAGATGATTTAGAAATAGAAGAAAACAAGAAATCCAAAATAGGCAGCTGGTAGAAAAATCATCCCAGAGAGCAGATTATTGGGGACCCCACAGCTTGGTATTCAAACAAGAAGAAGAGTAGTAAACAACTACTCTCCGTTATCCAAAGATTGAGCCCAAAAATATTATTGAAGCAAGCACAGATGAAAGCTGGATGGAGGTAGTAAATGAAGAACTAGATCAAATTGAGAAAAACAAAACCTGGGAATTAGTACCAAGGCCTGAAAACAAAAACATAATCGGTACTAAATGGATATTTTGAAACAAACTAAATGAAAACGAACAGGTTGTAAGGAATAAAGCAAGATTGGTCTGTAAAGGATATGCTCAAGTTGAGGGGATTGATTTTGAAGAGACTTTTGCACCAAAGGGCCGGACTTGAAGCAATCAGACTGTTTTTGGCTTTAGCAGTTCATAGGAATTTCAAAGTTTATCAGATGGATGTGAAATCAACATTTCTAAATGGAAATATTGAAGAAGAAGTGTATATTGAATAGCCCGATGGTTTTCAACTCGTGATAATCCTAACTTTGTTTGCAAGTCGAAGAAAGCATTGTATGGCTTGAAACAAGCACCTAGAGCTTGGTATGCAAGATTGGACAACTATCTCACTAAGCAAGGATTCAAGAAAGGTATGGTGGATAGCAATTTATATATCAAAATTGAGAATGGCAATTTCATTGTCCTTGTTGTTTATGTAGATGATATAATATTTGGGAGCAAAGAATGATGAATCATGCAAAGACAACAAATAAAATGCAGAAAGAATTTGAAATGTCTATGATTGGTGAACTTTCATATTTCCTCGGACTGCAAGTTAATCAAACTGAAAAGGGGATTTTCATTTCTCAAATTAAATATGTGAAAGAAATGCTGAAAAAGTTCACAATGGAGGATAGTAATCCTGTTAGCACTCCCTTGAAAATAGGCTGCAAGTTGAGCAAGGATGACAAATCTCTAGATGTTGATCAAACAATGTACAGATCTATGATTGGGAGCCTGTTGTATTTGATAGCCACCAGACCGGATATCTTACAGGCAGTTTGCATGGTTGCAAGATTTCAAGCTAGTCCCAAAGAGACTCATGTGAAAGCTGTGAAAAGGATTTTTAGGTACCTCAAGGGTACTATGGAGTATGGGCTATGGTATCCAAAAGGAAAAGACTTCACTCTTTTTGCATATTCCGATGTAGATTGGGCAGGATGTATTGATGACAGAAAAAGTACCAGTGGAGGAGCATTTTATCTTGGAGATAAGCTGGTAGCATGGCACATCAAGAAACAATAATTAGTCTCTCTATCCACAGCAGAGGTTGAATACATTGCAGCAACAACATGCTGTACACAAATATTATGGATGAGACAAACACTGAAAGACCTTGGTATTCACTTCAATGAGCCAATTTTAGTTAAATGTGATAACACTAGTGCAATCAACATCTCAAAGAATCCGGTCATGCATTCCTGCACCAAACATATTGCAATCCGATATCACTTTTTGAAAGATAAATTTGCAGAAGGAGAGGTCAAATTGGATTTTGTTCCAACTACAGAGCAAGTAGCAGATATATTCAAAAAACCATTGCCCAAGGAAGTTTTTGAGTACCTTCGAAATAAGTTGGGAGTAGTCACACTACCCAAGCAATGACTAGCTATGGGGAACACATTCTCAGGGGGAGCATTAAAATTATTTATGCCTGATAATGTTGTGCATAGACTCAGGGGGAGTCTGTAGCAACCCTTTGGTATTATTGGCAAAGGGGGAGAAGAAATTGAAATTGCACATGTGTTGCCAACAATTCCAAAGGGGGATATTGTTGAGCGAGGTGTAGCAAAAGCATTGCAAAAGTATTGTCATTGTTGTCAACACAAACAGATCGATGCAGTTCAGAGGTCAGTCAGAACGAGTACAGTGAATTTCCAAGAAGAAAGAAGTGGCCCAGATTCAAAAATTTGCAGAAAAAGACAAGTAAGAAAACTATCACGATATCGCGACATGTTTTATTTCGTGATTTTGTGACAAAACTGAGGAGAGAGAAGGTGCAGCCAAAAATGTCACAATTTCATGACAAAACTAAGGAGAGAGAAGGTGTAGCCGAAAATGTCGTAATTTCACGACAAAACTGAGGAGAGAGAAGGCACAGCTAGAAATGTCACAATTTTGTGACAAAAATGAGGATAGAGAAGGCATAGCCAAAAATGTCACGATTTCGCGACATATCGAAGGAGAGAGAAAAAGCTAGAGAAACTGTCGCGATTTTGTGACATGCTGGAAGGAAAGAAGCAAAGTTGAAAAACTGTCGTGATTTCGTGACAAGTTTGGAGAAGCAGTGCCAAGGACAAAAAGTGTCACGATTTTGTGACAGATTCGAAAGAAAAGTGCGAAGGGCAAAAAGTGTCGCGATATCACAACACGTCGGGTTTTCACGACCCAAAGAGGAGAGAGAATGTACGGCAACAAAGGTGTAGCGATTTCACTACAAGTCAAAGTTTCACGAACCAAAGCAAGGCTAGAAGTGCAAGGCACAAAGGTGTAGCGATTTCGCTACAAGTCAAAGTTTCGTGAACCAAAGCAAGGCTGGAAGTGCAAGGCACAAAGGTGTAGCGATTTTGCTACAAGTCAAAGTTTTGCGAACCAAAGCAAGGCTGGAAGTGCAAGGCACAAAGGTGTAGCGATTTCACTACAAGTCAAATTTTCGTGAACCAAAGCAAGGTTGGAAGTGCAAGGCACAAAGGTGTAGCGATTTTGCTACAAGTCAAAGTTTCACGAACCAAAGCAAGGCTGGTTGTGCAAGGCACAAAGGTGTAGCGATTTCGCTACAAGTCAAAGTTTCGCTGGCTGAAGCAGAGAAGAAGCACTAAGTCAAAAAGTTATAGCAATTTTTCTACATGTTGGAGTTTCACTGGGCGAAGCAAAGAAAAAGTGCTAAGTCAAAAAGGTGTAGCGATTTCGCTACATGTCTTGATTTCGCCAGTGCATGAAGAGAGAGTTGTACGGATGTGAAAGATGTGATTTCGTGACATGTTGCATTTTGTGGGCGAAAGGCAAAGAACAGCGCTAAGGCAGAAAAGCGTTGCAATTTTGTGACATGTTGCATTTTTGCAGGCGAAAAGCAAAGAACAACGCTAAGGTAAAAAAGCGTCACGATTTCGTGACATGTTGCATTTTCATGGACGAAAGGCAAAGAACAGCACTAAGGTAGAAAAGTGTCACGATTTCGTGACATGTTCCAATTTCGCTGAGGCATGCGGAGAAAAGAGCTCGATGTAGTGAAAGCGTTCGCGATTTCGTGACATGTCCCGTTTTTGTAGGTAGGAGACAAAAAAGAGCTCGATGCAGTGAAAGCGTCATGATTTCGCAACATGTCTCGTTTTCACGGGTAAGAGACAAAAAAGAGCTGGAGGCAGCAAATGCGTCGCAATTTCATGACATGTTCTATTTTCACGGGTGCATGCCGAGACAAGGACTAGGAGGCGAAAAACGTCGTGATATCACAATAGTTCAGGTTTTTGCGATCAACAGTCATGAAAGAGTCAAAGGGGCAGAAATGTCACGATATCGTGACATGTCCTATTTTTGCGGTCAACTGTCCAGAAAAGGTCAAAAGGGCAAAAATGTCGCGATATCACGACAGGTAATAGTTTGGCGGGTAAAATCCGAGAAGCATGCACAGTGACAGTTGTCAGGGAAAGCGCAAAAAAAAATCATGCAACCAGTTACGTAAGAGTTAACTGGAGTCAGATCTGCAGTTACAAGTGACAGTTGTCGGGGAAAGCGCAGAGGAAAATCATGCAGCCAACCATGTAAAAGTTAACTGGAGTTACAAGGGGAAGTTACGAAACAGAGCATTAAAGACAGAATAGCTGTTACAGGGGTGGATATACTGAGAATCCTGATTACAGATAAATTCATTCATAGGTTGCATATATCAAGAAATCACAGTCGCACGCAGAAGTGAAAAGGCAACACAGAATTCAAAAGAGAAGAAAGAAGAATAACAGAGCGTCGAGATACGCAAAAAGGCTATCAGGATACGCAGAAAAAGGCTATCAGAATGTGCAGAGAAGAATTTCAGAATAAGTCAGAAAGAAAGCGGCTAAAAGACAGAGCGCATCAGAGAGGGTTTGACAGATTGAACATAGCTAAAAATTCATGGAAAAATGGAGGGAAAAATAGAGCCGTTTTTCAAAATAGCCGTTCAATTGAACCAAGTATATAAAATAAAAAATGCGCAGTAAGTTAGGTTATTGCAACCGTGGTTACTCTTGAAAAACAAAAAGAAAATGTTGAGTTAGAGTGCAGTAAGAAGTACAAAAAGAGTGCTATTTTGAAAAACTGCAACAAAACTGAAACCTGGTAGTATTATTCTTGAAAAAATTAAAAGAGAGGGTTTTAGCAAGATAGAAGATATTGAGTTTCTAAAAATTCTCCTTATGCTTCTATGAGATTGATTTGTATTAGCAATAGACCAGTGAGGGTCTTGTAAAAGAGAAGGCATTTTTATGTCAATCTGTTTTTCAAAATAGAAATCCAAGTTGGTGCTTGGTAAAAGGGGTTGGTGCTCCTATCTGTTGTTGTAGATAAATTAGGGGTTGGTGCTCCTTCCAGTGGGTGCTGGTAAACTATTTGTAAAGATTGAATCCTTGCAAAGGCTGGATTTGGAATGTAGTCCAAACAATCATTATTTGAGGAGTAGCCACATCGGTGAACCTCGTTAAATCTTGTGTTGTATGATGCTCTTTTGTTATACTTGTTGTATCTATTTTTAAGCTTGTATTTCTAAGTTTTAAGAGTTGCAAATTCAAGTTTTAAATAGTTACACTGATTCACCCCCCCTCTCAGTGTCATTGTGAGAATATCATATAACACCATTTGTGGTCCTTGTCAACATGGAAAACAGACCATAACCAGTTTTAAATCAAAAGGGTATACTTCTTCAAAACCATTAGATCTTATTCATACTGATTTATGTGGCCCCACCGGAACTCGGAGCATTCGGGGAGAAAGCTACTTCATGTCGTTTATAGATGATTATTCTAGAATGACTTGGGTTACTTTTCTCAAAGAAAAATCTGAAGCTTTTGAAATATTTAAAGCTTTCAAAGAAATGATTAAAAATGAGACTGACAAGAGAATCAAATGCTTAAGATCGGACAGAGGAGGAGAGTTCACTTCTAATGAATTTGTGGAATACTGTGAGCAACAAGGAATCAAAAGAGAATATTCAGTAGCAAGAACTCCTCAACAAAATGGAGTAGTTGAAAGAAAAAATAGAACTATTGAAAATATGGCTAGAGCTATGTTAAATGAGTCAAAACTTTCAGATGGTTTTTGGAAAGAGGCAGTCAGTACAACAGTCTACATTATCACCAGGGCCCAAATTAGAGTCAATCATCATAAAACTCCTTATGAGTTGTGGAAAGGAAGACCAGCTATAGTAAAACATTTCAAAGTGTTTGGGAGTAAGTGTTTCATCAGAAGAGAAGATCAGAATTTGGGTAAGTTTGATCCTAGGTGTGATGAGGGAATTTTTCTTGGTTATTCCAGCAGAAGCAAGGCTTATAGATGCTTCAACAAAAGAACGCATATAGTCATAGAGAGCATAAATGTAACAGTTGATGAAAAGACAGGGATAAGAGAACCTGTCAAGGAAATCAGTGATGAAATTTGTCTAGAAGAATTCAGAGAGGTTTCAGATGAAGAAGAGGAAAGACAAAGAATCGCTTCCCAAAACTCCTTCACAATATGTTCAGAAACATCATCCCAAATATTTGATCATTGGTGATCCAAACAGCAGGCAAACTAGAAGAAGAGTCATTCCTTCACACGATTCTACAAATGTTTCATTATTATCTTAGATTGAGCCAAAATATTTTAGTGAAGCATGTGCAGATAAATTTTAGGTAAAAGCAATGGATGAAGAGCTAAATCAAATAGAGAAAAGTGAAACTTGGGATTTGGTTCCAAGACCTAAGGACAAGAATGTCATTGGCACAAAATGGATATTCAAAAATAAACTCAATGAGGATGGAAATATTGTCAGAAACAAAGCTAGGTTGGTTTGCAAAGGTTATGCTCAAGTAGAAGGTGTTGATTTCGAAGAGATGTTCGCTCCTATTGCTCGTCTCAAAGCTATCTGAATTTTTTTGGCCCTTTCAAGCTTCAAAGCATTCAAGGTGTATCAAATGGATGTAAAGTCAGCTTTTTTAAATGGAGTGTTGGATGAAGAAGTCTACATAGAACAGCCAGAAGGCGTGTCTCTCTCATAACAGTCAGACTATGTGTGTAAACTAAAAAAGGCCTTGTATGGGTTAAAGCAAGCACCTAGGGCTTGGTACTCAAGACTTGACAGGTACCTTCATAAGCAAGGCTTTAGGAAAGGTGTGGCAGATAGCAATTTGTATATTAAGGATGAAGGTGATGATATGCTGATTGTAGTTGTCTATGTTGATGATATCATTTTTGGGGGAAATAATACTCAGATGTGCAAATATTTTGCTAACACCATGCAGAAGGAATTTGAGATGTCTATGATTGGAGAGTTGTCATTCTTTTTAGGTCTTCAAATTGCTTAATCAAAAGATGGTATATTTCTCTCTCAAGGAAAGTATATCAAAGAAATGTTGAAAAAATTCGGGATGATGGACAACAAACCTGTATGTACTCCAATGACTACAGGGAGCAAGATGAGTAAAGATGATGAATCTCCAGCGGCAGATCAGAGGTTGTATAGATCAATGATTGGTAGTTTATTATATGTTACAGCTACCAGACCAGATATCATGCAGGCTAGTGGGTTAGTAGCCAGATTTTAGGCAGCTCCTAAAGATTCTCATGTTATAGCAGTTAAAAGGATATTCAGATATCTGAAGGGCACTATGGAATTTGGGCTTTGGTATCCCAAAGGTGATGACTTCACTCTCACAGCTTATACAAATGCAAATTGGGCAGGCAGTAATGATGACAGGAAAAGCACTAGTGGTGGAGCATTCTTTATGGGAAAGAGTTTGGTTTCTTGGCTAAGTAAGAAACAACCTTCAGTTTTCTTATCTACGACAAAGGCTGAATACATAGCAGCAGTGGCTGGGTGTACACAAGTTTTATGGATGAAAACCACCTTGGAGGATTTCAAAGTCAAACATGAACAACCCATCTCCATATTTTGTGACAATACAAGTGCCATAAGTATTTCCAAAAATTCGGTAATGCATTCAAGGACAAAGCATATTTCCATCAAATATCACTTTCTAAGGGAGAAAGTGCAAGACAAGCAGGTCAAGGTAGAATATGTGTCTACTAAAGAGCAGATTGCAAATATCTTCACCAAACCTCTTCCAAGAGATATGTTTGAGTATCTAAGGGAGAAATTGGGAGTTGTACTCCCACCCCAAAATTAATCACCTCATCAGGAGGTGGGGGAGGGACTAAGCTAAGTAGCTCATTCTTAGTCCCGAGCCCCAAAGGTGACCCTTTGCCATTGATGACAAAGGGGGAGAGATATGAGTAAGGGGGAGAGTGTCAATGTGAAGAGGAAAGCTTCAAGTCAGGGGGAGCAAAACTTCAAAAGGAGATTCTCAGCTGTTAGCACAGTTGGTTTCAGCTTTAGCTCCTGAGATGTGTTTTTAGTAAAGGGTTGCCATCAATGACAAAGGGGGAGATTGTTGGCAATTTTGGGTACCTTGAGTTCTTTGCAATTTCTCAAGTAAATAAGTTGTCATTGATGTCAAGGAGCTTTTGAAAGAATTTGATTTTATGTAAAATAATGTGTTTTGTTGAAGGTTCGGCTTGACAGGTTCGAAAGAAAGTAAGTTGGAAAAATGTCACGATATCACGACAAGTCGCATTTTTGCGACTTAGGCAGGAGAGAGAAATCTTTTTGAAAAAGTGTCGCGATATTGCGACATGTCGCATTTTTGTGACTTAGGCAGGAGAGAGAAAGTTTTTTAAAAAAGTGTCACGATTTCGCGACATGTGAGAAGAGAGAGAAGAAGCTGGCAAAAATGTTGCAATTTCGTGACATAATGCAAGGAAGGTTGTATGGATGAAAAAGTGTCACGATTTCGTGACATGATGCAGAAGGGAGATTCTACAGTGTGAACTATCACGATTTCACGACAATTTGGAAGAGAGATAAAGTATCTCAAAAAGTGTCATGATTTCGCAACATGTTGCAAAAGATGAAGTGAGGACTGTCGCAATTTCATGACATGCTAAAAAGCTTGAAGTGAGAACTATCACGATTTCGTGACATGCAGCAAAGGGAAGAGTCTGAAATGAGAAGCATCGTGATTTTGTGACAAGCTACAAAGAAGTCGTACGGATGCAAAAAGTGTCGCAATTTTGTGACAGGTTGAGATGGTAGCATGCAGTTGGAGAAAGTGTTACGATTTCACGACAGGTTGAGATGGCAGCATTCAGTTGGAGAAAGTGTCACGATTTCACGATAAAAATAGTAAGCAAGTCTTCAACAGAAGAAGCGTCGTGATTTCACGATGAATTCAAGTAGGAAGAGCTCGAAGGCAAAAGTGTCATGATTTCATGACATGTTCCAGTTTCATGGGCGTAAGGCAGAGAAGAGCTTAAGGCAGCGAAAGCATCACGATTTCATGACATGTTCCATTTTCTCTAGTGCAAGCTAAGAAGAGGTTGATAAAGTGAGAAATGTCATGATTTCACGACAAAAGTGACGATGACATCAACAGAGGCAGAAGTGTTGCGATTTCATGACAAAAGCAAAGTTGTTGCTGACAAAGCTAGAAGTGTCGCGATATCATGACAAGAGCTTAGTAAAAGTTGTCAATGGCTAAAGTGTTGTGATATCACGACAAAATCCATAAGGTAGTGTACGATTGCAAAAGATGTCGCGATATCGTGACATGTAGTTTTGCGGCAGAAGCTATAGAAGAGTTGTAGAGTTAAATTTGAGCCGACAAAGTTAAATCTGGGCCAACAAAGATTAGGGTTTGCAGTCAACATTGTTTAGGGTTTGCAACAAACATTGTTTAGGGTTGTGCAGTCGACTAGGATCAAAGTTTTAATCTTGAAAGTTTTAGTATAAGAGGAGGGTCGTTTGAAGAGAAATTGTATCGATCGATGTGTGTGTTCGAAGCGCGATATTCGTAGATAGGGTACGGGGGAGAAGCTCGATCGTAGAGAAGTAGAGTGTGTGAATATGGTGCTACTGTGATTGCATAAAGGTGCATAAGTTGATGTTCGATCGAGTGCTGCTGTGTTTGCGCAGACAGTGCAAAAGTTGGTTTCAACCAAGTGCGACTGTGATAGAACATAAAGAGATTTGAGGACAGACTTGTGCCAGACCAAAGGACTATGTTTGGTGCAGACCAAAGAAAGAGGAAGAGGACAGAATTGTGCCAGACCGAAGGACTATGTTTGGTGCAAATCAAAGAAAAATATAGAGGACATTTGTGCTAGATCGAAGGACTATGTTTAGTACAAATTCGAGGACCAAGATTTGAGGTGACAGAGTTGAGGACAGAGGTCTCCAACCAGAGCAGGGAAGACAGGTGTCTTCTATGGATAGAGTTCCATTTTCTAAGGGTAGTGGAGGCAGAGGTCTTCTAGAGGATCACCAGCCAGAGCAGAGTTAGGGGATTGGTGTGTCCTTTGGGTTGGTACCCATAAACATTGTAATCGGGAAAGGTTTCCCAGATTTGGTTGATAAAATTTTAGTGAAATTTTTTATTTGTGGAGTAGCCCACTTTGGGTGAACCACGTAAATTGTTGTGTCTCTATTGTGGATGGTGTTTTCTGCATTGCTTTGATTTATGCTTGATATCGTTTTCTATACACTGCATAATTTTGAGTTGAAAGTTGAATTGAAGGAAAAAGTAAAAAGTGGTCTTATACTGTTCCCCCCCCTCTCAGTATAAGCTTGTGTTCTTCAGTATTACAATGTATTGGTTCAATAACCTATAAATTGGCCCTTAGGTCTAGGTCAAATCTCCTATAGACACCCAAAAGTCACACATAGCTACCTCTACATACTTGTAGATCCTTTTGGACACTTTTAGGTTTACATAGGCCATCCTAGACACCTCTAGGCTATTTTAGACCAATGTAGACTATTGTAGATCCCTCTAGACCTGCATAGACTATTTTAGATATGCATAGACATATGTAGACTACCGTTGACATGCGAAGACTAGCGTAGATCACTCTAGATTAGTGTAGCATATCATAGACTTACACTAACCATATCACTAGTTTTTAGGTACAAAACCCTAATAAACTACACAAATCATGCCATAAATATATTTCATACATTAGGATACCACCTATCAATTTCCTAAGGTAACATAATACCTCTTTAGGCTTAATTAATGCCCCCACGGGGCTATTACTTACCACAAAGTATTAATTAAGTCAAATTTAATTCTAATTTAAAATTCATTAGTGTACTTTTTGGGTTAAAAAGGTTAATTAGGTTACTAAACCCTAAATAGTCCTAATTATTCCCTCCCACATGTGTGTGCACCAAATTGGTTAGGATATTTCCTAGGAAAACCTAACCTAATCCCAAATCTAACCTAGGGACCACCTAACCCTAGTTAATCCTAATATCTCCTCACAATGAGATATTTCCTTAGGGAATGTGGGGATGGCACCTCACAAACCCTAACCTAACCACCATAGAACCTAATGTTAGGTTTAGTTCCCCTAACGTAACCACCATAGAACCTAACGTTAGGTTTAGTTCCCCTAACCACACTCCTACACCTTAGGTTTATCTATAAATAGTAGACATAATCTCTCATTCTACCTCTCTCTTCCCTTTTAGCCAAAGTACATAAACTCTATCAAAATGTGATTATAAATGTAGACATAGACATCTGAACCAGACTAGCAACATTGTAACACCTAAGTAGCCCATCCATGTAGAGATCTCCAGTAGAAACCACTTACAGTTCAATTCACCCCCCGGCCTATGAATCTGACACCAATTCATACCTTGGCCTGTGAGTTGGGTCTACAGGAGTCATTTCACCCCAAATATTTTAGGTTACTCCATTTCATGTTTTTATGAAGTTCTATGAAATTTATTTTAGTTTTCATTATATATTTTATGCCCATTTGTCTTCTTCACCATGGGGCCTGACTCCCCAAACATACTAACTCCATTTTGTAAGCCTAGCATAGATGCAAATAGGAGAATAAGAGCAAATACAAGCAACGGTGGCACATATTATGCATGAAGCCCACCTACATTGAGGAGCCCAATATAAAGCATCGAACATATTGTAAATTTGTGAAAGAAAGAAAGGATAATTCTTCCATTTTTAACACAAAAGCACTTCAATCATGAATAAAATCAGTAATTCTATATAATTTGTGTTTCAAAAAATTATTAGATCAAATGCATTTCTTTTGTATGTTTCATTCTGGCAAGTATGGTGGGAACCCCACAAAGGATTGTGTTAGAATAGTTTTATCATGAATTTGACACAATTTTTTGTTTCTATCTTGTTGCAGGTACCAAATCTAGACATCTCAGAGACCCTTGAAGCCCTAACAACCCCCTTAGACCCTCAGAATAAGGATTTTAGGCCTCTACATCTAATTCACCCCTTGGCTTGTGAATCCAAATCTAATTCACTCCCTGGCCTACGAGTTGGTCTTAGATGCTCCAAAAAACCTCAAACGTTTAGGGGTGAGCAACAAAGAAGCAAAGAAGACCACCTGTAGCATTAGAAACCAGGTATTCCCCATAAATTTCTCTATTTTGAAATTTATGTTCAAAATAATATTTACTAGTAAATACATCGATACATTTGGAAAATTTCCTTTTCTTACGCATCCATCATGCTATAAATATTTACTTTAGTTGCAAAAACCTGCACAAAACCAGAAATTTCAATTTTATTTATTTTTGAGAAATTTCTAATTTCTTTTTGCAAATTGCATGTTGCATGATTTTTGCATTTATTTCTTGTCTTCTCACAACAATTCCCATTTACAAGCATTTCAAATTTTAATTATAACAGTTATATTTAGAATTATATTTTTGCAAATCCCTTTTGCACATTTCTCTTGAAGCAATATTTTTGCATTTGAGAATTAGGGGTTTCCAAATTTCTTTTTGCATATTTCATTAAAGAAAATTTTAGATTATTTTTTATAAATACAAATTTTAGATCCTTTCCTATTTTATTAAATTAGGATTTTCCATCTCTTTTGCAAATCCCCTGGGTAAATAATAGTTGTTATATTACTTTCTACATATTTAGTTTAAGATTGCCTATTTATCTTCATATAAATATTTCTTACATTTATTTCATGTTCCAAAATTAGGGTTCCATAAATCCATCTTCTCACATGTTGCGCATTGCTTGTTTACACATTTTATAGAATAGGTCTTAGTTTCTTTCCAAAAAGGCACATAAGACTAGATTTCTTTTACAAAACGCATCTTACTTTAGCCTTTTGCTTCCAAAAAGTGCATCTAGGGCTAGAATTTTATTTCAAAAGAGCATTTAGTTAGATTTATTGCTTTATACATCATCATTAGAAAACTTAAACCCACACACACATGTGGTATAAAACAAACGGTGAAATTGGATTTCATCCCCAATCCATCATTAGAGACTGGTGTCAACAAAGTTGTACCCTCCACCAGCTCACCCCATAGACACCTAGCAACCCCATAGGAGTGGTTTTCTGAACTTCACCATCGAAAAACTCCCCACTTTTGAGATTGGGCTTCTAGATTTCATCACCAAAAGTTACCTTTGAAGTGGGATAGGATTAGACACCTTTGTTCACAAGGCTAACATAATCAATGAACACGATAACTATCGTTATTGACTAAGCCCACCTGAGGGTGAAGTGGAAGCATGGTTATGCTAGTAGTAGGTCTCAGATAGTGTGGCCTCTTCTCGTGAGAGGATATAACGAGCTCATTTTAGTACAATGAGTTCCCCCTATAGGTTATCATTTTACTGCACCTTCCATATAGGTCACCATTTGTATGTCATGATATTGTTCTATTTTGTGCACCTTTGGGTGTTGCAGGAGGTTCTATACCAATGACATTCCTAATTTTCTAGATTATTCACTCCACTACCTATGAATTTATCGAGGGAGTATATTTTCACATCAAAACACACTTAAACGAATAAAACACTTTTCTTTTCTGCATTAGAACTGATTCCAGTTTCACGTTGTTTGCATGGTCACAAACTGATTTTAGCACATTACACTACTTAGAATTTTGTTTTTAGTTACACATAACTTATCATTGCTTTAATTTTATATTAAACATATTCGAGTCCACATTGTACATGGTTGTATCTAAACCCCTTCACACATCACACCTAGAACCACATACACCATTTTCTATGTAATTCTAAAACTTCAAGGTATGACACACACTATCATGCTTGTTGTTACCCATAGTTGTGCATGTGAGCAAGTGCACCTTATAGAGGAGGCTCCCAACACCTCTTCTAGTTAGTCCACCCCTCCTCCTTTGATCATGGTGGTAAAATCCATACACACACCCAATCTACTCATAGATTTTGATCCATGGTATGCACACACGATGGCTCAAGGTGAGACGTCCACTTCAAGTGAAGTCCTTGCAACTTCACTCATAGAATATTATCCACTCCTTTCACCCCAATCCTCACCAAATCCACCCACCACATTCTGCAACCACGTGGTCTACATGGCTCTAGGAAAACCTCACTCGTTCTTTACTATAGATGAGGATATAACACCTACCTCCCCTACCTTCGCACACCCCTTTTTCCATAGTCTATCCCAATACCTTTT
Organism: Wollemia nobilis; assembly: GCA_028583015.1. Classification (NCBI taxonomy): domain Eukaryota; kingdom Viridiplantae; phylum Streptophyta; class Pinopsida; order Araucariales; family Araucariaceae; genus Wollemia; species Wollemia nobilis. Next base: position 631,656 of record JAQPPZ010001671.1, on the reverse strand, counting down.
TGATAATGAATCCTCCCTCTTGAACCAAACTCACTTGGAGGTTGCATCATTCTCTCTGACCGTAGGAATGATCTTTGACCCTTCCTCTTCCATGATAGGTACCTATATGCCATCATTCCAAACTGCATAATAGCAACCCCCCTTGCAAGAGCAACAAGTGCCCCCTCAAACATCACATCCATACTCTTCTCAAGATTCCCAACCATCATCATCCCAACAACCATTTTTCATAATTTTTTACTTGTCATAGCCACCTCTACAAACCCAAACCATGCAATATCAACAACAACAACCAACAATCAAAATGCACTCAAGAGTGGACACATTCACTACCCCATCTTCCCAAGCTCATCCTTCATAAGCTTACCCTCATTTTTCCATAGCATTCCCACAAATATCATAGTTATACCCAATCCTTTACTCTACCTTCATCTACATCAACCTTTAGGATACCTTCTCCTCCACCTTTCCAAGCTCCCACTGCTAGTCTTCTTCCTACCTATGGATCAAGACCCGCAGCTTACACTCCTACCTCTCCAAGCTACTCTACATAGTTTAGTTTTGCCATATCCCATATTTTAGGATAGAGATAGGTCCCATCATTTGACACCTTGTCTTGACCACCCATAGCATCGGTAGTCTCGATACCTCTACCAATAGCTACTGGATCTATATTCTTCATGCCTCCTCCTTTGTGGTCATCGCCTCCTACAACCTAGCCATTATAAAAATATCCTACCCAGTAGGTACCCATACCACAACAACACATATCCTAATCACAATACTACTATCCCCAACAAACATCCATTCCACATCCTAATGTCCCACTAACCACTACATCATACATACTTTAGTACCCATATTATTAGGACCAATTGCAACAATTCCCTCCTCATTATGGGGAATAATAGGAACTCCACTATCCGATGCACTCCTAGGATCAAAAAACCTTAGCACAAACCTCCATGCCCTTAAAACATGAGCTTCAGCTCCTACGAGATGAAGTCAAGATGTTAAACCTAAGCACAACCAGTTACGAACCCCAAAAACCAACATATGATGAACTTTGCAATGATCCAGTTCATCCATCCATTCCCATTCCACCTTGCTCCTATTTATTTGAGATCCCAAAGTTTGATAAGTACAAAGGTTAGGAAGATCCCAGAGAACACGGCAGTAACTACCGATCATTTTGCTACCAGATTCATAGTAGCAACCTCCTTATGTTATGTACCTTCTCCTTGGGGGAAAAACCTTAGACTAGTATAACATGCTCCCATGTCATAGCTTTTATACCTTAGAATAGTTGGCAAACTCCTTTTTATAATACTTCTCCATAAATATTAAAAAGAGATTAACTTATCAGATGTCTATGCCTTACAATAGGTTGATGATGAACCCATTATCGAGTTTGTATCGAGATGAATATTGATCATACATGACCTCACCCATATCCTCCCTACCACTAAGATAGTGACACCCTTATCCAAGAGTTACCACAAACACATTTCCACATCCTTACAACTTCATCAAAGTCATACCTTTGAAGAGGCCATCACCCAAGCAAAGGTTATTAAGGACATCAAGATCCAATCAAGGAAAAGACAAGCCAAACTACAACTCTAACTTCCATTTTAATAGAAACGCACCCAACCAAACCTATCCTCGACTACTACAAGCCAAAATTTTTGGTAGCTTCTACCTTAGCACCCACATAGGTTCTGCAATCCCTGTTGCCACAACAACAAACCTTCAAAACCAATGCACCTTCCCCTCCTAGTCCTCTACAGTCTCGTGGCATGCATCCGTAGGCTCCACAATGCAACCTTACACCCCTTTTCAAACCTTTACCAGCCCTCTTACATATATTATATGAGGGATACCACATCATATTACCCAAGATTTGACCACTAGATCCAAACCTACCTAAGCCTTGTGGATACAATGAGCAGGCATTTTGCCAATACCACAAACAACGTGGCCATAACATCGAGTCATGTCATTATTTCCATGGTCAAGTCCAAGATCTTATTGATAGGGTACCATCCAAGTTTCAAACCCATAAAAACCTAGGGATATTATAGAACCATTTACCTGATAATCGAGGGACCAATCCCCAAAGACAACCATCCAATCCTTTAGGGCCACATAGATAAGTAAACAATGTCCAACGTGATCCTCCATCATGCAGTGTAGTGGTTATGATCAATCTTACCATTCAAAACCAACAATACCCATCACATAAAATGACACCTATTGTTTCCCCATCGGTCCAATTCACATCGCCACAACCTCCTACAACTTCTAGTGCTATAACACCTCCACTATAAAATATCATTACAATATGTGGTAGCCTTACCCACCAGCTACGTAACACTCCTACTCAGTTGTCCATTTTTGACCTCATACAATAATCTCAACCCCATCATGAGGTATTGAATGACATCCTTCGTTCCATCGATCTAGAAATACATGACACAAATGCCTTCATAAATTTTGTATGTAACATCCCATAATGCCTTCAACCCTCCATTAGATTCCATGATCATAAAATCATAGAACTAGTAGGAGGAGTGGATCCCCCTATCCACATCCAAGCAACCATCAACAACATCACCTACAAGTGTGTCCTTGTTGATACTGGTTCATCCATTAATATTATCTCCATAGTGGCATTGCATCATTTACATATTCCACTAGCTCATTTTGCCACAATATCACTTGACCTTCGTGCATTTGATGGATCCATGAGACCTATGGTAGGATCCATTGTATTACCCATCCAAGTAGGTATTCACACTATTTCCATCCTCTTCCACATCATCCAAGGTAAAATACAGTACAACATCCTCCTTGGTCACCCATGGATTAGGGACATGCAGTGCATTCCTTCCATGCTACATCATTGCCTTAAATACGTCCATGATGAACTTGTCCATTGCATTCCTATCGATGGGGATCCCTTTAAATTCTACAACATCATAGACCTCCCACCTACACCTTCCTTTTCATCCATGTAACTCTTCCCATTCTCTTCCCATCATTATATCATATCATCAACATCCTCCCCTACATCCACCTCGCTACCTCAATCCTCATCAAGGACACACACCTTGATGTCAACACCATTAGCACCATATTTTGTAGTGCCTAACCCTACTACCATACCTTTCTCACTACCCTCCTTGTGGCCACCACAATCGTATAAACCCTCATCTTCCACAAATCCATCCATGGTGCCACAACCATCATCACTTCCTACCTCACAACCTACTGCTCCACCTCAATCATCTTCTCCTATAGAAGTGCTTATTCTCCATACACCACAAACACCTACCCTTCCTTTCTCGCATGGCCTAGGTCATTCACCTCCTCATGTAGTCTAGTGCCATTACTTTCTCCCCTGCCTTCACAATTCCTATAGGTAAACCATCCTATCCTAGCTACCATAGTTGAATGCCATGAGTGGGAGTAGTGAGATTCTCACCTAGATAACTAGTTATTACACCCCTTTTCTTCCACTATAAGAGAATCCCAGATCACACCCTCATATTTGGATTTGAATTCACCACCCCATTCACCATCGTGTACATCACCACGTATTTCTATTTTTATGATAAATTTAGATCCAAGGGACTACAATGTGTGTGAATCCCACGTACGTCCACCTGTCATTCAATCCACACATAACTTTTTTCAACCCTCAGCCTCAGTTTTAACCATTGGAACCATCATACAATTAGGGTCTCCCAAAAACCATACCAATTTTGTCTATGTAGAAGTTGATTCCTCACTCCCACTTATAGTTTCTCCACCACCACAATCTAGCTTTTATGGTACGTTGGACCATATGGCCAACCCTCACTTTACCCTTCGTTATGTTCGATGCTTCCATTGGTGTGGATTTGGATTAGGCTGCTATGAACAAGGGTTATGTACACCCCACATGTACAATTACCTACTAATAAATCTAGCCTAGGTCATCGCCCTACTAACATCCACACACAAGAGGATGAACTCTAGGATCTCTCCTTTCATCCTTTCCCACTTCCAATACACACTTTGGAAGAATACATTGACATGGATATCCTAGAGGAAAACATATCTCCTTGCTCCACCATCATAGTTCCCTATGATTTCTTCCAAGAAATACGTTGTTTTGACACCACATCATCATGTTGTGTCGATGAATTGATAAATCAATTTGCCATCTTGTCCTTAAATGCTCATTATTCGAAGCATGACATGACATCTCCACTACCATCACCAACATATTTAGCCACATTCCTTCCAATACATAAGAAAATTTAATGATCGTTTACTCGGTTACGTTCCCCACCAGTGGTCCTGCACCCTCCATTGAGCCTCTTAGAATGCTCACAAATTATTTAGTCATCATCACCAGAATCTTCACGACCCACATCCCCCATGGTGTTGGTTAATATGGTCAATGTGGATATTTTGTTAGGATCCTCCATCCTAACATTATTAGTTAGTATTAGTTAGTATTATTAATCATTTAATTATTATATTATTAACCCAGAAAGTGAACCATCACATCTCTTCATACATGAACTGTCACATCTCTTCATAACATGAACCATCACATCTCTTCACCAACGTAGCTTTAGGGTAGATATATATATTAGGTTGGCCATTCACAAAAATCATCCAAGAAGAAGAATAAGAAGCATAGATTCTAAGGAGGGAGTCCCCTATAAGTGGCAAGGAGGGAGCCCCCTATAACAACAAAGCAATTACAAGGGAGCCCCATTTAAGTGGTCTGTGATTACATTTTATATTAAATTATTTATCAAATTTACACAAGAACATCAGGGTTCTTGCATTTGGTATCAGAGACATGTGGGACCCATTCATGTGGGAATTGCTCAAAGATCTTCCTCAAATTACTTTCGTGTGTGAGTATAAAACTCGGTTTGAGGATATCACCAAACACAACATAGGGTTGGATGAATCAATTCTCATCAATAGCTTCAGTAGTGGATTGAAAGAGGAAATTAGAATGGAGGTGACAAGGTTAAATATCTATACCATGATGCAGGCCTATGGATTGGTCAAATTAGCTAAAGATAAATTGAATACTCAACATCGAATAGGAAAAACACCTATTGGGAAAGCACAAACCACTTATGATGCCCCAAAACCTAATCAACCCTTGCAATTTGAGTACCTCGACTTGAAGGAAGTGAAGGAAGGACGAGCGAAAGACCATTGCGATAATTGTGATGAGCAATTTGGATCCCATAAAAAATGCGTTACACTAATGTTGTATTATTGAAGTAATTTGATCCTTGTCAATCCCTAAAAGGCGAAGATGAGGTAGTTGTGTTCGAAGTGCTTGGTGCACCTACTCACAACAATAAATACAATGAGGTCGATATGCCAGAAGTGATCGATGCATCAGGTAAGGATGAGGTAGATATTCCTAAAGTGACTCATTATGGCCAAAAGTACACTCTAAAAGAACTACACTCAATTTCCTCTCCAATAGTGATTTATCACCACAGGGTCAAACCTATTCAAAGACAATGCAGAAAGGTGACTGCACACTCCTCCATTACCTCTCCCAGGGAACAACAGGAGAATGTAGAAGTTTTACCACATCTTTTTATGCATCATTTTAAGGCATTTGAATAACCCCAAGGGTTGCCCTTCCCTCATCATCACACATTTACTAATTTTTCTAGAAACCCCACGCTAACGCTTCATCCTTCTTGATATCCCTACCTATGAAAGGATGACATTAAAATAGTCCAAGAACTTATGCAAATCCTTCTTGGAAAACAAAATATAAAGCTCCTCACTTTGATATTTGAGGACAAAGCTCTTTTTAAGGAGGATGGCATCATAGGATCCTCCATCCTAACATTATTAGTTAGTATTATTTAGTATTATTAATCATTTAATTATTATATTATTAACCCATAAAGTGAACCATCAAATATCTTCATACGTGAACCATCATGTCTCTTCATAACGTGAACCATAACATCTCTTCACCAATGTAGCTTTAGGGTAGATATATATTAGGTTGGCTATTCACACAAATCATCCAAGAAGAAGAATAAGAAGCATAGATTCTAAGGATGGAGCCCCCTATAAGTGGTAAGGAGGGAGCCCCCTATAGCGGCAAAGTGATTACAAGGGAGCCCCATTTAAGTGGCCTGTGATTACATTTTATATTAAATTATTTATCAAATTTACAGAAGAACATCAGGGTTCTTGTATCTTTTCTCTTCACTTCGATACACACACCAACAAACTCATGATGACACACCAAAACCCAACTTCATCGATCTCATGCATATCTCACCCATACAGGTATCCTGATATTTCCTACTTTTACCTCATATCTTATGTGCTTCTAATGCTCCTTCACCCTCCACACCACCTCACATCCTGTAGCTGCACCACACGAACATCTATCTAGATTATGAGTACGATATTACCAAGGCCATCTATGACCTCCACCTCATTCTAGTTCTAGAACAACTGCATGATGGTTCCCACATGCTTATAGAAGACACCATCGATGTAGATATCAGTGACAACCCCAAAATCCTCACATCATTAAGCTAGCTGCTAGCCTTTCCACTAAAGAGCATGTTCTATTCACTACTTTCCTTTGAAAGTATATTCGAGTCTTTGCATGGTCCTACAAAGATATGCCAGGCCTCGATCCAGCCCTTGTAGTCCATAACCTTATGCTAGACATAGATGCCAAACTAGTAAGATAAAAGTTACAATACATGCACCCAACTATTGTAGTACTAGTCAAATATGAGCTTCAAAAGCTCTTAGACCTAGATTTTATAGTACCCATAGACTATCCTGAATGGGTCTCCAACATGGTTCCTATATCAAAACCATCTAGTGAAGTTTATGTCTGCATGGACTTTCAATTCTATCGTAGACTATGAGATGATCTCCCTTATGTATGAATTCTCTAGTTACAACCAAATCAAGATCAAACCCATTGATCAACACATAACCTCCTTCACAACCCCTTGGAGGACCTTTTATTACAAGGTCATGCCTTTTGGTCTTAAAAACACTGGGGCAACCTACCAGCATGTCATGACTTACATCTTCCATGATTACATGCACAAAAGTGTGGAAGATTATGTAGACAACCTCATCGTGAAGTCCAAGAATCATTCACAACACCTAAATGATCTTCGCTAGATATTTTATTTCTTATTAGAACATAATATCTGCCTTAACCCAAAGAAATGTGTCTTTGGGGTTACTTCAAGCAAAATCCTAGGGTTCATTTTCTCACAAAGAGGCATTGAAGTAGATCCTAGCAAGGTAAAGGCCACCATCGATATGCCCTCACCTAACACCCTAAAACAACTACGTAACCTTCAAGGCAAAATTACTTCTATCCACCGGTTCATGGCACAACTGTTAGACAAGTGCAATCCATTCAACCATCTCTTGCAAAAGGGAGTCAATTTCAAATGGGATGATAACTACCAACAAGCCTTTGATGCCATTTAAACTTACCTCACTTCTACACCAGTTATGCCACCTCCACACCCGTAGCTATCGCTAATTCTATACATCTCAGTCATAGATTTTGTGCTAGGAACACTACTAGCCCAAAAGAATATGCTCAACAAAGAGCAAGTCATATATTACATAAGTTGTATGCTAGTCAGCTACAAATTTAGATATGGGTAAATAGAAAATCTATACCTAGTTGTAGTCTTTGCCACCCAGAAACTACGCCATTATATGTTAAATCACACAACCTTTTTCATCGCCTAAGATAATACCCTTCGATACATGATGAAAAAAATCTATCACAACTCCTACACAACAAAATAGATCATACTTCTAACTGAATTCAATCTAGAATTTATTTCACAAAATTCCATTAAAGGACAACTCATCACAGACCAACTCGTAAAATCTCCCTTTCCTGATGACCAACCTCTCCTCATTCAGCTTCTTGATGATTCCATATTCCACATAATAGAAGTCAAATAATATGTTGAACCAAAGGCACCAGTCAACCTGATCCTATTATTTGATGGCTCTCAATGCATGTACGCTGAGGGTGTAGGTATTGTATTCTTCACACTCGAAGGGGAACCACTCCCGTTCTCATTTAAATTAGATTTACCTTGCACAAACAACAATGTAGAATATGAAGCCCTAATCCTCAGATTAAAACATGCACACTCCATGCACATCAAACACCTTCACATCATAGGCACTTTCCTTTTAATAGTAAACCAAGTGAAAGAGATCTGGCAATACCATTGTCCAATCCTCCAATAATACAATAAAATCACACTTCTTTTCCGATATGAGTGGTATGATATCAAATATGATCCATGATAATCAAATCATTTTGTGGATAAAATGGCCTCCTTAGGTTCATTAATCCTGCAAAACCATTCATCAGACACTACATCAGTATCCATTCAAATACTCACCCAATCTACCATATCACCTATGTCTCTCACAGACAATGGTGGCATTCATGTGGTCGATACCGAACCACATGATCCTTGGTTTGTGCATATTAAATATTACATCAAGCTAGGATTCCTACCATGTAAACTACCACATGCTCATCACTGAGCATTCAAACACAGAGTGATCTGCTATACATTGTTGGGGGACATCCTCTATCATCGTAGCTATGATGGCATCCTCTTGCATTGCCTAGAACCTCATGAATCTCAGTGGGTTGTACAAGAAACCCATGATGGTACATGCGGTGGCCACTTAAGTGGCATGGTAATCACAAAACGCATCCTTTGCATGGGATATTATTGGCTAAAGATGGAGTATGATTGTTGTGAATACGTGAGGCACTGTGTCAAGTGCCAAAAACATGTCAACCTCACACACCTTCCATCTCAAGTAGTCCAACCTATCCATTCCATGTGGCTTTTCTCTCAATGGGACCTATATTTTATTGGACAAATCACACCTGCTTCATCAAGCAATCACAAGTTCATCATTATTGCCACAAAATATTTCACAAAATGGGTTGAAGCCATCCTGCTTGTTCAAGCCACAGGAGCCAAGATTGTGGTATTTATTATAGACCATATCATACGCCACTTCAGAATTCCTTTCCAAATTATCTTTGATAATGAGAAATCCCTCAAGAATAAAATTGTTCACACCCTTTGTGCCAAATTCAATATTCAGCATAGTTTCTCTACCCCATACTACCTAGAGGGTAATGGCTAGGTAGAATCTACAAATAAAATAATTTATTCCATAATTTTCAAAATAGTAGTAGAATTCCATCGCAACTGGCATAATCAGATACTCTTAGCTTTGTGGGCCTATCGTACGAGCATTCGTACTCCCACTGGGGTAAACCCTTTCTCGCTAGTCTATTGTGCTGAAGCCATTATGCCCCTTGAACTCGAGATATCTTCCCTAAGAGTGTATACAAAATAATTCATTGATGATGACACTGATCATCAAGCCCACCTAGATCAACTAATGCTCCTCGATGAATGTCGCATTCATACCATCGAGCACACATGTGTCTACCAAGATCACCTTTTTTGTGCCTACAATAATAAGGTACATCAATGTGAATTCCAAATCGATGATCTAGTTATCAAATAGAACCAACATATCACAAGCCAACTTTTCCAACAACAAGATAGGTTTACCCCAAATTGGTTAGACCCCTTCATTATCACACACAAGTTTAGTTCAGGAACCTATTGATTGGCTAACCTTGAAATTTTTGCTGAACCTGAACCTATAAATATCCTCCACCTTTGTGCATTCAATGCGTAGTCTACATAGGCATTCACTGTCACAAAATGTACATAGTAATATTTGAAAGCACATCACTCATGATGCACCTCATGATGCATGCACACCTTTTATTTTTCTGTTGCATTATACATGTATCTTTACTTTTTATGTCATTTATATGATGCTGGTATTTGTTTCTTTTTGTAGGATTTACATCATCTACCGCTATGCCATCGACAAAGATACATAACAACACACACTCACTACCAGTATCTCAGTATACCACCATGCAGGACCATCCAGCACCATCTCCTATACAGATTACACTGGCTGACCTAGCCAAGCCACCTATCATTCTTCATACTAGACATTCCTCACCTTCCTTCCATTCAAACCATCACACTCCACCCCGATGCCTTTCACCTCATCATAGATTTTCATCTTATTCACACCGTTATAGAGATAGTCAAATATCCTTATCCTCCTATTACAAGGAGGATACCTCCCATCCTTGAACACAAGGGTCTCCTTCCCATACATATAGGGATACTAGGAACCCTTATTCACCAACTAATTCTCCCCACCACCCTTTAGGAACCTACCGCACTTCTAACATAGGATACACTCCTCATTCGTCCCATCCTTCATGTCTACCTCTCCCACTCCCAAGTGGGATGTCTTCTTACGCACAAGCCCTACAATCCAATGTTGCCAAAGCTTCTTCTATATGCATACACCCATCTCACACATGTCATTACCCAAAGTCATCTCATGCACCACCCATTCTCTAGATGCCACCCTTGTCACTTTGAGGTTCACCCTTTTAGCAAGGCTCATAGTCTCCAAGGTCATTTACTTCTTTCCCATAATCATCATAACCACACCTCTTCCCATGCATACCACGCCACTCCCTATACATTGGAGTTTTGATCCCCACCTTCTCCAATACCATCACCTCCACACTATGACATACAAAATATCCTCTCCTGCCTCAAGGCTCTCAAGATACATATGAGCCATTATCATTACCACATTAATACATGCCAATCCTCCATGGCCCATGCATCTTCACCTCCCCACAGGTCCATACCTTGGCCTCAAATCTGACCCACATTGGATTCTCGACCCGCACCCCCACCATTTGACCTCACTCCATCTGCTCCCACTCACCTCTAGCGAAACCCTATATTTACCCCATGCCTATCCCATCTACCCCATTATCAAAAATATTTTATCACCTCATGCACCAAGGTCTCCTTGCATTACCAAAAATTCAACCTATCAATCCATCACATCCCAAATCACGTAACTACCATGAAAACCAATTTTGTATATATCATTGTCAACCAGGAAATGACATCGAAACATGTCGATCATTTGAAAACTTGGTGCACAACATGTTGTATGGTGACCGGACTCCTTCACCTAAATGTTCCTTCTGATCTAGCCAACTTTTAAGTCCCCCACACCACATCGTCCCTCAAAATTTTCCATCGCGTGAATCCTTAACAACACCAACCTGCTACATTCACAACATGTGATAAGCATTAGAAATTCTCATATTTTTGTATGAGTTCTAATGGTTTTTGTGCAACAGTATAATAATAGTTGTATATTTTTATGAATTATTACGTATCTATTTAATGAAATTATGTGTATTATCTAATTTTTGCGTGAAGTGTGTTTTGTGTAGATATTTGATAATTTTATCATGCTTTGCTTAGTCGAGGTCCTATGTGGACCTGGAATACTTCTACTTCATGAGTCTAAGGTATATTAAGTAGGTGCCTTACTCAAGAATATACCTTACTCAAGAAGATACCTTACTCAAGCAGGCATCTTACTCAAGTAGGTGCCTTACTCAAGTAGGCACCTTAGTCAAGCATATTCCTTACTCAAGTAGGCACCAATCAGGCACCTTACTCAAGTAGGTACCAAGAAGATGCCTTACTCAAGTAGGAACCTTACTCAAGTAGGTTCCAAGCAAGTGCCTTACTCAAGTAGGCACCAAGTAGGCACCTTACTCAAGCAAGCACCTTACTAAAGTAGGTACCAAGTAGGCACATTGCTCAATGTTAAGCACTTTGATCGGATGGCTACAGAGGATCCCGTTGACAATAGTTCTATGTTATGTAGGCTATCTTTGGGAGACCACCAAATGGATGAGTTGTCCTAGCCGAAGTGAACGAAATGCATAACCACTCAATGAAGCAAAACATGAACACAAAAAATATTCTATCTCCAATAAAATATGAAAAGCTATTTTTATCATCCGCTTGTTACAGTAACTAAACTATCTCATTTTAGACTGTAACTAGGCCTTCTGTTGTAACAGTACTATAACATGAAGTCCTATGTGTGTTATATAAATACACAAACTTCTTTGAAATAGGGGAGGTAGTTTTTTAAGAGTATTGTAATATGTAAAACATTAAACTACATTATCAATAAAGCTCGAGCGTTCTTTCACCAGCATGTTTTCTTTGTAATAAGCCAGGCAGGATCTACTAGACCTTGGGCCCACTCCAAGACAATATTCCTCCCCTACCTCTTACTATTTTCTATATTAGATCATTTTCTTTAGTGTGTTTCTTTTAAATTATGCAAGGTGTGTTTACTACTTTCATTTAATTTCCAATGCAGTGTGGTTTGATTTAATTTCTCGTACTTTCATTTATGCATGGTTTTACTTTGGTGTGGATGAATCAATGTCATTTTATAAACACCCCCCAATGATAGGTTAGAGGACTCATCTCAGGAATGGTATTGTGATTGACCTTAACTGTGGCACTTTGAAAGTTTACAAGCTCCTTGGTCTGACAAATTAAATGCAAGGGTTGTGACATAAATAGGAGTATAATTAACCAGTGTTTTTGCCTCAACATTTTGGTGTCATTGCTAGGGAAGCACCACTAATAGATTAATTATAGTATCTTAAAAACCTTCTATCTGGCTTTGTATGATTCCATTGAGAAAAATAGGACCCAATGGTCATTTCATAAAATGGAGCCCATAAGAGAAATCTGAGTCAATCAAAAAATTTGAATTTGAATTAGATTCTCTCAAATCACCACCAGCATTACACTATGATGAGCATCCTCTCTTTGTGCAAAGCTCTTCCTCGTCCCATCGACCAAGAAAAGAGTGAATCATTAAAAATATTTTTTTAAGAGAACACCCTCCGAAGAAGAACTATTGTGGAAAGTTGTAGAGGATCAAACTATAACACCAGATGACCTAGAGGCTCTAGTGCAAAAATTTAAAAATGACCAAAAGGCCATAGAATCTACATTAGAGAACACATTTCATAAAAAAATATCCGAAGAGACTTTGACTGGTTTCAGCTTCTTGATAGAGGAAGGTGTAGGGGAAACCAAAATGAAGAACATATCTCCTACCCATCTCCCTACCTCTAGGGGATACCCAAACCGAATACCCTGACCTATTTTTATTTAAATTTGATGTGTTATGTAGGTCTTTCAACTATAAATCAGACGCTCATAAGTTGAAACTCTTCTCGTCAACACTGGATGACTCATCCTTGCACTAGTTTATCAGGTTGGGGAACAAGCAGATTGCCACATGGGAAGAAATGAAGAAGATATTCCTAGAATAGTACCAAGACTTTGGAAAACATCTGATAATTGTATCAAAACTACTTGCAAAGGATAGGCAAGCTCACTTCCAATACCATGAAGGTGACTGCATCGATCATAAAAGGAGATATAGGCAATGTGCTGGAGGATCTAAAAAGTGAAATGCTATAGCACCTTAAAATTGGTGTAGTTAAACCCTTAGTAAAATATAACAGATAAAAATTTGAATTTTAACCCCAAAATCGCTTGTTACCCGCTTCCCTTCTTTTTCGTGCAATTTTTAGGATTTGTTTTGACCATTGGATGATATCGTCGCATATCAGACGAAATCGTCCCCGATCTGATGAATTCGTCTGGGATAGAGCGTCCAGACGATTTCATCTTAAACCTAAATTTTCATAATTAGCTTCTGTTTCAACAGCTTCTCTAACCTGGGCAGAAAGCATGTCTGTGCAGTTAGAGTCTCCCCCATTGGAGATCTCCCAAATTGGGATGATCTCTAACCTCCTAACCTCCCCCTAATCCTATATAAACTAGGATTTTTCTAGTTTATCCCCCTGATTCCCCTGACCCCCCTAATTCTCTGTCTGAAATCTTGCATAAACTCCCTTGAACTCCCACGCATCTTAGAGCATCTGCGCACTATCGTTTGCATTCTGTATTTCGTATTTTCTTTCAGGAACTTTACTATTTTTTAGTCAAAGCAAGATCAGATCGTCGCAAGCGATTCCAGACTATTTTGAACGATCCTATCGAGTGCATACAATCTCGTACGATTGGAGGCGATCCTAACTGTAGTCCATATTGGGGGTAATCAGAGCCCATAGTTTGCATTTTCTTAACTTTTTTTGCATTTTCCTATTGTATTTCTGCATTATCTTAAGTTATTATGTTTATGCATCTTGGAGTTCACCTCATTTAATATAAATGCATGATAAAATCAAAATAAATTGTTAAGTTGATGCATTTCTTCTTTGATTGCTATTTTGATTTGTCATTTAGGCAAATTTACCATTATTTCTATCATTTCCCTTGTGTTTTTGCAGTCGTATTTTGGTATTTTGTATATGTTTCTATGATTTTAGGTTTTTGACGAATTCATTTGACAGATTCGTCAGATCAACGACGATCTCATCTGATCTTAAACAGTCGACTGTGATCTGAGATGATTCTGTCTCATTTCAAATTATTACATGCGGTTTGAGATGATTCGGACTGCTACAAGACTCAGAACCTTCATCAGACATCCAGAATTAGGTATGATCTGTCCTAATTTGCATATTCTCTATGTTTAGCACTCATTCCTATTTTTTGTATTCATCTAAATCAACATTGGCATATAGAATAGTTTAGATTCATCTTGGCCAAACCTAGGAATTGGATGATCGAGTATAAAAATGAACACATTAAACTCATTCTCAACCTAGGTGTGGAAACTACCACTCAAAAGTTTCCTGGTGAACCCACCATCCGTCAAAAATTCACCCTTATACTCCTCCCCCGAGAGGCGAGACCTTCAAAGGGCCTCTCAGTCCGAGGTATTGTCCCATCCTTCTCGCATCCCCCTTTCGAGCACGGATCCTATAGCCTGAAGGTAAGGATGCAAAAAATTTGGTGCGATACATTTTGGTGAACCTGACGTGAAAACTAAAATCCTTTTGAAAACAATCCAAAAATATAATAATAAAAACATAAGTGCATTTAGAATCAAATATTGCATATTATATTTAGATGGTAGATTATAATAAAAGATGAGTTGTCACCATTAATGTTGAAAATCAATTAGCAGCCATAGAGATTGATTCTATACTTAGAATACCTTACACAACTAGGGTTCAACCTTTATGGGATGAACTTAATAGGAGATTGAATATCATTAATTCTAGATCAACCGAACTTAGGCAAATCAAGAGGTTTGTCCTAGATAGAATCCTGGATCCTGATCAAGTGATCTTGTATCATGAGCTTCCGAGAGCTTGCCATAGGTGGTTAGCAGATAAAAGAGCCCTTATGTCTTCTGATTTGTACACCTTTGAGGAATACCTCGATAATGCAGCTGTAGTACATAAATTTATATCTCGTATAGAGGACCAATAGGTCATTCTTGTGGATAGAAAGATATGGAATAGAGTTCCTAGAGCTGTGTTATATTGAGAGTATTGCCATGAAATCTATCTTTACAAATTCGAATATCAAGCAGATAATATCACCATAGCCCACTTTGTTGAATTCCTGAAAAACAATTTTCAATTTGAAGAGGAGCATTTCATGACTCTTGATGAACTTGATCCTATCAATGACATCTATAAACTATTTATATAAAACTAAGCCATTTGCTTATTATTATTATTTCTTGCATTTAGTGTGTTGTTTGTTGTCTTTATAATTATAAAAAAAAAAAAACAAAACAAAATCATAACAAAAATCAAAAACATTTTCTTTTAAGTATTATAGTAGGTATATAATTAAAATATATACCTCCCAAATTTGTTGTAAATATATATAAATATATATTTGCTAAAATCTAAATTTAAACATAATGACTAGACTCGGGAATGGAAAACAAATTGAAGTAGAAGAAGATTGGTTAAGAAAAATAGAGGATAAGCCAGATGCTCTTCCTGAAGACCCAATTCAGGAAGAAGGAAATCTAGACCAACAAGAAGAAGAGTATGTTGATGCAAATTAACAAAGAGAAATTATTAGAGAGGAAGGATCCTCATCTCCTAGAATATCTCCGAAGGAAAGAACATGGAACATTTCTGGAGGTTCCTCAATAATAATATGGGAACCCTTAATAGAGCAGTCCATATCAACAAAGGTCAAATTAGTGACACTCAAGAAACCCTAGAAGACATATATCACACATGCACTAATCCTTTATCCTTTGTCGATCAAGAAAGTGATCAAGCTGGACCATCCAATTTGGATATGGCCGCTATGATCCAGAACATGCAACAACAACAGGTTACCCAACCACATAGAGTGCCTGTTACCAAGCCTAAGGTTATTCCTCCACAAAAGAAACCATCATTCACTACTCTATTTCACCAAGTTATTGATCAACATACCTCAAATAAACAAAAGCCTAAAACAAAACCAAATACCAATTTTCAACAATCTGGGTTTCAACATAATGCTACAAAAAATCTCCTTCATAATACTCTTCCTACCAACCATTTGCATAACAACAATATAGCATCTAATCCTTATGTCACGCCATCCTACGCTCACAAATCCCATACTCATGTACCACCAAACCAACATGGTGGACAAACCGGTAATCTGGAAGCCATGGTGAAACAGTTAGTCTCTCGCATGGACCAGATAGATCCCTATCGTCCCTCATATAATTATCGAGATATGTGTAGTTAGCCTCTAGATCCTATAGTTGTAGCACAACCATACCCTAAACACTTTCCTATGCCTATCCTACCTATATACAAAGGAACTAAAGATCCCATAGAACATCTTCGTATGTTTAGGATAGCATGTCATGATATATCACATGATGATTTTCTATTATTAAAAATGTTCCCAAAAAGTTTAGGAGGGATGGCATTAGAGTGGTATTATCAACTACCCACTCATTCTTTGAGGAATTTTGAAGAAACTGTCAAGTATTTTGTTCATCAATTTAGTGCCTACATTGAAAGGCATGTAACCATTAAAGATTTGTACAACCTGAAACAAGACAAAGATGAGTGTTTTGCTGATTTCCTAGCTCGATGGAGACAGTTGATAGGGAAATTGCACTTTGTGTTACCTTATCGAGAAATGCTGGATATCTTTATCAATAATCTACAAGAACAACTATCCTATGAGTTATCAACTGCTACCTTGACCACATTTGATCAAGCTATAGATTTAGCTTGAAGAGTGGAAGACGCTCTTGTTAGGAGAGGTCAACTTAAAAAGAAAGATGATGAGAAAACATCTAGAAATCAATATAAAAATAAACAAGTTGTGGGTGACAGAGTCACTGATAGTAGAAATATCGCTACTATTAATGTTGCGAAAACAACAGAGAAATTTATATTGAAACCACCTGATAAACCACCCCAAGAATTTACTAGGTTAAATCAATCTTTATCAACCATTCTCCCGCAATTACTAGCACGAGGATTGATCCAATTACCAAATATCTGGGAACCTGATCCAACTATACCTAGATACAGAGCTGATTTACACTGTGATTTCCATAGAGGACCTGAACATGCTACCAACTCTTGTAAAATGTTAAAACATAAAATACAATATTTAATTGATAACAAACAAGATGGAGGTGCAAGCCTTTCAACCTAAACAAAATCCTCCTAATAATGCTCAAAAGAACATTCCTCAAAGTCAGAATCAAAATGCCAATCAATCATTGGACATATTTCAACATCCTTTACCAAAGCATGGTAAAGATGTGGCTAATCAAATTGAACATCATAATGTTCCCCCTCCTACCTGATATGTAGGAACTATTAGTGGGCATTTACCTACTCATGATTTGGAAATATTTGACACAACTTTATCCATGGTTATGACCAGACCTCTATATAATACTCGAACACCTGATCTTAGTGATGTAGAATATGAGACTGAAAGTGACATGTAAATCACCTCAAATCAATCGAATAGTTCTGAAGATGAATCATATCCTATTCAACCTATCACCAGTTCTATGGTTCTAAAAGAACCATTTCCTCGAAGAGTCACTACTAGACCATCTTATCACCAAATAGTTTCTAATGAACAAGCCATAAACGCTATACCAAGACCTATTCATCACTTTCAAAATAATATTGTAGGAACCATTGGAGCCATTACCAGACAATAGGCTCAAACCTCTCAATAGGATCAAACTCAGAATGATGGATCAACCCCATTTGTTTTGAAAAATCCCAATAAAGGGAATTATGCGTCTAATGTTCAACCTAAACCTCCTTACTATATTAATGAACAATTATCCAGTACTACAGCTAGAATTTCTCTTTTGGACCTGTTAAGATCTTCTCCTACCCATAGGGATGAATTAATGCTTACATTAAGCCAAATGATGGTACCACAAAATATTCAACTTGAAGCCATGTCCAATACTATCATCACTCGAGAAGTCGATTGTATTGACTTTCAGGATAAAGATATATGGCAACATAGCTTACATAAGGATAACCCCTTATATATTACTGCCCTAATTGGAGATGTAGCAGTTAAACGAGTCTTGATTGACAATGGTTCATCTTTAAACATATGCACTTTTGACTTCTACCAAAGATTTGGGTTTAGAAGTGACGAAATGAAAAGAACTGATATAATCATAAAAGCCTTTAATGACAAAACACAAGAAACATGTGGAGTTATTACTATTCCATTGCAAGTTGGTCCTAGAACCTTAGACACGACCATGTTTATTGTACATTTCCCTGCATCATACAATATACTATTGGGTCATCCTTGGATCAATGCGATGCGAGCTGTTCCCTCAAATTTACATCAGTGTGTTAAATTCAAATTTAAAAATCAGCTAGTTACAATTCATGGTGATCCTAGACCCTTTGATATGTGTGCGTTGGCATAACCTATTGGAGTTCAATTTTACCCTACTCTTTCATCCACACATCCTAATTCTAATCATCCATCTAAACGTGTGAAACACACACCCATAACATCATCTACTTTCCCCACATCAACCACACCTTTACATATAGTTCAACCATATTCCGAACAAACCACATTAGGACCTCAAAAATATCCTAAACCCACAACCAATGCTTCTTGTTTTACTCTCATAACTTCCATACCTTTAGACCCTTCCATTGACATCTTTACAACGTCTACGCCTATCAAAGGCATGATTTCCGCATTCAAAAACATAGGAAATTATCCTTCTACCTCTTACGCTCTTACTGACGAGCTCTTACCCAATTTATCAAAAATTATTGTATCAGAGAAGACAAACATTGCTATGCAAGATTCCCTTATTTTAAATAAATTGCCACCTTCTCCTCATACCTTGGGCCTCCCATAGCCTATGGGAATTATTTACCAAGACGAGAGTTGTGCTTTTATTTATAAGGGATATGACTGGGGAAGAATACCTAGAAACATCAAGACTCATAATGATGGTGTTGAGAAGCAACACACCCCCACTAAAAAATGAAATTCCATCCTTTGAAAATATTTAGTTTTCATTTTACCGCAGGGACCCTCTTGATGTTTTTCAGGTTTAATTCCAAATTTTGCTTGCCTCCTTCTTCTTCAAGTTTTGCCTATATCAAAGTATCCAAGTAGGCTTGCATATGGCTTTGATTTCAATTTAGAATTCATTTTTTAAAATGTTAGAATCATTCTGAGTAAAGAAGATCTTTCACTAATATGTAAAATGCAGAATACAGATGAATGAATTCATTGGAGTCAACCTACAATTTCTAAAAAATTTGCTAAGTAATGAAGGCATCGCGATTTCGCGACATTTTCCATTTTTAGAAACGTCACGATTTCGTGACATTTTTATTTTTGGAAACGTCGCGATATCGCGACATATTTTGGTAGAAAGCGCCAAGCGACGGAAACGTCATGATTTCACGACGTGTGTTGGCAGAAAGACCCAAGTCATGAAAATGTCACGATTTCGTGACATGGTTTAGACAGAAAGAGTCAAGTGACAAAAACGTCGCGATATCGTGACAGGTTTTAACTGGAAGCATCGAGCAACGAAAATATCACGATTTCATGACATATTTGGATTGAAGGCAAGTCTTGAGGAAAACATTGTGATATCGCGACAGGTTTTGGAAGAAAGAGCCAAGTGATGAAAACGTCGCGATATCGCGATAGGTTTTGGAAGAAAGAGCCAAGTGATAAAAACGTCACGATATCGTGACAAGTTTTAACTGGAAGCATCAAGAAATAGAAATGTCACGATTTCATGACATATTTGGACTAGAAGAGCCAAGGGAAGAAAACGTCATGATTTCATGACATAGTTGGACTGGAAGCACCAAGCCCTTTTAAGGCAAGTCTTAAGGAAAATGTCATGATATCACGACAGGTTTTGGAAGAAAGAGCCAAGTGATGAAAACATCGTTATATCATGATAGGTTTTTAAAGAAAGAGCCAAGTGATGAAAACGTCACGATATCGCGACAAGTTTTGGAAGAAAGTGCCAAGCAAAGAAAATGTCATGAAATCACGACATGGTCGAAATCACGACATGGTCAAAATCGCGACAAGTCTTAAGTGAAGGCATAGCTCAAAGAAAGCATCATGAAATCGTGACAAGTCTTAAGTGAAGGCATAGCTCAAAGAAAACGTCGTGAAATCACGACAAGTCTTAAGTGAAGGCATAGCTCAAAGAAAACATCATGAAATCGCGACAAGTCTTAAGTGAAGGCATAGCTCAAAGAAACATCGTGAAATCATGACAAGTCTTAAGTGAAGGCATAGCTCAAAGAAAACATCGTGAAATTGTGACAAGTCTTAAGTGAAGGCATAGCTCAAAGAAAGCGTCACGAAATCGTGACAAGTCTTAAGTGAAGGCATAGCTCAAAGAAACATCGTGAAATTGCGACAAGTCTTAAGTGAAGGCATAGCTCAAAGAAAGTGTCGTGAAATCGTGACAAGTCTTAAGTGAAGGCATAGCTCAAAGAAAGCATCATGAAATTGTGACAAGTCTTAAGTGAAGGCATAGCTCAAAGAAACATCGCGAAATTATGACAAGTCTTAAGTGAAGGCATAGCTCAAAGAAAAACGTCGTGAAATCATGACAAGTCTTAAGTGAAGGCATAGCTCAAAGAAAATGTCACGAAATCGTGACAAGTGTTAAGTGGAGGCACAAGTGAAGGGAAGATGTCATGATTTCATGACAGACAAGTTCGGAGGAAGAAAAGTGAAGGGAAAACGTCACGATTTCGTGACACGTCATGATTTCGCGATAGACAAGTTCGGAGGAAGAAAAGTGAAGTATGGAAAACGTCGTGATTTCATGACATGTCATGAAAGAAATCAAGCCGACATGTGATAAACATTAGGGTTTAATTTAATAATATTAAAATGCTAATCCTGGTTTTGTCTTTTGCAGAAAGCCATCTGGCAGTTGCATACTAGCGAAAGTAATGGCAAAAAAGACAAAATAAGCACGGATCAAGCAAAGGCCGTCAGATGGAAATGTGAGATGCCGAGAATTTTTGGTCCATCCAGATTTTATAGATCTGGCCGCAAAGAGACTTTACGGTGACTAAGCAGACTGCCTCATTTAATGGAATATGTCGGCAATTGATCGAAAAATGAAAATATCTACACACAGTTATCGAAATTTGTCGATGGACGCATTTAACAGGAGAATTTATGGTGAAAGTAATGGCGTGCGGAGAATTTCAACTCAGAGGCGGCTCTACGAAGATAAAATGTCAAAGAAACCAGTGACTCATCCGAATTTCTCTGAGGAATTAATGAGATGCTCCCGACAGATGCACTAGAAAGATGAAGATACCTACACACACAGTGCCCATTTATGGAATATATCGACGACCGGCCAGAAAATGAAGATATTTACTTGCAGTTACAGATGGATGAGAATAATATCAGATCATGCCTTCTCCATTTATGGCAAGTAACTGCACTAAGATTTGCAGAATGGTTAGGTTTTATCGAAACTCTATTTTAAAAGGGCCTTATATTGTAAAACCTGGGTAGTAGAGTTTAAGTGATAAGATTTAGGGTTTTGGAAGAAGATATTTCTAAAAAGATCAGGGTTTGTCCTGAGTCTATATATACTTCTTTTGGATGTAAACTAAGAGGCGAAAACTTAGAATAAAAAGCTATTGGAGCAATTTCCTGCAAATCTTGTTGAATGCTTTGTTCTGGACCTGGAGTTGGTGTGATTTCCATTTTCTGTGATAGCGTGGCTAGGAGCCTAATCTCTTTTAGATTGCGATAAGTTCATCTTCTTTTGTTTTTGTTTCATTAAGGTTTATTTAATTTATGTTGTAGATCTGTGTTATCAAGGATTGGATATGCTGTTAGGCTTCATTCTTTTTATTGTATGCTAGGGAAAATTACAGATTTAAGGTTCAAGCCTGTTCTAATTGCTCTGTCCTCACTGTGTGAGCTAGACTGCTGGTGAGAGATACCAATTTCAACTGACTTCCCTTCTGTTTGTGATTTTCTTTCAGATCTATTTCATCTCTGTCTTATGCTCTTAGTAGAGGGTGATCTTAGAAAGCTGGACACCTTCCTCTTTGATTTGTTCTATTTATGAAGCTAATAGTATAACTAAAATTTGGTAGTTTTGGTTTTGCAGCTGAGTTAGATAAACTTCTCTTTTTGCCCTACCCTACTCTCTCTGTTCCATCGATTGAATGATCCATTTTTATCTTCTTTAGAATTTGTCTTTTATTTAAATCTGCTAAAACATAAAGAGCTAGATCAAAGAACTGATTGTAAATCTGAGTGTCCACAAAGATAACCAATTCCAAAAACATTACTGAACTAAAGTCCAGAACCCGTTGTAAGGTAATAGACAGTCCGCTTGAAACTATTCCAAAAGCGAAAAAGAGTGAATAGACATTCGACCCAACTCTATAACTCACACCTTGGATATCCAACAAGATCCTAAAGTGAGTGGGATTTATCCCTTATAAGTGTTATCGGTATTTCATGCTCATTCTTCACAGGGTGTGTATAAAAGTCGAACCAACATTTAAAATTGGCGCTAGAAGGAGGGCTTGAAGTTCAGTAGTTTGTTAAGGATTGTAAGATTATAAGTTGCTTGTGAAAAGCTGGATTCTACTTATAGAGTAACAAGGTCCCACTCCAGAGCTGGAGAGCTCCTTGTGCTTGAGTTAGAAACCCCAAGAAGAAGCAGCCTCAGAAGGGCCAAGTCCTTGTCTGAAATAGTTTTATCACCACTTGTAGTTACTCCAACTACAACTGAAAGTATCATCGTCAATCAAGTAGTAATGGCAAACTGGTTGGGTTCCACTGCCTTAAATATCCCTGGTGCGACCCATGATCCGCCCAGGAATCCTGAGAGGTATCTTCCTAGATACAAACATGATGGGACTAGAACAACAGAAGAACACCTAGTAGCATTCAAGAATGCTCTAAAATTGTTAAATGTACAGCATGAAGATGTGGCTTGCAGATTGTTCCCGTTCACTCTCTAGGAGGGAGCATACGATTGGTTTTTGAATCTCACTAACGATTCTATTACTAGTTGGAATGACTTGGAAAAGGTTTTTGTATCGCAGTTTGGTGAAGTGATAGATCCCAGTGTATTATATCAGCAATTTTTTGGTATTAAAAGAGAAATAAATGAATCTATCAGATCTTACAATATCAGATTTCAAAAGGCTTATGGTAGACTGATAGGTTATTATGTGCCAAATGCAGATCTGGCATTAGAAATTTTTAGAAATTCTCTAGATCCAATGACCTCTGTCTTCTTGAAAAGAGATGCCAATGTTACTAATCTAACAGAGGCTTATAAAGAAGCTCTGGTTCTTGAAAGACAACTGGGACCTCAACCTCTGAATGCTCATCAAACTCCTTTGGTCACACAAGGTACCCCTGTCTTCAACCCCATACCACATCAAATGATGTTGCCAGTATGTCAAACTCCACCATCAGGAAATCCATTGGCTGTAACACCTACTAAAAATGTATAGAATCCGAAGAAAGAATCTGATAACACAAGAGTTGAGGAAGTTTCAAGGGTGGTCCAAAAGTTGGCAAATGATTTTTTGACTTTCAAAAGGCAAGTGTCCATCGACGAAAACCCAAACAGATTTCCTTATCAACAAAATAGATTCACTAGGCCACCATATGAACCCAACAAAGATTATAAGGGTAAGGGGCATGAAGTAAATATTTGTGACTTAGCTTTGCCCAACTGGTGCAGGATTCACGAAACATCTCAGCACGGGGAATTGGATTGTTTGGAGTTCTGTAATGCCTTTGAAGCTCTATCTGGTGAGTTGGTTTCTCCTGAACATCAAAGAACTATGGATGCTCCAAGTTCATCCAAACATAGTGCAGCTATGGTGTTAGATTCTTTCACTTTCCCAGAAGAATCAGAGAATGTTGTGGAGATACCCATGGATGAAGTGCAAGCCTTTCAATAGTACAAGAGGGATAACTACAACCTCAGGAATAGAAATCTAGAGCCTAATACTGTGTCTACACCTCCAGATCCATCTCCGAATAATAACCCACCTCCTCCCAAGGGAGGAAATCCAAGAGGACCGGATGCATTTGTCCCTCCACTCAATAAGGGATATAATATAGTGGAGGACATGAAGAAGATCAAAGCCAACATCACTCTTCATGAGTTGGCCCAAATTTTTGAACAAAGGGATAACCTGATCAAAACATACTCTGAACCTACTACCAAACCTCTGGAAAAAGGGAAGAAGATAGCTAATGCAAATATGGCTATGTACAAAGAAAATACTGAAGTTCCACCTTTCCTACTGACTGTCCGTATATTTGGGAAAAATTTACACAACTGTCTGGTAGATTCTGGTGCTTCAGCCAATGTCATGCCTCTAGCCATCTGTCAGCAGTTGGGTTTGACCCCCATGAACTCCGAGATGAGAGTCATCCAATTGGATAAGTCTGAGGTTAAAGTGGTAGGTGAACTTTAGAATATACACATCCAGCTAGCATCTGAGCCGAGAGCGCAACACATAATTGACATTCAGGTGGTGGATATTCCTATAGGATACAGAATGCTTCTGAGCAGGGATTGGTCAAAATCCTTGAATGGGTACTTGGCTACTAATTTTTTGCATATGTGGTTACCCTGGAATGGTTTTGCAAATCAATTAAGAATCGAAAGAGAACCAAGATATAAACTCATGATCACAAAGTATAATGCCAAGAATGAGACTGTTAATCTTGTCGAGGGTTGTTATATCGGGGTTTATAATTTGACAACTACTCAAAAGGAGAAACCGGTTAAAGCTCACCAAGATCACGATAATGAAGTTGGAATGCTTCATATTGATGGAGCTAAATCTAAGCAAGGTTCTGGTACAGGGGATGTTCTTAAAGGACCAAAAAATCAAACCGGTTTTATGTCTTATCGCTTGCGCTTTCCTGCACGAATAATTTGGCGAGAATATGAAGCATTAGTACCAGGATTAAAATTTGCTTTACATTACTTTGATCATGCAGATACGAAAGCTCATGTGTTGGACTTGGTTGATTTGCGGGGTGGACGACTTCAAGCCGTAGAGCATTTTAGTCGACACCAAGAGACAGTCAAGCTCTGGCTTGACGAAAAGGCCAGGGTGAGCACCTTCAATCGTGCAGACTTGGTGTTTCTGTGGGACAAATCCCATGAAAAGAAGCATAAACACACCGAGCTGCAACCTCTATGGATAGGGCCATACCAGATTGCTGAGACCCTAGGTAATAATGCTTTTCGCTTATAGGACCTGGAAGGTAATTTTTTGAACCTTCCTATGAGTGGTCAATATCTAAAGCATTATTTCTCAGCTGTTCCATCAAATACATCATTGGAATAAATCACAAAGACGTTGTAACATGTGTATATATTGTAAATAAGCTTTGAGGTAGTTTGTTTTTATTTTATTTTGTTTGATTTTTGAAAGTTCTGTGTTTTATCTTTTGAGGTCTGTACAAATTTCTCTTTAGCTTTTAAATTTTGTTTGTTTAAGTTTTGCCTGGGCAGCAAAGAAAGAATCAACCTTTAAAAAATTGTTTTATTCTGAGTTCAAAATCCTGTGTTCATTTTGTTTTATTCTAAATAAGAGATAGTCTGCTTAAACTGAACAGTGGAACTATTTTGTTATTCAAAACAACAGTAGAAATATAATTGGATTTTGTGTCTTGCTTGCCACAATTATTTTAATTATAAAGAAACTACTATACTGTTGGGCTGAAGAACTCCCAGGGAATCCAAGAAAAGTTGGTCGCAAGAGGGGACTCTGATTTGTGAAATTATTTAAGTGTCCAAAGAGGCTATCGGTACCCAGGATTTCCAGATCGATGAAATATAAAAAAATATTTTTAGCAAGGCAACATAAAACTGGCACTCTTTTATTTCCCACAAAAAAAAAAAAAAAGAGGAGAGAAGAAGTTATGTAATGAAAGAGATAGCCAAGGCTCCAGAAGATGTTTTCTTTTACCAAGTTGTAGATACCACCTCATAGTTGTGGATCAGGGTCATGAAAATCTAAAGAGTAACTCTGTCGGGGTTGTAAAAGGCTAAACTAGTAAACAGAGCCCTACTCGGTTTCCCCCTTCACAATCTAAAAAAAGCTGATCAATCCGAAGTAAAACATTCGAAGGCCCAGTCATCCTTGAAGAAAGTTTTATACGCTTATAATTGCACATCAAAAATCTTCCTTAAGTGATTCAACCTAGTATGTCCTTGGGAAATTTTAACAACTATCAGGTAGTAGTTAAATTATTTTGAAGAATATTTGTGGCAAAGTATGGTACATGGTCTATATTGTTTTGAAACTAGAGTCCTGGATTCTAAAATAGTGCTACTATTTTCCCTGCAGATATCGCCATTTGTTGAGAAGCAACACACCCCCACTAAAAAAATGAAATTCCATCCTTTGAAAATATTTAGTTTTCATTTTACCGTAGGGACCCTCTTGATGTTTTTCAGGTTTAATTCCAAATTTTGCTTGCCTCCTTCTTCTTCAAGTTTTGCCTATATCAAAGTATCCAAGTAGGCTTGCATATGGCTTTGATTTCAATTTAGAATTCATTTTTTAAATGTTAGAATCATTATGAGTAAAGAAGATCTTTCACTAATATGTAAAAATGCAGAATACAGATGAATGAATTCATTGGAGTCAACCTACAATTTTTGAAAAATTTGCTAAGTAATGAAAGCGTCGCGATTTCGCGACATTTTCCATTTTTGGAAACGTCGCGATTTCGTGACATTTCCATTTTTGGAAACATCGCGATATCGTGACATATTTTGGTAGAAAGTGCCAAGCGATGAAAACGTCACGATTTCGTGACGTGTGTTGGCAGAAAGACCCAAGTCATGAAAATGTCACGATTTCGCGACATGGTTTAGACAGAAAGAGTCAAGTGACAAAAACATCGTGATATCGCGACAGGTTTTAACTGGAAGCATCGAGCAACAAAAACGTCATGATTTCATGACATATTTGGATTAAAGGCAAGTCTTGAGGAAAATGTCATGATATCACGACAGGTTTTGGAAGAAAGAGCCAAGTGATGAAAACATATTGTTGTATGTGAGTTTGGAAAGTGTTGGGGGTGAAATTACGACAAGTCTTAAGTGAAGGCATAGCTCAAGAAAAATCGTGGAAATCATGACAAGTCTTAAGTGAAGGCGCTGCAAAGTTGTGAAAACGTCGTGAAATCATGACAAGTCTTAAGTGAAGATTGTGTGGTCGAAGTGACAGTATGGAGGGTAAGGAATGATTAAGTTTTTGCCAATGAGGGAAAGAAATCAAGCCGACATGTGATAAACATTAGGGTTTAATTTAATGATATTAAAATGCTAATCCTGGTTTTGTCTTTTGCAGAAAGCCATCTCGCAGTTGCATACTAGCGGAAGTAATGGCGAAAAAGACAAAATAAGCACGGATCAAGCGAAGGCCGTCAGATGGAAATGTGAGATGCCGAGAATTTTTGGTCCATCCAGATTTTACAGATCTAGTCGCAAAGAGACTTTACGGTGACTAAGCAACTACCTCATTTAATGGAATATGTCGACAATTGACCGGAAAATGAAAATATCTACACGTAGTTATCGGAATTTGGCGATGGACGCATTTAACAGGAGAATTTATGGTGAAAGTAATGGCGTGTAGAGAATTTCAACTCAGAGGCGGCTCTGCGAAGATAAAATGTCAGAGAAACCAGTGACTCATCCGAATTTCTCTGAGGAATTAATGAGACGCTCCTCGCAGATGCACCAGAAAGATGAAGATACCTGCACACGCAGTGCCCATTTATGGAATATATCGGTGATCGGCTAGAAAACGAAGATATTTACTTGCAGTTATAGATGGATGAGAATAATATCAGATCATGCCTTCTCCATTTATGGCAAGTAACTGCACTAAGATTTGTAGAATGGTTAGGTTTTATCGAAACTCTATTTTAAAGGGCCTTATATTGTAAAACCTGGGTAGTAGAGTTTAAGTGATAAGATTTAGGGTTTTGGAAGAAGATATTTCTGAAAAGATCAGGGTTTGTCCTGAGTCTATATATACTTCTTCCGGATGTAAACTAAGAGGCGAAAACTTAGAATAAAAAAGCTATTGGAGCAATTTCCTACAAATCTTGTTGAATGCTTTGTTTTGGACCTAGAGTTGGTGTGATTTCCATTTTCTGTGATAGCATGGCTAGGAGCCTAATCTCTTTCAGATTGTGATAAGTTCATCTTCTTTTGTTTTCATTTCATTAAGGTTTATTTAATTTATGTTGTAGATCTGTGTTATCAAGGATTGGATATGCTGTTAGGCTTCATTCTTTTTATTGTATGCTAGGGAAAATTATAGATTTAAGGTTCAGGCCTATTCTAATTGCTCTGTCCTCACTGTGCGAGCTAGGCTGCTGGTGAGAGATACCAATTTCAACCGACTTCCCTTCTATTTATGATTTTCTTTCAGATCTATTTCATCTCTGTCTTATGCTCTTAGTAGAGGGTGATCTTAGAAAGCTGGACACCTTCCTCTTTGATTTTTTCTATTTATGAAGCTAATAGTATAACTAAAATTTGGTAGTTTTGGTTTTGCAGCTGAGTCAGATAAACTTCTCTTTCTACCCTACCCTACTCTCTCTGTTCCACCGATTGAATGATCCATTTTTATCTTCTTTAGAATTTGTCTTTTATTTAAATCTGCTAAAACATAAAGAGCTAGATCAAAGAACTGATTGTAAATCTGAGTATCCACAAAGATAACCAATTCCAAAAACATTACTAAACTAAAGTCCAGAACCCGTTGTAAGGTAACAGACAGTCCGCTTGAAACTATTCCAAAAGCGAAAAAGAGTGAATAGACATTCAACCCAACTCTGTAACTCACACCTTGGATATCCAGCAAGATCCTAAAGTGAGTGGGATTTATCCCTTATAAGTGTTATCGGTATTTCATGCTCATTCTTCACAGGGTGTGTATAAAATTCGAACCAATAGATGGGTATGCTCACTGTTATTTTGCTAATGAGTATGTTAAAGCTAAACCTATAATGTTTAAATTGGGCTATAAAGGGAAAGGTTTGGGACCTTCCCAAAATGGTATGAAAGAACCTTTTGAGGTTGAACCATGGCCTGCTTGATGTGGTGTGGGCCTATTTCCTAGCAAAGGTCAGCCCTTCCCATTTGAGGAGGATGACCATCTTATATCTTACCAAGATTATTTGGATAAACAAGATTCTTTGCATTCAATGAGCAATCCCTTTACTTGTAATATGCTATCCATAACCTACCCTGAGATGATTGTCGAATCTGATGGTGAGTTGGAGGGGGATATCTTCCATGATGTCTCCATTGAGGAATTGTTACATTATAGATTTTATTTCGATGGCTCTATACCTAGTATAGCCCAACTTGAGGCCACGACTCCTCAAGATGAATTATCCAAGCTAACCTTGGAAGAATTACAATAATTAGGCATTTCACCCACCCCATCTAATTTTGAGAGAGATTTACATATGGAAGTTGAAAATGTTATAAAAATTAACATTGGAACCAAAGATAACCCTCACATCATCAACATTGGATTAGAATTAAGTCAAGAAAAATAGGATAAATACATTACACTTCTTAAAGAATATGAAGATGTCTTTGCTTGGACATATGAAGATATGCCAGGTTTGGACCCTTCCGTAGTTATGCATCACCTAGTAGTCCATCCGGATGCTAAACCTGTTAAACAAAAACTTAGAAAAATGCATCCTAAAGTGGCCTTACTATTCAAAGAAGAATTAGAAAAACTCTTGAAGGTTATTTTTATACAAGCCATTGATTATGCTAAATGGATCTCAAATGTAGTTCCAGTAACTAAGAAAGAAGATACCAAAGTTAGGGTCTGCACAGACTTTAGAGATATTAATGTTGCATGCCCTAAAGATGATTTTCCTCTTCCCAACATGGATCAAATCATTGATTTTACTGCTCGGAGTGGAATGATATCCCTAATGGATGGATTCTCTGGTTATAATCATATTAGGATAGCTCCTGAAGATCAGGCTAAGACAACCTTTATTACCCCTTGGGGAACCTTTTGTTGGAAAGTGATGCCATTTGGTTTAAAGAACGCAGGTGCAACATATCAACAAGCCATGACTTATATATTTCATGATATGATGCATGATATTCTACATGATTATGTAGACGATATTATAGCTTGTTCCATCAAAGAAGATGATCATTTACATGACTTGAGAAAAGTATTTAACCGGTTAAGGGAATATTTTATCCGACTAAATCCAGCTAAATGTATATTCGGAGTTAAGTCCGATAAATTATTGGGGGTTATCGTTTCTTTACGTGGCATTGAAATTGACCATCTCAATATCGCGGCTATCACTGATATACCTACACCCACAAATATATCTAAATTATGAAGTTTACAAGGTAATCTTCAAGCCATTCGTTGCTTCATCGATAAGTTGGCAGACAAAACCGGACCCTTTCTTAAGCTTCTTAAGAAGGATGTCTCTTTTCATTGGGACGACGAATGCTAGGAAGCATTTGACCTCCTCAAGTAATATCTCCTTAAACCACCAGTGCTTTCCCCACCTAGATCTGATCATCCATTTATCTTGTACATTTCTGCCTCAGATTTTGCCTTAGGAGATATGTTAGCTCAACTTGACGATGAGAAGAAAGAACATGCTAATTATTACATTAGCAAAACCTTAATCAGTTATGAAACTCATTATACAACATTAGAGAAGTTATGTCTCGCAATCGTATTTTCTACATAGAAACTATGCCATTATATGCTCAGTCAGAAAATGTATGTTATTGCTAAATTTGATCCTTTGCGGTATCTCATGAGTTGACCGTACTTATCTGGTCGCACAGCCAAGTGGGTTCTTGCGATAAGTGAGTTTGAACTCACGTTTATAGGATAGAAGTCTGTTAAGGGTCAAATCATAGCAGATCAATTAGCTGATGCACCCTTAGAGTCTACCCATCCCATCATCATTGAGTTTCCCAATGAATGCCTTAAATTAGAGGCAGACCATCCTGAACAATGGTCCCTATACTTTGACGAAGCCCGATGCATGAGTGGGGCTGGTGTAGGTATTATTTTAATATCTCCACAAAAACATCTTATACCTCTATCCTTTAAATTAATGTTTGCTTGCACCAATAATACTATTGAATATGAGGCTCTAATCCTTGGATTACGAGCTGCTTTGGCCCTAAAAATTAAAAATTTATTAGTTTTCGATGATTCTCAACTTGTCATAAATCAAATCAATGATGTTTATTAGACCAGAGATGATAAATTATGCCCATATAAAACATATGTCTTACAATTATTATCTTTATTTAATCAAGTTACCTTGGAAGCTATTCCTCGAACTAGCAACCGTGTGACTGACGCTATGGCTGCAGTTGCATCTCTTTTGCCCTTGGAGTTAGATGACGAATATGCTACCATCATTATTCTTTGACTCCAAGAACTAGATTCAAGCAAAACATGCTTAGAACCTTTGGATGTGTTTCTAGTCAACGAAACTACTCTTGAACCTTGGTACACTGATATATTTAATTTTTTGCAAAATGGGACCTTTCTTGAAGGTTCTAATAGCAACCAACACCGGTTATTACGTAGGTGAGAAACTCACTTCGTAATTATTGTTAATACCTTGTATAGGAGATCTTTTGAAGGCATCTTACTGAGATGTTTGAATCTAGACGAATCTAGATTAGCTTTGAGTGAAGCCCACGATGGATCTTTTGGGGGAAACTTTAGTGGTACCACCATTGCTAAGAAGCTCCTTAGGATAGGATATTTTTGGCCTACCATGGAGAGTGATGCACATGATTATGTGCACCATTGTGACAAGTTCCAGAAACACGTTGACCTTGTCCATGCGCCTGCACAAGAGTTGTAGGCTATTTCATCTCCTTGGCCCTTTTCAAAATGGGGCTTAGACATCATTGGAAAAATCAACCCTGTGTCATATGATGGACACAAATTCATCATAATCGCTACCGAGTATTTCATGAAGTGGGTTGAAGCTATGCCTTTAGCTTCTTGCACTAGAACCCAAGTTTCCAAGTTTATTTTTAATCAAATTATTTGTAGGTTCGGAATTCTTGCAAATCTCATCTCAGATAATGGAACTTGTTTCAAAAATAAATATGTCAAGAAATTATGTCAAAAATAAAAAATTCAACATCGTTGGTGCACTCCCTATTATCCTCAGGTTAATGGCCAAGTAGAAGCATCTAATAAAACACTAATCAAAATCCTCAAAATATTGGTCAATAAATCTGGTCGAGATTGGCACATCCAATTATATCCTGCTTTGTGGGCCTATCGAACTAGCGTTCGCACCCCCACTGGTACTTCACCTTTCATTTTGTTTTATGGCACTGAAGTTGTTTTTCCCTTTGAATTAGAAGGTCCTTCTTTGGCTCTGCTACTTTAAGATACTGAAGTAGGAGATGAATATCATGCTGGCAAATTTAGTCAACTAGAACTCTTGGATGAAAAGTACATCAATGCTTTGGAGCATCTTCGTGCCTACCAAAACAAGCTTAAGAGAGCATATCTTAAGAAATTTCATCATCAATCCTTTGAGATCGGCGACCTTGTTTTAAAAGAAAATAAAAAAAATACTAATGCAACTAAAGACCTTAAAGGTAAATTCAAGCCCAACTGGCTTGGACCATATATCATCACTGCTAAATTTGGATCGAGCGCATACAAATTATCTACCTTAGAAGGTAAAGATCTTAAAGAACCTATGAACATTATGCATCTCAAATGCTACTATGCATAAAATTTGGTCATTTCATCATTGTATATATTTAATTTGCATATTGTTTCATTATAGTCACTTATATAAAAAGTTTCAAAAACAATCACATTGTATTTCTTTCAATTCACAAATTAAAATCAAAATACAAAAACATCAAAATCTTCAAAACATATTTTATTTTTGCACCTGTCAATTCTTGAAGTATTGCAGTTATATTTTCAATTATTTTGGATAAATTAGCATTTATTTTTAATCCCGCACTTTCACACTCACATGGATAAATATCTTGATTTTATTTGGTATGATTATTAATCTCTCTTATATCAAAGTCCACATTGGCATTAAATAAAGTTTTAAGCATAGAGAACTGATCTTGTTATTTACTTGAACCAAGCATATTTTTTCACATTAAAATGATTTCATTGCAAATTCGATATGATGCTACCTAGTAGAAGTGGTTTCTTGAGCGAAAAGTTTCCCCTACTATCCTATTATGCACATGGTCTAAAATCTTTGAGAATTGACAAAAGGACAAGCTCACCCCTACCCAGAATAAAAATCCCTTGCTTTACAGCCAATCCGAGCAAGTATCCCTAGCATAGGAAGAAAAAAGAAAAAAAATCAAAGAAAATGAGAAAAGAAAAAAATATTATTTTGTACCATCGTAGCAATATTTCAGCATTATCTCAGTGTCAAGCAAAAATACAAAAAAAAAAAAAAAGCAAAAGAGAAAATAAAAAAGGCAAAAAGCAATAAAATCCCTTTCCCTACCCCTTGAAAAGAAAAGAAGGGTGAATGAGCTTGAATCCTTGGAATTCTCAATTATTCGAAAACTGTGAGGTAAGCCCCATAACAGGTGGTTTGTGCCCAACCCACTTGGCCTTGGGTAATCCCTAGCGTGGTGATATGTCTGTCACATTAGCGACCTCCTTTTGTACAGACCTATGTCAGCTTATGTATTAGCTAGCTCTCGATAACCTGACTTACATAGTAGTCCATGCACGGTTACTCGCATATAAATCATGGTCAAGGAACACTCATTTGGTTAAGTCAAATTACTTGTATCAAATTATCTTGCTCAAAATTGGTGAATGAACAATACAATTGCACACACATTTGTATTTGAGAGATTTTGTATCATTATGATAAATCAAGATTGGAAATGAACTCACATTTGCACATGAGGGTCCCTTATAAATCTATATTTGTCTTTGAGATAATTTAAAATATTTCTGCAATTCTTTTTGGAATAGTTTTATCTTCTTATTTCCGAACTTCTGTTTTGTATAAAAACAATTACATACATTGTTTCAAAAAATCACAAAAATATTTCAAACATGTTCATATTATTATTTTTTGTTTATCTCAAAAGTCAAAAATCAATCATGCAATAAAACAAAAATATCAATTTTTTTCTTTGGATTTCGCAATGATGGTATAAGTCTATACTTATAAGTCTATGCCTAGCGCAAACCATTGTTCTAATTTTATTTTCCCATTCATTTTAATTTATACAAACATATGACTTACATCATTATGTTACACAATTGAGCTTTACAATGAACGAACACTTATTCTATTTCATGTCATTTTGTCAAAATTTAATTTTGCAATGATGGTATAGTTCCTAGGGACTCATTCAAAATAAAACAAAAAAATTCACACTTAGGAATTTATGCCTAGCAAAATCATATTTCTTTAATATGTCATGCATGATATTTTTATGAAAATCTGAAAACAAATCATCACCATCATCATTTTATCATCACAACACAAAGTCTTAAGACAATCTCTTAAGCACTCTTTTACTTTTAACAATATTTCTATCCTGGGATTAGCTTGACGACCTAGTGAGCGGCGACTCCATGAAACGGTCTATAACAGTGACAATGTCCTTTGAAATTATTGTTAGAAGTCCCTCTTATTTTTCATCAAATTACACCAACACAACCAGCTTGTTTACATCATATTATTTCATTTAAATTTTACAGCATCACATTAAATTATAATATTTCAAAATGACATAATTACATGAATAAACAAAATTCCAAATCCAAAATTAAAGCATCTTACAACATATACACAAAGTCATCCCATCAAAAACAAGACTATATATATATCTCAAATTATGTACATCATATCAAAACTGGATTGGTATGCCATAATCTATACCCTGGCATACTCAATACTCTTAAAAATATATACAATCTCTATGCAGTCTATATCCAGCTAGTCTCAAGAAGCCCTCGAGCTCTCAGCCTCATCTCCTCTCCCACCCTGATGTGGAGGAGGTGGTCCCATCAAGGTTCATGCTGTGTCTCGGGTCCTCATTGTCAATCATGAGGATGTCCTCGACGATCCCATCGTGACCGACTCTGCAATGGGGGCTGGAAATGGTATCCTCTGGTTCTCTGGAACCACGTGATAGTATAACCCCTGGTAGAATGCGGTCTAAGCTATAGACCATGCCAGATCCTGAGTGCTCACCCCTCCACTTCGAGCCCTGAGTCGTGTAGCCTCATCCTACAATGTCTGCACCTGAGCTCGGAGGTGGGAAACCTCAGCCCAGAGAGTCGTCATCTCGTTGCTCTCCCCTACCTTGACACCCTTGCCCTTATCAGGCAATGGTGGTCTCTCCCTTTGCTACAAAGGGAATCTCTCCTCCCTCCGTCTTATCTCCTACGACCTCTATGGATTTTGACCCATCTGTTGGCATCTCTCCTATGGGGACCATCGTTGCTCTCTCCCACTGTGACCCTGTGTTGCCTCAATAGCAGCCTGGCACTGCCTCCCCATTCGTCACACAACCACATGCATCGGATCTTATGCCCTCGTCATCTGAGGAGGGTGAATGCCTGTGTACCAGTCATCGTAGCTGTCTGCAACTCCAACGTCGTCACCATACACTGGCTGGATGGGGGCATCGTCCATGTCTTGACTCCAAAATCATTGCATTTCTAGAGCCTCGCTCAGCGTGGTACTATCTTGAATAGTTTGGGAGTACTCGTAATCCCTGAGAGAAGGGATCCCTTGATATAGACCGAACTATCATAGAACCTGGTTGTAGTAGTGGAGCTCCACCTCTCCCCGCTCCATCCTCAACCAATAGACTCGTCTGATGTGAGCTAGCTCCTACCCATCCTCTGCCCACCCAGGGTGCTCTCGCCATGACCTCCAGGTGATTTGGTCCAGGATGAGGTCATCTAGCAACCTTCGTGACATCGACAGATCTATCCTCCACTGTGACCCTCTTTGTAGCCACCAATAGTAAACCCGGGGCCTCTCTCGATCAACCCCTATCAGTGGGAGCCCTATTGGCCTCCATACCATGATGTGCTCCCAACACCAAACCTACAGTAGTGATGTCAAGACCAGACATCGACCTCCCTTGTATACGACCCCATGTAGGATCCTATACAAGCGACACAGTACAAAGCTACCCCATGCAAATATTTAGCCATGGTCTCTCATGTCACAAACCACATCTGAAAGGAGCCAGGGTAATCTGCACCCACTTTGGTGACATAGCAGTAAGTCACCTACTACTCCTACCAACACCCGAGTCAACCTAGATGCCCAAGCATCTATCATAGAGACTTGATGTTCACTTCGCCCTTCTCCAAGGCAAAGCTCGGGTCTCCGGTCAATCTCATCATCGCCTAGCCCTGATTGGCCATAGGCATCATGAGTCGTCCTTGTATGGAGTTCCTCATGATCCTCCATATGTCCTCTAGTGTGGGAGCCATTTTCCTTGTCGATAACCAGAAATAGGATGACCTCGGATACCATCTCTCTACTAGGGCTGTTAGTAGCCCTATGTCTATCAGTACTTGTGGTATCTCTACCACATGCTGTAGTCCGACCTATGCCATTCGGTCTCGCTCTGCCTGATCGAGCACGGCTACGTCATCTCATAGCCTATCATATTTCCATTCTCAACTCTTTAGTAATCCCCTCTGCAAAAAAACAATAAAACAACAAATTCATTAATAAACCAATCATTAAAATCAATAAAACGCAAATTCAAACGAGCTTAATTTCATACAAATGATGATATCGTCCATTATTGGATGATATCGTCCTAAATTTAGTCATTTCGTCCTTATCAGGATGAAATCATCTAAGTTCATGGATCGTACCTTTTCGTATGGGATCACCCCTATTTCGTCGATTTTGCCCATAGACGAACTCGATGATCTAGGGATGATTTCGACGAAATTGGGACGATTTCGTCCCGACGTCGTCGATGGCCTCAAAATGGCCGCGATGCCCCAAAACAGTCAAAATTTAAAAACAAAAATTACATAAATCAGATTAAAAACATAATTCACTAGGATTAGATCCTTACCCATAGCTCGCGTCGGACCTCTGTTGATCTGTGCGCCGTCTCAACCATTTTTGTCTGCAAAGCTCTAAAAACAATAACAATGAATAGTAATAATGAATTAAGGTTTTTCCCTATTTTTTAATTTTATTTAATAACAACAACATTTTTTTTAATTTTTGTTTTTCTGTATTTTTACCTCAAATGTTCGATTTGGGTAAAAACATGGAGGGGGCACCATAATAAGTAGTCGTACGATTCGACTAAGAATCGTCGTCTAGAAAATTGAGTAAATTTTTTCTTTCTCGTAAAACGGGAAAAACTCGTCTTTAACGCATTTTTTTCAAAAAATTCTCTAAAGAGGGGGCAAAATGTAGCACCCTAAAATTGGCGCAGTTAAACCCTTAGTAAAAGATAACAGATAAAAATTTGAATTTTAACCCCAAAATCGCCCCAAAACCGCCTGTTACCCGCTTCCCTTCTTTTTTGCACCATTTTTAGGATTTTTTTTTACCGTTGGACGATATCGTCGCATATCAGACGAAATCGTCCCCGATCTGATGAATTCGTCTGGGACAGAGCGTCCAAACGATTTCATCCTAAAATCAAATTTTCATAATTAGCTTCTATTTCAATAGCTTCTCTAACTTGGGCAGAAAGCGTGTCTGCGTAGTTAGAGTCTCCCCCATTGGAGATATCCCAAATTGGGATGATCTCCAACCTCCTAACCTCCCCCTAATCCTATATAAACTAGGATTTTTCCAGTTTATCCCCTTGATTCCCCTGACCCCCCTGATTCTCTGTCTGAAATCCTGCCTAAACTCCCTTGAACTCCCACACACCTTAGAGCATTCACGCACTATCGTTTGCATTCTGTATTTCATATTTTCTTGCAGGAAGTTTACTGTTTTTCAGTCAGAGCAAGATCGGATCGTCGCAAGCAATTTTAGACTATTTCGGACGATCCTATCGAGGAGCGTAGATGATCTCGTACGATTGGAGGTGATCCTGATTGTAGTCCAGATTGGGGGCAATCAGAGCCCAGAGTTTGCATTTTCTTAATTTGCATTTTCCTATTGTATTTCTGCATTATCTTAAGTTATTATGTTTATGCATCTTGGAGTTCACCTCATTTAATATAAATGCATGATAAAATTAAAATAAATTGTTAAGTTGATGCATTTCTTCTTTGATTGCTATTTGGATTTGTCATTTAGGCAAATTTACCATTATTTCTATCATTTCCCCTATGTTTTTATAGTCGTATTTTGGTATTTTGTATTTTTTTCTGTGATTGCAGGTTTTTGATGAATTTTTCTGACGGATTCATCAGATCGACGATGATCTCATCTGATATCAGATGACAGACTGTGATCTGAGATGATTCTATCTCATTTCAGATGATTGCATGCGGTTTGAGATGATTCAGACTGCTACAAGACTCAAAACTTTCATCAGACATCCAGAATCAGGTATGATCTATCCTAATTTGCATATTCTCTATGTTTAGCACTCATTCCTATTTTTTGTATTCATCTAAATCAGCATTGGCATATAGAATAGTTTAGATT
The DNA here is from genome assembly GCA_028583015.1 of Wollemia nobilis. NCBI lineage: Eukaryota > Viridiplantae > Streptophyta > Pinopsida > Araucariales > Araucariaceae > Wollemia > Wollemia nobilis. The sequence goes on along the minus strand of JAQPPZ010001671.1, from coordinate 592,432 downwards.
CATCTTGGCCAAACCTAAGAATTGGATGATCGAGTATAAAAATGAACACATTAAACCCATTCTCAACCTAGGCATGGAAACTACCACTCAAAAGTTTCCTGGTGAACCCACCATTCGTTGAAAATTCACCCTTATACTCCTCCCCCAAGAGGCGGGACCTTCAAAGGGCCTCTTAGTCCGAGGTATTGTCCCATCCTTCTCGCATCCCCCTTCTAGGCACGGATCCTATAGCCTGAAGGTAAGGATGCAAAAAATTTGGTGCGATACAAATGCTCTCCTCTCTAGCATTAAAACTGGATATGCTTCTGCTATAGAATAAGAATCAAGAGAATGAAGCCACGTTAGCCTATTTCTACCCGAAATGTAGAGGGAAGCATGCGAGGAATGCATACCCAATATCAAGGAGGATGCTAAATTCAGTGAACCCTATTTCTTCTTCGACCTCCTCTATACAAGGTGGTTCCCCTACATTTCCCTCCTCTTCTACCAGGGGAGGTTCTTCTACTCCTAACTACCTACTAGACCTAAGTTGAATAGGATTACAACTAATATTGTATATCAGATACATATCTCCCTCTAGTTGGTATGTTGGTTGGTTTTCCTTATTATTTGGATTTACAGTCGGTTGTGTTGTAGGCTCCAAGAAGACACCTTACTCAAGGAGACACCAATTAGGCACCTTACTCAAGTAGGCACCTTACTCAAGAAGATGCCTTAATAAAGTAGGTGCCTTACTCAAGCAGGCACCTTACTCAAGCAGGTACCTTACTCAAGTAGGCACCAAGTATATGCCTTACTCAAGTAGGTGCCAAGTAGGTTTCTTACTCAAGTAGGTGCCTTACTCAAGTAGGTTCCAATCAGGTGCATTGCTCAATGTTAAGCGCTTTGACTAGATGGTTGTAGAGGATCTCGTTGACCATAGTTCTATGTTATGCAAGCTATCTTTGGGAGACCACCGAATAGATAAGTTTTCCCAACTGGAGTGGACAAAATGTGTAACAACTCAATGAAGCAAAACACGAACAATGTAGAAAATATTCTATCTCTAGTAAAAGATGAAAAGCTATGTTTATCGTGCACCTATTACAATAACTAAATTGTCTTAGTTTAGACTGTAACCATGCCTTCTATTGTAATAGTACTGTAACAGGAAGTCCTTTTTGTGTTATATAAACACACAAACTTCTCTAAAATAGGGGAGGTATTTTTAAAATATTATAATGCATTATCAATAAAGCTCGAGTGTTCTTTCACTAGCACGTTTTCTCTGTAATCAATCAGGAATGATCTGTTGGATCTTGGTCCCACTCCAAGACAATATTCCTCCCCTACCTCTTATTTTTTTCTATATTAGATCATTTTCTTTAGTGTTTTTCTTTTAAATTATGCAAGGTATGTTTACTGCTTTCGTTTAATTTCCAATGTAGTGTGGTTTGATTTAATTTCTTGTACTTTCATTTATGCATGGTTTTACTTTGGTGTGGATGAATCAATGTCATTTTATAAACACCCCCCAATGATAGGTTAGAGGACTCATCTCAGGAATGGTATTGTGATTGACCTTAACCATGGCACTTCAAAATTTTATGAGCTCCCTAGTTTGACAAATTAAATGCAAGGGTTGTGACATAAATAGGAGTATAATTAACCAATGTTTTTGCTCCAATATTTTGGCACCATTTTTGGGGAAGCACCACTAATAGATTAATTACAGTACCTTTAAAAACCTTCTATCCAGATTTTTATGAGTCTGTTGACAAAAAGAGGACCCGACGGTCATTTCATAAACCAAATCCCGTAAGAGAAATCTGAGTTAGCCAAAAAAATTGAATTTGAATTAGATTCTCCCGAATCACTACCAGCAATACACTAGAGTGGGCATCCTCTATTTTTGCAAATCTCTTCCTCATCCCATTGACCATGAAAAGAATGGATCATTCAAAATACTTTGTTTAATAGAACACCCTTCGAAGAAGAACTCCTATGGAAAGTTGTAGAGGATCAGACCATAACACCAGTTGACCTAGAGGCTCTAGTACAAAAAGTTTAAAATGACCAAAAGGCCATATAATCTGCATTAGAGACCACATTTCCTAAAAAATGGCCGAAGAGACTTCAATTGGTTTTATATTCTTGATAGAGGAAGGTGTAGGGGAAACCAAAATGAAGAACATATCTCCTGCCTATCTCCCTACCTTCAGGGGATACCCAACCGAAGACCCTGGCCTATTTTTATTTAAATTTGATGTGTTGTGTAGGTCTTTCGACTATAAATTAGATGCTCAGAAGCTAAAACTCTTTTTCTCAACACTGGATAACTCAACCATGCGTTGGTTTATCGGTTTGGGGAACAAGCAGATCACCACATGGGAAGAAATGAGGAAGCTCTTCCTAGAATAGTACCAAGACTTTGACAAAGCATGAGACTCTAGAGAAGAGGTTCTAAGTATGACATAGAAGGAGGATGAATCTCTAGAGTACTGGTAGAGGTTCAACTTTAATCTACAGTGATCCCCTCATGCGAAGTTGGGTGATAAGTTACTCAAAAGCATTTTTTTGAGGGGACTCAACAATGAATCAGTTGAAGCACTCAACATAATATTTGGAGGTGACGTCTACCAACACCCGATGGAAGACATCCAATAATTGTGTTAGAATTACTCATGAAGGAGAGGCAATACCACTTCCAGGACCATGAATGCGACCACATTGATCACAAAAATAGAGATAGGCAATGTGTTGGAGCATCTAAAAAGTGAAATGATCTTCTCTCTAGCATTGTAGTTGGATATGCTTCTATTAGAGAAGAAGCAAGAGAACGAAGCTGCATTAGCCTATTTCTACCCAAAATATAGAGGGAAGCATGTGAGGAATTCATGCTTGGAGAACAAATTCAAAGTATGCACAGTTTTCCAGTAGAATCACAAAACTTGACTATGCCCACAGTTTCCCAATATCAAGGAGGATGTTGATGTCAGTGAAGCCTATTTCTTCTTCAACCTCCTTTATACGAGGTGGTTTCCCTACATTTCCCTCCTCTTATACCAAGGGAGATGCTTCTACTCCTAACTGCCTACCTAAACTAAGTTTAATAGGATTACAACTAATATTGACTATGCCCACAGTTGCCCAATATCAAGGAGGATGTTGACGTAAGTGAAGCCTATTTCTTCTTCGACCTCCTCTATATGAGGTGGTTCCCCTAAATTTCCCTCCTCTTCTACCAAGGGAGATGCTTCTACTCCTAACTACCTACCTAAACAAAGTTGAATAGGATTACAACTAATATTATATATCGGATACATCTCTCCCTCTAGTTGGTATGCTAGTTGGTTTACCTTATTATTTGGATTTACAGTCGGTTGTGTTGTAGGCACCAAGAAGGTACCTTAATCAAGCATATGCCTTACTCAAGTAGGCACTAAGTAGGCACCTTACCCAAGTAAGTGCCTTACTCAAGCAAGCACCTTACTCAAGCAGGCACCTTACTCAAGCAGGCGCCTTACTCAAGCAGGCGCATTACTCAATTAGGCACCAAGTAGGTGTCTTACTCAAGCAGGAACCTTACTAAATTAGGCATCAAGTAGGTGCATTACTCAACGTTAAGCACTTTGACCAGATGGCTATAGAGGATCCCATTGACTATAGTTCCACATTACACAGGCTATCTTTGGGATACCATTGAATGGATGAGTTGTCCCAACCAAAATGGATGAAACGTGTAACCACTCAATAAAGTAGAACACAAACAATGTAGAAAATATTCTATCTCTAGGAAAATATGAAAAGCTATTTTTATCATGCGCCTATTACAATAACTAAACTGTCTCAGTTTAGACTATAACTAAGCCTTCTGTTGTAATAGTACTATAACAGGAAGTCCTATGTGTGTTATATAAACACATAGACTTCTTTGAAATGGGGGAGGTAGTTTTTAATAGTGTTGGCATATGTAAAACATTATACTACATTATCGATAAAGCTAGAGCATTCTTTCACTAGCATGTTTTCTGCGTAATCAGCTGAGAGGGATCTGCTAGGGCTTGGACCCACTCCAAGCTAGTATTTTTCCCCTACCTCTTACTATTTTCTATATTAGATTATTTGCTTTAGTGTGTTTCTTTTAAATTACACAAGGTGTGTTTACTGCTTGCATTTAATTTCCAACATAGTGTGGTTTGATTTTATTTCCCGTACTTTCATTTAAGCATGAATTTACTTTGGTGTGGATGAATCAATGTCATTTTATAAACATCCCTCAATGATAGGTTAGCGGACTCATATCAGGAATGGTATTGTGATTGACCTTAATCATGGCACTTTGAAATTTTATGAGCTCCCTAGTCTGACAAATTAAATGCAAGGGTTGTGACATAAATAGGAGTATAATTAACTAGTATTTTTATCCCAACATTTTGGCATCATTGCTAAGGAAGCACCACTAATAGATTAATTATAGTACCTTAAAAACCTTCTATCTGGCTTTGTATGAGTCGTTGATAAAAAGAGGACCCAACGGTCGTTTCATAAAATAGAACCTACAAGAGAAATTTGAGTCAGCCAAAAACTTTGAATTTGAATTAGATTCTCTCGAATCACCACCATAAGTACACTGGAGTGAGCATCCTCTCTTTGTGCAAAGCTCTTCCTCATCCCATCAACCAGGAAAAGAGTGGATCATTCAAAATCCTTTGTTTAAGAGAACACCCTTTGAAGAACTATTGTGGAAAGTCATAAAGGATCAGACCATAACACCAATTGACATAGAGTCTCTAGTACAAAAAGTTCAAAATGATTGAAAGGCTATAGAATCTGCATTAGAGACCATATTTCCTAAAAAAATGGTTGAAGATACTTCGACTAGTTTTAGCTTCTCGATAGAGGAAGGTGCAAGGGAAACAAAAATGAAGAACATATCTCCTACCCATATCTCTACCTTTAGGGGATATCCAACCGAATATCTTGACCTATTTTTATTTAACTTTGATGTGTTGTGTAGGTCTGTCGACTATAAATTAGACACCCAAAAGTTGAAACTCTTCCTGTCAAAACTAAATGACTCAGCCCTGCACTGGTTTATCGGGTCGGGGAACAAGTAGATCACCACATGAGAAGAAATGAGGAATCTCTTCCTAGAATAGTACCAAGACTTTGGTATAGCATGAGACTCTAGAGAAGAGGTTCTAAGTATGACATAGAAGGAGGAAAAATCTCTAGAGGAGTACTGGGAGAGGTTCAATTTTAATCTGTAGTCATCCCCTCATGTGAAGCTGGGTGACAAGTCCCTTAGAAGAATTTTTCTAAGGGGAATCAACAATGAATCACTCAAAGCACTCAACATGATCTCTAGAGGTGATGTCTACCAACACCCTATGGAAGACATCTAACAATTGTGTCAAAATTACTCATGAAGGAGAGAAAACCTGCTTCCAGGACCATGAAGGTGACCACATCGGTCATAAAAACAAAGATAGGTAACATACTAGAGGATATAAAAATTAAAAAGCTCTCCTCTCTAGCATTGTCTTTGGATACGCTCCTTCTAGAGAAGAAGAAAGAGAACAAATCCATGTTAACCTATTTCTACCCAAAATGTAGAGGGAAGCATGCAAGGAATGCATGCCTAAAGAACAAAGTTAGAGTATGCATATTTTGCTAGTAGAATCATAAAACTCGACTGTATCCACAATTTCCCAATATCAAGGAGGATGCTGAAGTCAGTGAAGCCTATTTTGTGGGCAATCAAAGAAATTGGTAGCAACCCTCGATGGAGAATATGCCAGTGGGGATATCGTCCTATGGAAGAGGACTGTATATGTTGCAAGGGCAGCCGTAACCACCTAATATAGGATGGTGGGGACCACCACCTTGGATGAACATACCTCTAAGAGCTGTGTTTCCCAATAAGAAACCATGGATTCCATACCAACACTTTAGGTAGTAGTGGAGGAACCACGATTCATGGAAATTAGCTCCACATAACATGGTTCATGCCCACCATAGAAAATTTTATCGGCTTTATTTCCTAAAAGATCGGGTAGTTCTAATACCACCATATCAACTAGAGGGAGATATGTATCTGATGTATAATATTAGTTGTAATCCTATTCAACTTAGGTTAGGTAGGCAGTTAGGAGTAGAAGCATCTCCCCTTGTAAAAGAGGAGGGAAATGTAGAGGAACCACCTTGTATAGAGGATTTTGAAGAAGAATATGTTGCTAATAAAATAGAAGCTCCATTTCATAAAATGTTGTAGGAGAAAAAAAAATCCAACACAACCGGATTTTGATATCCTTTCTAGCCTAAGAAACATAACGGTCACTATTTGTAATGTCCCATTTTCTACATAGTCAGGTGCATAGTATATTAGCCTATACACGAGCTCCCGTAGGCTAAGTCAGATGGAGGGGATCCATTAGAGATACAAGAATCTTTGTCAGTACCTAGAGAGTTATTGATTGATGGTCATTTGGGCTCATTCAGAGATTTGTTTGATCAGAGTTACTATTTTTAGTCATGTCCATTTTAGGATTTCAATGGACAACTGACAGTGCAGTGATATTCTTCAGTGAAATGGGTGTCCAAAACCATTTGTGGATTTCAATTTGATTGGCAAAGGTTGTAAATTTTAATGGTCGAAGATAAAATTAATAAAGTGATTATTTAATTTAATTTTGTAAAGTCAGTGACTTTATTTTATTATAAAATTATTTTATACTTAAAATGGGCCATTTTAAGTGATGACTTAAAAAGTCATTAAGCCTAGGCATAAGGGGGTGAATAAATTAAGGAGAAATAAAGTGGAATTAAAAATTGATAAAATTATATTTGCTCACCCTAAAAGTGACCTAACCCTAGGTCGACCTATGGAGGAGATAAAAGGAGGTTTTGAGTTCATTTGGGGATATGCGAAGATTATTATTTTTCTCTTTGGTTTTTTGGAGGACTATTTGGCAAAGCCATTTATAGATATTCTGGAGCTTGTGAGAGATGGCAACCTATTACAGGGACATTGGATTCGGGGTTGCAAGATTATCCTGAGGTCAATCTGGGCATTTCCACATAGGGATTGCAGTTGGACTTTAGTTTTAAATACTTCTAGAGTTGGGTTACCACACAGGGTCATTCAAATATTATACAAGGAATATTTGGAGCTGGGACACCACATAATATTCACATCAGAAGGGTTGAGCCTTCATAATCATTTATATAGTACAGAGCATCTAGGGTTTCATTAGCATTTGAGGCATTTGCATTGTAATTTGTGCCCTAATTTTGATATAATAATAAAATAATATTTTCAAGAATTTTGGATTACTCTATGTTTGTGATTTTGTATATAAAAAAATCACGAAAAAAAGTTAAGAATTGGCAAACCCCTAAAGAACTAGATAGGGAGGATTATTACAGTGGTATCAAAGTGGGTTTTTCTTGCCTGCCTGTTAGGGTTTGCTTTAAGCATAACAATGGTAAATTGAAGGAATTTATGAATCCTGTATGAGGATAAATTTCAGAAATTTAACGTGCCAACATACTATGTGGAGCAACGGTGTAATACTAGAGGCATTGACTCAACAAAAATTTGGTGGCCAAATAAAATATTGGTATTCTTTTAACAAAGGTTATTCTATATGAATCTTTGGTCCCGTAGGAATATAGTCATTGCTTGTGAATTTATATTTATTTGTCAGGGATCATGGGAAATGAATATAAGTTGAAGAAAAGCTACGATTAAAGATTGGTTTAATCTGAGAAAATACGAAATAATAAGATTCTTTGTTTGCACTGATGAATGGGGAGTTTGATAGATATTGACTATTTTTTTAAAATCCATTGAAAAAATTAATAGTTTGGTAATGAACAAATATCGGCAATCACATTATTTTGTATCTGCAAGGGGCAAAATATTCTGTCATAACTAACAATGACTCCTTTGAGAGACATGACACTTTTTGGATTGTAGTGTTGAAACTTCCTCGGCTATGATTGAATAACATAATGCCTGGGACATACCATTATATCACTGAATATTCAGATTACCTACAGTTGAAATAATAGAGTTTGATTAAGTCACAATAACTAATCTTCCTTCATAGGGCAACTTCATTTTGAAGCCTATGTATAGAGGTATTGGTGAAGACCTTTGGTTGCATCTGTTGTACCTTTTAAAGGAACAAATAATCAATTTGGTTATAAAATTACATAGTCCTAAACTATTCAAAAGTTTGTGTCGTACCATATGTGGGTGGAAGAATTAAGTAATGTGTGAAGTCTTGCTTCAAACTAAGCAGTAATTCTTAGGGGGACAGTTCAAGATTTATACATCAGCAGACAGTGAGCAAATATGAGACTTCACATATCTGGAGAAAATAAAATCATGGACCCGCATGGAGATCGGATTAGAAATCAGCAAGAAATGATACACCTATTGGATACTATGAATGCTATTTTAAGTTATCTTGTTTATCTTAATGGGATGACATAGTTGGCGACCAGGTTGTGGAGAAAGAAAAATAAATCATCAAATTGTGAGAATGAAGAGTCCTCTTCCCATGAGGTATGCAGGGTAGTATCACAGGTTAGTTCAATTGATATACATGTATACACTATTGATGATCCAAAACATGAGGTTGAGACCCATTTAGAGGGAAGTGTTATGGATTCAGGTTCACAATCAGAATAGGGTAGGATGCATGCACTGGATAACTACATCTTCTTCAGATATTTGTAGAGTGATTTGCATATGGAGTTCATGGTGGATGATACACATGATGGTGATGTTACAGAATTCATATCAACCCCTTTTGAGGAGCACACATATGAGTTTTTAGACCATAACACAGTTGAGATTGTTGTTGATTTAAAATCATATTGTAAGGATATTTTATCTCTTCAAGACAGCCATGAGGACTCCATGGATGTTGATTTTATTGTTGGTTATAATACCATTTTAGATTGTATTCATGATAACCTTAATGAGGATCTAATTGTATTAGCACCTTATTATGGTCATCCCCTTGATGATCTGCCTACTACATCTTCATACAGGGAGCCAAACACCAAGATTTGTGAAGGGGGAGACCAGATGCATAATTTTGAAAACTTGGTACATAAATCCGATTTTAGTTTCAGGTCTAATGAGGATAGAATTGCTGCAACCTTATCTTGTTTTGATGCCACCCATAAGTTCATCGAAGAACTATATTGGATGGTTGATAAGAGACAGAAGGGTGTAGAATGAGTAATCTCCAGCGCTGATTTACAAAATTTGAGGGCATACTTAGAAACTATGAATTTAGACATCATGAACACTCTTGCAAATAGATATCACTATGCCAAGCTCATCAAAGAGACCCTTAGTGCATACAAGAGCAAAGAAGAAGAAGTCAATCAGCTAACTGGAGAGCTTGAGTGGACTACAAGCTCTTTGTTAGAGGTAAAATTTTCATTGCATGAGATAGAGTTGAAACTCAATTTTGTTTTAGAATCTACTAAACAACTGAATCGAGAGAGAGCAAGGAAGATTGGGTATATTTTTGATGAGCTATATTGCATTCAGCAGGACTATGACTTATCACATTGTCCCATGAAAATAGATTACACAATTTAGGATCAGCAAAATAACCTTGATAATCACAAGGGAGATAACTATTTTCGATGGACTGACAATCTGTTATATGAGATGGATCATGTGATATTTTTGGGAAATCCTCTTTTTGAGATGCAGAGTGTTGATTCATTTACTATAGTAGATCATCAAGATACATTGTTTGAGATATGGTGTCTACTCCGACATGAGTCTGAGGATGATTCCATGAGCATCCTCCAGCCTGATCCAGATGACCAGGAGTTGAGTTCTCTTACCCAGAATCATATGTTTACCTTGATGGGCATCGAGGGCGATGGTAGGAGCATGTTGTAGGCAATATTTGATCATGGGTATGAGAGATATGTTGTTGTTCACTTTTTGGACAGCCATAACATTTACATGATGGAGATGGATCCACAATTTTGTTGGCATTACATGGAGTATCTTACTTCTCATTTGAACATAGTGCCCTCTCAAGGGGTCAGTTTAATCAGTGAAAGTGCATAGATAGGCCTGGTTGAGTCACCTATGCATGAGATGTTACTTGGCACAGGGTGCAGTCATAATGGGCATACCGGTTTTGATGGTGATGTTGAGCTTCTTATTGAGTTGCCAGAGTGGAGTGTGGTTGATATTTCAAGAATTATACAGATACATTTACACCCTACTTGGTTGAGTATGATGAGGGACATCATATTTCCAGAGGATATTACATTGACTACAGTAGATTGGGCTACATGGAATTATTTGGGAGATTCTAGGAGTGTGAACGCCGAGTTGAGTTGGTTAGGTGATGACTATGGAGGCACTTCCAGCCATTGTGTTTGCAGTAATCTATGATGTTGATTCCTTTGGTATTTCATGGTACATGATATTACATCTCATCTCAGATAGACATGTCAGTGCTAGATTGGAGAGAGATTTCATCATGCTATAGCAGTTGAGACTTCTATGACTTAACCATGTTAGAGGGATAGTGATGATCAAATTGGCATAGCGTCAGTGTGGCGGTTCCTTTTTGAGGTTGCTATGGGATCTAGGGGATTTTATGTGATCTTAGTTGGGATGTAGCATCTTACTAGAGTATGTATACATATTTCTTAAGGACAAGCAATCTTTGGTAAGGGTGAACTGTAATGTCCCTTTTTCTACGCAATCAGGTTTAGAGTAGATTAGCCTATACACGAGCTCCCGTAGGCTAAGTCAGATAGAGAGGAGCCATTGGAGATATAAAAATCTTTGTTAGTACCTAGAGAGCTATTTATTGATGGTTTTTTGGGCTCATTCAAAGATTTGTTTGATTAGAGTTACTATTTTTAGCCATGTTCATTTTTAAGGTTTTGATGGACAACAGATAGTGCAGTGATATTCTTTAGTTAAATGGGTGTCCAAAACCATTTGCGGATTTCAATTCGGATGGGCAGAGGTTGGAAATTTTAATGGTCGAAGATAAAATTAATAAAGTGATTATTTAATTTAATTTTTTAAAGTCAATGACTTTATTTTATTATAAATCATTTTATACTTAAAAGGGGTCATTTTAAGTGATGACTTAAAAAGTTGTTAAGACTAGGAATAAGGGGGTGAATAAATTAAGGAGAAATAAGGTGGAATTAAAAATTGATAAAATTATATTTGCTCACCCTAAAAGTGACCTAACCATAGGTCGACCTATGGAGGAGATAAAAGGAGGTTTTGAGTTCATTTGGAGATATGCGAAGATTATTATTTTTCTCTCTGGTTTTTTGGATGACTCTCTAGCAGAGCCATTTATAGAGATTTTGGAGCTTGTGAGAGATGAAAACCTCTTACAGGGACACTGGCTTCGGGGTTGCAATATTACCCTGAGGTCAATCTGGCTATTTCCACACAGGGATTGCAGTTGAACTTCAGTTTTAAATACTTCTAAATTTGGGTTACCACATAGGTTCATTCAGATATTATACAAGGAATATTTGGAGCTGGGACACCACACAGTATTCACATCAGAAGGGTTGACCCTTCATCATAATTTATAGAGTACAGAGCAACTAGGGTTTCATCAGCATTTGAGGTATTTGCATTATAATTTGTGCCCTAGTTTTGATATAAGAATAAAGCAATATTTTTGAGAATTCTATATTGCTCTGTGTTTGTGATTTTGTATATCAAAAATTCACAAAAAAGGTTAAGAATTGGCAAACCCCTAGAGAACTAGATAGGGAGGGTTATTACAAGTGAGAAACCTAATGATCACTATTCCACTCTTCTAAGCCATCTGAAATGTTCCTATATACACGAAGACAATAAAGGAAATTTTTCTGAGGAAACTAGGATGAAAAGTGGTCCAAACCATCAATGTCGTAGGGAAGTTGGATGACTTTATTATGGGGAATGTGTGCCATCACAAGTACGCAGACCCAAGAATTCCATTTTTAACTATAAAAATAGGAGAGCATTTGTTGACTAACATATTAGTTGATCCTGGTGTAGCCATCAACGTTATGCCATAAGAGACCATACAAAAACTAAAAATCATAAATTTGAAGCCCACCAAGATAGTGCTACAACTGTTTGATAGGGAAATAGTAGCACCAAATGGAATGCTCGAGGATATCATTATGATGGTAGATGCATGGGAGTACCCGATGGAATTCCTAGTTCTATAGTCAAAATCAGGACTGGTTAGCTACCCACTCATCTTGGGGAGGCCATGACTAGAGACAACTGATGCCTACATCAGCTATCATGATGGAAATATGACCATATCAAATGATAAAAATTTCAAAATGTTGATAATCTCTCCCCCTACGCAGTTTGTGGATATGTTGGGAGAACCCATGTGGGATAATCAGGAGGATGGGTCATTGTTCATGCTCCAACAGATAATGGCATTGAAGGAGTTGGAGGAGGAAGTTGATGAAGACAGTGTCATTACGAGATTCCTCCATGAAGAATCCTCCTCCATAATTCCTGAATCACCCTTGGTTGGTGCTCAGGACCACCACACCAGGAAAATCAAAATTAGATCTGGTAGAACATTAAACGTCAATAGTTAGTTGACCCCCATACAGCTGATAAAATTAAAATAACTCTTAACCAGACATCAATGAGCATTTATCTGGGAGTACTCAAACATGAAAGTAATTATCCCAAAAATCTACACCCATCAAATCTACCTTGAAGAGCAGGCAACCCCAATTAGACAGTCGCAAAGGAGGATGAACCTCGCCATTAAAGAAATCATCAAAGCCAATTTGCAGAAGTTTTTGTCTATAGGTTTCATCTACCCCATATATAACAGTGAAAGGGTATCAACACTTGTGGTGGTCCCCAAGAAAAATGGGAAATGGAAAATCTATGTCCACTATAGATTGCTAAATAAGGCGACCAAGAAATATTATTTTTCACTTCCCTTCATTGATTAGGTATTGGATATGTTGTCCATGAGGAAATAGTTCTCTTTTTTGGATGTATTCAATGGATACAACCAAATCCAAATAAGAGAGGAGGACCAAGACAAGACAATGTTTACCTATCAATGGGGAACATTTGCCTATAGAGTGCTGCCCTTCGGGTTGTGCAATGCACCAGCTACCTTTTAGAGGATGGTTCTAAGAATCTTCTCGGACATGATGGGGGAAGCAATGGAATTTTATATGAATTCACCATTTACGATGAAACCTTTGGAGATTCAATCACTAATTTAGAACGAGTTCTCCAAATATGTGAAGAAAACAACTTATCCCTTAGCAACAAAAAGTGCTTTATGTTGATGCGTGAAGGCATAGTGATGGGACACCTCTTAATAGAAGGGATTAAGATAGATAAAAAGAAGATCAATGTCATCAAGGACCTACCTAGCCCTAATATGCAAATGGATGTGAGAAGTTTTCTTGACTCTATCGGGTACTACAGGTGATTTATCGTCGACTTTAGTAAGATTGCCAAACCACTACATAACCTGCTCTCAAAATATGTGGAATTCATCTGGATGAAAGACTGCAAATGAGCTTTCCAAACACTAAAATAAAATCTTATTACTACCCTAGTCCTACAGGTCCCAAATTGGATCGTCTTGTTTCATATTTATTATGACGCATCCAATAATGAAATTGGAGTGGTCCTCGAGCAAAAGGATGGCAAATAATTTTACGTTATCTACTATATCAGCAAGAATTTATCAGGGGTCGAGCTCAACTACACAATGATAGAAAAGGAGTTCCTCGTAGTTGTGCACACCATCAATAGGTTTTGCCACTATATCACTGGCTATAAGGTGTTCATTCATACAGACCATGCAACCATTTGGTACTTAATGAGTAAACCAATGATCAGTAGCAGGATCATCAGATGGCTCTTACTACTATAGGATTTCAACATTACCATCGTAGACAAGCCCAAAAAATATAACATAGTCACAGCATTTCTATCCAGACTATTACCATCGGATCATGTAATGGTGGAAGACCAGATCCTGGATGAGCACTTATTTGTCATCAACAAATAAACATCATGGTATGTAGACATCACCAACTATATGGCCACCGATAGAACATCCCCTACTCTTTCATCATGAGAGAAGCAGGCGGTAAGAAAAAAGAGCACCTCTTTTTTTGTGGATCAATGACCTCCTATTTAAAATAGGGCATGATCAAATTATGAGCAGGTGTGTAGCAGAGCACGAGTTTGCAAAAATACTCAAATCCTATCATAGCGATCTATGTGGAGGACACTTTTTAGTAAGGAGGATTGTGTACAAAGTCCTATAGACCAGGTATTTTTGGCCCATATTGTTCAAATATGTAGCCACATACGTTATCCAGTGTGATGATTGCCAGAGAATAGGCAAGCCATTCCATAGGAATGAAATACCCCTTCAACCTCACATACACATATAACCCTTCGACAAATGAGGCATGGATTTCATAGGACCAATCAACCCATCTTCAGTCGAAAGGAGATATATTCTAGTTTGCACAAACTACATCACCAAATGGGTTAAAGTACAGGCTCTGAGAGGCTCCAAGAAGGGAATGGTGGTAGAATTTTTGTTTTCTCATATTTTCACAAGGTTTAGGGTGCCCAAGGAAATTACAATGGATCAGGGACCCCAATTTACCTCCAAATTAATTAAGGAGTTAATGAAGCAATACAGGGTTCGACATAACAAGACCACCCCCTACCATCCGTAGGAAAATGGATAGGTGGAAGTGACCAATAGGGAGATAAAAAATATCCTAACAAAAATCGTGCAACAACACAGGAAGGGCTAGGATGCAAGGTTACCAGAGGCAGTGTGGGCATACAATACAACCTAGAAATCAACCATAGGCTTTACACTGTTGTAACTGGTATACAGGAAGAATGTGATGATGCCCATAAAATTCAATATTAAAACACTCAAAATGACATTCGAACTAGACCTGAGCCTATATTAAGCACAAAAGGAATGAATTCGGTAGATGAATTAGTTGTACAAATGTTGAATGGATGCCCTATAGAGAACAAAAATAGTCTAAAGGTAAAGGAAACAGTGGTATGATCACCACATCAAGACAAAACAATTCAAGGAAGGATACTGGGTATAACTGTATGATTTTTGGTTCTAGTAACAAAATGGAAAGCTGATGTAGAGGTGGATGGGACCATACAAAGTGGTCGAGCTAATTAGAAATAGTTTTATGCACGTTAAGACAATTGACGATAGCAACACCATCCTAATAGTTAATGGCCATGGATTACACCCAACCACATATCCAAGAATTTAATGGTGGAGTTCAAAACAGGCATGGAGGAGACCCCATCTAATTAAAAAATTATCAACTTCTCAGTAACACAGTGGACACAAGGGCATCCACAAAATAATGTAGTCTTATTTTTTTTTGTTTTTGTGTTGCAGGTACGGTGCTCGCATGCAAGTTGCAGGCATCCTAAGAGCCAGGGCCTAACAGGTATGGATTGCACTAAATCTGCATATTTTTTTGTTTTCTAGCTTACGAAGTATTTTACAGTGACAACACCCACATGCAAGCTATAGGGATCCTGAGATCTAGGGCCTAACAGGAACGAATTGAGTTTAACTGCATTTTTTTCTCATTTTCTTTTGCAGGTGAATGGCCTAATTATACAAAAAGTAGGCATCTTGGGAGACAAGGCCTAAACCAGCTCAGCATCCATGAACCTACACATTTTTTTGGAGGAAATCATTCTAATTCGAGCAATGGATGTTGGCATTAATTCCCCACAAAGGAAAAATTATGCACCCACGTGCTTGGAAAAATTAGATGCTTGTAGCACCCTAAAATTGGCGTAGTAAAATTGTCATAATTACATTCACCTTAGTAAATAATTTAAAATTCAAATTTAACCTCCCAAACCACCCGTTAACCACCGGGTAATCCGTTTCCCCTTTTTCGTGCCATTTTTAGAGGTTGTTTTGACCGTTTGACGATATCATCGTTGATCAGACGATATCGCCCTAGATCTGACGATTTCGTCTGGGCTAGGATGTCCAGACGATCTTGTCGCAAAACTAATTTTGCAAAATTAGCTTCTGTTCCAACGGGCCTCTAATCTGGGTAGAAGCGTGTCTGCACCGTTAGAGACCCTCCCCCATTGGAGATCTCCCAAATAGGGATGATCTCCAACCTCCTAACTACTCCCCTAAGCCTATTTAGTCCCTAGGACCTTCCCTTCCCAACCCCTGGCTAAAATTCCCTATAAACTGACTGTATACATGTTAAAACATCTCAAATTCTATTTTGCATTGGTTCTATATCAATTTTGTTGTAGGTACCACCTTGTTTTTAAGCCGGAGCAAGCATACATCGTCGTCGATGAACCTGTTCAGATCGGAGGCGATCCTGTCGAATCAGAGATGATTTCATACTGATGCGAGGCGATCTCGACTGTAGTTTACATTGGGGGCAATCAGTGCCTGAAGTTTGCATTTCTCAACCTTTTCTCTGCTGTTTTGTTCTGCAAATTAGATAGTTTATTTAGTATTTTATACTATTTTGCATTTGGAGTTCACCCATTTAGATTAATTGCATAATTAAATCCTAATTATCATCTAATTAGCATGATTCATTCCTATTTTTGTGCTTAAGTTCCAGTTTGATAACACTATTGTCATTTCATATCATTTTCCTTTGTTATCATTGTTGTATTCTTTGTATTTTGCATCTGTTTTTCTATTTGCAGGTCTCTAACAAATTCGTCTGACGAATTCATCAGATCTCAGATGATTTTGTCAGATCTCAGATGATTCTGTCGAATTCCAGATGATCCTGACTGCCTCAAACATCAGAATCTCCATCAGACATCCGAATCAGGTATTCTTCTTTATTCTGCCTTAATTTCCCTATTTTTTTGTCTTAAATTTGTTCTCTGTACTCATTAAATCTGCATTTTCATTTAGATTAATTTAGACTCATTTGGCCAAACCTAGGATATGAATGTTTAAGGTTAAAAACGAACATATAAAAACACATTCCAAACCTAGGCATGGAAACTGCCATTAAATGTTTCCTGGTGAACCCACCATCCGTCGAAAAATCATCAAAATACACCTCCCTTGAGAGGCGGGACCTTCGTAAAGTCCTCTCAGTCCGAGGTACCATGACATCCTTTTCCCATCCCCCTTCCGGGCATGGATCCTATAGC
Source organism: Wollemia nobilis (assembly GCA_028583015.1). Lineage (NCBI taxonomy): Eukaryota > Viridiplantae > Streptophyta > Pinopsida > Araucariales > Araucariaceae > Wollemia > Wollemia nobilis. The sequence goes on along the minus strand of JAQPPZ010001671.1, from coordinate 575,196 downwards.
CTGAAGGTAAGGATGCAAAAAATTTGGAGCGATACATTTTGGTGAACCCGACGTGAAAGCATTATAAACCTTTTGAAAACAAAAACAAAAACAAAAAAAAAAAAAATATAGAACAACTAAAACTTAGATGCATTTTTAAACATTTAAAGTTTAAAATCATGTTTAGATGGTAGCTCCTAAGAAAATATTAGCAGTTACTATAAATGTAGAAAACCAATTGGTAGCCGTAGAAATCAATTCTATGCTTAATGTGCCTGAAACAAGTAGAAATCAATTCCTGTGGAATGAACTTGATAGAAGACTTAGTCTCATCTCATCTAGGTCCACACAACTTAAGCAAATCAAGAGGTTAGTCCTAGATAGAATCCTGGATCCTCATCAACTAGTTTTTTATCATGAACTTCAGAGAGCCTGCCATAGATGGTTAGCTTATAGGAGAGCTCTAGTATCTTCAAAATTGTTCACCTTCGAGGAATACCTCGAGAATGCAGCCATTGTGCACCAGTTCCTAGGTTGTGTAGAAGACCAAGAGGTTGTTCTTACAGATAGGGAAAGATGGAATAGAGTTCCGCAAGCTATGCTATATCAAGAGTATTGCCATGAGCTTTACTTTTATCAACCAACATCTGAGACAGATAATATCACTATAGCTCTTTTCATCAAATTTTTAAAAGAGAACTTTCAATTTGAAGAAGAACACTTCATGACTCCTGAACAACTCGAGCCTATTAATGATATTTATAAATTATTTATAGAAAACTAGATTATTATTTTCAGTCTTATTTCTTGCATTTATTGTGTTGATTGTCTTTACAATATTATTTCAAAAACAAAGAAAAACTAAAAACTAAAAAACATAGCAAAAACTTAAACATTTCATTTCAAATATTGTAGTAGGTATATAGTAAATATATACCTCTTAATTTGTTGCATATATATATATATATATATATATATATATTTGTTGAAATTAAAATTTAGCACCATGCCTAAACTTAGGAATGGTAAAGAAACTTTAGGAGAAGAAGAAGATTGGTTACAAGATACAACTAAAGACCCAAATGTCCTTCTTGGAGATCCAAATCCAGAAGGAGAAACTCTAGGTCAATCAGACGAAGACTTAGGTAAAGATAAGGAACAAGAAGGAAGTGTTAAAGAGGATGGATCCTCATCCCCTAGAATAGCTCCAAATGGAACTATTGCTTTTGACAACATAGATCATTTCAAGAAATTTCTCAGTGATAACATTGATGACCTTAATGTGGCAATTCGTATTGATAAAGGGCAAATTAGTGACACTCAGGAAGCTTTGGAACATATGTATGATGTGCGCATTAATCCCTTATCTTTCATTGATCAAGAAAGTGATAAGGCTGGACCATCCAATACGGATATGGTCTCTATGATTCAAAACATGTCAAAAAAATAGGCTATCCAACCTCCTAAGGAACCTGTTATTCAACCTAAAATCATTCCCACACAAAAGAAACCTTCCTTCACTACTTTATTCCGCCAAACTATTGAGCAATATGCTTCAAGTAAACAAAAACCTAAAATGAAGCCAAATACCAATTTTCAACAATCTGGAATACAACATAATACAACTTCAAAATTCCTTCATAATACTTTTCCTACCAATAATTTGCACAATAGTAACATGGCATCTAATCTTCATGTTCTGCCATCATATGCCCATAAAACCCATGTCAATGCCCTACCAAACCCATATGGGGGGCAAACTAGTAATCTGGAAGCCATGGTGAAACAATTAGCTTCACGTATGGACCAGATAGATCCCTACCGTCCCTCGTATAATTATCGAGAGATATGTAGTCAACCTTTGGATCCCATAGTTGTAGCTCAACCATACCCTAAGCATTTTCCCATGCCTATCTTGCCTATATATAAAGGAACCAAAGATCCCATAGAGCATCTTCGCATGTTTAGGATAGCATGTCATGACATATCGCATGATGACTTGCTATTATTAAAAATGTTCCCAAAAATTTTAGGTGGAATGGCATTAGAGTGGTACTATCAATTGCCCACTCATTCTTTGAGAAACTTCGAAGAAACAGTGGAATCATTTGTCCATCAATTTAGTGCCTACATCGAGAGGCATGTAACTATTAAAGATTTATACAATTTAAAACAAGACAAAGATGAATGTTTTGTCGATTTCTTAGCTAGATGGAGGCAATTGATAGGAAAACTGCACTTTGTGCTACCTTATAGGGAAATGTTGGACATTTTCATCAACAATTTACAAGAGCAAATATCTTATGAGCTATCGATCGCTACCTTAACTACCTTCGATCAAGCTATAGATTTAGCTCGAAGAGTAGAAGATGCCCTCATTAGGAGAGGCCAACTTAGGAAGAAGGATGATGAGAAAACATCCAGAAATCAATATAAAAACAAACAAGTCGTCGATGACGGAGTCACTGACAAAGAAAATGTTGCTAATATCAATGCAACAAAGACAACAAAAAAATTTATATTGAAACCTCCTGACAAGCCTCCTCAAGAATTTACTAGATTAAACCAACCCTTATCAACTATTTTACCTCAATTACTCGAAAGAGGTCTGATCCAATTACCAGCTATCCGGGAACCTGATCCAACTATACCCGGATATAGAGTTGACTTACACTGTGATTTCCATAGAGGACCTAGACATTCTACCAACGCTTGTAAAAGGTTGAAACATAAAATACAGGATTTGATTGACAATAATGAAATGGAAGTGCAAGCCTTCCAACCTAAACAAAACCCTCCTAATAATACTCAAAAGACCATTCCTCAAAATCAAAATCAAAATGCCAATCAAACTCTAGACATATTTCAACACCCTTTACCACGACATGGTAAAGAGGTAGCCAATCAAATCGAACATCATAATGTTCCCCCTCCTACCCGATATGTAGGAACCATTAGCGAACAATTACCTGTTCAGGATCCTCAAATATTTGACACAACCTTATCCCTAGTTACGACTAGGCCCTTACATAATTTTCAAACTTTTGATTCTAGTGATATAGAATCAGATAGTGAAAGTGAAGTAGACATTACTTCAAACCAATCAAATAGTTTTGAAAATGAATCAGATCCTATTCAACCCGTCACAGATGCTATGGTTCCAGAAGAACCATTTCCTAGACGAGTTACTACTCGACCTTCTTCTAATATATTCCTTTCTAATGAACAAGCCATAAATGCTCAACCGAGACCAGTTCAACGTCTTCATTATAACATTGTAGGTACCATTGGAGTCGTCACCTAACAACAAGCTCAAAATTCCCAACAAGAACCAAACCAGAATGATGGATCGGCTCCATTCGTTTTGAAAAACCCTAATAAAGGGAATCATGCTCCTACTATTCAACCTAAACTCCCTTACAATATTAATGAGCAATTGTCCAATACTACGGCCAGAATTTCCCTTTTGGATTTATTAAGATCCTCTCCCACCCATAGGGATGAGTTGATGCTTACATTGAGCCAAATGATGGTACCTCAAAACATTCAACCTAAAGCTATGGCCAATACTATCATCACTCGAGAGATTGATTGTATTGACTTCCAGGATAAAGATATCCCACAACATAGTTTACATAAGGATAATCCCTTATACATTACTGCTCTAATTGGAGATGTAGTCGTCAAAAGAGTTTTGATTGATAATGGCTCATCTCTAAACATTTGCACTTTTGACTTCTACCAACGATTTGGCTTTAGAAGTGATGAAATGAAGAAAATTGATATGATTATCAAAGCTTTTAATGACGAAACACAAGAAACATGTGGAGTTATTACCCTCCCATTGCAAGTTGGTCCTAGAACCCTAGAAACAACCGTGTTTATTGTACATTGCCCAACATCGTACAATATACTTTTGGGTCGCCCTTGGATCAACGCCATGCGAGCGGTCCCATCAACCTTACACCAATGTGTTAAATTTGAGTTTAAAAATCAGTTGGTCACTATCCATGGTGACCCTAGACCTTTTGATATGTGTGCTTTTGCAGAACCCGTTGGAGTGCAATTTTGCCCTGCTCTATCGTCCACACATCCTAGTTCTTATTTTTCATCTAAAACTATGAAACACACACCCATAACTTCACCTATTTCAACTCCATTAATTTCATCCTCCTATAAAGACCAACAACCCTCTAAACAAATCATTTTAGAACCTCAAAAAGATCTTAAATCTACAACCAATCCTTCAAGTTCTATCCCTATAAATTCAAAACCCATAGACACATCTATCATTCCTCCCACATCTAAAGATATAGGTAATAAGCCTTCTACATCTTATGCCCTTTCTGATGAACTTTTACCAGATTTATCCACAACCTTAATATCAAAAAAAACAAATGCTTTCATGCAAGATTCAATTCTTTTGAATAACTTACCGCCATCTCCTCGTACTTTGGGCCTCCCACAACCTATGGGAAGTACTTACCAAGTCGGGAGTTGTGCCTTCATTTATAAAGGATATGACTGGGGAAGAATCCCTCGAAATATCAAAACTCATCATGAAGGATATGCTCGGTGTTATTTTACCAATGATTATATTAAAGCTAAACCCATGATGCTTAAAATGGGATATAAAGGGAAAGGCTTGGGACCTTTCCAAAATGGCATGAAAGAACCTTTCGAGGTAGAACCGTGGTGTGGGCCTATTTCCTAGTAAGGGTCAACCCTTTCCTTTTGACGATGATGATCACGTCATATGTTATCAAGATTATTTGGATAGGCATGTTGATTTGCCTCTTAAAAAATAGTCGTTTTCATGCAACATGCTATCCATAGCTTACCCTGAACTGATTGTCGACCCCGATGAAGAGTTGGAAGGAGATATCTTCCATGATGTCTTCGTTGAAGAGATGTTACACAATGGATTTTATTTTGATGGTTCTATACCAACTATAGCCCAACTTGAGGCCACTAATCCTCAAGATGAATTATCTAAATTAACCTTACAAGAATTACAAGAATTGGGCGTTTCACCCGCCCCACCTAATTTTGAAAGAGATCTACACATGGAGGTAGAAAACGTCATTAAAATTAATATTGGAACTGAGGACAATCCTCACATAATCAATATTGGATCATAATTAAGTCAAGAAAAACAAGAACAATACATTGCATTTCTTAAAGAGTATGAAGATGTCTTCGCTTGGACATATGAAGATATGCCGGGTCTAGACCCTTCCGTAGTCATGCATCATCTAGTGGTCCATCCGGATGCTAAACTCGTTAAACAAAAACTTAGAAAAATGCATCCCAAAGTGGCTCTGCTAGTCAAAGGGGAGTTAGAAAAACTCCTGAATGTTATCTTTATACAAGCTATTGATTATGCGGAATGGATCTCAAATGTAGTTCCAGTCACCAAGAAAGAAGCTACCAAAGTTAGGGTTTGTACAGATTTTAGAGATATTAACGTCGCATGCCCTAAATATGACTTTCCTCTTCCAAACATGGATCAAATCATTGACTTTACTGTCGGGAGTGGGATGATGTCCTTAATGGATGGATTCTCCGGTTATAATCAAATCAGGATAGCTCCTGAAGATCAGGCTAAAATAGCATTTATTACCCCTTGGGGTACCTTTTGCTGGAAAGTGATGCCATTTGGCTTAAAGAACGCAGGTGCAACTTATCAACGAGCTATGACCTATATTTTTCATGATATGATGCATGATATCCTACATGATTATGTAGATGATATTATAGCTCGCTCTATTATTGAAGATAATCATTTAGATGATTTGAGAAAAGTTTTTAATCGATTACGAGAATATCTTATTCGATTAAATCCAGCAAAATGTATATTCGAAGTTAAGTCCGGTAAACTATTAGGGGTTTTAGTTTCTTTACGTGGTATTGAAATCGACCCTCTCAAGATTGCGGCCATCACTGATATGCCCGCACCTACTAATATATCTGAATTACGAAGTTTACAAGGTAAACTTCAAGCTATCCGTCGCTTCATTGATAAGCTGGTGGACAAAACTAGTCCCTTTCTTAAACTCCTTAAGAAGGATGTCCCTTTTAATTGGGACACAAAATGTAGAGAAGCTTTTGAACTTCTCAAACAATACCTCCTTAATCCACCTGTGCTTTCACCACCTAAACCTGATCGCCCATTTCTCCTATATATTTTAGCTTCGTATTCTGCCTTAGGAGCTATGTTAGCTCAACTTGATGATGAAAAGTGAGAACGTGCTAATTATTACATTAGCCGAACCTTCATTAGTTATGAAACCCGCTACACAGCATTAGAAAAATTATGTCTAGCCATCGTGTTTGCTACGCAAAAATTACGACACTATATGCTTAGTCAAAAAACTTATGTCATTGCTAAATACGATCCCTTGAGATATCTCATGAGTCGACCTTATTTATCGGGTCGCACAACCAAGTGGGTTCTTGCTCTAAGCGAGTTTGATCTCACATTCATAGGACAGAAGTTTGTTAAGGGTCAAATCATAGCAGATCAATTAGCTACTGCACCCTTAGAGTCTACCCATCCCCTCATCATCAAATTTCTTGATGAATGCCTTCAATTAGAGGCCGACCATACTGAACAATGGTCCTTATACTTTGACGGAGCCCGATGCATGAGTGGGGCTAGTGTGGGTATTATTTTAATATCCCCATAAAAACATCTTATTCCTCTATCCTTCAAATTGACATTTGCTTGCACCAACAATACTGTTGAGTATGAAGCTCTAATCCTTGGATTACGAGCTGCCCTAGCGCTAAAAATTAAACATCTTTTAGTTTTTGGTGATTCCCAACTGGTTATAAACCAAATTAATGAAGTTTATCAAACTAGAGATGATAAAATGCGCCCATATAAGGCCTATGTTTTACAATTAATGTCTTTATTTGATCAAGTTACCTTGGAAGCTATTCCTCGAACTAGCAACCGTGCAGCTGATGCTATGGCCGTAGCTGCATCTCTCCTACCCTTGGAGTTAGAGGACGAATATGCCACTATCATTATTCATCGACTCTAGGAACCCGCTTCAAATAAGTCATGCTTAGAGCCTTTGGATGTGTTTCTAATCAATGAAACTACTCTTGAACCTTGGTATACAGACATATTTGATTTTCTCCAAAATGGGACTTTCCCTGCCAATTCTAATAGAAACCAGACGTCGGTTATTACGTAGACGAGCAAGTCGATTTGTAATAATTGGCAATACTTTATATAGGAGATCTTTTGAAGGTATCCTATTAAGATGTTTAAACTTAGAAGAGTCTAAATCAGCCTTGAGTGAAGCCCACGATGGATCTTGTGGAGGACACTTTAGTGGTAGTGTCATTGCTAAAAAGCTCCTTCGGATAGGATACTTTTGGCCTACCATGGAAACGGATGCACATGAGTATGTGCGCCATTGCGACAAGTGCCAAAAACATGCTGACCTTGTCCATGCACCTGCCCAAGAACTACAGGCTATTTCATCTCCCTGGCCCTTTTCTAAATGGGGTTTAGATATTATTGGCAAAATCAATCTTGTGTCATCTGATGGACACAAGTTCATCATAACCGCCACTGAGTATTTCATGAAGTGGGTCGAAGCTATGCCTTTAGCTTCTTGCACCGGCACACAAGTCTCTAAATTTATTTTTAATCAAATCATTTGTAGGTTCGAAATCCTCGCAAATCTCATCTCTGACAATGGAACTTGTTTCAAAAATAAAGATGTTAAAAAATTATGCCAAAAATATAAGATTCAACATCGCTGGTCCACTCCCTATTATCCTCGGGGTAATGGTCAAGCGTAAGCATCTAACAAAACCTTAATCAAAATTCTCAAAATATTGGTCAATAAAACCGGCCGTGGATCGGCACATTCAATTATACCCGACCTTGTGGGCCTATCGAACTAGTGTTCGAACCCCCACGGGAACTTCACCATTTGTTTTGGTTTATGGTGCTCGAAGCAGTTTTTCCATTTGAATTGGAAGTTCCTTCTTTGGCTCTGCTACTTCAAGATACCGAAGTAGGAGATGAATATCGAGCTGGCAGACTCAGTTAGTTGGAACTCCTAGATGAAAAATGCATCAATGCTTTGGAGCATCTCCGTGCTTACCAAAACAAGCTTAAAAGATCATATGCTAAGAAAGTTCGTCTTCGATCCTTTGAGATCGACGACCTTGTTTTAAAAGAAAATCAAAAAAATACAAATGCAACTAAGGACCTTAAAGGTAAATTTGAGCCCAACTAGCTTGGACCATACATTATTACTGCTAAATTTGAATCAGGAGCATATAAATTATCTACCTTAGATGGTAAAGAACTTAAAGAACCCATGAATATTTTGCATCTTAAACGTTACTATGCATAAATTTGGTCATTTCATCCATGTATATATTTGTTCAAAATCACTATCTTGTATTTCTTTCAAATTTATAAATTCAAAAACATCAAAAACATTCATAATCATCAAAAATCTTCAAAACTATTTGTTGCATTTATTTATGGCACTTGTTAAATTTTTTGCTCAAAAACAAAAATAAAACCAAAAATCAAAATAAATAAACAGCAATATGCTTGACTCTTTCGAAACCAAAACAATATAAAGAAGAAAGAGGGAGTCAACATTCTCCAAACTTCTCAAAAGTGTTTATATATATTTTCTTACAATTATTGCAGTTATATGTTTCAAATTATTTTGGATAAATTAGCATTTATTTGAAATCCCTCACTTGCACACTCACAAAAATAAATATCTTGATTTTATTTGGCATGATTACTAATCTCTCTTATATCAAAGTTCACAAAATTCAATTAAATAAAGTTTGAGCATAGAGAATTGATCTTGTTATTTACTTAAACCAAGCACATCTTTTCACAATAAAATGATTATATTTGTAATTTCCATGTTTTGCTACATAGTAGAAGTGATTTCTTGAGCAAAAAGTTTCCCCTGCTATCCTATCATGCACATGGTCTAGAATCTTTGAGAATTGGCAAAAGGACAAGCTCACCCCTACCCAGAATAAAAATCCCTTGCTCTACAGCTAATCCGAGCAAGTATCCCTAGCAAAGAAAAAAAAAAAAAGTAAAGAGAAAAGAAAAATGTTCTTTTATATCATTACAACAATATTTCAAGCACTATCTCAAAAATCAAGCAAAAAAAAAAAATATATATATATATACAAAAAGAAAAAGAAAGCAAAAGCAAAAGCAATAAAATCCCTTTCCCTACCCTTTGAAAAGAAAAGAAGGGTTGATGAGCTTGAATCCCTGGAATTCTCAATTATTCAAAAACTATGAGGTAAGCCCCATAACAGGTGGTTTGTGCCCAACCCGCTTGGCCTTGGGTAACTCCTAGCGTGGTGATATGTCTGTCACATTAGCGACCTTCTTTTGTACAGACCTATGTCTCGCTTATGGATTAGCTAGCTCTTGATAATCCGACCTACATAGTAGTCTAGTATGGTTATATGCATCTACATCATGGTTAATGAACACTTATTTGGTTTCTTCAAATCACTTGTATCATAGTATCTTGCTCAAACTGGTAAATGAAAAATGCAATTGCACACACATTTGTATTTGAGAGATTTTGTGTATCATTATGATAAATCAAGATCGGAAATGAATTCACATATGCACATGGGATTCCTTATAAATCTAACTTTTGTCTTCAAAATACTTTGAAATATTATTTTTTGCAACTTGTTTGGAATAAATCAAGTACAGTTGTTTACCATAAAGACAACTATATAATAGAAAAATCAAAAATTTCTTTCAAAATATACACTCAAAACATATATATTTGGTTGACTTTCATGACGATGGTATAGTTCCAAAACCAAAAATGGAATTTTATGCCTAGCGCAAGTCCTCATTTTCATATTTTTTGTTTATCAAAAATCAACCATGCAATAAAACTATCTCTTTTGGATTTCGCGATGATGGTATAAGTCTATACCTACATATTCTATGCCTAGCGCAAACCATCGTAACAATTTTTATTCCCCATTTATCTAAAAATCATATGACTTAAATCATTATTTTACACAAATTCTGCTTTTAAAAAGCAAACCCATTTTCATTATTTCATGTCATTATGTCAACCTTCAAATTTTGCAAAGATGGTATAATTCCTAAAGAATTATCCAAAATTTTATCACACTTAGGAATTTATGCCTAGCAAAAATCATTTTAAACATTATTTCATGCATCCTATTTTCATGAAAATCTGAAAACCAACCATCATCATCATCATCATTTGCACTATTGCACCAAAGGCTTAAGACAGTCTCTTAAGCACTCTTTAACTTTTAACAATATTTCTATAAATGGGACTAGCTTGACGACCGAGTGAGCAACGACTCCATGAAATGGTCTATACTAGCGACAATGTCCTTTGAAATTATTGTTAGAAGTCTCTTTTTAGTTTTTATCACATTTCATCACAAACAATCAATTTGTTACATCAGATTATTTCATTTCAAATATTATAGCATGACATCAAAGTTATAAATTTTCAACACGACATAATTTCATGAATCCTCAATCCAATTATCAAATTAATCAATCAAACATAAAAGCATCATAAGCATACACATAACACAAGTCATATGATCAAAAACATATCATATATGTCAATAGTATATATACATCATCAAAACTGGATTGGTATGCCACAATCTGTACCTCGGCATACTCAATCCTCTATCAACAAAAAAAAATAAATAGTAATACAATGTCATTCTGTACAAAGTTGTGCATCCCTCTAGCCTCGAGAGCCCCTCGAGCTCTCCGCCTCATCTCCTCCCCTGCCCTGAGGTGGACGAGGTGGCCCCATCGCAGTCTGAGTAGTCCTAGTCCTCGATCGGGACGTGGTCCTCGATGACCCGATCCTGATCGGATCTGCAATGTTGGCTGGCAGGGGTAGTCTATCCACCTCTGGCACCAGCTGATAATACAATGTCTGATAGAAAGTGAGCTGGGTGATAGCCCGTGTCAGCTCTCCAGAGCTCGCCCCTCCGCCCCATGCCCTGAGGCGTGCAATCTCGTCTCGTAGCTGTGCCACCTCAGCTCGATGGCGTGCAGCCTCATCCTATAGAGTCTACACCTATGCCTGGAGACGATCTCTCTTTGCCCGAAGAGTAGCCATCTCGCTACTCTCTCCTATGTCAATGCCCTTGCCCTTATCGGGCGATGGTGGCCTCTCCCTCTATGGAGATGGGGGTCTTGCCTCCCTCCTCTCCCTCTGTCGCGGCCTCTCCTGTGCCTGTGGCCTCCTTGGCTCTCTCCCATCGCGACCCTGGGCCGCCTCCATTGTTGTCTTGCATCGCCTCCCTATCTGACGCAAGACTGCATGAATCAGACCCTATGCCCTCGTCATTCAAGGAGGTGGATGCCTGCGTACCAGGCATCGTAGCCATCGGCTACACATGCGTCGTCCCCATCCATGGGCTGGATGGGGGCATCGTCTGCGTCCTGGCTCCAGAACCGCTGCATGTCTGGCACTTCGCTAACTGTGGTGTTATCTCGAACAGTCCGAGAAAACTCATAATCCCTCAGAGATGGGATCCCCTGCTACAGACTAAACTAATGCAAAACTCGGTCATAGCGGTGGAGCTCCACCTCTCCCCTCTCCATCCGTAGCCAGCAAACTTTCCTGACGTGAGCCAACTCCTGTCCGTCCTCGACCCACCCTGGATGCTCCCTCCATGGCCTCCAGGTGATCTAGTCTAGGACTAAGTCATCCAATAGTCTTTGGGACATAGGGAGGTCGATCTGCCACTGTGACCCTCTCCGGAGCCACCAGTAGAAGACTCGGGGCCTCTCCCCGTCTACCCCTATCAGAGGAAGCCCTATCGGCCTCCGCACTGCAATGTGCTCCCAGCACCAAACCTATAGGAGCGATGTCATCACCAGACATCGGCCGCCCTTGTACATGACCCCATATAGGATCCTGTACAACCGACATAGAACAAAACTACCCTAAGAGAACCTATAGCCGTGGTCCCGCATGTCGCAGATCACATCTGCCAGCATCCACGACACCCTGCACCCGCTCTAGTGGCACAACAAAAGTCCACCAACCACTCCAGCTAGCACTCGTGTGAGTCTAGATGCCCCAGGCATCTGGCACAGTGCCTCGATATTAACTCCGCCCTTCTCCAGGGAGAAGCTCGGGTCACCACATAGTCGTCCCATAGCATGGCCCTGATTGGCCGTAGGAGTGATCAAGCGTCCTTGTATGGGGATTCTTAGAATCCTCCATACATCCTCTAGAGTGGGAGTCATCTCCCCTGTCGGTAGCCAAAAACATGAGGAACCCGGATACCATCTCTCTGCTAGGGTCGTTAGTAGCCCCATATCTATGGACACCTGTGGCATCTCTCGCCACATGCTACAAGTCGGCCTGTGCCACCGATCTCTCTCCGCTCGTGTGAGAGCGGCCAAGTCATCCCTCAAACCTCCATACTTCCATTCCCCGCTCTTTAGCAAACCTCTCTGCAAACATAAACAACAAAAAATCATTAATAAACAATTCAAGTAATTAATAATGCAAGTTAAAATTCAATTTTATGCAATTGATGATATCGCCCACTATTGGACGATATCGTCCCAAATTTGAGCAGAATCATCTCCGATTTCGCAAGCCGAAATCGTCTCTAATTTGATGAAATCGTCCCCCTTTCGCTGATTTCGCCCTTGGGCAAAATTGATGAAATTGAGACGATTTCATCGAAATCGGGATGATTTCGTCCCGACGATGTCGACAGCCCAAAAACGGCCGCGATGCTCAAAATTCATCTAAAAATTACCTACAAAGCATGTAAAATTAAATTAAAGCATTCTAGTTAAGTCTAGACTCTTACCCGTAGACCGCGTCGGACCTCTGTCGATCTGTGCGTCATCTCCACCATTTTTGCTTCAGAGCTCTAAAAAACCAAAAAATGAACCGTAAAAATGAATTAGGGTTTTACCCTATTTTTCTTAATTTTATTCAAAAATAATTTTTTGCTTTTTCGCGTTTTTACCTCAAACGTTCGATTTGGGTAAAAACACGGAGGGGGCACCATAGTAAGTTGTCGTACGATTCGACCAAGAATCGTCGCCTAAAAAATGGGAATAATTTTTGCTTTCTCGTAGATCGAGAAGAACTCATCTTTAACGCATTTTCTTCAAAAAATTCGCTAAAGAGGGGGCAAAATGTAGCACCCTAAAATTGGCGCAGTGAAATTGTCATAATTACATTCACCTTAGTAAATAATTTAAAATTCAAATTTAACCTCCCAAACCGCCCGTTAACCGTCGGGTAATCCATTTCCCCCTTTTTTGCACCATTTTTAGAGGTTGTTTTGACCATTTGACGATATCGTCACCGATCAGATGATATCGCCCTAGATCTGACGATTTCGTCTGGGCTAGGACGTCCAGACGATCTTGTCGCAAAACTGATTTTGCAAAATTAGCTTTTGTTCCAACGGGCCTCTAATCCGGGCAGAAGCGTGTCTGCGCCGTTAGAGACCCTCCCCCGTTGGAGATCTCCCAAATAGGGATGATCTCCAACCTCCTAACTACTCCCCTAAGCCTATTTAGTCCCTAGGACCTTCCTTTCCCAACCCTTGGCTGAAATTCCCTGTAACCCGACTGTATACACGTTAAAACATCTCAAATTCTATTTTGCATTGGTCCTATATCAATTTTGTTGTAGGTACCACCTTGTTTTTCAATCGGAGCAAGCATACATCATCGCCGATGAACCTGTTCAGATCGGAGGCGATCCTGTCGAATCAAAGATGATTTCGTACTGATGCGAGGTGATCTTGACTGCAGTTTACATTGGGGACAATCAGTGCCTGAAGTTTGCATTTCTCAACCTTTTCTCTGTTGTTTTGTTCTGTAAATTAGATAGTTTATTCAGTATTTTATACTATTTTGCATTTGGAGTTCACCCATTTAGATTAAGTGCATAATTAAATCCTAATTATCATCTAATTAGCATGATTCATTCATGTTTTTGTGCTTAAGTTCCAGTTTGATAACACTATTGTCATTTCATATCATTTTCCTTTGTTATCATTGTTGTATTCTTTGTATTTTGCATCTATTTTTTTGTTTGCAGGTCTCTGACGAATTCGTCAGATCTCAGACGATTCTATCGAATTCCAAATGATCCTGACTGCCTCAAACATCAAAATCTTCATCAGACATCCGGATCAGGTATTCTTCTTATTCTGCCTTAATTTCCCTATTTTTTTGTCTTAAATTTGTTCTTTGTACTCATTAAATCTGCATTTTCATTTAGATTAATTTAGACTCATTTGGCCAAACCTAGGATATGAATGTTTAAGGTTAAAAACGAACACATAAAAACACATTCCAAACCTAGGCGTGGAAACTGCCATTAAATATTTCCTGGTGAACCCACCATCCATCAAAAAATCATCAAAATACACCTCCCTTGAGAGGTGGGACCTTTGCAAAGTCCTCTCAGTCCGAGGTACCTCGACATCCTTTTCCCATCCCCCTTCCGGGCACGGATCCTATAGCCTGAAGGTAAGGATGCGAAAAATTTGGAGCGATACAATGCTGATGCAGTACGAGAAATTTTTTTAAAAGGCTTGATCAACCTTGCATCAATGAACACGTTATTCATTGTTGACTTTTCAATGGTGGAAGAATACCTTACTCCAAAATGAGGCACCTTACTTCGAAGGAAGGTTCCTTACTCCCAAATGAGGTGCCTTACTTCGAAGGTAGGTGCCTTACTTCGAAGGTAGGCGTCTTACTCTGAAGTAGGTGTCTCAATACCCAATAGTGGAGGCATTTGACTATGGTTGAAAAGCTAAAAAAAATAATAAGGCACCTTGATATTATGCATCAAGGGAACTTAAAAAAATTATGAATGAGTGATAAGGCACCTTATTCTCAAGGAGACGCCTTGCTCTGGTGTCTTACTCCGGTGCCTTACTCTGGCACCTTACTCTAGCACCTTACTTTAGTGCCTTACTCTGGCACCTTACTCTTCAAGCAGGAACCTTGATCAATGGTTTCTTACTCTTAAAGTAGGCACCTTGATCAAAGGCACCTTACTCTTCAAGGAGGTGCATCGATTTAATCAAAAACACCTACGCAATTTGGTGGTACATGGAGCGGCCAGAGCCAATGTCATCATCTCATATGATGGAAATTTGAAGGCACCCAAAAATATTTCAAAATCATTGAGTGGTATTTTTGCATGTCCCAAGGCCAACCATAGAAGGAAATATGCATCCCAATCTAAACCAATCGGATCCACTGTATTTTCAGCACAGGATCTCAAGCAAACTAGAATTGCAGTGACCAAGGTAATGTAATCAGCACATGGGAAATATGCCATCACCATTATCATGGATTACCCAATTGGCATGCTCCACAACGCACGAAACAACAAATTAGGTATACGCATGATTTTTTAAATATATACATAATTTTTCATGAATAATGCTTCTCTAAAAATAATACCAGTGCAAGAAATGCATTGGCCCTCATGCCTGATACGACATACGAAATATCAATTTGGGTAGCATACCCTATCAACCCCAATACATAAGTAATTCACTAGGGTAGGCACCTTCCTATGAGAATAAAACATCAAACCTGTCAATAAAAGCTAAGAATTCACCATGGGAGGTCGATCAAAGAACCATGCACTCAAGAAGCATGAGCCCAACAACACTGAGGGAATTATAGGAGAGTTTTATAATCGATTTGAGGTGGTCGGGTGGATGGATTATTGTCACCTGGTCATCCAAAACCAAGACATCAAGGTATTAAAGGATTTTTTTTTCATTGTTATAGGAGAGGTTGCTCAATTACACTGAATAGAAATTCTAGTCACTCCAGAGCACATCTCTCGTGTTACCGGTCTCCCCCTCACTAGAGAGTGCACATACAAGGACAACATTGTAGTCTAATGCTCAAAAATTTTTCTTGGGTAGATGAATGTTCAACTCAACCATAGAGGGCTCCCAAAGAAAGGACTTATGATGCACCTATGAAAGCTCTTCGAACAGGTTGCGAGATACTTCACATGCACAGGGAAGTACTTGCACTTGAATGTGAACCACATGCAGCACCTGAATCACCTGGTGCACAAGAAAAAAATTAATGTGTCATTCTATATAACAAGCACCCTAAAATATGAGGCATCATGATACTAGAGAGGAGTAGCCTCTACCCTATCCCATCATGGACTAATTACAGCCCTAATTTGCCATGTTGAGGAACACAATAGGGGCTTGTTGGTAGCATGGGCTAAACATTCTGGTGCATAGACACAAGCAATGGTCAAGGTAGGGTATAAGTCTAAATTATGAGGAATAGCTGAAGAAGAGGGGGAACAATCCCAAACCTCATTGGATTCTATAAAATAAGGGTAGATTCCTCTGCCCAATGATATAGAGGATAGGCTAGAGTCCTCCAGCCCTGAACTGGTAGCTCATCGAACAGAGAACATACATAGCTGAAGACACCTACGACAACTAATTCTATTGAGTGATTAAGAGGAGGAAGACACAAAGGTTAGATTCATGGACCAAACCTTACAAAATTTGGTTGCTTGAAGTCCACAATACCCACAACCTTTGGCAGTCCTATAACAGTAGCTCGATGTACCGATAGAAGAAAACCTCACTAGACAGGGTGAGAATTTCATGATGTAGGTGATGTTCGATGAATTTAAGGAGATGACTACAAGGAAAATTTAGAGACAGGAGGCCACCATAAACTAGCTAAAACAATTGGTTCAGCAGCTCAGGGCAAAAAATTAGCAGTTGCAGGCCAGGATGGTGGAAATATGAGACACCTCCACCCAACCAGATTGGGCAATTGAAGTGCCCACAAACTCCCCAACCTCACCAGAGAGGGTAGTTTCATCCGGCGTGGTTAGATAAGATGCCCAAGATAAATACTTGGATACGGGAGAGAATTTGTTCATCTCTAATAGGATGACTATGGAATAATAGGGGACCTTTGTATTTCAAATAGAGCCCCCTATTATAGACATAATTGACGACGAAGAGCACTCGAGTCAGAGCCATGGATAAGAAACTGAACTTGACACCAAAGAGTACTATCAAGAGCAATAGGTTACCATAGCTGAAGGACCTGTATACAAAGGACCTATAGAGCAGTCATTGGTCAACCACAAAATAGGAGAAACATCTACGGGTGATTCAAGGCAAGAGAGGTAGATTCCTGAACCCTCTATGGAAAATAGGAGAGCATCTTCTGCAAGAAATGAGGATATCCCCATGCAATCTACCGTAATATTAGAGGATCCCAAGGGGAATGTTTCTCAAACATTGCAAAAGAGGGCCAAGAAAAAGGCTAAATTTACGTTTGTAGAACCAAATGCCCAGTTGGACGAAGAGTGGGCAAAAGGTATGTAGGGATTTGCTAGGTGAAAGGAGAAGTTTGACAGGCTCCATAAATAACTTGAGGTGGCAAAGGTAGCCAAAAAAATAGCAAGAAGGCTGAAAGGGGGCCTAGCATTTGTGTGAACCCCATTACAGATGATCAGTTTTGGGAGATATATGGTTTGTCACAGGTTCAGCCCTCCAAAATGAGGAAATGATTGGAAATACAAGGAGTATTTGGACTAGAGGCAGAAGTAGTAGCAATTGTCGAAGAAAATGTTGGCCTCACCTCTAAATATATTGGCTATACAAAGCTAGTGTGGTCATATGATAGAGGGATGACTCTGATATTCCACTCAAAGAATTACGCCCTCAACATGCCAACCTATGGTAAGAAGCAGAGGCTGCATTTTAGAGAGGAGAAAAAATTGTGGCCACGGTACCTAGCATAGGTACCATATCGAGAAAAACAAGGAGGCATAGCAAGCGTAATAGGATGCCAACACGACCAAAGTATAAGAGCCAACCCTACACCGATGAAAGCTAGCATAGTCGAAATATAGCATAGCCCAAAAATTCCCCATAGTAAACTAGTGGCCCTTAGAAGAAATTAAAGTCCCAGAATGAAGGGAATGCCAAGGTTACCAATAAAAAGAAAAAGTAAAAGGGTACAGTTGACTAGAGGAGAGTGACTACCGGTTTTAGGTGTCACGAGGGCATGGCACATATTAGGCATGGGGGGATGATGAGCATCATAAATGCTCATATTTTTGTATAAGTTCTAATCATTTTTGTGCGGTAGTATAATAAGAGTTGTATATTTTTTTGGAATTATTATGTATCTATTTAATGAAATTATGTGTATTATTTAATTTGTGTGTGAAGTGTGTTTTGTGTAAATATTTTTTGATTTTGACATCTTTTGTTCAGTCGAGGTACTACGTGGACCTGGCATACTTCTGCTTCATGAGTCTAAGGTATATTGAGTAGGTGCCTTACTCAAGTAGGTACCTTACTCAAGCAGGAACCTTACTCAAGCAATTGCCTTACTCAAAGTAGGTGCCTTACTCAAGCAAGTGCCTTACTCAACTAGGCACCTTACTCAAGCAGGCGCCTTACTCAAGTAGGTGCCAAGTAGGTTCCTTACTCAAGCAGACGCCTTGCTCAAGTAGGTGCCTTACTCAGGCAGGCACCTTACTCAAGTAGGTGCCTTACTCAAGCAAGCACCTTATTCAAGTAGGTGCCAAGTAGGCACCTTACTCAAGTAGACACCAAGCAGGTGCCTTACTCAAGTAGGTTTCAAGCAGGCGCATTGCTCAACGTTAAGTGATTTGATCGAATGACTATAGAGGATCCCATTGACCATAGTTCCATGTCACGCAAGCTATCTTTGGGAGACCGTCGAACAGATGAGCTATCCCAATTAGAGTGGAAGAAATGCATAACCACTCAACGAAGCAGAACACGAACAACACAAAAAATATTATATCTTTAAGAAAATACAAAAAGTTGTTTTTATCGTGCGCCTATTACAATAACTAAACCTTCTCATTTTAGACTGTAACCATGCCTTCTGTTGTAACAGTACTGTAACAAGAAGTCTTGTGTGTGTTATATAAACACAAAGACTTCTCTAAAATAGGGGAGGTAGTTTTTTAAGATTGTTGGCATATGTAAAACATTATACTACATTATCAATAAAGCTCGAGCATTATTTCACTAGCATTTTTTCTTCGTAATTAGTCGGTCAAGATCTATTGGAGCTTGGGCCCACTCCAAGCCAGTATTCCTCCATTACCTCTTACTATTTTCTATATTAGATCATTTTCTTTAGTGTGTTTCTTTTAAATTATGCAAGGTGTGTTTACTTATTTCGTTTAATTTCCAACGTAGTGTGGTTTGATTTAATTTCTTGTACTTTCATTTATGCATGGTTTTAATTTGGTGTGGATGAATCAATGTCATTTTATAAACACCCCCCCAATGATAGGTTAGCGGACTCATATCAGGAATGGTATTATGATTGACCTTAACCATGGCACTTCAAAAGTTGACGAGCTCCCTAGTTTGACAAATTAAATGCAAGGGTTGTAACATAAATAGGAGTATAATTAACTAGTGTTTTTACCCCAATAATATGTCCAATTACATGAACCACCAAATTCCCAGCTGCATCGTCACTTCACCACCCCACTCTCGACCTAACCTATGTCACTTTGCTCATTAGTAGTTTCTCTTCATATTTTTTCTATCTTCTTCTTCTTATTTTATCACGTAGTTGTATGGTCACACTTGAAGATGTTACATACCTACATTGATCTATTTTATTTATTCTATCATCCTTTGTCTCTGGTAATACCCTCCACTTTTTGGATACCAATGTTTATTTCTTCTCACTTCTTCCAATTGTAAATTTCACCTTTACATATTTTCTCTTTTTGCATTACCACGTGTGTTCCCATAGGTCATAGTTTATTCACCTACTACACACACCCCACACGTTTGAGCAACCATTATCACATCATTTTGGTTTTGTCATCATGACACACTATACTCATCTGTAGATAAGTTTTCTAAACTTCTCCCTCTACACTTCATGAGCTTCCTCTTGTAGATATTGCATTCCCCTACTTGCATCATTTACATTACACCCATTGCATATATCCATATGTTTTTCAATATGATTTCATTTCAAGTTTGTATATTATTCTCTAAAAAAAAAATGTTCCTTGATAGGAATAACATATGTACTTGTTATCATCACCACATGGATGTCCATTCCCCCTTTTTTTCAATATTAGGACGTATATAGGTGTCTTTTTTATCTTTGACTACTCCTTAGTTCAGTAAATCAAATGTCACCTCTAGCTAACAATTTTACACACTCCTTATAGTTCTTTTAGGTTGGTTCAACTTCTCTCATGGACCATTCACACAGGTTACACATTAAATAAGTTTTGATTCTAGAGAAGATAACACCTTGCGTAGATATCACCATCTAGCGAGCCGTTTCTCCTACTCATCCTATCACTTGAATGGTCAACATACGACCTAGGAATAAACAAAGGGATAATCATAGCAAAGCATCATAAAAATGGGTGTAAAACAAAATCCAATGCCCATACAAAAAAAAGAGAGAGAAAACAAACAAAAGAGCACCACAAAAATACAATCAATAAATGAGGGGTAGAAAATAAAAGGAAAAACCTCTAGATTTCATCATTGTTATGCTTGATCACCTTTGGTCCTTAGGTTTAACATAACACCATGGGATGATTTCCATCGCTAGCAATAGGCTCAAAGACCCTTCCTACCAGTGGAATAGTCTTACAAGTGGCGACACATATGTCACATTAGCGACTTTATTTTGTATAGATCACTATCTATTCATGGATGAGCTAGCTAGTTCATACATGTTTACAACGGGTTAATCCTACCTCCCTCAAAATGGATAAATGAACCTCTCTCATTTACACACATAGGTCCATGATAGAATTTGAACCAATCATATTACTTATGAGTTTTTGCCAACACTTGCATAGTTTTTGGCCTAAAATTTTATTACTATAACTATGTTTATTAAAGCCATTACATATGCCTCATACTATCCTACATCCCTGAGATTATGGAATGGATCACATTCACATAGGTACATGCAATGATACAAGTGCTTCCTTTGTGCATTTCAGTCCTCCATAAATGCATCTATACATCTATGTTATATAGAGTTATTACACATTACATCAATGCATTTATCCTACATGCATCCCATCAAACATTACATCAATACATTTATCCTACATGTATTCCATCAAATATTACATCAATGCATTTATCCTACATGCATTCTCTCATATTGCATCATCGCATCTATGTCATATGCATTTACTATAATTGCATTCACACCAAATCACATTGTCTTGCATTCAAAATACAATCCTTCATATCATTCTACAGTATAGTTATACTTCAGTATGATCATATATCTACACCCTACCACATATGTATTTTCATTCCTTGTACACCATCACATATTATACTATGATATCTATGCAAACACAATTCAAACACATTCAAATCATAATCATAACACATGTATATATAAAATTTGTAACCAAAAGATATATATATATATATATGTCATCCATCAAAAATGCCCGTCGACTACAAATTGGGACCATACCCATCATCCATCATCCAAAAATGCTCATAGGCTACAATCACAAGCAACCCTAACTACCACTAGGAATCTCCACACTCCCCTCGTAACTAGCCCTACCCTATGCTATAGCACATGCTATTGTAGCCCTACTGGACTTTGCCCTGACCCCTAATGCCTGAATCCCTATAGGAGATAACACCATATCTGAACTAGTAGCTACATTTATGCCCTACACTGCACCTCCTACCTTAGTCCCTATGCCCCTTCGACCTACTAAAGCTACACTCTAATGGGTCTGCTATGAGTGTTTTTGTGCTTGCGATCGTGACCTAGACCATGACTATATCTCACCATAGTTAGGAATAATAATTCTATGAATCACCAAAGTAAACTCACACGCTGACCGCTTAGATTCCTCCTTAGCCAATAATGCTCTCGCATCCTTGCTACCCCTCTACAACCACTCTATCTCTACTCTCAAGGAAACCACATATACTGGTACCTCACCTATCACCATGGTTTGCTCAACCTCCTCCTGCACCTACTGTTGTCTATTCATCTCAACTTGTAGCTTCACAATCTCTATATCCCAAGCCTCCATGATAGATCACATATCTGCCCTAACTTGCTCCATATCCTCTACCACCTTGGCATACCTAGCCTCAACAGCCTTTCGATCAACCTCACCTACACTCTCCAAAGATATCAGTCTCTCCTCTAAATTTGTCACATCTATCGCCTGACCCCTCTTGGTCTCGCAAAGCTCCCCCTCCAACTGATGAACTCTATCCCAAAGTAATAGCACCTCCTCCTCTATATCCTAAATCTCCTACTCCTCAAAAGGAATTTCCTCCATACCACCAAGAAAACCCATAATAACGATGTCATCAAAACCACCCATAGCAATAGACCCACCTGTCTCCTCCACAATTACTCCCTCCTCCACAAGTTGCACCTCACTGCTCATAGGGACCTCCTCCATTCTCTTTACAAATGAACTATGTGCACCACCTAATCGTCGTCTGGACCATTGTAGATGCACCTCTATCTCACCACTAGATCTCTTCTGTGATCTGCCCTGAGTTTCTCTAGCTACCCTCCCCTCTATCGAAGGTACCCCACCGCCAGGTGGTACCCATCGATCAACCACTCTAATGTATGGCTCTCAAATTTGCATCACTCACCATGCATAAAACTCTAATGTCATCCTTTCATTATCCATATTTGGTATCACCATAGGTGGATCTCTCTCGCCATTCCATGGTAGGACTACAGGCCGCTCACCCTTGTAACCCTGTCGCCTATAATACACAACAGGCACCTCCAAAATATCGTGTCATAATACAAACTACCACGTTACTCGACTAAACTGAAATAACTCAACCTACCAAGTATATTGTCCCACTAACCACCTACCATGATGAATGGCCTACAATTGTTCATCATTCTTCTCCCATGTCACCTCACCCATCCATGACCTCCACCTAATGTCATTAGGTGCCAACTCTCCAAACTTGACCCTCCAAAATAGAGGATCACCCTCATGTGACCTCTTAATACCATGCTCTTCATCTGTCCTCCATATCAAAGCATAAGGTAAGTGTGTATGTCCCTCAACATGCGCCTTATAAGGCAATAGTGATGGTCGCTCAATGGCTATGTGCTCCCATGCCCACACCTATAGGAAATGAGTCCAACTTAACCCCTTTTGGTCAACATGCACTACATCATGCAACTCCCTATACACCTGGGCTAAGAGTGCAGGTGCCCATGCAAACACAACATTTCGCTCCACCGTATCGCTCACCACATCTAACATATTCCAGGTAAACAGTACCCTAAAAGTTTTAGGCAACACATAAGTAGATATCATCATCATCGCCACACACTTGCGCTTAGATAACATCTTGTTATTCCAAAGAATCTCATAATCCATCTTCTTTGTATCCACATCCCCCATTTCTCACCAAAGAAGCACTCCATCACAATTTCTTGCATGTCACCTAGTATCGCCCTCATCGGAACACCCTCAATAGGCAACTTGTATACTTTGTATACATCTTCGAGAGTAATAGTCATCTCACCCATCAAAAAATGAAAGGTATTATGATCTGTGTCCCATATATCACACAAAGAAAATATATAGGCATTATTGGCATGAATGCTCTTGCATTCCCACACACCTCTAAACCACACTGCGTCCAACCATACCTCATCATCCTCATTTTTCATAAGCTTATCCACCTCGCCCTTCATCATACGAAGCCGATGTCGTGGCTCAATCTTTTTCACTTGTTCATCCATAAACAAATACACCAAAATGCATATTAGCTTCATATGCTATGATCAAACTAAATGAAACTCAATCATTTCAAAAAATTTAATATATAAATTAATTCAATTAATTTGACACAATTCAAGACACATGACAAAACACTAAAATAGACGTGTATTTGGATACCCATTTTACCACTTTATGGTGAAAGTTCAAACAAATTCCAAAAACAATGTGCATCAAGGTCCCAAATAACCAATTCAAAATCTCACACATACATACATCATGGCACACATTTCAAACATGCATAAAAATCCAACACACAACAAAACAAATTACATTTTTGGATACCCATTTCATCGTTTCACAGTGTAAATCACAATAGTTGCCAACAATAATGCACTAACAATGGTAAAAATTCACATGCAAATTTTACCAAGTTTGAACATCCAACCATACATGCAAAAAACATGCCAAAAAAAGGTAAAATAAAATAACAGTCACAAATTTGGATACCCATTTTCCACTTTTGTGGATAAAAATCAAACAAATTTCAAAAACAGTACATAACGACTTCCCAATTGCAAAGTAAAAAAAAACGCAACTACCCTAACTATTAACGGGTCAAACTAAAACAAAAATGAGTCAAAACTAAAAATAAATTACATTTTTAGGTGCCCATTTGCCTTTTTTTATACTTTGTATTCCAATTTTAATTAAATTTGTAAAAATTAAAAAAAATAATGCGAAAACCTCCCCCTAATTCACGCTTTTTAAAAAGCAAATAAAAAAAACAAAGAAAGTAAAGAATACCTACCGGTGGGTCTCCACGTCAAGCACCAGTTCCAGTGCATCCCCTTTCCATCCTCTCACCCAATTTTTTCCAACCGTACGATGCCCACATCGTCAATCGTCACTCACTCCTTAATCTCCAAGTTTCCCATCGACAAAACGACCCTTTCCAATTCAAAAAGACTTAAATACACCTAAAACCCTAATTCACCTCCTAGCATGTGAATTAGGTCCAATTCACCCCTCGACATGAAAATTCAAGGTCAATTCACCCCCTAACTTGCAAATTGATCTTATGAAACCTAAAATCAACAAAATTTCATTCAAAACCCTAGAAAATCATCTAATGTTCATCCAAAACCCTAGGAAATGTTCCAATTTTCCCATCTATCTAATTTTTCATCTATATCATCATGTATTTTTCTTCTATCAATCATTTCATCATCATATCACCATATTTCATTCACCTTGTTTTTGATTCCTCATTTGAGGGGTATTCATATCCAAAATTCAGCTTTGCATGCAACAAAATAATCAAACATCCAAAGCGTGGATATTGCATCTGTCTACAAATTTTTCTACTTAATATTATCTTATGAAATAATATAAAATCCAACCAGGTATTTGTTAATCACGATAGTTTTGTGCAACAATGGAGATGTCATTCTGACATTCATGACATATAATGAATGACACGCTTGATAAACCCATGCACAACATTTGGAGATGTCACTCTGACATTCATGATACATAATGAATGACACATTTGAATAATCCAAATGTTAACTAGCTTAAATGGTTTGACAATTATCACCATGCACTCATCAATAAATCAACAACAAAAATTTGAATAGGTATTTGTTCTATTCATACTTTGGACCATCTTGCATTGGTTGCAAAAGCAAAGCAGACAAAAGTTGCCACCCCAAGCAAGCAGTGTGACATTGAGAAATGTCATACAGACTCAGCAAAACCATCGTGTTGCATCCACAATCACCCACCTATATTCATTATCATTTTATTCATTTTTGTTCCTTCTTTTTCTTCTTTTCTTCTTCTATTCTCTTCCTGGATCCCTAATCAATGTTGTATGGTCACGCTTCGAGTGGCTACATACCTTTGGTTGGATTTCATTCTCCTTTCATTCTTTTGTCTATTCTCTCCATGGATCCCTGGTCAATGTTGTATGGTCACGCTTCGAGTGACTACATACCTTTGGTTGGATTCCATTCTCCTTATTTCCCTTATCCCCTACACATCCCTTCATATTTTTGTATTAAACTATGTTTCACACAGTATAGTACAAAAAGGGGTAAAATGTAGACACCCAAAAGTCACACATAGCTACCTCTACATACTTGTAGATCCTTTTGGACACTTGTAGGTTTACATAGGCCATCCTAGATAGGTCTAGGCTATTTTAGACCAACATAGACTATTGCAGATCCCTCTAGATCCGTGTAGACTATTGTAGACATGCGCAGACATGTGTAGACTATCGTAGACATGCGTAGACTACCATAGATCTCTCTAGATTAGCGTAGCATATCGTAGACTTACACATATCATATCACTAGTTTTTAGTTACAAAACCCTAATAAACTACACAAATCATGCCATAAATACCTTTCATACATCAAGATACCACCTATTGGTTTTCTAAGGCAACATAAGACCTCTTTAGGCTTAATTAAGGCCCCACGGGGCTATTACTTACCAAAAAGTATTAATTAAATCAAATTTAATTCTAATTTAAAAGTCACTTCACTTAAGTTTACTTTTTAGGTTAAAAAGGTTAATTAGGTTCCTAAACCCTAATTATTCCCTCCCACATGTGTGTGCACCAAATTGGTTAGGATATTTTCTAGGAAACCCTAACCTAACCCCAAATCTAACCTAGGGACCACCTAACCCTAGTTAACCCTAATCTCTCCTCACACATGTGTGAGGATGAGATATTTCCTTAGGTAATGTGGGGATGAAACCTCACAAACCCTAACCTAACGTTATGTTTTAGTTCCCCTAACCACACCCTCTACACCTTAGGTTTATCTATAAATAGTAGATCTAATCCCTCATTCTACCTCTCTCTTCCATTTTAGCCAAAGTATAGAAACTTTGTCAAAATACGATCAAAAATGTAGACACAGACATCTGAACCAGACCAATAATATTGTAGCACCTAAGGAGCCCATTTGTGCAAAGATCTCCAATAGAAACCACTTACAGTTCAATTCACCCCCCAACTTGTGAATTCGACACCAATTCACCCCCTGACCTGCGAGTTGGATCTACAGGAGTCTTTTCAACCCAAATGTTGTAGGTATACTTCATTTCATGTTTTTATGAGGTTCTATGCAATTTATTTTAGTTTTCATTATATATTTTATGTCCATTTGTCTTCTTGCCATGGGGCCTGACTAAGGCAAACCCCCAAACATACTAACTCCATTTTGCAGGTCTAGCACAGATGCAAAGAGAAGAACAACAACAAATACAACCAGTGGTGGCACACATTACGCATGAAGCGCACCTAAATTGATTAGCCCAAGAGAAAGCATCAGACTTATTGTAAATTCATGAAATAAAAAAATGGAAATTCCCCCATTTGTAACACAAAAGAACTTCAATCAATAAAATTAGCAATTCTGTATTATCTGTGTTTTAGAAAATTACTAGATCAAATGCATTTCTTTTGTGCATTTCAGCTCCATCTAGTCTTTAATGTCTCCTATCTAAATAAGGTTATGGGCAATAAGGTACAGGTTCAATCCACTTTACCAAAACTAGATGAAGAAGGTTCCATATTGCTCAAGCCTAAACAAATTTTAGACTGAAGATTGCGCACCCTTCAGAACTGTGTCATCACTGAGGATCTTGTTCAATGGTGTGGATTACAACCTAAATATGTTGCTTGGGACTCTCTCCAACAACTATAGTAATAGTTTACTCATATTTGGCTTTGAGGATAAATATTTTTGAAAGGCCCTTCCTAACATTATTATGTAATTATCATATTATTATGTAATGACCCATTTCTAATGTGGGGACCCAATTCTAATGATATTTTGTAATGGTATGTGGCAATTGAGGTGCCTAGACAAGTGGGGCCATTTCATGTAACCATTATAAAGAATGTAACTATTTTTTTGGTAGAAGATTCAAGCATGGGTGGCACTTTGCATCTAATCCAATTATTGAGCATTAAGTTAGGGTTGCATAAAGTGTATCTTTCAAAGATAAGGACGCAAAAACAAATGTATATTTTTACATATTGAATGAAAATATTGAAGGAGGTTACCTCTTGTAAGAGCCCTACGATTTTGTGTTGTGATTTGTGAGATTATTATATTTATGCATTTATATTTTGTATTGCAATATTTTGTTCTTTCATAAATTTTTTCTTTTATTGCAGTATTTATGTGAATGTGCTTATTTTAATTAGAAGGTTCCTAGCATAATGATATACATTTAAAGCAAAAGGGTTGGCAAGCATATAGTGTTTGAAATTTTGAATTGCATACACCATCAAGGCTTACCACTATGTATTGTTGTAGTTTTTCTCTGCATAAGACAACTGACTAGAAAAATATATGGGCCAATCCAACCCATACTACACCTCCTAGGCCAACTCACATCCAATCTCAAAATTTGATGCATCCATGTGGTCGTGATACTCTTTATCCCCATACAAAAACACTAAAATGGGTGGACAAACCAACTTCATCTTTAGCTCCTCAAAGGCCTTATGGTGCTCTCTCATCCGCCTCAAAGGAACACCTTTGTGGATCAACATGTTGAGAGGGTGTGAAACTTGTGCAAAGTTCTTTATGAATCATTGATAGTACCCAAAATTCCCTAAGAAGAAATTTAGCAAACTCTCATCGTATGACTCTTCAATGCTCATCACAATTCGTATCTTGTTAGGATCTATCTTCATACCCTCTTTACATACTACACGCCCTAAAAAAAATTCATACGGTACCAATTTACACTTCTTTGGATTCAACGACAATCGAGCATTTATACATAGTCATGTATATTCCTCCAATGTTTTCAGATGCTTATCCTTCCTTATATATAATGACCAATCATCCAAGAATCCTTTGAATTTACCTCTTGATATTTGTTCAAAAATTACAAAATTATCCTTTTAAATGTATTAGGGGCATTGCACAAACTAAATGACATCTGATTATATGTATGAATGTCATTCTCCACAAAAAAAGTGATCTTCAATCTATCTTCCTTGGTGATATTGAAATTATTATAGTAAAATAGAATCCATCCAAGAAAGAATATATATTGTGCATTGCTACCTCCTATAGAATCAAATCAGTAAACAATATGGGAAAGGGATCCTTTATGGTCACTACGTTCAAAATTCAAAAATCCCCACATATTTGGAATTAGTTACTCTCTTTCTTTAAACTAATAATAATAGGTGATACCCACTCACTCACTGTCACCTTGAAGATAATTCTAGCATCTGATATCTTCTCAATATTTGCATTGAATAAGTTTGCATCCTTTGGATTCATTTTGTACGACCTTCTCATCATAGGTTGCATGCCCGAAACTAATGGAATTAGATGCATGCACAATTCAAGCAGATCCCTTGTAGATCATTGTAAGTCCATGTAATGACCTCCTTGTATTGCATAAAGATTTTAAAAGCTAATGCTTTTAAAACTGGGTCCCACTCATCCTTGCAATAAAAAATCTTCTCCTTTCCTTCACTGAGATTCACTTGCACCATCTTTGGTCCTTTGTACTTTATGGTGTCAAGTTCTATACCACTTTTACCACATCAAAAGGATGTGTTGGCTTTTCACCAATCTAAGCATTGCCAACACTATACTTCACAAAAATTCCTGGAAAGGTCCATTTCTCTTCTTCAACTTTTGTTGCTAGCTTGGCATTTTGACTACATTCACCAACCTCATACACACTTCATGATGGGTCATTGTGGATCTCTTCTTCCACATAGATACACATGCAAGTTGTATGGAAAAATTCATATTCTTCCATCTCCCAATGTAGAAGTTTGTTGTCTAAGTTCCCTTCATCTTATGTGCACTCTTCTAACTCTAGCACTCCTTAGTTTGGTTCATGTTTGTTTGCATGATCTTCCTCCTTTGATGATAAACTTTCAGATTCATCAGACATTATCAAATCCTTGCTCATATATTGATTCTTCATATTAATTACATATTTGTACTAGAATTCCTTGAAAGTCATACAATCCTTCTCCCAATTGTGGTTCACTTTTATTATGCATAGACACCCACATCCCAACAATGCATCGTAGGTTGGTTTTTTCATTGCAATCACCACAAAGTCCATGATGAACATCTAATCAACAATCTTCACTTTTTGTGTAGTCAACACTTCTTTCATCTCTATCACATATTGATCTATGCCATATAGCCAAAAGCTGGGAGACAAAAAAAATGGTTTTCCCAAGTCCTTCCATGTCTTTTTGGGCAATACATTTATGCTTGAACCTCCATTGATGATTACTTGCATCAAATTATGATTTAGCAACTCTATGTGGATCAACGTTGGTGTCTTCTTGACATCAATCATCAATACTGTCAGGTCAATGTGTTGATTTCTTGTTATTCTTATTTCCTCTAGTTGACCTCATGGTTGCTCCACTCCTCCTATCTGCACCACCTATCCAACCATTATGTGCAATATGCTGGAAATATTTACTTTGGCATTTGTATTCAACACTTGTGTTGTCAAATATTGCATTGATGTCTCATCATATTTAATCGTAATGGGTTCCTTCAACTACTCTTGAATCAATCTCTCCTGATTAGTCTTTTGCATTTCTTTTTCAATTTGCACATGTGCTTCTTGCTACTTCTCCTCCTTGGCAAGATTTGGGTACTGCTCCATTATTCTTTCTTGTTTCTAAGCTACTACTAGCATGTGCTTCTCCTTTTGTTGTTGGTCTTGCTAAGGCTCCTTAATGTCAATGAAATTGACATTTTGTAAGTTGTGCATATTCACCTTCTTTGGACAATTTGCCTCCTTATGGTTTCTATGTCTACACCATCTACACATAATTATGTTATTGTTACCATTACCCCCTTCTTTTGGAGAATTCATACAATTGTGTGTAAAATGTCCCCACTCTTGACATCTTCGATACTGTATGATTGGCCTTCTATTTGAGTCATATTGCAATCAACCTCTCCTCTTGTGGATTGATTCCCTTGTGGTTGTCTTCTTCCTTGGTGATTATACCAATATCCATTGCTTGTTGTTCTTTATTTGCTTTTTGAAATGCTTGTATTTTCATGCTTGGATTCCTTCTACACCACCAATGTTTGGTGGCTTGCACTTCTCATGTTAAACCAAAAACTTGCAACATGTTCCACAACTTTGCAAATATTACAAAATACCTTCTTTGAAAAATTGATATTGTTGTGTCCCTCTAATTTACAATTAGAACACCATATGTCCTACTTCTCCTTATTTTTTCCTTCATTTCATTTATCATATGTTTTAGGTCCTTCCACATGGATTGGATTGTAGTGCTCAAGTCATCACTATCAAAATTGTTGTCCCGATCATGACTTATACTTCCTCCCTTGCTTGCTAGATTCAATGCTCTATCAAAAGCCTCTTGATAGGTGGTTTGTAGAACCACCTTCATCTTTTTATTATACCTTTTGCAACCCATTTTTTGGCTTAATTTTCATCTTGTTGATGAGTTCCTTCAAACAAAAATTACATGACTTGATATTCTCATCCTTTTTCTGCTTTGTCAAGTAGATCTCCCAAATGAATTTGGTGTCATCACAAAGCAATCTAAATTCCTTATTGAATTTAGCTTTCAATTCAATTCAATTTGTGAAGGGCATTCTTTTTAGGTGCCTATCAATTGCTACTCCATGTAATGTTGTTGGGAATAATCTTAACCATGTATCTTTGTGGATCACACCATTCACTCTCCATATCATCTCACATGTTTTGATATGGTGTTCGAGGTCTTCTCTCCCCTTCCCTATAAAATTTGGGCACTTCTACTTACCCATCGCTACAACAATATTTTTCCATGGGTGGTTGTTCGTCTCCACTCAATGAACCTTTTGTTGATGAGTGGTCTTCAGCAAACAATCTTTGGCTACTACCTTACACACCTGCATTACAATCTTCATGAGTACATGAGTGTCAATTTTGGTCTCTTATCAATTGGTCAATATTTTCTTGTGTATGATCCATATTGGCACTTTATTCACCACTCACGTGAATGTTCTTCTTGGCCCAATCTTAATTTTCATACTACACCTCCACTTGTGCGTTGTCCTCCATTGTTAAAAATAAAATTTGTCACCTTCCACTTTCTTTGTCTGAATTTCCCTCTTGAAGGTTATAAACTCACTCAACTATTGGCACTTAACAAGCTCTACCAACACTCCACTATCGTGCAAGTCTTCTTCACCAACATGTAAGTCATTTTCATGCTCAACACATCCACACTCTCCTTGCTCTTGTTGTTGTGCGATCCTTAAAATCTATCTTCTTGGCTATTCTCTTGTTCTTGTGCATCCACATCTTACATGTTCTTGTGGCAAGTTATTTGTCATCCAATTTTCCCATCTCCAAACTCCATGTGGTTACTAGTTTAAATTTCAAATGACAATGATTTCAAATGTATCATGGTGGTGGTATTTCACAGTTGGAGGAACAATTACGAATAATAGAGTATGTTGACCAAACAATTCATCACTATGCAATCCAAACAACTTGTGACACAATCTCTCTAATAGCATTTCACAACACAACACTCAGATGACCTTGTATGTAGTCTAGCTGGCCTGGCATAGCAATCAAACGACTTGCCCTTGAGGTCAAATGTCCCAAGCTTTCATGGGACGACCTATATTCAGATCCAACAACTTTATATGGATTTACTACCACAAAGAATAACTGAATGGAATAGTTTGAAATATCTATTACAATAGCATTCTGATAAAACACATGCAATAAATATACATTATAGAAATGGTTGAATGGTGTTATCGATATTAACAAAGATATATATATATATATACTATACTTGTATGGATGAACTCTCCAGCATCTCCTCTACATACAACAGTTATCATGTACGTGCTCTCTCTAGCATATATAATATCTCTCGTGCGTACCCAATCTGTATATACAAAAGATACCAACTTAAATGAATGAGCGGGTCTATTTAAACTTATGAGAAGGTCATTATTCCCAACTACTAACGTGACACCTCATCAAATCACATCACATTTGTCATGAATTTAAATTTCATTTCATTTCCAACTAGAAGACAAACTGCATGACAAATCACAATTAATGACTTATCCATACATAACTAATGTTTCACTCAACATTATACATTAGTGCATGAAATATTACAACACTACTTTGTAACATCAAACTATATGAAAACTCTTAGTATGCATGTACTTGACTTCCAATGCACTTATTTCTATTTCTGAACTTGAGGTGGTAAATTAGAACTAGTGTCTACAACATGCAATATGGTGACCATAATTTGTACTCCAACGTCAAAATCAAATAACTAAATCATCAAGCAATAGAAGCATGTTTCTAAACAATCAACATCCATCGTTTGAAACAAACCCATAGGGACAAGATATATCTTGTGCAGACCATCTAAAACATGCTCCTCTTGTCAGAAAAAAATCCTCTACAGAACTATAACAAATCCTTGAACTGATGTCACTAGTGTATAGAGCATGTAAAACCATGTGATCTAAAAAAAGGGCCCAAAATGCTTCTATATGAAAAGGTTATGACGTTTGAGACATTGGACACAATATCACTCAAAATTAGACAATTTAAATGTTAAACATTAGAAGCAAAATGAGCCAATCAAGGCTACCACATCACATTTTGATAGGCACCACCTTTCCTATTCTAACTAGATGTCTTCTTACAATAGTAACTATGCTAAATAAGCTAATAGATAATTGACACTTTGCAAGGTTTGATTGGATGTCCTTTAAACATCGATAAATAGATTGAATGAGAATGGGTTGAAAGGGATGGGGTTTATACTAGTGATCTCATGTGGTGAGCACTTTGGGCTCACTAGCCTAGCCAATCGCCCGCATTGTGCCTTTAAAACAAAAAGACATGTGCTAACTTGTTAAATAACTACAATAATGTATACTCGTTTGAACAAAAACACCACTGATATTCTAACCTTGCCTTCCATGAATAAAAGGTACCAATATTTTTTGCGTTGGTCACTATACCCAATAGTTGGGTTGTGAAGGGGATATAATGATCTGATTGTAAAAGAAATGTTGTCACTTGTGGGAATTGAAATTGTAACCTCTTGAAATAAATGAGACACCATCATTTTCACATTGACCACAATGTCCAACTAACAGTTGGGGCTTGGATTTCTATGACAATGATTCAGAGTAACTGTCTAGGTGAATTCATGTTTAAAAATATTTGCTTCCAATGAAGTTTTAATCTTTGACCTTATGGAAAGGAAAGAGACCAATGCCCTCATGTTGACCACTACAACTAACTATTGAGACTAAGACAAGATGTCATGGAAAAAAGTCAATCTCCTATATCTTAGAATACTTTGCACTGGCCAAGACCATAGGTGTTAGAGTTGAGTCCTAATTGTTAGAAAACGGATAGTACAAGCAAACAAAAAATAATAACACAGAAAGATAGTAACATATATTTTACGTGGAAACTTTGCAATGTGTAGGTAAAATCACGGGGCAATGGTAGCTTCGTTATTTTATTGATTTCGGTAAACTTTTGCATTCAATCAAATTTTATATGCAATGAGTCATTCCCCTTTTATAGAAAAACAAATTGTTCGTTTCCTCTCCCAAAGGAAGACTCCAAAAACTGTTTGTTTCCTCTTCTAAAGGAAGACTCCAAAAAACTATTCATTTCCTCTCCCAAAGGAAGACTCCAAAAAACTATTTGTTTCCTCTTCCAAAGGAATATTCCCAAAAAAAAATTGTTTCCTCTTCCAAAGGAAGACTCCAAAAAAACTGTTCATTTCCTCTCCCAAAGGAAGACTCCAAAATTGTTTGTTTTCTCTGTTGAAGAACATTGGAGATCTGGATATTGACTTGACCTCCTAGCATTCTCCAACTTGTCGCTGAACTAAATGCTTGTCCCTTTCCTGGTGCTTTCAGCAGTGTAAAAGGTTTAAAATGATTGTGGCATGGTGGTTATAGGGGCGGACTACACAAAAAACTGTGGTGGCTTTCGGGATAGAGAATGCAGAATATTGTGGTGGCCATAAAATTCGAATAGCCTGCCCGGATTCGTGGCAGCTACTGATTCCATGATGTAAATTAAAAAAAAAAACATTCTCCCACTTGAAGTTTATATATAGGAAATCTTTGCCTATGTTTCCCAACCAAGTGCCAAATGCCCAATGCTACCCTTATAACATTTTTAGCAAGCCTAGAGAAGTTTTGCACCACTCAAAATTATCTATCTTGATTGGCTTTGTAAGCATATCTGCAAGATTCACTTTAGTATCAATTTTTCCCAATAGGATCCCACCTTCTTCCACCACATTTCTTATAAAATGGTACTTAACACCAATGTGTTTCGTGCGATCATGGAATGTTGGGTTCTTCACTAGCTGAATAACACTTTGGCTATCACAATGCAACATAATTTTCTCCTGCATTATCTTGAAGTCACCTAACAGTCGTTCTAGCCAAATTACCTCTTTGTTGGATTTAGTTGCTACAATATATTCTGCTTCAGTGGTTGATAAAGCCACCATAGACTAGAACTTAGAAGTCCAACTCACAGCGCCACCAACAAGAGTGAAATTATATCCTGTAGTGGACTTTCTCCCATCTCTATCTCCACCATAATCAAAATCCACAAACTTGTAACTTGCAATTTTTTTGATCCGTAGTAAATAGCAACATCTGAAGTGCCTCTTAAATATCTAAATATCCACTTCATTGCATTACAATGCTCCTTACTAGGATTTGCCATGTACCAGCTGACAACTCCCACTACTTGGGCAATATCCGATCTGGTGCTCACCATGGCATACATTCCTACTGCTGATGAATACAGTACACGAGACATGTTTGTATTTTTTGCTTCTATTCTAAGACATTGTTTAGAAGACAATTTGAAGTGTGAAATAAGGGTACAAATTGGTTTTGCATTCTGCATATTGAAGCACTGCAAAATATTTTCTATATATGACTTTTGACATAACCAAATCTTCCTTCATGTTCTGTGTCTGTGTATCTTCATCCCTCAAATTTGGTTTGTTGCTCCTAAATCCTTCATTTCAAATGTCCTAGCCAACTAAGCCTTTAGTTCAATGATTTTCTTCATGCTAGGGCTTGCAACTAGCATATGATCTACATACAACATCAAAATAATAAAATTGTCATCATCAAACCTCTTATAGTATGCACAATGGTCAGCTTCACTCCTACTGAAACCTTGGCTCTTCATGAAGGTGTCATTTTATGTACCACATCCTTGGTGCCTATTTCAATCAATACAAATATTTCTTGAGTCTACAAACCAAATGTTTTTTTACCTCTTTCTTCATAGCCCTCAAGTTGATCCATATAAATCTCCTCCTCGAGATCACCATGCAAGAAAGCAGTTTTTACATCAAGCTGCTCTAGTTCTAAATCATGTGTTGCTACAAGTGTAAGTAAAACTCTAATAGTAGTCAACTTCACAACTGGAGAAAAAATTTCATTAAGCGATATTTATACCGTTCTAACAACCCATCATTGTTCTTTACTTTGTACACTCACTTGTTTCCAACAATCTTTCTTCCAAGTGGGAGATCCACAAGTTCCTACATTTTATTCTTGTGAAGTGCTTCCATTTCCTCCTCCATGGCTTTCCTCCACTTTTCTACATTTGCAGATTCTCTAGCTTCCTGAAATGTACTAGGTTCACCATCATCAGTTAACAAAGAAAAAGAGGACTGAAAAACAGGAAAATACCTTTTCGGACAATTTTGTGGACGTGTAGATCTTCTAACCCAATGATTTGTTGGTTGTGGTTCTTGGTTTCGTGACTATTGTGGCTGCTCTACATGGTGCTCTACTTGTTGTTCTACTTGTTCGACATGTTGATAAGAAGATTCAACATGTTGATTTTCATTTTCATCTTCGTTCATATCTACTTCAAATGGTACAAAATTAGGTGTTTGTTGTACCTCCTTTCTTTTCATGGATTTAAAAATGACATCCCGACTAATAATTACCTTGTGGGTTGTAGGATCCCACAGTCTATACCCCTTCACTGTATCTCCATAGCCGAGAAAAACACATTTGCTTGACTTTGGGTCAAGTTTGGACCTTTTCTTTTTAGGCACATGGGCAAATGCATCACAACCAAAGGTACGCAAATGAGAGTAATCAACTGGCTTACCACACTAAACCTCCTCCGAAACCTATCCATCCAACATAGAATGTAGGTGACGTGTTAATGAGGTAAGCAGTTGTATTAACAGCCTTTGCCCATAACCTTTTATCCAACCTAGATACGTTGAGCATGCTTCTTGCACGTTCCATGATTGTGCGATTCATCCGCTCAACCACACCATTTTGCGTAGAGTATATGGTATAATTTTTCGATGCTTAATTCCTTCCTACGAAAATTTATCAAATTCCTTGGACCAATATTCACCCCCATTATCTGACCCGAGACATAAAATAGGCTTGCCCAAAATTTTCTCTACTCGTGCTTTGAGTTCTTTAAATCTCTCCAAAGCTTATGACTTCTTTAGAAAATAACCCACACTCTTCTAGAATAATTATCTATAAATTTCAGAAAATATATAGCACCATTTAAGGATTGAGTGGGGACTTGTCCAAATATATCATAATGTATAAGTTGCAAAAAATCATAACTCTTACTAGGGCTTGCAGTAAACCAAACCCTCTTTTGTTTTCCAAAAATATAATGTTCACACAAGTCTAAATTACAAGACTCAATCCCAGAAAGCATACCTCGGTCATGCAAAATTTTCAAACCTTTTTCACTCATATGTCCTAGGCATCGATGCCATAGCATTACTGCATCCTGAGCATTTCTTGAAGTCGTTGTTGCATGGTTTGTCACCGTATCACCGCACAAACGATATAGGGTCCCATAAGATTCTCCTTTTGCTACTACAAGGGCTCCTTTGGTAATTTTGCAATAATTGTTACCGAAAGTGATAGAATACCCTAGCTTATCCATCGTCTTGATTGATAGGAAATTCTTCCACAAATAAGACACATGTCGTACATCACATAACATCCTTTCTCTACCATCATCCAACCTGATCCTGATGTCCCCTCTTCTCACAACTTCTAAAGGATGATCATCACCCAAGTAGACCATCCCACCATTATGTGGAGGATATTTGACAAACCAGTCTTTGTGAGGAGACATGTGGAAAGATGCACCCGAGTTCAAAACCTAGGTATATAAAATAGATCTATTGTTGTTGATACATAAAGCCTTACATGTTGCCATCTCTCCTGAATCTACCGTAATGGCCTCAGCTGATGGTTGAATCTGTTTTTCATCATTCTTTTCCTTTTTTAGTTGCCAACAGTCCTTTGAGTGCCCTGGCTTCCCATAATGCCAACACTTCCCTTTCAACTTGCGTCCTCTAGATTTAAATTTGGACTGTGATCTACCTTGTTGACTCCTTTCAAAAGATCGACCTCTCACAGCTAAGGCTTCATTGGTTGAGGGTTCTAGAGATGTTTTCTGCCTCAACTCTTCTGCCAACAAAGTGGCTACCACATCATCAAATTTTAGAGCTCCTGATGATGCATTGTTGATAGTCATTACCAAATGATCTCAGGTTTTCGAGAGGGAACAAAGTAGGGTTATAGCTCTGTCCTCATCCTCCATATTCACATTAACTAAGACCGGTTTACTGATTAGGGTATTAAACTCGTTTAGATGTTCTACCATAGATGAGCTCTCCATCCTCAAGCTATAAAGCAGTTTTTTTCATAAAATCCTTATTTGTTGTTGATTTTCTCATACAACTTTTCAAGCTTCTTCTAGAGGGCTTCCACAATCTTTTCTTCAACATTGAACAAGTCAGTCTGCTATGCAGATATGAATTTTAGAAACCGCCTTCCTGTCCAGCGTTGCCCACTCCTCATCTTTCATGCTGCTAGGTTTATTCGTGAGCTCTTTCAAGGCTAGGGCTTGGTCGTTTTGAACCAACAAATACTCCACCTTCATCTACCATAGGGCGAAGTTTCTGCCATCAAACTTCTAAATCTCGAACTTAATTACACCTCCTCTCATTGGTGTAGCTCCCACTAGCACAAAACCCTAGGCTCTGATACCAGATGTTAAAAAACAGATATTACAAGCGAGCAGATAACAATAACAACGCATAAAAACAGGAACATAGATTTTACATGGAAACCCTGCAATGTGCAGGTAAAACCACGAGGCAATGACAACTTCATTATTTTATTGATTTCGACCAAGTTTTACATTCAATCAACTTTTACATGCAAGGAGTCATTCCCCTTTTATAGAAAAAACAAATTGTTCATTTCCTCTCCCAAAGGAAGACTCCAAAAATCGTTTGTTTCCTCTCCCAAAGGAAGACTCCAAAAAATTGTTTGTTTCCTCTTCCAAAGGAAGATTCCAAAAAAACTCCACAGGAAGACTCTCACAAAGGAAGACTCCAAAAATACTGTTCGTTTCCTCTTCCAAAGGAAGATTTCCAAAAAAACTGTTCGTTTCCTCTCGCAAAGGAAGACTCCAAATAAATTGTTCGTTTC
The DNA here is from genome assembly GCA_028583015.1 of Wollemia nobilis. Classification (NCBI taxonomy): domain Eukaryota; kingdom Viridiplantae; phylum Streptophyta; class Pinopsida; order Araucariales; family Araucariaceae; genus Wollemia; species Wollemia nobilis. The sequence continues at coordinate 535,763 of JAQPPZ010001671.1, read as the reverse complement.
CTCTCCCAAAGGAAGACTCCAAATAAACTGTTTGTTTCCTCTCCCAAAGGAAGACTCCAAATAAACTGTTCGTTGCCTCTCCCAAAGGAAGACTCCCAAAAACTGTTTTTTTTCTCTGTTGAAGAACATTGGAAATCTGGATATTGACTTCACCTCCTAACACTAATACGCGTATCCTTCCTCTTGAAGATAATGCTGAATGGGACCCCAATAAAATGGCATTGGCCAAATTCACACCCTCACACTCCATAGAAAGACACAACTCCTTCCATCCAACATAGGCAAAAAAGTTATTTGGCAAGAATGGACCCTGCGTGCTTATGCATGCAAAACTTCATCATTCTACGTGCTAACCAAGCTATCTAAAATGTCGGTTGTGACTGAAACACAACTGTTTTTGTAGACAAAAAGGTTTTCCTACTTATTTTTGAATGGTTTGGTGCCAATAGAATTGGTGGAAGAAAAAGAGTGGTGTTGTCCCTTTTTGAGTTCTTTTGTTTTTCAATTCAGATTTGTGGCTGAATTTTGGTGCCACAATTCAAATATTTAATTTGAATTTGAATATAAATATTTAAATTTCTTATTTTTTTCTCGCTTCTTTAATCTCCAAAGGGAGGAATTCTTCTACACGATCGAATGATGCCGCTGGAAGGATTTCTTCTCCATGATTAAGTGTTGCCACTTTGGATTGGCTCTAAAACCATGTTGAATCGTAGAACAATTTCCAAGAACATTCTGAAGCATAGCATTCACTACAATCATATAGAAAACAGTAAAGAGCGAAATAAGAGAGCATCTAGATGAAATAAATAGGAGAGATAATTGAAATAAGAATAACACCCCACAATATCATATCACATAAACTGATACAATGGATTGGTCATTGGGGGGTATTTATAGAGATACCTAATCCCCACTTTATTACTAACCTCAAACCAATATAAGCTGGATTAAAGGTTATTCTACAATATATTAAACCCTTAATTGAGATTAAACATACAAGTGATTTAACCGATACCCATAGGCTTATATCCACATTATTGACCTTGGCCAATAAAAGATCTAATTACAGATATTCTAACAACAATGGCAAGCAAAGGTAATCCTCTAGAGTGAGTGGTGCTTAATAAATCTTAAAACAAACATGGAAGGTTTAACCAAGCAAAATAAACATGGATGAGTCATAATATTTGGTGCCATTATGTGATAAAAATCTTGTGATCAACACATCAATCATCCTTGTAATCGTCATGCATAACTAGGTTAAAATTACTTACCATTCTAGCCATTGTAACTAATGGATAGGTTAAAGTAACTCTCGTATTGTTCATGCTTACGCTTGGCAAATGTACATAGTACTTTCTGTCTAGCACGAGATATTTGTCTTCATCAACTATTTTTGCATCAACTCTTTTTGGTCAACTGCTATTTTTTGCCAATAAAGAATATGGGAAAGTTTTAAAAATGCTGACCATCAAACTGTATCCATAACTTCCAATATCACAGGTTTGAAAGACACAGACAAATGATTATGCATGTTTAACTTAGATTTTAAGTTAGGAAGGTGTTAAATTATAAACTACATCTTTCAGTAAAACAGAACTTGAAAAACCCTTCATAAAACCAAAAACCAAACTGAAGTTACAGTTTTAGACATGCTGGTATCATGTAATCAAAGAATGCAACACATCCTGCCAAAAGTCAGACGACTTTGATAGGGTCATCATCGTGGCAAGTAAAGAACTTAATTCAATGTCGGTATCATTTACAAATATACTCAATGTTACATCACTGGAGCAGACGCTGAAGTACTACAAATATACTCATTGTTACATCACTGGTGCAGATGCCGAAGTATGTTTAAATATAGACAGGCAGAGGCATCTATCTTTTTCTTTATAGAGTTAGACACTTCCCCTTTTTTCATATTCAGTTAGAAATCTTCCATGTTTTGGCATTTATGGCTGCCCTTCTATGTAGGAAAGAATGAAATATTACAAAAAATGTGTTGACTGTTTGGTGCACTGGGACTGTAACCTGTCTGCTTCTAAGCAAAATGGGAGAAATACATAAAAATACATATATGTTACATTTTCGATATGCAATGGCAAGCAATATATAACATTGCTCACACTGACATTTTATTGATTGGTACCTATACAAGGCACAAAGAGATGAGATGGCCTGAAGCAGCAGAAGAACGAAGTTATTTTTAGAAAAATGATTATGAATGACCATGAAGCTGATTAATGTGCCTATCATCACCACCTCTTCCTGCATCTGCATGCCGCTGCTCCCTCAAATGATTAAGAAGAAGCCGGGCCTGTACAAAACAATAAATTATCATCGCATAAAATAATCAGGACATGGTAAAGTAATTTGTAATAGGTCAATAAAATATATGTGGTCAGACACCCATCACTTGTCTCATTAGCACCTAGCTTGGTGAATATGGCCTGGTTCTTCCTAGTGATTCCAAAGCCATGTTACATTCTAGAGCAGATTGTCCCAAATTTGCAACTAGACTAAGTTAACAACAATAATTTCCAGAACTTACATTCACAAACTACTACCAAGACATCCAATAGCAGGAGGTCAATTGGTTAAATATGTTGACTTTCAAGGTGGAGACTAGGACTCAAATTTTGCCAAGCAATATATGCATAATTGCTAAGATGTTGTCATACTATGGTAACACAATTATGATGGAAATTGGGTGCGGCCTGTTTCAATCCCATATAAACAATTAAAAAAAAAAAAAAAAAAAAGACTATCTAGCAAGACACAAACAATGAAAGAGACAGGTCATACAACAGACTCCAAGAAAAGTTAGCTTGGAATGCTTTTGCACAGGCCTCCTTTAACAGAGAAGAGCATATCTTTGCCCAATCTAAGCTCTGAGAAACAAATAATGAGAAGACTGTAGGTGAGAATATCACCTTCTCTCTTGCCCGAGAAGTTCCAGACTGAGACAATGCAACCAAAGGTGGAATGGCACCTTCCTGGAGAACCATTGTACCGAATCTGTTGCTATTAGAACAAAGATGCCACAGAGCCGCTGCTGCATTTTCTTTTTCCCTTTGAGAGCCTAGCTCCACTGCCTGCACCAAATGAGAAATACCTCCTTCCTTACCAATTGCAGACCGACCTTCACGGATACTTGCAACATTGGCCAATGTAGCAACAATCTTATCTACCATTCCAGCCGCAGGATCCATAAGCTCAATAAGGTGTTTTACAGCACCAGCCCGTACAATGTGTGCTTTGTTGTCATGATAAGTGGACAGTTTAAAAATAGCTGTGACAGCGTCCTTTTTACCCCTAGCAGAGCCATTCACAAGCAGATCAACCAGAGGTGGTAGCGCATCTGCTTGCCCAATCTTCTTTTTATTTCTTTCCACAGATGAAATGCTGTATAGAGTTGCAGCGGCATTCTCTCTTGCCTGAGGGGTTCCTGTCCTGAGCACATGAACAAGTGAATTGATGGCCCCTGCAGCAGGAATCTCTTTGTGATTGTTTGGATATAAGGATAAGTTCAGCAATGCAGTAACAGCATTTTCTTGGATTATCAAATCACAAGAATGTAACATTTCAACCAAAGGCTTGATAGCTCCACAGTTTGTAATTGTAATTCTGTTTCTGTCATCACTCTTTGCAAGAAGTCGTAAGTCTGCCACAGCTGTTTGTTGCACTTCAATCGAGTCAGCTTCCATGTTTTCAATCAATTTCTTAACATGTTGCTCAAAAGCTAACCCACTGCCTTCTATGTCTGAAACTGGAAAAGACATACTAGCAGTCTTGGAGCTTGGATTATCAGACTGACAACTTGGCAAAAACATGTTATGAGGTGATCCTATTTCTTCTATTTCTGTGGTGCTGTATTGAGAATCAATAGATGCTATACTTGATGTTGACTCTCCAGCAGCATCATGGTAAGGTTGTAAACAATCTCTTATCATGCCACTTCCACCAAGAATATCAACATCTTCTGCTGTTGCTGGCTGCCGACAGTCTAAAGATGAAGAAAAACTCGAACGAGATGCAATTTGGTCATGCCCTTGAGACTGCTCTGAAGTATTGTTGGTAGTGATTTCATCCCTAGCTGTCGCCACTGGTTGTTCACTATCAGTCATTTGAACAACTGTTTTGAACAAATTACTTTCTTTTTGTATCGTCTCAGAGAAAAAGTCTTCACTATCTTTTTTTGCATCAAGCTCATCTCCATATATTGTTTGTTGACTGCAGATGGAATCCGGACATAACTTACAACCATCCGCGTCTTGTTTTACAGATATTCCATCATCTGAATGTTTATTTGGACAAAATTGAGATGCCTCGCTTTTCTGTGGAGTATGGAATATTTCCTTTGGAGGCTCGGGGAGTGGAACATTGTGAGTCTTGCACCAAGTTTCAATCAGTGCCTTCACAGTGTAATTGGGGATAAGGCAATTGTGATTAAGATTCCGGCGAGTTTTTGGACATGTTGTCATACCCTGATCCAACCATTGTTGGATGTATGCCCTCTCATAAGTTTGTCCTGAAGCTATAATTACTGGGTCTGACATCAGTTCTAGTGATAGAGGACACCGAAAATCAGGAGGGATTGGAGGTCCATATTGTGATTGTGTTTGCTTAAGTTCTAGCATATATTCACGCATTTGTGCAACTAAATCAATAACCTGATTAACACATTCTTCTTCCTGCTTATTTTCTTCAGTAAGAATATAACCCTTCTCCTTTTCTACAGCACAGGCTTCCCTCAGTATTTCTTGGTTTGATATCAAATCCAATTTATCTGCAATGATTTTTAGCTTGGAAGGAGAAACTGTAGAATCATCTCTGAGATCTCTTAATGCATTTTCAATATCTTCTGCTATGGTTTCATCAGAAGACTCGGCAGTGTATCTAAGTCTTTGTAATTCCTCGACACACCCTTTCACCTAGAACATGATCAAACAATCAGCATTTTGTCAGTTGTGCATGAAAAGTGATAGAATGTTTGGATTAGAAACTAAAAGCCAGATGCAAAAAAAGAAAGAAATTCAAATTACACCTCTAATGTAAAATAGCAATACAAAGTAGCAAGAGAATTAGTGTGCTTAGATACCAAGTTCCATGACTGATCCGAAATATACAATGAAGAAGGAGGCAATGCACTCAACACTTGACTGATCTCCAAAGAAATTTCTTCAAACTTTGCTGTAAAACGTGGGCCACAAATCGCCTGAGGAACATAATAGCACATACTTATTTAAAACAGATATCATAGACATCATAATACCTCTTTTCTACTATACTACTGCACTAGAGATTACAGCCGACCATAGACGAAGTAAACAATCTCAAATTGGACAGTGAAAGTTGGACTTATAAAACTACATCTATGTTACCAGAAATGCATGGCAGGACCTCTTTCATGTGCAAAAACAGGATGTAAACAGAACCAGCCAAAACATTTCTTGAGAAACTGCCAACTGTGGCTGTTTCATAATAACAACAGTTTCTCACAGCTCTTTTTGGCTTACAAGAAGCAGCTTGCCCTAAGTGAAAAAAACGAACATGAAAAGTTCAGAAAATATGCGGCCCTGCACCAAATCCTCAAGAAGAAAACCAAAACCTTAAAGTGTGAGAACACCGTTCAGATGCAGCATGACTAAAATTATACTTGTATTGGATAGGCAAGTCAATTGAGTTTATAGATAAATCAATTGGTACACAACCGATTTGAATGCTCGATATAGGATATTTGAAAGCATCTTCTTTTATCCTCTGTTTTTTTTCAAAAATTCCTAGTTAACAATTATTATTTTTCTATTAGTGTTTCTGTTTGTACTTGAAGAGTCTTGGATACTTTCTCCTAACAATTCTCTAAAAGATCTTAAACTTCTCTACTGTTTCTAGTTTCTGACATGTTCCATTCATTTGACAATGAAAATTACTGGTGCTCTTTTTTTTTTAAATTTGTGGGAAGGAGGGATTTGGGGGGAGGGGTCACAAGGAGAATTATCTTCACAGTGATCCAACCGTCAATTCTAATTATTCTGAGTTAATATTAGGTATGTGGATAATGGGTGTGATCTCTTTCTGTTTTAACCGAGTAAATCCAGTTGAGCATATTGCTCCTCTGATAATGTCTTTAATTATTATTATTTTGTTTAGTGGGTGTTTTTTTTCCCCACCTTCTTTGCATGTATGTGTTGGCAGGGGGGGGCGGTTCAACATAAGGATGGGGTTGATTATCTCTCCTGATGATTACATTTTTTCAAAAACACAATGTAGCAGGATGACATGCAATTGAAAGATAAGACCTTGGCTTATAGGACTATTCCACAAACAAATAGGACTCAGCACAACGAATTGTCAAAATGCAAATATCTCAGTTTTTAGAATACTTGACATCTGTCATGCCCCACATTTTAATCTCCCTTGGACTCCTTATTTCAACCGAGGCTCATTAGAGTGTGCCTCTTCAAAATATGTACATTATTTTTGTACTTGGTTATTATGAGAAGTGCCAGAGGTGGACTCCTATTGGGCTGGCCTAACTGAGAACAGAAAGCCATTGATGCTATCTTCAATCATGATGAGGGAGTATTTGATGTTGTGGTTGATTATGATGACTTTGCTTATTGTTGATACGTGCCATTAGTGATATCTTCAATCAGGATGAGGGAGTATTTGATGTTGTCATTGACTATGATGATTTTGCTTATTGTTGGTTAAGCATGTGTTTTGCCGACCTGCTTTTACTTTGGAAGGTGAAATATGGAGGGTATGATGATTTTTGACTCATTTAATTTTAGTACACCAATGGTTTTACCTCAGTCTGTAATTCATAAATACCCTTAGATTAGCTAGAGATAATTTAAGCTGCAGTCCCCAGAGAGAAAGCAATATGTTTGATCATAGAAGTTATAACTTGCTCCCTGGAAATGCAATTGATTTGAAAAGAGGTCAATCAAAAGGTTGTTCCAAGAGTTTTCCAATGGTTATATAATATGACTCCCTTGGGTCAATGCTGACCAAGTTATAGCCATCCAAAATCAACCAGTACAAACCCACAATACAAGGGCTGAACCACAAATTTCATAAGCCCATGGAACAACTAGAGAATTCTACAACATGATGATCCTAGAACCCCTGGTCTAACCATTATAATGTTCCGATGGTAACTATGATGACCAGAGACCATCATTTTTACTTTCTTGCCTCTGAAGGCTTTTTATGTGTATAAATCAGTGATGAATCTGTTAGAAATCAAAGTTACCCTTTCTTGATAGAATTTGTCTTTAAATTTACCTCACAGGATTTTATTTCATACTGCTTTCACATCCTAATTTAGGCCAGAAGTGTTTGATAAAATATCTAAAACTGTACTTCCAGCTCCAGAGCTTTTGGAGAGAAATTGACGTTGCATGTAGATAAAAATTTTACCTATAGCATTGAAAGATAAATCTTTCTCTTGTTGGTGTTGGTTTTTTCTTTCTTATTTGATCCCTCTCATTGTAATGGTAATGGCCTATCTCCTCTAGTACTTGGAGTGGCTTATTTCACCTTATTACAGTGATTTGCTGGCATATAGGATCTCTAAGTTATTTCCCCTCATAGCCATGCAACTAGCTGATTGATTAAGCCCACATTGCGAAGATGTTCCTATGTAAGAGATCCTCACTGTTTGTCTTTTTTTTTTTTTAGTAGGGTCTAAGAAGTTCTTAGCTTAAATTTCAGCCACAATATATTCCTTGGTTGGTGTTTTGCCAACAGGAAGGCCTTTTGAGAGGATATCGTCCTTTGTATCTAAGTGGCATATTCCAAAGTGAGAATTTTGTCCACTTAAATATCCAAATTAAATTGTAGATCCCATTGGCGGGTCTTTGCGTTTCACCTTGCATTGCATTTTGTCCTCATAATAGGTCAGTGAAATTGTACACAACTTTGAAATAGAAACTAGTCCATTCTCATCTTGCACCAAGATAGAGATTGATGCCACTATATAAACCGTTGGATTAGAGGCTAGCATATGCTTCTATCCTTGTAATCTTCTGATTAAAAAATGGGTTTTCTGCTCCTATGTAAGAGATCGTAGGTACTTGTTTTGATGGTTGCTACACTTGTTTTGAAAGACTTCTTTGAGTTAAGGGAGTTCTTAGATCACTTTCCTCCAGACTGAAGATACTACTCATCGGGAGTATCGAGGACGAGCTTTCATGGTGGTTGGATGAAGAAGTGGAATCACATCCCCAATGGATACAAACTTTTTTTTTTTGTATTTACATGGTGGAATCGGTAGCCACCACGAATCCGGGCAGGCTGTCCAGCTTTTATGGCCGCCACAGTATTCTGCGCTGTCCGCCCCGGAAGCCGCCACACAGATCTTCGCGCAGTCCGCCCCTATAACCACCATGCCACAATCATTTTAAACCTTTTACGCCGCTGAAAGCACCAGGAAAGGGACAAGCGTTCAGTCCGGCGAGGCCCGAGATTTGAACCTTGGACCTCCGCCCCCCTTATGGGGTTTGGATGAACCAATTGGTCTACACCTCGAACCTCTGGATACAAGCTTGTTAGAAGGAAGCTGAGTGCATTTCGATACCCTGTAGTCTCTTTTATTTTAGCCTCTCTTTTTTGTGACAATATAAAAGGGAAATTCATACATATGTACATTCTATCTAAAACACTCAAGTTTTGTTATGCATCTCACTCACTGTGCTGAACTCAAAAGATAGTGTACGTTAAAAGGTCAATATTTATGGGTGAACTCTAGCAGTTATTCAAATCTCGAATGGTGATTAGATGAGTTCATGTTTCATTACCAGCAATCTCTCCCTCAAGCATGTGCTATTTTTGAAAACCTTGCAAGCAGACAATAACTAGTCTGTACAAGTCTGACATTATACAACATTTCTATGTAAGGAACTCATGACAAAAAAAAAAAAAAAACAATTATCATTCATACTGTCTACATTTCTTTGTAGGTAAGCAATTCCACGATAGCAGTGAGGGTAATATATAAACGTGTGAATCAACCATCTATGGGATTAACACTGAATGTTTTATTTGGAAACCTGATGTCAGTACACCATAGGAAAGAAGTTATGGCAACCATAGATTAGATAAACGATTTAATCTCTAATTGCGTAAGCAATTGTAAATTCTAAATATATTGTTAATAGTTCTGTCTTAACAATAAACATGTTAATTCTTTTACAGGGTTGGGTTAAATGGGCCAGGCACCACACTCTATTAGGAACAAGCCCTTGTTTCTAAGAAGATTGCAAGTTGCATATGCCGTTAATGGGACTACACTAAATTTTCAGAGCACTCCATGCAGTGGTCTTATAATATTGATTTCAATTATAATTACGTCAATGGTTTAAATGACATGCTAATTTGGGCCTTCAATTCTACTTGCTTTCTTTGATTAGAATACTTACTATTTAGTCTGAAATTCAGCCAATTATCAAAAATTAATGTCAAATTTATTGAGTAACAAATCCAATATTAAGAATTGCCCAGTTTTTCTTTTGATTCATGAATATGAAAGCGAAATACTTGTAGTTGTACAAAGTTGAATGATTGGCAATTGATTTCTAGATAATTGTTAAAATTTAATCATTCTTGTGTGTATGTGTGTGTGTATTGAGAAAACCTATGTCCTCAGAACTATACACCCCATGTTTCTCTAGTATCAAAATCATTTCTCCTTTCTCATATTGTAGGGTTCATATGCCGAAAGCACCAACCAAAACAGGAAAAAAGAAACTAAAAAGAATAAAAGAAAAGTGCTTTTACCAAGACGATGTAAAATGCAACCCCAAGAAACTACAAAAATACATAAGCAATAGTCTATGAGAAATTCCTTATGACATACAAGAAGAAACCCTAGTCTTTGTTCATAGTAGAAAGAGGTTCTATAACCAGAAGAGTGTGTGTACAGTTATCACCCATTATGTAGTCACCATTAGAGGGTCTCTAATGTTGTAAGATGGGTACCCTGAACTGATATAGTAGGAACAAAATATAAGACTTCCATGTGGCTTCGCCTCGAGTGGGAAAAGCCTGAAACCACTGGATACAAAAAAGTTGTGGCAGTAAATGTCAATTTCTTCGACTAAAAGTTAATGGAATACCATTGTGTGCTTCACATGAAAGAATGTACAATACAGGGATAAGAGTAAAAGACTTAATGATGTTGACCACAATTATGCATCCAGAGTTTTAGAAGAGTGTCACTAAATTGAGTAGATTCTAGGAGAAGGTAGAGGATGAGTGGGTGCATGATTTGTTTCATTTGCAGACAGAATTTACGATTGCCACAAAAGGACTAACAAATATAGAAAAGGATAGCAAGATGAGAAGGAAGACTTCTAAAAACATATTTACTTTAACAAATCTAAACTCTGGCATGCTTAAGTAAGAATAAAGTGACAAAGAGAAACAAAAAATTATCATCCATTATTAACCTTACCTATTTGGAATTCCTAAATGTTATAAGCTTAATAATGCACGCCGTGTTTCAATAATGAGAGACCTAGAGGATACCTAGAGAGAGACTGATTTGGGAAGTCAAAAGCAAATATTAAAATATTAACAAGAATTTAAAAAAAGATGAAGATGGTATCTAGAAATATCTGGGATATGAATATGGCTCTGCATAAAAAGGAGTTATCAAGGAATCACTGTCCTGAATTTGCTTTTACATAAGATAAAAATTTAGGTACTGGGGAATGTAGTAAGGCATTGAAAAGATTTGGAAATCATCTATGGATGCATTAATATCAACATATGTCTAGGGAAGGAAAAGGGTGGCAAATAAATTAGCCTATTGAGGTGCCAAATATCTAAGAATTGACAGAAGATAACCAGAGGCTCAAGAAGAAGTAGGAAGAAGAACTAGTATGGAAAATATTCTATGAAAGATGAGCTAGGAATGATTCATGGAAATTATTCTTGGACATGGTCTACCTCACCTAATAGCAGATGTAATATTTTGTTTTCTTGATGAAAGCAGTCCCCTATAGAAGCCAAATAATAAGAATAAAAATGATAATGTTGTCAAAGCTAGGAAGAATAGGGAATTTTGATACTATTATGACTGAAAGATATTTAAAGTACCATGATAAATAATTGAATTGCTTATCTCAGTTTACCATATAAATTCTGCTGCATTTTGGACGACATCTCATTACAAGTTTCTTGGCTTTACTCAAGACTGCATCCAGTGCTTCAAAACTTCGTATATCAGATTCTGTCAAAGTTAAATTTGACTCTTGGATATGATCTATGAAAGGCTTCAAACGTTTCAATGGAGCAACCAGCTTATAGCAGTTTGTTTGATCACATTCAGCTTCATTGCTAAGCACCTTAATTGAATGAGAAATGCTGGTAAACAACCCCGGAAGAGAATCCATCGGCATTATACCTGGTTTAACAAAAACATTGAAATGACAGAAATATTAATTTTATGTATATCTTGTACATGTCATTTCACCTTACTGAACTATTTCAAAGAATAGAACAAAATATGTGGCTTATTTGATATTTCTAACTGGAATGAAGCACTTTATAAATGATTACTAGCATGCTGAGAATTTGATTTTTCAAAACCTTAAACAGTACTTAATTAAAATACAATTTTGAAGTATCCATCATCATATTCTACAACTTAACACACTGCGTACAAACCAAAGAACAGGATAACCTTGGAAAAGAATAAGTTCATATATAATGAAGAATCTGAACTTAATTTATAGTCAGGAACACATATCTGCTTGCCTTCTCCTAAGCAGGTTTGCAAAGATTAAAAAACTAAAACTACTCAAAAAGTAGAGTATTTTTCTTTCTACTGAAGCTGCGTAGACAAGCATATTGCAGCGCTCACCAAAATGATGCCCTCAGGTGTGTGAGTGACATGGCTTATGGTGGATCCAATGCAAGTTTGTCTATTCAAATTCTGGTAACATTTGCAAAATAATAATAAAAAATGCTGTTTTTTAATAGTTTTCAGTTCTAATGTAATGCAATGCAATGTTATTGAGTTCTAAATTAAATTGGGATGATAAGAGAAATTTGAAGACGTATAATTGTTTCAAAGTTTATTTATGCACTGTGAATAAGATTATTTTGCCTTTCTTCAAGTGTCATAATGAAAATAACCTACATTCTTTTTTTTTCCCCTTTAGTTGCTGAATCAAGTAATATTCACATTTTTCCTAGTCCTTTTCTGTTCTATTGTGTCATTTTGACGAACATGCATGCCAAAAGTGGCACCAAAGGTTGTCTTGCCACAATTTATGAGATATTTCAAGCAAATAAATGGACAGAAAAAGGAAAGGTTATCTTATGCACTGAGATCCTTCCCTCAGCAGGTGGAGCCTTGTTTTCATGATGAGACCCTCTTTCACATGACATGATCTCCAATTTTAAATGGTCATCTATGGGGGTCACGTGAGCCCAACTTCACTGCCTCATGGCTTGGATGCAGTAGTGCTTCTTCCCCACTGCAGCACCCTTCAGAATCCAACTATGCCTCAGCTCTCATTGAAACTCCGCAAAACCTATCAATGAGATTAAAACTGCATTTTATTGTGAAAAAGGAACGTGAGGATACATTTTAGCGAAGGAAACAATTTCAGTCTCTATGCTCTCCTTGCTACCGATAACTATTAGTATTTCAGAATTATCATTGCAAATCTGCAAGTTTAACAAGTTTCTCTGGAAAAGTAAAACACAAGAGAGATATGACCTTAATAAGCCCACACTGGATATCTTCAATTTTGCACACACTGTTCACACATGGTCCTGTGCATTCTTTACAAATATGACCTATACATGTGTCTGTACCTGTAAGATTAATAGTAGTTGTATAGCTCACAGCAAGTTTGAAATGGATGACAGAATGATTGGACTAAAAAGACACAATATAATTGTGAAGGAACCCATAATTAGGCCAGCAATCCAAGCAATCAAATGCATATTGTCCTCATACATATTAAACATGATCAAACAAATGTCAAAGGAGGCAGACCTTCTACTCCCCCAGTTCAAAATATTGGAAATTTCGAAGTCATAGACTTGTATCTGGGGGCATGGCAACCTCGCGCAAAGATACCACTCCTCATTTTCTCTTTGTCTCACCACAATAAATGCACTGAAACAGTGCAGCTACAGATCTTTTACAGAAGAAATATTAACCCCTTATCAGCCAGTGACTCGCATACTAAGCACAGTGAGTTGTTAAGGAGGCATTCAGATGACACAATCTTGCCAAAGGATGACAGTATCAGTTATTTTGGACAGGTTTTCTGTTGTTCAACAGAGGTTTGGATCCAGATATATTGCTATTCTATTTTGGCATATAGAAGCCAATATAGTTTCTTCGTTATTACATCTTTTTGACATAATTTACCCCAAGCAACAGAGACGACAAAAGATAATAATCCATGAGTCTCATATCTGCACCTGCATTTCTACTTTATTTTATGTTTTGTTGATTTAACAATGTCTTAGGCGTAGGTCCGAGGTGTAGACCAATTGGTTTGACCAAACCTCGTAAGGGGGCGGAGGTCCAAGGTTCAAATCTCAGGCCTCGCCAAACTGAACGCTTGTCCCTTTCCTGGTGCTTTCAGCGGCGTAAAAGGTTTAAAATGATTGTGGCATGGTGGTTATAGGGGCGGACTGCACGAAGATCTGTGTGGCGGCTTCCGGGGCGGACAGCGCAGAATACTGTGGCGGCCATAAAAGCCGGACAGCCTGCCCGGATTCGTGGCGGCTACCGATTCCACCATGTAAAAAAAAAAAAAAAAAAATGTCTTAGGCGTGGGAGATGTATGTTTGGCATAATAGGCAAGTTGAAGCCATAGATACTCATGACCATTCTTTATATGACTGTTTCTCAAGAGCAAAAATCAGAGTACACTGTTCACCTGCATTTGTCACTAGTGCAAAGGCATTGGCAAAATGAGAATTGACAAGTTGATTTATGTTCATGAAAAAACAGATACCTTGAGAACCTGCAAAACAATTTGATAACTTTAGCTACAGTTCTGTCCCCGCCCCACACACCCCACCAAAAGGAAAGAAAAGGGGGGGAAAAGGACAGCCTTTTCTATCATGGGATCAAGGTTATAAGTTCTAACTTCATTTCAGTATCTCCCTACAAGATTTGTTATCAAGATGAGAAATCTATTTTATAGGAGTATTCGATTTGTTCTTTTAAATCCTCATTATCATTCAATGTTATCTCAATAGGCCGATGGTTTTGAGAAGATTGCTGCTTGAACCACATCCACAGGATTATTTGTATAAGATGTTTCTGCTGGAAATTTTCACTTACATGGTTTCTCTCAATCCAGTCTTTCTTGTTTTTTATCTTCTCAACATTGATGATAGACATTATGATCCTCTGCAAGCAAAATACATGTAAGCATTAGTTTTTAACCCATCAAGCAAACTCTTCCTGTGGAACTATACTATACCAAACCCAACTCAGATCTTGTTTATTCACTACCATGTTAGAATCGCCTTAAATCACACAATCTGCTTCTAGTAAGTATACAAAAATTAGACTCTGAAGTCATTCCTCTTTGTTCAAATTAAGGGTGTAAAGGGAAGAATTATTAGTGTCTACAAATGACCAAAGTAGGTCAATGGAGCTTGAAAATACAGCAATAGTAAGCAGAATGCATGAGGATAAGAAAAGAAGACCCTCAAGAGGGAGAAGAGAAACAAACACATAAAACTAAAGCTAGATGATTGTCCAAATATTCTGGTGCAAGGGATCGCCTATGTTGACTTTGTGGGATTTTAACCAATTTTGAATGGCTAAAGATGCCCCTTCCCTTCATCATGTTGTATATGCACAATTCCCCAGAGTGCACACCATAGAATTTCCTACAACATCACACTTTCTGGACTAACCTCCTGAACTAAATTCCTCGCACTGAATTTTTGTGAGGAAATTGTCAAACCCCTCACATTCCGCAAAAAGATAGTCTCAAATAAAAATAAATAAATAAAAAAGGAAAAAATATAGTAATAAAACCCACATGATTGCAAACCATAATGGCAGAGATACAGTTGCTTGTTTGTTTATTTATTCATTTTTTCTTCTTTTCCAAAATTCAGAATGAAAATGCAAAGGGTGGGCTAAAACATATTTTTCCTCTTGGTTTTGTTATAGTAAGTATCCTCTGCATCGCACTAAACCATATGCCTGTGGGAAAAGCATATGTCATGATACGCTTTCAACTCCTGATTTGTCACTGTTCATAAGTATTAGGCTTTACCCAGTTGCTGGCACCAACAAGAATAGCATGGTCATCACTCAAAGCCATGAGCACTCAATTCTGTGATCATTATTTTAATTCTCTACAACCCTAAATTCAAAACACACCCTATTCGCTATTCATATTCCTGCTTTTCAAACCCAAATCCTATACTGGAGTTTTAAACAATCAGATCAAATGCTCTGAGTTGAAAGCTAAGTTAATAGAATGCTTGGTCTCATTTCAATCTCAAATGCTTTTAAGCATATCCTCCTACTGCTTATAAGCACTAGGTTCAGACAAAGATCTCTTTGACAACTTACTAGCCCTAAATTCATCCCAGCATAACATGATCATCAATCAATTCCACAAACACCCAATTCAATAAACATATTTCATTTGCCTAGAACCACGAATCAAAGACGTCGCAATTCTATGTATACAAAAACATGAAACCTCACAACTTAGATTTGTACACGGTCACAGGAAATGCTCTAAAATTAAATACAGGATTCCCATAGCCACTGCCCACTTCAATCCAGAGTATGTATGAATAAACCAGGAAAGCGGAAATTTTTTAAACTAGGGCTAAAACCAATGACCCAATTTGCAAAGAAGAATTGTTATTTATTACTCACCTTAATCTCTGGCAGTCCTCTAAGCAAAAACCCATTTGCTTCCGTGAATATCAGAGGCCCCTGATCGTGTGGGACATCTCCAAGTTCGATGAGTTCTAACTTCTCAGCCCACACTTTACTTCCCAATATTAGCCGCCATTGAAAACTTGTTGGACATCATAATACTTACAACAAAAGCTCAGAATGTTCTGAATTCCCAGAGTTCTATTGACTGCTATGTGAATGAAGCTTCTCAAGTCCACGAAGATGACATGGCACACCAACAGGAGGTTAGAAAAGTCATAAACATGCCCACGTATGTTTGAAAGCAAATAAAAAATGTGGTTAGAGATTTTAATCGTGTATCCTCTTGCTCGTAGATTTGCCATATCATCCATGCATTTTAAGTCATATCAATGGTGTCGATGTTTTCTTTGCCATCATTAGTTAAATTCTTGCCTTTCAACTGCTCGCTCGGTCAACCTTTTCTGTATAATTTTTTTTTTTTATTTCTTTTCTTGAATCTCACTCGTCAGTGGTGGCAAAAATAACAAACATGGAAAAAAATGAAACTTAACCTTTTTGACTTAATAACTTTTTTTGTACTATTTTAATGGTGTCTACAACTTTGTCCACATTGGTGGCTTAATGGGTACTCCACATGAATATAGGATCTTTAATCCACTTTATGAAATTTATAAAAAAAAAAAATTGATATTTCATGGGAGAGGTGGCCGAATGGGTACTCCACATGAATGTAGGATCTTTAATCCATTATAAAAAAATTATTTTGATACTTCAAGGGAGAAATATGCAGGTGACAAGTTTGGTGACATTTCAAAGAGGAATCTTGATAATAACTGCAGTGGCACTAACACCCATGATTTGTAATTGGCAATTACCTTAAGATATAATAGCTAAAATAGATGAAGTTGTACGGATAGTGAAATGGATTAAAAAAATTTAGGTATAATATCAAGTGCCATCTTCTAATGATGAGGACAACATAATATAACTAAAAAAAAAAAAAAAAAATTCTCAACTAGCAAATAAAAGACATATGCTGCAAGGTAAAGTTTTGCATGATGCATGATGATTACACACCAAGGCAAGGCAATGCATACGTGCATTCTTGTTCCAATAGGTGAAATATTGTCTTATTCATGCCTTTTAGTCAGAAAAGAAAGTGAAATGCAATTAGGGTTCATTATAATTAACAAGGCTACTTAAAGGGTGGATTTGCAAAAGGTATATATATGTTTTTAATTTTTTATATAAAATAAAAAGTTTTTTTTTATTATATTATTATTATTATTCTGTGTTACAATAAAGTTTAGATATTACTTATTTATTGTAGATAAGATTTGAATGTGGGTTTTTCTTTTAAATGTGGAATAATCCAATATGTTGAGCTAATATCTTTTGATTGCAATTGCATATTAAAACATTTATTTATTGTGGATACGATTTGAATGCGGGTCCTCCCCTTAAACTTGAATAATCCATCGTGTTGAGTTAATATCACTTGATTACAATTGCATATTAAAAAAATTATCCTATGTATTAAGCAAAAAGTAGTGATCGGGTTCATGTATATAAGTAGTATTATTCAAAAAAAAAAAAAAACTCCGCAATGATGTGACAATGGTTAGGGCTTTGGCCTCTCTCTGGGAAGGTTCAAACCACATTTCAGAAGATAGGTTGGATGACAAAGGAGTGTTGACTTCACTTTACTTGAAGCATTTAGAGTTATAGATAGGTTGGATGATAGAGGAGTGTTGACTTTGGTTTACCTAAAGCACGTAGAGTTTATAGATAGGTTGGATGATAGTGGAGTGTTGACTTTGCTTTACCTAAAACACTTAGGGTCTATAGAGGCGGCATCCATCCAATGGTGTTATGTATATAAGAAAACAATTGTATATTATATTATATATTATTATTTAAAATTAAACTAAAAGTAAATGTAAAGTTTTGATCATGAAGATGATGGTGCGGGTAGGGTCAAGCACGACTTCCGAATGATTTTGACGGCATAGAACCCCCTGTTGTGGTTTCTCGAACCAAGGCAGCCCTGCAAGTGTTTTTTTTTTTTTTTTTTAAATTCAAAAAAAAAATCGAAAGGTTCCTTTTTCTCTTTTACATTAGCTTAGTCACATCAAGCTATGTAACCTAGTGTTTATAGAGCCAGCATCGAATGGTGTTATCGACTCCCCTACATTAACTTAGTCACATCAAGCTATAGAGACAACATCTAATGGTGTTACCTAGTTACATCACATCAAGCTATGTAACCTAGTGTTTATAGAGGCAGCATCCAATCGTGTTACCGACTTCCCTTATAAAAAAAATAAATAAAATGTATATTATATTTTATATTTTTATTTAAAAAAATAAAAGTAAGTTTGTCAAAGGCTTTTTTTCCTTTACATTAACTTGGTCGCATCAAGCTATGTAGCCTATTTGTGTCATCATAATAATACCTTAGTGCGAGCTTATCACCCATGTATTCCAACCATTGAACCATGACCT
The DNA here is from genome assembly GCA_028583015.1 of Wollemia nobilis. Classification (NCBI taxonomy): domain Eukaryota; kingdom Viridiplantae; phylum Streptophyta; class Pinopsida; order Araucariales; family Araucariaceae; genus Wollemia; species Wollemia nobilis. Next base: position 517,348 of record JAQPPZ010001671.1, on the reverse strand, counting down.
CGTTAGTTATTATATATTATTTATTTATATTTATAATCTATTTTTTAAATTATCATATTTTTAATACATTATTATAAATTTTATAGTGAGATAATACATTTAAGTTCAAGTATTAGTTATTTATATGGATTAACTTAAGTTTTTATGTTCATTAGACTTGAATTTAAGTATTCAAGATTCATTTAAATTTGATAAATTATATTTCAAATTTATTATTACTTATTATTTTTTATTTTTTTATAAAGACAACACAATGGTTAGGGCTTTGGCCTTTCTTTGAAAAATTCAAGGTTCGTACGAGCAAGGGATAAGTTGGATGGTAGTTGTCGATGCACTACCTAATTTGATGCAGCTAACCTAGTAGGCAAGGGTTTATAGCGACATTATTTATATATATATACACGAATCGGTAATGCCACTCTCGAGGGGACAATACAACGTTTTGAGCTCTAGCTCTTTTTTAGGAGGTCCAAATTTCAAATCGCAAGTGCTAAATTCTCTATTGATAAGCTCAACTCTCTCCCTTATAAAAAGTTAAGATGGAATGACACTAACCAAACCTTTTATAAATATATTTTAATTATAAATTAATAAATAATATTAAAGTTTATGAATTATTATATTTAAATGTTATATAATTATAAATTTAATTAATTTAGGGTAGTGACGATTTTTCAAATCACGAAAAACGAAATTGCAAAGTGCGAAGGATTAAGGATTTTTCTTAAAAAATGTCTCATCTTTTAAGAGCTATATTTTCACGAAGGGTTATTTGATTCATTTGATTCTTGGACCAACTTATGCAGAATTTGAATAGTTTTAAAATGAGTGGTCATATGTAAAAATCCGAGCAATATTGAGGGAGATACAACCCTATGAAGTCAACCATTCGAAACAAGGGCAGTGACAATTTTTCAAGTCATGAAAAACGAAATTGTAAATATTTGCCAAATAGGGTTCGAACGATGGAAAGAGTAATGAAGGGCTAAGACTTCAACAAGTCAAGACATTCTATTTGGATAAATAACTTTTTAGCTAAGTTCTTTTTTACCTTTCTTTATATTAGAAATTGTGCATGAAAAATTTATAAAGTTTTTATCAAATATTATATTTGTTATAGAACTTTGAGATAAATTTCATTAGATTTTGAGTTTTAGTTTTCTTTCCATTGATCGATTTATAGTTAAATCCTTAGAATCATCCCTAGTGGTAGATTTTAGTGAGCGCACCTCAGAGAGATCCTTATTGCTCCAAGATAAGGCAATTTTTGGTAAATTTAATGGGTATTGGCCAGGGGCTTCAACCTTGAGAAAATGGATTGATAGGAGTTGGAACTCTCCAGGAATGATTCGATCATTTCTTCCCAAAGGTTTCTTCCTAGCCATTTTTTATTCTAGGGGAGAAAGAGAAAGAATTCTAAAAGGGGGTCCTTGGTTTATGGGAAGAGCAAGGCTCTTCCTTACTCGCTGGTATGAAGGTTTTTCATCTGAAAATGTAAATCTATCCCTATTACCAGTATGGGTTAGGATGTTTGGATTGTCCATTGAATTTTAGGAAATAGATACCTTCAAGGCAATAGGCAACACTCTACGAGAATTTCTTGAGATTTTATATACAACAAAAGATGGATTTTTGGCTATTTATGCTCGAATATTGGTCATGACTGATATAAGTAAAGCTTTACCAAAATCAATTGTTCTTAAGTATGGGGATAATATGTGGACCCAAACTATATATTATGAAAACATATCTTTTAGATGTAGAAGATGTCATGAGGTAGGGCATATTGAGATATCATGCCTTAAGAAGAGCCCAACAAAATCATTTGTAGAAAATCATAAGAAAAAACTACAAATGGTTATGGATAAAGATGGTTTTCAACTTCCAAAAAATAGATCTAGAAAAATAAAAGAAAATGAACAATGGAGATCAATAAGAAAGGATATTGGAAGAAACTCCAATTCTTTTGAGGCTTTAGCCTATGAATAAAAAGTAGATCAAAACTAAGAGGATAGAAGACAACAATTTCAACATATTAGCAAGGAACCATCTATTCAATATGATCCTAATTTAAGGAAGAACATTCTCTATGAACCCAAGGAATGTGTTTCATCAGATTTTGAAGACTCTCTTGAAGTACCATACACCATTTAGGAGAAAAAAATTGGTAAAGAAAATACAGTTTTAGAAGTTAATACCTTTGCCATTAATAAGAAAATACCAAAAAATGAGCAGGATAAGTCAAAAGCTTCTATAATAGATCCAAGAGAGGATAAATATGTTGAAAAAAATGGTGAAAGAATATTTAGGAATAGAATAATAAGACCTACTCCTGATATAGGCAAGGCAAAAAGAGGAAAACCCTCAGATTATCAATCAAGATCCAAGGAAGCAAGAGCTAACATAGAGAAAGGAACACAAACTAAGTTGGTTGAACTTCTCTTTACCAAACAACAAAATGATATTGGTAATACGTAAGAGGGGCTAAAAGCCCCTAATGAGACATAATTATCATCTCATGGAATATAAGGAGTGTTAATGCCCCATCAAAGCATAGGTGTATTAGGGACCTATGTTTAAGTAATAAACCTAATATTCTATGTATCCAGAAAACTAAAATGATAAAAGAAGTTTCAAAAATTATGAAAGCAATTTGGTCAAGATGTGAATGGGATGCTATGGATTTTGAAGGAGCAATAGAGGGAATTCTAACTTGTTGGAATCCTTCTAGAACCTCTTGTGTAACCATTCATAAAACTAGGTATTGGATAGCCTCTTTAGTCACTTGCTACTTTGTTGATATTTGCTTCATCCTTATCAATGTGTATGGTCCTACAACTCAGTCAGGTAGATTAGAAGTTTGGAGTGGTATTGAGGCCTTTATGAGAAGTAAAGACCAAGAAACCCATTTCATGATCATTGGATATTTTAATGCCATTACCAAGTTGAATGAAAAATTTGGGAAAATTAGGAAATTGACCCAAATTATGAAAGATTTCTCAGCTTTTATTCAAAACAACAATCTATGGGAAGTTGAGTTTGAAGAAGATAACTATACTTGGACCAACAATAGGAGAGGCCAAAACCTAGTAGCAGAAAAATTAGATAGATGCATTCTCTCAGAGCATTGGCTAGATGAAGGAACATGTGCTAAAATTAATACCTTAACAAGGTTTGGTTTAGATCACTGGCCAATAAGAGTTAAAATGGTGGTTAGTGAATTAAAAAAATATCATATTTTAAATATGAGCAGATGTGGGAAGAAAATATTTAATTTATCGATATGATAGCTCAAAAATGGAATTATTTAGGTAATGATGGGTTGTATGCTCTTCCAAACCAAATTAATGCTATGACATCTAGATTAAAAGAATGGAACAAGAGCACCTTTGGAAATATTTTTGAGAAGAAAGAAGAACTAAAAGATAAACTTTCAAAATCCCAAAAAGGCAATGAAAATAATACAAGCTCATAGGAAAGGGATTTGCTTAGTGAATATCATAATATTTTGAGAAAGGAAGAGAAATTTTGGAGATTAAAATCAACATAGACTTGGTTAAAAGGAGATAAAAATACAAATTGTTTTCATAGGATGGCTATAGTACAAAGATCTTCCAGAATTGGTAGAATTAAATCAATAGAAGGGGTTTGGATTGAAGATCAGAGTGAAATTAGAAAAGAGGCTAAGTCATTTTATCAAAATATTCTTGGTTTAGAGGATACCAAAGTTCTTAATGATAAACTTTTTCAAGATGTTCCTTCAGTTATAATAAATGAAGATAATAGAAAATTGATGGAGCCAATTAGTCTAGAAGAAGTTCATTTAGCTCTTTTCTCTTTTAAGGATAAATCCCATGGTCCATATGGGCTCTCTATAGCTTTTTACCAACATAATTGGGATATAGTGAAGAATTTTTTATTGGTAACAATGGAACAGTCTAGGGTAAAACAATACATTCCTTATAAAATAAATGTAACTTATCTTACCCTAATTCCAAAAAAGAAGGATGCTGAATTGTTTGATTATTTTAGACCCATAAGCCTATGTAATATGGCTTATAAGATTATTTTCAAAGTGATGGTGAATAGATTAAGGCCATTGTTAGACAAAATCATTTCAGAAGAGCAAGGAGATTTTGTGAAAGGGAGACAAATTTTGGATGGGATCATAGTAGCTCATGAAGTTATGCATTCAACAACTTCAATAAAAGAGAAATCTATGATCTTAAAACTTGATATGAGTAAAGCCTATGATAGGGTTAAATGGAATTTTCTTTTTGCAGTTTTAGATAAGTTTAATTTTGGAAAGAAATGGATTCGATAGATTTAAGCTTGTGTCTCTACAATTTCTTATTCAGTGTTGGTCAATGGATTAGTGACAGAATATTTTAAAGATAAGAGAGGTATTAGACAAGGAAATCCTCTATCTCCTTATTTGTTCATTATTATGGTAGAAGTTTTGAGTAGGAACTTAAAGAAGGCTTACAAATATGCTTTTATAAGTGGATTTAAGGTTAGTAATAACATCGATAATATCACCCATCAAAAGTTTGTAGATGATACAACCCTTTTGGAAGGGCAAGGATAAATGAGGCCAAAGCTTTGAATAAATTTTTAAAAGAGTACGAAAGAGCTTCAGGGTAAAAAATTAATAGGACTAAATCCAAAATTTACTTTCTTAACACTCCTAATATCAAAGCAAGAATTTGTAGGTTGCTTCAAATTGAGGAGGCAAATTTACCAACAACTTATCTAGGGATACCTTTATTTGAGGAGAGAATGAGGATAAATTTATGGAATTTAGTTATTAGTAAAGTTTCAAGTAAACTTCCAGCTTGGAAAGGTAGATGGTTATCATTAGTAGGAAGAGTGCAATTAATTAAGTCAGACTTACAAGCCATTCCAACATATTATATGTCTTCGTATTCTGTGCCAAATTAGTTGAAAAAAGTTTAATATTTATTATGCAACCATTTTTATGGTCAGGTTTACATGATAAAAGGAAATTGTCTTTGGTGAAATGGAGCAAGTTGTGTGATGATAAAACTAGGGGAGGTCTTGGTTTAAGAGCTCTTAAAAATGCAAACTTAGCTCTTTGGGAAAAAGTTATCTGGAGATTGTACAAGGAGAGTCAAAGACAATGGGCAAAAATTATTCTAAGTAAGAATGTTGATCCCAATGACTCAAGTTTAATATTTACTGCATTATCTCTTCCAAATGGTTCTGCTCTTTAAAATGGTTTAAAAAAATCTATTGATCTTATGATTAAAGGTTTAATATGGGTGATGGGAACTAGAGAAAAAATATATATTTGGATGGATACTTGGTGTGATAAAAAACCACTCAATTTAGATCAAGTTTTTGAAACCTTGGATGAGATTGCTTCAAGAAAAATATGGTGATAGGATTTCAAACATTCTGTGCAAGGGTCGAGAAGGAAGATACAAATGGAAATAAGTTTTTTTTACAAGTATACAAGACATTGATGCTATGAGGTAATTGAGTAGAAATATAACAACTATAATTATTCTGAGGGGTTCCAAGGATAAATTGATTTGGGAGTTGAATAGCTCAGGAGAATACACAACAAGAAGTGGATATAATGTTCAACACCAACATAATAATAATATCACTAGAATTTGGAAAGATATTTGGGATAGCCCAAGCATTCCTAAAGTCAAAATGTTTGTTTGGCTAGTAGGTTATAGAAGAATTTTATCCTGGGATAACCTTATGAAAAGGGGTTTTCATGGCCCCCCTAAATGTGTTTTTCGTAATAAGGAGGAGGATAGTATTGACCATATCTTGGGACATTGCTCAATAGTCTGGAATCTATGGCAATGTATTCTTCATATATTTGGTAAATGCATGGTGATGAATAGAAGAATTGAAGATTGGTTAAAGCAAGGACAGAGCACTTATAAAAGTGAGGCTTTGTAGAAAATATGGGATATATCAAAAGATACAATACTTTGGACTATATGGCTAAAAAGGAATAGAATAATATTTAAAGGAAAGGAAAACAATTTAGAGGTAATGAAAAGGAAGACATGTTTAGCCATAGAGGAGTCTAAACCAACCCTATCAACTCACCCAGTCCCTAATTTGGAAGTAGAGAGTCTTGATAGATGGAGTCGAGTCATTAAATGGAATTATGATGTTGGGTACAAGAGAAGCAAAAATTAGGTAAATAATATAAATTGGAAACCACCAAATGTGGAGTGGGTTAAATTTAATTTTGATGGATCCTCTAAAGGAAACCTTGGACTAGTAGGATAAGGAGGAATAATTAGAAATAATAGAGGAGATATTTTGTCTCATTATGCTTTCAATTATGGATTTAAGATAAATAATGAAGCTGAAGATTGAACAACTTTAGAAGGGTTAAAAATATGTAAAAAAATGAAATGGAGTAGAGTTTGAATGGAAGGTGATTCTCTCATAGTAATAAATGCATTTTTTATGAAAGCAAAGGCTCCATGGAACATACAAGAGACAATTGTGGAAATTTAAGATCTTGCTAAAGAGTTTGAAGAAATCAGATTTACACATATATTAAGGGAAGGAAACAAATGTGAAGATAATCTAGCTAATAGAGGGGTTTTTATTGATGATCGTGAAGTTAACATCTCCTTTCCATGATTAGAGGAAGTAGAATGTTTAGTTGAATTTGAAAAAAATTGTTGATTTCCTAAATCAATTAATGATTAAGATTTACTTTAATGTTTTCCATTGGTAATATCTATTTTATTTTGTAACAATAATGTGTGTTCATTTAAGACTATTTATTATATTTTTTGTGGTTGCACTTGTGTTTCAGGAAGGAAAATAGCAATAAAAATTTGGTAAAGTGGACTATGTTGGTGTGATGTTTTGAAAATATTACTCTACTAAGATGCAAGGCATGGATAGTAGAGGTGAAGTTTTGGCATTGTGAAGGCTGCTATAGGAAAATGTCAAAAAAGATGCTAAATTTTGGAGTAATTGTATTCATACAGAGATTTGAAAAGATCTAGAAAATGAAAATCAAGAATTTAGACATTTTATGTAAAATGATGTAGGTTTATAACTATAACAAGTAAAGGGACTAATTATATGTGAGTGACAGTGAAAATATTACACTATATATATATGTGTGTGTGTGTGTATACATTGACAAGTAAATAAACTAATTATATGTGAGTGGGAGTGCTAGATCCTTGAGTGAGTCATTTTAGTTTTCATTAATTAAAATCTATATAAAATGAAAAATTATTTTATACAAATGATTTGGATCTTTTAACATATATACTTTTTACATAATATTGGAATTGAAACTAAAATGATATTTGGATTGAAATAAAGAAGAATATATATATATATATATATATATATATATATATATATATATATATATATATATATATATATATAAAATAAGAAGATTTTTTTGAATTGGGTGAATTTGAGCCTCACATTTAAAGTTCTTACTTTAGTTATTTGAAATAATATAAAAAAATTAAAGGATTCTTATAAGGAAACGTTGGATTGTAAACAAGAAATATCATTTAAAAAATCCTTCATTGGGTGAAAGGATGTCATAGTTAGGGAAATAATATTTTGTTAATAAAAAACAAAAGGAAAAATAAATATCTCAGCTCCTCTACATACAACAAATGATACACTAAAAATGATTAACAAGGATGATATGATCAAACATGATAGAATAGTTCTTAAAAGTAGAGGGTTAATGTGTAAGTTGTTGGAAATTTGAGTTAATTTGAGACATTTTATGTTGTCATTGATGTCACATGGATCACATTTGGTTTTGGTGGCAAAAATATTTCATAAATAAGCATTTATGATATTTTGGAAAGCATGGCTATTTACAGGGTTTTTATGAAAACCAAGGCAAGCAAAATAAAAGGTTTTATTTAAAACCATGGTGGGCTTATGTGGAAAGGGCTTTTCTTAAAATCCAAGGTGGAATTTTGTTTCATCGAAAAAGGACCTCCGGTGATGAAGATATTAAAGTTTAAAGTTTAAGTTTAAATTAATGGAGGGCCGACCTATGTGCAATTAATGGAGGTTGGCATATATATATATATGTAAAGGTTTCAATTTATTTCGAAAAGGGGGCATATTATATATCGTCGGAAAGCTTATTTCGAGGGCTATTTGACTAACTTATTTAGAAGGAGAAATAAGGTGTGTGTAAAGAGATATTTCTGATTTTGCAAAGGGGTTCCAAAAGTGAAGTTTGCCTTGTTCTTTTTCAAGAGGATTAATTCTTTCATGAGGTGACAAGGTATGCAATATTGTGATTTATTTTATTTTATGGTATAAGTGGTTTTGGGAGTGAAAAGGTTATGCAATGTTTTGATTTATTTTATTTTATGGTACAAGTGGTTTTAGGAGAGATAAGGAAGTTGTGCAATTAAAGGCCTTGGTGATGATTATTGAAAAGTGGAGTAATGTTGATTATTTTGTGATCTACTAACCCTTGTGAAGATTGGCAAAAGAATTTTGTGATTGTGGCAGATTTACAAAGAGGTTTTTTCATCTTCATAAAAGGTATGGGCACATTCTCCTATTGACTATTTATGGTGGTTGATTTCTAAAATATCATTGGAGAGAAAAGGATTGATTGTGGTTTCCTTTTCGAAAGTGATTGGTTTAATGCTTCAAGGTTTTCTAGTTTGAGAGTTGAGGTTAAACCTTGTTTTATAAGCATTGTTATTGAAGCCCATTGGTTGTGAAAGAACTTGAGTTAGAAAAGAACATGAGTATCATTGTTATGTGAGATTTGTGGTTGAGCATTGTTGGAAATATTTGAGTTGGTTGATACATACTTGGACTAGGGTTGTGTGAGAAAGAGTTGTCCCTTGTGATGATTGGTTGAGTTGAGTTGATTGAGCCTAGTCAAGTGATGTGTGAAGTGATTGTTCAAGTTCTATGAAATAAACTATTCCATCATTCTATGTTGATTTGAGATTATGGTTAGAACATATTGAGTCTCTAACAATTCTCTTTATGGTTCTATAAGACTTGAGTTGAGTTGAGGTTGACTTGAATTGAGTTGAGGTTGATTTGAGTTGAGAGTGAGATTAGAACATATTGAGTCTCTAACAATTCTCTTTATGCTTCTATGAGATTGACTTGAGTTGAGTTGATATTGAGATTAGAACATATTGAGTCTCTAACAATTCTCTTTATGCTTCTATGAGTTGATTTGATTTGAGTTGAGATTGAGATTAGAACATATTGAGTCTCTAAAAATTCTCTTTATGCTTCTATGAGTTGAGTTGAGTTGAGATCATTGTGGATCATTGTTGTCATCCATTGAAGAGTACATTGCCATTCATTGTTGAGTTCATCTTTGAGCTTTGCCTTGATAGATTTGTGGATGAGTTTTGAGTACTACTTGAGCATGATTGGTTGAGCCTTTGAGAAGGATTTTGGGATATTTTTTGGACAAATTTGTGGAAGTTTTGTGCATGATTTATTGAGCCTTTGAGAAGGCCTTTGGGACAAATTTGAGGATAATGTTGGGACAGATTTGTGGATAGTTTTGGGCAAGTTCTTGGTGAGCTTGCTAGAGCAGATTTGGGCAAGTTCTTGGTGAGCTTGCTAGAGCATATTTGGGCAAGTTCTTGGTGAGCTTGCTAGAGCAGATTTGGACAAGTTCTTTGTGAGCTTGTTATTCAATTTTGGACAAGTTCTGTGTGAGCTTGTTATTCAGTTTTGGACAAGTTCTGTGTGAGCTTGTTAAGCAGGTTATATGTGAGCCTATTGAGCAGGTTCTTAGTGAGCCTATTGATAGAGCTTTGGAGGTGACAGAGTACAGAGGACAGAGTCTCAGTGGATAGAGATCCAACAACTAGCACAGTTGAAGACAGATATGAGTGAGGAGTCTTCAAGTGGAGAGAGGTCCACCAGTTAGTATAGTAGAGAGACAGAGTCTTCTAGAAGATCACATAGCTAGAGTAGAAGGGGAAAGAGTTCTCCTGTGGAAGAGATCCATGAACTTGAGATTAGGGGATCAACATCTCCTTTGGATAGAGATCCATAAACATTGTAATTGGGAGTGATTCCCAAAGAGATTGATTGAGAAAGTTTTAGTAAAATATTTTCTCCATGGAGTAGCCCACATTGGGTGAACCACGTAAATTATGGTGTCTCTATTATGTATGGTTTCTATGCATTGCTTTGATTACTACTATTGATACTGCTATATTTACACAACATAATATTGAATTGAAAGAAAAAGTAAAAAGTGGTCTTATATTGTTCACCCCCTCCTCTCAGTATAAGCTTGTGTTCTTCAATTGGTATCAGAGCGGGTTCCTTTGAAAAGGCTAACATCTTGAGGGAAGATTCTACAAGAACACACATGGCAAAGAAAGGAAAAATAAGAACCATGAGATCTAAGAAGAAAAATGAATCCGATATTGAAGCTCTAAGAAGGGAAGAAGAAAAATCAGTAAGATGTCTTGAGTGTGGTAAGCTTGGTCACATGGCATTTTATTGTCCACAAAATGGGTATAGCAGCAATAGAGAGGAAATGGAACTTGACTGGATTTTCAAAGATATTGTTTCTCAAAAGGTAGCATTCAAGGTTTCAAAAGAAGAATATTCTTCTTGTGGTCAACTTGATCATGTCTCAGGTTACTGCAATGGCTTCAGTGATAGTGAAGATGAAATGGAACTCAAGGAAGATAGGCACAATAAAAATAGTGAAGATGAATGCAAGAATAAAAAATAAAAGGAAAACATGTATGAACAAGGTAGGCATGACAAGAAGAGCTTGTATATGGAAGAAGCAATCAGTGCTTCTAGCAGCAATAATGAAAGTCTCTCAGTCAGTGAAAAAGAAGAAGCTCCTACTAAAGATCAAAAGCAGGAATATCAAGTAAGAATTTATCATGAATAGGAAAATAGGAAAAGTTATGATCATGAAGAAAAGAAAGTGTCAGAACAAGCTTTTGAAGAAATGAAAAGAGAAAACTCAAGACTAAAGGCTCAAGCACAAGAGGATGAGAAGATAAAGGTAAAGCTCCTACAAGATCTCATTGATCTAAAAATCATGGTTGAAGAGGCAAAGAAAATTGAAGAAGATATGCTTGAACAATTAAAGGTAAGGAAGCAAGAATGTGAAATATTAGAACATGAAGTTGTTTCCTTAAGGTTGGAAGTGAAAGACTCCAAGGATAAGTTGCACAAGTTTTGGAAAGGTTTCAAAGCACCAAAGGTCCCATATTTCAGGTTTGGGGAATCACACTCAAAAGGAAAGGAAGTTCTAAAAGATGAAAGCAAGGAAGCACCTAAGATTTGTGAGGAAAGTTCCAAAGTTCCTATGGCTCCAAATATTCAGTTTGGTTCTTGTTTTGAGATAGGTGAATCAAGTTCAAAGGGAGAAAAAATTATTGAAGAGAAAGGAAAGGAAGAAACTAAGGAAGAGGTTTTAGATGCTACAAAGAAGGTTCAAGAATGCAATGCACAAGTTGAATATGATCATAAGGATAATGGTCAAGAAAGGTATGAGGAACCAAGGCATGAAAAAAGGGATTTTCAAGGATATTATTTTTCTTGTAATGGATTTGGACACAGGGCTATACATTACAGGATCCATGGATCAAAGAAGTTTGATTTTGCTAGAAGAAACTTCAAAGGAAGAAGGTATGATTTTCAGGGACATTGCTTCTCATGTAACAGGATTGGTCATAAAGATTTTAAGTGCAAAGGAAATGAGCAACATGGTTTTGGTTTTAGAGCTACACAATTCAGAAGTCATGGTCATAATGGTCATGAAAACAGAGCTTCACAATACAGGGTTCAGGAAAGGAATGGATATGGAAATTATTTCAAGAATAATTTTAGGACATGGGCACCAACCAAAGGCTACAATATCAAGTGTTTTAATTGCAATAACTTTGGGCATATTGCAAGGTGGTGTAGGACTCAATTCCAAACAAGTTCAAGGCAAGAAAGTCAAACAGGTTCTAGACAAGAAGATCAAGTAATTCATCAAGAGAAGGATATCAGAAAAACATGGAAGGAAGTTGATAGAGGAAAGAAACAAAGTGAGATGGGAGTAAAAGTACTCCCACCCCAAAATTAATCACCTCAAAAGAAAAAGGGGGTGAGGGGGCTAAGCTTAAGAGTTATATCTTTTAGCCCCATAAGTGTCCCTTTTGCCATTGATGTCAAAGGGGGAGAGATTTGAGTAAGGGGGAGAGTATTGAGTTAGGGGGAGCAACCTCCAAAGAGAGTATTGAGTTAGGGGGAGTAGCCTCCATAGAGAGTATTGAGTCAGGGGGAGCAGCTTTGATTCTCAGAGATGGTTTTTGCAGTGATTGTGGTGTTTGCATTAGAGGTGTTGCCATCAATGACAAAGGGGGAGATTGTTGGAAATTTGAGTTAATTTGAGGCATTTTATGTTTTCATTGATGTCACATGGATCACATTTGGTTTTGGTGGCCAAAATATTTCATAAATAAGCATTTATGATATTTTGGAAAGCATGGCTATTTATAGGGTTTTTATGAAAACCAAGGTAGAAAAAATAAAAGGTTTTATTTAAAACCATGGTGGGCTTATGTGGAAAGGGATTTTCTTAAAAGCCAAGGTGGAATTTTGTTTCATCGAAAAAGGACCTCCGGTGATGAAGATATTAAAGTTTAAAGTTTAAGTTTAAATTAATGGAGGGCCGACCTATGTGCAATTAATGGAGGTTGGCATATATATATGTAAAGGTTTCAATTTATTTTGAAAAGTGGGCATATTATATATCGTAGAAAAGCTTATTTTGAGGGCTATTTGACTAACTTATTTAGAAGGAGAAATAAGGTGTGTGTAAAGAGATATTTCTGATTTTGCAAAGGGGTTCCAAAAGTGAAGTTTGCCTTGTTCTTTTTCAAGAGGATTAATTCTTTCATGAGGTGACAAGGTATGCAATATTGTGATTTATTTTATTTTATGGTATAAGTGGTTTTGGGAGTGAAAAGGTTATGCAATGTTTTGATTTATTTTATTTTATGGTACAAGTGGTTTTAGGAGAGATAAGGAAGTTGTGCAATTAAAGGCCTTGGTGATGATTATTGAAAAGTGGAGTAATGTTGATTATTTTGTGATCTACTAACCCTTGTGAAGATTGGCAAAAGAATTTTGTGATTGTGGTAGATTTACAAAGAGGTTTTTTCATCTTCATAAAAGGTATGGGCATATTCTCCTATTGATTGTTTATGGTGGTTGATTTCTGAAATATCATTGGAGAGAAAAGGATTGATTGTGGTTTCCTTTTCGAAAGTGATTGGTTTAATGCTTCAAGGTTTTCTAGTTTGAGAGTTGAGGTTAAACCTTGTTTTATAAGCATTGTTATTGAAGCCCATTGGTTGTGAAAGAACTTGAGTTAGAAAAGAACATGAGTATCATTGTTATGTGAGATTTGTGGTTGAGCATTGTTGGAAACATTTGAGTTGGTTGATACATACTTGGACTAGGGTTGTGTGAGAAAGAGTTGTCCCTTGTGATGATTGGTTGAGTTGAGTTGATTGAGCCTAGTCAAGTGATGTGTGAAGTGATTGTTCAAGTTCTATGAAACAAACTATTCCATCATTCTATGTTGATTTGAGATTAAGGTTAGAACATATTGAGTCTCTAACAATTCTCTTTATGGTTCTATAAGACTTGAGTTGAGTTGAGGTTGACTTGAATTGAGTTGAGGTTGATTTGATTTGAGAGTGAGATTAGAACATATTGAGTCTCTAAAAATTCTCTTTATTCTTCTATGAGATTTACTTGAGTTGAGTTGAGATTGATTTGAGTTGAGTTGAGTTGATTGATTTGAGTTGAGTTGAGTTGAGATTGAGATTAGAACATATTGAGTCTCTAACAATTCTCTTTATGCTTCTATGAGTTGATTTGAGTTGAGTTGAGTTGAGATTGAGATTAGAACATATTGAGTCTCTAACAATTCTCTTTATGCTTCTATGAGTTGAGTTGAGTTGAGATCATTGTGGATCATTGTTGTCATCCATTGAAGAGTACATTGCCATTCATTGTTGAGTTCATATTTGAGCTTTGCCTTGATAGATTTGTGGATGAGTTTTGAGTGCTACTTGAGCATGATTGGTTGAGCCTTTGAGAAGGCTTTTGGGATAGATTTTTGGACAAATTTGTGGAAGTTTTGTGCATGATTTATTGAGCCTTTGAGAAGGCCTTTGGGATAAAGTTGAGGATAGTGTTGGGACAGATTTGTGGATAGTTTTGGGCAAGTTCTTGGTGAGCTTGCTAGAGCAGATTTGGACAAGTTCTTGGTGAGCTTGCTAGAGCAGATTTGGACAAGTTCTTTGTGAGCTTGTTATTCAATTTTGGACAAGTTCTGTGTGAGCTTGTTATTCAATTTTGGACAAGTTCTGTGTGAGCTTGTTAAGCAGGTTCTGTGTGAGCCTATTGAGCAGGTTCTTAGTGAGCCTATTGATAGAGCTTTGGAGGTGATAGAGTACAGAGGATAGAGTCTCAGTGGATAGAGATCCAACAATAGCATAGTTGAAGATAGATCTGAGTGAGGAGTCTTCAAGTGGAGAGAGGTCCACCAGTTAGTGCAATAGAGAGACATAGTCTTCTAGAAGATCACATAGCCAGAGCAGAAGGGGAAAGAGTTCTCCTGTGGAAGAGATCCATGAACTTGAGATTAGGGGATCAACATCTCCTTTGGACAGAGATCCATAAACATTGTAATTGGGAGTGATTCCCAAAGAGATTGATTGAGAAAGTTTTAGTAAAATATTTTCTCTGTGGAGTAGCCCACATTGGGTGAACCACGTAAATTGTGGTGTCTCTATTGTGTATGGTTTATGTGCATTGCTTTGATTACTGCTATTGATATTGCTATCTTTACACAACTGATGCGTAGTCGTTATACCATCATTAATTCTCAATGAATCTGTCAATCCAGGGTAGTGTACAAGGCTATCTACGAAAGAAGAAGTGAAACAGTTATAACTTAGGTCAATCTAGAGCAACAGGTCTTATTGGTGGAACCGGTTGTGTGGGGGGTTTTAGGACATTCCTATCTCTAAATTGCATGAATTAAACCTTAATCTAAGTTGCAGAATTGAAAACTAATCATTAACTACAGAAATGAAGTCCTAATTACAATTGCAGAATGAGACCTAATTATATTGCAGAAATAACGAGTTGCAGAATTGAAAGTCTGATCCTAATTGCAGAAAGGAAATCTAATTACTTTTGCAGTAATGAAAGTCTAATTCTAACATGGAAATGAAAACTGTCAAGGTTCTATAACAGAAGGTTGTCAATCTTCTATGCAGGATTTGATAGCAAAACATAAAATGCAGGAAATTGCTAAAAAATAGTAAATTCTAGAAATAACAATCTGAAATAAAGTGGAAGCTTTGCTGAAAGTAAGATTACAACTAAAACATTAAGCACAAGATTAATCTAAGCATAAATAAACTAAGACTACAGATATTGTCAATTGTTTACAAGCAATTGAAATAACAAGTTCTACAACTCATCTCACTACAGACAAAATCGGAATAAAACCTACTGTTAGTCCTCCTCCTAGGTCTGGAAGTGGCCGGCCTCCTTGTCCAGAAGAAGGTATGAGTCTCTCTCTCTCTCTAGATCTTAATCACACTCATTTACAAGCAATATGAAATAGAACTGGTGCACTTTATTGATTAAAAGACATGATTACAATAATTTTGCTAAAAAACTGTTACAGGACTGTAACAGTCAATTTCTATCTATTTTCTGTTTCTTCCTTACTTTCTACTTCCTCTGCTTCTATATCCTATATGCTACTACCCGGCTCAACCTGAATGGGAGCAATATTTATAGATGTCCTAAGGTCTGATTACAAACAAAGAATATCTCAAAAGATCTAATCCTACAATGTTGCAACAAATTCTGGTTTTATCCTAGAAGAAGATTAAAACTTGATCTTTCCCTTAATGATGGCTTTGGTCGGCAATGACGGCAAAAGAAAGATGGAAGATATTTTCCTTTACTTTTTTCAACCTTTATTTCCCTTTTTTCGGCTTCAAAAATCGGTCAACAAGTCAAAAAGCACACTCTGTTTTCATTCCGAAGATAAGTGGCTTCATTCCGAAGACAATGCAATTCTCATTTCGAAGATCGCTCATTTTGAAGATACTGCATTATCATTTTGAAGATCGCTCATTCTAAAGATACTGCATTCTTCATTCCGAAGATCCGCTCATTTCGAAGATACTGCATTCTTCATTTCGAAGATCCACTCATTTCGAAGATGTTGTGTTCTCTCATTCCGAAGATATCTGTTCATTTCGAAGATACTTCGGAATGAACAAATGTGTGCTTTTCCAATGATTTCTTCTGCATCTCTCAGGTGGGTTATCTCTTAAGATAAAATTCCAATGGTCTTCATCTCTTTCCACATGTGAATTCCATGCCTTGCTATTTATGGACAACTGGCTAGAATTTACATGGGAAAGACCAGTTTTTGTTGCACAACAATAGTTTGCTTGCACTGTTGCTAGATTTAGGTGAAATAAATGCTTGAGACAAATCAAAACATGATTAGTGAAATGCTGCTATTATTCTAAGCATATCCCATTTTAGCAAATCATAGCAAAAAGAACACAAAACTATGCAAAAAGTCTGTAAAAATCAGCATATAATATTCCAAATACATTGATCATGCAAAATGGTTAATATATAGCATATTGAATCAACTTAACTAACATATCAGATAAAACATAAGAGTTTATAGGAATTTTTAGTGTTCAAAACATGTTATGATTGAGGCATTTCCAGGCCTCATCATTTTCCCCCCAACTTATATTAATGCATGCCCTCATGCATTCTATTGGGCTATGGAATCACATATGTCCATGTTTAGATTCCATGACCTGTAGAATAATTTCTTGCCTATATAATACCCCTTATTTTCTTGAATGTTTCTGAGCCAATCTTCAAATTGTTCATCAGGTTGGGCATCTTCCTCAAAGTAGAATGGAACTAGAGTAATGATGGTTGGAGGCCTAAACCTAGAGACCTATCTAGTTATGTTGCATGATTTCAATCAGTTGGATTACACCTTCTGCTCTTCTTTTGGACCATTCTAAGTTGATGGGGGAGATGGGTTCTCTTTTCCTCAAAGACATGGAAAGTTCAGCCCATCTGTCTCTACATACTGACAATGCTGGGAAGAAATTGTGATCACAAAAATTGTTGAATCTGGCCACACAGTCCCTTAAGTTGTTCAAGTACATCCTCTTTATATCATCCCTGTTCATCATTGAGAAGTGTTGCCTGGTGATAACTAGGTGGTTTGGCTAGATTGCTCTGACTAACAACTTAGCCCTTGTTTCAATCTCTTTATTCTGCTTTTTCTCTTGATCCCGATAAAGGCTGATTCTACAAAGTAGACATAAATGCTCTCAACTAAACATCTCCAATGTAGATTTGAGGATGAGAGTCAACTTCCTCTGGAATGAAGAAACCGTGTAAAAATAGTTCACACAGGAGATTTTTTTGCTCAAAAGGACTGTCAAAATATGCCTCCAAAAAATTTGCAATAGTGTCCAATTTATATGGGAGGTTTGAACTAATCCTCATGACCTGCCATCTAAGGTATTTTTCCTTCAAAATAAGGCTGTAAAATCTGGTTGGTCGTCTAAATTGGACTAAAAATTCAACAATTTGGCATAAGTCAGACACCTTTTCTTTCAATGCTTGAATTTCTATGTCCTTGGCTTCTAGCTATTTTGCTTCCAATTTGAATTTTTTAGTTTTAGTGGCAAGCTGCTCATATCTAATCATCCAGCTAGCTATGTTTGCATTGTATTGCTCTAGAGACACAGTATTAGGTGGTCTTACTACAGGTGGGATCCTAAGCAGCAAATTTATCTGAACTCCTTTTTCTACCACTTCCATCGGTTGATCATCTATTAATAATTCTACTTGTACCTCCTTATTTGCTATTTCTATGGGGTTGTCATCAGATAGTATTTCTACTTGTACCCCCTTATCTGTTGTTTCTACTGAAAGTATAACAGGTTGAAATGTAGGGACCTCAATAGGAGTACTTACTTGAACATTTTCTTGCTGCTTGGACTGTTCCTATGTTGGTGGCTCATCTTCAACATCCTCTGCTATGCTCTTCACCATTTTTGAAGCATCTTCAGAACAAGAAGGCAATGCTTCATAGGCTTCTTCGAATGAAGGAGTGTTATTTCCAGATGAACTCCTCATTTCAACGAGTCATTTATAGATCCAAGATTGAGCAAATTGTCTTCATCATTGGTTTTTTGTTTTTTTTCTTGTCAATTTTCTTTCTTGCATTTCATTTTGAAGATAGATCCTCATTCTAAAGATAGATCTTCATTCCAAATATAGATCTTCATTCTGAATATAGATCCTTATTCCGAAGATGATGCAGCAAGTCATCATTTCGAAGACAATTTTCAATCTAAAGATAATACAGCAGACACTGTTTTTGGCATTCTTGTTTCCAATATTAGGCAGAAATCAATATTTTCATTCTCAACACATGTTTTAAATATGCCAACTCTTATGAGTACCTTTTATGCTAATGGTTAATTGTCATATACTATACAACAATCATTTTACAATGAAGAAATGTAAGAAATATATACCGATAAAAATAGTTAATGCCAGTTTTGAAGAATGACTGCCTTTGTTGATATTCTGCTGAGATTTTTTGCAACATTTCAAAACAAGTGCACTTGGTGAATTTGTACAATGATGGTTCAGAAATTTCTCAAGGTTATGCATGCCAGAAAACTGGTTTTCATGCATACCAACCCAGTAGTGCCTTAAGAAAAGGTTTTCACTGTTGAGTTATTCATTTTTCTCTCTTTCTTTTTTCTTGATTTTCCCTCCTTTTTTTTTTTCTTGATCCTGACTATGCCCATGAAGGAATTTCATGATTTCCCCTAAAACCATGCCCATGAAGGAATTCATACTCAGAATTTATTCATCTTTTTGTTTTCTATTTTTTTTTATTTTTTTGTATTTTCTATTTTTTCTTGAAATCCATGATCATGTTGATTGTTTTGAAGTGGAAGAGGGAATCTCTTCCACCTGTTGTGTATCCAAACTATCAAGTTGCTGCAAGAATTCTTCTTTAGTCAGAGGTGTATGGTACACCCTGAGGCGATGTCCATTCACTACCAACTTTCTTTGTGATCCATCAATAGGAGATAGACGAGCTGCTCCATTGTCAAATACCTCCTCAATCTAGTAAGGTCCCAACCATCTAGTTCTTAGTTTTCCAGGGAAGTCCTCATAGCGAGAATCAAACAGTAAAGCCCAATCTCCTTGTTGAAGTTTCCTCTGCTGAATGTGACTATCATGCCACAGCTTCCTCTGCTCTTGAATTACCTCAGTTTGGTGCAGAGCATCCAATCTAAGTTCATCCAATGCATTTAGCTGTAGAATCTTGTTTGTTTGTGCCTACGATAATTCAATTCCAATTTCCAATGTTGTGCGCAATGTTAGTAGCTCAAATTCAATAGGTAAGAGAGGATTTTTACCAAATACTAGTTCATAAGGTATGAATTCTTTGTAGTCCCAAGCAAAAGCATGAACATGCTTCTGCAAGACAGCTATCAATTTTTCTTCCTCTTCCCTAGTAAGCTGGCTGTAAATGTTCAAAAATTTGCTTGGCTGGACTTCTATTTGTTTTGTATTTAGAAGGACTGAATTCACTCCTTCATACCTAGTGATTAAGGGATTAAGAGGACATTGCTTGAGATGGGAGAAAAGAAGCGGTTTCTATTTTATTGCTTGCTTGAGGGAAGCATATCTTGTATGGAACAGTGAGAAGGAAAAATCGGATGATGGTGCCATCCATGTGGTAGTGAAACAAAGTTTCCCTGTGATAGTACGAGATGGTTCATCTTTAGATTTTTGATTCTCCTCATTACTTAAAACTAGTTGGATATTTGTTGCTTCCCCTTCTAAACCTTGTTCATGCAGAACATTCATAAGGATTGTTTCATTTTCTAAATTTTTTGTGTCACTGAGGTCTTCTATGTGTTCTCTTACTACTAAGGTAGCTAGTGTAGAAATGACCTCTTCTAGTTCTTCCTCTGAGTCAGAAAACCATAATTGACCTAAAAATTTGCTAGATGGTTTTGCAGGAGGATATAAAGAAATCTGTTTCAGATCAATACCATTTGAAATAGTCATATTTCCAGATCTGCAGTCTATGAAGGCTGCTGCGATTTGCAAGCCAAGGTCTTCCCAAAATAATGGGATATCCATGTGCTAAATTTCTTGGTTGTAAAACCAGAAAATCTGCAAGGAATTCCCAAGAAGAAACTTCTATAGGGACATCTTCAATGATACCTTCGGGTTTTGCAACTAACCTATCAACCATTTCTAAAACTGTAAATGTGGGGCTGAGATGTTTGAGCTGTAATTGTTCCATTGTATCCTTGGTCATGACATTTATTGCAGCTCCTAGATCTACTAAGACATTTGATATTGGTACTGAACCTATGGTAACTGTGATAATTGGACTTCTTGGGTCACTATACTTTGGAGGTACTAGTTTTCCAGATAAGAGATCAACTATCTTTCCTTCAACCTGCATAGTCTTGGGAAATGATTTCTTCTTTCTTCCTCGCTCTTTTAATGCACAAATTTTGGACAAGATCTTGTTAATCTCTGGTATTTCCTTAATGGCTTGCAATAAGGGCAATGATATAGTCAACTTTTTGAGTTCTTTGACCAATTTTGACTCAAAATTTTTTGGTATTGCATTAAATCTTTCAGGATATGGAATTATCCTTGGTAATTGTTCTGCTTGTGTCTCTTTCTCTATTGTTGGTTGGATTCTCTCTAGTTTTGATGATTCTTGCTCTTCATTTTCTTTGATTTCAATTGAAACTGGTTCAGGTACAACTTTCCCTGAACGAAGTTGGATGTTACTACAATCAAGAACATTAATTTCAACATTTTCTTCAACTTCAGCCACATAGACAGGAGGTGTCTGTCTCATGCTATTTGGATTAGTGACTGGTTGAGTCGGCAATTGAGGTTGTTTCACTTGTTGTGTTTGTTGTTGTTTTTCTTGAAAATTTTGATTAGGTGTAGGCAACAAATGTTGAGTTTGACCTTGATTCCTTTGCTGCCTTGGATAGGACTGGTATTGCTGACTCCACTATGGTTGGTTTTGCATCCAATGTGGATTAGTCTGATTTTGATTCTAAGCTGGATTGTTTTGATTCCAAGATGGGTTGTTTTGATTCCATGAGGGGTTGTTTTGATTCTGATTCTAGGTTGGGTTACTCCAATTTGCTTGTGGCCATTCTTGGGAATTTGTCCATTGAGGATAATTCCAAGGACGTTGGGGTGGTTCCGATTGTCCCCAAGGCATAGTACCAGGATTATGCCCCCAATTTGTAGGAAAACGAGGGGGATTTTGGTATTGAGAGAAATTTCCCCCTTGTTTTGGTCCAATATAGTTGAGTTCCTCAGTCTAGTTTTCTAACACAGTTTTGAGTTGTGGTAGAAGGTGGCATTGATCAGTTGAATGCCTTTTTGAACAAATACTACAAATGGCTGAGATAGATGTTTTATTCAAAGGACATTCCTGCAAAGCATGTTTATTTCTACATCTTGGGCAATAAATTGCCAAAGGTTCTATGTTTTTTGCTTTTGTAGAAATTTCCCCCAAAGTAGTGTTTAGGTGCACTAGAATATCATTTTTGAAATTTGCAAGTTCCTCTATCAAGTCCTTTACATCAATGCCATTTGTGTGGCTTTTTCTTCTTCTCTACTTAGTGCGAGAGTAATTCCTGTAGAGATCCACAATTTCCTCATTAATGAGAGTGGTTACATCCCCTTTTCCCATAAAATCTAGAACTTCTCTGGATTCATCTTGCAATCCTCTCAAAAAGATGGTTTTACATAATTTTGGTTCTACAAGTCCACATCTCCTTTGAACAAAGGAGAACCTATCAAGATAATCTTCCAATGTCTCATCATATTCTTGCTTGATTCTGAATAACTCATCTTTCCTATTCCTTACATGGTAATATTCTTGATATTTGTCTAAAAAGACAGTTTCCATTTGATCCCAGGTTCTTATGGAATTTGGCTCTAAGCTCATGAACCAGCGCAATGCTGAATCCTTGAGTGTTGAGGGAAAAACCTTAAGTTTCTGATTGTCATTTATATAATCATAGGTCTGACACACTACCTTGAATTCAAACAAAAATTGGTCAGGATCTTCAGATACAACACCTCGGAAGGTTGGAAGTACTAAAGGTGAAATGGTCTTCATGGGAGAGTTTTGTGTTGGATTCAGACGAATAGGATATTCAAATGTTCTAGAAGGTTGGAGCATATCCTGATCATCTCCTTCATTATGGACATAGCCATGTTGGCCATCTATATTGCCTCCTTCTGCCATAGTTTCCTGTTTGTTGGGAGAAGTTAAAGCTTCCCAAATTGTTCTCTCAAGAGGTCCAAGCCTCTCTATTGATGATGAGTCTGATGAATTGTCTTTCTTAAGATATTCTAATGATGATAAAATTGGTGATTTTCCTTTCTCAGAATGTTCTAATGATGGTGAGACTGGTGATTTTTCTATCAATCTTTTTGGTAGTTCAAACACAGGTGATTCACCCCTTAGGCATGAAGATCTCCTTAATGGAACAAGCCAGGGATCCTTTGGGGTAGTTCTACCTTTTTCATCCCTAGACTTATTCATTCATGTTTACTCCTAAATGACATAAATTAAGTCAATAGTTGTTATCTTCCTCAGCTATTGTATTCAGATTTTAACCTGAATTCTCATAGCTTAGTCTGATTATAGCTATTGGACTATTTGTTTTCTTCTGACAACACTATTCCCTGGCAACGATGCCAAAATGATGCGTAGTCATTATACCATCATTAATTCTCAATGAATCTGTCAATCCAGGGTAGTGTACAAGGCTATCTACGAAAGAAGAAGTGAAACAACTATAACTTAGGTCAATCTAGAGCAACAGGTCTTATTGGTGGAACCGGTTGTGTGGGGGGTTTTAGGACATTCCTATCTCTAAATTGCATGAATTAAACCTTAATCTAAGTTGCAGAATTGGAAACTAATCATTAACTATAGAAATGAAGTCCTAATTACAATTACAGAATGAGACCTAATTATATTGCAGAAATAACAGTTGCAGAATTGAAAGTCTGATCCTAATTGCAAAAAGGAAATCTAATTACTTTTGCAGTAATGAAAGTCTAATTATAACATGGAAATGAAAACTATCAAAGTTTTGTAACAGAAGGTTGTCAATCTTCTATGCAGGATTTGACAACAAAACATAAAATGCAGGAAATTACTGAAAAATAGTAAATTTTGGAAATAACAATCTGAAATAAAGTGGAAGCTTTGCTGAAAGTAAGATTGCAACTAAAACATTAAGCACAAGATTAATCTAAGCATAAATAAACTAAGACTACAGATATTGTCAGTTTTTTACAAGCAATTGAAATAACAAGTTCTACAACTCATTTTGCTGTAGCAAAATCAAAATAAAACCTGCTTGTTAGTCCTCCTCCTAGGTCTAGAAGTGGCCAGCCTCCTTGTCCAGAAGAAGGTATAAGTCTCTCTCTCTCTCTCTAGATCTTAATCACACTCATTTACAAGCAATATGAAATAGAACTGGTGCACTTTATTGATTAAAGAACATGATTACAATAATTCTGCTGAAAAACTGTTACAGGACTGTAACAGTCAATTTCTATCTATTTTTTGCTTCTTCCTTACTTTCTACTTCCTTTGCCTTTATATCCTATATGCTACTACCCGGCTCAACCTGAATGGGAGCAATATTTATAGATGTCCTAAGGTCTAATTACAAACAAAGAATATCTCAAAAGATCTAATCCTACAATGCTGCAACAAATTCTGGTTTTATCCTAGAAAAAGATTAAAACTTGATCTTTCCCTTAATGATGGCTTTGGTCGGCAATGATGGCAAAAGACAGATGGAAGATCTTTTCCTTTACTTTTTCCAACCTTTATTTCCCTTTTTTTGGCTTCAAAAATCGGTCAAAAAGTCAAAAAGCACATTCTGTTTTCATTTCGAAGATAAGTGGCTTCATTTCGAAGACAATGCAATTCTCATTCCGAAGATCACTCATTTTGAAGATACTGCATTCTCATTTCGAAGATCGCTCATTCCAAAGATACTGCATTCTTCATTCCGAAGATCCACTCATTCTAAAGATACTGCATTCTTCATTTCAAAGATCCGCTCATTCCGAAGATGCTGTGTTCTCTCATTTTGAAGATATCTGTTCATTCCAAAGATACTTTGGAATGAACAAATGTGTGCTTTTCCAGTGATTTATTCTGCATCTCTCAGGTGGGTTATCTCCTAAGATCAAATTCCAATGGTCTTCATCTCTTTCCTCATGTGAATTCCATGCCTTGCTATTTATGGATAGTTGGCTGGGATTTACATGGGAAAGACCAATTTTTGCTGCACAGCAACAGTTTGCTTGCACTGTTTCCAGATTTAGGTGAAATAAATTCTTGAGACAAATCAAAACATGATTAGTGAAATGCTGCTATTATTCTAAGCATATCCCATTTTAGCAAATCATAGCAAAAAGAACACAAAACTATGCAAAAAGCTATAAAAATCAGCATATAATATTCCAAATACATTGATCATGCAAAATGGTTAATATACAACATATTGAATCAACTTAACTAACATATCAAATAAAACATAAGAGTTTATAGGCATTTTTAGTGTTCAAAACATGTTATGATTGAGGCATTTCCAGGCCTCATCAACAACATAATATTGAATTGGAAGAAAAAGTAAAAAGTGGTCTTATACTGTTCACCTCCCCCTCTCAGTATAAGCTTGTGTTCTTCAATTGGTATTAGAGCGGGTTCCTTCGGAAAGGCTAACAGTTTGAGAGAAGATTATACAAGAACACACATGGAAAATAAAGGTAAAATAAGAACCATGAGATCTAAGAAGAAAAATGAATCCGATATTGAAGCTCTAAGAAGGGAAGAAGAAAAATTAGTAAGATGTCTTGAGTGTGGTAAGCTTGGTCACATGGCATTTTATTGTCCACAAAATGGGTATAGCAACAATAGAGAGGAAATGGAACTTGACTAGATTTTCAAAGATATTGTTTCTCAAAAGGCAGCATTCAAGGTTTTAAAAGAAGAATATTCTGCTTATGGTCAACTCGATCATGTCTCAGGTTATTGCAATGGCTTCAGTGATAGTGAAGATGAAATGGAACTCAAGGAATACATGCACAATCAAAATAGTGAAGATGAATGCAAGAATAAAAAAGAAAAGGAAAACATGTATGAACAAGACAAACATGACAAGAAGAGCTTGTATATGGAAGAAGCAATCAGTGTTTCTAGTAGCAATAATGAAAGTCTCTCAGTCAGTGAAAAAGACGAAGCTCCTACTGAAGATCAAAAGCAAGAATCTCAAGTAAGAATTTATCATGAAGAGAAAACCAGGCACAATTATGATCATGAAGAAAAGAAAGTGTCAAAACAAGCTTTTGAAGAAATGAAAAGAGAAAACTCAAGACTAAAGGCACAAGCACAAGAGGATGAGAAGATACAGGCAAAGCTCATACAAGATCTCATTGATCTAAAAATCATGGTTTAAGAGGCAAAGAAAATTGAAGAAGATATGCTTAAACAATTAAAGGTAAGGAAGCAAGAATGTGAAAGATTAGAACATGAAGTTGTTTCCTTAAGGATGGAAGTGAAAGACTCCAAGAATAAGTTGTACAAGTTTTGGAAAGGTTTCAAAGCACCAAAGGTCCCATATTTCAAGTTTGGGGAATCACACTCAAAAGGAAAGGAAGTTCTAAAATATGAAAGCAAGGAAGCACCTAAGATTTGTGAGGAAAGTTCCAAAGTTTCTATGGCTCCAAATATTCATTTTGGTTCTTGTTTTGAGATAGGTGAATCAAGTTCAAAGGGAAAATAAATTGTTGAAGAGAAAGGTAAGGAAAAAACTAAGGAAGAGGTTTTAGATGCTACAAAGAAGGTTCAAGAATGCAATGCACAAGTTGAAGGTGATCATAAGGATAATGGTAAAGAAAGGTATGAGGAACGAAGGCATGAACAAAGGGCTTTTCAAGGATATTTTTTTTCTTGTAATGGATTTGGATATAGGGCTATGCATTACAGGATCCATGGATCAAAGAAGTTTGATTTTTCTAGAAGAAAATTCAAAGGAAGAAGGTATGATTTTCAGGGACATTGCTTCTCATGTAACAGGATTGGTCATAAATATTTTTAGTGCAAAGGAAATGAGCAACATGGTTTTGGTTTTAGAGCTACACAATTCAAAATTCATGGTCATAATGGTCATGAAAACAGAGCTTCACAATACAAGGTTCAGGAAAGGAATGAATATGGAAATTATTTCAAGAATAATTTTAGGACATGGGCACCAGCCAAAGGCTACAATATCAAGTGTTTTAATTACAATAAATTTGGGCATATTGAAAGGTGGTGTAGGACTCAATTCCAAGCAAGTTCAAGGCAAGAAATTCAAACAGGTTCTAGACAAGAAGATCAAGTAATTCATCAAGAGAAGGATATCATAAAAATATGGAAGGAAGTTGATAGAGGAAAGAAACAAAGTGAGATGGGAGTAAAAGTACTCCCACCCCAAAATTAATCACCTCAAAAGAAAAAGGGGGTGAGGGGGGCTAAGCTTAAGAGTTATATCTTTTAGCCCCATAAGTGTCCCTTTTGCCATTGATGTCAAAGGGGGAGATATTTGAGTAAGGGGGAGAGTATTGAGTTAGGGGGAGCAGCCTCCAAAGAGAGTATTGCATTAGGGGGAGCATCCTCCATAGAGAGTATTGAGTCAGGGGGAGCAGCTTTGATTCTCAGAGATGGTTTTTGCAGTGATTGTGGTGTTTGCATTAGAGGTGTTGCCATCAATGAGAAAGGGGGAGATTGTTGGAAATTTGAGTTAATTTGAGATATTTTATGTTGTCATATATGTCACATGGATCACTGATGTCACATGGATCACATTTGGTTTTGGTGGCCAAAATATTTCATAAATAAGCATTTATGATATTTTGGAAAGCATGGCTATTTACAGGGTTTTTATGAAAACAAAGGCAGGCAAAATAAAAGGTTTTATTTAAAACCATGGTGGGATTATGTGGAAAGGGCTTTTATTAAAAGCCAAGGTGGAATTTTGTTTCATCGAAAAAGGACCTCCGGTGATGAAGATATTAAAGTTTAAAGTTTAAGTTTAAATTAATGGAGGGTCGACCTATGTGCAATTAATGGAGGTTGGCATATATATATATATATATATGTAAAGGTTTCAATTTATTTCGAAAAAGAGAGCATATTATATATCGTCAGAAAGCTTATTTTGAGGGCTATTTTACTAACTTATTTAGAAGGAGAAAAAACATGTGTGTAAAGAGATATTTCTGATTTTGCAAAGGGGTTCCAAAAGTGAAGTTTGCCATGTTCTTTTTCAAGAGGATTAATTCTTTGATGAGGTGACAAGGTATGCAATATTGTGATTTATTTTATTTTATGGTATAAGTGGTTTTCGGAGTAAAAAGGTTATGCAATGTTTTGATTTATTTTATTTTATGGTACAAGTGGTTTTAGGAGATATAAGGAAGTTGTGCAATTAAAGGCCTTGGTGATGATTATTGAAAAGTGGAGTAATGTTGATTATTTTGTGATCTACTAACCCTTGTGAAGACTGGAAAAAGAATTTTGTGATTATGGTAGATTTACAAAGAGGTTTTTCATCTTCATAAAAGGTATGGGCATATTCTCCTATTGACTGTTTATTGTGGTTGATTTCTGAAATATCATTGGAGAGAAAAGGATTGATTGTGGTTTCCTTTTCAAAAGCGATTGGTTTAATGCTTCAAGGTTTTCTAGTTTGAGAGTTGAGGTTAAACCTTATTTTATAACCATTGTTATTGAAGCCCATTGGTTATAAAAGAACTTGAGTTAGAAAAGAATATGAGTATCATTGTTTTTTTATTTATTTATTTACATGGTGGAATCGATAGCCGCCACAAATCTGGGTAGGCTGTCCAGCTTTTATGGCCGCCACAGTATTCTATGCTGTCTGCCCCAGAAGCCGCCACACAGATCTTTGTGTAGTCTGCCCCTATAACCACCATGCCACAATCATTTTAAACCTTTTACGCCACTAAAAGCAATGAGTATCATTGTTATGTGAGATTTGTGGTTGAGAATTATTGGAAACATTTGAGTTTGTTGATACATACTTGGACTAGGGTTGTGTGAGAAAGAGTTATCCCTTGTGATGATTGGTTGAGTTGAGTTGATTGAGCCTAGTCAAGTGATGTGTGAAGTGATTGTTCAAGTTATATGAAACAAACTATTTCATAATTCTATGTTGATTTGAGATTAATTTTAGAACATATTGAGTCTCTAACAATTCTCTTTATGGTTCTATAAGACTTGAGTTGAGTTGAGGTTGACTTGAATTGACTTGAGGTTGATTTGAGTTGAGAGTGAAATTAGAACATATTGAGTCTCTAAATATTCTCTTTATGCTTCTATGAGATTTAATTGATTTGAGTTGAGATTGATTTGAGTTGAGTTGAGTTGAGATTGAGATTATAACATATTGAGTCTCTAACAATTCTCTTTATGCTTCTATGAGTTGATTTGATTTGAGTTGAGTTGAGATTGAGATTAGAACATATTGAGTCTCTAACAATTTTATTTATGCTTCTATGAGTTGAGTTGAGTTGAGATCATTGTGGATCATTGTTGTCATCTATTTAAGAGTACATTGCCATTCATTGTTGAGTCCATCTTTGAGCTTTGCCTTGATAGATTTGTGGATGAGTTTTGAGTACTACTTGAGCATGATTGGTTGAGCCTTTGAGAAGGCTTTTGGGATAGATTTATAGAAAAATTTGTGAAATTTTTGTGTATGATTGATTGAGCCCTTGAGAAGGCCTTTGGGATAAAGTTGAGGATGGTTTTGGGACAGATTTATGGATAATTAGTTTTGGGCAAGTTCTTAGTGAGCTTGCTAGAGTAGATTTGGGAAAGTTCCTGGTGAGATTTCTATAGCAGATTTGGACAAGTTCTATGTGAGTTTGTTATTCAATTTTGGACAAGTTCTATGTGAGCTTGTTATTTAATTTTGGACAAGTTTTGTGTGAGCTTGTTAAGTAGGTTCTATGTGAGCCTATTGAGCAGGTTCTATGTAAGCCTATTGACAAATATTTGGAAGTGACAGAGTATAGAGGATAGAGTCTCAGTGGATAGAGATCCAACAACAACATAGTTGAATACAGATCTGAGTTAGGAGTCTTCAAGTGGAGAGAGGTCCACTAGTTAGTGCAGCAAAGAGACATAGTCTTCTATAAGATCACATAGCCAGAAAAAGGGAAAAAGTTCTCCTATGGAAGAGATCCACGAACTTGAGATTAGGGTATCGACATCTCCTTTGGACAGAGATCCATAAACATTTTAATTGGGAGTGATTTCCAAAGATATTGATTGAGAAAGTTTTAGTAAAATATTTTCTTCATGGAGTATCCCACATTGGGTGAACCACGTAAATTATGGTGTCTCTATTGTGTATGGTTTATGTGCATTGCTTTGATTATTGCTATTGATACTACTATATTTACACAACATAATATTGAATTGGAAGAAAAAGTAAAAAGTGGTCTTATACTATTCACCTCCACCTCTCAGTATAAGCTTGTGTTCTTCATAAGTATAGTGGTTAGGTCTTTCAAAGATTCAAAAGTGGGTTGAATAAGTTTAAAATATGTTGTTGTGGGGGAGTGGGTTTTAACAACAAGAAAAAAAATGGGTTGAATGAAAGTGGGAAATTAATTTAAATTATTGTTAACACAATATTGTGCAACCACTACACCACAAAATTGAACTTGTGGGCAGTGCAGTTTTCATAAAGGTTAAGAATTAGGGTCAAACCCGAAGGTAGGAGTTGAGGGTCCCAA
This sequence comes from Wollemia nobilis, assembly GCA_028583015.1. Classification (NCBI taxonomy): domain Eukaryota; kingdom Viridiplantae; phylum Streptophyta; class Pinopsida; order Araucariales; family Araucariaceae; genus Wollemia; species Wollemia nobilis. The sequence continues at coordinate 487,321 of JAQPPZ010001671.1, read as the reverse complement.
TACTTAATAGTTGATCTCGCCCGAGTTGAAAGGTTCAAAAAATGAGACATGATCGACCACAAGATGAGAAAATTACCAAAGGCAAGATCCAAATCCCTCCTTAATAGAGTCGCAAAACTGTTAACATGGTACAATGCAATAAATACACCAAAAGCTTGAACTTGTGATGAAGGAACCTATCATAGAGGTTAGAAACTAGGATCGATCCAGGGCAGGAGTTGAGGGTCCCACTATTTAATAATTATTCAATCATTTTTCTTTCAAAAAGAATGTTTCTCATCATCTTCAATTCAAAAACTAGAAATAAAATAATGGATGATGGCTCATGCTTTGGGAGATTTGGCCTGTATTTAAGACCATGGAGAATTTTTTTTTGAAAACTAGAACTCTTGAAAGGCTTCTCATATGTTAGTTTTTTTTTTTTGAAACAACGTATTAATAAATAAATTTTGAACAAAATTGGTCACTCTATGAGAGTTTATTTAGGAGACACCAACTGTTAAGAAGTGAAAGCATACTATGTATACCAAGATATGTGTTGCCATGGATATTTTAAAACCTTTGCCAAAATATATTAATATTAAAACTAAATCAAATAATGGGATCAAAATTAGATTATAATTTAACATTGCATTTTAATGTCATAAATGTTATATGCCAAATACACTATAAGAGGTTGTAAAGTGAAATGATTGATGAAGAGAAGAAAATTTTTAATCACAAGACACACTCAAAGAGGAAGCAAGAGGATGATATTGTAATAGAAGATCAAGGATTTTTCACTCTAAAAATTATGGTAAAGAAAAATCCTCGATTAAGGTTCACTTAAAGCATCTTTGAAAAACCTAAGAGCGATGCACAAGATGATAATGTGAAATGTGCAAGATCAAAATAGAAGGAATTGAAGTTGTGAACAAAGACGTGGAGTTAATTTTCAAAGCATAGAATATGAAAGAGGTTAATTTTGATCCAAGTAAATCATCTGTAAATTCTAAAAATAGCAAAAAATTTTCTATTGCAATAAAAAAAGAAAGTAGTCTAAAGTTTGTTCCTTGCACTTTAAGGTTTTTAGAGAAGCATAACAAATAAATTAGTATAGAAAATGTGCATTACACTTTAAAGTTTTTGGGACAAAATAAAAGAATAAGTACTATGAAGTTATCAAAGAATTAATGGGTAATTATAATCATGAATTTGTTCTAGTGCAAGAAAAATAAAGTTAGAAATGTAAGGAAGCATTTAAAACATTTGATAAATGGGGGATCATCTTAGTAATATTTGATATGACAACTTTAGGAGGTATTGCAATGATATGGTATGATTGTATATGTGATGGACCATTTCTAGGTGCAAGAACTAATTGGGTTACAAGACATTTTTGCATGAAAGAGAAAATTTTGAAAATTGGATTCATAAATATATATGCTCTAATAGACACCATTTAAGTCCCTTTAGACTTTGAATTTAGGTCGACTACCCGCTAACCTATGCTAATATAAGCTATTCTAAGTGCTTGAAAAATAAATTTGTAGGGTGAAGGTGCAAGAGATGAAAACATAGTGCATGAAAAGTAAATATGATTGAAATCGTAGCAATATTAATGTGTGATAAATTAGATTATTTTGACTCAATCGAATAACATTATCTTGTCTTGTTATGAATTATTACATCATAGATACTGTGAGTGTAAGTTGAGTAAAACTACTCAACACATGGTACATAAGGTCTACTAGAAGTCAAGGGTAGTTGCAAGATTTATTATAGTTGATTATGACATATTTGGTCATTTATTGTATTTAAATATTCATCATTTCATAATGCAATATAATGAAGCATCTAAGCATTAGCAATATCAATGGCATCAGAGTAGGTCCCGATTCCTCAATGAGGAAGAGAACTAATCTCCTCCTTAATATTTGATATAGAGAAGCCCTAAAGAGCTCCTTATTGAAGAAAAATAGGTCTTAAGGTAAACAACTCTACCAAGGACCAACATTCCATTGGTCTCAGTGTAAAAGAACCCTACCAATAGACCAACCTCCTACTAAGAAGGGTCTTAGGATACAAGTATCCTATCAAAGACCATTGCAAAATAAGTAGCAACCTTAGGATAAAAATATTGACAAGGATCATCTAAAGGTAAATATTTATGCTATACAATTTTGTAAACACAAATTGAAGGTGATTAATCATTCGTTTGAACATCGACAAGCATAAGAAAGTGATCAAGGTATCAATACTAAACATTGTCAAGTAGAAGAAAGGTACTAAGGCTACAAAGCAAAACCATCAAGAGGGTAGAGAAGCCATCAACACATTTATCAACAAGGTTTTCATGTTCCTTTGTTTTATTTAAAAAATTGTAGAAACAAATCACCCACAAGGTGCACACAAGCACAAACCAATAATGTGCACACAAACATGAACCAACAAGGCACACATGATCATGAACCAACAAGGAACACATGGGTACAAAACAATATTTTTCTTGTTCAATAAAAAATAGGTTGTATCTAATGTCAAGGCAGCTCTCGAGAAATTTGTGTTTCAATAAATTGCAAATTATATCACATTTAGAGCTTTATACAGACGAAGTAATCAACAGGAACATAGAATAATTTGAGACATCTTGACCAATTGAGCAATATGTCAAAAGCATTCTAAGCAAGATATATTGGAGGTTAAACACTAGATCAATTCCAAATAAGGATTTCCAAACTAATCATGCCCCCATGTCATGCAAAGACACTTATCAGGTTTCTATACTATTGGATAGCAAAATTACATCCATAGGATGTCGAGCACCCAGTTAACATGGCTCAACTCAAACCTTAAAATCAGTGATAGTCAATCAATTAAAAGAAAACATGGATAAAATATTGATTAACTTAGACAAAAAGCAAAAAATTATGCCAATGTATTTATCAAATAAGGAGATGTTGCACATTGAAGATATTGTTGAAAAACAATGAATTGTCACTCATGTTCAAGAGGAAGATTTTGAACTCAGGAGAAGTGAAACTACAAAATATTCTGAGAAGAATATCAAAATATCATTGTGGATGATGTCTAAGGAATTTGAATCCAAAAAGCTATGAAAAAGTCATAAAAGGAAGGTGCCTAGAGCTACATGCTTCTTGTACATGTCTAAAATCATTCGTACCTCCATGGTGTATTCAAGAATAAACTCACTACAAATACAAACCAACTTGAAATATTATAATTCTATTTTTTCAAACAAATAACTCTAGGTGATTTCTATGTAAGAAAAGTGGCTCAAAAGACTTTAACAACTCTAAAAAGCATTATAAAGAGGAGGTATTATTGGTCCAAACAAAATATCATAAAGTCATAGGTGGCAACATCGTTTAAAGCTAGATTTGACCTATACTTGTTTACCTTTTAATCTCATGAACCACAATATTTTTAAAATTATTTCTCAAAGTAAAGTACAACCACAAGGTTATTGACACATGGATAATGCAAACTTGATCAAAGTTCAATCACAAGGATTGAATTATCCCATATTCTTAGTGGGAAAGCAAATTGAAGCCATTAAATTGTTGCTCTTTCCTTCGTTTGATTGCAGGTGAAAATGAAAGAAGCACGTAATATTTTAAACACAGGAATATTTCAAAGAATATTACCTTTATGAAATCTGTATGAGAAAGAAACTCTACCTATATTTTTTCTTGGTAAGACAATAATTCTCTTGCACTTTGAGGCATCAGTTAAATCACAAGTATAGGCTTATATATCTTGTCAAAAAGTAATTTTCAAGGATAATCTAGTGGAATCAAAATTTTCCACTTTTATGAGGATTTACTATAGATAGTAGTTCACCAAAGTTCCTATTGCCTAATTTCCAACTATCGTGAGGGAATAATTATGCTACCTAGAAGACCAAACTTAGAACATAACTAGATTTTGAAGAAGTTTGGGAAGATGTAAATGGGTCAATTATCCATCCTAATACAAAATATGATCCCTTTGTAATAGGTAAAGAATTTTATCCACATGAACTATATGATCCTCTTAGGACTTGCTATAAATTAAGATATCATCAAAGAAAACCAAGATAAACTTACAAAGAAAATGATGAAATACAGAGTTCATGAGACTTTGGAAAGTGGAAGGAGCATTACTGAGACAAAAAGATATGTCTAGGGACTCATAATGACCCTCATGTGTATGAAAAACAATCTTATGGATATCATCTTATTTAACCCAAATTTGATGAAATCCAAAATGCAAGTCTAATTTTCAAAGGTATCGTAGCACCATGAAATTCATGCAACAAATCAACTATAATAGGGATAGAAAATTTCTCTTTGATAGTGATCTTATTAAGAGGATGAAAATTAGGACACAAGGAGCATGAATTATCCTTGTGTTATACCATCATCATCAAAGAGGAGTATGGATTTATGCTTGGATGGATGATTCCTTGCTCCAACATTTCTTGAACTAGCTTCTCAATTTTGGATTTTTGGGGTTAGGGCTAGTGGTTAGGATGCACATTTGCAGGTTGAATTCCTATATGGTGGATGACATGATCATGTGTGTACTTAGGAGGAATACCCATGGGATCACTAAAGGCTTCCTCATAATGATCCACAATGTTTTATAAATCCAAAAAAAAGCTAGAAGTAGATTTGAAGACTAAAACTCCATGCAATTGATTTGGATGAATAATCCATGATTACCTATCTTGAATATGTTTTCCATACTATGTGAGCTAACCACCTTAGGGGGAGGGGGCTAGATTATTTGGAGACCAATAAATATTCCATTCTGTTGGTTGGATAATTTGTGTAACAAAAAGGTTTGTGCACCCATAGACCTTGACCAAAATTGAAAGACTAGGAAGTTTGTGAAAACTGAAGTGGTCAATATTCGAAGGAGGCCAGTTTATTGAAGTCCCAACTAACTATTTCTAAATGCGAGGGGAAAAAGGATGCTTAAAGTAATTAAAGAAGCTACAGCCAAAACTTACAATGGTGCAGATTAAGCAACATCAAGACATATGCAGAAAAAAGGATCATGCACTTAAGCAACCAACTACCTAATAGACTAACCAAATTTGCAACCAATTACAAAGTATTTAATTTTAATCTAATGTATCTTATCAAACCACAAATTCTAGAACAAGCAAATGAATACAACATAAATTCAGGATTCAGAATAAACACTAGAAACATTCAACATGTTTAAATTAGAAATAAGTGGTCATCCATACATACATGCTCTACAAATGAATTGAACCATGCCAGATAGTAGTCACTTTGTATTAAGATGCAATTTTTCATCTTACATATGAATTATAAACGCCTAAGATCCAACCAATTTTAATTTTACATCCTTGTATATATAGGCTTGTTTAAAATTTCATCTTTATCAAAAATATCATTATTTAGAGATGGATTGTTGTTATGTTAGAGGGAGTGCCAACTAATTGGATTATTTGGAAGTATGGCCACACCAACTACTTCATCATGATGTGCTGATCTGGCTAGAATTTGTGCTATGCTAAGTAGTGTTGCATCTATTTCTTGTATCTGGTTTGTTGCTTTTCGTTGATATTTTTTGGTTGAGCCACCCTGTTGCCTGATATTTTCTAGTTAAGTTGCCCTATCACCTGCATGATGCCATGAGCATAAATACCTTACTGATATTATTATGATAAATTATCTCATCATACAAATTTCCTAAGATGATGACAATCCCTGTGCAAGTGGTCCAATACTAGGTTTGATTGAGCTAAATGCTAAGCTTATGCACTGTGAAGTCATGATATCAACTATTTGAGATCTTGGAGGACTCCAATCGGGTACATGAGCTTCAAAAAAATCAACACTTATTTGCCTTGATATTCGATAATGTTTGGTATCAAGCTAGGGATAGGGTACCCATCTAGGCATTGACCAGGCAAAGAAATTTTGAGCTTTCAAAATTGGACTTAAATAATAGGATAAAAATTTGGCACTTTCTCAAGCTTCGATCAAGTACAAATCATCTGATGCCCTCCATATTCTACTTTTGTTGGCTTTCAATCTCTGGATAGATAATTGGCAACCTTTTGGGTCTCTATCGGGTGCAAATATTCCAACGACATTGATACTTAGCTAATTTTTACGATGTGACATCCTTTCGCCATGGGTCAGGCATGTAGTACCTTGCTAGGATTTGGTCAAGCATGATTCATCTAGAGACTCTTGGACTTTGGCCATTTATCCATATTATGTGCCAAAACTTTTGGACCACCCGAGATGTGATCGTGTGCAAATATTTTGATCGCTGACACCTCAATTTGGTCAGACATTCGGGACATGATCGGGCCTCGATCAAGGATAAAAATTTTGGTCTCCCCTAGAATTAGCGAATTCACACTCCTTGGATGGGCTAGATATTCGAGATTGTGTCGTGCCCTGATTAGGTACAAAACTTCTGACCACATCCAAAATTTGCCAATTTTTGCACTAAATACTTAAACACTTTCATGTTGTGCAGTTTGTTTATTTTTAGCAATTATTTTTCAAAGTGTGTGTGGGTGGTGGTTAAAAACACCCATATTATTGGTGGCTCCCAAAGGCTTTTTATCTTGTAAAAAGTGGAGAATCCAGATTGACTATCCACATACCACAAGTAGGTGGTAAAAATATGGCTAAAACATAAGACAAAATATTGAGGCCTTTGTAACTGTGCAGTGAATATTGACCAAAACTATGGTGATGTACTAGATAATGGCCTCCATATTAAACTTCATAGGTAGTAAGTGATAGTGGGTTTGAGGCAATAAAATCAAAATTGTGCATGGGAACACCTGGAGAATGGGACTTTTCCAGAAGACTCGGGATAGGATCTGCAGGACAAATTATGAAAACAATATTATACAAAAGTGGAAAAAGGAAAGCAAAAAATAAAATGGGAAATACCTAATATATGAGATGCATCCACAAAAATGAAATTTTATTAGTAAATATGGTTGTAGTTGTAGGATATTTCAAAACCAAGTCAGGCACCTTAAGAAATCACCATCCTTATGCTTGCTATGTTTTCTATTCTTTTCTTTTTTCTTGACCCGACCCAATAGGAAGCTTTTCATGATATCATAGACCAATCTTCAATCCCTTAAGCTCTTCCTCATTGTGCATTTTATACTACTAAAGGATACTTTTCAATGATAGCCTAAAATAGGTGTATGCCTTGAACTAATTTGTGCAACTTGCAATTAGATGAATCCTGTAAGGGTTATTGATTTGACTTGGGGTAGTACAAATATTGATGTGTATCCGATATTTAGTACTGATGATCTGATGGTAATTTATTACTACTACCTTCTTGTTTTTTGTGCTAGATATAGATTTCACACCTGCACCTCAATATTCTTTTACACTTGTTCTATTAGGCTTTGGAGTCATTATTTTTGACAAGACGTTATGGTACAACTGTACAAAAAAATAAAAAGCAATATAATAAATGGATTTTTTAGTCATTGCCTGGTGGTGTATGTTGTTGTGACCCTTATTCCTATGGAGGCTCCCTTTGTGCAGTTGTTCCTGATCATTCTGCATGTTGTGAAACAACCTTAGACGGTTCAACTATGTGGAGTTGTTGGCACATATTTTTCCAGACATCCAAAGGCACGTCTAGAATTCCTCTTAGTTTCAATATGACTTTATTTAGTCTACCAATATAGTAATAAGGAGGGTCACTATACTTCTCATCTAGGTGCTCTACTTTTGATAGGAGATGAGACAACCTATAGAATAGTGCAAAAACTTTCTCAACATCCAGAGGCTCAGATAATGAGTCAATCTCACTCTGGTCTTTCATCTATATTTCAAATAGTTGGGTGAGTGTTTCCTACTTGTGCCAAACCAATTTTTCATCCCACAAGCTTGGTGCACGTAGGGTTTTAAGATCTTGTGGCCTCTTTTTTGATGATGACAAACCATTCTCTTGCCATATTGATGAGCTCATTTGCTTGGTAGACCCAATGTGCTAGAAGCCTCTAGTCTTCTACATCCTTGTTGGATTGTGCTTTTAGAGTAGAGAAATTGTTAGGATATTTCAACATTTTCTTGAGTTTTTGTGCCTCCTAAAATTTGGATGTGAGACTCTTCTATGCCCTTTCTATCTCCTATCTTGTAAGCCTGGTAGAGGCACTAATTTTCTTAAGCTTTGTATAGAAAGGGGGGAAGGTTGGCATAACTGCTTCTTTTATTTTTACCTATTAAAAGTTCCAGACTTGTTTGAGCCAATATTTAGAGATTGCTGAGATTGATGGTTTGTCCCTTTCTTGCTCCAACTCATTTATGGTGGTGGACAAGGCTTCCTCCTATTTTACCAGCTTGCTCTTTACTTCAGCCAATGTTGAGCTTTGTTGATCATTTTCTTCTTGCATCCTCTTTAATTTAGCCTCCAGATCTTTGATTTGTTTATCTTTAGCAGCACCTCATTCTCAAGAGTGGCCTTATCAATAATATCCTTCAACCTGATAATATCATTTTTAGGGCACTATTATTTATCTTTTCCTTGGCAATATTGACCTCCAATTTCAACAAACCAATCCTTCATTGATTGATTTTGTGGATATAATATTTGGTCCTCTTCCATGATTCTTTTCATCTTGGTGCTTGGAGGTTTATTTACTACAAATGCCTACATCAAGAGTTCCCTATTTATGGTGAAAAGTGGTTGAGATTGAGAATTAAAGACTATGGTTGTATTATCGCATGGATAAGCTTTGGACACGGATGTACAACTTCGAAAATGAGTTTGATGAGGTTGGAATGATAGGAAGCACCTACCTTGTGATTCTCATATAATATCTTCCCTTTTTCATCATAGTCAATTTGAGGAATCCATAACTTGGGCTTGATTGTGAGTGCCAGGTCATGGATTCCTGCTAGATAGTTAGATAATTCTTTTACGACCTTTTGTGTAGCAACACTCTTCTTTCCTCTGCCCATTTATTTTTTACTCTGTGTTTGTCACTGATCATGATTTTTTATAAAATGGTTAGGTATTTTTGTTGTACTTCAGTATTCAAAACTCTCACGAAGGGAAGAGCACTTGAGAAGCGTAGTCAATTTATAGTGTCCAAAATTATATTTTACTGCTGAGAGATATTAATGAATCCACGCGATAGATTCGCGCATACTAAGTGAGATTTTTTGAGGGGATTTGTTGCTCATTTATGAAGTCTGACATGTAAGTTAGGAAAGAGTGTTGTTGAATTTTAATATTCTTCTGTAGTTTTTAACAACCAATAGTTTTTTCAAATTGGGATGCATTTCATCATAATTGCTTCTAATAGGCATGGTTGTGGTTGCATGATTTCACGAACCTATGATTTTTAGGGGATTTTTCTAGGATCACCAACCATTGCGAATTTAATGTTGTATGTTGTGTATGGTAGTTGGTTTGGCCAATGACCTTACCAATGATCGAGAACCATTATATTGTGATGTGTGCCTTGGGATGCCAATTATTTTTTGAACCCATTGATTAGTGGCTCACTCAAGATACAATGAGGGGTTACAAAGTTCAAAATGCTAGCTAGGTAGATGATCTACCCACTTTTGAACATTAATTTTTGCAAGCACCACCTCAGCAAAAAAAAGATAAAAAAATTATTTACAAGGGATGTACACGTGTGATATTTACATATATACAAAAATTTGTGGCATTTTTCCTAAGCATAATGCTTCAAATATGAGTCATTTACTAGAATTGGTAGTAGACGACCATCTAAGTGTCTCAATTCAAAGGTATTTAGATCCTTCTTCTACTCAAATATGTATGGTCTAAACCACATAGAATCAAAATTTTCATGTGCTCTAGGTTTTGCTCTATTGACATCCCATTTAAGCACCAGGTCACCTTTTTTGAATATCTTTAACATGGCTTTTCTATCAAACTAGTGCTTAATAGTTGTGTAATGGTGGAAAAAATTATTATATGCCTATTCGTGTTGTTCTTCTAATTGGATTAGCTCGATCATCCTTTTTTTCTACTAGTTGTAGGTCATCTGAATAATTTTCTTTGTTGAATCGTAGTGTTGAAAGCTCTAGGTTAATTGGTAACACAACCTCTTTGTCGTATACTAGAGCATATGGAGAAGTTTTTAGGGCCCTCTTTACTATGATCCGATCATCCCAAAGTGCTTGATCCAATAATAGATGCTAACTTTTGGGATTATATTGAATACTCCTTATGATGTTTTTTAGTAAATTCTTCTTAGTGGATTTTTCCAGATCGTTCCCTTGAGGGTAATAGTTCGATGAGATGTTCCAATAAATCCCATATTTTCTTGTAAAATCAATGGTTTTAGTCCCTATGAAAGATCCGACATTGTCTAATACAATGGTCGCTAGAAATCCAAATTTGGTGATTAATATTTCCAAGAATTCAATCATAGTGTCTTGATCAACATGCTTTGTAGCTATTGGAGATTTTGAGTTGTGTTGTCATTGATGTCAAGAGTCAGTTTTAGGAATCAGTGTAGGACTTGGAAAAATAAGGATTAAAATATTTATATTTTAAGCCCAAGATATTTGGTCTAAGAGCTCCATTTGATTGGTCAAAAGGACGGTTAATTATCTTGAAGAAAAGACCTAAAGGAAATAATATTATAATATTTATTATTATAATATTAAAGGTGGTCAAAAAAGGTCTAAGGGCAAAATAGAAAAACACCTAGGCCAAATGGAAATAATATTATAATAATTTATTATAATATTAAAAGTTTAAATAAATGCCTAAGGTAGTTTATAAATAATTTATAATATTTATATTATAAATTAATTTATAAAAATAATAATGTAATGACCCAAAGTTGGGTTGGGAGCCAAGTTTAATTTAAATCTCATATTCCTCCGCCGATGTTGAAACATAAAAGCATATGGTATAAACACCATAGCACTTACCTCACACAGGTAAGTCTCAGAAATATTGTGTGTGATTTTGTCAAAATAGAAGGCGAATATTTTCATGAGCAAAAAAAGGAAAAAGATTTTAAATTTTAATTGCCCTCAATATGTGGAAAACAAAGCAGATAAGGGAGGAAGACTTAAACACCAACCAACGATTGGGCTAGCGGCGAATCCGAGGTGTGTAAGGCATTGAGAATGAAGAGATGCTTCATTTGAGTCTCAGAGATGATGCAAGAACAAATCCTTTTGGCTTTGGCATGGGGGAGGAAGAGACAAAGTGCTTTATGTGCTTTTGCCTCCCACATGAGCACTTAGCTTACGCGGTAGGGTAGTCGTGGCTAAGGTGCAGGTGGCGCTTCATCTAGGGATCTAGTCCCATCGAGGAGTGCATTGAGGTATTTAATTTTTTCTCCTAAGTTAATGTGTATAGTGGGAATGTTATGAGCACGTGGTGTATTTGTTTTTATTGAGTGCTTAGGGAGTTAAAAGGGGTAAGGTAAATTATTTTTACCTTAGACAAAAGTGAGAAATATTTTTATTGAAAGTTAAAAATAAATTGCATTGTTTTATATAATGTTAATTATTTGAAAATGCAATTTTGAGTAGGGAGTTATAAGTCTTTAATTTTATTTTTATGAAAAGGAAGTTAGGAGTAATAAGGGTTATTATGATTTGTTATATGTTGAATATTATTTTTAAGATTGGAGATTTTAAGGTGTATTTGAGAATTAATAATTTTTGTATGGTGAAATATTTGAAGGAAATAATTGAGGATATATTTTTGATATCTAAACATTGAGATTGGCAAAGAGGTTGATTGTGTTGAGATAGGTTTTGAGGTCATTTCTACATCAAGAAAAAGGTATGGGCATATATTCCTTGTGAGTGAAATATTGTTGAATGTTGTGAATGCTAAGTTGGAGTGAAAAGTTTTGTTTGATAAGCATTGTTGAGTAAGCCTTCATGTGCATGATTGGTGAATTTTTGTGAAAACATTTGAGTGAGAGATTGAGAACTATCTTAAACTAGGATTTGTGAAAGAACATGAGTATCATTGTTATGTGAGTTTGTTTGATAAGTATTGTTGGAAATATTTGAGTAAACCTTCATATGCATGGTTAGGGTTTGTGAAAAGATCATGAGTATCATTGTTATGTAAATGCGGAATCATCTTGAGTCAAGGATTGAGATTCATAGTGTGAGTTGTTAGAAGTGGAGTGAAACACTTATTTAGAGTTTGTAAGCAAGCTATGTTTCATTGAGTGATTGGCTGAGTGAAGTTTATTATGAGAATGGTTGATTAAGAGTGTTAGAGTGATAGTTCAAGTTCTATGAAATAAAATGATCTTTATTCTTAATTAATTTAAAGAGAGTTTGGAAGTGATTGAGCGTTTGTGAGTGTGAAACATATTGAGTCTCTAAAAATTATCTATATGCTTCTATGCTTTAACAAGATAGTGGAACTAGTTAGTGTGATTGAAGAGGTTTTCTGTGAGAGATTGAGTTGAGTTTTATATGCAAGTTAGCAATTGATTTGAACAAGCTTTTGTGAAAGCTAGTGAGCATATTTGAGTAAGTCCTAAAGTGGACTTAAGGATAGATTTGTGTGAGCTTTTTGGAATCTTATAAGTAGAGTTGAGATAAGTCTTTGTGAAGATTTGTTGCACAGATTTGAGATAGATACTAAGCAGATTTGTGCTAGACCGATGGACAGTGTTTAGTGTAGATTTGAGATAGATATTGAGCAGATTTATGCAGGGTAGAGGACATTGTTTAGTACAGATCTGAGACATATACATAATAGAGTATTAGTAGACTTTGTAGGTGATAGAGTAGAGGAAAGTAGTCTCTAGTGGATAGAGATCCATTAGCCAGGGTAGTGAGGACAAAGGTCTTCTAAGTGAGGATAGGGGTCTTCAGTGTAGAGATATCCACAAGCCAGTGTAGTGGAGGCGGTAGTCTTCTAATAGGATCACCAACTAGATTAGAGGAGAAGGAGTTCTCCTGTGGATAGAGATCCATAAAATTGATTAGGGTATTGGTGTATCCCTTGGACAGAGATCCATAAACATTGTAATAGAGAAAGGAATCCCAAGAGAATTTATTGAGAAAATTTTATAAGAAATATTTTCTCCGTGGAGTAGCCCACATTGGGTGAACCACATTAGATCATGTCTTTCATGTGTGTGATGCTTTGTGTAATGTTTACTTATTTAATATTTTTGATGTTATCATATGTATTGAAAAGCAAAAAGTTTTATCTTATACTGTTCACCCCCCCTATTGGTATAAGCACATGTTCTTCAATTGGTATCAGAGCGGGTCTCTCCATGAAAAGACTAACAGTTTGGAGGAAGATCCATCAGAAAAACACATAATTTCAGAGAGTGAATAAGAGACCATGTTTGACATAAAAGAGGAATTATTTGCTTCTCTCAAGAACCTTGAAAAGGTTAGAAATAAGAACTCAAGGTTGAAGGATAGAATTCAAGAGTATGAATAAGCAAGGATAGAATTTCTATAAAGTCTCATAGAACTCAAGATAAAGGTAGAAGAGAGAAATAAAATTGAATAGGATATGACAAATATATTAAGAGCAAGAGAAACAAAATGTGAAATATTGGAAGTAGAAATTGTTTATCTAAGGAATGAATTTGAAAAGACCAAGTTACTAAAAGATATAAAGTTGGGGAAACAAAGAGAGGAGTCAAGCCTTCAAGAAGTAAAGACTTCAAACAAATATAAGCAAGTGACTCATACTATGGAAGGAAAAGACATTAGGAAAGAAGAAAGCAAAGAAGAACCATGGACAAAAGTTAATCACAACAAAAGGAGGAGCACTCGACCATATTTTCCAAGGCATTCAAACAAGTTACATACTCTCTTCCATGGCTATTATTTTTCATGTAAAAAATATGGTCATAGAGTTGTACATTGCACTGGTTATGTTAAAAATAATGTCAATAGAAATTTTAATTCTTTTGTACCTCTTATGAATAGTGATGTCATATGTTATAAGTACAATAATATTTGATGAGTGTCATTGTTAATTCATCATTTAATCATTATGTGTGTCAATCCAGGGCATTTAATCATTATGTGTGTCAATCCAGGGCGGTGTCCAAGGCTATATACGAAAGAAGGCTCCAACATGTTAAAGATTAGTTCATTCAGAAAATAGGCTTTATTGATGGATCAATTAGCATTTGGGGAGTTTGTTGTGATCTCTAACTCATAAGAATTGAAATTAACTCCTATTTACCTTTGCAGAAATAATATTGCAGGAAATGAAGTTACAGAATCTGAAAATGATAGAAAATGAAATGTTGCTAAATTGAAATGACAGAAAAGTAAATTGCAGAATTGAAATCACACACAGTTGCAGAAAAATAAACTAACTACAATTATTTGAGAATGTTCTAAATCTAGAAATTCAAACTAACATCTATTGCAAAACTGGAAATGTCACAAATCTAGAAATTGCAGTAAAATGACAGAAAACTGAAAATTGCTGCAGATCTGGAAAATGACAGAAAACTTGAAGTTGCTGCAAATCTAAAAAAAATGTTGAAATTGCATTGAATGATGGAAAAATGCTGTCAAGACTGAAACCTGAATTTAAAGCTGCTAAAGAAATGAAACTGGCAGAATTTTGCTAACCTGCTACAACAAGGAATTAGCAATGTATTCTATTAGAAGATGCTTTCCTCTGGTCCTGCAAGTGGCCATTGCTTCCATAACTAGATGATGGTGAAGAGTTATGCTAAGAAAACCTAAATACTAATAATCAACTCAACATGCCAATTGAGAACTAAAAACTGCACCTTTTTCTTTAATTTGGAAATGCATTACAGTAATGCAAGAAAAACCTACAGATTACTATTCTGCTACAAAAACAACTGCACTCTCTATTTCTCTGTCTCTTATATGACTATATGTCTATATTCTATATGCTCAATCATGCTGGGAGCTCTCTTATTTATAATATTATGTTGATATACTTGATTACTGATTTGTAGGGATTTACAACTGTTTGCACAACTGTTTCCTAGAATGCATGAGCTTGCTTTGTCAAACTTGATCTATTCAACCTTATTAAGCTGCATTCATTGAGGAAATCAGTTAACATGAGCTGGGACAACTTTCTGGTCAATTGTCAATACTTTCCTCTATCGATCTGTCGCTTTTTGACCATATTCTATTGTTCCTACGCTATTATTCCTACACTGCTCTGGAATAACAGGAAGTGACATTTAGTTATTATTTCATGCTCCAAACACGTAGGGAAGAAGTATTTGATCACCTAGAATGTTTTCCTTTATCTTGTACATCCTTTTTGCATTGGTGGCACATGCTGGAGTGACTGATTCCAAGCCCTGTTGTATATGTACAGCTGGCTAGAATTTGCATGACTGTGTCCTGTATTTACCAGATTTCTTGCATTTTGCCTTTTGACTTGTTGCTTCCATTTGCATCACTTGGCAGTGCTGTCAGGTGGAGAAATAGTCATGCCTATTCTCCCTCAACTATTTTTGAGCATTTACCTTTTCTTTATTTGACAAATTCCATGCCTTCCTTCAAAGTGATAGGTGGCTGGAATTTGTATGGACTGACCTACTGTTTCTAGCTGCCAAAACATGCCCAGATGCATTTTTGGAGTGATCATAACTTGTTCATCGTAACTCCATTTTTTACCAAATTATGTCCACATGTTCTTGGTTATATGAAAAACATTGGGTTAAATTTTCAACTCTTAATTCCTCATAAATTATTCCCTGCATTGCTGTCAAGTTGGCCTTAAACACAGATTTTTACTAGCATTTCTAGCTATTAAAAAGTGTGAAACTGCCATTTTGTAGGCCCCATAACTTCCAGGTTACTTATCCATATGCCTTCAAATTTTGGGTATGTTTTCTCTATATTATGAAGTACCATTGGTATGAATTTGGTACCTTAACTCACTCTGGATCATTCCTAGTAGATCCACCAATGTTCCTTTTAACGCAGATTTGCATCTGTTAACAGTTCCAGAAAAGACTTAAGGCATGAACAATGAGCGCAGGAATGAACAATGAGCGTAGGAACGATGTAACCTTCATAACTTTTTATGTATAGCTCGGATTGACTTACTTTAAAAAGCAAAGTTGTAGTTCTTGATGAGAGGAATCTATTCATGCCATCAGAATGTAATTGCAATACATATTTTATTTACTACCTAATCAACTGAAACAGTGCATAAAATGCTGAAAATAGTCAAAACAGAGGTATAATGTTCCAAACATAAAATCATGCAAACATGTAACAAATAACATATTCTAATCACTATTTGGCACTTTAACTTTGTCATATTTAATATTATTTTAGTTTTTATATGTCAACCATAATGTAATAATGAGGCATTTATAGGCCTCATCATCCCCCCCAGCTTGAACTGATGCATGCCCTCATGCATCCTAGTAGGCCCTAGTAATATGAACAACATACTTTTACCATCTACTACCCGAGAAAGTTCTTCTTACTGCACTACACCAAGCATTGTAGTTCCTACAAACTTTTTTCTCTTTTTTTTTAATTTTTTTTCTTTTATTCCTTTGTACTTGTGGTAGAACATTAAGAAACTTAATATCTAATGTGCCCTGCTGTCTTACAACATTTTCAAGAATTTATGGCATAATTTATCTCGTTTTGAAGCTTGCTTTTGGAATGAGAATGTTGTTCCAAAGTTTCTCTAGAACATGCTAAAATGGCCTCCTAGGCAACATTTAGCTGCAGATTCTAGTGTGGGCCCATATTTAGAGTGTGTAAGCCTTCCATATCATCAAACATTCTTTTTCCATGATATTTTTTTTTTGTCTGTTACTGTTTTATTGCAGTAGTAGTAAAACAAAATTTTCAGGTGCATTTCGTCCTTATCAGATTTATGTGGTATTGGTGGGACATTGTATTATGAAATCTGCCCTACTAATAAAGATAAAATGGCTGTCATATCTGTCCCAAAATCAGGTTTTTTCATAATTTTGAATTTCCCATGCAACTAAGGGCAGAAGGGGGTGTTTCTTGACATTTTGAACAACATGTTCCATTTTTTTTAACTTGCCAATATTGTATGAACAGTTTATGCCAAATATTGATTATCATATACTAAATGCTAAATGCTTACCATGACTAAATGCAAGAAACACATACCTTACTGTCCTAAAAATTTATCATCCACTTTACAAGCTGCTTTTGATGATGATTTTTTTTTTTCTGAAATAAGAACAACATAGGTGTAGTAGGTGAGATTTGTACAATGGTAGAACAATGATGGGTGGATCAACAAGGCAATGCATGCCGAAAAATCGGTTTTCATGCAAGCCAACTCAGCAGTGCCTCCGAGAAGGTTTTCACTATTGAATTATTCATTTTTTTTCTTTTTTTTTATCAGAAGAGGCTACCATTTCTGGTTTTCAACCAACTTCTATTTTTTTTCTTTTTTTCAACACTTTTTTTTTTTCAAGGCTAAAAAAAATGATCATTTGGAAACCTTGTTAGAAGAGGAATCCTCTTCTATCATATGCAAATGTGACTGTGTGAAAGATTGAGCAAATTCCTTCTTTGTGAGTGGTTTATGGTACAACTATAAAATATGTCCATTCACCACTAATGTCCTTCTTGAATCATCAACTGAAGAAAGTTGAACAACTTCATTCTCAAACTCTTCTGGTTCATCCTTGTTGCTCTTAATGTGATCATCATGCCACATTTTCCATTTTTGTTGAATAAACTCTATTTGGTGAAGTGCTTCCAACCAAAGTTCATTAACTGCATTCAACTATGAAATCTATTTTTTCTGTACCTGCAACAACTCAATGGCAATTGCTAAAGATGCATAAAGTGTTAGTAGAGCATTAGGATGTTGGATCAATACATCAAACAAATTTACTTCCTGGTTTTTAGTCAACCAACTATTATTGTTCAAAGGTTGTTTTGGCTACATTTCAGTTTGTTTTTTACCAAGATGTTTTGAATTGGTTCTTGGAGAATGATGCATTAATGAATGAAGAGAACAATGATATGGTGGAAAAAAATGGAAAATCTGTCTATGTTTACCAAAAACAATTCTTAAAAGAATTAAATTTGATAAATGGAAATGAAAAGATGAGAAAAAATGATGACATTCATGTGACAAGTGAAGAAAATTGTTTTGTATTGGAATGGATGACAAATTTTTAGAATTTTGTTTTTCATCATTCCACAATAATTGTTGAACAATGATTGGTTCATTTTTAAAATCTGAATTCTGAACATTTTCATCAAAAACAGATTGTTTGGATGAATCCATCTCTTCTACATTATCCTTTACAACGATGGAGGCCAAAATTGAAATGTCCGTTTCATTTTTCTTATATGTTTCACGAAACCATGCGCATCTTAGACAATCATACTTAGGTGGACTAAGGTTTCCTGCAAGCAAGTTTACTCTTTTACCACCGACTTGTATGTTTTTAGGATATATTTTCTTCTTTTTTCTTGGTTTGTTAAAACATATTTCTTGAACAATTGTATTAATGATTGGCACATCTTTAATATCTTTAATTAAAAGGACTATAACATTTAAATGTTTTAATTCCCTTATCAAATCTAATTTCAAATATGTTAGTTTTGATATTTCAAACTGTTCAAGATATGATTCTTTTTGTGGGAGATTTTCTTTTTCTTCTTCTTGTTTCAGTGCAGATTTGTTCTTATGTGCATTCATTTTAGCTCCTATTTATACACTGGTAAGTGGAATATGTTCAAGAAGTGGTTTTCCTAAACACAACTAATTTTTATGACAGTCACCGACATTTATTATGGTTGTATTTTTTGATTTAGCCATAGAGACAGGGGTTACTTGTTTAACATTGTTTGGACTGACCAGAAGTTGAGCTGAAAATAGAGGTTGTTTTTCATTTTGTTGTTGTTGTCCATGAGAGAAACTATGGGTATGAGTGGGCAATAAATTTTATTTCTATGTTTGATAATGTTGCTGCCCTTTGTGCAATTTTTGTTGTTATCCCCATTGATATCCTTGCAGTTTTGGCTGCAACCATGGTGGATGTGGTTGATTCCATTGTTGTTTCATCCATCCATGTTGAGACCACTCTTGGGAATATGCCCATGGTGGTTGACTCCAACATTTTTGAAGTGGACCTGAAGCATACCATGGCATATACCAAGGATTATTTCCCCAATGTGTAGGAAATTGAGAAGCATTCTGATATGGAAACTTAAGAAAATTATCTCCTTGTCCTTGTCCTACAAAATTGAGTTTTTTCATAGGTTGAGGCTATTTTTCAAAGACACTTTTGAGTTCTGGCAATAAACTACATTGATTTGTGGAATGTCCTTTTTGAAAAATGCTACATGTAGCTGGTATAAATGTTTTTTTCAAAGGACAGTCATGAACAGAGTGTTGCTGCTCACATCTTGAACAACAGATAACTAAAGGTTTAGTAGATTTACTCTTTTTATCTATTGTTTTATCAAGATGTACAACAATATCAGCTTTAGCAAACTCTTTCATGCATTCTTTTAAATCATGTTTATCATTACCAATTCTATGTTTTCTATGCCTTGAATGAGAATAAATTTTACAAAGTTTAATGATTTCTTGAATTTCAAGTGCATTTGCATCGCCTCTTCCTAAAATATCCAATGCATCTCAAAATTCATCTTGTAGTCCCCTTAAGAATATAATTTTGCACATTTCAGGTTCAACACTATCACAGCTCTTATGAATAAAAGAAAATCTGTCTACATAATCTTCTAAGATTTCATTTTCCTTTTGTTTCATTTCAAGCAATTCATTGTTTTGATTCTTGACTTGACAATATTCTTGGTATCTCTCCAAAAATATATTTTCCATCTCATTCTAGGTTCTAATTGAATCAGGTGCTAAGGTGATAAACCATCGTAGAGTTGACTCTTTAAGAGTGGAAGGAAACAATTTGAGCTTTTGATTGTCGTTAGTGTAATCATGATCTTGACACACAATTTTAAACTCAAACAAAAACAAATCAGGGTCTTCAGATGTAACTCCCTTAAAATTCGGTAACATAGAAGGTGAAATGACCTTCATGGGAGAATTTTTATTAGGATCTAATTGGATGGGATTTTGAAAAGTTTTGGCAGGTGTACTAGTTGCACTAGGTTGGAGCATATTACTGGTTCTCCCTAGATTCTCTTGTGAGCCTACCCTTATAGGTTCCCAATCACAATTAGATATCCTATTAAATTGTCTTGATTGTATTGATTTATCAAGAAAAAAAGGTGTTGAACTATTGATTGTTCCTCCTTGTGATGATTTCTCAAAGGATCCTACAGTTCTGGACATAGATGATTGTAATTCTTTGAAAGTTTCAACAGTTTTGGGAATCATAAATTTGGACAAATTTGACATACTTTCAACCTCTTGTGAAATTTTTCTTCCTGTGGTAGGCAAAGGATTTTTCATACTTTGACATCGTGCTTTCACATCCTTTAACCTATTCATACTTGCTTGTTCTCTAAATGAACTAAAATGGAATTTACCAACAACTATTAATTATGTCAGTTATTACATTCAGATTTCACTCTAAAGTTCACAACTTAGCACACTAACAATTATTGGACTACTTTCCTCTTCTAACAACACCTATCCCCAGCAACAACACCAAAAATGATGAGTGTCATTGTTAATTCATCATTTAATCATTATGTGTGTCAATCCAAGGCGGTGTCCAAGGCTATATACGAAAGAAGGCTCCAACAGGTTAAAGATTAGTTCATTTAGAAAATAGGCTTTATTGATGGATCAATTAGCATTTGGGGGGTTTTTTGTGATCTCTAACTCCTAAGAATTGAAATTAACTCCTATTTACCTTTGTAGAAATAATATTGCAGGAAATGAAGTTACAGAATCTTAAAATGGCAGAAAATGAAATGTTGCTAAATTGAAATGACAGAAAAGTAAATTGCAGAATTGAAATCACACACATTTGCAAAAAAATAAACTAACTACAATTCTCTGAGCATGTTCTAAATCTAGAAATTCAAACTAACATCTATTGCAAAACTGGAAATGTCACAAATCTAGAAATTGCAGTAAAATGACAGAAAACTAGAAATTCTTTGCAAATCCGGAAAATGACGGAAAACTTGAAGTTGCTGCAAATCTGAAAAAAAAATGTTGAAATTGCATGGAATGATGGAAAAATGCTGTCAAGACTGAAATCTAAATTTAAAGCTGCTAAAGAAATGAAACTGGTAGAATTCTGCTAACCTGCTGCAGTAAGGAATTAGCAATGTATTCTATTAGAAGATGCTTTCCTCCGGTCTGCCAAGTGGCCCTTGCTTCCAGAACCAGATGAAGGTGAAGAGTTATGCTAAGAAAACCTAAATACTAATAATCAACTCAACATGCCAATTGAGAACTAAAAACTGCACCTTGATGAGAGGAATCTATTCATGCCATCAGAATGTAATTGCAATACATGTTTTATTTACTACCTAATCAACTGAAATAGTGCATAAAATGCTGAAAACAATAAAAAAAGAGGTATAATGTTCCAAACATAAAATCATGCAAACATGTAACAAATAACATATTCTAATCACTATTTGGCACTTTAACTTTGTCATATTTAATATTATGGCAGTTTTTATATGTCAACCATAGTGTAATAATGAGGCATTTCTAGGCCTCATCAATCTTGGGCACAAGGCTATATGGTGTAAAATGGTATTGCTTGAGTCAAGTAAAAAGAATACAACTTCAACAATTAGGAAAGAGAAAAAAGGGCATGAGAAAGTTAGATCAATGTTAGTACAAATAACTCTTCATGTTCAGGACAAGGGAAAATAATGGTATCTTGATAGTGGATGTTCTAGTCACATGACAGGAGATAAAAGTAAATTTATGGTACTCAAAGAAACTGATAGAGGATCAGTAATATTTGGTGATAATGGATCAGTAAAAATTTATGGGAAAGGAACTCTGAGTTTAGATAATAGGAAAACAAAAATAGAGAATGTATTGTATGTTAAGGGTTTGAGGCACAATCTACTAAGTGTGAGCAAACTTTGTGATAAAGGATACATGGTTACTTTTCATCCAAGTAGGTGTGAGATTAGAAAGTCTAAAACTGGAAAAATTATTACAATGCAAATAGAACTACAAACAACCTCTACATGTTAAGTGAGATTAAAGGAGAAAAGTGTTTTCTATCATAAGAAGATGAGAGTTGATTGTAGCATAGAATAATGGGTCATTTGAAATTTGACAAAATAGTAAAAATAAGCAATAAATAGGCTATTAGAGATTTAGAAAAGCTAAAAATGCCATGAAACACAATTTGTGCACCTTGTCAGCATGGAAAGCAAACTAGAACAAGTTTCAAATCAAAATAATTTATGTCATTTGAGCCATTGAAACTAATACATACTGATTTATGTGGTCCTACCAGAACATAAAGTATTCAAGGTGAAAGTTACTTCATATTTTTTATAGATGATTATTCCAGAATGATTTGGGTAGCCTTCCTGAAAGAGAAGTTAGAAGCACTTGATAGATTTAAGGCATTTAGAGAGTTGGTTGAAAATGAAATAGGTAAAAGGATTAAGTGTTTGATATCATATAGAAGGAGAATTTACCTCAAGTGAATTTATATAGGTAAAAGGATTAAGTGTTTGAGATCAGATAGGAGGAGAATTTACCTCAAATGAATTTGTAAACTATTGTGGACAACATGGGATCAAAAGAGACTACTCAGCTATAAGAACTCCTCAAAAAAATGAAGTTGTTGAAAGAAAGAATAAGACTATTGAAAATATGGCTACAACTATGTTAAATGAATCCAAGCTTTCAGATGGTTTTTTAAGGGAGGCAGTTAACACAACAGTTTATATCATCGATAGGGCTCAAATAAGAGTGAACCATCACAAGAATCCATATGAGCTTTGGAAGGGAAGACCAACCACTGTGAAATACTTCAATTTTTTTGGAAGCAAGTGTTACATAAGATAGGAAGAGAAAGACTTGGGCAAGTTTGACCCAAGATGTGATGAGGGCATTTTTCTTGGTTACTCCACTAAGAGAAAAGCCTATAGATGCTACAACAAAAGGACACGTACTATTGTAGAAAGTATAAATGTAACAATTGATGAGAAGATAGGGTTAAGAGAACCATTTCAAGAAATTGTGTATTAGGAAGATGGAAGTTTTCAAGAAGAGTTATGTGAGGAATTAGAAGGAGAAGGGGAAGAAACACAAAGAATTTTTCCCAAGACTAGATCCAGGTATGTACATAAACATCATTCAAGAGATCTAATAATTGGGAATCTAGATGAGAGACGGACAAGGAGAAGGGTAATAACATCAAATCAACAAGCACATTTTTCTTTGTTATCCAAAATTGAGCCAAAATATTTCAATGAGGTAAGTGAAGATGAATTTTGGATTAAGGTGATGAATGAGGAACTAGATCAGATAGAGAAAAGTAAGACTTGGGAACTTGTCCCATGACCAAAGGACAAGAATATTATTGGAAATAAATGGGTATTCAAAAACAAGTTAAATGAAGATGGTCAAGTAGTCAGAAACAAAGCAAGATTAGTATGTAAAGGTTATGCATAGGTAGAGGAAATTGACTTTGATGAGACATTTGATATAGTTGCATGAATTGAAGTTATCAGAATGTTCTTAGCCTTCTTAAGCTTCAAAAACTTCAAAGTATATCATATGGGTGTTAAATAAGCCTTTTTAAATGGTGTTCTGGAAGAAGAGGTTTACATTGAGCAGCAAGAAGGATTTAACTTGAATGATAAACCAGAATATGTATGTAGATTGAAGAAAGCACTTTATGGACTAAAGCAAGCTCCTAGAGCTTGGTACTCAAGATTGGATAAGTACCTATAGGAACAAGGTTTCATAAAAGGAATAGTGAATAGTAACTTATACATAAAAAATTAAGGGAATGACTTACTAATTGTGGTTGTTTATGTTGATGATATAATTTTTGGAGGTAACAATGATAAGATGTGTCAAAAATTTACAAAGAGCATGCAGAATAAATTTGAGATATCTATGCTTGGTGAGTTGTCCTTCTTTCTTGGACTTCAGATTTCACGATCAAAGAAAGGAGTATCCCTTTCACAAATGAAGTATATAAAAGAGATGCTAAAGAAATTCAAGTTAGAATATTGCAAACCAGTAAGTACTCCCATGGTTACAAGATGTAAGTTAAGTAAAGATGATGAATCTCCAGAGGTAAATCAAAAATTATATAGATCTATGATTGACAACTTATTGTACGTCATACCTACTAGACCATATATCATGCCGATAGTGGAATTAGTGGTAAGGTTTTAGGTAGCACCAAAGGAGACACATGTAGTAGCAATAAAGAGGATTCTTAGGTATCTAAAAGGGACTAGATTTTGGGTCGTGGTATCCCAAAATTGATAGTTTCACTCTCACAACTTATACAAATGCATATTGGGCTGGAAACATTGATGACAAAAAAGTACAAGTGGTGGAGCATTCTTTCTTGGAGACTGTTTAGTCTCTTGTCTAAGAAAGAAACAAGCTTCAATATCCTTATCCACAACAGAGGTAGAGTATATTGTAGTAGTTGCTTGTTGTACACATATATTATGTATGAAACGAACTCTAGAGGACTTCAAGATAAAGCATGATCATCCTATATACATATTGTGTGATAATACAAGTGCTATAAATATATCAAATAATCCAATGATGCACTCCAAGACAAAGCACATTTTGATCAAGTATCATTTTTTGAGAGAAAATGTGACAGATAAGCAAGTCAGGTTGGAATATATTACTACAAAGGAGCAACTTGCAGATATTTTTACTAAGCCACTTTAGAAAGAGACTTTTGAGTATCTTCGAGGAAATTTGGGAGTAGTTCTACTACCACTATATAATTAACCACCTCAAGAGAGGAGTTGGGGGAGGGGCTAAGCTAAGAGTTTCATTCTTAGCCCCAAACCCCAAAGGTGGCCCTTTGCCATTGATGTCAAAGGGGGAGAGATTTGAGTTAGGAGGAGAGCATTCAGTTAGGAGGAGCAGTTTCTTAGGGGGAGTAGTTTTGAAAGAGAAAAATGTTTGGTAAAAAAAAGGGTTGCCATCAATGACAAAGGGGGATATTATTGGAAATTTTGAGTTAGTTTTGTTGTCATTGATGTCAAGAGTCAGTGTCAGGAATCAAAGCAAGACTTGGCAAAATAAGGATTAAAATATTTATATTTTAAGCCCAAGATATTTGGTCTAAGAGCTCTAGATGATTGGTCAAAAGGATTATTAAATACCCTAAAGAAAATGCCTAAAGGAAATAATATTATAATATTTATTATTATAATATTAAAGGTGGTCAGAAAAGGTCTAAGGGTGAAAGAGAAAATCACCTAGGCAAACAAAGGAAAAATGTTTTAAATTTTAATTGCCCTCAATACACGAAAAACAAAGAGACTAAGGGAGGAAGACTTAAACACCAACCAACGGTTGGGCTAGCGGTGAATGTAAGGTGTGTAAGGCATTTAGAACACAAAGGTGCTACGTTTGAGTGTCGACAGTGATGCAGGAACAAAGACTTTTGGCTTTGGCATAGGGTAGGAAGATACAAAACACTTTATGTGCTTTTGCCTCCCACATGAGCACTTAGCTCATGCGATAGGGTAGTCGCAGCTAAGGTGTAGGTGACGCTTCATCTAGGGATTGAGTCCCATCGAGGAGCACATTGAGGTATTTAATTTTTACTCCTAAGTTAATGTGTATAGTGGGAATGTTGTGATCACGTGGTGTATTTGTTTTTGTTGAGTGCTTAGGGAGTTAAAAGGGGTAAGGTAAATTATTTTTACCTTAAACAAAAGTGAGAGATATTTTTATTGAAAGTTAAAAATAAATGGCATTGTTTTATATAAAGTTAATTATTTGAAAATGCAATTTTGAGTAGGAAGTTATAAGGCTTTAATTTTATTTTTATGAAAAGGAAGTTAGGAGTAATAAGGTTTATTGTAATTTGTTATATGTTGAATATTATTTTGAAGGTTGGAGATTATAAGGTGTATTTGAGAATTAACAATTTTTGTATGGTGAAATATTTGAAGGAAATAATTGAGGATAGATTTTTGATATCTAATCATTGAGATTGACAAAGAGGTTGACTGTGTTGAGAGATATTTTGAGGTCATTTCTCCATCAAGAAAAAAGGTATAGGCATATATTCCTTATGATTGAAATATTGTTGAATGGTGTGAATGCTAAGTTGGAGTAAAAAGGTTTGTTTGATAAGCATTGTTGAGTAAGCCTTCATGTGCATGATTGGTGAATGTTTGTGAAAACATTTGAGTGAGAGATTGAGAACTATCTTGAACTAGGATTTGTGAAAGAACATGATTATCATTGTTATGTGAGATTGTTTGATAAGAATTGTTGGAAATATTTGAGTAAACCTTCATATGCATGGTTAGGGTTTATGAAAATATCATGAGTATCATTTTTATGTGAATGAGGAATCATTTTTATTAAAGTATTGAAATTCATAGTTTGATTTGTTGGAAGTGGAGTGAAACACTTATGTAGAGTTTGTCAGCAAGCTATGTTTCATTGAGTGATTGGCTGAGTGAAGTTTGTTGAGAATGGTTGATTAAGAGTGTTGGAGTGATAGTTCAAGTTCTATGAAATAAATTAATCTTTATTCTTAATTGATTTAAAGAGAGTTTGGAAGTGATTGAGTGTTTATGAGTGTGAAACATATTGAGTCTCTAAAAATTCTCTATATGCTTATATGGTTTAACAAGATTTTGAGTGGAACTAGTTAGTGTGATTGAAGAGATTTTTTGTGAGAGATTAAGTTGAGTTTTATATGCAAGTTAGCAATTTATTTGAACAAGCTTTTGTGAAAGCTAGTAAGCAGATTTGAGTAAGTCCAAAAGTGGACTTAAGGAAATATTTGTGTGATATTTTTGGAAGCTTACAAGCAGAGTTGAGACAAGTATTTGTGAATATTTTTTGTGCATATTTGAGATAGATATTGAGCAAATTTGTGCTAGACCGATGGATAGTGTTAGTGTAGATTTTAGACAGAGATTGAGCAAATTTGTGTGGGATATAGGACAATGTTCAGTACAGATCTGAGATAGATATAGAATAGAGTATGAGCAGACTTTGGAGGTGATAGAGTAGAGGACAGTAGTCTTCAATGGATAGATATACATTAGCTAGGTTAGTGAGGACAGAGGTCTTTTGAGTGAGGACATAGATCTTCAATGGAGAGAGATCCACAAGCTAGTGTAGTGAAGGCAATAGTATTTTAAGAGGATCACCAGCCAAAGCAGAGGAGAAGGAGTTCTCCTATAGATAGAGATCCATAAACTTGATTAGGTGATTGGTGTCTCCTTTGGACAAAGGTCCATAAACATTGTAATAGGGAAAAAATTCCCAAGAGAATTTATTGAGAAAATTTTATAAGGAACATTTTCTTGGTGGAGTAGCCCACATTGGGTGAACCATTTTAAATCATGTCTCTCATGTGTGTGATGCTTTGCATAATGTTTACTACTTTAATATTGCTTATGTTATCATATGGATTGAAAAGCAAAAATTTCTATCTTATACTGTTCATCCCCTTATCAGTATAAGCACATGTTCTTTAGTAGCTTTCGACTCAGTCCATTTTGTGAAGTAGTCTATTGTTGTTGGAATGTATTTTATGCCTAACATATGAATTTAGATTAATTAAACCAATAAATTCTAATCCCAATTATTGAAAGGATTCTTCTATAGTTATTGGTTGTAACAACATTGTTAGGTGGTTGCCTCTGCCTATAAATATTTGATAGTTTTCATAGGCTTTGGTCCATTTTAAAGCATTGGTAAAAATGATCAGCCAATAATACCTGATCCTGAGAATTTTAGCTATGGTAATCTGTCTGGAATAATGGTCTCTTGAAAAACCCTTGTGGAATTGTTCAAGCACTTCTCTAGTTTTTTTCTATGGAAGACATCTCAATAGCACCTCGTCAAAGTTTCTTTGATATAGGATATCTCCAATCAACATATATTTTCTATCCTACAATCTAAATATTCAAATATGGGATGCAATCAAGTCATCTGAACATCTAACTGAGGTAAAGTAGTGATGCAACTGTTCAATCCAATCCTCTGACTACCTTGTTTCCAATTTTGGATCAACATCACATACAGTTTGATTTGATATTTTGGGATCCTGAGATGCAAATTTTGCTAAGTTTTGACATAAGGCTCTTCCTCTTATCAATTTTTTTGGTCTTATCTCAACATCATACTCCTAGATTTTTGTCACATGATTGACCATTTTATCACCATGTTCACATTGTATCACAAATTTTTGAACATCCGTGTGCACTACATACACCAGGGTTTTGCTTTGAGAGAAAAAATGCCTAAATTTCTTTAGAGATTTCATGACCACATAGACTTGTTTTTCAATGAAATTGTATTTCTCTTCATGGTCCTGAAATGTCTGACTTAGAAAGGCTATTGGTATTTTATCGTCCTGCTCCCTTTTCTGAGTTAGGACAACCACATATGTTATCTTTTGAGGATATATGCAGTGGAGAGATCTAACATAGGTCCTAATAAAATGCAGTAAATATGAAAGAAAGTGAGACTGCAATATGACTAAAATATACTATAAATAGAAATGATGGAAATACAATGCAATATGGAGGAAATGGTCACTCCATTAATATGAGCTAAAGAGCTACATTGTACTCCATACATGAGTACTACTACCAAGAGCTTGACATGAACTTACTATGAGCTTGATATGTGCTTGATATATAATCTACCACTATGAGGCCCTTTATATAGGAAGATAGATTCCTTGGCCAACACTCTACCTAGTTGTACAAGGGGACACCTTGCACATTACAACTTGCACATTGCCACTTGTGCATTTATTACATTGCTTGAAGTAACTAGATAACTTCCCCCTAAAGTAATCTCCTATCCTAACTATGTACCTAAGGTGGTACATTTACATGACCCAAATGATGTAATATACTCTAACTCTAACACCCCCCTGTATTACATTATTTGGGTATTGAAGATTTCAATATTCAATATGGATCTTCTTCTTGAGAATGCTCTTTGATTTGATCAATTGATTTTTTTTTCTTTGGAGTCCTCCTTTATCTGGACCATATTCTTCTTCAGAACTGGAGCTTGTATTCTCCTTCATTGCTTATTGTACTCTGATCAAGTAGTTAGTGTCTTCATATAATGCAAAGAGAGTTGTAGCTACGGATTCCTCTGTATTTTGAAGATGCTTGTCTAGTTCAGTTTTTATGATGCCTTTAGCATGTATTTTCTTTCTTTTCCTCCTTCTTCTCCTATGATTCTACATTGATACTTGTGGAATTTTTGCTTCATGAGGAGTTAGCCTATCATCACAATAATATTGACTTGTATTGCTAGCTTTCTTCATGTGTTGAGTGAGTACAAATACAATTAATGATAGGTAAATCATCAAACATTCCTCGGATGTGAATATAACTATCTTTTGTGAATTCCACCATGCCTTGAAGAGATTTTCATGAAGATAACCAATTAATGCTTCAAATTTACCCTCTTTTGCTTCCATAAGAAATAAGGAGAATCTCTCCTTATCACTGGTTGATAGTTTTTCATATCCTTCAAGGGTATCTATCAAGTTTTGAGAATATAACTCCATTTCATGAAATAATTCTTTATTAATAAAGGCATTTTTTATTATTTCATCCATATTCCTTCTTGAGTGTTTCTTGCTATTCCTTAGAATTGTATATATGGATTTGATAGAAGTCCTTTGAATACCCTAATTTGAATTTTTGAAGTAGTCTACCTTATGACTCCCTAGTTTAGAGTATGAGGATTTGATTTGATAGAACCTTTATAAAGCATAGGTTTTGTAGGCTTCCTTATATCTCCCTAGTTTGATTTAATTCTTGAAGAATTATCTTGTAGATGTCCTTATGACTCCTAGATGGATTAAGTACTTGATAATATTTGATGAATGCTATTATTATCAAGTTTTGTAGAATGCCTTATGTCTCCCTAGTGATTTTGGAAATGCTATATGATAGATAAAGTGCTTTTGAGAATAATAGTTCAATTTTGAGTTGATTTTGTAAAGTTTTGTGAATAGCAAAAATCAACTTCTTTTACACCTTATTACTCCTATTGAACTTAAGCACTTTCTAATTTGATGAGGTTTTAATAGTTGGATTTATTTTGTCCCTTTTATGTGTTTTGAGACAAGTATACCAATTAATTTCCAACTCTTGATTTTCCTTAATAAACCTCCTTTTATAGCCTTTAATAATTTAATGTTTAATGTTTCTAATTTCCAATTACCTACTTTGATGTAGTATTCCTTATGACTCCCTAATATGGAATATTAGAAAACAATAATATTTGCAATTCTAACTTTTCAAGTAGAAACCCTTATTTCTCCTATGTTTTAATATTGCAAATATTAGGCTATTTATATATATTTCCTTTAGATATTGCTTTCAAATATGGTTGATTTCTCTTAATGTTTCAACCTTATATTATACCTTATGACTCCCTATTAATGAAAGCAAATTTGATAAAGTAAAAACCTTACCTTTAGTGTTGTACTCCCTATGTATTCGACCTAGATTTTGGATGTATATGATAGTCCTCTTTAATACCTTTTCCTTGGGTGCTATAGCTTATGGTGTACATTGATTCTCCCTTGGCTTGGATGTTTGGATGGTGGAGCTTCAACCTTGGACTTTTGACCTCCTTTGAATATCTTGACCAGAGCTTTTAATGCTCTTCACTTCTCTTCCATGTTGCAACTCTAGCGGCTATGAATGTGCTCTGTGTATTTATGATCTCCTTGGTCTTTGGCACCTTTAATAGAAGGAGAATCTTGATATGTGTGACAAGTGTCATGATGGTTATCTTTGAGCGCTTGAGGGATGAGAAAATGCTTAATGCCACTTGTAATTTTCTATCGAATGGATATTACAGTCTTGGATGAGCGCTCATACCTTCTTGATGACACCAACCTTCTTTCCTGTAATGCTTTCTTGGTCAAACTTGCAATGGATGGGCATTCGTGTGGGAAACATTAATGTTTCCTTCTAGGTGACAAGTGTCACCTTCCTTTGTGCATGAGATTTCTATGTAACACTTCTTCAATGTATCTTTGCAATGCCCTTATTATCAATGCAATACTACCAACTCTTTCTTTGTTCGATGATGCTTGGAATGAGTTGGTTCCAGCTGGAGTAGAGAGCAATGCCTTTGGAGTCTTGGAGCTAGGATTTGACAATGATCTTGAAGGCTTCGAGCAATGCTATGGGGGAGTTTGAAGTACTCCAATGATGCTCCTTGGACGTACATCCAATGTAATATTTTGTGCCTTCTTTTTCAACCTATTATGAAATCCTTTTTTAGATAATGTTGCCCTTGAATATAATGCTCCTCCTTTCTTTGTATTGTGCTTTGTTTTCTTGCAGGTTTGGCTATCCAAATCATAGAAGATATGAGCCTTTTGAGAGGCTCTATTCCCTTGCGTGGAGTGTGCTATTATATGGTTGCCTTGGGCTGTTTTACCCTGAGAATATTGTGCCTTTGAGGCACTTAAAACCTTACCCTTTTTCCTACGTATGGCAGATTAGAAATGTAAAAAACTTTGTATATAAAATACCTTTTTTGCACCTCCTTTTTGCAATCTAATTTTTTTTTTGGTTTTATGATAACTTCCTTGTAGGTAATGGTAGATTTTGAGGTTGTCTCCTTGATTAGACACCTCTCTACTTTTTCTTGGATATTTTTCTAATGAACCCAAGCTTGTAACCATGTAGATAGAAGCTTCTTTTTGTAGAAGTAATTTCTGCACCTTTTTTTTGTAAATAGCCTTTAGTGCACTTTGAATCTTGAGACTCACCAAGTCTCGATTTGAAGCTTCTATTGCTGATTTTAATGGTGGCTTTCTTCTCCACTCCTTGGAGGAATCTGATCTGATTTTGGTGGCTTCTTTGGGCCATGAAATGCTACAGGTTCTATGCACCAAATAGTGTCTCTAGACACTTTGATTAATCTACTAGTTTTTGTGCTCTTGATCCTTAACAATCAACAAACACAAACTAACCTTTTTGAGAGTAACTAGTTAAGAATAACTAGTATAGTGCTAATGGATTAATAATGCACTTAATAGTAACAATAATCTCACCTTATTGCTCCTATAAATAAACTCTCAAAATAATTTCAAATGCACTTAATATTCTCTGCAACTTTTAAGAGTAATCTGTAATGAACCCTTAATAAGTATTCTATAAATTTTCACTACAATCAATATTGTAGGATATAGTCTTCTTGCTTTCTAGATAGCAAATAGGTAGATGATAATTTTCTTTCTTTCAAAAATATCCAACTCCTATTTAATGTGCAAATAATCCTTAAAATGAATTCTCCCTTTTTGCACTTTCTTGAAGACTATAATGCAATCTATTCTTCTACAACTTTTAATCTGAATATGGTGCCTTAATGGAATTTGATAATAATCTAATTTGAGGTTTAATCAATGAACCTAATTGCACCCAAGTTGCTTACCTTTTTTATGGCTTTTGTAGATGATGATCTTGGTGTTTCTGATTCACCAAGTTGCTGCCTTGTAGTAGATGGATGAATTTACAACTTTCTTGTTGGTTATCTAGAATAACTTCCTGCTTCACCAAACTGTAGCTTCGAAATTTCTATCTTGAGCCTTGGATTTTGTGGCTTGATCCTTCTAGTGATCTTCTAATTTCTATTGTAGATTTAGATAACTCCTTTCTCTGAACTGTGCCTTCTTGTTGTGAGAGGTAATCTCCAAATATCTTGGATTTGGTAGGCTTCTTCTATTTGAATCTTCCTTCAATATTCTTGTCGAATTCTAACTTCAAACAAGATCTTCTTCTTCTCAAGATTCTGATTTTCTTGAGGTCTTCACTAGATTCTTCTTCTAGGATTTGGCACTCCTTGCCAAATTCTTCTTCTCTTGGGCTTGTTGTCAGATGGCGATAATTATCCCAAGTCCTTCACTATCAGGAGCTTTCTCCTTGGTAGTGGATTTCTCCAATGAGTTCTCCTAGGAACTCTTTTGATGATGCTTCTACGAGCTCTGCAACAAGGCTCTCCAAGCCTTCTTATTTTAACTCCTTGAGACCTCTCCAAGGTCTTCTATCTTGCAGCTTCTCTGGTCTTCCAACTGAGACATTTTCTTCAACCTTCTACTTCTGGAAGTGTTGGTGATGAGATATTCTTTCTCGGATCTCTGATTCTACTACTTCTAAAGGAAATATTTAATCAATAAAGGAGATCACCAATATCCTATTTCTTGGACTCTTCTCTAGAGTCTTCTTCAGGAACTTCTTCTGGCCTCTAATGCTAGCAGTGACCAAGCCCTAATGATCAAATTTTTTGACTGTTGGGATTTGAACTGACCACTGCCATTGACAACGACCAAGTCGCAGGACAAAATGGACACTTTGAGTGATAGTGGCTGATGGGTGATACGACAAAAGTGTATTCCCTAGGCCAAAAAACACCAAAAAATTTGAAAAAACACAAAATGGGGACAAGCCCACCAAATTAAAACCTAAACTAAGCCTATCTACAGGTTTGATTCATTGCCAGTAAGTTTAGTGAGTTTCATTTATTGGTTACTTAGTGAGGTTCATTTTTATCGAGAAGCAAGCAAGGTTAAGGTTTCAAAGCATACCTAAGAAGCTCCAACTCCTCCACTTGCTGATGCCTCACCCTGCACCACCATGATCCTTGACAAAAAATGCTCAAAGTTGCAAACTGTCACTGTCTCTCTAGAGTTATAAAAAGAAAATCACCAACTAGAAGAATGAAAGTCAAAACCCTAGACTACCTTTTATACTTTCCAAGTCATGCCTGAGCTGTTGCTATCGTCAGTGGCCTGCATTTCTCAACCGCTGAAGGCAAGAGCAGCTAAAAATAGACATTTGGGGGTTGCTAGATCTGACAACGACCATCAGCATAGACAAACCACTCATTGAGGTGGCTTGTTAGGCCTATGAGGCTATGAATGACCTTGGGGTCTCAACTGGGATGACTACTACAACTTTATTTCAAAAGTTGTATGAGGCAAAGGCATTTGTGTTGCCCAAGGTCAAGAAAAGAGAGCTTGTGCATGGGTCAACTGATGAAAACATCCATTGTATGTACAATCATATACAGGGGCATGACATCCATGACTACCATTCATTCTGGAAGGATGTCCAAGGTCTGTTAGAATAAAATGAGCTCCAAGAAGATGGTTCACTAATTTCATCTCATCAAGATAGGGGCACCCTACAGAGGTCCATGCCCCAATTGGGAGATTAGATTTCTATCACTCTCCCTAAGAAAGATGATTACATTACGATGGAAAACATACGTAATGGGGGTCCTAAAGGTAGCATACCTTACCCACCATCCATAGCAAGTTCAATGAAGCAAAGTGAGACTGCTAAAGGTATCGCACCTTCCTCACTTTCATTGAGTAGCACACACATGGGGGATACCTAAGGTATCATACCTTCCCCCTATCATAACAATAAAATGCAAAATATCAAAAACATTCATAAATTTCAAAATTACAAAAACAATAGAAATCATAAAAATCCAAACAAATTGGAAAACATTAAAATAAAAAACAAATTGTCAAAAGGCTCCATAAGCATCTCCAAGCCGCTTGGCCAAATTTCATCAAAAAACTCCAAGGGTATCCAAGCCGCTTGGTCAAATTTCATAAAAAATGCTCCAAGGGTATCCAAGCCACTTGGTCAAATTTCATCAAAATTTCTCCAAGGGTATCCAAGCCGCTTGGTCAAATTTCATTAAAAATGCTCCAAGGGTATCCAAGCCGCTTGGTCAAATTTCATCGAAAATGCTCCAAGGGTATCCAAGCCGCTTGGTCAAATTTCGTCAAAAATGCTCCAAGGGTATCCAAGCCGCTTGGTCAAATTTCATCGAAAATGCTCCAAGGGTATCCAAGCCGCTTGGTCAAATTTCGTCAAAAATGCTCCAAGGGTATCCAAGCCACTTGGTCAAATTTCATCAAAAGGCTCCATAGGCATCTCGAAGCCACTTGGTCAAATTTCATCAAAAATGCTCCAAGGGTATCCAAGCCGCTTGGTCAAATTTCATCAAAAATGCTCCAAGGGTATCCAAGCCGCTTGGTCAAATTTCATCAAAAATGCTCCAAGGGTATCCAAGCTGCTTGGTCAAATTCCATAAAAAATGCTCCAAGGGTATCCAAGCCGCTTGGTCAAATTCCATCAAAAATGCTCCAAGGGTATCCAAGCCGCTTGGTCAAATTCCATAAAAAAAATGCTCCAAGGGTATCTTTACGCTGCTTGGTCACCTTAACCAAAAATGCTCCAAGGGTATCCTCTTTTCGTTGGGTCAAACCCTAAAAGCCCCAAAGGCACAATAAGCCCTTTGGTCAAAATAAAATAAAAAATACAAAAACAATGCAAAATAAATCAAAATAAAAAACATTTGAAATAATCAAAATTCCGAAAACAATAGAAAAATTTCAAAAAAATCAATAAGCAATAAAGTTCCATACACACTTGCATACATGTCATTCATAGCAATGCATTTCATTTGCATTCCATCAACAATGCATTCACTCACATTTAATGTCACATTTCATAAGCATTGCATACATCCTTGCACATTTCACATATGGATCACTTATTAAGTTTAGTATCCTAATTGGTTTATCAAAAGTCATATTGCCTTAATCAAGGGCACCTTTGCGATGGCATCCACATAATTCCACAAAGTCAAAGCTTTCGTTTACACACACTACATTGTCATAATTCCTAGATATGTTCGGTCACTCAGCCATTTCTAGTGTTGTAAGCAACCACCGAAAAACAAGTCAAATTATCTTGGGATCATTGCACAATATACACTAAAAATATCTTGAGTTTGGGAACTGATGCCAAAATTTTCTTGAACCAAGCACAACTTTCACATCTTAAAAACATCTTGTGGCAAAATGGCCAAAACCATCTTTGGGAGAAACCTTGAGGTGAAAAGGGTCATCCTTGCGGGTCCCATCATGCAACATAGTCCATAAAATAGTGGTTTTCACCACTATCATAGTTGCTCTTCAAATATAAACACAAAAACATAGAGTAGTAAGGATAGGGTCACATTCTCATCACACTTCGGTTGAGAATACGATTCCCCAAAGCTCTATACAAAAATTAACAAATTCAATACACACACCATAGATCTCTAAAGTCATAAGGATCGTACTACATGCCCCCTCAAAAGGATGGGTAGTCATCCCCAAGATGTAAAATATCAAAAACAAAAAACTCATGGACTATGGGGCTAACCTCCACCGGGGCTATAGACGCTTTACTAGCAGTGGAGTACGCTCATGCGTGGTGACATTTCTTGCTTAAAAGTGAGACCTATGACCACTCACATGGACAAGCTAGCCTTGGGGTTTCATCCATAATAGGTTTAACTATTTTGGTTCGAGATGAGGTAATGAACTCACTTGCACACACACTGGTTCTGGATTTTCGAGGTTCACAACTGAGCTCTTGGTTTGGTAAATGAATTCACTACACACACATTTGATCCTAGGAGGGTTAGGCAGATTTAGTGTGTTTTTTTATAGCACTAGAGTGTTTGAGTCTCTGCAAAACATGTCATTCACATTATAGCATCCCTTTGCACTTTTTCATGTCATTACTCATATTGTCTGTCGCAAGCCATCAACGTTAGTGCTCCTGATTAATTCATGATGATAAGCATATCCAAAACAAAGATCTGAACCATAAAATATCCTCATACATTTATCACCCATATATTTCATCATCCACAATATGTCATATGCATTAGTCATAAAAACATAAACATCCACATAAAACATCACATTCATATATGCATACATAAACACATAGATCATTGTTCATTCATTTACATCTAAGATCACATCATTGCATCCAAATTCAATACATCATAGAGCAATAATCAAAGCATGTAAAACCATATAAGCATCCATATATGCATACATCATAATCCACCTATGCATACAATCATAAATCCATCATTAAGTCAACTCATGATACATCACATCATGTCACAATAATTAGATCATATAAGCATCTACATAAGCATCCATCTAAACATCCACATCATCATAAATATCATCTATCATCTAACACATACATCAACTCATCATAATGCCATCATCATATCACATAAATTAAAAGCATAAACAATTAAATCTAAATTAAACATGCATTTAACATTCACCATTGCATCCATATATGCATACATCACCATAGTGCATCTATACATCTAGATCATGGCATCTAATAACACATCTATCATCTAGCTAGTGCATGTCATCAGTACATTGTATCCATATAGCGTAATAAAATCATTATCCAGGCATAGCATCCATCATCGCATCCATAGCATAAAATCAAAACAAAAACATTTCTAAACATCAACTAGGGCATTATTGGTATCATACCTCCCCTAATAAGAAATCAAATAGTTAAGCAATCAATTCCAAAATGATTCAAAGGTATCCATAAACCCTTTGGTCAATCCAAAAATCTCTGAAGGTATCCATAAACCCTTTGGTCCACCCAAAATGCCCCCCAAAGGTAGCATAAGCCCTTTGGTCAAATAAAAATTCCCCAAAAGGGATAAGCCCTTTTGTCAACCCAAAATGCCCCAAAGGTAGCGTAGGCCCTTTGGTCAAACTAAAATGCCCCAAAGGGGACAAGCCCTTTGGTCAACCCAAAATGCCCCAAAGGTAACATAGTCCCTTTGATCAAACCAAAATTCCCCAAAGAGGACAAGCCATTTGGTCAACCCAAAATGACCCAAAGGTAGCATAGGCCCTTTGGTCAAACAAAAATGCCCCAAAGGGGACAAGCCCTTTGGTCAACCCAAAATGCCCCAAAGGTAGCATAAGCCCTTTGGTCAAACCAAAATGCCCCAAAGGGGACAAGCCCTTTGGTCAACCCAAAATGCCCCAAAGGTAGCATAAGCCCTTTGGTCAAACCAAAATGCCCCAAAGGGGATAAGCCCTTTGGTCAACCCAAAATACCCCAAAGGTAGCATAAGCCCTTTGGTCAAACCAAAATGCCCCAAAGGGGATAAGCCCTTTGGTCAACCCAAAATGCCCCAAAGGTAGCATAAGCCCTTTGGTAAAACTAAAATTCCCCAAAGGTAGCATAAACCCTTTGGTCAAACCAAAACACCCCAAAGGGGATAAGCCCTTTGGTCAACCCAAAATGCCCCAAAGGTAGCATAAGCCCTTTGGTCAAACCAAAATGCCCCAAAGGGGATAAGCCCTTTGGTCAAACCAAAATGCCCCAAAGGGGATAAGCCCTTTGGTCAAACAAAAATGCACCAAATGGGATAAGACCTTTGGTCAAACCAAAATGCCCCAAAGGGGATAAGCCCTTTGGTAAAAAAAATGCCCCAAAGAGCATAAGCACTTTGGTCAACTCACAAAAGCCCCAAAGGCATCATAAACCCTTTGGTCAACTCACAGAATGCACCTCAAGCCCATGACTTGGGGCATCCAATGTTGATTAGATCAATGATCACCACACACCCTACAATATGGCCCTAGGTGTTCTCCTTTTTTTTGCTCCACGCTGTGTTTTGCTCACAATGTATCCCAAAAAGGGGTATCTGTAGACATCTAAAATATGTCATGTTTAGGATACCACTCATATGAGTACATCTAAAGACCATATGACCAATTTTAGACCTTTCCAAGAGCAAATAGTGGTCCTAACCACTTAAAATGGTAGTTTTAGCCCATTTAAACTTAGCCGCTATAGACTAGAGTGGCCAGCTGAGAAGCCAACTTAACCGCTGTAGAATAGAGTGGCCAATAATCTTTGCCACTGTAGTTTAGAGTGATACAAATAGCCACTACTGATGACATTGGTTAGTCCTAAAACATTAACTTCCATGATGGATTACTCAAATCACGGGCAATAATAGCAGTTTGCATGCATTTTCAAGGGATTTTAGTGAGGAACTCCTAGAGTTCCTCCTAACTGCCCCTTCCATTCCAAGTCAAGACTAAACCTTACCTCTAGGATAGTTAGTTGGCATGCATATCTAGAGCTTGGCTTCCATAGAAATCCAAGCCCTAGATCTAAACCTGAAACTTGGAATTCTATATATGCAGATTTCCAGTAAGGCAAAAGAATCCATGAATGTTCAAATCTTGTGCAGCAAAGCCCTGCCAAATCAAAGAGACAGAGAGTTCAAATTATGTGCATTGGAGCACCGAATAGCTGAGCCACATCCACGCATCATTATTCAGACCCATCGTTCTTAACCACCAATCAGTGTACGAGACACACCTGGTGACCCTTGAACATCAATTCAAGCCAAGGAGTGATTAATTACAATCCATAATATCTAAGGTAACCTATTAGTTAGAGGCCGATGTCTCTGACAATGGACCATAAGCATAGCCAAGTTTTTAATATGGTCATTACTTTATTCTTAGTAATAGATCTACATTTATTATTATTTTATTTACATGTCTTTAGCATAGATCTAAATCTTTCATTGCATTTAGATTAATATTTCTTATTTTCATATGCATATTGCCCAGATTTGGTATATTTCAATACACATTATGCTTATTTATCTAGATTATCATATTTGCTAATAAGAGCCTCTTTCGGAGAGGTGACCCATACTACTAAGCATGCTTTGTTGTTTCCATGTATGCAGATCTACAGGTTTATAGGACCAGATCAAGACATTCGGAGCACGGGATCCCTCCTGGATGAGAGAAGGAGAAGGAGGCATTTGTAAGCCCTCGTACAATTTTGTGTGTGAAACCAGGAAGCCTACGAAACGAACCATCCATTTACAAAGGGACATTTTATTCACTTGTACTTCATTGTATCGAAATGGGTATCACTCAAAGGGACCGACATGTAACCGGGTTTTAATATAAATAAAAGGATCTCTCTTTGTTATTTTTGTGTTATATATTTCATGGTATTTCATTTCATGTTGGTATAATATTGCAAGTAGAGTAGATGATGCACGCTCCTCGGGGTACCCTAGGGAAGCAATGCATCATCCACTTACTCTATTTGTGGATATTATTTGATTTATTTATACTTAACCATGCATTAAATGAAATATGTGAAAGTAGATACAACCAAAATACAAAGAGATGAATGAATAATGCTTTTATTGTTTTTTCTCAAATCCAGTTACATATAGATCCCTCTAAGGGATTCCCTTCATTTGATATATATTTTACATATTGGAGTAGCAGATGTATGATATCCCCTTGCAAGGGGTGATGCACTATTGCAGGCTTCCTGGTGATACACACAAAACTGTATGAGGGCTTATAGATGCCTCATCCAATTCTGGTTCCTAGAGGGATCCTTTCACTTTTGTATGTTGATAACCTATCTAGTGAACCTGTAATCCTGTAAGCATGAAAACAACAACAAATGCTCAGCTGTCCGAGATTGCCTCCCTGTATGAGGTTGTTAGAAATAACTCAAATGATGAATAAAAATATGCTCAATGAAAATGGAAACTAATTTTATGAATGCTTTAAAACATGTGATATAATAAATAAAACAAACTAATGCTAAGAACCCTAGACTAGGCCCGCGGGGATAAGATGTACACCTATCTTTATTGCTCCAAGGCTATGGATCTAGGATTATTGTTGAAGTTGAAATGATTATCGTTTATAAATGATGTGTAGAATATCCTATAGATGATAACCTCTCAATCAGTCAACACTTCGTTGCTCCTAAAAGGTGCTCCAATTTGCTCTCCAATCTGATAAGGCTTCGCTACAAGAAAAGCTCTCTAAGTCTTGAAAAGCTCTCCTTGATTGTGTCTCTACATAAAGTCTCTAAATTCTCCAACCTCTTTATTCTCTCTTGGTGCTCTTAGTTTTGCACATTATAATGTTTTTGGAGTCCTAGGTCCATGTTCAAACCCTAGGACTGAATTTTGCATGCACACTAGATGTTAGCATGAGAAGATTTTATCTATTTTTGTGCTTGAAGGCCAGTTAGACTGATGTCTAAATCTGGAAGTAAATATCTCATATAGATTAGTTGTGAGGAGGAATGCAAAGCTATCCTACTCAGCTTTATTGCATGCAAACTACCACTTCCACTCGATATTAGGCTAGTTTGGTGATAAATTGCAATTTAGGGATTAGGCACTATTTTTTATAGTGGCTAGGGTTGGCCGCTCTAAGCATTAGCGACCAGAATCTAGTCACTTTGGTTCATGGTAGCCAAGATTGAATGGGCTAAGATTACCCTAAATGAATGGTGAAAATCACTTTTGGCACTTGGAAGGTCCCAAGGTTTAGTCACATGGTCTATGAGTGTGGCCACATGAGTAGTTCCCCTAAACATGACATGTTTTAGGTGTCTACACTTCTTTCTAGAGTTTTCTTCTGAATTAGGATATTTCTTCTAGAATTTTCTTCAGGGATCTCTTCTTTAGAGTCTTCTTATGAATAAGGAATTTATCTTCTGAATCAAGAATTCTTCTTCTAAAGTTTTCTTCAGGAACTCTTCTTTGGAGTATTCTTCTGAGTCAAGAATTTATCTTCTGAGTCAAAAATTCTTTTCTAAAGTTTTCTTTAGGAACTCTTCTTTAGATTATTCTTCTAAATCAAGAATTTATCTTCTGAGTCATGAATTATTTTTTGGAGTTTTCTTCATAATCAATGCTTCTATGGTCTTCTTCTTGATCAAGGCTTCTATGGCATTTTTTGCTTTTGCACTCTACAGGTATTAATCTTGAATGGATATCACTGATCTCATATCTCCTCCTTGACTCAACTTTTGGAGTCTCTTCTTCCTCGAGTATGCTATAAGACTACTTATGGTTCTTTATTTACTTTTGTACTTTGTAGGAATGCAACTCTTGTAATGAGATATTCTTTGAGGTCTTTGAAATATTCAATCTTCTTCCTTACTACTGCAAGTGCTGGAATGATTCTAAGAAGATATTATTCCTAAATATCTTGTAGGAAGCTTTCCAAATTTTTCTTGAATCTCCTTTTCTTGCAACAAGTTGTTAGAAAATGGAATTGAAGAATTTGTAATTTTGGAGATAATAATATTCACTAGTTGATTTGTCAATCTAGTGGCTTGAATATTGAGACCTAGTCTTCACAAATTTTTATGTAACTTTGTGGAAAGACTCTAGATAAATATAACCTTAGGATTTTTGCAATTGAGGTTTATTTAAGTTCTCACTTTTCTAATCATGTTGACTACTATGGATATTTCTATCAAGTGATTCCCAACAACAACTTTGATGTAGTGGCGCACAATGGTAGTTTTAGTTTATGAATATGTAAGTCAATAGTAGTAATGGTAACTCTCCCTATTAATCTTGACCTACTAGACTTATCTTATGATGGATGCAGATCCTCCTATCTCAATTTACCATGGCTTTGATATCACTGTTAGCTTTTGAGGATATATGTAGTGGAGAGATCTAACACAGGTTCTAATAAAATGTAGTAAATATGAAAGGAAGTGAGACTGCAATATGAATAAAATATACTATAAATAGAAATGATGAAAATACAATACAATATGGAGGAAATGGTCACTCCATTAATATGAGCTAAAGAGCTACATTGTACTCCATATAGGAGTACTACTACTAAGAGCTTGATATATGCTTCATATAAGCTTGATACATACTTGATATATAATCTACCACTATGAGGCCCTTTATATAGGAAGATAGATTCCTTGGCCAACACTCTACCTAGATGTATAAGGGGACACCTTGCACATTGCCACTTGTGCATTTATTACATTTCTTGAAGTAACTAGATAAATTCCCCCTAAAGTAATATCCTATCCTAACTATGTACCTAAGGTGGTATATTTACATGACCCAAATGATGTAATATACTCTAACTCTAACAACATAGCTCCCTTCTGCTCCAAATGGATAAAGTATAAATTACTTGGAATAATATGGATTAAAGAGGACCGGAGCTTGAGATATTGCCTCTTTGATCTCCTTAGAAGCCTTATTTCAGGCATCCATTCATTTAAACTCCACTTCCTACTTCAAAATTTTAGTTATTGGCTTCACAATTTGAGCAAAATCTAAGATGAATTTTCAGATAAAATTAATTTGTCCAAAAAATTATTCAATTATCTTCTTGTTGTGTGGGAGAGAGAGATATCGGATGGATTTCACTCTATCTAGATATATTGCCAATCCTATTTTTGATACCACATGTCCCAATAGTTTTCCCTCATGTACTGCAAAGATTGAATTTTTTGGATTCAAAGATATCCTGAATTCCCTGTACTTTTCAAACACCATCTGAAGATGCTCGATATGCTTCTTTTTGTCATAAGAGAAAACAATCATATCATCCAAATAGATCAGGATTATTTTATTTACCAATTCACCAAATGCCAAATCCATGGCCCTTTGAAAGGTGGCACCTACATTAGATAGCCCAAAAGGCATGCGTTGATATGCAAAGGTACTCCATTTTGTGGTGAATTTCATC
The DNA here is from genome assembly GCA_028583015.1 of Wollemia nobilis. Classification (NCBI taxonomy): domain Eukaryota; kingdom Viridiplantae; phylum Streptophyta; class Pinopsida; order Araucariales; family Araucariaceae; genus Wollemia; species Wollemia nobilis. The sequence goes on along the minus strand of JAQPPZ010001671.1, from coordinate 443,739 downwards.
TTGTGTTGATCTTAATATTTCACCCAAATCTGTTTGAAACTTGAAAATCCATCCAAGAGAGAAAATCGTTTGGCTTCGGCCACAATGTGCATGTTAGGATCCTACTATAAAATAAACTCAAATAAACACACTTTCACACAATTTCTTGGAAATAAACCCACATAAAAATCATATTAATATTCAGAAAAAAATATACATTATAACAAAAATTTGCATAAAGGAACAATCTCACAATAAGATAGAATTGCAGGCCTCTTTGAGGGGAAAACCTCCTTCAACACTTCATTAATTTGCAAAAATATGAATACATTGGTGCCTTCTCGGGTATTTAAAGAGTTCCCTTCCATGGTTGGCTTACATGCAAAATGCCACCTGAATTACATGCATAATGTCACCCGAATTACATGCATAGTGCCACTCGAATTACATGCACAATGCCACTCGAATTACATGCACAAGGCCACCTTACATAACCTATCTACCATGTGTTACATAAAAATGGTGTCATTTGTCATAGGCACTATATAAGCTAAAACTTAGAACATTACAAAATATTAATCATGGGTACTACCCACATTATTTAGGAATTATTACATCATGGAAGTTATTACATTAAGGGTTAGGATGGGATCCTAACATGTCCTTCCCATTGAAGAAGCTTTGTCCTCAAAGCTGAAATGAGGAAACTATTGCTGGAGTTGGTGGAGAGATTCCCATGTAGCATCTTCAGGTTGAAGCCCACACCACTAAACCAGGATCTCTGTAATTTTATGATTGTGAAGAGTGCGAGTTTGATGATCCAACAACTAATTAGGTTCAAGTAATATGGTGCCTTCTTCATACAATTCAGGAAGTGTGGATTGAACCTGTACCTGTGTGCCCACAACTTCCTTGAGAGCAGAAACATGAAAAATAGGATGAAGCTTGGAAGTATGTGGGAGTGCCATTTTGTAAGCTATGGGGTCAATCCTTTGTAGAACCTGGTAAGGACCATAGAATTTTGCAGCAAGCTTCTGGCACCTGCAAAGTTGTAGGGATGATTGTTTGTACGATGACAAGCGAAGGAAGACCATATCACCTACATCAAAACTATGCTCAGAACGATGTTGATCAGCTTGTTGGCGCATTCGATTATGGACCATGTTCAAATTTTTCTTAAGTTGGCGAAGGACCTCGATGTGTTGACTCAGAGTGTTGTCGATGACCTGGACCTTGGAGCTGCAAGGAATGTAAGAGGAAGGCATAGGTGGAAGGCACCTGTAGACTACTTCAAATGGTGAGAGTTTGGTTTTTGGTATGATAGGAAGTGTTGTACCACCATTCGACCAAGGATAGCAATTTGGCCCATTGAGTGGGATGATCTGAGACAAAGCAGCGAAGGTAGGTTTCCAAGCATTTATTAACAACTTATGTTTGAATATCTATTTGCAAATGGTAGGCTGAACTCATTTTGAGCTGATTCTCCTGCAACGTAAACAAAACTTGCCAGAAATTACTAGTGAAGGTGGGATCACGATCAATATACAATGGAGGTGGGCATGCCATGAAGGAAAATTGTCAACAATGGATGCTGTATAAGGATGGGCAAGGGCACAAAAGTGAGCATACTTTGAAAGGCGGTCCACTACCATGAAAATAACTGACTTGCCTCCAAATTTAGGTAATCCTTCTATAAAGTCCATGGAAATGTCAGTCCAAACCAGATCTGGGATAGGCAATGGCTGAAGAGTGCCCGAAGAGCGCACTGTTTCACCTTTCATCATTTGAGATGTGTCACAAGTAGCAAAAAAATAGCAGATGTCATGTTTCATACCTTTCCAAAAGAAGGCATGCTTGAGCCGCTCATATGTTTTAAGAAACCCTGAATGGCCTGCAGAGGGAGTGGCATGAAATTCCTTCATGAGGAGCTCTTGAAGTGGGAACTTATGAGGTAGAACTAGGCATTGATGGTAGCGCAGATCATGGCCATTCCAATTATACCCTAGTGTAGAATTTGGATCATCCATTAGTGAGGCTATCAAAGCTTGCAAATATGCATCCTGACATGCTTCTTGATGCAAGGAATCAATCCATTGGGGAAGTGGTGCTGAGATGGCACACAACATACTTACAATCTCCATTTGGCGAGAAAGAGCATCAGCCACAATATTCTCCTTTCCATTTTTGTAGGTGATATCATAATCATAGCCCATGAGTTTAGACACCCACTTTTGTTGGTCAGGCATGGCAACTCTTTATTACAAAAAATATTTGAGACTTTGATGGTTGGTTTTGGTGGAGAAGTGACGCCCAATGAGGTAAGGTCACCAATGTGTGACTGCATGTAATATGGTTAAGATTTCCTTAGCATATGTGGATTTCCCTAGATTACGATCAGAGAGTGCCTTGCTAGTAAAAGCCATAGGTCATGCTTCTTGCATCAATACTACCCCAATACCATGACCAGAAGCATCAATTTCAATGAAAAATGGTTTAGAGAAATTTGGCATGGCTAAGACAGGAGTGGTGGTCATAGCATGCTTGAGTTCAATGAAGGCTTGGTCAGCAGGCCCTGTCCAAGTGAAGGAATATTTTTTCAACATGGAGGTGAGGGGGCAACTATCTTCCCATAATTGCAGATAAATTTGTGATAATATCCTGTAAGCCCTAAAAATCCTTGAAGTCCCTTGAGGGTGTGAGGTTTCGACCACTCTTGAACTGCTTGAATATTCTTAGGGTCAACATTGATACCATCCTATGAGACAATGTGTCCCAGATACTCTACTTCAATCAGACCAAAGGAACACTTGGACCTTTTGGAAAAAAGGTGATAGGTGACCAACAACTATAAAGTTTGATCCACATAATTGAGGTGCTCTTCCCATGTGCGACTGTAAATAAAGATGTCATCGAAGAATACAAGGATGAACTTCCATAGAAAGGGCCGAAAGATGTTCATAAGAATTTGGAATGTAGAAGGAGCATTTGTGAGACCAATTAGCATTATAAAGAATTCATAATGACCTTCATGAGTGCGAAAGGTAGTTTTGGGGATTTCATCATCCTTGAGCCGGATCTTATGCTACCCAGAGCGAAGATCAAACTTGGTGAAATACATGGTCCCGTGTAGTTCATCAAGTAATTCATCAACCACTGGAATAGGAAATTTATCCTTGACCGTAGTCTTGTTGATTTCCCGATATTCAATACATACACCCCATGAGCCATATTTCTTGGGAACAAGTAGGACATACGAGTAGGGGCTAGTACTAGGCCGGATGACACCAACCTTAAGTAATTCCTATACCAAATTTTCTAGTTCTAATTACATGGCATGAGGGTACCTGTATGGCCTGATATTTGGTGGTGCACTATCTGGGAGAAATGGGATAGAATGGTCATGAGAGTGACGTGGTGGTAGTGTAGTTGGTTCTACAAAGACATCATCATGTTTGTGTAGAATTAATTGTAGGCCTGATGAAATTTCAGTCATTAGTGAAGTGGTTGGTTGGAAGAAGAGTTGTGCAATGAACCCATGTTTTGATTTCTTTAGTACCTTCTCCATATGATTGGAACTAATGAGGTGAGGTGCTCCTACAGGGGAGCCCTTGAGTAAGTGTGTTTGTCCATTTTGGGAGAATTGCATCCAGAGTTCTGCAAAGTTCCAAATGATAGTGCCTAATGTACTCAACCATTGATATCCCAAAACCATATAACATCCTCCCAATTGGAGGGCAAACATGTCCTGCTTGAGTTCATAGTCCCCTATCTTGATATTGAAATTGTGATATTTTACTTTACAAGGTAATGTTCCCCCATTCGCTACCATGACCTCGAATGAATTACAAGTGTGGATATAGCAATTTTCCCGCTTAACAATCGAGGATCAATGAAGTTGTGTGTGCTACCTAAATCAATAAGGATGGTAAGATGTTGGTCCTTGAGAAATCCCACAACTTTCATGGTTTGTGGAGTGGTAATGCCTGCAAGAGCATGGACTGAAATATCTACCTCAAACCCCTGTGTATCTTCTTCTTGTGGAGAGGGGTCCTCATCCTCATCACTCTAGTCAGTGTTAGCAGGTTACTCAACATCTATCAAGAAAAATATTTTGTTTTCACACTTATGTCCTTTAAAAAAAAAAATTTCATCACAATTATAACATAATCCTTGGGCACAACGTGCATCCATATCCTCTGTAGTCAGTTGCTTGGGTGTAGTAGGTTTACTTCCACTAAATTTTGGGTTCGAAAAGGAAATGATGGTCAATTTTGAGGAAACTGCTGGGGGTGCCTTTGGTTTGAGAGTTTAGATTTGGCCAAACGGGCCAAAATGATAGCTTTCATCATGGAATGTGGTTTCAACATCTTTACTTCAGCTTGGAGATCCCCCTTTAACCCACTGATAAAACAACTCGTGAAGAACCCTTATGTCAATCCTCTTGTCTTATTGGCCAATTTTTCAAATTGAGTTTGGTAGTCATAGACTGAGGATGTTTGTTGCATTTTGGTCAAGGCCCCTATAAAGTCCTCATACTCACTAGTCCCAAATCGGGTCAGTAGTTGGGACTCAAAGTCCTCCCAAGAGAGATTTCGGTTGGAATTATGTAACCACTAGAACTAATGTAGAGCCTTAGATTCCAAATTGAAGGAAGGCATCTGAACTCGATGATATATGGGAACATTATGAAGTCTAAAGAATTGATCAACCCTACATAACCACCCATTAACATCCTTCCCATTAAATCAAGGGAAGTCCAATTTTGGCATTTTAAAGGATGGGTCATGGTCATTCCTTGTAGAGTTTTCAACTTGGTATTCTATTTTGAGTGGTCCCTTATGTAACTTGCTACCCACATTGATCAGTGTTTCTTCTAAGTGAACGCTAGTGGCCTCATGATATAGACGAAGATCTTGGACCTCTTCCCTTATGGATAAAATTGCCAAGTTAAAATTCTCAATGGATTTTGTTAAGGAGTCCATATGTTCTAGCTCATTTTGATGTCCACGGGTACCCTAGGCCATTTTGGAACCTTTTGTGACCAGTTACTAAAATTTGAAATTAGGTATCAGGACTTACTATTTTTAGTAAGTGTCCAAAAAAGTGCTTGGGTTCTATATACCAAAATGACTAGATCGAAGAGGTGGTCACAATGAGCTATATCCCACAACACTACTTTTGGGCACCCCAAACGTTTTTTTTTATCTCCTATTTTGTTGAGTCTAACGATGTTTATAGTTTTTGATTTTGAGCTACAGTGCAAAAGTTGGGTACTGGAGCACTATCTATAATTGGTCTCTGGTCACTCGCTTAATTTTTTGCTCAGCCTGGACAATCTCTCTAACACTGATTACCTCACTATTCTGAGGATTCTCTGTATTGTGTAGGTTACTGTTATGACAATTTTATTATAACACTGAAAACTATAATTTTTGACCTGACTGTGTTGACTTGTCTGTTACTACCATTGTAAATTTGATTATTATTCTCCAGACTGTCAGCTTAACTTTCACCCTCATATTCTATCTTGAATTCATGCAATGTATGCTATTTTTTTGGTAGAGGATTCCTTTCTCATATGCTCACTTTTGGGAATTTGAAATGCAGGTTTACAAACAAGGAGTTTTGGTTTGTGATTTTGTTGCAAGTTGAAGTTTTAACAGAACCAGGGTATGCTAAGTAAAGGAGTATGTAACACCCATAGGCCCTCTGTTATACCGTAGTGACGAACAATAGTGCTTGAACCAATATTTTAGGCCACTACCCAAGGAGGATTCCACACATACCCTTGAGCACACTATCTGCCTCTCTGACAATACGGGAGGGTAATCATCCGGGATGCTGTATCCCATGGACTATGGATGATACAAGGCCGATAAGCTTCCTACTGGATAAAATTTTGTTAACCCTAGAATGGTCTCCCGATACACCCAAAGATGCGTGGGAGCTCAATTCCGTACGCGAGTTTTGTCTGAGGCCTAGGTATTGGAGCCTGATCGCCTCACTTCACTAGATGTTGTATGGGCTATCTATCTTAGCCAATAACGACAGATCCTTCATGATATTTTAAAACCTTGGATACAGGGTTTCTACCTACTCAACTAAAAAATACTATATATATATATATATTTGGACTGGTATTTGTCTTTTTTTTTATAATAGTAAAAAAAATTACATGAAAATAACAGAGGATTATACCTAACAGGCAAGAATCGTTACTGTTACAATAGAACTTGGCCCTGGAAAGCACTTTGATATCACTTGTGAGGATCCTACTATAAAATAAACTCAAATAAACACACTCTCACACAATTTATTGGAAATAAACTCACATAAAAATTATATTAATATTCAGAACAAAATACACATTATAAAAGAAATTTGTATAAAGAAACAATCTCACAATAAGATAGAATCGTAGGCCTCTTCGAGGGGGCAACCTCCTTCAACACTTCATTAATTTGCAAAAATATGAATACATTGGTGCCTTCTTGGGTATTTAAAGAGTTCCCTTCCATGGTTGGCTTATATACAAAATGCCACCTGGGTTACATGCATAATGCCACCCGAATTACATGCATAGTGTCACTTGAATTACATGCACAATGCCACTCGAATTACATGCACAAGGCCACCTTACATAACCTATCTACCATGTGTTACATAAAAAGGGTGCCATTTGTCATAGGCAGTATATAAGCTTAAACTTAGAACATTACAAAATATTAATCATGGGTACTACCCACGTTATTTAGGAATTATTACATCATGGAAGTTATTACATTAAGAGTTAGGATGGGATCGTAACAGTGCAAGATTTGATCAATTTGTAGGAGGGAATATTGATCCTTTAATGAAGCCTTATTCAAGTTTTGAAAGTCCACACATAGGTGGATGTCTCCATTTTTCTTTCTGATCGTGACCAAATTATCAAGCTAGGTAGAGTGCTTGATGGGGTATATGATCTTGGAAACCAATAATTTCAAGAGTTATTTCTTCATTAATGTCTCTATCTTAGGGTTCACAAGTCACTACTTTTGCTAGAATGCCCTGAAATCTAGCAATAATTCAATAGTGTGTTGAATCATATCTTTGTACTATACCTTGAGGTCATCATATGTCCATGCTATAATGTCATTGAATTATTTGCATAGCTCAACAATTTGGGTGATCTCTTTGTCTAAACAATGTACTCTGATGTTGATATCTTTTCCAGGCTCAATTTGCACCCCTATGTAGCTCTTACTATCAACCTCAATTTTATGGGTAGTCGGTCTATCATTGTTATAAAATTGGCTTTCCAAAATTATCAACACCTTAGGGATATGATTATTTTTTAGTTGGATCATTTCACCATCTTCATCTTCTTCCTCTTCTTTCAGTAGTTGATTACTCACACAGTTCACTTCCTAAATTAAAAAATCAACTATTTGTTCACCATTCTCAAATACCTGCCAAAATATATATTTTTCTAGGATAGATAGCCTATAGACCAACATTACTATCTTGGATTTGCAAATGAGGTTGGATACTGGATAAAAAATTTCTCGTACATAATCTAAGATGTCAGCATGAGTGTTGTGTTCTATGGGAATGGCTTTGATATTCAAGGATTCGAAGGATTCCAACAAGTCATATACCCAGTTTCTATATGCCTTGAGGTAATGTTGTTTGCTAATACATTTTTTAGTGACTTGATTAACCACTAGTTCAAAATCATCAAAGATTTGTAGCTAATTGATCCCCATTTTTAGCATTTCTTAACCCTAGACACATTGCTTCATATTATGTTGTATTATTTGTGCAACTCCATGTCAATCAATATGATAAAGGCTTTTCTTCTCTGGTCAATGATACTATCACTACTCCCACTCCAACACCATTCCTACATCTACCACCGTCAAAGAACAACTTCCATATATGCTCTTGATTGGGGTTCTCATGAGTTGACACTATGAGTTTTATTCCTTCTAGATTTGTAATTGAGTAGGTGCCTATTTTGGTCTAAATCATGGCATTGAAATATCTTATAAAAAATTAATCCTCTATTTGGAGGTCTTCTAATACTTCTTCCATCATATCCATTTCTTGGGTGATGATGTTCATTGTATTCACTTGTTGGTCCTCCTCCAACTTATATATATGGAATGAGGATGGCTTCTCAAAACAAATCTTAACTCTTTTTTCTTTGAGTGTCACCTCCATATGGGAATAATCAAGAGACAAATGACCACCCAAATTAATAGTGAATTCCCTTGACAAGTACATTTCAAAATAGGGTTCTAAGTCCACAACTATAATTTCTTGAATGACAATGATTTGAGGTATTCTATGCAACTTCATGGGGATATCTTTGATTACTCCAACTATCTTCATAGGTGTGCCATCCAATTGTAGCACTCCAAAACTACTTCTTGTATATTCCATAGCCATTACTTCATAGATGGATTTGGGTATGACAATGGTAGCTTCTCTAGAGTCAATCATACAATTATGTACCACCTACCTGTTAGGATCCCATCCTAACCCTTACTGTAATAACTTCCATGATGTAATAATTCTTAAATAACGTGGGTAGAACCCATGATTAATATTTTGTAATGTTCTAAGTTTTAGCTTATATAGTGCCTATGAAAAATGACACCCTTTTTATGTAACACATGGTAGATAGGTTATGTAATGTGGCCTTGTGCATGTAATTCGAGTGGCATTGTGCATGTAATTCGAGTGGCACTATGCATGTAATTCGGGTGGCATTATGCATGTAATCCAAGTGGAATTTTTCATGTAAGCCAACCATGGAAGGGAACTCTTTAAATACCCGAGAAGGCACCAATGTATTCATATTTTTGAAAATTAATAAAGTTTTGAAGGAGGTTACCCCCTCGAATAGGCCTGCGATTCTATCTTATTATGAGATTATTCCTTTATGCAAATTTCTATTATAGTGTGTATTTTGTTCTGAATATTAATATGATGTTTATGTGAGTTTATTTTATAGTAGTATCCTAACAAGTGGTATCAAAGCACTTTCGAGGGCCAAGTTCTACTGCAACAGTAACGATTCTTGCCTGTTAGGTATAATACTCTGTTATTTTTGTGTATTTTTTTTACTATTATAAAAAAAAAGACAAATACCAGTAAAAAAAAAATATAGTATTTTTTAGTTGAGTAGGTAGAAACCATGTGCTGGGGGTTTTAAAATATCATGAAGGATCTATCGTTATTGGCTAAGCTAGATAGCCCATACAATGTCTGGTGAAGTGAGGGGCGATTAGGCTCCAATACCAAAGCTTCAAACAAAAATCGTTCATAGACTTGAGCTCCCACGCATCTTTGGGTGTATCGAGAGACCATTATAGGGTTAACAAAATTTTATCCAGTAGGAAGCTTATCAGCCTTATATCATCCATAGTCCATGGGACACAACATCCTAGATGATTACCCTCCCGTACTGTCAGAGAGGCAGATAGTGTGCTCAAGGGTATGTGTGGAATCCTCCTTGGGTAGTGGCCTAAAATATTGGTCCGAGCACTATTTTTTATCACTGCAGTATAACAGAGGGTATATGGGTGTTACATACTCCTTTACTTAGCATACCCTAGTTCTGTTAAAACTTCAACCTACAACAAAATCACAAACCAAAACTCCTTATTTGTAAACCTGCATTCCAAATTTACAAAAGTGATCATATGAGAAAGGAATCCTCTACCAAAAAAATAGCATACATTGCATGAATTCAGGATAGAATATGAGGGTGACAGTTAAGTTGACAGTCTGGAGAATAATAGTTAAATTTACAGTGGCAGTAATAGTCAGGTCAGTAAGGTCAGCACAGTCAGGTCAAAAATTGTAGTTTTTAGTGTCAGAACATAACTGTCATAACAGTAACCTACACAATACAGAGAATCTTCAGACTAGTGAGGTAAGCAGTATCAGAGAGACTATCCGGGTTGAACAAAATATTGAGCGAGTAACTAGAGACCAATTATAGATAGTGCTCCAGTATGCAACTTTTGCACTGTAGCTCAAAATAAAAAATTGTAAACATCATTAGACTAGGCAAAACAGGAGATAAAAAAAAAGTTTGGGGTGCCCAAAAGTAGTGTTGTGGGATATAGCTCATTGTGACCACCTCTTCGATCTGATAGTTTTGATATATAGCACCCAAGCACTTTTTTGGAAACTTACTAAAAATAGTAAGTCCTGAAACCCAATTCTAATTTTAGTAACTGGTCACAAAAAGTTCCAAAATGGCCCAGGGTACCCGTGGACATCAAAAAGAGCTAGAACAAATGGAATCCTTAACAAAATCCATTGAGAATATGAACTTGGCAATTTTATCTATAAGGGAAGAGGTCCAAGGTCTTTGTCTAGATAATGAGGCCACTAGCGTTCGCTTAAAAGAAACACTGATCGATGTGGATAACAAGTTACATAAGGGACCACTCAAAATAGAACACCAGGCTGAAAACTCTACAAGGAATGACCATGACCCATCCTTTAAAATGCCAAAATTGGACTTCCCTTGATTTAATGGGAAGGATGTTGATGGGTGGTTATGTAGGGTTGATCAATTCTTTAGACTTCATAATGTTTCAATATATCATCAAGTTCAGATGACTTCCTTCAATTTGAAATCTGAGGCTCTACACTAGTTCTAGTGGTTATGTAATTCCAACCCAAATATCTCTTGGGAGGACTTTGAGTCCCAACTACTAACCTGATTTGGGCCTAGTGAGTATGAGGACTTCATAGGGGTCTTGACCAAACTATAACAAACATCCTCAGTCTGTGACTACCAAACTCAATATGAAAAATTGGCCAAGAAGACAAGAGGATTGAGGAAAGGGTTCTTCACGAGTTGTTTTATCAGTGGTTTAAAATGGGATCTCCAAGCTGAAGTAAAGATGTTGAAACCACATTCCATGATGGAAGCTATCAATTTGTCCTGTCTGGCCGAATCTAAACTCTCAAACCAAAGGTGCCCCCTACAGTTTCCTCAAAACCGACCTTCATTTCCTTTTTGAACCCAAAATTCAGTGGATAGTAAACCTACTACACCCAAGCGACTGACTACAGAGGATATGGATGCATGTCATGCCCAAGGATTATGTTATAATTGTGATGAAAAGTTTTTTAAATGACATAAGTGTGCAAACAAAAGACTATTCTTGATAGATGTTGAGGAACTTGCTAACACTGACCAGAGTGATGAGGATGAGGACCCCCCTGAAACAACTTCTCCACAAGAAGAAGATACATAGGGGTCTGAGGTAGATATTTTAGTCCATACTCTTGTAGGAATTACCACTCCATAAACCATGAAAGTTGTGGGATTTTTCAAGGGCCAACGTCTTACCATCCTTATTGATTCAGGCAACACACACAACTTCATTGATCCTCGAGTTGCTAAGCGAGAAAATTGCTATATCCACACTTATAATTCATTCGAGGTCACGGTAGCCAATGGGGGAACATTACCTTGTAAAGGAAAATGCCATAATGTCAAGATTAGGATAGGGGACTATGAACTCAAGCATGACATGTTTACCCTCCAGTTGGGAGGATGTGATATGGTTTTGGGATATCAATGGTTGAGTACGTTGGGCACTATCAGTTGGAAGTTTGCAGAACTCTGGATGCAATTCTACCAAAATGGACAAACACACTTACTCAAGGGCTCCCCTATAGGAACACCTCACCTCATTAGTTCCTATCATATGGAGAAGGTGCTAAAGAAATCAAAATGTGGGGTCATTGCACAACTCTTCTCCATCCAACCAACCACTTCACTAATGGTTGAAATTCCATCAGACCTACAACTAGTTCTACACAAACATGATGCTGTATTTGTAGAACCAACTACACTACCACTGTGTCGCTCTCATGACGACACTATCCCATTGCTCCTGGGTAGTGCACCACCAAATATCAAGCCATACAGGTACCCTCATGCCATGAAATTAGAACTAGAAAAATTGGTACATGAATTACTCAAGGCTGGTGTCATCCGTCCTAGTACTAGCCCCTACTCCTCACCTGTCCTACTTATTCCTAATAAATATAGCTCATGGCACCTATGTATTGACTATCGGGAACTCAACAAGACTACGGTCAAGGATAAATTTCCTATTCCAATGGTTGATGAATTACTTGATGAACTACACGGGACCATGTATTTCACCAAGATTGATCTCCACTCTGGGTACCATCAAATTCAGCTCAAGGATGAGGAAATCCCCAAAACTACCTTTCACACTCATGAAGGTCATTACGATTTCTTGGTAATGCCATTTGGTCTCACAAATGCTCCTTCTACATTCCAAAGTCTTATGAACAAAATATTTTAGTCCTTTCTACGAAAGTTCATCCTTGTGTTCTTTGATGACATCTTGATTTACAACCGCACATGGGAAGAGCACCTCAATCATGTGGATCAAAATTTATAGTTGTTGGTCACCCATCACCTTTTTGCCAAAAGGTCCAAGTGTTCCTTTGGTCTGATTGAAGTAGAGTATCTGGGACACATTGTCTCACAGGATGGCATCAAGGTTGACCCTAAGAAGATTCAAGAAGTTCAAAGGTGGCTGAAACCTCACACCCTCAAGGGACTTCAAGGATTTTTAGGGCTTACAGGCTATTATCACAAATTTATCTACAATTATGGGAAGATAGCTGCCCCCCTCACCTCCATGTTGAAAAAAGATTCCTTCACTTGGACAGGGCCTGCTGACCAAGCCTTCATTGAACTCAAGAATGCTATGACCACAACTCTCATCTTAGCCATGCCAAATTTCTCTAAACCATTTGTCATTGAAAGTGATGCTTCTGGTCATGGTATTGGGGTAGTATTGATGCAAGAAGGATGGCCTGTGGATTTTACTAGCAAGGCACTCTCTGATCGTAATCTAGGGAAATCCACATATGCTAAGGAAATGTTAGCCATATTGCATGCAGTCACACATTGGTGACCTTACCTCATTGGGCATCACTTCTATATCAAAACCGACCATCAAAGTCTCAAATATTTTTTGGAACAAAGAGTTGCCACACCTGACCAACAAAAGTGGGTGTCTAAACTCATGGGCTATGATTATGATATCACCTACAAAAAGGGAAAGGAGAATATTATGGTTGATGCTCTTTCTCACCAAATGGAGACTGTAAGTATGTTGTGTGCCATCTCAACACCACTTCCCCAACGGATTGATTCCTTACATCAAGAAGCACGTCAGGATGTAGATTTGCAAGCTTTGATAGCCTCACTAATGGATGATATAGATTTTGCACCAGGGTATAATTGGAATGGCCATGATCTGTGCTACCATCAACACCTGGTTCTATCTCATAAGTCCCCACTTCGAGATCTCCTCATGAAGGAATTGCATGCCACTCCCTCTGTAGGCCATTCAGGGTTCCTTAAAACATATGAGCAACTCAAGCGCATCTTATTTTGAAAAGGTATGAAACATGAAATTTGCTCTTTTGTTGCTACCTGTGACACATGTCAAAGGATGAAAGGTGAAACAATGTGCTTTCCAGGCACTCTTCAGCCATTGCATATCTCGGATCAGGTTTGGACTGACATTTCCATGGACTTTATAGAAGGGCTCCCTAAATCTAGAGGCAAGTAAGTTATTTTCATGGTAGTGGAACGCCTTTCAAAGTATGCTCACTTTTATACCCTTGCCCATCCTTATACAACATCCATTGTTGCATAAAGTTTTCTTGACTCCATTTTTCACCTTCATGGCATGCCCACCTCCATTGTATCTGATCGTGATCCCACATTCACTAGTCATTTCTGGCAATAGTTGTTTAAGGTGCATGGGACTTAGCTCAAAATGAGTTCAACCTACCATCCACAAATGGATGGTCAAACAAAAGTTGTTAATAAATGCTTGGAAACCTACCTTCGCTGCTTTGTCTCAGATCATCCCATTCAATGGGCCAAATGGCTATCCTTGGCTGAATGGTGGTACAATACTTCCTATCATACTACAACCAAACTCACACCATTTGAAGTAGTCTATGGGAATCTTCCACCTACACATTCCTCTTACATTCCTAGCAGCTCCAAGGTCCAAGCTGTTGACAACACTCTGAGTCAACACATCGAGGTCCTTCACCAACTTAAGCAGAATTTGAACATGGCCCATAATCGGATGCGCAAACAAGCTGATCAACATTGTTTTGAGCATAGTTTTGATGTAGGTGATATGGTATTCCTTCGTTTGCAGTTGTATAAACAATCATCCCTACAACTTCATAGGTTCCAAAAGATTGCTACAAAATTCTATGGTCCTTACCAGGTTCTACAAAGGATTGGCCCCACAACTTACAAATTGGCACACCTACTTCCAAGCTTCATCCTATTTTTCATGTTTTTTCTCTCAAGAAAGTTGTGGGACACAGGTATAGGTTCAATCCACACTTCTTGAATTGGTTGAAGAATGCTCCATATTAATTGAACCTGAGTAGTTTTTGGATCGTCGGACTCACACTCTTCGCAACCATACAATTACAAAGATCCTGGTTCAGTGGAATGGGCTTCAAATTGAAGATTCTACATGGGAATCTCTCCACCAACTCTAGCAACAGTTTCCTCATTTCAGCTTTGAGGACAAAGCTTCTTCAAGGGGAAGGACATGTTAGGATCCCATCCTAACCCTTAATGTAATAACTTCCATGATGTAATAATTCCTAAATAACGTGGGTAGTACCCATGATTAATATTTTGTATTATTATAAGTTTTAGCTTATATAGTGCCTATGACAAATGACACCCTTTTCATGTAACACATGGTAGATAGGTTATGTAAGGTGGCCTTGTGCATGTAATTTGAGTGGTATTGTGCATGTAATTCAAGTGGCACTATGCATGTAATTTGGGTGGCATTATGCATGTAATCTAGGTGGCATTTTACATGTAAGCCAACCATGGAAGGGAACTCTTTAAATAACTGAGAAGGCACCAATGTATTCATATTTTTGCAAATTAATGAAGTGTTGAAGGAGGTTGCCCCCTCGAAGAGGCCTGCGATTCTATCTTATTGTGAGATTGTTCCTTTATGCAAATTTCTGTTATAATGTGTATTTTGTTCTGAATATTAATATGATGTTTATGTGAGTTTATTTCCAAGAAATTGTGTGAGTGTTAGCTTATATAGTGCCTATGATAAATGGCACCCTTTTATGTAACACATGGTAGATAGGTTATGTAAGGTGGCCTTGTGGATGTAATTCAAGTGGCATTGTGCATGTAATTCGAGTGTCACTATCCATGTAATTCGGGTGGCATTATGCATGTAATGACCACCCAAATTAGCAGTAAATTCCCTTGACAAGCACATTTCAAAATAGGGTTCTAAGTCCACAACTATAATTTCTTGAATGACAATGATTTGAGGTATTTTGTCCAACTTCATGAAGATATCTTTGATTACTCCAACTATCTTCATAGGTGTGCCATCCAATTGAAGCACTCCAAAACTACTTCTTGTATATTCCATACCCATTACTTCATAGATGGATTTGGGTATGACAATGGTAGCTTCTCTAGAGTCAATCATACAATTATGTACCACCTACCCTTCAATTTGTAAGGATAAGTAAAATGTAGATGGCTTCTTCTTCCTAGTTATTAAATTAGGGTGGTATTGAGCTATTTCAGATATACCTATTGCTTCCCTTGACTCTTGATTGATTTAAGAGAGGCTTGTAGAAGATCTATTTATCATGGGATGAGGAGCATGTCATACATACTAATTTTAAATGGAATTTTCTTCAAATATTCTACATGTGGGTGAAATTTTGTATCCTTTCACCCACTCTTATTTTTTGCATGATGATGGCCTATGAGAAATGGCTAAGCAGAGCCAAGGCATTAATGGTTAAGGTGAATCTCAAAGTCAAAGTAGATGGACGAAAGAGCGAGTTGCCATGAAGTAAAGAATAGTACCAAAAGCCCACCCCATACCAAAGCTGTAAAAAGTAGGAAGATGGCAAAGCATCCTGAACACCCAAGTGCATAAAATTTGGCTAAGAACAAGATCGGGTGGATAAATAGGTGGATGATATTCAAGGTGGATCCAAAATCCTTACCCTAATATTAGATAGAAAAATGGGATCCCAAGTCATTGTCCAATAGAAGAATGAAATAATCATACCACAACATAATGGTTATTAGTCCTGATTTACCTTCCCCAAAAATGGGTAGAACTTTAGGAAAAAAAAGCAAAGGTCCATGCCTGATTACCCAACCATGGAAAGAAATATTGGGAGGTGGGTGGAGAGAGAAGTATACCCAAATATCTGTTCGAGGTTGAAGTCATCATGCATCAAAAGGGAAGCAATAGGAATTCATAGGAAAGGGCATTAATGTTCTTAGCTATCCTTATACAAGTGGTTAGTAGGCACAAAGGTAATTTGAAATGCATGACTTCAAAAGTAAATTTTGGACCTTCCTACAATGTGAAGGGGTAAAGTAGATCAAAATTTATGACCCAATAGGAATGTTAGAGCGATCGAAGGCCTGGATTGATGCAGAAGCACCTAATTCATTCTAGACAGAATGTCAATAGATCATCTATTTGTTGCAACATGATATTCCCATCGAGTGTCGTTAATGTTTGAATTTGAATCTATTGGAAAATCATCTATAAATAGTGGAATGCTCACCATTCAAAAGGGTGGCTCTGTGGCCATTATAATTCATATGTAATTCTTCTAGCCTTGTAAATATAAGTATATCACTGTTTGGTCTCTCATTTTATCTTCACTTCCTTATGATTAAATCTGAGTGCTTATTTATGTGATGGCCATTTAAGTTTACTCATTTAATTCTACAATCTAGATTTCATGGGTCTTGTTGGGTGGTTTTGGAATTTGCATCCACCTTTGGGTGTTGGGATTTATTTTTGCTAAGGTTGATCAGGTGGGATTGCTGTAATTCTACATTCTATATTTCATGCTCCCTCCTACCAGTTCTAGAATTCATTCTGACCCAATGCGTTGAACGATAAGTGAGGGTGAGATGAGATGATTTGTTAGTGGTGTACTCATATTTCTATCGATGATGTTGAGTGCATGTGTCTTGATGCAGACATAACATGTCCTTGTGAGTTTTGGCTATGACCTCCCTTTGCTTTCTCTATCACTTCTCTTTCTCTCCATTTCCTTTAACATGTAGGTAGTTGGAACTTAAGGAGTCGGCCTCCTCTAGAGATAAACTACCCTGACTCTCTCAAGATAGGTGGTCATTCAATGTTGGTCAAAGAATACTGGGCACACCACCCACTTGTTTGATGTAGGTTTTTGTATCAACATTTTTTATCGACTTTGTTGGGGACTCAAAAGGTCTCCATTGTTATAGGAAATAAGAGTTCGATAATACTATCATTTGCTTGAATCTTGTTCAATCACATGGTGACTCCTCTGTATGAAAGATACATATCTAAAGATTAGTTTCCTTTGTTATACCTTGAAGGATTATAATATCTTAGAGAAATCAAGTTTTAATGAGAAACCTTGAACTTATGAGTAGAGAAAGTACATCTGGTGACTTCGATTTCAAAGCAAGAACCAAGAATCTTGAAGAATAGTTCCACAATGACTCAACTGTGCTACCCCCAATGGGATGAACCTAGTCCACTTAACTTCCAATGCTGGTATGCAATTCCCAAGGGTGCCCTAAAAGCCTTGACAAAATATAATGGTACCATGGGAACTGCTCGAGAGCACCTTGAAGATGTTGCTACACTAGCACCCCTCCATGGCATATCACATGAAGATGCCATGATCAGACTGCTGGTCTTGTATCTAGAAGGGAGGGTGCTATTGTGGGATTGATACCTTGGATGGAAAACCATCTACTCATGGGAAGATTTAGCAGGAGCCATTGTCGACACATTTTACGGCTCCATGGATCCCTTCCAACTCTTGATGCACCTCTCATTCATCAAGAGGGCCCTTTTTGAATCCATCATAGACTTCAACATATGATTTGAAAGAAATTGGGAGAATATCCCCTTTAATATCAGTCATCCCCCACCCAAGCTCACCTGTACTATATTCAGGATTTTAGTTTGGATATAAGCCTCCTATGGCATCAATATGGGGAAAGGAGATTCCCTCAAGTCTTTTAGGAGGCTTTACAGGTTGAGCGACTCCTATTGCAAGTAGAAAATATATATTCAAGAAATACAACCCTCCTATCCCCTTTTTCATCCACTACTATCACCCTTCTGAATGCACAGTATCTATCATGGATGCCATATGAAGTTGTGCAAGAACTAGGGCTGTAGTTATATGGAACACAAGGGGCAAATTTCTTCTTGAGCTCATATAGAGGATATGCAAGCACCATTCCTGCAATGAATAATTTTTTTGCTTGTAACTTCTTCCAACAAACAAAGGACCTAGAACAAGTGGAGGATCCTTCTAACAAAGATAATATAGTTTTACATCATTTTTTTTCTAGGAGCATGTTGAGCAAAAGTGCTCATCCAGTTAGGATGAAAGTTCTAGGGAGAGCCTAGTAGTACGGATGCCAATAAATGGGTCCTGCTATCAAACATCAGAGGCGCACATGGTAGGGATACCACAATAGGTGGATCCCAAGGACTGGTGACATTGGAGCCTATTTCCAAATGAAACAACACCTAAGGAAGGCTCACACATGAAAAAATTCATTACCACATTTATCATCGATTGCATAAGTATTGGTATGCATGATGATCTCCCAGGTTTTAAACACTTTGCAACTTAGAAATTTTTTGGGTAAAGTCGGTTGGACTACAAGAAGCACCTCAAGTTTAGAATAATCTAGTCTGGTCATTGTAGATTCATTGGACGATTTCCAGGATGAGTTAGTGGTTGTAGTGTACCAATCACATCGTAATTTTATGTAAATAGGTTGATAGCTAAATAAAGGTGAATTAAGCACATGGTCAGTTGACATCATCAAGTACCATGGTGACTCACGATGAACTTTTAGAAAGTGTATTTGTTTTGAAGCACTCCCCATCGTTCTCTATATTTTCCTTTATGTTTTGTTGTGACCCTGTGCCCAATGAACCAAGGCCTAAGACTTAGAAATTATTTTGTGCAATCCCTAGAAATCTATATATAGCCACCCCAAAAGGTGATAACAACATATGTGCAAAATGAATGTGAGAATGGTGCTGTGACTAGAAATTCCTCGAAGGAGTGGTGGTGAGAAAATAAAATGTTTGCATGATTGCATTAAAAAGAGATGTATCAGAATTAGCAAATGCTCTTGGAATTTTGTTTGTTCTTGAACTGATCCTAGTCCTTCATGGGGTATGTTGATGAGAACATGATCTACGAGGGTGTCCCATGGATTACCTTCCCTTTTGTTTCTTTTATTTTCTACATTCTTCCCTTCCTTCTCTTTTCTCAGTTCCTTACTACCTACTAACCAACGAGGTTAGTGGTAGTCGTCTTCTTACTTCTATCATATCCTATGTTTCCCTTCCTCATCTCTTCCCCTCATTATTTTTTCCTATTTTTTTTTATTATTTTCACTTGTGGTTCCCTTTTTTTCCTCTGTCACCTTTTGCTGCCTCATTTTCTATTCACCTTTGTATGCTTTCTTCCATTGTCTTGCAACATTTGTTGGTTGATTTTGTTTATGCCCTAATTGTCCCCTTCCTATTTCCTATCCTTGAGTGCTTCAAGGCATAGATTTTTGGGTTCTTCTTTTCCACAAGGGAAAAATCCCTGTGAGTCACCAAGAGTGTGGGTGAAATTATGTATCCTTTCACCCACTCTTATTTTTTGCATGATGGTGGCCAAGGCATTGATGGTTAAGGTAGATCTTGAAGTTAAAGCAGTCAGATGGAAGAGCGAACTACCATGAAGCAAGGAATAGTCCTAAAAGCTCATCCCATACAAAAGTTGCAAAAGGTAGAAATATGGGAAAGTGCCTCGGACACCCGAGTGCATCAAATTTGGCTAAGAACAAGGTCGAGCAGATAAATAGGTAGATGAATATTCAAGGTGGATTCCAAATCCCCACCCTAAACTTGGATGGAAAAATGGGATCCCAAGTCCTTTTACAATAGGAGAATGAAGGAATAGAACCACAATATAGTGGTTATTAGTCTCGAGTTGTCGTCCCCAAAAATGGGTGGAACTTTGGGAATACAAAATCAAAGGCCCACACTCGATTAATCGACTATGGGATGGAAGATTGGGAGGTGGGTGGAGAGAGAAGTATACCCAAATACCTGTCTGAGGCTGAAGTCATCATGCATCAAAAGGGAAGCATTAAGAATTCCTAGGAAAGGGTATTAATGATCTCAGCTACATCCATATGAGTGGTCAGAAGGCATGAAGAAGGAAATTTGAAATGCATGACTTCAAAAGTAAATTTCAGACATTCCTACGATATGAAGGGGCACAATAGATCAAAATTTATAGCCCAACAGGAATTTTAGAGCTACCAAAGACCCATATGTATGTAGAAGTACCTAATTCCTTTTGGACAGAACATCAACAGATCATCTATCCATTGCAACATGATCTCCCCATTGAGTGCCATTAATGTTTGAATCTAAATATATTATAAAATCATCTATAAATAGTGGAATGCTCACCATTCCAAAGGGTGGATCTATGGCCATTACAATTCATATGTAATTCTTCTAGCCTTGTAAATATAAGTATATCACTATTTAGTATCTCATTTTATCTTCACTTGTGATTAAATCTAGGTGCTTATTTATGCAATGATCATTTAAGTTTGCTCATTTAATTTTGTAATTTGGATTTCATGGGTCTTGCTAGGTGGTTCTAGAATTCACATCCACATTTGGGTGTTGGGATTTATTTTTGCTAAGGCTGGTCGGGTGGGAGTGCTCTAATTTTGCATTCTATATTTCATGCACCCTCTTGCAAGTTCTAAAATTCACTTTGACCTATTGCATTGAATGATAAGTGAGGGTGATATGAGTTGATTTGTTAGGTGGTGTGCTCATATTTCTATCAATGATGTTAGGTGCATGTGTCTTGATGTAGCCATAATCCATCCTTGTGAGTTCTAGCTACGACCTCGCTTTACTTTCTCTCTCATTTTATTTTTCCTCTATTTCCTTCGTGGTATAGGTAGCTAGGACTTAAGGAGCCTATCTCATTCAAAGATTGATTGCCCCACCTCTCCCAGTCTAGGAGACCATTCAATATTGGCAAAAGACTATTGGGCATGCCACTTGCTCCTTCGATGTTGGTTTTTGCATCAACACTATAATGTTGAAACCAAAATATTCTGGTTGTTTCCTTATCTATTTTATAGGTTTCTCATATTTATCTTTATAATCTTGGACAACTTCTATCCTTTGAAATTTAGTTAGGGAAGAATACCTTAGTTCGTCTCTATCCTGCTCCTTTCCTTCACCTTCCTTAGTCCCCTTTTGTTGTTGTTGCATTATCTTTTGCATTAGAGAAGGTAGAGGTACATCCTTATTTGGAATTTCCTTTGGTTTAGAAGGTACCTTGAAAGGGTCCAAATTTTTAGGATCAATAGATAGAGGTTTCTTCCTAGATCTTGTAAGAACCACCACTTTCTGTAGGATGACACAATGAAATTGTAATTGTCTACTTCCCTCATCATATTCACTTACCCTTTCTATGCATTCTATGCTTTCTCAATTGTAATTTTTTGAATGTAGTGTTGATGCATCATGCACACACTTTCTCCATGAGGGTTATTGCAGGTTGAACACCAATAAGTGGACTCAAATCTTGAGGAAAAAGGTTCCTCCTCTTGATTGACATACATGGCATTAATTTTTTTTGGGGGGTTTCTAGTGGAGGCAACCTGATATCTTATGATAGACAAAAACCGTTGTGGCTAAATGTTCCTCTTAGCTTCTCATCAATTCAAGGCTATGACTTCATTCATGAGATTCTTAAAATTTTTTATTTCCTAGAGGACAACTATATAGGAATATGGGGCTAGTAATACCCAGATAGTAGCAGGTGTTGGGAGTAGTAGGTAGAACTTATGGAATCGAAGTAGGTGTCTAGGATGGGAAATTTACCAATGAGTATATATCAAAAAATATCTTGGTGGAGCCAAAATCAGTGATTGCTATTGAAGGAATTCTGGATATATAGACATCATAAACTTTGGATGCAGTCTTCCTATAGCAATCAAATCCTTCTCCACCTTAAGTGCTTCTTTAAAAACATTTAGGAATGTGTTTACATTGGATTGCCTTATGTACATCCCAATATTAGAGTGAAAGACCCTTAAATAGTAATACATTGCTTGTTCATTAGTAGGACGTTGGCCTTGCAGTACTCTTTTCCATGTTGAAGTTCATAATTTACTCTTATGGGTGCCTTTGGATGCCAGTAAACTATATCAACAGAGAGAAGGAATATACCTATTCATTGAATTCTTCTATTAATTTATCATCCAATGCATTCCATGAAGTTATAGTTAGATCCAACAAGGTTCTATACCAATAGGACATATTTCCTTTCAATGATATTACCAACAACCTTATCATGACATCCTCATATTGGATATTATGCATGATGACTAGTGATGCCACATCTTGATAATGCTTATATTTTGTTTTTCCAGTGCCATCATATATCGGTAGCACTTTTAGGGCAGCATGGGGAATGAGATTCTAGAATAGTACATTTAGAGGTTTAATATGATTTTAGGTTGGGTTGTTTTGACCATTCTAATTTGGGTTTACAACCATTGTTGTTGGTGCAAGAGGATGGAGTATCAGAGTCAGGTTGGTAGCAATAAGAGTGGTTACACTAGTCAGATCTACAACTAGGATTGGAGAGGGTGTTAAAACATGTGGATAAATTGGATGAATTTTAAAGTTACCGAACTGTAGTTCTAAGAATTCAATCAGTTCTTCTAATTTTATAGCTGCTTGTATTGTGATCATATATCTAAAAATCTAGATAAGAAAACTTAATTAAATATGGATATGTAGGTATTTTGTAGGTATTTATATATGAAGTCACCAGGTTTTGGAGATTATGGACCAAAACAGAGAATCACCAAGTTCTGTTTGGACCTGAAAGGCAACTGGTCATATGATACAACTTTTTGGATTTGAGCAGATTCACCAGGTGATTTTGATGATATATGATAATAAAGGATATCACCAATCCTTATATTATCCAACTAAGGGACCTTCAGGTCCCATCAGGCATGCCAAAAATTGTTGGTCGAAGAATCTATCTAATGGAAAGGTTTGTGTACCCACAAACCTTGACCAACATTGAAAGATCGAGGAGCTTGTGAAAACTATAGTGATCAATCTCCGGAGGAGGCCGGTTCCTTGAAGTCTTGGCTGATTATTCCTAAATGCGAGGGGGAAAAGGGTGCTAACAGGAATAAAAGGAGCTAAATACATAACTTATAGTGGTGCAAATTAAGCAACATCAAGACATGTGCAAAAACAAGGATCATGCACTTAAACAACCGAATACCTAACAAACCAATCAATTTTGCAACCAATTATAGAACATTTAATTTTAATCAACTATATCTTATCAGACCACAAATTCTAGAATAAATGAATGAATACAACATAAATCCAGGATTCAAAATAAACACCAAAAATATTCAATATACAAAAATTTGAAATAAGCGATCATCCATGTATACATGGTCTACAAATTAATTGAACCAAAGGCTAGACAATAGTCACTTTATATTAATATGCAATTTTTTATCTTACATATGAATTGTAAATTCCTAAGAGCTGACCAGTTTTTATTTTACATCTTGTATATAGGTTAATTTACTATTTCATCATTATCAAAAATATCATTATTGAAAGATAGATTGTTGTTATGTTAGAGGGAGTGCTAGAAAATTGGATTATTTGGAAGTATGACCACACCAAATGCTTCATCATGATATACTGATTTGGCCAAAATCTGTGTTATTCTAAGTAGTGTTGTACCTGTTTCTTGCATTTGATTCGTTGTTTTTCACTGATATTTTTTGGTTGAGCCACCCTATCATATAGATGATGCCATGAGCATAACTAACTTATATATATTCTTCTAACAAGTGATCTCACCGTACATGTGTCCTACGATAATGATAATCCCCATGCAGGTAATCTGGTGCTAAGTTTGATTGAGCCAATTGCCAAGATTATACGTTGTGAGGCCATGATATAAACTATTTGGGATCTTGGAGGGCTTCAGTCAGGTACAAGGGCTTTAGTGGCATCAACACATATCTTCCTTGATATTCAATAATATTCAGTATCAGGTCAGGGAATTGGGTACCCATTCGAGCATTGACCAAGAAAAGAACTTTTGGGGTTTCCAAAATTGGAATTCAGTAACAAGCCAAAAATTTGGCACTTTTTTGGGCTTTTATCAAGTGCAAATCATACGATGCCCTTAAAATTTTTATTTTATCAATTTTTGGTCTTTGGGAATTAGAAACCTTTTAGGTCTCTACCAGGTACAAATATTCCAACGACATTGATACTTAGCTGATTCTTGCAATGCAATATCCTTCTACCATGGGCTAGGAATTTGGTACCTTGTTGGGCTCTGAATGGACATTATTCCTCTAGCACCTCTTGGAATTTATCCATTTCTTTGTATTCATGTGCCAAATATTTTTAACCACCCTGGGGTGCAATCATGTGCAAATATTTTGATCAATGCCACCTCCTTAATTTGGTTAGACATTCAGGACCTGGTCGAACCTCGATCAAGGACAAAAATTTTGACCTTCCTTGGATTTAGTGAATTCATACTTCTTGGTTGGGATAGATATTTGGGACCGTGTCAGGCCTCGACTAGATACAAAACTTCCAACCACATCCAAACTTGGTCAATTTTTGCACTAAATGCTTAAACACTTTAATGTTGTATAGTTTATTTGTTTTTAGCAGTTTCTTGTCAAAGTGCATGTGGGTGGTGGCCAAAAACACCCAAAAATTCTCTATCCTCTTGATATATAATATTTATAGATTAATAGTAACATCACCAAACTAAGATAGCCATTGTGCTCCCAAGATGACGTCTGTAATACCTAGCATGGCAAAGATATTTCTTGACCAAGTATAATCCTCCATTTGGATGTCAACTTTAATTGTTTGACCCACATATTGAGTGGTAACCCCATTTGCAATTAACACTTAAAATTTATCTTGACTTAAATTGATATACAAGCCCAAAGACTTTGTTGTCTTACTATCTATAAAGTTGTGTGCTACATAAATCAATCAACATATTGACATGTTGTAACTTAGTGGATCCTTGTACCTTGATAGTATGGTGAGGGGATTCCCATAAGAGTGTGAAAAAATAAAACCATGGCATCATCCTTATATTTTTCCTTATCTAATTTTGTCACTTGCTCATACAAAAATGAATCTTCATATTCATATATTGTTGTGTCTTCACCTTTCACTTGAAAGTTATGATGTTCTTCATAGTCTTGATCTCAAGGATGGTGAGAATGATATTTAAAGTAGAACAATCCTTGGGAACATTTGTTATTATTAATAATATCAATATTTGAAGTCACATTTATGTTGGGGACTAGAATCTTGGAGCTTATGTTATTCCACCAAAGCTATACATTGAGCATTATCCAGAGTATAGGTGTTAATCATATTGACTTCTCACTAGATTTTATCCTTAAGACCTTGGTGAAAGGATGAGACCACCATTGGATTCAACTGGTATTTTTAGGTGAAAATACTTTTAAAATTGATGTAATAGTCCTTTATTACTCCTATTTTTTATGTTTTCATTAGATAGACAACATATGATGTGGAAAATTCTTTGTTAGATCTTCAAAGAAATCAATATTTGAAGTCGAAAGGCAAAATCAGACCCTTATCGATGAAGCTACCATAATAGTAATTGATTGGCTTCCCAAATTAGTAGACACTAATATGACATGACCTACTTTGGGAATAAGGTGTAAGAAAATAATGCTATCCATATTGACCAACCACCCCATGGATTGACACCTTCAAAGGTGGACATGTCGATGAATGGAATAGGAAATTCATGAGGCTTGTCAAGGAAATTAGAAGCACCTCTTATTGAGGAATATAGGTCAAAAGTAAATCCTAGGTTATAACCACCCATACCTAGAGGAGAAGATAGGCTAGCATAAGGAATTGAGTGACTTCCATAGGAATTTGGAGCACTATGACTAGATGGTGGTTGTGGAAGAATGCTAGTGTTCCTTGTATTTGGTGCCTGATGAATGATTGAATTCTATTTTATAGTGGTTTGTTCTAACCTATGGATAAGAGAATGCACAATAGTGGATATTTGTGGGACTTTTTGGATTTTATCCAAGGACTTGGCAATGGAAGTAATCATCTATGATTGATTCTCAATATAGGTATGTAGATAAGTGTCACTACTATCAAAAAAAGGGTTACCAATTTGATGGGTATTGGAAGGAGTGATAGGGGGAGGATTATTGGAAATATGAGAGGAACAAATAGAGGTGTTGGAAGGAGGTGAATCCATGGTGTTTAAGAAAAAGGAATATTCTAGTCAAAATTATTGATCTTTGGGGAGTGTTGTGATGCTTACTAGGAATTTTGGGCTGGTTCTTCTTTTTTCTCATACACACATCCTCTAAATGAACAATGCACTATAATAAACCATTAAATTACAACCAACTAGTAGTATAAATAGGTTCATTCTTTCACTAGGGGAGATTGCAAAACCTAAAAATACTTGGAATGCTAGTAAAAAACTATCATGAAAAATACATCTTACTTTAATCACTTTTAAGATATGATTACAAAGATATAGGCCTTCCACAAAGGTCGCAACACACTTCCCTTTTAAAAAATATTGTTGGAAATACTCCTTGTTTTGACCATCTCAAAGAGATAATCATAATGGGATAGGTCTCTCACAAGGGTTCGATGACACCCAATACCCTTCTATTTAATCGGGTTTGGGATGAAAGTATTACATTATTTTGTACCTTGCAATATTAATGCAAGTACCATATAAATAATTTATTCTAGAGTGTGTTTAATATTTGAGTATATAGTAGGTGTCACGTTAGTAAGTGTGAGTTATGTGTGGTGTCATGTTAGTAAGTGTGAGTTATGTAAGTGAGGTGCCATGTTAATAGCGTGGAGTTATGAGAGTTTGTCATTAGTATATGAAATCATGAGAGTCTTTTTTTAAATATGAATATGTGGATTTTATTAAGTGACATTTATCTTATGAGAAATATGAAGTTTTATATCTCTCGTGTGTTTGAGGAGATGAAAATTTTGTGTAAGTGTAAAGTTCAAGAGTCTTGTGAATGTGAAGAGTATCATATCCATACGTATATATTGAAGATAAAGCATTGTAATGGTGATTGAGTAAACATTGCATTACATTACTTTGCTTAAGAATATGTTTCAAAAATACATTCAATGAGTTATTTTCATTATTGTTATGGATTGAATGTTTGTCATTGTGTGAGAATATAAAATTAAGATCCTATGAGAATATTGGATTGGTAATAGGAAAAATAAAGTAACAACAATGGGTTCACAATATTCTAGAAGATAATTTCACCAAAAGTTGGCCAAAAATAAGTATGAAAAAATTACCAGGAAATATATAGTAGTAATGTTTAACAAATATTCTAGAATATTTTGTATGACCTCCTATAGCAAATTTGCACCACCACAAGGAGATAAGATTAAAGCTATAATATCACTTGATATGAAAAAAATTCAATAATTACAAAAATAGTAGTAGTAATCCAATAATGTGTAAATAACAATACCTAATTATAACAATAAATCAGATACAATTGCCAAAAAATTAAATAGGTTGTAATCAAATCCTAGATTTAAATTAATACAAATCCTTAGCCAGTTAGAGAGGTGATGAGGCCAAGAATTGCCTCATCCATGAACATTTTTTTGATACATTATAACTATTTGACTCACCCTTTTTACTATGTTTTTATGTTAATTATGGGTAAAATGCATTATATAATGGTGTTTGCATATTATGAAATGAAAAAGTGCATATACTCTATTTTACTATTTTTACTGCAATTTCACCTGTTTTCAGTTAATTAATCAGTAGTATTGTAATAATTCAGAATCATAGCATAGACCTTGTTGAATATTTTGGTGCTTAACAATATTGTGTTCCTTTGTTTAAACTGATTCAAATAAAAAAGGTGCCAAGAACTTGTCCATTGTAGCTAACTGTGCAGGAAAATAGGCTGTGATAAAGAAATTCACGAAGCAATTGATTCTTCTCATTAACTCCAAATATAAGGGATACATGCGGTTACAAACTGGTTAAACCACCTCGGTGGTTAGATAACCAAATTGGAGAGCGCCTACGAGCGCTTCTTTTATTATGCCAAGAATGGAATATCAACCAACTTATTCTAACATCCCCCCTTATTACATTATTGGCAAATCCCAATTGTATCCCGAAACTTTTCATATTTGATACGTCCAAGTGCTTTGGTAAAGATATCTGCAACTTGCGCATCAGTAGGAATGTATTGAAGTTGTATATGGTGCTTTGGAACTTCATCTCGAATAAAATGACATCCGGTATCAACATGTTTGGTACGTTCATGAAAAATTGGATTTTTGACAAGATTCAAAACACCTTGGTTGTCGCAAAACAAATGAAGAGGAAGATTCTTTGGAAGGCCCATGTTTGTAAGAATGCGACTTAACCACATTATCTCGCAGACTGCTTCACTGGCTGCACGATATTCTGTCTTGTAGAAGATAAAGCAACCACATGTTGTTTCTTACTTGTGCCATGAGATAGGTCCAGATCCTAGATGGAAAACATATCCGGAGGTGGATTTACGATCATCAAGGGATCCAGCAAAATCTGAGTCTGTGTATCCCAGTAAGAAAAAATTATTATTCTATCTATATTCTAGACCATAATTTGTAGTACCGTGAACATAATGAAGAACTCTTTTTGCTGCTTTCCAGTGACTCATTTTAGGCTCTTGCATGAACCTTGAAAGATATCCTACAGCAAAACTGAGATCTGGTCTGGTATTTGTCAGATATAGGAGACTCCCAATCAACTGGCGATAGAGAGTACCATCTACCTGAGGTGACTCATCGTATCGAGATAACTTAAGTCCTTGCTCCATTGGAGTTGCTTTTGACTTACAATTAGTCATCCGATATTTTTCTACTAAAGTCTTGGCATATTTCTTTTGTGTTACTCTAATATGAAACTTTTGTTGAGTAACTTCTAAACCAAGACAATAGTGCAGAAGTCCTAGATCTGTCATATCAAATGATTGCTTCAAGTCATCTTTTACTAAGTCAATCATTCTTTCTGAGCTTCCTGTGATGATCAGATCGTCAACATAAAGTACGAGAATCACTATATCAGAACCATTTTTCTTAATATAGAGATTTGCATCTGAAGGACTTCTAATGAAACCATGCTGCACAAGGTGACTGTCTATCTTGATATACCATGCTCGAGGAGCTTGTTTTAGCCCATACAGTGATTTGATCAACTTGCACACTTTTTGTTCTTGCCCCTCAACCACATATCCTTCTAGTTGAGTCATGTATACTTCTTCTTGTAAGTCACCATTCAAGAAGGCACTTTTAACATCCATCTGATGCAATTTCCACCCAAACTGAGCTCCCATGGCACAAAGTACTCTAATGGTAGTCATTTTTGCAGTAGGGGCAAAAGTCTCTTCATAATCTATGCCTTCTTTCTGAGCATATCCCTTTGCAACAAGCCGGGCTTTATGCTTATCAATAGATCCATCTGCCTTATACTTCACTTTGAATACCCATTTGCAGCCTATGGGTTTCTTTCCTGTTGGCAGATCGACTAATTTCCAAGTATTATTTTTAAGAAGAGATTTATGTTCTACATCCATAGCCTGTTTCCACTATGGTTGATCAAGTGCAGATTGAACCGTTGTGGGTTCATTTGTATTTAATGTAGACATATAAAGTTTTTCTCCATCCTCATCTTCTTCCCTGTCATATTTGGTACTCACTGACAAATCATCAAAGTGTTGACAAAGTTCGTCAACCTCTGAAGTAGATTCTTCTGCTCTCTTCTGTTGAGTCATACTACGAGTACATGGCCTATCAAGAGATAGATCTGGAAGGGATTTCAACTTAGCATCTCTCAAAGTGCTAGTATACCATTTTGGAACTTTTTGTTTTTGCTTTGGGAGTTGAACCTCCTTTTTAGGCTCTTCTTCATCTATGTATACAGTTGTGGATGTGTCTTTTGATGTAGGAGCTTCATCAAATACAACATCTCTACTTACATGTGTCTTCTTGGTCTTAGGATCAATCAATCGATAACCTTTTGAGTACTCATCATAGCCAAGAAAGATACACTGCAGGGTTTTCTCATCCAGCTTCCTCCTTTTCTGTTTTGGAATGTGCATGAATGCTTTACATCCAAACACCTTCAGATGAGAAATGGAAGGTTTCTTATCACTCCATGCTCCTTGTGGAGTCTTCCCTTGTAGAGCTCTAGTGGGTGCTCTATTTAGGAGGTATGATGCTGTGTTTATTGCTTCTGCCCAATATTGATCCTCAAGATGTGCTCCTTTTAGCATACATCGAACCATTTCCATAATGGAACGATTTCTTCTTTCTACAACTCCATTCTGCTGAGGTGTATAGGCTGTAGTCAGTTGTCTTTTGATCCCATGTTCTTTAAGAAACTCTAAAAACTCTTCAGAGGTGTATTCCCCCCCTCGATCTGAGCGGAGGGTTTTTATCAAACATCCCGACTCCTTCTCAACAAGCTTCTTGAACTGTTGGAAGTAGAGAAACGCTTCTGATTTCAATTGAAGAAAGAAAACCCACATCTTTCGTGAGTAATCATCAACGAATAGTTGAAAATACTTTTTCCCACCATAGCTGGTTGGCATAGGACCACACAGATCGGTATGTACCAGCTCTAAAGGTTTTGCAGCTCGAGAGGAGCTTGCTTCAAAAGGCACTCGATGTTGCTTCCCTGCTAAGCAATCCGAGCAAACCGGCAAGATAGATGAGAGGGGCGGAAGACCTTTCACCATCCCATATTTGTGTAATTCAAGCAAATATCCAGAACTGAGATGCCCATAACGCCGATGCCAGAGAGAGGTGGCCTCCTTTGTAGTTGCAGCCAAAGCAACATGGGAAGTGGAAATAGCATCGAGAATAAACAAGCCATGTTTGTAAGATCCAGTTGCTACATGTTTACCACTGTGTGTGATAAAACATCTCTTCTGGCCATTGACAACTCGAAACATGACTTCCATGTTTCTATCCAACATTTGTGTGACTGAAAGCAGATTATTGGCTAAGCCTGGAACATAGAGAACCTTTTCAATTTGACAATTACCATCAGGAAGAGACACAAAAATATCCCCTTCTCCTTTTACTTGATATACCTGATTGTCAGCAATTGTGACTGGCTTACCCTCTTTTTCCACAAAAGTATCAAACCAGGATTTATCCCCAGTCATGTGTTTGCTAGCTCCTGAATCAATATACCATACAACATCTATCTGGGAAGACGAAGTATGAGTCATGAGCACCTTGTGTGCTCGTTCAGAGTCAGAGTCTGAATCGGACTCAGGAGAATGTGAGTCTGAGTTGGATTCAACATAAGCAACATGGCCTTTAGATTGCTTATGCTTATTGTATTTTTTCTTGTGCTTGCCCTTCTTTTGGGAACCTCTTTCATTTGGTTGCTTGTTTTTGAACCAACATCTGTTGGTGTCATGGTTATTCATGTCACAAATTTTGCAATATTTTGTATCTTTTTGCTGAGATTGCTTCCCTTTTCCTTTGGAAGAAGCACCTCCTTTTTGAAACTGGCCTTGTTGTTTACCACTTTGTTGTGTGGAGAGAGCATTATCTGGCATGTCATCTTTCTGGACCTGAGTTACCTCCTCGATCTGAAGCAAGTTTACCGAGTTCCACAAATGAGACTTGTCTACCGAAAAATTGAGAGAGGTGATCAACATCTTGTAGGAACTTGGTAATGCTCTCAAGATAACGGAATTCAAGACATCATCATCCACAGGTTTTCCCATAGCATTCAATTTTGCTTTCAAATCTGCCACTCTGCATAGGAATATGTCAACTGTTTCTCCAGAACTCATACTGAGATTATGTAGTTGAGTTTGAAGATGGAGAATAGTGGATTGATTCTTCCCTTCATATACTGTGAGCAAAGCATCCCAGGCTATCTTACTAGTTTTTGCATCACAAATATGAGGCTGCACCTCATCTGTGGTAGCAAGTAAGATAAATACAAGACTCTTCTGGTCTTTCTTATCCCAATCATCTTGATCTGTTCTTGTTGTTTGAGGACGTTTTTTAGTGCCAGCCACTACATCCCATAAATCTTCCAACTAAAGTATGGCTTTCATCTTTGTCTTCCATGGAACAAAGTTAGGACCTTTCAACAATTGGGAATCTGAGAGATACTTATGAATTGTGGCCATTATGAAGGTTCCTTATATCACCAATTGGTCTCCCTTTCTTTATACCTGCCAGATCGTTATATTGTAACCATTCAATATACACCCGCCCTTACGTGAGGGAAACTATAGGTATATAGGAATAGTATACTACTCAATATGTACTCGCCCTTACGAGAGGGAGACTATAAGTACATATGAGAAGCACAATATATTGAACATAGGCGATACTAAAAGGGCATCGTGTTGTTAATGACACCTACCATAGAAAGTTTTATTCCACATGCGTGGGGCGTAACTTCCCCTAAACACTTTGGAAAAAAGAGCTTTCGTCAGGATTTATGCCTAACAACAATCACGATGTGGGTATGAAATGAGAAATAAAAAAATGGTTTGCCTTATTTCTCCCCGATGATTTATAGAGAACAAGCTCAGACG
Organism: Wollemia nobilis; assembly: GCA_028583015.1. Taxonomy (NCBI): domain Eukaryota; kingdom Viridiplantae; phylum Streptophyta; class Pinopsida; order Araucariales; family Araucariaceae; genus Wollemia; species Wollemia nobilis. The sequence goes on along the minus strand of JAQPPZ010001671.1, from coordinate 410,846 downwards.
TCGTTGTTGCAGCTATATTAGGCGGCGAATACAGTAGTCCAAAGCACGACAGCATTACCTGTAAGTGTGGACCAGAGGTATCTCAAATACCGAACGCTGCTGTGCAATAAATTGCACAAATAGGGTATAAATTTGGGGTCTTATATTTGTAATTTATGATTGATAATGCAAGAAAATAGAATATTTAAATGCAAAAAATAACAATCATAAATGCCCACAAATTTTAGCACCTATTTTTATTCTAGCAAAACAAAATTCTGCCAAATAGTTTGATTTCCCCCCTTTATCTGACAATTTTGCAAATGAATATGTGAAGAAACTCTCCCCCCCTTCAAGTTGCAAATGAGACAAGAATTTGGGAAAAAAAATACCTAAAAATAAGGTATGCAGGTGTCAAAACACCATGTGCGGGCGTCAACTGTACTCCGTCGTCAAAAAAAACATATAGAGGCATCAACAGCCTTTTCCGCCATCACTGGACCATGCTGGGCATCAAAAACACCATGCCCACCATCACTGGGACACGCAGGGCGTCAACAACGCTTTTCGCTATCACAGGGGCACGCAGGGCGTCAAACTGCAGGTGCCGTCATAAAAAAAATTCCTCGTAGGGATTGGAACCGGGAACCTTCCGCCAAACAATAACCTTACTTACCACCTGAGCCAGAGGGCCCGACGAGAAAGATAATGCATGCGGTTTGTATTGAAAACACTAGGGCCATAGAACTGGGAAAAAAATTAATCCCACATGGCCTGTGCGGCCATTGTGGGGGGGTTTAAAAAATGTCGAAAGCGTCTATTGCTTTCGGTTGCCTTCGGGCAACCACCCCATCCCCGTCCTTTTGCCTCCTTGCCGTCGAACCTTCCCCGAGCCATGAATCACCTCGATCCACGCTTCCACGTCCCGCCAGTCGTGTCTCCTGTCTGTGTCAGGGTCTGTCCTCGGTCTGCGTTCTCGGTCTGCCATATTTTTATTGTCCGTGTCAGGGTCTATCTTCGATCTGCGTCCTCGATTTTCCAATATTTCTATTGTCTGTGTCAGGGTCTGTCTTTGGTCTGCATCCTCAGTCCACCAATCTTTCTATCTTCGGCCTGCATCCTCGGTCCGGTCTGCCAGTCTTTCTGTCCGTAGCTCTGATGCCATAAAGAATTTCACGAAGCAATTGATTCTTCTCATTAACTCCAAATATAAAGGTTACATGCGGTTACAAATTGGTTAAACCAACTCGGTGGTTAGATAACCAAATTGGAGAGCGCCTATGAGTGCTATTTTTATTATGCCAAGAATGGAATAACAACTTATTCTAACAACTATGACAGTTCCAGCCAGTTGTACATATACAACAGGGCTTGGAATCAGTCACTCCAACACATGCCACCAATGCAGAAGGGTGTACAAGATAAAGGAAAACAATCCAAATGGTCAACAACTTCCTCCCTATGCGTTTGGAGCATAGATAAGCAATGAATTGTCACCTGCCTGTTATTTCAGAGCAGCGTAGGAATAAGCGACGTAGGAATAGGGAATAGCGTAGGAATAACAAAAAATGGTCAAAATGCACCAAAACCATGGAAAGTATGATTGGAAATTGACCAAGTAGTTAGTCCACCCTATTTGGACTCCGTTCCTTCACCATAGGTGGACCAGCTAGGATAAAGGGATAAAGGTTGACAAATTATAACCCTGCATTCCAGGAAACTATTTTGTAAACAGTTGGAAATCCCTAAAACTCAGCAAAAAGATATATCAACTTTGTCTTATAAATAAATCTCCCAGCATGGTTGAGCATAATAGATATATAGATATATAAATGGAGAAATAGGGATAGAGGAATAGGAGATAGTTATTAGTAGAAGATAAAGTCTTTGTAGCATTACAATAAATTGCAGATTTTTCCTGCAATACTGTAATGCAGCTTTAGATGGAATAAAAGGTGCATTCTTCAGATTTTATTGGCATTTGATGGTTGATAGTGCACATTTAATTTACCTGGTATAATTCTTCACCCTCTTCTGGTTTTGGAAGCAAGGGCCACTTGCAGGATCAGAGGAAGGGCAACATAGTGACAGAAAATTCTTGCTGATTTCTTGCTACAATAGATCAGCAAAATTCTGTCAACATTTATTTGTAGAATTAGTTTCATTTTAGAATTGCACCATAGCATCTAGAACAGGTTTAATCATGTGTTAGAATAGTATTTAGCATTTGACCTGTAATGGCATCATTTTCAGCATTTTTTGCAATTTCCAGAATTACATCATTTTTAGCATTTTCTGCAATTTCCAGAATTATGTCATTTTTAGTTTTACTGCAATAAACATTAATTTGGTTTCTCAGATTCAACTTATGTTTAGAAAATTGTGAGTTTTATCATTGGTTTAATTTTTGCAAGCGTGTGTGTGAATTTCCATTCTGCAGTTTAATTTCCTGCAATTTTGCTTTTTGGTCAATTCAACAACATTTTATTTCTTGTCAATTTCAGATTCTGTAGTTTCATTTTCTTGCAATTTAAATTCAGCTTTAGATTGTGCAATTTGAGTTCCTTTGTTAGAAATTAGGAAGATACAACAACCCCCAACACTGCTAACAGACCTACCAATAAAATCTTGTTCTTGGATAAATTGAACCTGCAACTATGACACCTCCTATCGTATACAACCTTTGGACACCGCCCTGGACTGACATATAATTACTAAATGATGAATGATCAATGACCCTCATCATTTTTGGCACCATTTCCGGGGAACAAATGGTGTTGTTAGGAAAAGTGAAACAGGTCAAGAATTGTGTTACAATTTTTGAAATATTGCATTTCAGTTTATTTAGTGAATAGGCATGAATGCATAGGCCAAGAGACGAAAGAGGGAGGTTTATCAGAACTAGTTCTGAACCACCAAGGCGTTCTTCATGATCAGATGAAGAATTGCCTATGCAAGAAATACCTTCTTCACCAACTGAAGCTTTGGAAAGATTAGAACAAGAGCTTTTTGAAGCACTTGCTGCTAAACATTCCCCTAAGCCTGAACCATCCACATCAGACTCAAGAAAGAAAACAACTATGGCAGCAGCACCACCACCACCAGGTGGGTATGTTGATGATCCTCCTAAGACTTTTGAATACCCCATACAGTTGGATCCAGCTCTAGATGCTCCCATGAAAACTATTTCTCCATCCATATTGCCAATTTTTAGGGGAACTGTTTCAGAAGATCTGATCAATTTTTGTTTGAATTCAAAGTGTTATGTCAGACTTATGACTACATAAATGATAATAAAAAATTGAAATTGTTTCCTTCCACGCTTAAGGATGCTGCTCTCCGATGGTTTATGAGTAATCTTGAACCTAATTCAATCCATACTTGGGATGACATGGAGATTGCATTCTTACATAAATATCAAGATTATTGTAGAGTACAAAATAGGAAAGATGAGTTTTTTTGGATCAAGCAAGAAGAATATGAGAGTTTAGAGGATTATCTTGATCGTTTTGCCTTTGTCCAAAAGAGATGTGGTCCTGTAGAACCAGATTTCTTAAAACCTATCTTCTTAAGAGGATTGCAGGATGAATCTAGGGAAGTGTTAGATTTAATGGGAAAAGGAGACATAGATCAACTTGACATTGAAGATATTGTGGAGTTATGCAAAAATTATTCCCGCACTCACCAACGAAGAAAGAAGCGAAATTATGGCAATAGTGACATAAAGGAGTTGATGGAGGAAATGGCTAATTTAAAAACTGATATCCTTGTTCAACTTAATTCTGCATTAGGTGAGAGAAACATAAAACCCAATTCTACACCACCTTTGGCAATTTATTGCCCGAGATGTAGAAATAAGCATGCCTTGCAGGATTGCCCTTTAAAAAAAACTTCTATTTGTGGAATTTGTTCCAAGGAACATTCAACAGATAGATGTCCTTTGTTGCCTCATCTAAAATCTATTTTGGGCACCCAAACAGAAGAACTTAATGCTATTGGGCAGAGATCCGGTGGTGGCTATGCACAATATCCCAATGCTCCTCGGTTTCCAAATTGGGGACAACCTCCTTGGAATATGAATATGCCATGGGGACATGCAGAAGTCTCTGCACAACCTTGGAACCAACCTTGGACAACTCCTCCAGATTGGTCACATTCTGGGTGGATGAACCCACCTTGGCATACAATTCATCCACAATGGACACAACAAGGACAAATATGGGGACAACAATACCCACCATATCAAGGACAACAAAGGTATCAAGGGCAAGCTCAAAACTTGCTGCCCGCTCCTAATCCAAATTTTTAGGGAAGAGCACAACATCAACAAACACAACCAGTGAAACAACCTCCACTCCCAGCTCAGCCTATGACTAACCCAAATAATACCAGACAAACAACCCCTATTTATGAGGTTGAGTCTGAAGACTCTACTATAGTTCATGTACTTGACTGTAGTAACATCCAGCTGCGTTCAGGGAAGGTTTTACCTGAACTCGTTCCACCCACCATTGAAGAAATTAGTGAGAAACAAGAACCTCCAAATCAAGAGACAGTGCAACAAAAACAAAAAGAAGAAATAACAAAAAAAATGCAGGAATCTTCTCCAGTAGCATTACCATACCCTGAAATATTTGATCATATTGATACTGCCCCTGAATCAGAATTAGTGACAAAACTTAAAAAGATGTCAATTTCTCTCCCTTTGTTGCAAGCAATAAGGGATGTGCCTTTAATCAAAAAGACTATTCAGGAGTTATGTATCAAGAAACCTGGTAAAAAAAAGAAGGCCTTTCCTAAAACTGTTTAGGTAGAAGGAAAATTAGCTGATTTATTGTCTGGGAAACTAGTTCCTCCCAAGTATAGTGACCCAGGTAGTCCAATAGTTACAATTACTATTGGGTTAATGCAAATTCCTAATGTGCTAATTGATCTTGGAGCTGCAATTAATGTAATGACTAAGGACACAATGCAAAAACTGCAGCTCAAAAATCTCAATCCTACCACCACAGTTTTGGAAATGGCGAGATAGGTCAGTTGCTAAACCAGAAGGTATCCTAGAAGATGTAGCCATTGAAGTCTCTTCTTGGGAATATCCTGTAGACTTCTTAGTATTGCAGCCTAGAAATTCAGTCAATGGATACCCAATCATTCTAGGACGACCTTGGCTGGCTACTGTAGCTTCTTTTATAGATTGCAGGTCAGGGGAAATGACCATTTTGAATGGTGTTGACTTGAAGAAAATATCTTTGTATCTACCAGCTCAACCATCAACTAAATTTTTTGGACAAATTTGGTATCCCGAATCCGATGAAGAACAAGAAACCATTGCCACTTTGGCTACAGTTGTAGTGAAGGAACATATTGAGGAAATCACTACACCAAAAAGAGAAATATTCGAGAATGAAAATGTCCTAATTGAAACATTACAATCAGAAGGACTAACTGATGATCAAATTCTTGTTCATCGGTTGTTGTGGAAAGAGGAGGAACAAATTTTAGAACCTTTGTCATCCATGCCTAGTCAGGAAAGATCATTCATACTACCACATGGATGGCATCATCATCTTCTTAACACCTTCAAATGTCCTCTGATTCCATCAGGTATCATATCTGAGACAGATTCTAGAGTATTTCATACTCTGCAACCACATCATTGTCCATTAAATGCATTAATCAGTAACTATGAAGCAGCTAGTTCTATCCATCCAGGGATCAAACAAATTGAAATACAACGAGGTAAATTTTTGAACATTAATAGTTGGCTAACTGAGGACCAAGAAACCAAATTGTTTGCAGTCTTACAGAAACATGTTCAAGCTTTTGCATGGAACTATAAGGACATGACAGGCATTCATCCTGAGGTATGTACACATAGGATATACATAGAAGATGTAAAACCAGTAAGGCAACCTCAGAGACGCTTGAATCCCGCTCTGAAGGAGATTGTGAAAGAGGAAATTGAAAAACTCTTAGATGTTGGATTCATTTATCCAATTTCGGACAAGTAAGTGGGTTTCACCATTGGTCATTGTTCCAAAGAAAAATGGTAAAATGAGAGTATGTGTGGACTATAGGGAGTTAAATAAGGTCACACATAAGGATCATTTTCCATTACCATTCATAGACCAAGTATTGGATACCCTCGCTGGAAAGAATTTTTTTTGTTTTCTTGATGGTTTCAGCGGGTATAACCAGATACAAGTTGCGCCAGAAGATCAGGAAAAGACTACCTTTACATGTCCTTGGGGAACCTTTGCTTACAGGGTTTTACCCTTTGGGTTATGTAATGCTCCAGCAACATTTTAGAGAGTTGTTTTAGCAATTTTTTTTGATTTAACAAATGAAAGTGTTGAAATTTATATGGATGACTTCACAGTATTTGGAGATAGTTTTGAATATGCATTAGAACAGCTTGAAAAAGTGTTGATTCATTGTGAAACATACCACCTCTCTCTTAATCCTGAGAAATGCTTCTTAATGATGGAGGAAGGAATTGTTCTTGGACATCATATCTCTTCTTATGGAATCAAGGTTGATCCTAAGAAGGTTGAAGTCATCAAAAACCTCCCTCCTCCACAAACTCAGACTGATGTACGCAGTTTCTTAGGACACATTGGTTTTTATCGTAGATTCATTGCTAATTTTAGTACCATAGCGAATCCCATGTTTGCATTACTCATGAAAGATTCTGAATTTGTTTGGTCTTCTGAATGTCAAAATTCCTTTGAAGACTTAAAGGAGAAGTTAACCACTCCACTTGTATCTAAGAGGTCCTAATTGGGAGTTACCCTTTCATATTCAAACTGATGCTTCCAATACTGCTATTGGAGCTATGTTAGGATAGATTGAAAATGGGGAACATTATGCTATTTATTATATCAGTAAAAACTTGATAGGAGTTGAGAAAAACTACACTACCATTGAAAAAGAATTCTTGGCTGTAATCTATGCTATTAACAAATTCCGACACTATATCATAGGGTACCAAGTATTCATCCATACGGATCATGTCTGCAATCAAATATTTGATGAATAAACCATTGGTTAGTGCAAGAATTATTCGTTGGTTGATTATGTTGCAGGAATTTGATGTTACAATAGTGAACAAACCTGGGAAATCTAATGTAGTCACAGATTTCTTGTCAAGAATACCAAATGCAGATACAGGAGAAGTGGTGGAAGATACCTTTCCAGATGAAAAGTTGTTTGTTGTCTCTGTACAATCTCCATGGTTTGCAGACATAGCTAATTACTTAGCTACAGGGAAGATTCCTCTTCACTTTACCCCTAAACAAAAAAAATAGTTAATCAAGCAAAGCTCTTCTTTTAAATGGATAGAAGGATTACTGTTTAAATGCAGTCCTGATCATGTTTTACGCAGGTGTATCCACCAGGATGAAGTATATGATATCCTACGAGCATCCCATGATGAACCATCAGGAGGGCATTATTCAATCAAAAGCACTATTCACAAAATTTTAGGTACCGGATACTATTGGCCATCTTTGCACAAAGATGTAAAAAGGTACATTAGACATTGTGATGCCTACCAACGAATGGGAAAACCTACCTTTACTAATGAAATGCCATTACAACCTCAAATAGGAATAGAACCATTTGAAATATGGGGTTTAGATTTCGTAGGACCCATTAATCCTCCTTCCCAAGGCAAAGTGCATATCTTGGTATGTACTGATTATGTTACCAAATGGGTAGAGGCTCGTGCCTTTAAGCATGCTCGAGAAGAAAAAGTTGCTGATTTTCTATATTCATAGATTTTTTTGCGTTTTGGAGCCCCACAATCCATCACCACAGATCAAGGACCCCAGTTTACTTCAAAATTTATTGAAGCCTTCACTCAACTCTATCAAGTCAAACACAGAAAGTCCTCACCTTATCATCCACAAGCCAATGGCCAAGTTGAAGTGACTAATAGGGAATTAGAACGAATTCTGACCAAAACCATAGCAGTCCATAGAAGAAATTGGTTGGACAAGTTACCGGAAGCTATTTGGGCTTATAATACCACTTGGAAATCTACCATTGGATTTATGCCATATGAATTAGTTTATGGAAAAAAACCTCTTTTGCCTATTGAGTTTGAATTACTAACTCTTCGAACTGCTTTGGAAGTAGGTATTGATCTATCACAGGCACAAGAAGATCGCATTATGCAACTTGATGCATTGGATGAACTATGCATGGATGCACTACATCAGACAGAGATAATCCAAGCACAACGAAATATGTGGCATGATAGTCACATACAGCAACAAAAATTTTAGCAAGGTGATTGGGCCTTGTTGTTTGATTCACAATACAAGGATTTCCCTGGAAAGTTGTAGACCAGATGGCTTGGACCGTACCAAATTGAGGAAGTGTTTGACAATGGAGTTGTTCGCCTTACACCTATTGATGACTCACGATGCAAGTTGTTGGTGAATGGACATCGTCTTCGTATGTACCACAAACCACACAACAGGGAAGAATTTCTCAAGCAAGTGGAAAATTTGGATGTACACATTTGGGAAGAAAACACTTCTTCCATACCGAATTCAGCAGATTGACACAATATATATATATAAATATATAACAATAAAAATTTAGGAAGTGAAAACCTCTTTGAGGCGCTCCTGAGTTGGGTTTACATGAAAATCGGTGTTTCGGCATGTTTACCTAGTTGGTTTCACCATCATTGTTCGGTCTTGTCTCATGACCGTTGTTTCATCTATTTTTAGATTGCACCTACCTTAGTTCAAAGATTGATTAGCTGGAAATCTCAGCAGGAGCACCCCAAAATGTAGATAAAATGGTTATAACAGGTATGTGTCTTTTTCATTTTTTGAATAATGTAAATCATTAGTATATAGTGTATATATCCTTGATTAGTATAAAAGCATATAAAAAGGGGAATCAAAAATGGAAAGTTCTTGTCAGTGTTTCAAAAATGCCTCTACCTAGTTCTGCTCTAGAATGAAAAAAACAAAAGTGCATCGAAATCAAAAAGGGAAGCGCAGGAATAAACTGTTTATATTCCAAAGCGCAGGAATGATTCATCAAGCACAGGAATAAGTTGTTTATGTTTTAGGCACAGGAACGAGCTGTGTATAAGTGCCAAAATAACTTATTAAGCATAGGAATAGACCAGTTTACTCTATGCTCCGAAATAAATCACTAAGCGTAGGAATGAAGTTTTGTGCAATAAAGTCTATGACACGTGGCCTGTAGTGATTTAATTGGTTTTGAAAAAGGATAGGTCTCAGATTCAAGGTGGCATGTGATAGCTGGCATCCATAACAAGAACGAACGAAATTAAGGGTTGACAACTTCACGTACGCTGCCACGTCACCTGTCCTGATTACTCTGCAAGTTTCGAAGCAGTTCCTGCGCTGCTATAATTATTCCTGCTAAAATGATTAAAACCCTAAAAATAGACGCAAGCTCATACTGTCCAAAAATTCATAGACACCACATAATAGAAGGCAAAAGACTACACCATGGGGGGAAAGAAAATCAGAGCTGAACCCAAAAATATCAGCTACCTAGAGACCGATCCTGCATCTCTGCAAATATTTACTGATGGGGGATTTCTGCCGTTCCTACAAAAATTTGATGGCTATTCTGAGGGCTTGGCGATAGAGTTCACATGCACCTTCCACAACAACCGAGTACACATTAGCGGGATGACCATCTAGGTAACTCTCGAGATACTCAGCCAAATCATCGAATTACCCCTTCAGGGTTTGCAGATTGTGAAAACTAGGAGAAATATTTTAGTTGACCTAGTTAATCAGTTTAAGGAAGAAGGGGATGGAAAAATTGAATTCTTGATGCATAGGAATGTTTGTAAGGGGGTAAAAAGACCTAGTTTACCATCCCCTTGGGACGAAGTTGCAATGTGGGTTATGAGATACATTACTTGTGATGGCCAATTTCCTATTGTATCTGGCCCACACCTTCGTATTCTCAACCATCTGCACCATGGATCAGTCAAACCAGAATATAGGGTCAATATTCCCTTATATCTTTATCAGGAGCTAAAAGCTATGGCCCTAAAATACCAAGCAGGGAAAGGAAGCCCTAAACACCATGGGCTCATCAAACTCATTTGCAAGTATCACTTTAGGGGAAACCCTAGGAATTTTGACCGCTTCTTCTCTCCTTGGGCAGAAACAAATGATTCTAACTCTGCACCCGAGGAAGAGGAAACAGAGGAAGAATCTGAAGAAAACCCTAATCCAGAGCCCTCTGAGAGCAGAATTTCTCCTTCTCCCGACGGTCCCCCATCTTCACGAACTAGAAAACAACAAGCATCCACATCTGGTTCCTAGTTGAAAAGAAAAAGGGTAACATTTGCAGAAACTGTACAACCCAACAGAGAAATTGGGAGTTCAAGTGAACATGTATCTGCTCCTGAATCAACAGCAAAATCTACAGTTGCTCCAGAACATCCAGAAACTACACCTGCTAAGGAATATCCAGGTTCTACAGGGTTAAGAAGGTCTACTAGACTTCAAAAAATTAAAACCCTGCTAGAAACACCAATAAATATCATAGACCCAATCCGTCTATCAAGTGAAGGAGAAGTTAGAACAGAAGATGCACAGGAAAAAGACATTGAAACAAAAATTACAGACAAAGGGATACAGCCAATGGAACTAGACACAACTATGGAAGAAACTCCAATAAGCCCTATACGTCCACTAGTTGATTATACTGACTCTGATCCTGAGGAGCAGTTGAATTCTGATTCTAAACTAGCTGAGGTTGATGTGCACACTCTAGTGCATGTTGAGTCTAAGAAATATTCTGAGTCTGAGTCCGAAGAAGAAATTGATATCCACACTCAATTGCATTCTGCAAAGAGTGTTATTAAAACCTAGACCCATTGGATTGAACAGGCTGAAGAAGCCATAAAACACAAAGATCAACAAATTTCTCTGCTTCAACAGCAAATTCAAGATCTACAGAACAAATTGTCTCAACTGGAACATCAATCTACAGAGTTAGCAGAGGCATCACCTGATGAATGGGCATAGATCCTCTTGGATTTAGCTGAACAATCAGAGGCTAACACAACACCTGCACAAAGATCACCTATTGGAGAAGAAGCAAGAATAGAAATATCTGATAGTATGATTCAGCATGAAAATCCATCAAGAATTTTGATGAAAAATGACATTGCCCTTCAGCAAGAAACACAAACACTTTCTATGGAGGAACAAGAGGTTGCAGCTCAAGACCAGGTATCCACACTCTCTCCTCTTGTTTCTACTAATCCAATTATTATAGTTACAGTAGAACAAGGAACACAAATAGATTTGCCATTTGTAACACCAACTGTGGAAGTTGGTGTACAAGTAAATATAGTGGCACAAATGCAACCCATTGTAAGGCCCCCAGACATAGTGTCTTTAACTAGGTACAATGAAGACCTAGCATATTGGATGACCCAATGTCACCAATTAGAGGGAAAGGTTACCACTTTGAACTCTGAAACAACCAAATTAGCAGAGAAGGAAACATAAATTAATAGGTTAAAAGCACAGGTGCAGGATGTATGCCAGATTGTAGAATATGCAATACAATGCGAGAAGACCACCTAGGTTTTATAGCCTCCTACTCAAGGAGAGATACCTTCGCTTGCAAATCATGAGACTTGCTTCTGAGCTGCCTCATCGGTTGAAAACTCCTAGAGAGTTTGTGGAGGCATTTGTGGAGAGTCCAGTAGAGCAGCAACACCTGTTATGTGAGTTATTTTTGCATAATTTCTTTTTGCCAATAGAAAGTATGTTTATGCCTCATATTTATATAGGTGACTTACAGCTGAGAGCCTTCATCTCCACTCTGCAAAATCATATCTATTGGGACATAGAAAAGAAATTAACTAAAGAATTGGAATCACAAGCTGTTTTACTTATCAGGCCTGCTCCCCTGAATCACAGGGATTGTACAAGTAATCATTATACCTTCATGCGAAATACCAGAATGAAACAACTCTATCTAGGGAACCTTCAAAGATGTATAACTCAGTTTCAGAGTTTTTGTGCAAACTTCTTTGATGATGCTTTGGCAGCTTGTAAAAATAGATGGGGTGAGTTATCTATCTCTCTACAAAAATGGGAGCCAATTTCTCCCACTAATTTGTTGTGGTCAAGGAGAAGGGCAGAAGGCATTGTCCAAATTATCTTAGAAATCAAGGAGCTTTGGATAGGTCTAAGATACGGGATGCCTATAATTATCACTCCTGTCCCCTACTTCTTTGATAATGACCCACAACCTGATATGCACTTCCAATAGTGGTTTCAGTCCATAAAAGCAATCAGAGGATTCTATGCAGTTGGTGGCGCATGGTTAAAATTTCATGAGAGATATCTAGACCTGGATCTGTGTGCCTCTGTAGCTACACAGAATGCATGAGGGCATGCATTACCATAAGTTGGGGGGAAAATGATGAGGCCAGGAATTGCCTCATCCATGGACATTTTTTGATACATTATAACTATTTGACTCACCCTTTTTACTATGTTTTTATGTTAATTATGGGTAAAATGCATTATATAATGGTGTTTGCATATTCTGAAATGACAAAGTGCATATACTCTATTTTACTATTTTTACTGCAATTTCACCTATTTTTAGTTAATTAATCAGTAGTATTGTAATAATTCAGAATCATAGCATAGACCTTGTTGAATATCTGGTGCTTAACAATATTGTGTTCCTCTATTTAAACTGATTCAAATGGAAAAATGCACCAAGAACTTGTCCACTATAGCTGACTATGCAAGAAAATAGGTTGTGACTGTGATAGTTCCAGCCAGCTGTACATATACAACAGGGCTTGGAATCAGTCACTCCAGCACATGCCACCAATGCAGAAGGGTGTACAAGATAAAGGAAAACAATCCAAATGGTCAACAACTTCCTCCCTATGCGTTTGGAGCATAGATAAGCAATGAATTGTCACCTACCTATTATTCCAGAGTAGCACAGGAATAAGCGATGCAAGAATAGGGAATAGCGTAGGAATAACCAAAAATGGTCAAAATGCGCCAAAACCATGGAAAGTATGATTGGAAATTGACCAAGCAGTTAGTCCACCCTATTTGGACTCCGTTCCTTCACCATAGGCGGACCATCTGGGATAAAGGGATAAAGGTTGACAAATTATAACCCTGCATTCTAGGAAACTATTTTGTAAACAGTTGGAAATCCCTAAAACTCAGCAAACAGATATATCAACTTTGTCTTATAAATAAAGCTCCCAGCACGGTTGAGCATAATAGATATATAGATATATAAATGGAGAAATAGGGATAGAGGAATAGGAGATAGTTATTAGCAGAAGATAAAGTCTTTGTAGCATTACAGTAAATTGCAAATTTTTCTTGCAATACTGTAATGCAGCTTTAGATGGAATAAAAGGTGCATTCTTCAGATTTTATTGGAATTTGATGGTTGATAGTGCACATTTAATTTACCTGGTATAATTCTTCACCCTCTTCTAGTTCTGGAAGCAAGGGCCACTTGCAGGATCAGAGGAAGGGCAACATAGTGACATAAAATTCTTGCTGATTTCTTGCTGCAGTAGATCAGCAGAATTCTGTCAACATTTATTTGCAGAATTAGTTTCATTTTAGAATTGCACCATAGCATCTAGAATAGGTTTAATCATGTGTTAGAACAGTATTTAGCATTTGACCTGTAATGGCATCATTTTTAGCATTTTCTGCAATTTCTAGAATTATGTCATTTTTAGTTTTACTACAATAAACATTAATTTGGTTTCTCAGATTCAACTTATGTTCAGACAATTGTGAGTTTTATCATTGGTTTAATTTCTGCAAGCGTGTGTGTGAATTTCCATTCTACAGTTTACTTTCCTACAATTTTGCTTTTTGGTCAATTCAGCAGCATTTTATTTCTTGTCAATTTTAGATTCTGCAGTTTCATTTTCCTGCAATTTAAATTCAGCTTTAGATTGTGCAATTTGAGTTCCTTTGTTAGAAATTAGGAAGATACAACAACCCCCAACACTGCTAACAGACCTACCAATAAAATCCTGTTCTTGGATAAACTGAACCTGCAACTGTGACACCTCCTATCGTATACAGCCTTTGGACACCGCCCTGGACTGACATATAATTACTAAATGATGAATGATCAACGACCCTCATCAAGAGGGAAAAGTCTCATATATGTGCTAGAGGAAACTAATATTAAAATATGGAAGATGACTTCAAATACCACCTAACTCTTTCTATTTATAGACTAAATAAATCATTAACCCTAACCTTAATGCTCAAGGGGTGACTATTTAAACCTAGGGCCCAAGCTATTAAAAATATAGATAGTTGACATGGCTATATTGGAGCCATTACAATGCAATTATGGTAGAAAGGACTAAAAAGAGGAGATAAGGCATTACTACAAACACCATATATTCATGGGTTAAGAGATCAAAATTTATAGTTGAACATGAATGCCATGCATAATTTTCTATTAGTTTTAACAATTTATGAGACTATAATACTAATCATAAAGTGTATCTCTAATGTGCTCAAAATTGCCAAAACATGTTACAATTGAGCTCATGAATCCTTTTTATACCCTCTTTTCTCTCTAAGTAGCTATGATTAACTTTTACATTTATAGAAAAAATACCATACCACTTTCAAGTTTTTGAAATTTACAATTTACACCCACTTGATTAGTTGATCGAACAATAATTAGTTTGTCAACATATCAAAGGTTTATCAATAGATTGCAAGTTGGATTGATGATCCATAACTTGCTAGACATAGCCAATTTTGCCATTTTTTATTTTACTTCGTATATAGTATCTTGGTAATTACCAAAATCTAGGGCCTCAAAGGTCTACAAAATTTTAACACGTCTTTTCCTATTGAGATATTCATCTCTCCTACCTAATACCTTCTATTTGAAGAGAAATTACAGAAACATATTCTAGAAATAATGCAGAAATGATAACTAAGGAAATAATGACACCATTCAATGCACATATAACACACAAGATTTACCCTGGTTCACCCAATTTGGGCTAGTCCAGCAAACAAGAGTCTATCCTCCTTGATATATTATTCTCTCTCATCCCTAAAATGGGACATTACAATAATTATATAAGGAAACTCATACAACCCTAAACCACCAAGTGGTATTAGGGTACCGTGGATACAACACCATGGGCTAAACCACCCACACCCACTAACCACCCACCAACCGTGGGAATACCGGGGGTTACTCCAAAAGTAGCGATAAAAGTAGGTGAAAAATAGCAATGACCCTCCCTACCCGTCGTCTTTTGCGTTGTAGTGCTTGTCATACAATTATTTTTCGACAAAGAATGAGATACATCCAACACTATTTAACTGTTATTTTGGAAAATTAGACTAAATGTAATACCTTGTACTACATTTTACATATTAATTGAAATGGCCTTTGGGTTTTTTATTCGAGCAACCTTTTCAATCATTATGTTGCAAGTGGGATCAAATCACAAACCAATTATTTTGAGATGTGATTTGACCAATAATGGCCCTCAAAATCCATTTCATATTTAAGCTATGTGGATCCAAACCTTTATTGTTTTGAATGATAATATTATGGTGGGATGGGATAAAGTTTGAAGGATTATGTATGCACATGTTTTCTCAAAAGATGAAATATATAAAGAAGTAGATCAAGATATGTAATGTAAAATCCCTTGGTAGTGGAAATCAATGGAATGGACAAACATGTTTTGGAAGAAAAATAATTACTTTTAGATTATCTTAACATACTTAAAAAGGAAGAGTCATATTTTGCCTAAAATTATAGGGAGATATAGCTTAAGAAAGATTATATGAATACTAAATTTTTAAGATTATTGCCAAAATATTTTATTCTCTATTCAAATATAAAACATTTTGTAAAGAAAAAAATGACAACACCAAAGCAATAGATAACAAAATCAACACAAAAACTTATTGCACAAATGAAGACAATAATATTGATATTATTACGGGGGGATCCTTGATCTCCAATGTTACAATATGTTGTTGTATTGATACAATGATTACAATTATAGGGTTTTAAAACCCTTATTTACAACTAGATATATGGTGTCTTCTATGTCGTATTTGCTCAAAACAAGTGTGTGAGTGGGCTTGTGTGTTGCTATGGGACCACCATAGCTGTAACAACTTCCAAAGATGTGATTATTGCACCTACAAAAAAAAAATAACATAAAAGGGGTTAATATCACCTGAGAGGGCTCCACTATGTGAGGCCCTTTGAATAATAAAAACTAGTAAACCCTAAATATTGCAATGTTGAACTAAAAATAAAAGTGCACAAAATATAAATAAAATGCAACAAATATCATACCTTGTCAAATACTAATTAATGCTCCTATTTTTGTGGTCGATAGTCACACAAACGCTTGAAAGCATTCGAGGGCTTACGAACTTTAAAATATGCTATAGGAAATATCCAGAAGCATTTGATGATGGCTGTGAATGCCCAACAACATTCCAAAAATGCTCAGAAGAATTCTATAAAATTTGGACAACACTCAAGGGTAAATGGGAGTGAATCATCTTTTATAATATGCCCTTGAACATGTTAGGGTTTTGATGACACAAAATGGATTACCGAGATTAAAACATGAGGAAGGGTGGAGATTAAGCTTGGACAAGTGACATGGATTGATATGGATGGATGGATGAGATTAAGTCGTGGTGGATGGATAGGATTTATTCATATAAATACACATATATATTAAATATATATAAATATTAATATCTATATATTAAATAAATACATATATAAATATAAATATATAAATATAAATATATAAATATATATATATATACATATATATATACATACATATATATATATATATATATATATATATATATATATATATATATATATATATATATATATATATAAATGGATGGCTATGATTGGAGGCTACAAATGGATGACAAGTGGCTAGATTTTTGTGTCTATATATACCTGTTTTTGTATCACGTTGCATGGAACACAATGCGGTACAAAAATATGAGATACCTAGTTTAGCATGGTGAATTAACTTTATTTCCTTAGAACGCAAAGACGATTTTGAAGACAAAAAGTTTTTTGGTGTAGCTTACCCTCTCAATTTGTGAATGAGTGAAGAATGAGTCTCACGAGCCAATTGACATAATTATGGGAAATGATGCAGGTGAATGGTGTAAGTGCAAGTGTATGATGTAAATGCGGATGCGAATGTTATGAATGATGTAAATACGGGTGATATAAATGATGTAAATGCAGATGATATGAATGATGTAAATACGGATGATATAAATTATGTAAATGCAGATGATATGAATGATGTAAATTGATGTTGTTTTTGCCCCAATGGAGGAAAGGGTTTTTGTATAATGCAAGTGGTTGATTATATTTTTTCCCCAAAAGAGAAGGGGTTTTTGCTAAGTGTGGATGCAAATTTTTGTCCCAATAGAAAAGGAATTTGTGCCAAATGTAGATGTATCATGAAATATGTAAAAGAATTTTGTTTTTACCCCAAAAGAAAAGGATTTTTTGCCAAATGTAGATGTATTATGTGAATGATGTATCTCGATGTGGGAACTCAAAATAAAATTTAGTTACCCCAAGTTTGGGGTGATTCCATGTTGTTGGAAAACATGCCAATTGACGTCATTGAAATGCAAAGTGATGAAAAATAAAAAAAAATAGTCAACCCCTGGAGGGCCTACTAGTGACTGTAGGATAATTCCCTCAATTGGAACCAATCAACCTAGGAAGTGCCTATCTTCGTGATGAATTTCAATATAAAAAAATATTGAAATGTGATTGTTTCTGTGTTTCAAGCCCCACAAACAAGGCCATCAATGACAACTTTTTGAGCAAGTTAACTTGGGCATAGTCTCACTTGAAAAATGAGTAACCCAAAATGATTTTGTATTTGAGCAAGAGGATTTCGAATGATGATGGGAAAGTGTCCTTATGGTTATTTAGTCATATTACCAAATTTCATGGACAACCAATTGCTGCAATCGTCAAGGAGATAGAATAGACCACTAGATATGAGGTTCACTTAAAATTGTAGGTGAATTTGGAAAATATTGAACGCAAATGCAATTATTTATGGATTGGATGATGTGGAAATAAATATGTGATGATGAAAAATGCATTTATGATTGGATGCATGATTTTATGATTTTTTACATTATTTTTGAGTGTTTTGAAGTTTGTAAGGTGATTTATGAATTTTGGTTGCAAACCAAAATTAAGTACCCAAATCAATTTTTGGTTTCACAAAACATGATATGATGATGAATTGCATGCATAGATGAAATGTGGAGTGATTTTGTGGAGGCAAGCTACATTTTTGAAGCATTTTGATATTTATGCAAATTTTTGAAGCTAGACATCGACTAACATCCACATCATGTACAGATGTTGGCCAACATTTGCCACTCTATAGATGCTAGTAAGCATTTCAATGCACCAGGAAATGTCCATGGGTGTTTGAGCATGTCAAAAATAGATATAAATAGTCTACAAGGTAAAATCAGATTCATTCTTGCATTCATAAATTCTAAAAGCTGCATCTGAATGAGAGTGAGTGAGTGAAGAAGTGTTATGGAGTGAAGGCCATGGCGATGGAGGGTGCGGATGCGGTAGCAGGAGTAGAGAGGCAGGTTGCTAAGTTAAGTGCCCTTGGCACACTTTATTTGGAATTTGTGCACTTTTTTTTGAGGCATGCAATGAATGTGATATTAATGTTCTTGCATTGTGTATGTGTTGTGCTACAGTTGAGGATATTTGAGGCACATCGATTCTCACCCCTCATAACCTAGGTGATAAAGATGCTACGAAAGGAGCATTGGTATTGGTTGGAGGATGTGGGGATATTTGGGGTAGCTCGAATTGATGTGGTGAGGGTTTATGAGGGGTATAGTTTTGCCTTGGTAGAGATATGGGATCTAGATAGGGGGACCTTTCAGCTTCCTCCTGGTGAGGCAACGGTGACACTCAAGGATGTATACTACATCCTACAAGTGCTAGTGGAGGGGTTACTTGTTGAGATTGGACACAATGGGGAGCACGAGATGAGTCAAATTTTTTGATACCAAAGGAGGAATGTGAGTGTGATGGGTGGAGGGATTATGTACTTGGTGATGTATACCAAGAAGAATTTGGAGGTATTGTCCACCTTGGATATGTTCTTAATGGCCAACATAGTGGTACTAAACAACACTAGTTGTTGGTTCTCTTAGAACATAATCAGGCTGGTGTATGATATGATTTATGAGCCTTAGGTGTATGCATGTGTGCTTACTTTGTTGGCTTATCTATACCAAGAGTTTTATGAGGTGAGGAGGTGGGGGTGAAAGGGGCTAGGTTGTAGTGTATTACTGTAGTATTAGGGTTGGAAGCACTTTAGTGTGGCTCAACCTGTGGGCTTGCCTACTGAGATGCAATATGGGAAGCAACCCTATGTTATGATATGGTGGGTGGTTAAGGAGGTGCAATAGTCATATGAGCTACACTATCTAGGATTACATGGATCTATAGATAGGGTTGACATCAGATCAAGTGCTTTGAAGACCATGGTGAGGTGCTAATTGGACTGGTGATAAAGAGCAACTATAGAGAATTTGATAGGCTAGATGGGTGGTTGGGAGGCATAGCAGTGATGTGGAGTTGATCCAATTCTCATGGGTGCTTCAATAGTTTAAACTATGATAGGGGTTCCTGAGGCACCAGTGTTGTACCAACATCATGAGGATGAGATGGGTCTACCTTGGGTTGAAGTATGATAGGTGACTTATGAGGATGATGAGGAGATAGATCTCCTCGATGTGGATTATGTGGAGACTACTATTGAGTATGATGCATGGTTTGCTACACAACCACCATGGGTACCTAATATAATGGTGGATGGGGATAGTGGGGATGAGTATGAGGTAGAGGTAAAGGTGGAAGAGATATATGAGGCTCTTATATGTCAAAGACATCATTGATCTAGCAGTCGAGGGAGGCGGGTGATATAAGTAGTAGAGTAGCCTCCAAATATTAAAGGTGATGGTGGTGGTGATGATGATATGGATGAGGTTCCATATAGACCTTTAGGTTAGAGTGAGGAGAAGTTGATGAGATTTGAGCAGATGGTTATGGATCAACATGTAGATATAACATCTCAAGATGAAGATATAACTCGATTATGGGAGGAGCCAGAGACATGGGTGACTGCAGATGGATGTGAGGATAAGATTATGAGGATCAAAGAAGAGCTAACACAGAGGGACCATCATCAAATTTATGATGTATTATTCCTTAATTTTCAATATGGATACATCTAGGAGTTGGAGGATCTATTGATGCAACAAAAAATTGGATTGCCATATCGACCCTCTTCCTTCATATTTGGGACTATTAGGCATAGTGACTCTAGACATAGTGTCTCTAGGTCTAGGGCTCCATAAGGGTCACATGGGTCCTCCTACTATAGGCATTATATAGTGCTTATATGCATTTTTTTATATGATCTTTGGTATTCCATTGTATATACCATTCAAGAATTCATTGTACATGCAATATTTGTATACATATATACATGGCTTTTACTTTTGTGTTATGCTTTTGTGTAAATGTTTTTATGTGATTGCATGTGTATATGTGTTATGGATGATAATGCAATGATAATGTGAATGAATGTAAATTAATTAATGCTCTAATAATCATTCGTAGTTTAGATTTTACGTGACCATTTATAACATTGTTGTTTAATCAGGGGCACCAAAATGGTGGCATGTGAAATGAAAGACTCATGTAATGATATGGATGTTCATATGGAAACTAATTATTTTACAAGGAATTAGACATACTAGTGATATCAAATAAACTCACTAAATGTTGTCTAATTTCTCTAAGACTAAAGAACACAAGCTTATACTGAGAGGAGGGGGTGAACAATAAAATACCACTTTTTAATTTTCTTTACCAATCAATATTATGCAATGTATAGATATCAATATCAAGAGTATTAATCAAAGTAATGCACAAATCACCACACACAATAGAGACACCAAATTTACGTGGTTCACCCAATGTGGGCTACTCCACAAAGAAAATATTTCACTAAAATTTTCTCAATCAATATTTTGGGAATCCTTTACCTATTACAATATTTATGGACATCTGACCAAAGGAGACACCAATCCCCTAATCAATTTTATGGATATTTATCCATAGGAGACACCAATCTCCTAATTCTACTTTGGTTGGTGATACTCTAGAATATCTTAGTCTCCACTTCCCTTAGAAAATGGAAATCTATCCATAGAAGACACTTGTCCTCCTTGTTCTAGCTGGAGACCTCTATCCTCAACTCTGTCACCTCCAAATATTTGTCTCAAATATGCACTAAACATAGTCCTTCGATCTAGCACAAATCCATCCTCAATATCTTTCTTTGGTCTGGCATAAATCTGTCCTTAAATTTGCACTAAAATTTGTCCTTGAATCTATACTAAACATAGTACTTAGATCTAGCACAAATCTATCCTCAATATCTCTCCTCAAGCCTTAACTGAAATCTTGAATCAATCTCAAATCAACTCTGTTGGATATACACCAAACCTTAACTCAAGGTTTGAACAAATCAATCAATCAACTCTACTTACAAGCCTTCTCAAAGACTTGTATTAAATATGCCTTGTAAGCTTCCACAAAATATCACACTAATTTATCCTTTATCCAAATCTGCTCAATAAGTCATCACTAGAACTTATCCAAATCTGCTCTCAATCTATATTGTAAGCTTTCATAAAAGCTTACCCAAATCTGTCCACAAGTCTTCTCAAATACTTACCTCAAATCTTCTCAACAAGTCCACACTAGAACTTGTCCAATCTCATAGAAACTTAGAGATAATTTTTAGAGACTTGATATGTTCTACACTCATCACAATTCTCAATAACTTTAAATCACTCTCTTAGAAACATATAGAGAATTTTTAGAGACTCAATATGCTTCACATTTACCTCAATACTCAATCAATTTCAATCACTCTCTTAGAAACATATAGAGAATTTTTAGAGACTCAATATGCTTCACATTCACATCAATACTCAATCACTTTCAATCACTCTTTTATCACATAAACATATAGAGAATTTTTAGAGACTCAATATGCTTCACACTCACACTCATCAATACTCAAAATCTTTCTCAAAATAATTCATAATATAAAATAATTTATTTCATAAAAATTGAACAATTACTTCACACATTCACTTGACTAGGCTCAACCAACTCTACTCAATCAATCACTCAATGAAATGATCCTTGCTCACAAACCCTAGTCCAAGCATATGAATACTCACTCAAATATTTCCAACAATGCTTTATCAACCAATCTCACATAACAATGATACTCATGTTCTTTCCAAACCCTAGTTCAAGTTCTTCACTCAAAAACTCACTTCAATAACAATGCTTATAAAACAAGGTTTTATCAACAACTCTTAAATCTAGAAAACCTTATAGCATTAATTCAAAATACTTTCAACAATGCAAACCAAACAATCCTTTTCACTCCAACTTTTCATTCACAATTTCAACAATTACTCACTAGGAAGAATATGACCATACCTCTTGTTGGATGTCAAAGTGCCTTTGGAAAAACTTGTCGTAATCACAATTTCCTTCTTTCCAATTTCAATGGTTAAACACAAAAATATCACTTCAATACTTTCTCACAAATATTCCCTTAGACACAAAATAATCACAACTCAATTTATGCCTTATTTCTCCCTTTAAAAATAACACTCATCAATCATACATAAAAATAATTTCTTTGATACACCTTATCAACTCCAACTTAAAATAATATCCAACACCATAAAATATCAACTAAACACCTTACAACCCTATAAAAACCTTTGAGAAAATACTATTAAAAATTTAATTTTGCAATACCCTTATAACTCCCTTGCAACCTTAGAACCAAATAACAATATGCAAAAATTAATTTTTAAATGCCCAAACTATATCCCCAAAATTTTTGATGACCAATTATCAAAGCATACATCTTTCTTCCCCAAAAGGGGATTCGGTGAGATTCGATCTGTCGTCTCTTCTTTTCGAAGCACCTTAGCACTTGGTAGCCCACCATGTGGCCTACAAAGGCCCACATGAAGGATAAAGTCCTTCCTCTAATGCCTCTGCAGTCATCTTGTTTCACATGAATTTTGCACGTTTTCTCTCTTCCTTGGACGCAACGCAAATTACAAGGCTCGCATATATTTTAAAAAGGCATGGTAATTTTTGGTGGTGTGAAAGTTCCTCCTTTTATACATGTTTTCAAACTTCTCGTCACATCGGCGCTATGACATTCAAATTTTATTTTTGATAACCCACCTTAGGGATTTTAACCTTAGCTTAAATTAATTTATAATTAATAATTAAATTAATTAATTTAAATAACTTTATAAGTTAAATAAATTAAATAATAAATTAATTTAAAATTTATTTATAATTAATTTTAAACTCCTTTGTATAATATTATAATATTATTTATTGGGGCTTTTTCTTGCACTTTGAACCTCATCTGACTTCCTCGAACTGGGTCTTGAAACTAAAACCAAAACGAATGCTGCCAACTGAAACTGCCACTGACTGGTACTGTAAGTTCGAAATCAATGACTACTTACTCTTGACATCAATGAAAAATTATCACTCAAAATGTCCAAAAATCTCCCCCTTTTTCATTGATGGCAACCCAGATTATTTTTACCAAATCTTGACCTTTTTCCTGTTATGTTCCCCCTGACTCAATGCTTTTTCCTTAAACCAAATCTCTCCCCCTTACTCAAATATCTCCCCCTTTGAAATAAAAGGCAAAGGGTCACCTTTGTAGCTCAAGTATAAGAATGAATCTCTTAGCTTAGCCCCTCCCCCACCTCCTCTTGAGGTGGTTAATTCTAGGGTGGGAGTATTTTTACTCCCAACAAGCACTGGTCTTTACCTTTATTTTCTTTCCTTCTCATCTGATCCTTCTGATTTCTTTGACTATTCTTGTTCCTATTACTATAAATGTCCACTTTCATATTCCTATTCCTATCTATACCCATACTCCCGTTCCTATTCCTATCCATGCCCATACTCATGTTCTTTCCAAACCCTAGTTTAGGTTCTTCACTCAACAACTCACTTCAAAAACAATGCTTATAAAACAAGGTTTTATCATCAACTCTTAATTCCAAAAAACCTTGAAGCATTAATTCAAAAATACTCTCAACAATGCAAACCGAACAATCCTTTTCACTCCAAATTTTCATTCACAATTTCAACAATTACTCACTAGGAAGAATATGCCCATACCTCTTGTTGGATGTCAAAGTGCCTTTGGAAAAACCTGTCTTAATCACAATTTCTTTCTTTCCAATTTCAATGGTTAAACACAAAAATATCACTTCAATAATTTCTCAAAAATATTCCCTTAGACACAAAATAATCACAACTCAATTTATGCCTTATTTCTCCCTTTAAAAATAACACTCATCAATCATACATAAAAATAATTTCTTTGATACACCTTATCAAATCCAACTTAAAATAATATCCAACACCATAAATATCAACAAAACACCTTACAACCCTATTAAAACCTTTTAGAAAATACTATTAAAAATTTAATTTTGCAATACCCTTATAACTCCCTTGCAACCTTAGAACCAAATAACAATATGCAAAAATTAATTTTTAAATGCCCAAACTATGTCCCAAAAATTTTCGGTGACCAATTATTAAAGCATACCTCTTTCTTTACAAAAGGGGATTTGGCAAGATTCGATCTGCCATCTCCTCTTTGCTAAGCGTCTTAGCACTTGGGAGCCCACTGCATGGGTTACAAAGGCCCACGTGAAGGAAGGATAAAGTCCTTCCTCTTATGCCTCTACTGTTGTCTTATTTCACATGAATTTCGTATGCTTTCTCTCTTCCTTGGACGCAACGCAAATTACAAGGATTAAATATATTTTAAAAAGGCATGGTAATTTTTGTCTCCTTTTATACATGTTTTCAAACTTCTCTTCATGTCAGCGCTATGACATTCAAATTTTAATTTTGAATTTTATTTTTAGTAACCCACCTTAGGTTTTTTAACCTTAGATTAAGTTAATTTATAATTAATAATTAAATTAATTAGTAATAATTTAAATAACTTTATAAGTTAAATAAATTAGCTAATAATTTTTTTTTTTTGCATTTACATGGTGGAATCGGTAGCCGCCACGAATCCGGGCAGGCTGTCCAGCTTTTATGGCCGCCACAGTATTCTGCGATGTTTGCCTTGAAAGTCGCCACATAGATCTTCGTGCAGTCCGCCCCTATAACCACCATGCCACAATCATTTTAAACCTTTTACGCCACTGAAAGCACCAGGAAAGGGACAAGCGTTCAATCCGATGAGGCCCGAGATTTGAACCTTGGACCTCCTCACCCCTTATGGGGTTTGGATGAACCAATTGGTCTACACCTCGGACCAATTAACTAATAAATTAATTTATAATTAATTTTAAACTTCCTTTGTATAATATTATAAAATAATATTATAATATTATTTATTTGGGTTTTTTCTTACACTTTGGACCTCATCTGACTTCCTGGAACCGGGTTTTGAAACTAAAATCGAAACGAATTTTGCCAACTGAAACTGCCATTGACTGGTGCTGTAAGTTTGACATCAATGACAACTTATCACTCAAAATGTCCAACAATCTCCCCCTTTGCCATTGATGGCAACCAAAATTATTTTTACCAAATCTTGACCTTTTTCCTGTTCTGCTCCCCCTGACTCAATGCTTTCTCCTTAAACCAAATGTCTTCCTCTTCCTCAAATATCTTCCCCTTTGAAATCAATGGCAAAGGGTTAGCTTTGGGGCTCGAGGCTAAGAATTAATCTCTTATCTTAGCCCCTCATCCACCTCCTCTTGAGGTGGTTAATTCTAGGGTGGAAGTATTTCTATTCCCAACAAGCACTGATATTTACCTTTATCTTCTTTCCTTCTCATTTGATCCTTCTGATTTTTTTGACTATTCTTGTTCCTATTCCTATCAATGTTCATATTCCTATTCCTATTCCTATCTATGCCCATATTTCTATTCCTGTTCCTGTCCATGCCCATATTCCTGTTCATGTTCCTATTCATGTTCATGCCTGATTCTGAAATGTATGCACTACACCATTTTTGTATGTACATCATTATTGCACTTATAAAACTTAATGTTATTATTCCTTGGATGTGAAAATGTCTTATTATTTCTCCTAGTAAATCCATATCATTTTCTATCATGAACCCTGCAATCCTTTGCCTTGTGACCAAACTGATTACATGAGTAGCAATACCCATGGAAAAGTTGTCTGTTTCTGAAATTCCTATTTCCTATCTTTCATGTGTCTTGCATTGTGAAGCCATGTGTCCAAACCTGTGATATGAGAAACATCTTCCATTGAAATTTCCTTGTCTTGACCTCATTGGTCTCTTAGTCTCTATTAACCTATTT
The DNA here is from genome assembly GCA_028583015.1 of Wollemia nobilis. Taxonomy (NCBI): domain Eukaryota; kingdom Viridiplantae; phylum Streptophyta; class Pinopsida; order Araucariales; family Araucariaceae; genus Wollemia; species Wollemia nobilis. Next base: position 384,272 of record JAQPPZ010001671.1, on the reverse strand, counting down.
TGATTGTTGTTCCATCTGTTTCTTCTTTGTGCATTATTCCTATCCTTGTTGAAAATTTTTTTGTCCAACTCATCCTCAAATGTCTCACTTTCTCTTACACTATCTTCTTCTTAAGTTTCTTCTCCTTTAGAAATCGAGGTTGACTTCTCTTTTGATTTATTTTGATCCTATTCAAAACCAAGACCTATTTTATTGTTGATCTTCTTTGTACCTTGATCATCTTATCCATAATTTTTTAACTCTTTCCAAATTTGTGTAGCTTACTCTTGGATTTTTCTAAATCTTCCCTTAGTAGAGCTACTTCTTGTTCTAACCTTTAACATTTTAAGATCTTTGCTTCTAACTTATCCTTGAACTTATTTGTCTTAGCCATTGACTTTTTTAGATCCTCTATAAGCTTTCTTCTCTCTTCATCGCATTCTTGAAACTAAAACTCAAGTTTAGAGTTTTGCTTTCTTACCTTCTTTACTATGTCAAGAGTATAAATAATTTTCTTTTATAGGATCACCTTCTTCTTCTTCTAGTTCCATTAGAAGATTTTCTTCTGGTCCTTCAAGTGCATCCTCATATTCATCATCACTGAAAATATAACCATTCCTTGTACAACTATCTTCAATATATCTAAAGTTACCACATCTAAAACACTTGAGAATTATTGTTGACATTTTCTTTACTTATTCCTTTTCTTCAATCACAAATAAGACTTCATCTCTATCATTATCTGAAAAACTAGCATCACTATCACTTGAGTACTTACTTGCCTTGTCTACATAGTAGCTCCTCTTTTGTCTTTGGAAGAACTTATTCCTTTATTTGTTTTATGCATCCTTGCCTTTCTTTTGATACCCGTATCTTTATGATTCCCTATTCCTCTGATCCTATTTTTATTCATCATTGTTATTTTTAGCTTCTTGACAATCAGTTGCATAGTGACCATACTTTCCACAATTGAAACATCCAACAAATTTTGTATCTTTAAATCTTTTCGAATCTTTATTCCTTCTGCCATAATTAGATTCTTCATCACTAGATGACTCATTTGTTAATTTTGAATTCTTATCCTTTGTCTTATTGATTTCTTTGAAGGCCGGTTCCTTTTGGGGATTAGGTTCTTTTGTTCTTAACTCAAAAGTTGTAAGAATACCAAACAACATATCTCTTGTGAAAGAATCAACATCCATTGATTCTTCTATAGAAGAAATATTTTCACTAAATATTTTTGGAAGAGATCTTAAGACCTTATCACAAACATCTGATTTTTCTACCTTACGTCCAAGTCCTTGCATAGCACTAACAAATTTATTGACTCAAAGTAGGTAAGTACTAATGTTTTCCTCATCCTTCATTCTTAACTTTTCAAAATTTCCTTTGATATTTCATATATTTGCTTTCTTGACACCTTTATCTCTTTCATATATACGTTGCAACTTATCCCAAATTCCTTTTGTATCTTTATAGTGCATAACATTTATGGACTCTTTTCTATGCAAACCTCTCAAAATTGCATTCATTGATTTTGAATTGTAATTTTGTAGAAGCTTACCTTCTTTATCTGTAGGTGGATCAACTTGGGGTATGTATCCATTTTCCACTGCTTCCCAAATTTCATTGCCAAGTGCAATCAAGTGAATATTCATTCTCATACTCCAATATATATAATCACTTCCATCAAATATTGGTGTAGGATTATCTGAGGACATTCTTAGAATCCATTGTGTTCTTGAAATATTTTTCTTCAAGCTATTAAACTCTTTCAAAGGAACCCACTCTGATACCAATTGAAGAACACAAGCTTATACTAAGAGGAGGGGTGAATAGTATAAGACCACTTTTTACTTTTCTTTCCCAATAAATATTATGCAATGTATAAATAGTAGTAATCAAAGCAACACATAAAATAACTGCACACAATAGAGACACCAAATTTACTTGGTTCACCCAATGTGGGCTACTCCACGGAGAAAATATTTCACTAAATTTTTTTCAATCAATATTTTGAGAATCCTTTCCCTATTATAATATTTATGGACCTTTATCCAAAGGGGACACAAATTCCCTAAAATTTTGTGGATATCTATCCATAGGAGACACTAATATCCTAACTCTGCTTTGGTTGGTGATCCTCTAAAAGATCTCTGCCTCCACTACTCTTAACAAATGGAACTCTATCCATAGAAGATACTTGTCCTCCCCACTATAGTTGGAGATATCTGTCATCAACTCCATTACCTCAAAGCTCTGTCTTAAATCTACACTAAAAATATTCCTTCGGTCTAGCACAAATCTATCCTCAATCTCCATCTCTAGTGTAGCACAAACTTCTCCTCAAATCTACACCAAAATCTATCCTCAAATTTGTACTAAACATAGTCCTTTGGTCTAGCACAAATCTATCCTCAATCTCTGTCCTCAAGCCTTAACTCAAAGCTTGACTCAATATCAAATCAACTCTACTAGATCTACCCCAAACCTTAACTCAAAGTTTGAATAAATCAATAAAAAATTCTATTTACATGTCTTCTCAAAGACTTGTCTCAAATCTGCCTTGTAAGCTTATGTTAGAATTAAAGTGCACTATGCCTTCACCTTGACACTTGTCAGTTTCTCTTGACAAGTGTCATGTGTTTCATATAGGCTTATGCCTATATATTGTAACCCATTTGTATCAATAAAATTATCTCATCTTTATCATTTCATTTTACTCCCAAAATTTGGTATCAGAGCAGGTTCCCTCTCCTACCTGTGAAACCCCTTGAGGGGGGATTTCCCTCATGGAAATCCTCCCTCCCTTTGATTTTTTTCCCTATTTTTTTATTTTTATTTTTTACCGGGGGAGTATGCTCTCCATCATTTGATGGATCAGAAACCAGATGGTAAGAATTTTTAAAATTTGGGAATTTTTTTCAGAATTTTTTTTAGTTTTTTAGATCTGTAGAATGGTATTGAAAAAGTGGTCAGCATTCAGATTAATGCTTCTATGAGCTGAAATGCGGTTGGATTTATGGGGGATTTTCACAAGCTATACCGAGTTTGGTGAAGCAATACCTATTGTAATTGGTGCTTTCGATGATTTCAAAATGGCACTTGACATTGACTGCAAGTAGTTTGAGTTTTTCATACTGAAGATGCGTGTATGTTGAAGCTGACAGTAGTTTCAGAGCTCTTCTGTCTACAACCCCCACCATTGGCCTGAGAGTTAAAAAAAAAAAAATTCAAATATAACATGTTATTCAATGGCAATGTCTATCCTATGGTGCTATCAATGCATGGCACACATTTCATCATAAAATATTCTCAGATGGCACCTGCATAATGTCAATGTTTCATTCTTGAGAACGATGATCGCGGTAGCCTCCTTCATGAGCTGTGATGAAAAAATAAAAAATAAATAAGCTGAATGCCATAATGGTGTGGGTACATGAGGAGGAGATTTGGCACCATGATCAAGCAAGAGAAGCGGTTCCAAATTTCAGCATCACCTGATATGAAGAATTTTTACTAGCTGTTGACGTCATTTGCGAAACACAAGAATCTGTCGAGTGCATGATATCCAAAATTGCTTGATTGTCGTTGTGTTGATCGAGTGAAATGTAGGATGTTTAGGTGTACCAATATTCGATACGAGTGAATCTGGAGTGACATCATGTACCATTTGTTGAAAAGCACTATTGATTGTATTTTTTTCTGCCAACTAGATTGCAATTTGAAGTCGTGCAACCAAGTGTTTTTTCCAGCTCTCCATGAAGACCCCATCAGGTTGCGTAATATGCAATAATGTGGTTGCGCAATCGAAGTTTATCCTCTGTGATCATGTTGTAGAAGTTCAATATTTTACAGTAGTGTGCAGATAACTGCAATTATGGTAGACTGGCTTACGCAGACTCAGGCCATGGAGGATTTCCACATGGCTGAGATCATGTAAACAATTTGTAGAGATCATGTTCTCTTCATAACCCACTACGGGTGGTTTGGCTAGTAAAATCATTCTAGACAGCAAGATAACACCAAGTGTTTGACACCCATCAAGGCAGAGGCAGTTCTATTTTTCATTTTTCAAATTTTGAGGCGGGATCGTATTCAATCCATGCACGGATATTTTGGCCAAGTGGAGATTTTTTTGGGCATGCTATGGTGCACTACGGGTATTGTAGTACCACATCATCTCCGTTGGAGGCTGCACATCATCTTGCCATTGCAGTGCCAAAGTTTTTCATGCAACTATTTTTGTTGTGCCATGTTTTTGATGAGGGTCCATCCGTGCTTGGTTTCCTCTAGTATCTCCATAGATTTGTGGAGTCCACTGAGTTTCTTCTCCAGCTCATGGAACTATGATAGCAGAGTTTCCAATTCTGCATCAATGCCCCTCTGATAGGCAATGCATTCGTGTAGCATACGTGTCAAGGCACCCACATTTGTAAGATTATTCATTTGCTCTACCGTGTCTGCCATCACCGTCATTGGTCAATATCACCTTAACAATGTTAGCCGACATCGTAGACGAAGCGCAGGACATGTAGCTTCCCATAAATGAGCATTTATCATTTGCCATCACCATCTTATTGTAATTCTATCTCGTCTTCTAGCGATTGCTGCTATTACTATTGTTGTTCTCTGTATTAGAATATAGAAGAATGAGAGAGCATGGAAGACATGATCCAGGGGAGGCATTTATGAAGGAATCAGCCCATGGTGGGAAAGTTTTTAGTTGATATGGAGGCTGATCTTTTCTTCGCGCTTCTGTTGTGCCTGCGTTGTCAGCAATTTATTTTGACTGTGTCTGCGCCAATCATAGTGGGGATTCGCTGGCTACCACTGAGGACTTCTTTGTCATCGAACTACTCGTAGCGAAGGAGCTCGAAAGATAGCTTTCGTTGGGTGCCCATGCCAGATCGATGAAGATCTGAACCGATGGATATGAGATCATCCTCCAATTGGCACCGTTGGCTTTTGTGGTTCAGATAGGACTACCTCAGGGCTATTTTTAATTGATGGTTGAGTTCATGAATTTTGTGCTCTGTACAAATTTTGCTAAGCCTTGCTAGTCAGCTGTTAGAATGTGCTACAAAATTTGAGTTTTATTCATTGTCTTCTTTGAAGCTGTGCACCCCAGAATGATGTATTTGGGAACATTATTTCTGGCCTTTTTTCATCAGAGAAAGAATAGTGTAAAGTTTTTTGGTATTCTTTAGTGGTGATGAAACCTCTCACATCAAACTATTGCCTTACTTGGTACTCGTACTCCTATGCAGAGATGTGGGGCATTTGCCTGGATTATAAAGTATTGGTAGTACACTCTGGAGCATAAGCCAATGAAATATATAGTCTAACATGCAAGAAGTAATTTTTTTTACTCACAAACCAAAAAATTTCATTATTGGATAGAGAGTGATACTACATATTTTTCCATTTTGCACAGGAGTCAAAGTGCAAACCCCTGTTTCTTTGGCCTTTGCCTTTCTTATAGAAAGGCAAGCCCTAGTCGGCTTTGGTGTGGCTGTCATGTAAAATCTCTCTTGATGTCAATATCACTGGCTGACATTTCTCCTACCGATGTCGGTGGATCCGCTCTCAGGAACAAAATCCAAGGATACAAGAAGTTTTAGATGAGGAGAAGTTTAAGGACACAGCTTGCAGGAGCCTGTTGGAGTTGGTGGATTTTCAGCACTAGCTCAAAGATCATGAGTAGCAGCAGCACAAAACATGGTCGAAAGGTGAACAGAGTTGCTATTTTTTAGGGGATGGCCTAGATGGCCCATGTAATTCCCTTGTGTGGGAAATTTTAATGTTATTTTTTCTGCCTGAGAGCGATGCCGCCATTGAGCGATGTTGTCTATTTACTGCCTAGATAGGCATGGTATTGTTTTCCACATGTTGAAGGCCCCATTCACATACAAGTATAGGGGTATTTATAGTCGTTGGAAACAGTTTTTCGTGACAGACACAATGGTGGTGTCATATTGTAATTTTGAGGCTATTTCAATTGATTTTTTAGCCTCAAAGTTTTTCTACCTTGGAGTGCACTCTCGGTTGAACCCAACACTCCCAAGGCACTTGTAAGTGAACCTAGTATCTAGTATTCTCCTCTTTCTACTTGGCGGATGTAGCGGCTGGTTACCCATGCATTCCGGTAAGATGAGGTGACTACCATAAGGACACTTATTCTAGACATAGACACCCTAGAATCTATCCAAGGTCTTTTTTGGATCTACTTCTGAAGACTATGGATGAAGACACTTCAAAAGATTCTATTCTATTCTTCTTTCTTCTCCTCCATATTTGGCTTCTATGGCTCACTTTATTGTATTTTATGGCTCATTGTTTCTTATGTATTAAGGTGCATTTTCTACAGATACCGAAACCTTCTAGATTGAGTTCACCATGAAGAGAGATTTGATATTCATGGTGAATCTAGTCAGTGACCTACAAGAGGCAACATCCTCTGAGGATGACCTGCAGAAGCAACAGACCCAGAAGTGGCTGACCCTGAGGCACCCATGATGACCTTGAGGCACTTAGATGGCTGACCCAGTGGCAACAGACCGGTGGAAGTGGCTGACCCTGAGGCAATAGGTCGAGATGTATACATAGTTTATCTAGCATATTCATAGTTGGAGAGCCAAGTGCAAAGAGCACAAGCCTAGACCAAATCAGCAATAAAAGAGGATGATAGTTTGTGTTTAAATAATTCAACATAAAGGGGGAATGCTACCTAATGTTGAATTTTTTTTTCTTTAGTTAGGATAGTGCACTTTAAAGGGGAATGTTAGAATTAAAGTGCAATATACCTTCACCTTGACACTTGTCAGTTTCTCTTGAGAAGTGTCATGTGTTTCATATAGGCTTACGCCTATATATTGTAACTCATTTGTATTAATAAAATTATCTCATCTTGTTCATTTCATTTTACTCCCAATAGCTTCCACAAAATCTCACACTAATTTATCCTCAAGTCCTCTCTAGAACTTGTCTAAATCTACTCAATAAGTACTTACTAGAACTTATCCAAATCTACTCTCAATCTGTATTATAAGATTTTACAAAAGCTTACCCAAATATATCCACAAGTCTTTTCAAAGACTTACCTCAAATTTTCTTAACAAGTCCACACTAGAACTTGTTCAATCTCATAGAAACATAAAGAGAATTGTTAGAGACTCAATATGTTCTACACTCATCACAATGCTAAATCACTTTCAATCACTCTCTTAGAAACATATAGAGAATTTTTAGAGACTCAATATGCTTCACATTTACCTCAATACTCAATCACTTTCAATAAATCTCTTAGAAACATATAGATAATTGCTAGAGACTCAATATGATTCACATTCACCTCAATAATCAATCACTTTCAATCACTCTTTTATCACATAAATATATAGATAATTGTTAGAGACTCAATATTCTTGACACTCATCAATACTCAAACTCTTTTTCAAAACAATTTAGAATATAGAATAATTTGTTTCACAAAACTTGAACAATTACTTCACACATTCACTTGACTAGGCTCAACCAACTCTACTCAAGCAATAAATCAATGAAATGATCCTTGTTTACAAACCCTAGTCCAAGCATATGAGTACTCAAATATTTCCAATCTCACATAACAATGATACTCGTGTTCTTTCCAAACCCTAGTTCAAGTTCTTCACTAAACAACTAACTTAAACAACAATGCTTATAAAATAAGGTTTTATCATCAACTCTTAATTCTAGAAAACCTTGAAGCATTAATTCAAAAACACTCTCAACAATGTAAACCAAACAATCCTTTTCACTCCAACGTTTCATTCACAATTTCAACAATTACTCACTAGGAAGAATATGACCATACCTCTTGTTGGATGTCAAAGTGCCTTTGGAAAAACTTGTCTTAATCACAATTTCCTTCTTTCCAATTTCAATGGTTAAACACAAAAATATCACTTCAATACTTTCTCAAAAATATTCCCTTAGACACAAAATAATCACAACTCAATTTATGCCTTATTTTTCCCTTTAAAAATAACACTCATCAATCATACATAAAAATAATTTCTTTGATACACCTTATCAAATCCAACTTAAAATAATATCCAACACCATAAAATATCAACAAAACACCTTACAACCCTATTAAAACTTTTCAGCAAATACTATTAAAAATTTAATTTTGCAATACCCATATAACTCCCTTGCAACCTTAGAACCAAATAACAATATGCAAAAATTAATTTTTAAATGCCCAAACTATATCTCCAAAATTTGGCTACCAATTATCAAAGCATACCTCTTTCTTCCCCAAAAGGGGATTTGGCAAGATTCGATCCATCATCTCCTCTTTCCTAAGTGCCTTAGTGCTTGGGAGCCCACTGCGTGGGCTACAAAGGCCCATGTGAAGGAAGGATAAAGTCCTTCCTCTTATGCCTCCACTGTTGTCTTGTTTCAGACAAATTTCACATGCTTTCTCTCTTCCTTGGATGCATCACAAATTACAAGGCTCGCATATATTTTAAAAAGGCATGGTAATTTTTGTTGGTGTGAAATTTCCTCCTTTTATACACATTTTCAAACTTCTCCTCATGTCAGTGTTATGAAATTCAAATTTTAATTTCGAATTTTATTTTTAATAACCCACCTTAGGGTTTTAAACCTTAGCTTAAATTAATTTATAATTAATAATTAATTTAAATAACTTTATAAGTTAAATAAATTAACTAATAAATTAATTTAAAATTAATTTATAATTAATTTTAAACTTCCTTTGTATAATATTATAAAATAATATTATAATATTATTTATTTAGGCTTTTCTTACACTTTGGACCTCATTTGACTTCCTAGAACCGGGTCTTGAAACTGAAATTAAAACGGATGCTACCAACTGAAATTGCCACTGACTGGTTCTATAAGTTCGACATCAATGACCACTTACTCTTGACATAAATAACAACTGATCACTCAAAATGTCCAACAATATTTCCCTTTGTCATTGATGGCAACCCAAATTAGTTTTACCAAATATTGACCTTTTTCTTGTTCTGCTCTGCCTAGGAAACTGCTCACCTGACTCAATGCTTTCTCCTTAAACCAAATATCTCCCCCTTAATCAAATCTCCCCCAATTTGAAATCAATGGAAAAGGTTCACCTTTGGGGCTCGAGGCTAAGAATGAATATCTTAGCTTAGCCCCTCCCCCACCTCTTCTTGAGGTGGTTAATTCTAGGGTTGAAGTATTTCTACTCCCAACAAGCAATGGTCTTTAACTTTATATTCTTTCCTTATCATCTGATCCTTCTAATTTCTTTTACTGTTCCTATTCCTGTTCCTATCAATGTCCACATTACTATTCCTATCTATGTCTATATTCCTATTCCTATTCCTGTCCATGCCCATATTCCTGTTCCTGTTCCTGTTCTTGTTCCTGTTCATGTTCATGCTTGATTCTGGAATGTTTGCTCTACACCATTTTGTTGTATGTACATAATTATTGTACTTATAGCACTTAATGTTATTATTCCTTGGATGTGCAAATGTCTTATTATTTCTCCTAGTAAAGCCATATCCTTTTCTATCATGAACCCTGCAATTCCTTACCTTGTGACCAAATTGATTACATGAGTAGCAATACCCATGGAAAAGTTGTCTGTTTCTAAAATTCCTATTTCCTATATTTCATGTGTCTTGCACTATGAAGCCATGTGTCCAAACCTGTGATATGAGAAACATCTTCCATTGAAATTTCCTTGTCTTGACCTCATTGGTCTCTTAGTCTCTATTAACCTATTTTGATTTTTGTTCCATCTGTTTCTTCTTTGTGCATTGTTCCTGTCCTTGTTGAACTTTTTGTTGTCCAACTCATCCTCAGATGTATCATTTTCTATTACACTATCTTATTCTTAAGTTTCTTCTCCTTTAGAAATTGAGGTTGACTTCTCTTTTGATTTCTTTTGAGCCTATTCAAAACCAAGACCTGTTTTATTGTTGACCTTCTTTGTACCTTGATCATCTTATCCATAATATTTTAACTCTTTCCAAATTTGTGTAGCTTACTCTTGGATTTTTCTAAATATTCCCTTAGTAGAGCTACTTCTTGTTCTAACCTTTAACATTTTAATATCTTTGCTTCTAACTTATCCTTGAACTTCTTTGTCTTAGAAATTGACTTGTTTAGATCCTCTATAAGATTTCTTCTCTCTTCATTGCATTCTTGAAACTGAAACTCAAGTTTAGAGTTTTGATTTCTTACCTTCTTTATTGTGTCAAGATTATAAATAAGTTTTGCCTTAAGATCATATCCTTCTTTATCTGATTCCTCCTCTATTGTTTTGCCTTTGTCTACATTTTTATTTTCTTTTGACTTGTCTTCTATAGGATCATCTTCTTATTCTTCTAGTGCCATTAGAAGATGATATTCTCACAATGACACTGAGAGGGGGGGTGAATCAGTGTAGCTATTTAAATTCAGATCTACAACTCTTTAAAACTTAAGCAGAGAGAACTTAAAAATAGATAAAGCAATTAAACAAGAGAGCATTCCACAACACACGATTTAACGAGGTTCACCAGATTTGGCTACTCCTCAAAAATTAGACTGCTTGGACTCCCATCCAAATCCAGCCTTTGCAAAGCACCAACTTTACAAACAATTTTCCAGTACCCACAGGAAGGAGCACCAACCCCTTATTTATCTGCACCAACAGAAAGGAGCACCAACCCCCTAATGCCAAGCACCAACTTGGACTTCAGTTCTGAATAGATTTAATGACATAAAAAATGCCTTCTCTTCTACAAGACCCTCACTGGTCTAATGCCTTTTAACAAGAACTGCATATACTTATAGCTCTGTTATTCTCTCTTACAACTCTCTCTTCTATATCTTTTTTAGCACTATACACTCTATTATTTTCATAGCTCCTTTTTCCTTTTATTCGAAAATACACAACACTCATGCCACGTGCAGAGCTCAACCCTAACCCTAACTTCCTGTACATGAAAACATTCTTTCGGCTCTGCTTACTGTGCTCTTAAATGCTTACTTACGCCTCTGACAGCCTTATCTGCCCACTTTATGGCTCTGACAGCCTTTTCGGTGCTCTGACAGTATATCCATCGTTCTGATAGATTTATCTTCTCATTTATGACTCTGACCGTCTTATCTGCTTATTTACGGCTCTGATAGTCTTACCTACTTATTTACGGCTCTGACAGCCTTTTCTGTTCTCTTATAGCTCTGACAGTAGAACCGTCGCTCTGATAGCCTTTTTGTCTTCTTCTCGGCCTGCATGCGTGAAAACACAACATGTCACGATATCATGACACTTTTTGCCTCCGTACACTCTACTTGGCTTGCACCAGCGAAAACATGACATGTCACGAAATCGTGACACTTTTCGCTTCCTTGCACTCTTCTCGGCATGCACCAGTGAAAACATGACATGTCACAAAATCGTGACACTTTTTGCTTCCTTGCACTCTTCTCGGCATGCACCAGTGAAAACATGACATGTCACAAAATCGTGACACTTTTTGCTTTCGTACACTCTTCTTTGCATGCACCATGAAAACATGACATGTCACGAAATCATGACACTTTTCGCTGCCGTACACTCTTCTTTGCATGCACCAACGAAAATAGAACATGTCATGAAATCGTGACACTTTCTTCCTTGTGCTTTTCTCTGCCTTGCACCGTAAAAATGGAACATGTCATGAAATCATGACGCTTTCGCCTTTGAGCTCTTCCTCCTTGAATTTGTTGTGAAATCATGACGCTTCTGCTTCCATGCTCTTTTGTTTTGCTTCTGTCGTGAAATCATGACACTTCATCCTTCAGAGTCTTCCTCTCTGTTGTCGCGATATCGTGACATTTCTATCTCCGTACATTCTCTCTCCTCTCTTAGTCATGAAAATGTGACATGTCACGATATCGTGACATTTTTCCTCCTTAGCACTTTTCTTCTCATCGGGTCATGAAAACCCGACATGTCACGAAATCGTGACACTTTTTCTCCTTAGCGCTTCCTCTTGCAAATTGTCATGAAATCGTGACACTTTTCTTTGCGAGCTCTTTCTCTCAAACATGTCATGAAATCATGACACTTTTTCGTCCGTACCATCCTTCTTGCAAATTGTCATGAAATCGTGACACTTTTCTTTGCAAGCTCCTTCTCTCCAACATGTCACGAAATCATGATAGTTTTCTTTACTTGTGCCTTCTCTTCAAACATGTCACAAAATCATGATAGTTTTCTTTGCATGTGAAGCTTCTTCAAACATGTCACGAAATCATGATAGTTTTCTTGCGCTTTCTCTCTCTTCCAACATGTCACGAAATCGTGATAGTTTTCCTTGCGCTTTCTAAAACATGTCAATATCGTGTTTTCCTTAAACATGTCATGATATCATGATAGTTTCTTTTCTTCTCAACATGTCATGATATCATGACAGTTTTCTACTTGGCTTCTTTCTCCTCCGATATGTCACGATATCGTGATAGTTTTCTTGTCGCGATATCGTGACAGTTTTTACTTGCCTTTTTCTTTGATCTTTTGAATCTGGGCCACTTCTGTCTTCTTGGAAATTCACTGTACATGCTCTGATTGACCTCTGAACTCCTATCCACTGCATCATCAATTGATCTATCTGTCTGTGTTGACAACAATGACAATACTATTTCTGCACCTTGCTCAACAATCTCCCCCTTTGGAATTGTTGGCAACACATGTGCAATTTCTTGTAATTCTTCTCCCCCTTTGACAATAATACCAAAGGGCTGCTGCAGACTCCCCCTGAGTCCATGCACAATCATTCTCAGGCACACAATATTACAGTTAGCAAAAATTACAAACATGAGCAAACAGATAATCAAATATATAAATGCTCCCCCTAAGAATGTGTTCCCGATAGCTAGTCAGTTCTTGGGTAGTGTGACCACTCCCAACTTACTGTGAAGGTATTCAAAAACTTCCTTGGGCAACGGTTTAGTGAAGATATCCGCTACTTGCTCTGTAGTTGGAACAAAATCCAATTTAACCTCACCTTCTGCAACTTTATCCTTCAAAAAGTGATACCGGATTGCAATATGTTTGGTGCGAGAATGCATAACCGGATTCTTTGAGATGTTAATAGCACTGGTATTATCACATTTAACTAAAATTGGCTCTTTGAAGTTAATACCAAGATCTTTCAGGGTTTGTCTCATCCATAAAATCTGTGTACAACATGTTGTTGCTGCAATGTATTCTGCCTCTGCTGTGGATAGAGAGACTGATTCTTGTTTCTTGTTGTGCCATGCTACCAACCTGTCTCCAAGATAGAATGCACCTCCACTGGTACTCTTTCTGTCATCTATACATCCTGCCCAATCTGCATCAGAATATGCAATAAGAGTGAAGTCCTTACCTTTTGGGTACCATAACCCATACTCCATAGTACCCTTGAGGTACCTAAAGATCCTCTTCACAGATTGTCACATGAGTCTCTTTGGGACTAGCCTAAAATCTTGCTACCATGCATACTACTGTAAGATATCTGGTCTTGTAGCTGTTAAATACAATAGGCTCCCAATCATAGATCTGTACATGGTTTGATCAACATCTGGAGATTTGTCATCCTTGCTCAATTTGCAACTTGTTGTCATGGGAGTGCTAACAGGTTTACAATCCTCCATTGTGAACTTTTTCAGCATTTCTTTCACATATTTAACTTGAGAAATAAAAATGCCCTTTTCATTTTGGTTAACTTGCAATCCGAGGAAATATGAAAGTTCACCAATCATAGACATTTCAAATTCTTTCTGCATTTTATTTGCTATGTCTCTACATGACTCATCATTGCTTGCTGCCAAAAATTATATCATCAACATAAACAACAAGGACAATAAGTTGGCCATTGTCTATTTTGACATACAAGTTACTATCCACCATACCTTTCTTGAACCCTTGTTCAGTGAGATAGTTGTCTAGTCTTGCATACCATGCTCTGGGTGCTTGTTTCAAGCCATACAAAGCTTTCTTCAACTTGCAAACAAAGTTGGGATTATCACCGAGTTGAAAACCATCTGGCTGCTCAATATAAACTTCTTCTTCAAGATTTCCATTCAGAAATGCTGATTTCACGTCCATCTGATAAACTTTGAAATTCCTGTGGACTGCTAAAGCCAAAAACATTCTGATTGCCTCGAGTCTAGCCACTGGTGCAAAAGTTTCCTCAAAATCAATACCTTCAACTTGAGCATAGCCTTTACAGACCAATCTTGCTTTATTCCTTACAACCTGTCCGTCTTCATTCAATTTGTTTCGAAAAATCCATTTAGTACCGATTATGTTTTTATTTGTAGGCCTTGGTACTAACTCCTAGGTTTTGTTTTTCTCAATCTGATCTAGTTCTTCGTTTATTGCCTTCATCCAACTTTCATCTGTGCTTGCTTCAGCAATATTTTTGGGCTCAATGTTGGATAATAGGGAGTAGTTACTTACTACTCTTCTTCTTGTCTTAACACCAACTATGGGGTCCCCAATAATTTGCTCTCTGGGATGATTTTTCTGCCAACTTCCTGTTTTGAATTTATTGTTTTCTTCTACTTCTGAATCAATACTTAAATCATCTGGGTCAATTTTTTGATTCTCTTCTGATTCCTTTTCTTCATCTCCTTCAATAACTTCTTCATAAATAGGGTAGTTTTCTTCACAACTGACTGCTCGTTTCCTATCTTCATCAAATTTAACATCGACACTGTCTACAATTTTCTTTAGCCTTTTGTTGTAGCATTTGTAAGCTTTGCTTTTTGATGAATAGCCAACGAAAATACCTTCATCAGCTCTATCTTCAAACTTACCAAGATTATCTTCAGTTCTTTTGATGTAACACTTGCTGCCAAAGACTTTGAAGTATTTTGTTGTTGCCTTCTTGCCGAACCATAGCTCATAAGGGGTTTTGCTTTCATGCATCCTCAACATGCACCTATTTTGGATATAAACTGCAGTATGGACTGCCTCTTTCCAAAATCTGTCTACAATTTTGCTCTCAGTCAACATCGTCCGTGCCATTTCCTGCACAGTTCTGTTCTTTCTTTCTACAACACCATTCTGTTGAGGTGTCCTTGCTGCTGAAAACTGTCTTCTGATCCCATATTTTTGATAGTATTCTGCAAACTCCTCTGAGATGAACTCTCCTCCTCTATCTGATCTTAAGCATTTGATCCTCTTTCCTGTTTCATTCTCAACTTGGTTTTTGAAAGTCTTGAACATTTCAAAAGCTTCAGATTTTTGCTTCAAAAAGAATATCCAGGTCATTCTGGAATAGTCATCTATGCACAACATAAAGTATTTGTCACCATTTATACTTTGTGTTCTCATGGGTCCACATAAATCAGTATGTATTAGTTCTAAAGGTTTGTTGGTAAAGTACTCCTTTGATTTAAATGTGGCTCTAGTTTGCTTCCCCTTTTGGCATGAAGCACAAATACTATTTAGTGGTTTGCCAATGGAGGGTATATCTCTTACTGCCCTTTTTGAGCTTATTTTTACCAAATTGTCAAAGCTGATATGACCGAGCCTCTTGTGCCACAACCAATTTTCATCTTCCTGTCCAATCAAGCATGCTCCTTCTGAAGTCTCTAAGAGAGTATACAGGTTTCCAGAAGTCCTTGATCCAGTAGCAATCAACTTCCCACTGTTAGCTTTTCTCACTTCACAACCCTACTTCTTAAAAATTACTTCATGACCTCTGTCACAGATTTGACTTACGCTGAGCAAGTTATGCTTCAGACCAATCACAAACAAGACTTCTTTTGAATTGATCTTTCCATCATTGATCTTGACTGATCCTTTGCCAACTATCTTTGCTCCATCATTATTTCCAAATTTCACAGAACCTCCTTCGTAATTCTGTAACTTCTCAAATTTTTGCTTGTCACCTGTCATGTGACTGGAGCATCCACTATCAAGTATCCATGGTGCAGATTTGTTCTGTGCTTTAAAAGTCGTCTGAACAATCAAAGATTCCTTTTCTTCCTAGAGTTTTTCCTTTTCTTTCCATTCTAGTTTGATAGCAGTTTTGGCTACTTGTTTTGCCTTTCCCCTTTCATTAGCTTGTGCCTATTTTTCAAGAAATTTTTTGTTTTGTTTCAATCCATTTGGTTGAGATTTTCTACCCTGATATTTATTTGTTGCAAAAGTGCTTCTACGAGTTTCTTGCAATGTGTCCAAAATTATGATAGTTATAACATTCTATTGCATAATCCATCAATGGAGAAAAGACATTTCTACTGGTGAAATTCCTTTGTGCTACATTATAACTGCAATCTGAAATCTTATGACCATAAGCATTGCATTTAAAACAATAACCAAAAAAGGAATGATTAAACCTGGGTGAAGGTCTTTGCCATTTTGAAGTAGGAGCCATGAATCTTCTCCTTCTTGGATGTGTGACTTTTGTGAATCCATCTTTGTCAGTACTCCTCTTGAGTCTGGCATTATTGCTTTCTTTGGCATGATTTGTTTTTTCTTGATCAACCCTGATCTTATCTTCTTTCTTTATGGGTTCTACATTTATGGCCTTTGATCCCTTTGATGATTCTCCTTCATCGAAGCCCAAACCAAATTTGATGCCGGAAGGCCTTTGGTTATTTAAAATTTTATCCAGCTTTACAGAACTTTCTTCAAACTTATGATAACAACTCAATTTCCGATTCATCTCCTCTAGCTGCATCCTTAACCTAACAATGTCTTCTTCTAGCTTGCTGCACTCATCTATTTTTATGGTTAATTGTACTTCGAGAACTTCAGACATTTTCTTAAATTCATCTGTCTGTACTTTCAAGCTATTTATTATTTCATTGGCATCCTCAAGCTTTCTTGAAACCTTTTTATTCTTTTTCCTTTCTGTGCTCAGCTCTTTAAGTGCAGCAACCAACTCACCTTCCAGATATACTTCAGCCTCATCCTCAGGTTTTTCATTACATTCCTATTTTTCCTCTGTTTTTCTTTCTTCAAATGCCATGAACAGAGCTTCACCTGCTTCTTCTTAGAATCCTCACCGAGCGAGTCTTCGAAGAGCTGACATTCTTGGATATGAAACTTTTCTTCTTGAAGTTGCTTTTTCTAAAATGTGGTTTCTTCTTCCAGTCACTTCTTTCTTGGTGTGACCCTTCATCATTTTTGTTTTTCTCATTCATTGGACATTTAGCTGCAAAGTGCCCGACGCCTCCACAGTTGAAGCACTTAAACGGTAACTTTCCTCTATACTTTCCTTTTCCCTTTATTAGTTTCCTAACAAAGTTTGCTTCTGTTTCATCTGAAGACTCTTCTTCTACAGATTCTTGTTTAGCTTTTATATTTTTGTGTGCTTTAAAAGCAGCTTCTCTGTCTGAGGGCTTAGTTTGTCCTATTCTCATTTCATATGCAGTTAAAGAACCATGCATTTCATCCATGCTAAAAGTATTTAGATCTTTAGCTTCTTCTATAGCAAAAACTTTAGAATCAAATCTTTTGTGAAGAGTTCTTAGTACCTTTTTCATGATGACCGCATCTTCCATTTCCTCGTCGAGTCCTCTAATCGCATTAATGATTCCATTGACTCTCAGCATATAGGCCTCTATGTTCTCATCGTCATTCATTTTTAATGCTTCGAACTGAGCTCGATGCGTTTGTAGCTTGGCTTCCTTGATCTTGTCATCTCCTTCATGAATGCTCTGCAGTTTGTCCCACATGTCTTTTGCCATTTTACAGCTCATGATCCTTATCAGTTCACTGTCTACTAACCCACACATTATAGCATTCTTTGCTTTAGAGTTATTCTCAAACTTTTTCTTCTCAACATCTTTTGGAGGAGTAGAGGATATTGTGTATCCACTGTCTACTGACTCCCAAATGTCATATCCCAAAGCACATAGATAAGTCTGCATCCTGAGTCTCCAGAAAGAGTAATTAGTTCCATCGAACAAAGGAGCTTTGTTGGATGAAAATCCTTCACCATCGACCATTATGTTTCTTCCAAGATCACCTTAGCTGATTGAGCTTGTTCAGGAACCTTGCTCTGATACCAATTGATATTCTCACAATGACACTGAGAGGGGGGGGTGAATCAGTGTAGCTATTTAAATTCAGATCTACAACTCTTTAAAACTTAAGTAGAGAGAACTTAAAAATAGATAAAGCAATTAAACAAGAGAGCATTCCACAACACACGATTTAACGAGGTTCACCAGATTTGGCTACTCCTCAAAAATTAGACTGCTTGGACTCCCATCCAAATCCAGCCTTTGCAAAGCACCAACTTTACAAACAATTTTCCAGTACCCACAGGAAGGAGCACCAACCCCTTATTTATCTGCACCAACAGAAAGGAGCACCAACCCCCTAATGCCAAGCACCAACTTGGACTTCAGTTCTGAACAGATTTAATGACATAAAAATGCCTTCTCTTCTACAAGACCCTCACTGGTCTAATGCCTTTTAACAAGAACTGCATATACTTACAGCTCTGTTATTCTCTCTTACAGCCCTCTCTTCTGTATCTTTTTCAGCACTATACACTCTATTATTTTCATAGCTCCTTTTTCCTTTTATTCGAAAATACACAACACTCATGCCACGTGCAGAGCTCAACCCTAACCCTAACTTCTTATACATGAAAACATTCTTTCGGCTCTACTTACTACGCTCTTAAATGCTTACTTACGCCTCGACAGCCTTATCTACCCACTTTATGGCTCTGACAGCCTTTTCGATGCTTTGACAGTATATCCACCATTCGACAGATTTATCTTCTCATTTATGACTCGACCGTCTTATCCTTATTTACTCAGTCTTACTCTATTTACTCTAACCTTTTCTGTTCTCTTACAACTCAAGTAGAACCACCGCTCTGACAGCCTTTTTGTCTTCTTCTCGGCCTGCATGCATGAAAACACATGTCATGATATCATGACACTTTTTGCCTCCGTACACTCTACTTGGCTTGCACCAGTGAAAACATGACATGTCACAAAATCGTGACACTTTTCGCTTCCTTGCACTCTTCTCGACATGCACCATGAAAACATGACATGTCATGAAATCGTGACACTTTTCGCTTCCTTGCACTCTTCTCATCATGCACCAATGAAAACATGACATGTCACGAAATCATGACACTTTTTGCTGCCGTACACTCTTCTTTGCATGCACCAGTGAAAACATGACATGTCACAAAATCGTGACACTTTTCGCTGTCGTACACTCTTCTTTGCATGCACCAGTGAAAATGGAACATGTCACGAAATCGTGACACTTTCGCTGCCTTGTGCTTTTCTCTGCCTTTTGCCTACAAAAATGGAACATGTCACGAAATCATGACGCTTTCGCCTTTGAGCTCTTCCTCCTTGAATTTGTCATGAAATCATGACGCTTCTGCTTCCATGCTCTTTCATTTTGCTTCTATCATGAAATCGTGACACTTCATCCTTCGGAGTCTTCCTCTCTGTTGTTGCGATATCATGACATTTCTATCTCTGTACATTCTCTCTCCTCTCTTAGTCATGAAAATGTGACATGTCACGATATCATGACATTTTTCCTCCTTAGCACTTTTCTTCTCATCGGGTCATGAAAACCTGACATGTCATGAAATCGTGACACTTTTTCTCCTTAGCTCTTCCTCTTGCAAATTGTCATGAAATCGTGACACTTTTCCTTGCGAGCTCTTTCTCTCGAACATGTCATGAAATCATGACACTTTTTCGTCCGTACTACCTCTCTTGCAAATTGTCACGAAATCATGACACTTTTCTTTGCAAGCTCCTTCTCTCAAACATGTCACGAAATCGTGACAGTTTTTCTTGCGCTTTCTCTCTCTTCAAACATGTCACGAAATCATGATAGTTTTCCTTGTGCTTTCTAAACATGTCACGATATCATGACGATTTTCCTTGCGCTTCTCAAACATGTCACGATATCGTGATAGTTTTTCTTTCTGCCTTCTTTCTTCTCAACATGTCGCGATATCACGACAGTTTTTCTACTTGGCTTCTTTTCCTCCGTTATGTCACGATATCGCGACAGTTTTCTTGTCGCGATATCGCGACAGTTTTCTTACTTGCCTTTTTCTTTGATCTTTTGAAACTGGGCCACTTCTGTCTTCTTGGAAATTCACTGTACATGCTCTGACTGACCTCTGAACTCCTGTCCACTGCATCATCAATTGATCTATCTGTCTGTGTTGACAACAATGACAATACTGTTTCTGCACCTTGCTCAATAGAAGATTTTCTTCTGGTCCTTCAAGTGCATTCTCATATACATCATCACTAAAACTATAACCATTCCTTGTATAACTATATTCAATATGTCTAGAGTTACCACATATAAAACACTTGAGAATTATTGTAGACCTTTTCTTGACTTCTTATTTTTAATCAATCATAAAGAGGACTTCATCTCTATCATTATCTAAAAAACTAGCATCACTATCACTTGAGTACTTACTTGCCTTGTTTGCATAGTAGCTCCTCTTTTATCTTTGGTAAAACTTCTTCCCTTGTCTGCTTTGTCCATATTTGTCTTTCTTTTGATACTTTTATCTTTTTGATTCCCTATTCATGTGATCCTATTTTTATTCATCATTGTTATTTTTAGCTTCTTGATAATCAGTTGCATAGTGACCATACTTTCCAAGATTGAAACATATAATAGATTTTGTATCTTTAAATCTTCTTGAATCCTTATTCCTTCTACCATAATTAGCTTCTTCATCACTAGATGACTCATTTCTTGATTTTGACTTCTTACCCTTTATCTTCTTGATTGCTTTAAAGACTGCTTCCTTTTGGGGATTAGGTTCTTTTGTTCTTAACTCAAAAGTTGTAAGAATACCAAGCAACATATCTCTTGTCAAAGAATCACCATCTTTTGATTCTTTTATTGCAGAAATATTTTATCTAAATATTTCGAAAGAGATCTTAAGACCTTATCACAAACATCTGATTCTTCTACCTTAAGTCCAAGTCCTTGCATATCATTAACAACTTCATCGACTCAAAGTAGATAAGTACTAATGTTTTCCTCATACTTCATTCTTAAATATTCAAATTGTCCTTTCAAATTTTGTATCTTTGCTTTCTTGACACCTTTATCTCCATATATAATTTGCAACTTATCCCAAATTCCTTTTGCATATTTATAGTGCATAACCTTTATGGACTCTGTTCTATGCAAACTTCTCAAAATTGTATTCATTGCTTTTGAATTGTAATGTTGTAGAAGCTTACCTTACTTATTTGGGTGGATCAACTAGGGGTATGTATCCATTTTCCACTGCTTCCCAAATTTCATTGCCAAGTGCCATCAAGTGAATCTTCATTTTTATACTCCAATATATATAATCAATTTCATCAAATATTGGTGTGGGATTATTTGAGGACATATTATTAGAATCTATTATGTTCTTGAAAGATTTTTCGTCAAGCTATTAAACTCTTCTAAAATAACCCACTCTAATACCAATTGAAGAACATAATATTATACTAAGAGGGGGGTAAAAAATATAAGACCACTTTTTACTATTCTTTCCCAATCAATATTATGCATTGTATAGATAGCAATATCAATATTAGTAATCAAAGCAATGCAAAAATCACCACACACAATAGAGACACCAAATTTATGTGGTTCATCCAAAATGGGTTACTCCATGAAAAAATTATTTCACTAAAATTTTCTCAATCAATATTTTGGGAATCCTTTCCCTATTACAATATTTATAGACCTCTGTACAAAGGAGATTACCAATCCCCTATTCAATTTTGTGGATCTCTATCCATAGGAGACACCAATCTCCTAACTCTGCTCTAGTTGGTGATACTCTAGAAGATCTCCGCCTCCACTACCCTTAGCAAATGGAACTCTATCCATAGAATACACTTGTTCTCCCTGCTCTGGTTGGAGACCTCTATCCTCAACTCTACCACCTCCAAAGCTCTATTTAAAATATACACTAAACACTGTCCTTCGGTCTAGCACAAATCTATCATCAATCTCTATCTCTGATCTAGCACAAACCTGTCCTCAAATCTATGTCAAAATCTATCCTCAAATCTGTACTAAACACAGTCCTTTAGTCTAGCACAAATCTATCCTCAATATTTATCCTCAAGCCTTAACTTAAAGTTTAACTCAATCTCAAATTAACTCTATTGGATCTACCCCAAACCTTAACTCAAGGTTTGAATAAATCAATCAATCAACTTTGCTTACAAGCATTCTCAAAGACTTGTCTCAAATATGCCTTGTAAGATTCCACAAAAGCTCACACCAATCTATCCTCAAGTCCTCTATAGAAATTTTCTAAATCTTCTCAATAAGTCCTCACTAGAACTTATCCAAATCCGCTCTCAATATGTATTGTAAGCTTTCACAAAAGCTTACCCAAATCTGTCCACAAGTCTTCTCAAATACTTGCCTCAAATATGCTCAACAAGTCCACACTAGAACTTGTCCAATATCATAGAAACATAAAGATAATTTTTAGAGACTCAATATGTTCTAAACTCATCACAATGCTCAATCACTTTCAATCACTCTCTTAGAAACATATAGAGAATTGTTAGAGACTCAATATGCTTCACATTCACCTCAATACTCAATCACTTTCAATCACTCTTAGAAACATATAGAGAATTGTTAGAGACTCAATATGCTTCACATTCACCTCAATACTAAATCACTTTCAATCACTCTTTTATCATAGAAACATATAGAGAATTTTTAGAGACTCAATATGCTTCACACTCATCAATACTCAAACTCTTTCTCAAAACAATTCAGAATATAGAATAATTTGTTTCACAAAACTTGAACAATTACTTCACATATTCACTTGACTAGGCTCAACCAACTCTACTCAACCAATCACTCAATGAAATGATCCTTGCTCACAAAACCTAGTCCAAGAATATGAATACTCACTCAAATATTTCCAACAATGCTTTATCAACCAATCTCACATAACAATGATACTCATGTTGTTTCCAAACCCTAGTTCAAGTTCCTCACTCAACAACTCACTTCAACAACAAAGGTTATAAAACAAGGTTTTATCAACAACTCTTAATTCCAGAAAACCTTGAAGTATTAATTCAAAAACACTCTCAACAATGCAAACCAAAAAATCCTTTTCACTCCAACTTTTTATTTGCAATTTTAACAATTACTGACTAGGAAGAATATGCCCATATCTCTTGTTGTATGTCAAAGTGCCTTTGGAAAAACCTATCTTAATCACAATTTTCTTCTTTCCAAAATCAATGGTTAGACACAACAATATCACTTCAATACTTTCTTAAAAATATTCACTTAGACACAAAATAATCACAATTCAATTTATGCCTTATTTCTCCCTTTAAAAATAACACTCATCAATCATACATAAAAATAATTTTTTTGATACACATTATCAACTCCAACTTAAAATAATATCCAACACCATAAAATATCAACAAAACACCTTACAACCCTATCAAAACCTTTCAACAAATACTATTAAAAATTTAATTTTGCAATACCCTTATAACTCCCTTTCAACCTTAGAACCAAATAACAATATGAAAAAATTAATTTTTAAATGCCCAAACTATATCTCCAAAATTTTTGATGACCAATTATCAAAGCATACCTCTTTCTTCCCCAAAAGGAGATTCAACGAGATTCGATCCGTCGTCTCCTCTTTCCTAAGTGCCTTAGCACTTGGGAACCCACCATGTGGGCTACAAAGGTCCATGTGAAGGAAGGATAAAGTACTTCCTTTTATGCCTTTGCCGTCATCTTATTTGACATGAATTTTGCATGTTTTCTCTCTTTCTTGGACACAACACAAATTACAAGGCTCAGATATATTTTAAAAAGGCATGGTAATTTTTGTTTATGTGAAAGTTCCTCCTTTTATACACATTTTAAAACTTCTCCTCAAGTCGGCGCTATGACATTTGAATTTTAATTTCAAATTTTATTTTTAATAATCCACCTTAGGGTTTTTAACCTTAGCTTAAATTAATTTATAATTAATAATTAAATTAATTAATAATTAATTTAAATAACTTTATAAGTTAAATAAATTAACTAATAAATTAATTTAAAATTAATTTATAATTAATTTTAAACTTCCTTTGTATAATATTATAATATTATTTATTTGGGCTTTTTCTTGCACTTTGGATCTCATTTGACTTCTTGGAACCAAGTATTGAAACTGAAACCGAAACGGATACTGCCAACTGAAACTACCACTGATTGGTGTTGTAAGTTCGACATCAATGACCACTTACTCTTGATATCAATGACAAATTATCACTCAAAATGTCCAAAAAGGACCAAATGTGTGTGCAGTTAATTCATTTACCAAATAATGAGTATGGTAATGACTCGAGACAATCAAGAACCAATGTGTGTGCAAATGAGTTCATTAATCCATCTTTGAGTAAATTGAGCTTAAACCTGTCATAGAGAAGACCAAGACGCTAGCCTATTTTTTTGTGTGGTTAGAGGTCTCTTCAAGAGAGATGTGTTGTCACGTATGAGCATACTCCACTACCAGTCAAGTTTCTATAGTCCTAGTAGAGATTAGCTCCATAGTCCAAGAATATGATCTCTAAGATTTGGAGATTTAGAATACCTAATAGTCTGATTGGAAATGTAGTTATATCCTTACAACTTGAGGATTTGTGGTGTGTGATATGTAAAATATTTAGAGCTTTGGGAGATTGGATTCTCAACTGAAGTGTGACTAGAATTTTACCCTATCCTTACTGCTCATTCTTTTATTTGGAAATTGTGATAGTGGTGAAACTACTATTTTTTATTTTTGGACCATGTGAATAATGAGACAAGCAAGAAATACCCTTTTTGCTTCAAGGTTCAACCCAATCATGGTGCTATATCTCTTTGAAACAAGATTTTATTAAGATGTGTGATTGTGTTTGGTTCAAGAGTGTTAGATTCAGTTTCTAAAACATAATATTTTCTTAGTGAAAATGTGTGTTGGTCCTAAAGAAAACTTGACATGTATTGGAGGTTGCTAGAAACACAAGGAGTGACTGAGTGATTGAAAACACCTAGGGATTATGGAAATATGGTTTACAAATGATAATTTGACTTTATGGAATAGTTTAATGAAATGGATGATGATTTGAAGGTGCCCTTGATTAAGGAAACAAAAATTTATTGGATCAATTATTATATAAACTGAAATAAATGACCCCTAATATGAAATGAAATGTATGAAAGTGGTTGTGAATGTAATGTATGAAATACAATGTCTGAAATGCAAGTTGATGAGGCCTGCAAATGCCTCATCCATGGACTAGTTTTGATAACTTATAAACACTTTTGAACACCTTATGTTATGTTTTGATGCTAATTATAGTGATAGAATGCATTATGTATTGGTGTTTACATGTTGTAAATGTTAAAGTGCATATATCCTATTTTGACTATTTTTCTATGTTTTATAGTCTGTTTTAGCTGTATGTTTTAGTATATTTTGCATTAAATTAAAGTTGTAATATTAAGGTACTGCTATCTATTTGGTTTTGTGCTTCTTTCACAAGATTTTCCCATCGTTCACTCACTTTGAATAACCAAAAGGTGCCAAAAACTTTGTCAATAGTTGACTGTGCAGAAAACAGGAATTTTTCCATACAAATTCCAGCCATCTGTACATATACAACATGGCTTGGAATTTGTCCACTTCAGCTGATGCACAAAATGGAATTAGTCTTTTGGGCACACATGGAGACTATTTCCACCATCACAACTATTCGCATACGCTTCTGGTGCGGGAATTGTTGCAAACTCTATTTTACTGCCTGATATTCCGGAGCAGCTCCGGAATGAGCGCAGAAGCAACAGTTTTGGTCAAAAGAGCCTTTAAATGCAACAAACAAAGTGGTAAATGGTGGTTGCAGCTGTTTAAGGGATATCCCTATCCTTTCCAACACTTGTCCTTCAACGGATGCATTCCAGTAGATGAAATAGATAAGGGATAATGGATCATATCCCTGCATTCTGGAAATAATTTTGCCACAGTTGTAACAGTCCTATATTGTAGCACAAAACCTTATCAATCATGTACCCTACTTGTATAAATAAAATGCTCCCATTTGGTTGAGCATATAGAGATAGATAGATATAGAGAGGATATAGAATTGCATAATTTCATAAGCTTTCCTTGTAATCATAGTAGAACAGTATTTTGCAGGCTTTTTCCTGCAATACTGTAATGTTGTTGCAGAATCAATAAAAGGTGCAATATTTCTATTCCATTGGTAGTATGAATGAGTGTGTGTGAGATCTAGATAGTTTAAAATAGTTCTTTTCACCTTCTTCTAGGTCAGGGAGCAAGGGCCCACTTCCAGGGCCAGGAGAAGGAGCAACTTTTATAGGTTTTCTGCTCATTTCTTGCTGCAACAAATTTGCAGGAATCTATCAAGTTTGTACTTCATAATTTTAGTTGTACTCTTTTAGATTGCATGTAATGATCATAGGAATGTGTGCATATCAGCTGATTACTTAGCATAAATTCTTGCATCTTACAACATTTTTTGTTAATCTCCTATTTCAGCAAGTTGTTTTCAGATTCTATAATTTCCAGTTTGCATCAGAGAATATTTTCATGTTTCAGTTCTGCAACATTTGATTATTATTCCTTAAATTCTGTTATTGTAATTAGATTTTCCTTTATGCAAGGTGTGATTTAAATTCTGCAAGTTTTATTTTCTGCTATTTCCATTCCTGCAACATTTCAGTTCTATCATTTTCAATTCTGAAGCAGTAGATAGTTTTCTTTTTCTGCAATTGTTTCAATTCCTGCAAATTCATTTCTGCAAGGGTAAATAGGAGTCAATTTCAGTTTTTAGGAGTTAAAAAGGAGACACAAACACCCCCAAGCACTAACTGTTTCACCAATAAAGCCATCTCCTGAATGAACTGATCCTTAAACTGCTTGCCTTTCCTATCGTATATAGCCTTGGACACCACCCTGGATTGACAAACATAATGATTAAATGATGAAGAGTTGATGACACTCATAATTTTTGGTGTCATTTCCGAGGAAACCTTAGGTGTTGTTAGGAGAAGTATAGCAGTCCAAGAACTGTCCTGTTATAGGTAACAGTTCTTGAAAACTGAATTCTAGTTCATTTAGTGGATGAGCATGGATGAATAGGCCAAGAGACGAAAGAGGAAGGTTTATCAGAACCGGATCTTTTCCACCAAGGCGTTCTTCATGATCTGGTGAAGATCTGCCTGTGTATGAACTTCCTGAAAGACTTAAAAGAGAATCATCTTCTTCATCAACTAAAATTTTAGGATCTTTGCAAGAAGAGCTCTTAGAGGCACTTGCTTCTAGACATACCCATAGGGCTGATCCATCTGAACCAGTTGAACAAGTCAAAATTGAAGAAGCACCTATGGCAGAACAAGGAGAACGTGATAGGGAAATTGTTGGTCATGATGCTGACAATCCTCCTATTAGAACTTTTGAATACCCTATTCATCTGAATCCTACTCAAAATGCTCCTATGAAAACAATTTCACCCTCAGTATTGCCAATATTTAGGGGAATTGTTTCTGAAGATCTTGATCAATTCTTATTTGAATTCAAAGTTCTGTGTCAGACTTATGACTATGTCAATGACAACCAAAAATTGAAGTTATTTCCCTCTACACTCAAATATGCAGCCTTACGATGGTTTATGAGCCTTGAACCAGATTCAATCCGCACTTGGGATCAAATGGAAACTGCATTTTTGGATAAGTATCAGGAGTATTGTAGAGTGAGAAATAGGAAGGATGAGTTATTTCGGATTAGACAAGAAGAGGATGAAAACTTAGAGGATTATCTTGATAGATTTACCTTTATCCAAAAGAGATGTGGTCCTGTGGAAACCGACTTATTAAAAACTATATTTCCGAGAGGTTTGCAGGATGATTCCAGAGAAGTATTGGACTTAATGGGAAAAGGAGATATAAACCAGCTTGAGATTAATGATATTGTAGAGTTATGCAAAAATTATTCCCGCACTAGGCAAAGAAGAAGGAAGAGGAATCCTGGTAATACTGATATAAAATATTTGATGGAAGAAATGGCTAACATGAAAACTGATATTCTTGTTCAATTAAATACTGCATTAGGGGAAAGGAATGCAAAATCCAATTCTTCACCACCCCTAGCTATCTATTGTCCTAGATGCAGGAATAAGCATGCCCTACATGATTGTCCTTTGGATAGAACCTCTATCTCAACTATTTGTGGCATTTGTTCAAAAGAGCATAACACTGATAAGTGCCATCTCCTGCCTCACCTTAAAAATGTTTTGCAAACCCAAACTGAAGAACTTAATGTTATTGGGTAGAGGCCAGGAGGTAACTTTTCACAATACCAGAATGCCCCTCATTTTCCTACAAGTTGGGGATAAAATCCTTGGAATATGCCTTGGGGATATTCAGAACCACCTTCACAACCATGGAATCAATCTTGGTCAGCCCCTCAAGACTGGTCACATTCTGGTTGGAATCAACCATGGAATCCTGTTAATCCACCTTGGACACAGAATCAACAATCTGGGCAAATATGGGGGCCACAATACCCATCATATCAAGGGCAACAGAGGTATCAAGGACAGACTCAAAACCTGCTGCCAGCTCCTAATCAAAACTTTCAAGGAAGAATGCCACCACAACAATCACAACCAGTTAAGCAACCTCCACTTCCAGCTCAGCCTATGGCTAACCCAAATAATACCAGACAAGCAACCCCTATTTATGGAGCTGAGTCTAAAGATTCTGCTGCAGTTCATGTACTTGACTATAGTAATATCCAGTTACATTCAGGGAAAATTTTACCTGACCCTGCTCCACCCACCATTGAAGAGATTGATGGAAAGCAAGAATCTCCACATTCAAAACCAGTGAAAACAAAAGAAAAAGAAGAAAAACCAAAAAATGGGCAAGAACCCCCTACAGAAGAAGTACCATACCCTGAAAGGTTTCAAAATATTGCAACTAATCCTGAATCAGAACTGGTTACAGAACTTAAGAAAATGACAATTTCTCTTCCTTTGTTGCAAGCAATAAAGGATGTGCCCTTAATCAAGAAGACCATTCAGGATTTATGTATCAAGAAACCTGGCAGAAAGAAGAAAGCTTTTCCTAAAACTATGCAAGTAGAAGGGAAGTTGGCTGACCTGCTATCTGGAAAACTAGTGCCTCCCAAATATAGTGATCCAGGAAGTCCAGTAGTCACAATTACTATTGGATTAGTGCAAATTCCAAATGTACTAATTGACCTTGGAGCTGCAATCAATGTAATGACTAAGGAAACAATGCAACAACTACAACTCAATAATCTCAGTCCTACCACTACAGTTTTAGAAATGGTAGATAGGTCAGTTGCCAAGCCAGAAGGAATCCTAGAAGATATTGTCATTGAAGTCTCTTCCTAGGAATATCCTATAGATTTCTTGGTGTTGCAACCTAGAAATTTAGTCAGTGGTTATCCCATCATTCTAGGGTGACCTTGGCTTGCTACTGCAACTACTTTTATAGACTACAGGTCAGGAGAAATGACTATTTCAAATGGCATTGACCTTAAGAAGATTTCTCTATATCCACCAGCCCAACCTTCAACCAAATTTTTTGGACAAATATGGTATCCTGAGTCTGATGAAGAACAAGAAACTATTGCCACTTTGGCCACAGTAATAGTGAAGGAACACATTGAGGAAATCAACTCACCAGAAAGAGAAATTTTTGAAGATGAGACTGTCCTAGTTGAAACATTACAAGAGGAAGGACTTAAGGATGATCAAATTCTTGTTCATCGCCTACTATGGAAGGATGAAGAACAAACTTCAGAACATCTATCACCTATTCCCATATAGGAAAGCTCTTTCACACTGCCACATGGATGGCATCATCATCTTCTTACCTCTTTCACATGTCCTATGCAGGGAATGATTCCATCTGGTATCACTTATGAAATAGAATCCAGAGTATTTCATACTCTGCAGCCACATCACTATCCATTAAATTCTTTAATCAACAGATATGAAGTAATCAATTCTGTTTATCCAGGGATTAAACAAATTGAAATACAACCAGGGAAATTTCTAAATATTAATAGTTGGCTGACTAATGAACAGGAAGCCAAACTATTTGTTGTCCTACAAAAACATGTTCAAGATTTTGCTTGGAATTATAAGGACATGATTGGCATTCATCCTGATGTATGTACACATAGGATATACACTAAAGATGTTAAACCAGTGAGACAACCTCAAAGGCGCCTGAATCCTGCTCTGAAAGATATTGTTAAAGAAGAAATTGAAAAACTTTTAGATGTAGGATTCATTTACCCAATTTCAGATAGTAAGTGGGTTTCTCCATTAGTCATTGTTCCAAAGAAAAATGGGAAAATGAGAGTGTGTGTGGATTATAGAGAGTTAAACAAGGTAACACATAAGGACCATTTCCCATTACCTTTCATAGACCAAGTGTTAGATACCCTTGCTGGCAAGAAATTTTTTTATTTTCTTGATGGATTCAGTGGTTATAATCAGATACAAGTTGCACTTGAAGACCAAGAGAAAACCACTTTCACATGTCCTTGGGGAACCTTTGCTTATAGGGTTCTACCTTTTGGTTTATGTAATGCTCCAACAACATTTCAAAGAGTTATTTTGGCCATATTCTCTGATTTGACAAATGAGAGTGTAGAAATTTACATGGATGATTTCACAGTATTTGGAGATAGTTTTGAATATACCTTAGAACAACTTGAAAAAGTTTTAATACATTGTGAAACATACCATCTGTCTCTTAATCCTGAGAAATGCTTCTTAATGATGGAGGAAGGGATTGTCCTTGGTCATCATATTTCCTCTTATGGGATCAAGGTTGATCCTAAAAAGGTGGAAGTTATCAAAAACCTTCCTCCTCCAAAAACTCAAACTGATGTAAGGAGTTTTTTGGGGCATATTGGTTTCTACCATAGATTTATTGCCAATTTCAGTACCATAGCCAATCCAATGTTTGCATTACTAATGAAGGATTCTGAATTTTCTTGGTCTATTGAGTGTCAAAAGTCTTTTGATGAATTGAAAGAAAAATTAACCACTCCCCCTGTATTGAGAGGACCTAATTGGGAATTGCCCTTCCATATTCAAACTGATGCTTCCAATACTGCTATTGGAGCTGCATTAGGACAAATTGACAATGGGGAGCATTATGCCATTTACTATATCAGTAAAAACTTGATAGGAGCTGAAAAGAACTACACTACTACTGAGAAGGAATTCTTAGTTGTAGTATATGCTATCAATAAGTTCTGACACTATATCACAGGATATCAGGTATTCATTCATACAGATCATGCTGCCATTAAATACCTGATGAATAAACCTCTGGTTAGTGCAAGAATTATTCACTGGTTAATACTGTTGCAGGAATTTGATATCACTATAGTTAATAAACCAGGGAAAGCTAATGTAGTTGCAGATTTTCTGTCAAGATTACAAAATGCAGATACAGGAGAGTTGGTTGAAGATGCATTTCCTGATGAGAAACTGTTTGCTATTTCTGTGCAGTCCCCATGGTTTGCAGATATAGCTAATTACTTGGCTATAGGAAAAATTCCTCTTCACTTTACTCCTAAACAAAAGAAATAGTTAATCAAGCAAAGTTCTTCTTTCAAATGGATAGGAGGTTTACTTTTCAAATGCAGTCCTGACCATGTTTTGCATAGGTGCATCCACAAGGATGAGGTATATGATATCCTATGGGCATGTCATGATGAACCTTCAGGAGGACACTATTCAGTCAAGAGTACAATTCAGAAGATCTTGGGTACTGGTTATTACTGGCCATCTTTGCATAAAGATGTGAAAAATTATGTTAGACATTGTGATGCATGCCAAAGGATGGGAAAACCTACCTTCACTAGTGAAATGCCATTACAACCTCAAGTAGGAACATAACCATTTGAGAGGTGGGGGCTAGATTTTGTAGGACCTATTGACCCTCCTTCCCAAGGGAAAGTGCATATCTTGGTATGTACTGATTATGTAACCAAATGGGTAGAAGCCCATGCTTTTAAGCATGCTCGGGAAGAAAAAGTTGTTGATTTCCTGTATACATAGATTTTCCTACATTTTGGAGCCCCACAGTCCATCACTACAGATCAAGGACCTCAGTTTACTTCAAGACTTATTGAAGCTTTCACTCAACTATATGAAATCAAGCATAGGAAATCCTCACCGTATCATCCACAAGCCAATGGTCAGGTTGAAGTAACAAATAGGGAATTAGAGAGGATTTTAACCAAAACCATAGCTTCACATAGGAGAAATTGGTTGGACAAACTACCTGAAGCAATTTGGGCTTACAACACTACTTGGAAATCCACCACTGGATTTACACCATATGAATTGGTTTATGGTAAGAAGCCTCTTTTGCCTATTGAATTTGAGTTATTGACTCTTCGAACTACTTTGGATGTAGGTATTGATTTGTCACAGGCACAAATGGAATGAGTCCTGCAGCTCAATGCATTGGATGAGCTACGGAGGGATGCATTGCACCAGACTGAGCTGATCCAAGCACAACAAAAATCATGGCATGATAGTCACATTCAACAAAGGAAGTTTCAGCAAGGCGACTGGGCTTTGTTGTTTGACTCACGTTATGAAGACTATCCTAGAAAATTGCAGACTAGGTGGCTTGGACCATATCAGATTGAGGAAGTGTTTGCAAATGGAGTTGTTCACCTTTCACCCATTGATGATTCATGATGAAAATTGGTGGTTAATGGACATCGTCTTCGGATATATCATAAACCACTAACGAAGGAGGAGTTTCTCAAGCAAGTGGAGAACTTGGATGTACACATCTTGGAAGAAAACACTTCTTCCACACCAGACTTAGTAGAGTAATATAAAGGAAATTAAAAAAAAATGATTAAATGATTAAAAAAATGAATAATTTAGAAAGTGAAAACCTCTTTGAGGCGCTTCTGAATTAGGCTTGCATGAAAACCGGTCTTCCGACATGTTTGCCTTTGTGACTCTCCATTCGTACCCACCATCATTGTTCCATATTTTCTCACAATCACTGTTTCACCTATTTTTAGATTGCACCTGTCTTAGTTAGTAGAGCAACCTACTGAGAATCAATAGAAACAACCATTGTACAATTGTAGATAAATGGTTATATCAGGTATGTGCCTTTCTCATTTTAGAACATTGTTGATATCAAGTATGTAGTGCATAATATCCTTAGTTAGTATATGAGGCATACATAAGGTTATTTAAAAAATGTTATCCATCTAGTCAATGGAAGTTGTGAAAACAACAAGAAATTTTTACCTTCAAATGCTTCAACATGATAATGCTTCGAAGTAAGATTTTTGTTCAGCTTCGGAATGATGGAAGCTCTGGAATGAAAAACTATTGTTTTAACAAAAATAGCTTCAACATAAAAGGGGTGTGCTTCGGAATGAAAAATGTTCAAACCTCGAAGAAAAACTTTGGAATGAGTAAGGATAAAAATGAAATGACATGTGGCATCATAATCCAATTCCTATTGTTTGAAGTAAGGAAAAATTATGGCATAAATTTTAAGACGTAGGTTTCCAACACAATGATGGGAATGAGGGTGTTGGGAATCATCGCACATTTTATGATAAGCAAAAATCTTTGGCACACTTCACAAGGAATTCAGGAAAAAGGAAAGCTCTGTACATGGTACATGACGCGACCAATAGATGATTGCCACATCAATGCATCGTAATCATTTAATCAAATGCAGTGGATCACGTTCCTTCGAAGAAATAGAAATCTACCACGTGATATGTAAAGGAGAAATTTAATTTTTCAAATGCTTCAACACGTTTCGAAGCATTTTTCGAGTCTGTAAAATTTTAATTTCGTAGCCTAGAAGCCATTTTTGCCCTACAATTGCAAATAATTTGATCCAGACTCAAGAACAACGTTGTTTTTTGACACTGAGAAGAGATAGAATATAGAAAAATAAAAATGGGGGGTAAGAAGAATCATATTGAGCTAGAAAATGCAGATTGCCTATAGGGAGATCCTGAATCACTACGTATCTTCATGGAGGAAGGGTTTATGCTATTTTTGTGAAAATTCGATGGACACTCGAAGGGATTGGCAATCGAGTTTGCACGCACCTTCAGAAACAATCAAGTCCATATTAGCGGCATGACAATCTAGGTAACTCCAAAAATTCTTAGTTCTATTACTGAAATGCCTTTGCATGGGGTTCAAATTGGGAAATCTGGAAAGAATACTTTAATAGAAATTGTCAATCAATTTAGAGAAGAAGAGGATAGGCCAATTGAATTTTTATTGAGTAAAAATATTTGTAAAGGGGTTAAACGAACTAGTCTACCACCTCCTTGGGATGAAGTAGCTAGTATGGATTATTAGGTTTTTGACCTATGATGGACAATTCCCTATTCTATCTGGACATCATATGAGAATTCTGAATCATCTATGTCATGGTCGTTCAAACCCAAAGGTTAAGATAAACCTGCCCTTATACCTTCATCAAGAATTGAGCACTATGGCTAGAAAATACCAACAAGGAAGGGGCACTCCCAAACACCATGGGCTCATCAAGCTCATCTGCAAACATCACTTTAGAGGAAACCCTAGGAGTTTTGAATGGTTCTTCTCTACCTGGAATGAATTGGAGAGTGAAAGCCCTGAATCTAAAGAAGAGGCAGAGGTTGAGAAGTGAATCTGAAGATGAAGCAGAAATTACAAGATCTGAACCTAAAATTGAAACTGAATCCTCTGAAAAAGAAATCCCCTCCTCACCACAAGGACCTCCATCCTCTAGGACTAGGAAACAAAGGGAAAAATAGTCTAAGTCTGGTCCTATGGGAAAAAGAAGGAAAGTTACATTTTCTGAGAATGTAACTATTTTTCCAACACAACCTATTGAGCATCTTGGTAGTTCAAGTAAAGAAAGGCAAATAGGGAAAGAAATGCCTAAAGTAGGTTCTGCTCCAGAATCATCAGAATTTGTTCTGGAGTTACCTAAAAAGGTTAAACAAGCTCCTGTGGGGTTACGAAGGTCTTCCAGACTTCAAAAACAAAAAGTAATAGAAGAAATAGTGGATGAAGAAGCTACACCACTATTTCAGTAGTTAAATATAGAGCAGGGGTAGGAAGTTCTTGTAGAACAATTTATAGAAGAGAGATCAGAGGAAGTATATATGGACATAGAAGAATTGGAGGTAGAGACAACAATCATAGATATAGAAATACCTATAGTCTCACTTGTTGACTATTCAGACTCTGAAGATTCTGATTCTGGCAAAGAATCAATAAGAGAAGAGGAAGAGCCTGATATAAAAACCTAGTTACATGCTGCTAGAAGTGTCATTAAGACACAAATGGGTTGGATTGAACAACATGAAGCCTCTCACATAGAGAAAGATAAGCTTATTGCTAATTTGTAGGAAGAGGTGAATAAACTAAGGGCTCGGTTGTCCACTCTGGAGCAATAGTCTACAGAAACTGGTTCTGAGGATGAATTGGCCAGAATTATATTAGAATTAGTAGAAGATCATAGAGAATTGGCCTTACCTGAGGAAGAATCACCCATCAGAGGAGTGGAAATAGAAGAAACAACAACCCAAATTTTCCAGCAGGATGTCAGCATGACAGATTCAGAAGCCTCTGCAGAACATTCTAAAAATTCACAGCAGGGGGCACAAACAATACAAGCAGCTGAGGAGGCCAATGAATAGGAGGAAGTGCAAGAATAGGTAAATATACATTCTCCTCAACTATCTATTGAATTAATTACAGCTGAATCACCTCAAGTTGAAACAACAGAAATTGGAGTGCAAGTAGATCTATTCATTGTTAACACATCAAAAGTTGGTATACAAGTGGACTTGCCTCCAAAAATACAATCAGTCATAAGGCCCCCACAAATAGTTACAATGACAAAATATAATGAGGACATAGCACATTGGATGTTGTAGTGTCAATAGATGGAGGCACAAATTTCAGCCTTAAAACCTTTGAAGCAGAAGCTAGAAGCCCAAACTGCAGATATAACTAAGTTACAGGAACAAATACAGGATATGTGCCAAATTGCAGAGTACTTAGTTCAGTGCAGAAGGCCTGCAAGGTTTTATACTCTAATATTAAAGGAAAAATACCTCCACTGGCAATTAATGAGAATTATTTCCAAACTTCCATATAAACTGGACACTGCTGAAGAATTTGTGGAAACATATTTGCATAGTCCAGAGGAACAGAGGAATCTGCTTTGTGAACTATTTTTGCATAACTTCTTCTTACCTAAAAATGGAACCTTCTTGCCACACATCTTTACAGGAGATATTCAGCTGAGAGCCTTTATATCTTTAGTGCAAAATCAGATTTATTGGGAGGAGGAGAAAAATGTAAGCAAGGAAATGGAGTTAACAATTGAGTTACTGATCAGAAGAACCCATACTAATTACAGGGAGTCCATCAATCAACATTTTACTATGATGAGAGAACAAAAAATCAG
The DNA here is from genome assembly GCA_028583015.1 of Wollemia nobilis. Lineage (NCBI taxonomy): Eukaryota > Viridiplantae > Streptophyta > Pinopsida > Araucariales > Araucariaceae > Wollemia > Wollemia nobilis. The sequence goes on along the minus strand of JAQPPZ010001671.1, from coordinate 347,707 downwards.
AGAAGTATATAAGAGCAATCTTACTGATTGTATCAAGAATTTTCAGGTCTTCTGTAATCAACATTTTGGTAATGCTCTCTCAACTTGTAAAAGCAGGTGGGGAGAATTGTCAATATCACTTCAGAAGAGGGAACCTATCTCACCTAACAATTTATTATGGTCTAGAAGGAGAGCAGAAGGCATAGTACAGGTTATCCACAAGTTGCAGGATCACTGGGTAGGTTTGAGGTATAGGCTGCCAAATGTGATAACTCTAGTTCCTTATTTCTTTGATAGTGATCCTCAATCAGATGAGCAGTTCCAGGAATGGCTCAAGAAAATACAAGCAATCAGAGGATATTATAAGGTTCCGGGACCAAAGCTGAGTTATGAAGAATGAAATCTGGATGTAGATCTCTGTGCTATTGTGGCTGCACATAATGCATGAGGACATGCATTAAAATAGGTTGGGGGAAAATGATGAGGCCTGCAAATGCCTCATCCATGGACTAGTTTTGATAACTTATAAACACTTTTGAACACCTTATGTTATGTTTTGATGCTAATTATAGTGATAGAATGCATTATGTATTGGTGTTTACATGTTGTAAATGTTAAAGTGCATATATCCTGTTTTGACTATTTTTCTATGTTTTATAGTCTGTTTTAGTTGTATGTTTTAGTATATTTTGCATTAAATTAAAGTTGTAATATTAAGGTACTACTATCTATTTGGTTTTGTGCTTCTTTCACAAGATTTTCCCATCGTTCACTCACTTTGAATAACCAAAAGGTACCAAAAACTTTGTCAATAGTTGACTATGCAGAAAACATGAATTTTTCCATACAAATTCCAGCCATCTGTACATATACAACATGGCTTGGAATTTGTCCACTTCAGCTGATGCACAAAATGGAATTAGTCTTCTGGGCACACATGGAGACTATTTCCACCGTCACAACTATTCGCATACGCTTCTGGTGCGGGAATTGTTGCAAACTCTATTCTGCTACCTGATATTTCGAAGCAGCTCCAGAATGAGCACAGAAGCAACAGTTTTGGTCAAAAGAGCCTTTAAATGCAACAAACAAAGTGGTAAACGGTGGTTGCAGCTATTTAAGGGATATCCCTATCCTTTCCAACACTTGTCCTTCAACGGATGCATTCCAGCAGATGAAATAGATAAGGGATAATGGATCATATCCCTGCATTCTAGAAACAGTTTTGCCACAGTTGTAATAGTCCTATATTGTAGCACAAAACCTTATCAATCATGTACCCTACTTGTATAAATAAAATGCTCCCATTTGGTTGAGCATATAGAGATATAGATAGATAGAGAGGATATAGAATTGCATAATTTCATAAGCTTTCCTTGTAATCATAGTAGAACAGTATTTTGCAGGCTTTTCCCTGCAATACTGTAATGCTATTGTAGAATCAATAAAAGGTGCAATATTTTTATTCCATTGGCAGTATGAATGAGTGTGTGTGAGATCTAGATAGTTTAAAATAGTTCTTTTCACCTTCTTCTAGGTCAGGGAGCAAGGGCCCACTTCCAGGGCCAGGAGAAGGAGCAACTTTCACAGGTTTCCTGCTCATTTCTTGCTGCAGCAAATTTGCAAGAATCTGTCAAGTTTGTACTTCATAATTTTAGTTGTACTCTTTTAGATTGCATGTAATGATCATAGGAATGTGTGCATATCAGCTGATTACTTAGCATAAATTCTTGCATCTTACAACATTTTCTATTAATCTCCTGTTTCAGCAAGTTGTTTTCAGATTCTGTAATTTCCAGTTTGCATCAGAGAATATTTTCATGTTTCAGTTCTGCAACATTTGATTATTATTCCTTAAATTATGTTATTGTAATTAGATTTTCCTTTATGCAAGGTGTGATTTAAATTCTGCAAGTTTTATTTTCTGCTATTTCCATTCCTACAACATTTCAGTTCTATCATTTTCAATTCTGAAGCAGTAGATAGTTTTCTTTTTCTGCAATTGTTTCAATTCTTGCAAATTCATTTCTGCAAGGGTAAATAGGAGTCAATTTCAGTTTTTAGGAGTTAAAAAGGAGACACAAACACCCCCAAGCACTAACTGTTTCACCAATAAAGCCATCTCCTGAATGAACTGATCCTTAAACTGCTTGCCTTTCCTATCGTATATAGCCTTGGACACCGCCCTGGATTGACAAACATAATGATTAAATGATGAAGAGTTGATGACACTCATCACAATTTGTGAAATGTAATATGTGTAGTGCAATGTGTAAAATGCAATGTGTGAAATGCAATATTATTTTTGTGTATTAGCCATGTATATATACATATATAGATCTCATTAAGCATAAAATGCTCTCAATTGGATGATGTTAAGTGGTTTGGGCTTTTCGATTCCATCTAGAATGGCAAGCCTATAAGTTCCTTGACCACTTTTTGAGTGATAATGTATGGACCTAGACAATTATACATAAATTTATCACGAAGGTGCGACAATGTATTGGTGTTTTGTTGATTCTCTTTAAAAACAAGATATCCTATATGGAATTCATGTGGATGAACTTTGGAATTGTAAGCACACTTTAGACAGTCTTGATAAACTCATAAATGATCTAAATCATTGACCCACATTTTATCAAGAATTATGAATTGGTCAAAACGTGCATGTCTAGCAGTATTGTCATCTATGAATTCCTGCAATGAAATTTGCAATGAGGGGATCTCAAGCTCAAGAGGTATAATTACTTCGGTTCTGGAGACTAGTGAAAATGGTGTTTCCCTAGTAGGTATGCATATGCTTTTTCGATAAACCCATAATTCCAAGGGTATTTGAGTATGCCAATCTCAATGTTTTTCATTGATTAGTTTCTTGAGAATAGCAATTAAGGTATTATTGGTAATCTTAGCTTGTCCATTTTTCTGTGGGTAATAAGGAGTCAAGAACTATGTTGGATATTATATTTCTCGCAAAGTGCTTGAACATATTTTTTTTTGAAATATTTACCATTGTCATAGATGATTTTCGAGGGAATACCAAAATTACAGATGATATGATGAAGTATAAACTCCATAATTTGAGGTCCTATCGTATTGGTTAGAGGAATTGCCTCAACCCACTTTGTGAAGTATTTAGTGGTTGTGATGATGAATGTATATTGTCCAAAAGTAGTCAATATTTTTCCAATTAAATAAATATCCCATTGTGAAAATGTCCAAAGTATTTGAATATGATGTAACGCTTGTGATGGTACATGAGTTAAATTAGCATGTTGTTGACATTTTTGATAATGCTTGACATAAGTGCAACAATTACGTTCCATGGTAGACTAATAGTAACCCATGCATAAAATGTACTTTGCAATGACCATTCAACTAAAATTACCACCACAAGTACCATATTGAGCTTCAGATATGGCTCTTTGTGCCTCTACAGGCTTGAGGTAATGAAGTATGACTACATCATAACCATGTTTATACAACACATTCCCAAGAGAGTAAAACGAGCTACCTTTTACTTGAAAGTGTATTTAGAAGTCTTTGACATGTCTAATGGCAATTTTCTAAACTTGAGGAAGGCTATTATTTGGTTGGACCAAGGCTCATACAACTCTAAATGGATAAATAAAACATCCTTCTCATCCTTAGATTCAAGACGAATAATTATAGATTTAGATATTGTTGTGACAATGAGTGGTTGTATCTCTTATACAAAGTTCTTTGGAATCAATGATCCTAGAGAGGCCATCGCATATGCAAATATATTAGTCGAACGTGGCAAACTAATGATTTCATACCAATCAAATTTAGCGAGTAGTGTCATTGCTACTTCATTTTATTATTGGTTCCTTGCATTGGTACTCTTTGTTTATTTGTCGAAAAACAAGTTGGGAGTCACCAAATATCCTGAAATGCTTTATACCCATAGCTATGGTTGCTTGAAGACCTGATATTAAGGATTTATACTCTGCATTGTTGTTTATACATTGGAAGTCAAGTTTGAAAGATAGGGGAATAGGTACCCCCTGTGGTGTATGAAACATGACTCCAACACCTTGACCTTTTTTGTACTTAGAACCGTCAAGTAATAGTGTGATATCGATATCTTCCTCCAGAATGATATCTTATTATTGTTTAGTGTCAATGAATACCGAATAATCTAGGAGCTCAATAATCAAGGATTGATCACTAGGAAGTGAAGCTTTCACAAGATGATTGACTATGACCTAATATTTAATGGATTTTTGGTTGATGAACTCAAGATAAAATTTAGTGAGAAACATTATCTATTTTTTGGTGTGGGTGTTATTATAAGTGTGAGACATCATGTAACACAAAGAATTTTCATGAGCTATGATATATGTGGTGTGACTAAGCATGTAATGTTTGAGTTTCTTAGTGGTAAAAACCATTGCTAAGCACAATTTTTCTATGTAAGCATATCTAGTTTCATATCTTACCAATGTTTGACTAATATAGTAGACAACTTGCTATCAATTGTTATCATTCTTTTGTGCAAGAATTGTCCCTAATGCAAAGTCCATTGCTGAAACATAAAGATGGAAGGGGACCCTTAGATGAGAGGGAGTTAAAACTGGTGGAGAAGCCAGGTATTTCTTGATGTCATAAAAAGCTTTTTGGCACTCATCTATCCATAAAAATGTCATCCATTTTTGTAGCAAGTGATTTAATGATCTACATTTGGTAGAATTTTTTTTATAAAACAACAAATTGATTGGATATTTTCTTGAAAAATATGCAATTCCTTCAATTTTGTTGGGGGAGGCATCTCCATGATGGCCTTAACTTTGTTTGGGTCCATATCAATACCTATTTTGGAGATAATGAATCCTAATATTTTGCTTGAGGTAACACCAAAAACTCACTTTTTGGGGTTCAACCTTACGTTATGCTCTATAAGTCGATCAAATACTTTTTCCAAGACACCAATATACTCTTGTCGAATTTTGGATTTTTATAAGAGATTATAAATATAATATTTTATGATATTATGCATGTAATCATGGAAGATGTATGTCATGGCATGTTGATAAGTGGAACCTACATTTTTGAGGCCAAAGGAAATCACATTGTAACAAAAAGTCCCCCAAGGTGTAGTGAATGTTGTTTTGTGTTGGTCATCAAGACTGATTTGAACATGGTTGTATCCAAAAAAAATTATCCATTAGAGAAAGCATTTCATGGCCAGTGCAAGTGTCAACATGAGTATCAATGTTTGGTAGAGGAAAGTCATCCTTAAGATACACTTTGTTAAGGTATTGAAAGTCAGTGCAAATACGTATCATCCCGTTAGATTTATGAATGGGTACCATGTTTGAAAGCCACACAGGATAGTCAATGGGTACAATGAAACTCACATCTAAAATCTTTTGAATCTCTTCTTTGACCACAATGGCAATGGTAGGATGCATATTTATCAAAAAAATTTGATTGACCTAGCATTAGAGTGTAAGGTGAGGTTGTGGACAACCAAGTTAGGGTCAATATTAGGCATGTATTTGTAGGACCATGCAAAAATGCCCTTCTTCTTGAGGAGAGAAATTAATTGCTCTTGTTACTCTATGGATAAACTTTGCCAAGTTTGATAATTTGAGGATTGTCTACTTTCGAACTAAGGTTCACATCGATGGTATCTTCAATGGGCATATGAGAACCTTCATCAAGATGATGGGGCATTGGGATAAAATGACTATTATATATGATGTTATCAAACTCTTTTGACTCAATTTCTTCCATGTCTACCTGGAAAACCTTGAGATCTAAAGGTGAAGGTGGAGGAGATGGAGGAATTTAGTTGGCTAAAGCCCTTAAAAATTCTTTGAAAAGAATAAATTCAGAGAAGGATGAAGGTGAGGAAATCCGATCCATATCAATAGGGCTCATGTCAATTGGAATTGGCTTTGCCAAATCATATGGATTACAGAGTGGGATGCATAAGTCAATAGGATTCATTTTAACTAAAATGGAAATTTGGTGGTTGGAAATGTGATGGATGGATAGATCATATCCGCTAGAACTGATGTAAGAACTCTAGAAACCCAAAAAATAGTGAGCAACGCAAATAAATGCAATAGACAAAAATCCATGCACATGCAATATAATGATAATTATTTTTTGAATTATATATATATGTTACAAAATTATCTAGTGAGGTGGATCAATGAAGTGGAGGTGGTTCACCAGTTGGTTCACCTCGTTCTTGTGGAAGAAGCAAGAAAAAAATGTACTAATGGATGGAGAACATTATGAGGTAATACTCATCCTGTTTAGTGAGTGGAATGATGGGTGTCAATTCCTCATTAGATTCATCAAAAGCTATTGATATAATGTTGTATTATTCAAATATATCCTCCTCAAAGTCATTGATGTGATGGGTTTCTTCTTTTGAATTCAAATGTAAATTTTGAAAAGCTTGTTCAAAATAAGATGTGGAAGAATGAGAGTGATAGCCTAAAAATGAATTACCATGCACTTCTCGATATGAAATATTGATGATATTGTGCATTCTCTATTCATGTCATCCTAAGCCATATCTTGCCAATTGAATCGATAAAAAACCTGGATGGAAAACTCGACATGTGTTGTATATTAGCAAGATTTGGTTGTTTGGGTTCATCTAGGAAATATGTATTGGATGATGAATCAATTCCCCCATACATAAAATTGATGCTATTGGGCATTGAACCCATGTTGTACATTGCTCCTATGGATAAGGGTGGGTCACATGGGTGATTGTAACCCCTAGTAGTTTGGATGCTAAGCGATGTGACAATGATATCTTGGACCATGTATTCACCAATACTAGGACTAATGAGGTGGACCACAAATTGGGATGATGTTGAGATGGATGTGGAAGTGGATGTGGAAGTGGATGTGGAGGGCTTATGATTGGCTTGTGGCTCCGATAATGGGAGAGGTGTGGGATGGAATGGCATCTCACAATCCATTAATTTGACTTGTGAGATATCAACTAATGTGGATGAAGGTGGATTTGGATGATATGATTGATGAATGGGTGATAATTTGGAGGAGATAATGATAGGATATGTTGATTTTGATGATGTGGACAATGTGGATTGGGCATGACTACATGTACATGTAGTCGATGATGATGAGGATGAGGACATGAAGGTGGAAGCTTGATAAGGGGTAGTGGTGGGGAAGTCCTCAGGAATAGAATCTTTGGATGAATAGGTGGATAGTGTGGTGGATGATGTGGTTGATGGAGTCAAGAAAATATGAGTGGATGGAAGGGTGGATTCATAAGGATTTGAGATGAAATTATGATGAGGCAAGAAATTACCTCATTTTGACATGTTTTGGATATCACAAACACCACCATCATACCTTATATGATGTTATTTTATGTTAATTAGATGATTTTAGTACATTAATTACTGAGTGTTTGCATGATTTAAATGTATAGAGCATTGTAACCTATTTTTGACTATTTTTTTTATTCTTGTGATTGTTTTGCATAAATAAGTAGTGAAGATGCATCATCAAAATTGTAGCTAATGTAGAGTGCTATTGTTTACAAATATATCATGTCATTTGAATATCTTTCCCACCTCACAAATGGTTTGAAAGGATATTTAATGCCAATTTTCCAACTCTACTAGAAAACTAGAACAATGTAGGCACAATCCATATAAATTCTAGCCGCCTATCATTATAAAGGATGGCCTAGAATTTGTCAACACAAACAAAAAGAAGTGATTGGAAATGGTTGACATGAATAGGAAAGGTATCCTATTTAGTTGGAATTACATTTTTAGGCATTTTGGTTGCAGCTATGAATGAATCATATTTCTTCTGAAAGAGATTCTGAAGATCTTCGAAATGATAGGGAAGACAAGCCCGTTTCAACCAAAAAAGTTACAATTGCATTCAATTCACATGGAGGAGGATACAAAGAGGTGAAGACAGATGTATAAGCATATCCCAGCTCATTTCCACTAGTTTGGAGGCATCAAATGGTCAATGGACAAATACTACTGTAGATTCTATCCTAAATTAGACTAAGTCTACTATAGCCTAGGAAGCAATCATGAGCAAACAACAGTCAATTGAAGATGTAAACAAGGCACATTGTAATAATTAGTATAAATAGGAATTGAGCTAATAAGAATTTATTTCCAGAGGAATTGACTTAGTGAAAAGTAGCCCATAGAAGAGTGGATGTTGAAAAGTGTTTCCTGTAACCATTCAGTATGATTTGTTAGTCAAATTAAGTGTAGTATTTTTAAATATTTTTCTTATGAGTTGAGTGATTAGTTTTAGTAGCTAGAAGGTGTTTTTCATCCTCTTCCATACTGGAGAATAAGGTCCACTATCATACTTGGAGGTAGGGGCTATTTAAATAGGTTTTCTGATAACTTTTACTATAGTAATTTATTGCTAGATTTCTTGTTAATTTGTTGTTTGTTGCTAATTAGACTAACCCTTGTTTTAGTTCATGTGATGTTTTATGCTCTCAAGTGTGGTTTATGCAAAGTGTGTTTGGTGAGTTAATAGTACTTATAGATTTGAATTCCCCTATTTTCTATTTTATACCAACTGTCAAATTTAACAATTTTATTTCTCATCAGTTCCTGTAGTAGAAATATGACAACCTTCTACAGTAGTGCATTGACATTTGTTTGCAATTTTAATTTAGCATGAATTAGAATATAATGTTTCCAATTAAATCATATTTAATTTCAGTTGTTTCAATTAATCAAATGTAATATAGGTTTCAATTCAACAAGATTTCAAATTCTATATTTTCATTTTCTGCAAACTGTAGTTAGTTGTCAATTTCAAGTCTTAGAAGCAGTTTTCAATTATTGCAGTTAAAGTAGTTTTAATTTATGAACATTAGGATTTAAGTGACCTCAAAACCACCCAAAAACATTGGTTTCACCAATAAATCCTGTTATTTGAATGAATTATTTACAATCTACTTGAACCTTCTCTCGTATATAGTCTTGGACACTGCCCTGGATTTGACAAACTTAAAATTAAATGATGATAATAAAGACACTCATCATTTTTGGCATTGTCATCAAAGACTAGGTGTTATTATTTTTGAAAAATAATTTGAAAAAACTTGTATTAAAACAAATATCATTTACAATTTGGGATGAGACTTTTCCCAGCCTTAGCCAAAGAGAACACATGTTTACAACAGTAAAATAAGATTTGCATTGGAGCCAAATATCTTAAACCATATTTCTACAATGATTGTTCACCTGTTTACAACTATAAAATAAGATATACATTGAAGCACAAATCTTCTAAATAATATTTTTGGAATGGTTATCCAAATTAGCTAAGCACTGGTGATGAGTGTTGTTGAGTCTCATAATTTAATCTCAATGCTTTATCAATCTGGGGTGGTGTTCAAGGCTGTATACGATAGAAAGTTAGGGTAGAGTGCAATTCAGGCATTCGAATTTCAAGCATTTATTGGTGAAGCATATTTGGTTTAGCCTTTTGGTGTCACACTAAACATAGTCTACATAATGGAAACTGAAATAAATTACAAGAATTGAAAACTAAATCTAAATTGCAAAATTTAACAATTAACTACAATTGCAAGAATTGGAAATGGCTGAATTAAAATATAATCTACTTTTGCATAATTGAAATAACATAATTGAAATTGCTAAATTGAAATGTTGCTGAAATGAAATCCTAAATTACACTTGAAAAATTGAAACCTAGTTTACTCTTGTAGAATGGAAGTGATACTTAGAAATGAAACACTTGTCAATGCCCTGCCACAAAATGTCGTCAAGCTTCTGCTATAGGAATTGATAGCAAAATGAAATTTGCTGGAAATTGAAAGCTGTTGAAACATAAAAATAACAAAACATGGAAAGCAAAGGAAACAAGAAATAAATGTTTAATCTCATTTATCAGCTGACACACACATAAATGTTGTACACAAACATAATAGAAAACATCAATCACATAATACAAAATAAAAACAACAAAATGAAATCTGGCAAGCAATCTATTAATTCTGCTGCAACAAAATTATATATTAAAACCTGCCATAAATCCCTCCTTCTAGATCTGAAAGTGGGCCTATAATTTCTAATCTAGAAGGAGGTGAAAAACACTCAAATAATTTAAAATCAAAACAAAATCTGATAAAAGAACTACAATTTATTACTCTGAAAATGGCATTATAGTTCTATTGCTACAGACTGTTACAAAGCTGAAAACTGTCTATTTTTCTATTACTTATTCTCCTAAGCTCAACCGAAATGGGAGCTATCCTTTTATAGATGCATAATATTTATTTACAAATGGAAAATATACTATTTCTATCTTGCAGATCAATTCCTATTATGCTGCAGCATATCTTGGTTTTATCCTAGAAGAGGATCAATTGAGCTTTTCCCATGAATGGTGGCTTTTGGATGGCAAGGACGACAAAGACAGCTGGCGGATATTTTCCCTTAACCTTCTCAACCTTCTTTCCATTTTTCCACTGTCAGAAAAAAATCAAAAAGTCAAAAAGTACTTATTTTTGTCAATCCAAAGATAACTGGCTCAATCCGAAGAAACTGCATTCTGTCAATCCGAAGATGTCTGCTCAATCCGAAGATCTTTGGATTGACTAATTGTGTGGTCTTCAAGTTATCTCAGATACTTTTCTTAGATGAGTTATCTCTCAAGAACTGATTGCAATAGCTTTTATCCTTCTCCATGTGTGAATTCCATGCCTTGCCATTCAATGTCAACTTGCTAGAATTTGTATGAAAAATCTTGCTTTTCCAGCTGTCAAAACATTCCCAACTACCCTTTTGGAGTGGTCATAAATTGTTCCTCATAACTCCAATGTATATAAAATTGTATCCACATATTCTTGGTTGTATTAAATATGCTTGGTTGAATTTTCAAAATTTAAATCTTTAGGAGTTGCTTCCAGCATCACTGTCATGTTGGCCTCTAACACAGATTTTCACCAAAATTTCTAGCTGTCAAAAAGTGTGAAACTATCATTTTATAGGCCCCATAACTTCCTGATTACTTGTCCATATACCTTCAAATTTGGGTCATGTGTTCTCTGTACTATGAAGTACCATTGGTATGAATTTTGTACCTTAACTCACTTTGGATCATTCCCAGTAGATTTGCCAATGTCACCATTAATGCATATTTGTACCTGTTAACAACTCCAGAAAAGACTAAGGCATGAACATGATGAAACCTTCATAACTTTTTATCTACATTTCAGATTGACTTGCTTCGAAAAACAAAGTTGTAGTTCTTTATAAGAGGAATCTGTTCATGCCATCATAATGCAATTTTACTATAGTTTTTATTTACTACTTAATCAACTGAAATAGTGCATAAAATGTTGAAAATAGTCAAAAGCAGAGATATAATGCTCCTAACATAAAATCATGCAAACAATTAAAAAATATATATTATAATTAACTATTTGGCATTTAAATTAATAATATGACAATTTTTATATGTCAAACATAGTGTAAAAATGAGGCATTTTCAGGCCTCATCAACTGGATTTGCTCACCAACCTGCCTAATCATCTCATCCTCAATAGCCATGTCACTGTGCCATTGAACCCCTACCTCCTTCTTAGTGCCCATCTTAGCCAGGAAGTCTACCACTTTATTTAGATCTCTACTCACATAAACTGGAATCACATCATCTAATTCCCTCCATAATTCCTTAATTTGAGTGACAAGAATCCTCAACCTCCATGTTTTCAAAGCAAAGTTCCTCATGCAATCTAGAGCTCCAACCATTATTTGAGAATCTGATTCTAGGATTATCCTCCTATAACCTTGTTTTACTACCCAAATAGAAGCATATTTGATAGCTAAGGCTTTTGCTTCATTGTTTGTGGCTCTTCCCAAGCCTTGCAGTTCCCAATAGAGCACTGTTCCAACATGATTCTGACAAACCACTCCAATTCTAGCTCTACCCGGATTGCCTTTTGTAGCTCCATCAGTATTAATTTTAATCCAACCTTTTGAGGGTGGTTTCCAACTAGCTCTGTCCTGCCCCTCTTGCACTTCAACTTCCTTCTCCATTGCCCCAATAACAACCTGAGTTTCCTCTTTAGCATAGACTACCACAGTTTCTGTGACTTTGCTCCAAATGACCTGCCAAACTCCATCTAAAGAAGAAAAAGTTTCTCTAAAAATTTTGGCATTTCTCTCCAACCACACTTGCCACCAAATGAAGTTTAATCCAAGCTCCCAACCAATACAAAGAGCTTTAGATTTAAATCTACCCCTCTTCCATATTTCCCAAATATTAATCTGATTCAAATCACCATTAACTTGAATTTTATAATATAAAAACCATCTCTCCCAGATCTGGCGCGTGAATGGGCACTCAAACATCAAGTGATCAGTTGTTTCCTCACTCTTGTAGCATAAAACACATTGATATGGACCAATGATTCCCCTACATCTGAGATTATCAAAAGTAAGAATTCCATTATGCATGAACTACCAGGAAAAAAGTTTACTTTTGGCCAACCCTTGGACTGCCAAATCTTTCTCCAATCCTCAACCTGATATGTATGAGGAGGAGGCTCTAGAAGGATCTTATCATATCCATCCTTCACTGTGTAGACACCAAGGCTCCCATAGCCCCAAGCTAATTCATCCTCCTCATATCTACCTATGAGAAATATTTCTGCCAAGATTTTAGTCATGATGGGTGTCAAATCCGGAGGGATTGAAATTGGCCACTCATCCAACTTCTTAAACTGCTTAAACTTATAATCCCCCAGCTGACTAGTGTTGAAATAACTTTCAATTTGGACCCAACCCCTGGTTTCCATGGCTATTTTTATTGGTTGCAGTTCAAGAAATTCAACAATGATAGGTGGGTATTGATCCCATGAATCTGTCCAAAATCGTGCCTTCTCCCCTCTCCCCACTTTCCAAAATAATCCATATTTTACTACCTGAGATCCTAACTTGAGAGCCTACCACACTAAGGATCCATTACCATCCAAAGAGAAATGACCCACCTCATTTGGGTTTACCTATCCCAAATATTTACTAGTTAAGATTCTATTGAATAAAGAAGTTGGTTGGGAAATCCACCTCCAGTAAAGCTTTCCAGCCAAAGCTTTATTATTTAACTTTGATCTTCTCAGTCCCAAACCTCCTTTTACCTTGGGTTGGCTTACTTTCTCCCAACCTACTAAGGCCCATTTCCTCTCTCCTTTTACTCCTTCCCATAAAAATTTTCTAGCCATCTTGTCCAACTCTTTCCATATGGTATGTGGGGCAGCAAGGATAGAAAATTTATAAATTGGCATGGCCTGAATGATTGACTATAAAAAAGTTAATCTACCCCCATAGCTTAACCATTTGTGAGACCAATGATTAATTCTTTCCTTGATACAGTCCAAAATATTCCTCCAGATATCTATTTTTAGTTTTTTAAAATGCAAAGGGACCCCCAAGTATACCACTGGGAGAGAAGTCCTTGTGAATCCCAAGATCTCTAAAATTTTGTCCTGAAGCCTTTGATCAAGATTGAAAAATACCACTTTGGATTTTTTATCATTGATGACTTGGTTTGTAGCCCTAAGGTAGACATTAAGTGTATCTCTAATCATTCTTGCTTCCCTGAAGCTGGCCACTCCCACCAATCTTGTGTCATCCACAAACTGTAGGTGAGTCAAAACTTCCTCACCCACCTTGATACCTATTAGAAAACCTTGTTGTCTTCTCCTCAAGATGAGTCTACCCAATCCTTCAGCCAATATGAGAAAAATATAGGGAGAGCAAGGATCTCCTTGACGAAGGCCTCGAGTAGCTCCAAACGGTTGTGAGGGAAGACCCTTGATTAACACTGAGTATGTCGGAGTAGAAACACAACTCATGACCCATTCTATCCAATCCTGAGAGAAACCAAAGGCTGCCATCATATTTGACAAGAAGCTCCACTCCACCCTATCATAAGCCTTTGACATATCTAATTTTATGAACATTCCTCTATTACCAGATGTTTGCATTGAATGGATTGCCTCCTGAGCTAGAACCACACCATCCAAGATCTGCCTACCCTCTACAAAACCCCCTTGCTCTGAGGAGATAATGCTATGTAGAAGAGGTTTTAGCCACTCAACCATTACCTTTGTGATTATTTTATATATGACATTGCATAAGGCAATAGGTCTATAATCTGAAATATGTACCCCCTCCTCCCCTTTTGGAATTAAGGCAATGAAAGTATGATTTAATGCTTTAAGCATTCTTTTACTACCTTTGGACTCCTCTATAACAACCATTACATCCTCCTCCAAGTTGTCCCAGAAGGCCTAAAAAAACTCAATTGGAAAGCCATCTGGACCTGGTGTTTTTTCGGTGCTCATTCCAAAGACTACATTCTTCAGTTCCTCTCTATCAATGGGTTTAAGTAGGGCCTGATTTTCTTCTTCAGAGATAACAAAGGGTATGACAACAAGAACTTCTTTTTGAGCCTCTTCATCTTGCACCATACTTTCCTTAAATAGTTTAGAAAAATAATCCATTGAATGGAAATGCATACCTAGAATTGTATCAAAGGAGTGTCCATTCTCATCTTGAAGAGCTTCCATGTTGTTCATCTATCTCCTAGCACAAGCAGTCCAATGGAAAAATTTGGTATTTTTATCACCTTCTAATAACCAAGTGGTTCTTGCTCTCTGTTTCCAGTAGGTCTCCTCTTGGTTGTCAATGTCCTCAACCACTTTACGCAATGCATCATCCTCTTCTTTGAGCTGCTCTATAATTGTTCCTTCCCTAAAGTGTTTTTGAACCTCATCCCATCTGGCCACCAATGGAGCTCTTTGGACCTGGAAGTCTGTCTTGTTAGCTCACCTCCATTGTTTCAGTTGATCTTTGACATAATGAAGTTGTTTGTGGAATCTAAACATTGTTGTCCCATATGTTGGGCGGCCTTCTTCCCACCACTATGGAATTTTCTTTTGAAGTTCCTCTTTTTGTAACCAAAAGTTTTCAAATTTAAATGGTTTGTGATGTTGCACTGTCTTGATCCCTCCTTCCAACAAAATGGGAAAGTGATCTGAAATTGGACCCTCCAAAATCTAAAATTTTATATTCCATTTTACAAATGCCTCCTCTGAAACCAAAAAATGGTCTAACTTCACCTTCCTACTATGTGGCTCCCTCCTCTTATTAGTCCAAGTATAGTTGGTTCTAGGGCATTTAATATCCACCAAGTGTAATGCCTGGACTTGGGCAATCATAAGTCGATCCCCTGGGTCCAAAATTGGGGTTCCCCCTTCCTGATATCTAGAGGATAATTTAGCATTAAAATCCCCAACAATAATCCAGTCTAACTCTTCCCTTGAGACTCTCATGTTATGCACAACTTTCCATTGATGCATCTGACCATCTAGGTTTTGAGCCCCATAAAAATTTATGATTAAAACATGTTCAGTTGTGACATTGTTCCTAAAATGTGATGTGAGAACACCCCTCCAAGCTATATGTTCTATTGCAGTCCATTCAAGAGAGTTCCAAAGAGTAACTATCCCCCCTGAGGCCCCTTGGGCAGCCACTTCCATATGACCAACACCCCTCCAAAGTCTATTAACTATTTTACACATAAGATCCAATGATATTTTTGTCTCTTGGATAAGCAAAAAATATGTTTTACATTTTTCTAAGAGTCTTCGAACAACAGATTGATGGGTTCTACTATTTAAACCCCTAACATTCCATGATTGTATAATCATTGGTTACCTTGAGAGCAGTAAAAATCTATTGGCCTCACCGATCCTCCAGTGATCAGTTTGTCTCCTTGAACTGCTATCAATTCCTTATTTGATTTTCTACCCACTCCTTGAGAGCTGCTATTTTTTGATCTCTTTTCCACCTGAGTTATCCCTAGAGTTGGCCTTTCTCTATTATTTTCTGCTATGCCCATGATGACATCCTTAATTATCGGTTGCTCTTGGTTATGCACTATCAATGCCCCTACACTCTCTGATTGCGGTAACTCACTGTACTCAATTACCTGCTCTATGATGGGAGGAGATGAAAGAGGAGCTTGAACATGGTTATTATTATTTTCATTATTCCCATCCACTCCTTCCATGAATTGTTCTTCTTCTTGGTCCATTAGTGTCTTAAATATCTCATACCTATTGGAGGGCTTGAGTTGGGTTTGCTCTTTACCATATTTTTTCTTTTGCCTTCTCCTTCTTTTGGGTTGTTCAAAACCATCTCCCTATGCTTCTTTACCCTGAGAAATATTGGTTGTTTCTTTATTGATTGTTGACTTACCCTCCTTAGGAATATTTGACATTCCTAGAGGAGCCTCCATTTTTATGTTCATATTATTTGGGCAAGATCAGGCTAAATGCCCATATTTGTGGTAAACTCTGCATCTGAAGGGCAATGCCTCATAATCTAGTTGTTGAATCCAAGATAGTCCTACAAGTTCGAGTTCCACCTCTATCGATAGAGGCTGGCTAAGATCCATTTCCACACATAATCTTGCATAAATAGTTGTGTTTCCTTCTATTGTGTCTTTGGAAACACCCAAATGTCTTCCAAGGGAATTTTCGATAATTTCCAATACCTGCTCACTCCAAAACTCCATTGGAAGTGCATACAAATGGATCCAAACTAGGATAGTAGTGGGTTCAATTCGAGGATCAAATCCCACTCTCCAGGGTTGAACAAATAATCTTGTCGGACCATGATTCCTCTTTTCTGATTTGAAAGCCCTATTTCTATCGACAAGTGAAGAAAAACTAACAATAAAATATCCATTGCTAATAAACCACAAAGAATACTCACCAAGAGGCTCCCAATTTTTCGGACCCAGGAATGCAAAAAATTTAGGGTAGGGTGAATACCCATGAATTTATAGATCAAATCATGATTGGCTCTATATAAAACTATTTCTTCGACCATCCTTTGCTCAATGACAATATTTGGCCTTGATTCTGACTATGGCAAGCATCCATTAACTCGTTGAGATGTTGATCTATTTCTAGCAATTGTAAAGAGCATTTTTAATGCAGTTTTTTGTGCTTCTTCAGTATTTGATGGAGATTTATCCTTTAACAAATCTACAAAAGAACTATGTCTCTCTAGAAGAGGATCCAGAGGTGTCCCCATTGGGCCCTCCTAGGGCAACAATCTTGTCTTCAAATCCACAGTAACCAAAAATCTCTTCGGCTACCCAACTGATGCCCTAGTTTTCTCTTCCTATAACCTTAAAGACAATTAAAAACTATTCATGGGACTAGGTGTTGTTAGAAGAGGAAAGCAATCCAATAATTGTTAGTGTGCTAAGTTGTGAACTTCAGAGTGAAATCTGAATGTAATAACTGGCATAAGTAATAGTTGTTGATAAATTGCATTTCAATCCATTTAGAAAACAAGCATGAATGAATAGGTTAAGGGATGAAAAAGGAAGATTTATCAGAACCAACCCTTTTCCTACCACAGGAAGGTGATCTTCATGCTCAAGAGGTGAATTGCCTATGTTTGAAATTCTTGATAGACTTAAACAAGAACCATCATCTTCATCATCAGGAAGTGTAGGATCTCTTGAACAAGAAATTTTAGAGGAACCATCTGCTAGTACTCCTCCACCTACTCCTTTTGAATCCATACCATCAGGGCAATTTAGACATATCTACACCAGGGTTTGGAACAATATTATGGCAGATTTGCAAGAAAACCTAGATAGGGATAGTAATGTCCACAATCGAGCAGATAATCCTCCTCCTTCTAGGACTTTCGAATACCCCATTTGATTAAATCCTACGTAGAATTCTCCCATGAAAACAATCTCACCTTCAGTACTTCCAACCTTCAGGGGGTTGTATCTGAAGATCTTGATCAATTCTTGTTTGAATTTAAGGTTGTGTGTCAAACGTATGATTACATAAATGACAACCAAAAGCTTAAAGTATTCCCTTCTACACTCAAAGATGCAACTCTACGCTGGTTTATGAGTCTAGAACCGGAATCTATCCGAACTTGGGAACAAATGGAGAGTGAATTCTTGGATAAATACCAAGAATATTGCAGGGTAAGAAATATAAAAGATGAATTATTCTGAATTAAACAAGAAGAGGATGAGACCTTAGAGGATTATCTTGATAGGTTTACCTTTATTCAAAGAAGATGTGGACTTGTAGAGCCAAAAATGTGTAAGGCTATATTTTTGAGAGGATTACAAGATGATTCCAGGGAAGTATTGGACTTAATGGGTAAAGGGGATGTAAATACCCTTGACATTGATGAAATTTTGGACTTATGCAGAAATTACTCCCACACTAGGCAAAGAAGACGAAAGTGGAGTACTAATGGCAATGATGTGAAAGATCTAATGGAAGAATTTGCAAACATGAAAACTGACATTCTTGTGCATTTAGATACAACTTTAGGGGAAATGAATGCAAAATCAAAATCTACGGAACCCCTAGCTATTTACTGCCCAAGATGCAAAAATAAGCATGCTTTGCAAGACTATCCCTTGAACAAAACTTCCATTTCAGCTATTTGTAGCATCTGTTCAAAGGAACACATTACTGATAAATACCATCTACTTCCACAACTCAGAAATATTTTGGAAACACAAACTGAAGAACTCAATTTTATTGGGCAAAAATAGGGGGAAACTTTTCACAATATCAAAATACCCCTTGTTTTCCCACAAATTGGGGATAAAATCCTTGGAATATGCCATGGGGTTATTTAGAACCACCCCAACAATCTTGGAATCACCCTCCTTGGACATCTCCTCAAGATTGGTCACAATATGGATGGAGTAATCCATCATGGAATCAGGTCAATCCACCTTGGATGCAAAATAAGTCTCATGGACAAAGCTGGGGATAACAGTATCCATCTTATCAAGGGCAACGAAGGTATCAAGGACAAACTCAAAACTTGTTGCCTACTCCTATCCAAAATTTTCAAGGGAGATCCCAACACCAACAACAACAACAACCACAATAGGTCAAACAACCTCCACTTCTAGCCCAACCTATGGCAAACCCGAATAATACAAGGCAGGCAACCCCTGTCTATGTAGTTGAATCTGACGAGAATGTTGTAGTTAATGTTCTTGACTATAGTAACATCCAATTGCACTCAGGGAAAACATTACCTGAGCCTGTTCCACCCACCATTGAAGAAATAAAAATTGATGGAACACAAGAACCTTCTAATCCAGAACAACTAAAATCAACCCTAGAAAAAGAAGAAAAATAGAAAAATTGCACACAGAAAATGTACCTTCCTTAGAGACAGTACCATATCCTGAGAGGTTTAAAAATTCTACAAATATCTCTGAACCATATTTGGTTAAAGAACTTAAATGGTTGACCATTTCACTTCCTTTGTTGCAAGCAATTAAGGATGTGCCTCTGATCAACAAAACTATTCAGGATTTATGCATAAAAAACCAGGCAGAAAGAAGAAATATTTTCCTAAAACTATGCAAGTAGAAGGAAAATTGGTTGACCTACTATTTGGGAAGCTTGTCCCACCAAAGTATAGTGACCCAAGGAGTCCAGTTGTCACCATCACTATTGGATCAATGCAAATTTCTAATGTCTTGGTTGATTTAGGAGCAACAATTAATGTCATGACCAAAGACACAATGCAAAAATTGTAGCTAAACAATCTGAACCCTACATCTACAGTTCTAGAAATGGTTGATAGGTCAGTTGCAAAACTAGAAGGGATTATAGAAGATATTCCCATAGAAGTCTCTTCTTGGGAGTATCCTATAGATTTTCTGGTATTGCAGCCTAGAAATTTAGCAAATGGCTACCCCATTATTTTGGGAAGACCTTGGCTTGCTATTGCAACTACCTTCATAGACTGTAGGTTAGGGGAGATGACAATCTCTAATGGCATTGATCTGAAAAATATTTCTCTTTACCCTCCTGCCAAGCCTTCAACCAAATTTTTAGGCCAATTATGGTTTCTTGATTCTGATGAGGAGCAGGAAGAAACCATTTCCACACTAGCTACTTTAGTAGTGAAAGAACACATAGAAGAGATAGACTCACAAGAAAGAGAGATTTTTGAGGATGAAACTATCCTAGTAAATGCTCTGCAGGAGCAAGGACTTGAAGATGAATCAATTGTTGTTCATCGCTTGTTATGGAATGATGAGGATCAAACATCTAAAAATCTATCACCTATTCCATTACAGGAAAGTTCCTTTACATTGCCACATGGATGGCATCATCATCTCCTTTCCTCTTTCCACTGTCCTATGCAAGATTTGATTCCTTCAGGAATTACTCTCAATAAGGAGACAAGAGTCTTTCACTCTCTTCAGCCACACCATTGTCCATTGAACTCCTTAGTAAGCAAATATGAAGGAGTAAATTCTGTCCACCCAGGGATAAAACAAATTGAAGTACAACCAAGAATATTTTTGAACATTAATAGTTGGTTGACTAATGAACAAGAAGCAAAATTGTTTGTTGTCTTAAAACAACATGTTCGAGCCTTTGCTTGGGACTATAAGGATATGTCAGGAATTCATCCTGATGTATGCACTCATAGGATATACACTGAAGATGTCAAGCCTGTGAGACAGCCCCAAAGACGTTTGAATCTTGCTCTAAGAGACATTGTTAAGGAAGAAATAGAAAAATTTTTGGAAGTAGGATTCATATACCCAATTTTAGATAGCCAATGGGTCTCTCCATTGGTTATTGTACCAAAGAAGAATGGAAAACTGAGAGTATGTGTAGACTACCGAGAGCTAAACAAAGTCACACACAGAGACCATTTTCCATTGCCATTCATAGATCAGGTGTTAGATACACTCGCAGGGAAGAAACATTTCTGTTTTCTTGATGGTTTCAGTGGGTATAACCAGATACAGGTTGCACTCGAAGACCAAGAGAAAACCACCTTTACTTGCCCATGGGGAACATTTGCTTATAGGGTTTTGCCCTTTGGACTGTGTAACGCCCCAACAACTTTCCAACGAGCTATTTTGGCCATTTTTTCTGATTTAACCATAGAAAATGTAGAAATTTACATGGATGATTTCACAGTTTGTGGAGAAACCTTTGATGTTACTTTAGAATGTCTTGATAAGGTTCTAACTCATTGTGAAACTTACCATTTATCCTTGAATCCTGATAAATGCTTTATGATGATGGAGGAAGGGATTGTCCTTGGTCACCATATATCTTCTAATGGGATCAAGGTTGATCCTAAGAAGGTTGAAATCATCAAGAACCTTCCTCCTCCCAAAACCCAAATCGATGTCAGGAGTTTTTTAGGACACATTGGCTTTTATCGCAGATTCATTCCAAATTTTAGTACAATAGCAAATCCCATGTTTGCATTATTGACCAAAGATTCTAAATTTAATTGGACTGAGAAATGCCAAGAGTCTTTTGATGCCTTGAAAGAAAAACTGACTACTCCACCTATGTTACGAGGTCCTAACTAGAAGCTTCCATTTCATATCCAAACTGATGCTTCCAATACTGCAATTGGAGCAGCATTAGGGCAGATTGAAAATGGAGAACATTATACCATTTACTACATAAGCAAAAATCTTATAGGAGCAGAAAATAATTACACTACTACTGAAAAGGAATTTTTAGTAGTAGTGTATGCCATTAACAAATTCAGACACTATATCATTGGTTATCAAGTATTCATTCATACAGACCATTCAACTATTAAGTACTTGATGAATAAACCCATGGTTAGTGCAAGGATTATTCATTGGTTATTGCTATTGCAGGAATTTGACATTACCATAGTGAATAAACCAGGGAAAGCAAATGTAGTAGTTGATTTCCTATCAAGGCTGGATAATATAGGGGTAGAGGAGTTAGTTGAGGATACTTTTCTAGATGAGAAACTATTTGCTATATCAGTACAATCACCTTGGTTTGTGGATACAACTAACTTTTTGGTAACAAGGAAAATTCCTTCACATTTCACTACCAAACAAAGGAAGCAATTGGTAAGGCAAAGTTCATCTTTTCAATGGATAAAAGGTCTACTTTTCAAGTGTGGTCCTGACCATGTTTTACGTAGATGCATTCGAAAGGATGAGGTGTATGATATCCTTCGTGCTTGTCATGATGAACCATCAGGAGGACATTATTCAGTAAAAGGTACAATTCACAAGATTTTAGGTGCAGGTTATTATTGGCCATCGCTTCATAAAGATGTGAAAAGGTATATTCACTATTGTGATGCATGTCAGTGAATGGGGAAACCCACACACACAAATGAAATACCTCTACAGCCTCAAGTGGTTTTAGAACCATTTGAAAAATGGGGATTAGACTTTGTGGGACCCATTGACCCACCATCTCAAGGGAAGGTGCATATCTTGGTATGCACTGATTATGTGACAAAGTGGGCTGAGGTGCGTGCCTTTAAGCATGCTCATGAAGAGAAGGTTGCTGATTTCCTATACACTCAAATTTTTTAGAGATTTGGAGCTCCAAGATCTATCACCACTGATCATGGACCCCAATTTGCGTCAAAGGTAATTGTAACTTTTTTTGAACTCTATGAAATTAAGCATAGAAAATCATCACCTTATCACCCACAAGAAAATGGTCAAGTTGAGGTAACAAATAGGGAATTAGAAAGAATTCTGACCAAAATAGTAGCCTCACATAGGAGAAATTGGTTAGATAAACTACCAGAAGTAGTTTGGGCATACAATACTACATGGAAATCCACTACGGGTTTCACACCTTATGAACTGGTTTATGGTAAGAAACCTCTTTTGCCTATTGAGTTTGAGCTACTAACACTTTGTACATCTTTGGAAGTTGGTATTGACTTGTCATAGGCATAGACGAATAAGATTCTGTAGTTGAATGCATTGGATGAACTTTGGTTGGATGCATTGCATCAAACTGAAGTGATTCAAGAGTAGCAAAAGTTGTGGCATGACAACCATATTTAGCAATAAAAATTTTAGCAAGGGGATTGGGCTTTATTGTTCGATTCTCGCTATGGAGATTTTCCTAGGAAGCTGCAAACTAGGTGGCTTGGACCTTATTTGATTGAAGAAGTGTTCGAAAATGGGGCAGTTCATCTTTCTCCCATTGATGATTCATGGAGGAAGTTAGTGGTGAATGGACATCACCTTCGGGTATACCATGCACCATTAACTAAAGAAGAGTTCTTGCAACAAATTGAGAAATTGGAGATACATATGATGGAAGGGATTCCCTCTTCCATCACAGATTCAACAAATTCAAAAAATTGATAGAGGGTTTGAAAACAAAAAAAAAAATAAAAACAAGAGAATAATCTTGATTGTGAACTTCCTTCATGGGCACAATTTTGGGGAAATTGTGAAATTCCTTCATGGGCACAACCAAGACAAGAAAATTTGAAAAAGAGAGAGAAATGAAAAAAGAGAGAAATGAAAAAAAGAGAGAAAAATGAATAATTCAGTAGTGAAAACCTTCTCGGAGGCACTGCTGAATTAAGGCTTACATGAAAATCAATTTTTCGGCATGTTTGCCTTGATTGACCTACCCATCACTATTCCACCATTGTAAAAAAACTCACCAACTGCACATGTATTGTTTTCATTTTCAGAGAAGAAACAAATCAGCTAATGATCAGCAAAAGCAACAATCTGTAAGGTGTATGATAACTTTTCAGAGCAGCCAGGTATGTGTTTCTTGCATTTTGATCATAGTAGGCATTTAGTATATAGTGTACAAAGATCAGTAGTTAGCATAAATACATCTATAAGGTTTGGCAAATCCAAAATATACATCCTTTCCAAAGGGGCAAGAAGTACTCCCTACTGTTTTGAGTTGCAGGTCTGGTAGGAAGAAGAGAAAAAAATACAGTATTTTGGAATCAGATACAGTTTTGATGGCATATCTGTATAGGAAAAGTACAGAGCTCTGAAATGACACAGAGCTCCAAAATGAGAAAAATTGCTCTATTTTTACTATAGTAGAGAAGTAGAGAGCTCCAAAATGACGAGAGCTCTAGAATGAGAAAATTGTTGTAAATACGACATAAAATATGAAGCTTCAAAATGAGGTTGAGCTCCAGAATGAGGATTTGATAGATTTAAAATTCAAATTACACAATAAAGTTTAAAATTGGAAAATTCCACCTGGCATGCGTGTATAGGGTAATCAAGAAAATGGTTGTTTATGTGACGCATCACCCGAAGCACCCGCAAAGTCAAGCACAAGTTTCTAAAGTGACATGGCTACATTAAAATGGGTGATGTCAAAATGGGTTTCAATGCAGAAACATGTACCTCGGTTTCATTATCAATCTCTAGCCCATGTGATCAAGGTGCCTCGACAAATGAGGATACACTAAACGAGGAAGATCTGTATCCATTTTCCATGGGAAAATGTTGAGTTAGCACTAATGGCTACCCTCCAACTCAGCTGAGATATAACCGAATGGTAGGTAATCAATGCTCAAAATGGCCCATCACCCGAAAAGCATGTTTGATATTGAAAATAGAGAAATGTAGCAAATTACCATCTACCACACGTCCGATTGGGACATGCAGAAAATCTCTCATATTCTGCACCACCTTTTGGAGCTGATTCATGCATCACCGACACTCCATGCCTTGCTTTGTAATCACTGCATCTTCAACAAGAATGATAAACCATCATTGGAACAAATATTGCAGGCACAGACAAGGAGCATTCAAACCATAGAAAAAAAATTACAGCGCAGGAATTACAAAGGAGTTTTGTAGTAGACGCAGGTGTGAATGGAGAAAGTTGAAGAATATGGGGCACAAGAACAAAGATGAACCTGAGAATGCAGACGCCTTCTAGACCTACCCAAAAATAGTACAAATTTTCTAGGAAGGGGGATTGATGTCATTTCTGGACAAGTTTGATGGTTATTCAGAAGGACTTGTAGCAAAATTCGCCTATACCTTCAAAAACAATAGAGCCAATATAAATGGTATGAAAATAGAGGTAACTCCTACTACTTTAAGACAAATCACTGAATTACCTCTTCAAGGTTTAATAATTACAAGAACTGACAAGAATGTACTCCTTGAAGTATTTAAGAAATTTTTAGAGGAGGGAGATGTAAAACCAATCATGCAGATGAATAATAATGTTTGTAAGGGAGTGAAGAGGGCTAGTTTATAAAGACCCTAATATGAAGTTGCACTTTGGGTAGTTATATTTTTAACTTGTGAGGGACAATATGTGGTGTCATCAAGACCCCATATCAAAATTCTCAATAATTTGAGGTATGGCAAATAAAACCAGGGGTCAAGGTAAATATTCCCATTTACTTGCATCAGGAACTGCATAATATAACTAAACGATACCAAGAAGGTAAAGGAACCCCTAGGCATCATGGGCTTATAAAGCTTATCTGTAAGCATCATTTTAGGGGGAATCCTTGAAGTTTTAAAAGATTCTTTGCCCCTTGGAATGAGTAGATTACAATGGAAGTAAAGGAAGAAAATATTGCAGAAGGGAATGAAGTCACTGAAGATAATGTTGATGAAGGAGATACTCTAGAATTAGAAGCCCCTTCATATCCGCAGGGTCCACCATTTTCTCGGACCAGGACAGAGAAAAATCAAATCTATAGACAACCTTGGAGATAAAAATAAAACTAGGAGAGTGACTTTCTTTGAGGAGGTAATTAAAATACCATCCCAAACTTCTACACAGATAGCATCTTCAGATGTTGTAGAAGATGAAATTTAGGATGAGGCTATGCCACTATCGTCAGAGGTAGAATTTGATTTTGATCTATCAAAACTTGCATTAGAGCAGGACAAAGGAAAGAAATTTGTACAAAATTTGAGGAGGTCTTCAAGATTGTAGAGGCATATGGTTGAAGAAGAAGTGGTTGAGGAAGAGCAAATAGGGAATGAAACACAACCACCCTCACCACCTCCTCTTAGGAGAAGCCAAAGGAAAAAGAAATAAGATTCAACTGTAATAGATGAAAATAGACCTAAATCCTCTGTTGAAAGCAAACAGAAGGAAGTGATACCTCTAGAGGATGAGACTAAGAAAATTGAGGAAATTTCATAGGATACTATGGCTCAGGATCCACTAGACCAAGAAGGAGAAACAATTGTAAAAATGGGAGAGCCTAGTTCACCATTTGTGGATGATTTACCCACTTATTCCTCTGAATCTGAGGAAGATGAAGAATTGGTATCTGACCAGGTGAGAGCTGCAAGGAGTGTCATCAGAACCTAGATGACCTAGATTGAGAAAGGAGAGGCCACCATCAAAGAAAATATGAACAAATTACTAGGTTGTAGGAGGAGGTAGAAGATTTAAAAAGGAGATTAGCACATTATGAGACATGTTGAGTGAATATTTTGCCCTATAGCAAAATGATCACCACAACTAGAGTCTCAAATAGGAAACTCTCTCTTGCAAAGAAATTAAATAGCATTATTCATTTCTCCAAGGTTCTTGTGAACAAACATTCATATTGCATATAATCACTCAAGACTAAAGCAAATAAATGAATGTATACCAGAATAACTTAAACCATGCAAGTAACAGTTAACAAGGGGCCTTTAATGATTCGAACAAGTACTTTGCAATCATAATCCATTAAATCAACCAAATGCGAAGATAGCTTCTTTTAATGTTCTTGAGATTAAAGTAATCTACCCGAAACCCAGTTAGTAACCTCTTTTATCTTCAGCTTAAAATATTCCAAATGAGAAAGTGTGTGGTATAAGCCACTTCATTTTAAGCTCCATGCCTTTAACATGAGGTTCATTTTTAGAGTTAGCGGGTTCATTTTATCTTTATTTAAAAGTGTTCCACTATCCCTATGTTAGCCTTTGGTGTTAGTAAAGTTAGCAATGTTAGCATTAAATGTGCAAAAAATTAGTAAGTTAGCAAGCTAGGATTCATTCACTTGATCCGATTTAGTGTGCATTTGGAATTAGTAGCCCTCCTAAACCCATATTTTATCTAAAAATTAGATGAAGGTGTTTGGAGATGCAAGAATGAAAATCTAAATTAAAGAAGTGGATCTAGAAGTGGCTTTCTCTTCTCCGCTATTAATCCCTGGTTTTCTTTGGGAAACACTAGATCTATAAACAAACCCTCCAATTTTTGGTGCGAGCAGATCACTTTCTCAAGCGCAGACGCAGAGCATACTCTTGGCAGATTTATTTACCTTCTTTATAACTTAGATTATTCATGGCAATAAATGAACTATTTATGAACATGAATTCTGGAAAAGGACCAGAATAGAATGAAAACAAATGCAGAAATTCTGGAATGGACCCAAATCAGAATAGTAGATTTTAAAGCAAGACTAATCTAAATATCAAAAAACTAAAACAGAAACATTATTTACAAAAGTTAGCTGGAAAAACAAAACAGGACATTAATTTGGTTAGCAATCTCCTCCCTGCAAAACCCCAAGTTATGAGATGAAATTCTAAAACAACTTGACCTAACAGACCTGCAACATAAACACAATCAAATTAGATCAGATGCAAGACTCTAAGGAAACAAATAATTGCATCATTCTATCATTCACCTATCGTAACCCACTTTATGGCGTAAACGAATAGATACAAGAAGCAATAATGCAAAGGAAATATTTATAGAAATAGCAACAGTCTTAGTTTCAATCTCCTTTTGATTTCACACACAAGAGTTGCTCTTGCCAAAAAAAAATCCTTTATTCCGAAAGATAGTCTTTGTTTTTTTTTCTACAATTTCCAGCCCCTTCTCCACTTCTTTGAATGGCGTATTTAAAACCTCTGAAAAAATTTTGTTTCTCCCTCCATGACTGTTCGTTTTCTCCTTCCCTTGTGCATGCATGTGTTTTGATTTCCAAAAAAAAAACTTTTCGTTTCTATTTTGTGGCCCTTCGTTTCATTTTCTCCACATGGGCTTGCGTCCGTTTCCTTCCGTGTGTAATGACCATCTTAAATGATTTCAAATCATTAAATATTCCTTATGTAACGTTTTGTCTTATTCATTGGATTTTGTCCTTATGTCCACGTCACTATGCAGTCTTCAGTTTCACTGTCCTGGTGTTCATCACTAATATCGACGCAGTCAACTACTCTGTTCCCTTGGCAAAAATGCAACATGTCGCGATATCGCGACACTTTTGCCTCCTTGCTCTCTTTTGTTGCTTTTAGCCATGAAAATGTAACATGTCGCGATATCATGACACTTTTTCTTTCTTGTTCTTTCTTTTCTCTTTTGGTCGCGAAAATGCAACATGTCGCGATATCGCGACACTTTTCTTTTTTCTTCTTCTCTTTTGGCCGTAAAAATGCAACATGTCACGATATCGCGACACTTTTTCTTTCTTTTCTTTTGGCCACGAAAATGCAACATGTCGCGATATCGCGACACTTTTTCTCTTTTGGCTACGAAAATGCAACATGTGATATCGCGACACTTTTTTCTTCTCTTTTGGCCACGACAATGCAACATGTCATGATATCGTGACACTTTTTCTCTTTTGGCCATGACAATGCAACATGTCGCGATATCGCGACACTTTTTCTCTTTTGGCCATGACAATGCAACATGTCGCGATATCGCGACACTTTTTCTCTTTTGGCCGTGACAATGCAACATGTCGCGATATCACGACACTTTTCTCTTTTGGCCGCGACAATGCAACATGTCGCGATATCGCGACACTTTTTCTCTTTTGGCTACGACAATGCAACATGTCGCGATATCGCGACACTTTTTCTCTTTTGGCCACGACAATGCAACATGTCGCGATATCGCGACACTTTTTCCTCTTTGCTCTCTCTTTGCTTTGGACCGTGAAAATGCAACATGTCGCGATATCGCGACACTTTTCCTCCTTGCGGTGTTTTGCTTTTTCTTTGATCTTTAGCATATGGGCCACTTCGGTCTTCTTGGAAAACATGCAAAAAAGGTGGGTCCCCAATTTTGGGGTACGTTGTGGAGCAGCCACAACAAATGGCGACTCTGCTGGGAAATGCTCCTGAGCATTTCGGTGAGAAACCCAACCTGAAAACCTACAACTCAACTGCAAGCGTTAGCAAATATCCAAAGAATGTAAATAAACCAGAAATACATGAAACATTAGAATTATTCAACATCCGCTCAATGTGTGCATAGTGATTCATTCTTTATCATTTGAAATAGTTCCCCATTCTATTGCCAATTTCACATGAATGCATATAATGAATCATGGAGGGTCTATGCAAGATCGAATGTATTGCCAGCATAATGAACTATGGCTGACCTGCTTTACCAGGACTCTTAACTTTTAGTAGCACGAGCACAAACATTAAAACTATCAAACCCTCTCAGGACCAATCATGCATGAATTGAGTTCATATACCCAATCTCAAGGTTGGTTATGCGCCACTTGCCATATTGAATCAATGTGCATGTGTAAGTGAAATCAGAGCTTTGGGGAATCAGATTCTCAACCTAAGCGTGATGAGAATTTAACCCTATCCTTACTACTCTGATTTGAGTTCATTACCTCATCTTAAGCAAAATGATTAAACCTATTATGGATAACTGCCAGGCTAGCCTATCCGTGTGAGCGGTCAGAGGTCTTGCTTTTAAATGAGACATGTCACCATGCATGAGCCTACTCCACTTCCAGTCAAGCATCTATAGCCCCGATGGAGATCAGCCCCATAGTCCAGGCTTTGGCTTTGGCTTTCTTGAATTTTAGGGATGACTACCCATCCTTGTGAGGGACACGTAGTACGATCCTTCCAACTCAAATGATGTGATGGAGGTGGATTAATGATGGATTCCTTGAATTTTAGGGATGACTACCCATCCTTGCAAGGGACATGTAGTACGATCCTTCCAACTCAAATGATGTGATGGAGGTGGATTAATGATGGATTCCTTGAATCTTAGGGATGACTACTCATCCTTGCAAGGGACATGTAGTACGATCCTTTCAATCCAAGTGATGTTATGGAGGTGGAGTAGTAATGGCTTCCTTGAATCTTGGGGATGACTACTCATCCTTGCAAGGGACATGTAGTACGATCCTTTCAATCCAAGTGATGTTATGGAGGTGGAGTAGTAATGGCTTCCTTGAATCTTGGGGATGACTACTCATCCTTGCAAGGGACATGTAGTACGATCCTTTCAATCCAAGTGATGTTATGGAGGTGGAGTAGTAATGGCTTCCTTGAATCTTAGGGATGACTACTCATCCTTATGAGGGACATGTAGTACGATCCTTTCAATCCAAGTGATGTTATGGAGGTGGAGTGGTGAAAACCACTGTTTCATGGACTATGTTTTGCATGATGGGATAGACAAGAAAAATTCTTTTCGCCTCACTTTTCTTCCAAGTAAGGTTTCAACCATTTTGCCCAAGATGTTCTTTATATGTGCAGAACGTGTCTAATTCAAGACAATGCGGCATCAGTTTCCAACCCCAAGACCTTACTTAATGTTTATTGTGCAATGATCCTAAGAGGGTCTGACATGCTTTTGGTGGTTGTCTTTGAAATATGGAATGGAATGAGACTCGAGGCTATTATGCAATGCATCCTGAACACAAATGGGTAAGATGGATTATACAAAAATGCTTCACCCTATCTTGCAAAATTGACAACTTTCATGTATCCCAAATTTCAAACGATATTCTTTAATGTGTTTGCAGTGCTCGTGGAGCTTTCTGTAATACAATTCTGTTGTTTCATATACTTCTAGTTTTAGAACATTGATAAGGATACAAACTAACCACTTTGCTATCCCCTTTTTTTTTTTTTATCAAGCCCAAAACTGGTCCCATGACCAACACACTAAGCTAAGAAAAGAACAATGCAATCAAAATGCCTCCAAAACCTCGTTCAGAACAATCTCATCATGCTAAAATAAAGGTTGAAGGCAAAAAAAACTAACACACACCTAAGAAAATCAAATCTGCACACGCAAAAACAAAGCATGACATATTTACATATAATACAAGGCCTTGCCATTTCAGGCCTGGAAATAGTGCTTTAAATGCAGCCCATTGATGGGTAAAGCCAAATATTTTTCGTCCAGGGTTTTTAATCTAAAGTTGTTTTCACCTAGGACTTCTGAAATTTGGTAAGGACCCAACCATAAGTAATCAAATTTATCATGATCTCCTTTCCTCTCATGTCTCTTATCCCACAACAACACTAAATCTGAAACTTTAAATGTTTTGACTCTAGACTTTTTATCAAACCACCTTTTTACTACATCTTGGTGTTTACTAAAGTGAAGCATAGCCTCATCCCTCTTTTCATCCAGATGCATCAATTGTGTTAGTCTAGTTTCAAGTTTATTATCAGTTCCAAGGTAATATTTCATGAAATGTAATGTTTGTAACTTAAGATTTGTGGGAAAAATAGGATCTTGTCCATAAACTAAGTGGTAAGGAGATGTTCCTAATGATTCCTTGATTCTGATTCTATCAGCCCAAAGAGCCAACTTAAGTTTGTTATGCCAATCTCTAGGATTTCTTTCAAGCAACTTTTTAATGACACATAACAAGTTCTTATTAGAAGACTCAGCCAATCCATTACCTTGTGGATAATAATTTGAAGAAAACTTCAAACTCACCATGTTGTCGAATGCCCAATTTGCAAATTCTAGAGAGGAGAAAGCGGAACCGTTGTCACTTACAATGGAGTTAGGCATTCCGAATCGAGTGACAATGTTATCCTCTAAGAATTTAATAACAACTTCTGAAGTGGCATTTTTAGTGGGAATAGCTTCCGTCCACCTTGTGCAATAATCTGTAGCCGTGAGAATGTATTTATGGGAATCGGATGAATTGGGACTGATGATCCCAACAAAATCCAAACCCCATTGTGCAAAAGGTCTAGACTCGATTACAGATTGTAATGGCATAGAAGCACCCCTTTCTCTATTTGCCATGATTTGACAAGTATGACATGACCTCACATGAGCATGAGCATCTTTAAACACTTGAGGCCAATAGTAACCAGCTCTAAGGATTTGATGGGCTGTGGCATTAGCAGACCCATGTCCTGTCCCATACTTACCATGGAATTCCTCGAGTACTTGTGCTGCCTCTTTTCGATCAATGCAACGAAGGTAAATTCCTTCATGGTTTTTCTTGTATAATGCATCGGATCTGATTAGAAAATTAGCAGATTTTAAATGCAAGGCTCTTCGTTGAGTAGAATTCAAATGTGGTGGACACTTACCATTCAGTAAAAATACACAACATCTACGTACCACTCATCTTCGATTATATCTGCTATTTCATAATGCTGACATGAAACTAAGGGATCATTTTTTGCTATGGCCTTAACCAACCCTTGTCCCCGCACTATCTTCATAGGTTGAATTTCAAGATCAAATTCTTGAAGAGTTGAGATCCACTTACCTCGCCTTTCACCCATTTCATTCAGTATAAACATGGCTTTAACTGCAGGATCTGGGACTATAGCAAACACCCTACTGTGGACTATATAATGTCTAAATTTTTTTAGAGTCTTAAATAGGGCATACATTTGCTTGTCCAAGATGGAATATCTCAATTTCGCATCTTTGAGAGGAGTACTAAGGAAGGCAATGGGATTTTCAATGTTGCGTTCACTCTTCTGAGTTAGAACACTCGCAAAGGAATGGTCTGAAGCAAATGTGTAAATGTAGAAAGGCTTCGCATAGTCAGGACTCACTAAAATCGGGGCTCTAGAAATCGCATCCTTGATTCTTTGGAAAGCATCCCTATTTTCATTCGTCCATTTGATTTGGGCCTCTTTCTTCAACATATCGTTCAAGGGTTTTGCAATTTCTAAAAAACCTGAAATAAATTTTCTAACAAAATTAATCTTCCCAAAAAATGATCTCAATTCTTTTTTGCTATTGGGAAAAGGAATCTGTTGTATGGCATCTATTCTTTCAGGATCAATGGAAATTCCATCTTTGGATATTACATGTCCCAATAATTTTCCTTCCGTTACCCCAAAAATGCACTTCTTTGGGTTGAGTGAAATGCCATGTTCCCTACACCTTTGGAGAACTTTCCTTAGATCCTTGACATGGTTCTCCCTATTCTTAGAAAATATGGGAATATCATCTACATAGACAATAATGCACTTACCGATGAGTCCCTTAAAGGCAAAGTCCATGGCTCGTTGGAATGTAGCACCTGCATTCAATAATCCAAAAGGCATTCTCCTATATGCAAACGTGCCCCATTTTGTGGTGAAGGCGGTTTTCATCCTATCATTAGGATGGATGAGGACTTGATTGTATCCTGAATAGCCATCTAGGAATGACATCATTTCTGACCCATTTACCTTTTGAAGGATTTCGTCAATGGTAGGTAAAGGGTAATTGTCCTTTTGTGAGGCCTTATTCAGATTTCTAAAATCAATACATAGCCTTATCTCTCCACTCTTTTTCCTCACAGGGACCAAGTTAGCAACCCATGTGGAATGCCTAACAGGAAAGATGATTTTAGCTTCTAATAGTCGCTTTACCTCCTTTTCTATCAAGGGCTCTAGTAACGGATTGATTGGCCTCTGTCTTTGCCTAAAGGGTTTGGAGTCCGGTTTCAAAGGGATTGTATGCATTATAACATTCTGATCATAAGTTCTCAACTCCTTATAGCTCCAAGCTATGCAATCTATGTATTCCTTCAATGCATTGGCAATGGAATTCTTTTCATGTTCGGTACATGCCTTTGCAATGAGTATTTCATGAGGGTTTTCTGCACTTCCAATATTGATTGAGTCACAAGCCTCTTTGGGAGGTGGAACTTTTCTCCCTCCTTTCGGTTGGTATCCAATATCAAACATTTTCTCTAATGAGGCCATCCCATTTGGCATCTCATTCCATTTTCCAGTAGCTTCCATTTTCAAACCTGCCTCTTCTTGCCCCCTCTCGTCTTCATCAATAACCTGATTTTCAAAGATACCAAAATTAGTAACAAAATTGAATATATGTCTGTCCCTATCAAAGACTTGGAAATTCATGACGTTATCAGGTATCGAGGGGCAAGGGACTAATTCTATGGAAAATTTCTTGCACTTCTTGTGATCCGCTGGTTTAAGCATGCTAGCAACTACGGCCAAAGAATCTGCCAAACGATTGCCTTTTCTAGAGATTAGAGATATGTTAAAAGCATCAAATTCATTTATTAAATCTCTAACTCTGGTTCGGTAAAGGTTGAGCCGCTTGTTCTTACATGCATATTGTCCTTTAACTTGTTTTACCACCAATTCAGAATCACCTAAGACCTTGATACATTTGATTTTCTTTCGAAGGGCCAATTGAAGTCCGAAAATCAAGGCCTCATATTCTCGCCACATTGTTGGTGGTCGGGAACTGTAATCTATATGCAGCCAACATAGGTTTTCTGTCTAGACATGAAAGTTCAATACCAGCTCCCGCCCCTTGTTTGGACTTGGATCCATCAAATCTTAAAGTCCAAACCTTATGGTGTTCTTCAGAATCATTGCATCCAATACTTCCATTTTGAGAATTCTCAAGAATTTCTACGTCCAAGCAATAGGCTCCTAATTCAGTTTCAATGTATTGAATCTCATTAGGTTTGTTGTATTCTGTTATCATTTCCTTGAGCCTAGGTTCACTATCAATTCGAATTTGGTTGGCCACTCCTCTCCAAGGCAACCACATATGTGAAGAGTCTGTTACAATGTATCCGTTTAAGTTCTTGCTCCAATCTCTTCCCAACACCATGCCATATTTGATAGGAATGTTAAGTACCAATATATCTATGTGATGTTGAACCCTAGGTTCTGAGTTGACCTGAATAAGAATATCCCTTATTTCTCCCACTGCCTCCATGGCCGATCTATCCAGTTGCACCACCTTGCTTTTAGAAGGTTTTGGTGTAAGTCCCAATTTTTGACAGATTTCTAGGGGCATAATGCTAGCAGAGGCCCCTGAATCTATTAGACAATTGTGTAGATTTCTACCAAGCAATTCTAATGGTTATAAGAAATGGGGGCACGTCTCACTTTTCCCTTTTCAAAACCAATTGGGATTCAACACCCTTAGCTTCATGAACTTGGGTAGGTGGATCCAAACCTTTTGGTGGACTTACTTCTTGGCCTAAAAGTTGGGACATATCATACATTGAGACATTGGCCTTAGTTTTCTTCATGTCTTCTATCAAGTCATAAGTGGGTTTTTCCAAATTTGACATGTTTTGCACCAACTTAGACTTCTCCGCCATTGATGGAGGAGGTGGATTAACATCTCCTTTGAAATCGGGAGGAAGTAATGGGTTGTTTGGAGGGGTAGAGGAAGTTTTGGGACCCTTAGAACTCCTTGTGTAATACTTGTGATTTCCTTTCCCAAAATGTTTATTGGCATGAACTTCCAATGTTTCTTCATCTTATTTTCCAAAAAACTCCACATCCTCCTCTTCTTCACTTTCTTGGGAATATACAACTTCAGTCAATATAGACTCCTACTTTCCATGGCAACAGTGTAGGAAATCATTATCACAAGATCCTGACTCTCCAAAATATTTCGAGACATCTGCCTATTTCTTAATTGTTAGAACAGATAGCAATCACAAAGCAATAAAGAAGCCCTCCTTCTAGCACCAAAATGTTGACTGAATATTTTGCTCTATATAAAAATGATCACCACAACTAGAGTATCCAAAAAGAAACTCTCTCTTGCAAATAAATTAAATAGTATTATTCATTTCTCCAAGGTTCTTCTGAACAAACATTTATGTGCATATAATCAATCAAGACTAAAGCAAATAAACGAATGTATACCAGAATAACTTAAACCATGCAAGTAATAGTTAACAAGGGGAATTTAATGATTCGAACAAGTACTTTGCAACCATAATCCATTAAGTCAACCAAATGCAAAGATAGCTTCTTTTAATGTTCTTGAGATTAAAGTAATCTACCCGAAACCCAGTTAGTAACCTCTTTTATCTTTAGCTTAAAATATTCCAAATGAGAAAGTGTGTGGTATAAGCCACTTCATTTTAATCTTTGTGCCTTTAACATGAGGTTCATTTTTAGAGTTAGCGGGTTTGTTTTATCTTTATTTAAAAGTGTTCCACTATCCCTATGTTAGCCTTTGGTGTTAGTAAAGTTAGCAATGTTAGCATTAAATGTGCAAAAAATTAGTAAGTTAGCAAGCTAGGATTCATTCACTTGATCTGATTTAGTGTGCATTTGGAATTAGTAGCCCTCCTAAACCCATATTTTATCTAAAAATTAGATGAAGGTGTTTGGAGATGCAAGAATGAAAATATAAATTAAATAAGTGGACCTAGAAGCGGCTTTCTATTTTTCACTATTAATCCCTAGTTTTCTTTGGAAAAAAATAGATATGCAAACGAACCCTCCAATTTCTGGTGCGAGCATATCACTTTCTTAAGCATAGACGCAGAGCATACTCTTGGCAGATTTATTTACCTTCTTTATAACTTAGATTATTCATGACAACAAATGAACTATTTATTAACATAAATTCTGGAATGGACCAGAATAGAATGAAAACAAATGCAAGAAATTCTGGAATGGACCAGAATCAGAAAAGCAGATTTTAAGACGAGGTTAATCCAAATATCAAAAAATAAAACATAAATATTATCTACAAAAGTTAGCTGGAAAAACAAAATAGGACATTAATTTGGTTAACAATCTCCTCCCTACAAAACCCCAAGTTATGAGATGAAATTCTAAAACAACTTGACGTAACAAACCTGCAACATAAGCACAATCAAATTAGATCAGATGCAAGACTCTAAGGAAACAAATAATTGCATCATTCTATCATTCACCTATCGTAACCCACTTTATGGCATAAAAGAATAGATACAAGAAGTAATAATGCAAAGGAAATATTTACAAAATAGCAGCAGTCTTAGTTTCAATCTCCTTTTGATTTCACACACAAGAGTTGCTCTTGCCAAAAAAAAATCCTTTATTCTGAAAAATAGTCTTTGTTTTTTTTTCTACAATTTCCAACCCTTTCTCACTTCTTTGGATCACGTATTTAAAACCTCTGAAAATTTTTTGTTTCTCCTTCCATGGCTGTTCGTTTCACCTTCCCTTGTGCATGCATGTGTTTTGATTTCCAAAAAAACTTTTTGTTTCTATTTTGTGGCCCTTCGTTTCATTTTCGTGGTTTGGCTTCCTCTATTTGGTTTTCTTCACTTTTCATTTAATTTCAAAAGAACGTTTCCTTTTCTCCACATGGGCTTGCGTTTGTTTCCTTCCATGTGTAACGACCATCTTAAATGATTTCAAATCATTAAATATTCCTTATGTAATGTTTTGTCTTATTCATTGGATTTTGTCCTTATGTCCATGTCACTATGCAATCTTCAGTTTCACTATCCTGGTGTTCATCACTAGTATCAGACGCACTATCAACTACTCTATTCCCTTGGCGAAAATTGAATATCTCATGAAATCATGACACTTATTTTTTATCTGCTTGTCTACCCCTTTTGAGTCATGAAAATGCAACATGTCATGATATCGCGACACTTTTGCCTCCTTGCTCTCTTTTGTTGCTTTTAGCCGCGAAAATGTAACATGTCGCGATATCGTGAGACTTTTTCTTTCTCGTTCTTTCTCTTCTCTTTTGGCCACGAAAATGCATCATGTCGCGATATCACAAAAAAATTTCTTGTTTGTTCTTCCTCTTCTCTTTTGGTCGTGAAATTGCAACATGTTGCGATATCGTGACACTTTTTCTTTCTTTGCCTGTTTGGTTATGAAAATGCAACATGTTGCAATATCATGACACTTTTCTTCTCTTTTGGCTGCAAAATTGCAACATGTCGCGATATCGCAACACTTTTCTTTCTTCTCTTGCTCTTGGCCACAAAAATGCAACATATTGCGATATCGTGACACTTTTTATCTTTGGCCATGACAATGGAACATGTTGCGATATTGCGACACTTTTTCTCTTTTGGCTGCGACAATGCAACATGTCGTGATATCGTGACACTTTTTTTGTTTTGGCCTCTCTCTTTGCTTTGGACCGTGAAAATGCAACATGTCGTGATATCGCGACACTTTTCCTCCTTGTGGTGTTTTGATTTTTCTTTGATCTTTAGCATATGGTCCACTTCGGTCTTCTTGGAAAACATGCAAAAAATGTGGGTCCCCAATTTTGGGGTACGTTGTGGAGCAGCTACAACAAGACATTTCCTGTAACATCTAATTCTAGTGATGACATTACAAAAATATTACTGTAATTGTCATAATAGAGTAAGTAGGAATAAAAATAGGAAATTAATCCACAACCCTATCCTAGAATTTAAGAACTTAACCCAAAATAAAGACCTAAAGTTATTGTACTTGCAATAGATTATATTCTGATAGAACTTGAAGAATGGGTAGAACCACTAGCAATAAGGGTAGGTGAGGAGACAATGGATGTAAATCAGAGCTCTCAACAGGGCAGAGATACTTCATAAATGGATCAACACCAAATTTTTTATGAGACTTTGGAGATTGAAGATGTTTTCAAGCATTATGATGAGGTTCTAGAGCATTCTAGAGATAAACGATCTCATTCTAAAGAAGCTCTGAAATGACCAGAAAATCCACTAGAATGTCCATTTGACACTTTACACCAGAATATTGAGTAGAAATCATAAAATATGGAAGCCACATATATTTTTGTAGTTGCAATACAAGTACAATCCTACACGAGGCTCCTAAACAAAATTTTCCATCAAGTGCTCATAAAGTCCAGACAACAAAAATAGGAGTTCAAGTTGATCTGCTACCTAGGAACCCACCAATAGTATGACCACCACAGACAATTCCATTGGTAAAATACAATGAATATATTGCAAAATGGGTGTTGCATTGTCAAAATTTAAAATCTTAGATTGCAACATTAAAACCATTGGAAATATAGATTGGGGTACAGACTGCAAAGATTACTAAATTACAAGAAAAAGTGCAGTATTTATGTCAAGTTACTGAATATTTAGTATAATATTGAAGGTGAGCTAGATTATACAACCTACTTCTAAAATATAAATACCTCTGATGGTAGGTAATGTGCACCTACTCTAGTCTTTCCTACAATTTAAATACTGCAAAAGAATTTTTAGATGCTTATCTGCACAACCCCGAGGAACAAAAAAATATGTTATGTGAATTGTTCTTGCATAAGTTTTTCATGGTAGAGGATGTGCAATTCCTACCTCACATTTTTATAGGGGATGTACAACTCAGGTCCTTTGTATCTACTTTGCAAAATCATTTATACTGGGACCAGGAAAAAATGTAGAACAAGGAAGTTGAATTGAAAGTTGAACTCTTGTTGAGACATATTCAACCAAATAATAGGGTCCCAACAAGTTAGCATTTCAATATGATGAACAAGCCAAAAATCAAGTTTACCTATCTAAACAATATTAAGGAGAGTATGACTTGTTTTCAAAATTTCTATGTAGGAAACTTCACAAATGCCTTGACAACTTGTAAACTAAGATGGGCAGATTTATCGATTTCTCTACAAAGAGAACCAATGTCACCCACCAATTTTTTATGGTCAAGAAGGAGAGAAGAGGTAGTAATACAAACCATCCTAGTACTTAAACATCAATGGATAGGTTTAAGGTTTAGGCCACCTACCATTATAACTCATGTACCATTTTTCTTTGACACTGACCCTCAACTAGATGAGCAATTTTAGAACTGGCTCACACAGCTAAAATAGAGCAAAGGATACTGCATTGGAGATGTGTTATTTTGGAAAAGCTGGTACAAGGAGTTGGATTTTTATGCCTTTGTAGCCCAACAAAATGCATGAGGGCATGCATTAGGTCAGGTTGGGGGGAATTATGAGGCAATAAATTACCTCATTTTTGACATGTTTTGGGTATCACAAACACTACCATAAGACCTTATATGATGTTATTTTATGTTAATTAGATGATTTTAGTACATTAATTACTAAGTGTTTGCATGATTTAAATGTATAGAGCATTGTACCCTGTTTCTGACTATTTTTTTGTGTTCTTGTGACTGTTTTGCATAAATACGTAGTGAAGATGAATCATAAAAATGTAGCTAATGTAGAGTGCTATTTTTTACAAATATATCATGTCATTTGAATATTTTCCTACCTCACAAATGGTTTGAAAGGATATTTAGCACCAATTTTCCAACTCTACTAGAAAACTAGAACAGTGTAGACACAATTCATATAAATTCTAACCACCTATCATTATAAAGGATGGCCTAGAATTTGTCAACACAAACAAGAAGCAACAATTGGAAATGGTAGAGGAGGAATAGGAAAGGCATCCTATCCACTTGGAATGACTTTTTTAAGTGTTTTAGTTGTAGCTGTGCATGAATCATATTTCTTCTGAGATCTTTAGAATGATAGGGAAGACAAGCCCATTTCAGCTAAAATAGGTGCAATTGCATTCAAGTCGCATGGAGGAGGATATAAAGGGGTGAATGTAGGTGTATAAGCATCTCCTAGCTTGTTCCTACTAGTTTGGAGGTATGAAATGGTCAATGGATAGCTACTGCAACAAATTTTGTCCTAAATTAGACTAGGTCTACTACAGCCTAGGAAGCAATCATGAGTAAATAGTAGTTAGTTGAAGATGTAAACAAGGCATGTTGTAATAATTAGTATAAATAGGTAGCTCCCTCATTGGTTGAGCTAATAGGAGTTGACTTAGTGAAAAGTAACCAATAGAATAGTGGAAGTTGAAAAGTGTTTTGCTTTATATATCTGTCTTATGATTTGAGTGATTAGTATTAGTATCTAGAAGGTATTTTTCACCCTCTTCTAGATTGGAGAGCAAGGGCCACTCTCAGACCTGGAGGCAGGGGCTATTTAAACAAGTTTTCTGATAACTTTTGCTGCAACAATTTATTGCCATATTTCATGTTAATTTATTATTTATTGCTAATTAGACTAACCCTTGTTTTAGTTCATGTGATGTTTTATGCTCTCAAGTGTGGTTTATGCAAAGTGTGTTTACTCATCTAACAAGAGTTATAGATTTTGGACATTTTGAGTCCATGGAGTTGTCATTGATGTCAAGGAATAAGCTATCGTTGATGCCAAAAGGTCAAAAGGAGCAATGCAAAAGGTTGATGGCAAAAAATCTTCATAATATTTATTTTTAATATTATGTGAAGCATAAGTATAAGTGTTTTTATTAAAACCATGGATGATAAAAAATAAAAGGTTTTTTATAAAAACCCAAGGAGGCTTTTAATCTCAAATTAGAAAGCCCAAGGAAGTTTTAATATTTAATTTATAAATATTTAAATTCAAATTGAATTTAAATTTTATAAATAAATATTATTTATTCAAAGTGGTAAAACCTAAGGAGGCTTTAATCCCTAAAGTCAAAATATTTAAATATTAATTTATAATATTTAAATTCTAAAGAATTTAAATAATTTATAAATTAAATATTTAAAGGCAAAATCATAAGCACCGACCTCAAATAAATCACCTTCGTTGACGTGCATGGAACAAAGGCATAAAGGTATTTATACCTTAGCCAAAACATTGGAAAAGCAATTCGATTAATATCCACAATAATCGGTGCAAAAGGCTTGTGCAAAATAAAAAATGGAAGCACCTACGAAGTGCTACGTGGAAGCAGGAGACATGTTGGAGAAGGAGCCCAAGGTTTCTAAGGAAGGTGAAGAAGATAAAGTGCACATTGCACTTTAGTGGAGCAAGATGAGCACTTGGCTCACACAACATGGAAGCCGCGACCAAGGCACTACCGTAGAATAGGGTGCAGGATCGAATCTCGTGAATTGCAAAGTGGAACAAGGTTTTTATAATTTAATTTTTTATTAATTGTCTATGCTAAGGTTGTTGGATAGATAAGGTGTGAATAAGGTTTTTATTTACCTAAGTGGTAAATGGTAAATGTTGCTAGGGTAATTGTTGATTTACCTTAGGGAAGTGAAAATTAATTTATTGCATTTAGTGTTAAGTGAATTATTCAATTTAAATGCAATATTGAGAAAGGAGTTATAAGTAGAAGTTGTGTAATATTTTTGTTAGTCTTACAATGACACTGAGAGGGGAGGGGGGTGAATTAGTGTAGCTCTTTAAACTTAAATTTACAGCTCTTAATACCGTAGCAATTAAAACTTATTACTAGATACAACAAGTATAACAAAAGAGCATCACACAACACAATATTTAACGAGGTTCACCAATGTGGCTACTCCTCAAAAATTGATTGCTTGGACTACCATCCAAATTCAGCATTTGCAAAGCACCAAATTTACAATCAATTTACCAGCACCCATTGTAAGGAGCACCAACCCCTTATTTATCTGCACCAATAGAAAGGAGCACCAAACCCTTATTTATCTACACCAACAGAAAGGAGCACAAAACCCTTATTTATCTTTGTTTTTGCAAGACCCTAAATGGTCTTCTTCACCTTTGCGTTCTATGCACACTCTGCTCTCTCTGCGCAATCACTTCGCACACTCTGCTTCATTACAGTTGAACTTCATGATCGTATTCTCCCTTTTGCGCACTCTGCTCTCTTTGTGAATTTTGCACTTAGCATGATTCGACACGACTTGATCTCTATGCATGACAACCATATTTCACACACATTCAACTATCTCTCAATTCTCCAAACAACCCTCCTTTTATAACAATAATTTTTATGATGAAAACCCTAATCTTAGTCGGTTGTAAATCCTAATCTTAGTCAACTTTCATAACAACTGTAAACCCTAATTTTAGTCGAATTTCATTGATCTTCGTCGGCTTCAACTCAAGAAGATGTTTGGTTTATCCATCGCTTGATGATTTTATTCTGGACAGGCCCTGTAATCGCCATACTGACTTATGATCACTCTTTGTATTTCAACAGTATGAAATCACTCTATAACTGCCCTTGCAAATGTTGTAGTGATGTCGGTCCATTGTCATACTTCTCATTTCAATCGGGTTATCCTTCTTGACTTGTGCATTTATGACCTGTCATGAAATTGTGACATTTTTGCCTCTGTAGCTTCTTTTGTTGTTGTTGCCACAAAAATACATGTCACGATATCACGACACTTTCGCCTCCATACGCTTTCTCTATTATTTTGTCACGATATCATGACATTTCTGCCTTCGCAGACTTCGTCTTTTCTTTTGTCGTGATATCGTGACACTTTTGCTTCCATAGACTTCAACTTTGCTTTTGTCGTGATATCGTGAAAATTTTGCCTCCGTAGTCTTCAACTTAGCTTTTATTGTGAAATCGCGACACTTCTACTTTCGTACTTAACTTCTTTGCTTTTGTCACGAAATCCTGAGACTTCTAACTTCGAAGTCTTCTTCTCTTATTTTGTCATGAAATCGTGACACTTCTGCCTTTGAAGTCTTCTTCTCTACTTTTATCGTGAAATCATGACACTTCTACTTTCGTACTTTACTTCTTTGCTTTTATCTTGAAATCGCGACACTTCTGCTTTCGATGTCTTGCTTTCTACTTTTGTCGCAAAACTGCGACAGTTCTGCTTTTGTACGCTTCCTCTCTTTCTTTTGTCGTGAAAATGTGACATGTCGTGATATCATGACACTTTTCAAACTTACTTTCTCTCTCCTATTTTAGTCGCGAAAATGCGACATGTCGCGAAATCATGACACTTTTCTTACTTGTTCTCTTTCTTCAAACTTGTCATGAAATCCGTGACACTTTTTCTTGCTTTCTCTTTCTCTTCCAACATGTCACAAAATCGTGATATTTTTTCCACTTGCCTTTTTCTCTTCCAACATGTCACGAAATCGTGACAGTTTTTCTCGCTTTTTCTCTCTCTTCCAACATGTCGCGAAATCGCGATAGTTTTTCCTCCTTTTTTCTCTCTTCCAACATGTCACGAAATCGCGACAGTTTTTCCTCCTTTTTTCTCTCTTCCAACATGTCACGAAATCACGACAGTTTTTCTCCTTTTTCTCTCTTCCAACATGTCACAAAATCATGAAAGTTTTTCTTGCCTGCTGTATATATCATGATATCACGGTACTTTTCTTACTTGTCTTTTTTTCTTTGATCTTTTGCATATGTGCCACTTCAGTCTTCTTGGAAAATCACTGTACATACTATGAATAACCTTTAAACTCCTGTCTTCTGCATATGAATAGCTTTTGAACTTCCTGTCCACTACATCAATAGATCTATCTGACTATGTTGACAAAAATGACAATACTGTTGATGCACCTTGCTCAAAAATCTCCCCCTTTGGAATTTTTGGCAACACGTGCAATTTCTTGTAACTCTTCTCCCCCTTTGACAATAATACCAAAGGGCTACTGCAGACTCCCCCTGAGTCCATGCACAATATTCTCAGGCAAAATTTATTACACTTAGCAAAAATCATAAACATGAGCAAAAAGATAATCAAATACTTAAATGCTCCCCACGAGAATGTGATCCCTGTAGCGAGTCAATTCTTGGGAAGTGTGACCACTCCCAATTTATTGCGAAGGTACTCAAAAACTTCCTTGGGCAATGGTTTTGTGAAGATATCTGCTACTTGCTCTATAGTTGGAACAAAATCCAACTTAACCTCACCTTTCGCAACTTTCTCCTTCAAAAAGTGATACCTAATAGCAATGTGTTTTGTGCGTGAATGCATAATCGAATTCTTGGAGATGTTAATGGCACTGGTGTTATCACACTTAACTGATATTGGCTCATTGAAGCTAATACCAAGATATTTTAGGGTTTGTTTCATCCACAATACCTACGTACAACATGTTGTCGCTGCAATATATTTTACCTCTGTTGTCGATAAAGAAACTGACTCTTGTTTCTTACTATGC
Organism: Wollemia nobilis; assembly: GCA_028583015.1. Taxonomy (NCBI): domain Eukaryota; kingdom Viridiplantae; phylum Streptophyta; class Pinopsida; order Araucariales; family Araucariaceae; genus Wollemia; species Wollemia nobilis. Next base: position 302,931 of record JAQPPZ010001671.1, on the reverse strand, counting down.
CACATGACCAATCTGTCTCTAAGATAGAAAGCACCTCCACTGGTACTCTTTCTATCATCGACACATCTTGCCCAATCTGCATATGAATGCAAAATAAGGGTGAAGTCTTTACCTTTCGGATACCATAACCCATACTCCATAGTACCCTTGAGGTACCGAAGAATCCTCTTCACTGCTGTCACATGAGTCTCCTTGGGATTAGCCTAAAATCATGCTACCATGCATACTACCTACAAAATATCTGGTTTTGTAGTTGTCAGGTACAGTAAGCTCCCAATCATATATCTGTACATGGTTTGATCAATAGGTGGAGATTTGTCATCCTTGCTCAACTTGCACTTTGTCGTCATGGGAGTGCTAACTGGATTACAATCCTCTATTGTGAACTTTTTTAACATCTCTTTCACATATTTAACTTGAGAAATAAATATGCCCTTCTTATTTTGATTAACTTGCAACCCGAGGAAATACGAAAGTTCACCAATCATTGACATTTCAAACTATTTCTGCATCTTATTTTCTAAATCTTTACACAACTCATCTTTGCTGCTGCCAAATATGATATCATCTACGTATACAACAAGAACAATAAGATGCCCATTTTCTATTTTGACATACAAATTACTATCCACCATACCTTTCTTAAACCCTTGTTGAGTGAGATAGTTGTCTAGCCTTGTATACCATGCTCAGGATGCCTGTTTTAAGCCATATAATGCTTTCTTCAACTTGCAAACCAGGTTGGGATCATCACAAAGTTGGAAACCATCTGGTTGCTCAATATAGACCTCTTCAAGTTTTCCATTCAAAAATGTTGATTTCACATCCATTTGATAAAATTTGAAATTCTTGTAGACTGCTAAAGCCAGAAACATTATAATTGCCTCTATTCTAGCTACTGGTGCAAAAGTTTCCTCAAAGTCAATGCCTTCAACTTGTGCATAACCCTTACATACCAATATTTCTTTATTTCTGACTACCTATCTATATTCATTCAATTTGTTTCAAAAAATCCATTTAGTCCAGATTATATTTTTATTTGCAGGTCTAGGTACTAACTCCCAAGTTTTGTTTTTCTCAATCTGATCTAATTCTTCATTTATTGCCTTCATCCAACTTTCATCTTTGCTTGCGTCAGCAACATTTTTGGGCTTAATGCTAGATAATAGAGAGTAGTTACTTACTACTCTTCTTCTTGTCTAAACACCAACTTTGGGGTCTCCAATTATTTGCTCTCTAGGATGATTTTTCTTCCAGCTGCCTATTTTGAATTTCTTATTTTCTTTCACTTCTGAATCACAACTTAAATCATCTAAGTCAATTTTTTGTATCTTTTCCGTTTCATTTTCCTCATCTCCTTCAATAACCTCTTCATAAATTGGGTAGTACTTTTCATAGCTAATTACTCATTCTCTACCTTCATCAAATTCAACATCGGCACTGTCCACAATTTTCTTTAGCCTCTTGTTGTAGCATTTGTAAGCTTTGCTTTTTGATGAATAACCAACAAAAATACCTTCATCTGATCTATCTTCAAACTTACCAAGATTATCTTCAGTTATTTTAATGTAGCACTTGCTGCCAAAAACTTTGAGGTATTTTGTTGTTGCCCTTTTAACGAACCACAACTCATAAGGAGTTTTGCTTTCATGTGTTCTCAGCATGTACCTATTTTGGATATACACCATAGTATGGACTACTTCTTTCCAAAATCTATTTGCTACTCTGCTTTCAACCAACATAGTCCGTGCCATTTCTGCACTGTCCTATTCTTTCTTTCTACCACTCCATTCTACTGAGGTGTCCTGGCTGCTAAAAACTATCTCCTAATATCGTATTTTTCACAGTACTCTGTAAACTCCTCTAAAATTAATTCTCCTTCTCTATCTAATCTTAAAAATTTTATCCTATTTCCTGTTTCATTCTCAACTTGGTTTTTGAAAGTCTTTAACATTTTAAAAGCTTCTAATTTATGCTTCAAGAAAAATATCCATGTCATTCTAGAATAGTCATCAATGCACAACATAAAATATTTGTCACCATTTATGTTTTGTGTTCTCATGGGTCCACATAAACCAGTGTGTATTAGTTCTAAAGGTTTGCTTGAGTAGTACTCTTTTGTTTTGAATATGACTCTAGTTTGCTTCTCCTTTTGGCATGAAGCACAAATGTTGTTTGTAGGTTTGCTGATGGTGGGAATATCTCTCACTGCCCTTTTTGAGTTGATTTTTACTAGATTATCAAAACTGATATGACCGAGTCTCTTGTGCCACAACCAATTTTCCTCTTCTTGTCCAATAAAACAAGCTCCTTCTGAAGTCTCTGAGAGCATATACAAGTTTCCAGATGTCCTTGATCCAGTTGCTATCAATTTTCCACTATTTGTTTTTCTGACTTCACAACCCTGCTTCTTAAAAACTACTTCATGACCTTTATCACAAATCTGACTTACGATCAACAAGTTATGTTTCAAAACATCCACAAACAAGACTTCTTCTGACTTAATTTTTCCATCACTAATTTTAACTGAACCTTTGCCAACTATCTTAGCTCCATCATTATTTCTAAACTTTATTGAACCACCTTCATATTTCTGTAACTTCTCAAATTTATGTTTGTCACCTGTCATATGACTGGAGCATCCGCTATCAAGTATCCATGGTACATATTTATTTTGTGCTTTAAATGTTGTTTATACGATTAAGGATTCCTTTTCTTCCTTAAGTCACTCTTTTTATTTCCACTTCGTTTTGATAGTAGTTTTGGGCTCTTGTTTTGCCTTTCCCTTATCAATAACTTGTGCATGTTTTTTGAGAAGTTTTCTATTGTCTCATCCTATTTGGTTGAAATTTTCTTCCCTGAAACTGATTTGATGCAAATGTACTTCTATAGTTTCTTGCAATGTGCCCAAAATTATGATAGTTATAAAATTCTACTGTATAATTCATCAAAGGAGAAAAAGCATTTCTACTGGGGAAATTCCTTGGTCTTACATTATATTTGTAGTCTAAGATTTTATGTCCATAGCCATTGCATTTAAAACAAAAACCAGAAAAGGGATAATTAAACCTGGGTGATGGTCTTTGCCATGTTGTCGTAGGAGCCATAGGTCTTCTTCTTCTTTGATGTGTGACATTGGTGAATCCATCATTGTCAATTCTCCTTTCGTTCTTGGAATTATTGCTTTCTTTTGCATGAGACATTTTTCATTGATCAACCTGTTTCTTATCTTCATTCTTTATGGATTCTACATTTCTAGCCTTTGATCCATTTGATGATTCTCCTTTGATGAAACCCAGACCAAATTTGATGCTTGCAGGCCTTTGGTCATTTATAATCTTATCCAGCTTCATAGAATTTTCTTCATGTTTGTGATAGCAACTAATTTTGTGATTCATCTCTTCTATCTGCATCCGTAAACCAACATTCTCTTCTTCTAGTTTGTAGCAATAATCTATTTTCATGGTAATTTGTACTTTGAGATCTTCATATATTTTTTTGTTTGTACTTTCAAACTGGTTATGATTTCATTTGCATCCTCAAGATTTTTTGAAATTTTCTTATTATTTTTCCTCTTTATTTTCCACTCTTCAAGTGTAGAGATCAAATCACCTTCTAGATCTACTTCAGCCTTAGGGTTTTCACCACATACTTCAGAGTTCACTCCTTCCTTTTTTGATTTTACTTCTTCAAATGCCATGAAAAGAGCTTCACCTGTTTCCTCTTTAGAATCCTCACCAGAGTTGTCTTCTATTGCTGAGACTTTAGAATCAAACCTTTGAGGAAGAGATCTTAATACCTTTTTCACGATGGTAGAGTCTTTGATATCCTCACCGCATGCTTTGATAGCATTAATGATTCCACTAACTACTGAATCCTAGATGTTGTATCCCAAAGCATAGAGATATGTCTGCATCCTGATTCTCCAGAACACATAATTAGATCCATCAAACAATGGTTCTTTGTTTTATGAGAAGCCTTCACCACCTACCATTGTGTTACTTCCAAGATCACCCTAGTCGGTTAAGCTTGTACAAGAACTTAGCTCTGATACCAATTGTTAGTCTTACAATGACACTGAGAGGGGGTGAATTAGTGTAGCTCTTTAAACTTAAATTTACAGCTCTTAATACCGCAACAATTAAAACTTATTACTAGATACAACAAGTATAACAAAAGAGCATCACATAACACAAGATTTAACAAGGTTCACCAATGTGGCTACTCCTCAAAAATTGACTTCTTAGACTACCATCCAAATCTAGCCTTTGCAAAGCACCAACTTTATAATCAATTTACCAACACCCACTATAAGGAGCACCAACCCCTTATTTATCTACACCAATAGAAAGGAGCACCAACCCCTTATTTATCTGCACCAATAAAAAGGAGGACGAAACCCTTATTTATTTGCACCAATAGAAAGGAGCACCAACCCCTTATTTATCTACACCAACAGAAAGGAGCACCAACCCCTTATTTATCTTTGCTTTTGCAAGACCTTGACTGGTCTTCTTCACCTTTGTGTTCTCTGTGCACTTTGCTCTCTCTGCACAATCACTTCGCACACTCTACTTCGTTACAATCAAACTTCATGATCGTCTTCTCCATTTTGTGCACTCTGCTCTCTTTGCAAATTTTGTACTTAGCACGATTCGACACGACTTGCTCTCTACACACGATGATCGTATTTCACACAAATTCAACCATATTTCAATTCTCCAAACAACCCTCTTTTTATAACAATAATTTTTATGATGAAAACCCTAATCTTAGTCGACTATAAATCCTAATATTAGTCGGCTTTCATAACAACTATAAACCCTAATTTTAGTCGGTTGTCATCGGTCTTCGTCGGCTTCAACTCAAGAAGATGTTCGGTTTATCCATCGCTTGATGATTTCATTCTAGATAGACCTTGTAACCGCCATACTGACTTTTGATCACTCTTCGTATTTCAGTAGTATGAAATCACTTTGTAACTACCCCTGTAAATGTCGTAGTGATGTCGGTCCACTGTCATACTTCTCATTTTAGTCGGGTTCTCCTTCTTGACTTGTGCATTTACGACGTGTCATGAAATCGTGACATTTATGCCTCTGTAGCTTCTTTTGTTGTTGTTTCTACGAAAATACATGTCATGATATCGTGACACTTTCACCTCCGTACACTTTCTCTATTCTTTTGTCGTGATATCACAACATTTCTGCCTCCATAGACTTCATCTTTTATTTTTTCATGATATCGTGACACTTTTGCTTCCATAAACTTTGACTTTGTTTTTGTCGTGATATCACGACACTTTTGCCTTCGTAGTCTTCAACTTAGCTTTTGTTGTGAAATCGTGACACTTCTGCTTCCGTACTTAGCTTCTTTGCTTTTGTCACAAAATCGTGACACTTCTACCTTCGAAGTCTTCTTCTCTGCTTTTGTCATGAAATAATGACACTTCTACTTCCGTACTTTGCTTCTTTGCTTTTGTCACAAAATCGTGACACTTCTGCTTTAGAAGTCTTGCTTTTTGCTTTTGTCGCAATCTCGACAATTCTTCTTTCGTACTCTTCCTCTCTTTCTTTTGTCGCAAAAATGCGACATGTCACGATATCGTGACACTTTTCAAACTTACTTTCTCTCTCCTATTTTAGTCGCGAAAATGTGACATGTCACAAAATCGTGACACTTTTCTTACTTGTTCTCTTTCTTCGAACTTATCGTGAAATCGCAACACTTTTTCGAATAAGGTTTTTATTTACCTAATTGGTAAATGGTAAATGTAGCTAGGGTAATTGTTGATTTACCTTAGGGAAGTGAAAATTAATTTATTGTATTTAGTGTTAAATGAATTATTCAATTTAAATGCAATATTGAGAAAGGAGTTATAAGTAGAAGTTGTGTAATATTTTATAAAAGAAATTTTTGATGAAAATTATGATGTTGAAATTTATTGTTGAGATGGAGAAATAAGGTGTATTTGGTATTTAATTTATCTTTGTTTTTGAGGTTAATTATGAAAATTGTTAGGGTGATAATTCTTGTCATCTAACCCTTTGTACTTGGCAAAGAAAGTGGTGATAATTGAACTAGGTTTTTGAATATCATTCTCCATAAAAGAAAAGGTATGGGCATATTATTTCTTGGTTGAGTTGTTTGGTTGGTTTTATAGAAAACAACTTTGGAGTGAAAAGAACTTGTTAAATTTTCCTTGATTGAGTGTGTTTTGAATTAATGCTTCAAGGTTTTTTGAAATAAGATTTTTTGATAAACCTTGTTTGATGAGCATTATTGAGTCAAGGTTTTCTAGAATAAAGAGTTGTTGATAAAACTTTATTTGATTAGCATTGTTGTTGAAGCCATTAGTTAAGTGAAGAACTTGAACTAGGGTTTGCAAAGATCATGAGGATCATTGTTATGTGAGATTGGTTGATGAGCATTGTTGAAAATATTTTGAGTGAGTGTTCGTTGAGTGTTTGGTTGAATAAGAGTTTGTTGAGCCTAGTCAAGTGGATGTGTGAAGTGATAGTGCAAGTCCTATGAAACAAATTGTTTGATATTCTAAATTGGTTTGAGGGTGAAACATATTGAGTCTCTAAAAATTCTCTATATGTTTATGTGGTAAAAGAGATATTGAAAGTGATTGAGTTTGTGAGTGTGAAGCATATTGAGTCTCTAACAATTCTTTGTATGTTTTCAAAAGAGTAATTGAAAGTGATTGAGCATTGAGGTTAATGTGAAGCATATTGAGTCTCTAAAAATTCTCTATATGTTTCTAAAAAATTTATTGAAAGTCATTGAGCATTGTGATGAATGTGAAGCATATTGAGTCTCTAACATTTCTCTTTATGTTTCTATGAGATTGGACAAGTTCTAGTGTGGACTTTTTGAGCAAATTTGTGGTAAGTCTTTGAGAAGACTTGTGGATTGATTTGTGTGAGCTTTTGTGAAAGCTTACAATACATATTAAGAGTAGATTTGGATAAGTTCTAGTGAGAACTTATTGAGTAGATTTAGATAAGTTCTAGAGAGGACTTATTGAGCAGATTTGAACAAGTTCTAGAGAGGGCTTGTGGACAGATTAGTGTGAGCTTTTGTGGAAGCTTACAAGGAATATTTGAGATAAGTCTTTGAGAAGACTTGTGAGCAGAGTTGATTGGTTGATTTATTCAAACCTTGAGTTAAGGTTTGGGATAGATCCATTAGAGTTGATTTGTGATTAATCAAGCTTTATGTTAAGGATTGAGGACAAATATTGAGTATAAATTTGTGCTAGATCGAAGGATTGTGTTTAGTGAAGATCAAAGAATAGATATTGAGGACATATTTGTGCTAGACCGAAGGACTATGTTTAGTATATATTTGAGGATAAATTTTGGTGTAGATTTAAGGACAGGTTTGTGCCAGACCAGAGACAGAGATAGAGAAGATTTGTTCTAGACTTAAGAACTATGTTTAGTGCATATTTAAGACAGAGTTTTGAAGGTGACAAAGTATAGAGGACAACAATATTCAATGGATAGAGATCCATTAGCCAAGGCAGTGAGGATAGGTTTTTTCAGTGGATAAATATCCATTAGCTAGAGCAGTGGGGACAATAGTTCTTCTATAAGATCACCAGTCAAAGCTAAGGAGAAAGGAATTCTCTTGTGGATAGAGATACATGAACTTGATTAGGGGATTGGTGTCTCCTTTGGATAGAAATCCATAAATATTATAATAGGGAAAGGATTTCTAAGATATTGATTGAGAAAATTTTAGTGAAATATTTTCTTCGCGGAGTAGCCCACATTGGGTGAACCACGTAAAATTGGTGTCTGTATTGTGTGTATGGATTTGTACATTGCTTTGATTACTGATGCTATTATTGCTATCTATGAATTGCATAATATTTATTGGAAAAGAAAAGAAAAAAGTGGTCTTATATTGTTCACCCCCATCTCAGTATAAGCTTATGTTCTTCAATAGATTTGAATTCCTCTATTTTCTATTTTCTACCAACTATCAAATTCAGCAATTTTATTTCTTATCATTTTTTACAGTAGAAATCTATCAGCCTTCTACAGTAGTGCATTGACATTAGTGCATTGACATATGTTTGCAAATTTCCTTTAGCATGAATTAGACTAGAATATTTTCAATTCAAGCATATTTCATTTTAGTTGTTTCAATTCAGCAAATGTAATATAGGTTTCAATCAAGCAAGATTTTAAATTTTGTATTTTTATTTTCTGCAAACTATAGTTAGTTATCAATTTCAAGGCTTATAAGCAGTTTTTAATTCTTGTGGTTGAAGTAGTTTTAATTTATACACATTAGGATTTAAGTGACCTCAAAACCACCTCAAAAAAATTGATTTCACCAATATATCCTGTTATCTGAATGACTGATTTACAATCTGCTTGAACCTTCTCTTGTATATAGCCTTGGATTTGACAAACATAAAATTAAATGATGATAATAATGACAATCATCAGATTGCAATACTTAAATGGTTCGACATCTGTAGGTATGCAATGAATTTGTCCCTTATGTGCATATTTTAAACATTGATGAAGTATAGAGGGGACACCTCTCATTTTCCTCATCTAGGGGTGTCCAAGGAGTACATTGTACACCATGGATCCTTCCAAGATGTGGAAGATGGTATGCATCATTTTTATCCCCACTTCGATGGGTAAAAAAATAGTACCAACTATGGAACAACGAGCATAATTGAATGCTTTTAGGGTGAAGATGGATTTGGTGATATGAGATGGTGGAAGATTAAGATGTTGATGAGCAGATGTGGTGATGATATTTATGGAGGAGGCAGTATCAATCAAAACTCATTTGAATGACTTCCTATCAATTTGATCCATAATTTGTAATGGAGGATCCATTGAATCTGATGATATTGGTTTGATTTCAAAATCATAGAATGTAATGGAAGGCTCCATACATGCTTGGATACTCCCTACAAAATTGCTAAAGGCATTAGTATCCTAAAATTGGAGTTCAATGGATTTTTAAATCTCCATTAATGTTTCATAGTGTGAGGGAGATTTTTGTATCAACTCATAAATAGATAGTTTTTCTGAAGCTATTTTAAGGCTAGTGGCTAGCTAGCTACTTAGAGAAATTATTGGCTATAGTGGATGATTGGAAAGATGAGTGGGTGGATATGGATGGCTTGGAATGTGGATTGGTTGAGAAGAATTGGTGGATAACTAAATGGGTGATGATGAATTGGTAGGTTTAGGAGACACACTTACTTGTGGGGCTATGGGATATTGAACAACTTGTGCATTTTGTTGATTGGTGCATTGTTGACCTCAGGTGACTACATGAACAACACCCACAAAACCTTGGTATTGTTGCACATTGTTGAATTGATTAGGAGGAGTCTTTATGTTTGACCCTCTTGCTATATGTTGCACCTCATCATAATGAGGAAATTGTGTTTGATAAATGCCAAGGTTTTAATTTTGTTGAGCCAAGGGACTATCAACCTTGATGGATCTTAAGTCAATTAGGTCTTGCAATATATCTTTGAATGTGAAGTAGTCGTTAATATCATACCCATTTTGGCAATGATAAGGGCAAAAAAAATGTTCCTGATAGCTTTTGCTACGATTGGTAGGATCATTTGGTTTAACCTTAGGTAAGGCAATTTGATTTGTGTCATACAACCTATGAAAGATGGAAGCATATGACTCTGATAATGGTGTGTATTGGTGATTTCGTCAAATAGATTATCGATGTTGACAATTATCCATAGTTGGTGCTATGTTATGGACTGGTTGGGGTGGGGGAACTACTTGATATGAAATTTGTTACGATTGTTATTACATTGGTTATGGTTGTTGAGCCATTATCGGCTGACTCATGGCCACTTTATTTACTTGATTTGGCTTAGATTGGCTAGGATAACTTCCTTTTTTTTTGTCCTTGTTTAGTCATTATTTATTTTTAGTTTTTAGCACATATTCTTGGAATTTTATTTCCTCAATTATGTTATCCTGGGTAAAAGCTTCTTTGAATGAGCTATATTATTGCAATTGCAGTAACTAGGAGGTGGGTTTTAGACAACTCTTGGTGAACAGTTGTTTTAACTCTACCATTGGTAAGGAGAATTATAGTTTGGTGATAAAAACCCTCCAATGGTTGCCAAAATTATAGACTAAATCATCATCAAGTTGCTTAAGACTATATAAGTTAGATAATGTGATTTTATTTTGAACATTGAGGGAAAATATCTCTAGGAATTGGTTTACCAACTGTTCAAATGTATAAATACTATGATGAGACAGATGGTTATACCACTCCATGGCATCTCCTCCCAATGTCTAAGGTAAATTTATGAGCATTAAAACATCTTGATTTTAAATTCTAAAGCATGAGTGAATGAATGTACTTACATGCTCTCTAGGGTCCTCAGTCCCTTTAAATTTATCAAATTTTGAAACTACAAAATCCACTAGATATGGTGGTGATGGTACCAAAAATTGAATGGGTTTATTGATGAGCTATCTTAAAGTAGACTTCTGGTTCATCATATCAATATTTTGTCGTATCAAGCTATCATTCTGTTGTTGTATTATTTGAATTCTAGGATCTTTTCCAGGTATGTGGAAGCCCTAATCTACTTGGTGATTTTGTGGAGATGAAGTGGTTAAATACTGGGGTGTGATGATATGTTGATGACTTTATGTTTTGGATTGCATTTTATGATGTTGTGCTTGATGAGGTAATGATTGCGAGTGATGGAATGAAGATGAGGTTTGAGGACTATGAATGTGCTGACTTGTGGGAATGGAATGGTTGTGGGTTAGTGGAGATGTGGGGATGAAAACCATAGAATATTATGATACCCATGATGGATTTGAGGTAAAAAAAATAGACTAGGTTGAAATAAGCTAGGGCTTAAAATATGCCACCTGTATTTGTTGTTGGAAACAAGAATGAGCATCTTGCTAACCCATGAGCAATTTATTGAGGTGTTGTCATGCTTGTTGTATGGAAATATCTGAGGAAGATGGTGTAGGTGTGGTGGAAATATATGAGGTGGGTGGAGGATAAGTCATAATAGGGATTGCAAATAAATGGGGGACAATGGATGTAGTGGAGACTAGAATTTGTGAAGCAACATTGACATGTGCTTCATACAATGGATTGCCATAGGTGGTGGCATAGGAGGATGGTATGGACATATTTTGGCCATATGATTGTTGTGGAGAATAAACGTTATGGGAAGGTGCATATGATGCCTCAAAAATATGGTTGGTATACACTTGGGTGAGACTGGAAGGTTACGAGTAGGTAAGTTCCTACCGAGAAGAAGGATTATACCTAGGTGGGCTATGGATTTGCTCTAGAATAGGGTTAATGGATCTTAGAAAAGTTCTAACTTTACCCATATCTATGTAGGTGATGTTAGGGTTGGTAGGAGATGATGGCTCAATTTTTGGAATAGGGGTATTGATGGCTCTATGCAATACATCAACATTTGAGGTATACATAGCGTGTGAGTGTCCCATAGATAAACCAAAAAAACTTATCACACTAACGAGATTAACCATAGAAGTGGTAGGGAAATATGTGGAACACTCCATGTATGAAGTGGTTTGGCTAACGGAGGCTTGACTCAAAATATTTTCTTGGATTTGAGTTGAAACCATAAGCTAATGAGCCAATTTGAGCTAGTGAATGTGGAATGTGCAGAAATGATGCAATGGAAATCACATAGAATCAAACAAGCAACTCAATCCTATGTTTTTGCAATATATATTTTTTTATATGTGGGGTTTGTGTGTTATACTATGCAAACCTAAACTAATATGCAAGGTGGACTCTAAGGCTGGATGGCAAATGAGAACCTTTCTAGTGATGAAATCTAGAAATATTACTCACGAGTGACTATGGCTGCTATGGGGTGAGATGACGGATGGAGATGAAGCCCACCGTCACCAATATCAAACAATGGTTGATGATGAAATCCAACTCAACGTCACTAAATTCATGACATGTAAAGTGTGATTCATTTTTAGGATTTTAAGTTGTTTACTGTGTTCACTCAATGTTAAAAACAACCTATTTCACTTGTCTAATCTAGAAGCCAAGAACACTAACACCAAGTTCCTCAAAATAACTTAATGTACATCACTTAAAATCCTCCCTGAATAGTCAAGTGATTCCAATGGTGTAGGTTTCACCCAGTTCTTCCGTCCTGAATCATCAAGTGATTCCAAAAATGGGAGTATACTCAGATGTTATGAACTTGTTCCAAGTTAGAAAAGTAAAAATGGAAATTTTCAACCCCACTATGCAGCTAGTTATGATTTTGTTATTTCAAATGCAAAAAACATATATAATAGTAAATAAAATACCATAAAACAATATAAATTTGAATCAAATTTGAACTACAATGAATGCATAATTGTAACTCTACCCTATATGCAATCTATATGAAGGATGAAAATGCCTAGAAAAATAAAAATGCAACTGCTTTAAAACAAAAAATGAATGTTTTCTTGTTAGTTTCACTGTAAAAACCAGAAAAATGAAAACAAAATGAGTTAGGATTTGAACCAGGCTTGCCACGAAGCCTGTGTATTTCTTCCCCACTTTTCCAAACAGTGTCTAAAGTATCCTAAATATTGTGGAGAATTTCTTGAATGTTTTAGGTCATCCTTAGAACACTGCCATGTGTCTACGCAACCACTAATCGAACTCTAAAACTCCCAGAAACCCTAGTTTTCATATTGTACAATCAAACTTTTGGAAACCTGCAAAATAGAAACAAAAATAGAAATTAGTGATAAGATAAATCAAAATGAGGAACCCTTTGGGGGTCCCACCATGATCATCATTTTGTAAAGCAAAAAATGACAACACAAAAGCAATAGATAATAGAATCAACACAAAAACATATTGCACAAATGAAGACAATAATATTGATATTATTATGGAGGGAGTCTTGATCTCCAATGTTACAATATGCTATTGTATTGATAAAATTATTACAAATCTAGGGTTTTAAAACCCTTATGCACAACTAAATATATGGTGTCTTTTGCATCATCTTTGCTCTAAACAAGTGTGCGGGTGGGCTTGTGTATCCCTATGGGACCACCCTAGTTGCAATAGCTTCCAAATATGTGATTCCTACATCTGAAAATAGAAAATAACATAAAAGGGGTTAATAGAACCTGAGAGGGCTCCACTGTGTGAGGCCCTCTAAATAATAAAAACTAGTAAACCCTAAATACTCCAATGTTGAACTGAAAACAAAAGTGCAAAAAACACAAATAAAATGCAAAAAATATCTTACCTTGTCAAATATTGATTAATACTCTTGTTTTTATGGTCGATAAGTCATACGAATGCTCAAAATCATTTGAGGGCTTACGAACTTCAAAATCTACTACATGAAATGCCTAGAAGCATTTGGTGATGGCTATGAATGCCCAAAAGTATTCCAAAAATGCTCAGAAACATTCTACAAACTATGGAAAACATTCGAGGGTAGATAAAAGTAAGGTAGAAATAGATCTAGTTCATGAGGGTTTTATGGAGAGCGCGATGGCGGTGTCAAGGAAAGAATATAATAGCAAAGTGTCTAGGATTGGACCCCTAAATATTTTTCGTGAACTTTCCTAAGACCTTCTAAGACTTTCTAAGGGTTTCTAAAGACCTTGATTCATCAAAATGAATTATATTTTATAATCTTCCCTTGAACATATTATAGTTTCGATGTCACATAATGGGTGACCGAGATTAAAACATGAAGAAGGGTGGAGATTAAGCTTGGGCAAGTGACATGGATTGAGATGGATGGATGGCTGATATTAAGTCATGGTGAATGGCTAGGATTTATTCATATAAATACATATATATTTATTAAATATATAAATATTAATATATATATATATATATATATTAATCTCTCTCTCTCTCTCTATATATATATATATATATATATATATATATATATAAATGGATGGCTTGGATTGGAGGATATGAATGGATGACAAGTGGCTATATTTTGGTGTCTACACATTTGAACTCCATATAAAACAATTATTGAAGAAGAAGAAAAGACTAGGAAGGAAACACTTAATTAGTTTAAAGATATTCTAACAAAATTTGGGCAAGATAAGGATCCTTAGGGTGTATTTTTACAAAACATTCTATCGATTATCACACAAATACATAATGAAAGCTTGATGAGAAAGATCTCAATGAAGGAGCCATAGGAGGTAATTTTATCTTTTCACCCTAACAATGCACTTGACCATGATGGGTTTTTTTGTAAGTTTCTTTAAAACAAAAATAGGATATATTGAAAGGTGAGATGTTAAATGTAGTTAAAGATATTAGAAAAAAGAAGAAGTCTATAATAAGTAAAATCAATGCCAAATTTATTGCATTGGATATCAAAATAGGTGAAACACTTTTTAAACTTATAATTATTCATCCAATAAAGCATTGTAACATCATATATAAGATAAATTAAAACTTATGGTAAACAAATTGAAAATATTCTAGATTGTGTTTTCTTAAAGAACGAATATAGTTTTCCTCCTAGCAAGAAATTTTTTGATGGCATAACCATTGCACAAAAGACCTTGAATTCTCTTCAATCTATGAAAAATCTAGGTATGCTTCAAAATTTGGAAATGAAAGAAGCATATGATAATGTTTGCTAGAGTTTTTTTTTTTTTCTAAAACAAAATATTATTAGAATATTTGACTTAGATCAAGGTTGGTATGAATGGATTAGATATTTTTTTGGTGTATACTAGAGGTACCGATAACACATTACATTTTTTATCGCCTTGTCATGGGTTTGAATCCTACTCCTTACCACTATAACCTCTAGCTATGCTAGGTAAAAATTTTAATGTAGTCGATTATCCTAATGTGATATGCCCTATAGTTCTATGAGGTATGAGGGATTCGAATTGTGATCTCCACCCTACCAAGGGAGCCCTTTTGACCAATGGACCAAGCCCTCAAGATCCCTAATGAATGGATTAGAGTTTATAAGATTAAAAAATACTATATTTTAATTAATGGATCCCCTACTAGATACTTTTAATCATATTCATTATTCTTACAAAAGCATTGAAAGGATCTCTGTTGAAGGTAAAATGAAAGGTATTTAGGTTGCACAAATTGTCCCTTCAAACCTTATCTCCAATTTGATGATAATATATTTTTAGGTCATATCTTATTTAATAAGGCCATGTAATATAAATCAATGCTATCATGTTATGAAAACGTTGTTGTATGTACTATTGGTTAATAATATATAATACATAATGTTTTTATCAACATTGCCTTTAGTTTGCAATAAATTATTGTATAGATTTTACGATTTAATCAAACATTTAATTTTTTTTCTTGGTTATATGGGATTAAAATGGGCCCCATCATTATGTCAAAATATATTTGGTAATTATGCATACATTGCTTAGCAAGATTCAAACTTGAGTCTCCTTCTTGAAGGTCAAGGTATTTAACTAGTTGAGATCATGCCATTTATGTTTAAATCAAGAAAATTTCTATCAACATATTTATAAATATTGGTACAAATGAATTAGACATTGTTGCAACACTCCAAAATACTCTACTTTGATATATGGATCCCATTTTAGATACTTTGCATCATCTTCCTTTTATTTCTAAAGGTATTGAAAAGAGCTCTCTTAAAGGCAAGAGTGAAAGCCACAATCAAAGATGTTTAGATTAATTAAATATCCCTATAAATCTCATATCCAATTTGTTGATGAAACTTTTTTATGTCATCCCTCAGTCAATGAGGCCATAAAATTTAAATTAATACTATTATACTATGATAAAGTTGTATAATTAGTTAACAAGAAAATACATATTTTTTTTATCAACACTACTTTTGATTTACAAATCATTGCAAATATTTTTAGCTTTTAAATCAAGAAAATTGTCATCAACATATTTAAGTATTCCCTTTTTTGGTAGAAGAAGAATAAGATTTGAGACTCAATTTTAGATAGAATAAAATATTGTATAATTCGTTGAAAAGGCGAGTCCTTAACAATTTTTATAAGACTTAAAGTACTTAAGGATACATTGCAATATATCCTTATATATGATCTTAATTTCAAGATTATCAATAAGTGTTACATATAAATTAACTAAATTCAAAGAGTTTTTTTTTGTGGAAAGGACATGAGGAAATTTTTAGGTCCCCTCTTTTCGTACATGATAAGCTTTGTAGAAGAAAACATATTGGAGGGGTATGCTTGCAAAATTGTAGATTTATAATTTTAGCATTAGGTAAAAATTGGTTGAGATAATTTAATTATTAAGGAAAGAGTAGGACAACAAAGTAAATTTAAAAATATTTATGGTTCCATGTAAGTAATAAAATTGTTAAGGAATCAAATGACATTAACTTAATTGGTTAAATTCTTTAACTTTCAAGGAGGAGACCCAAGCTCAAATATTTTTAAGTGATACATGCATAATTGACAAGTTATTCTAATACCATGATGTGGTCATGATGGAATATGTGTGGGACCCATTTCAATCCCATATAACCAATAAAAAAAAATGTTAAGGAAACACAATAGGCTTAGGTGTTTTAAGGACACTAAACTTCATATTGAATATTTTTCAATTTATCAAAATACATATGATGTGGTCAAGCAATGAAGGGAATTTTTTAATTTTTTGGTATGATGCTTGGTTGGAATTTTATCTACTAACATTTTTACTAAAAATGATAACCATGGAATAGTGCATACTTGGCTTGTATAGGTTCAAAAGTCATAATATATATTGATGTAACCAATAATTATAGATATTGGATTTATACTAACAATGGTTGAGGAAGAGGGGCTCAAATAAGTATAAAATTATTTGCAAAGGAAGATTCAATATTTATATTTATCGACTTTTCCAAAAAGATTAGTTAGTTTGGAATCTACCAAAATATGGTGGATATTCAATCAAGTGATGATATAATGCTTTAGAGAAATTATAATTCCCTATCATAAATATTTTCATTTAAATATTGTTTGGTCACTTGAGATCATTCCTAAGTCCTAAAAATTCCCATGGTTAGCAATCCAAATCAAAATTCTTAGGAGTGATAGTCTACCAAAGAAAAATATATCACATAATTTTAGGTGTTCCTTGTATAAGGAGAATCTAGGAACATTATATCATCTGCTTCACTTGTTCCTTTGCTCCCAAAAATTTGTAATAATTTAAAAAATAAAAATCTATTGGGTTGCTTCATTGACATTATAAGAGTTGACAAAATGTTATTTAGATTGATTTAAATATAAAACATTAAGAATTCCATGCAGGATTGATCTTACGATTATTTATTGATATTTTAAATTTTAAATCAATAATAGAATATTTAATATACATGTCACAATAACATCCAAGTTTAGATTCATTTGTTACGTCTCTTGTAGAATACTTATAAATATTTTTCTGATCATGTGAAGTATTAGATATGGACAAGATGTGCTAGTTGCTTGGTTATAGTATTTGAAAAAATATTCAAGCATGATGTATTGCAATGGATTTAATGCAAAGGATCTCCATCATTTCATGGTAAAACAAAAATATCGAAAAGTTAGGTTTGTCAATTTAATCATGTTTCAAAAGGCTAGAAAATTTGGTAGAGACAATGTTTTTTAAGATAATGAAGGCACATGTATCCTTACTTGCATAAAATCAATGGGACTTCAATAAACAACTACTTAGAAAATATGAACATCTTGCAAGAATCAATATAGCCATGGAAAAGGGATGGGAATATATTTCAATTGGGGAGGATACATAAATTATTAATAATGTTATTCAAAATGGATGTTCATTAATTATTGATGGAGGTAGTATGTTGGAAATGCCAACATATTTGCAAAAGTAGTTTTCAATGTCCACAAGGTCATAGGCCATATGAGATGATTCTCATGGAGGATGCTATTTACCTACTATATGGTTGTCCAACCATAGTTTGGTTACTAGAGTATGGTGTACAACCTCACTTCCTTAGGGTTTAAACCTTGGACCTTCTATATAGAGTTACAATGCCTTCACCATTAGTCCCACTCAGGTTCTACAAAGAAGGAAACAAAGTAGAAGAATTTAATTTTCTCAATTATGATTTTGACCTTTGTCTTAGTAAAATTTAAATTTTATAAGGTGATTGACCAAGGGATATTCTATCTCTTAATGAAACTAATATCAAATATTTTATAGAGGAATATTAGTAGTTTGAGAGATATGGAGAATACCTCTAGTAGAAAAACAAGCTAGATGTGGTCTAATTGACTTAATAGTAGATATAGTAATATGTTGTTTTGATTGAAGTGGCCCCAATAGAATCCATATAAAACTTATTTCAAATGAGAAATTGCAATCAAAATTGTCAAATAATCCTAAATATTGCACTAAGGGGAGTAGTTCATTCTTTGTAATATTTTTCATGTGTTTCAAGAGGTCAACATACAAGTCAATATGCTTGTCAACAATATTATTGGGATCTAAGACAAAATATTTGGATTAATTATTGACTATAATGCCTTATTATGTAAGGGCCTTAAATCCTTAATCAATGAGGAATCCATCAATCATAGGACTATGCTAACAAGAATGTGCACTTATGTTCACGATAGATACATAAAAATAAAAAATGAACTAATAAAGTTTCCATACTTCATAAAAATGTTAAATGATGGGTGAAAACTAATAACAAGTTCCTTATCAAAGTAATGAAAGAGACTAACTAGTTTTGATAAACATCTTGCCAACTTGTTACTAATTCTCTTGATTGCTACTAATTTCTCTTTTAATTTTTAACTTCCACTCTATTACTTGTGAAACTTAGCTAAAATAATATTTTAGACACCTAATAATGTCATAGTCGACCTTTTGCAATGAAAATTAAAATTAATTGATAAAACATTCACAAAAATGCCTAATTACCCTAAACCCTAGGCAAAACCTAACACTAAACCATCCCAAACCCTAGGTAAACCTACTCCTCACCACATACATCCCAATCACACTTCATTTACACTTCCCTAAGTACCTACCCACCCCCATTTTTATAACACCCACACCCCTCCTTAAAGGTATTTAAGGCTTTTAATTAAATAAAAGCCCTTTTCCCTTCCCTAGGTCTTTTTATCTTTCCTAGGTATTAAATAGGTGTGGTACACCCATGCCCACTTAATATGCATGGGTGGGAAGGCCTTTTCCTCACCCCTTACCCATTAAAGGAGTTTTATCTCTCCTTCTCCTTTCCTGCCACCTCACCTACCCCCTATCCTACCCAGAAAGTCTATAAATAAACCCCATTGCCTATGCTCCATGGGAGAAGAAAACATGCATTGTTATGCTATCAAAATACAGTCAGACCCATTATCAAACATCTCGCACACCAAAAAATCCTCTTTTCAATATGTTTATATGAGTTTTGGTGGTTACAACTGCAAACCAATCATCTCCAACTTTAAGCTTAAGCTCAGATTGCACCGGGATGCTCTACAACTAAAGGACTAGTAAAAAAAAGCAAGAAACAAGAAAACATATAGATAGGTATATTTTATCAAAAAACATACAGACAGGTATATTTTATCGAAACAAACTGCCAAATCAGTCAACCAAGTAACCCCTCATTGTTGCATCAATTTTATTTCATTTTAGTACTTCTTTCTTGCATTTCAATAAAACTTTGAGTCATTTTATCTATTATCATGAGAGGTCTGATTGCGATAGGCCTCCAAATATTTCTAATAATTTTTTTAGGGTTATGTAGGTTTCAAATATCGGTGTAGCTAACAGTGGTAAGCTTCTTATAAGTCCACTCCCCCTAAGAATCTAGTAGAATACTCCTGTCGTGCCACACAAATATTTAGTGTTAGGGTCCCTCCTCTTGGAGGCTCTCTTTTGTAGCCCTTGGGGTAAGTTATAAAGTATATCACAATATTTATGTAACACCTTTTATATTATCAATAAAATGCGATACACTTTCTTTTAGTTTAATTTGGTGATCATGGATTATATGATTTTTGTTTTTTTGCTATCTAACTAACAACTTTTTGTGTTCTTACTATGTTGTAGGTACTACAAAACTAGCATAGGAGTCTCCAAAAGCCCTAAAACACATCTCAGACCCAACCTACAAAACTTCAAGATTTACCCCTTTTGTGGTTTTTATGCAGTAGTTTCAAATTTCATTTGCTAAAAATAAGCACTTTCAAATTTTAGTTGTTGAAAGCAAGCACATTTTGATTGTTAAGAAATTTGACCTTTTTGCTTCCCAAATTTGCAAGTACAGTCCAAAATCCAAAATTTCAGGCACTTAAGCTCGAGACAACCGCAAAATAGCCAAAAATTTCTCTTTTTCAAGGAAACATATGGACAGGTACATTTTTCTAGAAAATTTATGGACCCATATGTTTTCAAATTTGAAACATGAAATGAATCTTGTAAGACTTCAGACAATACTTGGAGCTTGAAAATTACAAGTAGGAATCCAAAAACTTGATATTTTAGAAATTTCTTTCTTTTCTATCTATTTTACAAAAATCAAATGGTGGTTGTTCAACTTGATTTCAAAATGCACCAAAATTGTTTGGTCATTTTCAAAATTAGTTTAATTTGCTTTAAAAATGCACCAAAATTGCTTGGTTATTTTCAAAGCAGTTAAATTTGCTTACAAAATCATTCAATTCACTTGTTTTATTTAAAAAAACAAACCAAGATACACTTTGGTCACACATCCGACTGTTTGTTTAGCAAAGCTTTTATTTAATAGGGAAATTTATTTCTAATATCATATTTTAAAATGTTATCTTAATTTTTTTTTTGTTATAGCATAGTTTCATTTTGAATTTCAATTTCTAAAAAGAAGAAAGAAGAAAACATAAAAGACAAACACACAGATAAGTTAACACATTGGTTTGCATTGGATTTCATCACCAACTACCAAGAAGAGATCAATGGTGTTGGCTTCCATTAGCAAGCATTGACTTGCCACCCTAGATG
Source organism: Wollemia nobilis (assembly GCA_028583015.1). Lineage (NCBI taxonomy): Eukaryota > Viridiplantae > Streptophyta > Pinopsida > Araucariales > Araucariaceae > Wollemia > Wollemia nobilis. The sequence continues at coordinate 281,901 of JAQPPZ010001671.1, read as the reverse complement.
CCATAGTAGCCCCCTCAAGTGGTTTTTTGGACTTCATCATCGAAAAATACCCTACTCTTGAGATTATCTTAAGATAAGTTAGGAGAAACACCCTTGCTCATAGGGCTTCACATAATCAATGACTGTGCAATGGTGGTTATTGACTAAACCCACCTGAGGGTGAAGCAAAAGCTTGGTTGGATCAATATCAGGTCTTAGACAGTGCTACCTCTTGCATAAGAATAATTTTGTATCCCCATTTCTAGTCATCCTAAACCTTCCCCCATCAATAAGAAGCCCTTTTTCATATTTTTGTATCACCACTCCTTATGTACCCTTGGGTATAGCGGAAAGGGTGTGCATAAATGTACCTTTGTAGACCTCATTCACATACTCTTTGTTCGTAGCAATATTTTCATATAAAAACACACAAACTATAAAAAAAAATAGTCAAGTAAAAAAATTCAACATCAACCATACACACTTATTTGTTACTTGTTGTTTGTTGGATTAATTCAAAATACTCTATTACAAAATTGCTAAAACAACTTCAAAATAGTCTTGAAGACCTTCAAACACCTTCAAAATGGTCTTGGAGACCTCCAAAACTTTCAAAATGGTCCCAAAAACCTCCACAACCTTCAAAATAATCCTAGAGACCTAAAAAATGGTCCCAAAGACCTCCAAAACCTGTTTTGCAATGTTATGTTTGTAAAAATCTAGTTTATAAAAAAATGTATGGACAAGTATATTTTCCTAGAAAATGTATCGATAGGTATGTTTTCTCAAAAAATGTATAGATAGGTATGTTTTTACCAAAAATGCTTTAGCCAGATAGATCCAAGCCTGAGACTATTCAAACAATTGAAATTTTTGGGTTTTCCCCTTGATAGAGCCTACATATTTGCCAATTCTTTTTTTAGCATGGTTTTCATGTGAAACCAAGCACTCAAGCAAGAGTGCGTTGCTATGGAGATCACCAGAGTAAACCTCCTATTTGAACACCAGGTAGAAACATCCCTTCCACCACCTTAATTGCCACCCACATCATATTTTGACCAATAACAAGGTGTTTCCTCTTCATGGTGGCTTCTTCACTCTTCGCAATTGGGTTCACCTTGAATCTTGTTGCCCCCTATTAACATCCCCCACCCAAACCTATCTCTATATTCACAAATCCAAACAAGATACCCTACCATATCCCAAACTAAAGTGTTAGCTTTTGACACCACCATGCTACCCCAATCGTATGACATCCCCCTCTTTGTGGGACAAGATTCCACTTTTCAAAATATTTTCTCCCAACCACATTCTTCTTTTTCATATGTAGATTATGATATGATAAATGCAACTCCTAAATTATCCACCTTCCTTTCTTCTAATCCACCTTTGATCAAGGTGCAAGAACCTTCTTTTGATAATTCAACTTTCGTTCCTCCATACACTAGTCTCTCCCCATTACCACCTCCTACCTCAAACTTGGTATCCACATACCAACCTCCACTCTCTCATTAGAAATAACATTAATATATTCCTTCTTCTCAACCACCTACATATGGTAACATAATCCCCCTCACCCTCAAACATAGTCCTAACTCAATAAATTTACCTCTTTCACCATTGATCAAACTTTGACATATCAACAATCACCCTTTCTATTCAAATAGAATCTACAATATTTTTTACTTCTCCACCTTCATGGACCTCAATGCCACCTACCATTATTCCCCTCATACCACATACATATTCCTCATACAAGTGGCCTCTAGGGCATAAATAGACACACACCCAATTGCATAATCAAGTACTACGTTTTTAACAACAAGGGTAGACCCAAGTACCTCAAAAACAATTGCACAACAATCAAGTGCATCTACAACAACAAGGGTACAACTAAGCACCTCAAAAAAATTGAACAACAATCAAGTGCATCCACAACAACAAGGGTACACCCATGTACCTCAATAATAAATTTATAATCAAGTGCTCACTTCTTAGTAACAATAGATGCACAATTAGGTGCTTCCTTCTCAACAACAATTGCACAATTAGGTGCTTTATTCTCAACAATAATTGCACAATAAGGTGCTTCCTTCTCAACAATAACAAATACACAATTGGGTGCTTTCTTCTTAAACAAAATTGTACAATCAAGTGCTACCTTTTCAACAACAACAAATGCACAATCAGGTGCTTTATTCTCAACAATAATTACACAAATATGTGCTTCCTTATCAACAACAACAATTTAACAATCAAGTGTTCCCTTCTCAACAACAACAAATGCATAATTAGGTTCTTTCTTCTCAAAAACAATGGCATAATAAAGTACTTCCTTCTCAACAACAATTGCACAATAAAGTGCTCCCTTATTAGCAACAACAAATACATAATCATAATCAGGTGTTTCCTTCTCAACAACAATAATTGCACAATCAAGTGCTTCTTTCTCAATTACAATTGCACAATCAGGTGCTTCCTTCTCAATAACAACAATTGCACAATCAAGTGCTTCCTTCACAATAACAATGGCACAAGCATATGCTTCCTTCTCAACAATAACAATGGAACACTCAAGTACCATCCCCTCGAAAAAACACTAATCAAGTACACATCTAAGGAGTAACACAACAATAGATGTACACCAAAGTACCCTCTCAACAAGTAGATGGGTACACCCAAATAACCATTAGTAAGTTCCTATCCAAGCACCACTCAATCAAACACATAATTAGCAAGTTCTAAACCATGATTGGTACACTCAGGAAAGCCCAACAACACACACACACTCAAGTTACCACACATGTGCCTAATCACAAATGGTACAACCAAGTATCACAACAACAAGGGCACACCTAGGTACCATATCATGAGGTATTTTACCAAAAATATTATCAATAATACATTCTTATAGTAAACCAAATACAATACCAAAACTTGTATGCAATACTAAATCACACACAAGCTCCTTATAATCCAAATAAACCCCCCATATCTCACCCAACCCAATGGGTGCAATAATAAAAATACCAAATCCCTTCAACATATTACCTACCAAATTCTCCATAACCTTCACCTAATATCTACCAAAAAGATGTTGCAACACCATGTAACAATATCCAACACCCTACTCAACCTCCACTACCTCCCAAATACCATACCCACACCCCATACTACCTTGAACACTCACTAATGGATGGCCCTCTTGGTGCAAATCCTATAATGTCAACTGTACCTCATGAAATACAAATCATGCATGAAAAAATCAAACAACTACAAATACACTCAACTAGATATGATTATAATAAACCCACTTATAGTTGTGATTAGAACATATTCACCCTTCTATTCACATGCCACCATACCCCTCCAAATTTAAATGTCCTAAGTTTGATAAATTTAAAAGTAAAGAGGACCCTCAAGAATATTTGAGCAACTATTGCTTCACTTGTTATCGAATAAGTGGTAGCAACACCATAATGCTCAATAATTCCTCCAGTCCCTTGGGGGATCATCACTAATTTGGTACAATAAATTACCTCAACATCTACTGTACACATTTGAACAACTAACCAATGCCTTCTTGGAACACTTTTCAATAAACATCAAGAACAAAATAACATTGCTAGACGTATACATTCTATGATAGTTTGATGATGAGATTATTAATGATTATGTTGTAATATGGAAGAAAATTATAAATGACATGCTCTTTTCCATCCCCCAACTTGAAATGGTTAAGGTATTCATCAAGAGCTGCATCAAGGCCATATCATGCAACTTGTAAATGCAACAACATAACTCTTTCGAGGAAGGTACCATGCATGCAAAGCTAATTAAAGAGGTTAAAATACAAAATATGAATATTAAGCCGCATAAGAAGCCATATTATACCCCAAAAAAATTCACTAAAGGCAAGCCTAACCAGGTCCCACCCAATCCTCCTCAAGCTAAAAATTTAGTGTTCAACATGGTAGCCACCCACTCCATCAAAATACCCAATTGTAACACCACTATCAAAACATTGGGTAGGAAATTCCTCCACATCCTTAGAAATGTATCTACCCTCATCCTTCTAATAATCCACCCTATACTTATACTCCTCTCATCAAGCCTTTGATTAATATCTTCCAAAAGCCTTATGATGTAGGTCATATTTCTTTGCTCGAAATCAAACTAGAGGATCCAAACCAAACAAAACCAAAAGACTTCAAGGAATACATCTTCTGTGACTATAATCACTGAAAGGGATATTATATTAATGGTTGTCAAAAATTCTCAAACATTATCCAAGATCTAATCGATCGTGGAGCCATTCAGGTTGATAATCCCTTGGCTCCTCCTACTCAAAACTTGGACATATTTTGAAATCCCATACCTTAGCATAACATACCACACATACAAGCTAAAGCCTCAACCTCATAAATGACACATCAATAGGTTAATTAAGTTAATCATGCTCCTGAATGTCATGGTTTTGTGGTAATTATTAACATAGTGATGAGGAATCAGAGGTACCCAAATTGCCCTACTCAACAACTAGCACCCATCCAAATCTCATAATATTCCATAGCCTCATGAGCACAAAGATCCCCTCCAACTTTGAGACCATTCATAACCATTATAAGTAGTCTTACACACCAACTACAAACTAAACCTGAAAATGTATCCATATATGACCTCATACAACAGTATTAGCCTCATCCCAAGGCTCTAAAGGACATCTTAAGGTCCATAGATTTGTGAATGGATGATAGCAATACTTTTACTAACTTTTTAGGTAATGTGCGTATGTGCATGGAATCCTCCATTGTCTTCTATGACCATGAAATGACAAAAATTATAGTAGTGTTAGATCCCCCCATGCACATAATGGTGTGTGTTAATGTCATCAACTATAAACACATTTTTATTGACACCAGATCCTCCATAAATATCATCACCACACTAGCCCTCAAACATCTCAATATTCCTCCTAATCATCATGCCATCCTTTCCGTGGACTTTTGGGCCTTTAATGGCACTTTGTGTTCCACTTTGAGTATGATAGTCTTATCTATCAAGGTGGGAGTCAAAACAATACCCACCCTATATCATATAATTGAATTGTAGTATAACCTCCTTCTAAGGAGACCATGAATCCACGATATGCTATGTGTTCCTTAAATCATTCATCATTGTATAATATATCTACATAAAGTATAAGTGCATTGCATCCAAGTTGATGATGACCCATTCAAATATTGTAATCTAGTCATACTACCACAAGCTCACATCCATCACCTCTTTAGTAACCAGTCAACCAATAGTTGCACTTGTCACTCCAAAAATACCACCAATACATATCTACCCTCCCCATGACCTAAAAATTAATATTTGAAAAAATTTTCCCAACCTTCTTCTTACATAGCTTGTATACCTCCCCATTTATAATATTATAATACCTTTGCTTCCTATCCTCCTCTTAGGCCAAGTAATCTACCCCAATAATCTCCTCTCTACACACCCATATTTTTCTTGAATACTAAGCATCCACATCCTCCCTTTCATTATAAAAAAATATGGTATCCTTGCTATCACAAACCCATCATGAGACACCACATGTATTGGACCTCATGACAAGTACAGGACAAAGGGAATATACCATGGATAATGCTCACATATCACCATCTAGAATTCAGACAACATGTGATTTTGATTGATTGCAAAACATATCGCTAACCATAGGATCTATCATTTCAATGGATGTCCCCACAAACTAGAAAAAAATCATATATAGAGGCATAAACACCTCCTCAAAAGCATCAAAGACTCTAAAATCTAAGCCCCCATTCTATGAAATCCTAGACTACTTATCCAACCCATCATATACATCACATTACTTTCAATGCTTTAATTAGCATGGGTTTGGCTTAGGTTGCCATGAGTAGGATCAACGTAACCTCATTGCCCCTCATTACCAACAACCTAAGGACACATCTAGTTTAGGCTACCATCATGAGCATAAGGATGCATTGAAGGATAAAATTCAAAGCCTTGACATCATTTCCATAGATGAAAAAAATGATAAGCCAACTAACATAGAATACAATTCCCCTGTTGAAAGCCAATCTACCCAATCCCCAATTGACATACCTTCACACTTCTTCTATATCTCCATGATTCACTTGGTATCCTTTGAAACTTTTGACAAGAAGCTCGAGCATCAATTTGATAACCTCTCAGTAAATTAGACAATTCTAAGTATGTGTCATCCCCTATCATTCCTATCACAGAACAACCTAACGAAGGCACTAGCTTCCTTCACCTATTCCCAATTTTTCTTCCTATCCTTCCCTTGCTCCTCCTACATGAGTGTCCACATTAGCTACCACATTGGTATCATTATCCTCCTAATACTTTATCAACTATTATGCAACCACACGATCCAACCCCATCGGTTGCAACCACTACTACCATGCTACATGCATAAAACCTACACCATACGGTCAACATGATATCTATCAATATATTTTCCCCCCTTCACTATGTGGTGTACCCTAAAAAAATCCTTGCCATCAACATTTAATATATATACTTTGACTATCTTCCCCCAAACCATCCCCGCATGACTTCCTCCCATCCACATAGGTCATACATCACTCTAATACCTACATACCCCCACCTTGTCTACCCTCTTTTTTACACCAATTTGAGGTCACCAATGATGATGAAATCCATGTAAAAAATGCTTTAGATGATCTACACGTCATTCTCACACCCACCTAAATAGAATATTACTCCCACATGCTTGTGGAAGATACTATTGATATAGACATTAGCAATGATCCCAAGAACCCTCACATTCTCAAGCTTGGCATAAGCTTGTACCTAGAAGAACATAGACAATTTACTAAACTCCTCATGCAGTACAAGGATATATTTGTCTAGTCATATATTGGCATACTTGGCCTTGACCCTTCATTGGTCATCCACAACCTCACACTTGGTAGCAACACAAAACAAGTTAAACAAAAACTTTGAAATATACATCCTATAATCGCCCTAATGGTCAAATATGAGTTACAAAAACTCTTGGATGTAGGCTTCATTCAACCAATCAATTATTATAAATGGATCTCCAATATGGTACCTTTTGAAAATCCTAAAGGGGATATTTTGCATTTGCATTGACTTTTATGATCTAAATAAAGCATGTTCCAAGGATAATTTCCCCTCGTCAAATATTGACACACTTGTCAATTCCACTACAGGTCATAAAAATGTTGTCTCTCATGGATAAATTATTTGGATACAACCAAATTTAAATTAATCCTGATGATCAACATAAAATACCATTTAGCACTCCCTGGGGGACATTATATTACAAGGTCATATCATTTGATCTTAAGAATGTAGGTTCCACATATGAATACACAATGACCTACATCTTCTATGATTACATGCACAAAATTGTGGAAGACTACATGGATGACTTACTGGAAAAATCCAAGAAGCGACATCAATACATTGATATCCTATGTCAAGTCTTTCATATCCTTAAGCATAATGTTAGATTAAATATAAATAAGTGTGTTTTTTATGTAATTTCCATAAATCTATTAGGTTTTATTGTCTCCCAACAAGGTATTGAAGTGAACCCTTTAAAGGTCAAAGACATCATTTAAATGCCTCACCATACAAGTCTAAAGTAGCTACACAACTTATAGGGTAAGATCCAAACAATCCATTATTTCATTGCTTAACTATTAGATAAATGTAAGTCATTTAAATATTTATTACAAAAGGAGTTGCACTTGACTGGAATCAAGAATGCCAAGAAGCTTTTGTGGCTATCAAAACATACCTTACATCTCCCCCCGTTATCTCCTCACCATGACTAAGATTTCTCTTTCACTTGTACATACCTACCAAAACTTTTGCCTTGGGTTAGTCTATTGGCTTAGAAGAATGAGGGTAAAAAAGAGTAGACCATTTACTATGTTAGTCACACATTGGTTAGTGATGAGATCCAATACGACTATATCAAAAAGGTATGCTTAATTAGTAGTCTTTGCTACTACGAAACTTCACCATTACATGATTAACCACACCACATATGTGATTGCTAGGGATAATCCATTACACTACATGATGAGTAGAACCTACCAAAACAACATAACTACCAAATAGATAATGCTACTTACTAAATTTGACCTCAAATTCATAAATAAAAAATCCATCAAAGGTCAAGTTATTATAGATCAACTTGCAAAATCTCCACTCATCGATGATAAACCTCTCATCCTTGAGCTTCGCAATGACTCTATCTTCCATGTTATAGAACATGAAGAATATGTCAACCTAGAATATAAAGCTGACCTAAAACTTGTTGGTAATAAATTTGATCTAATGAAAAGGTAAGGGGAAATACTTGTGCATCCAAAGACCTATGCCAACATTGAATGACCGTCGAACCTGGGGAAGGTTGAGCGATCGATCTTTCAAAAAAAATGGTTCCTAGGTCCTAGCTACTTATACCTAAAATTAGAGAGAAAAGAGAACATAAAGGAAGGGAAAGAGGCCATAACTAGAACTAACAGGGACAAGTATAGCCACATAAATACTTTTGCACACCCAGCAAATGCCATCACTAGAAACACAAGTATACCACCTAACAGATCAGCCAACCTTACCCTTAATTATTGTTTATCATATTTTATTGAAAGCAAATTCTAGAACCACTGAATGAGATGCAGGAAATCCAAATAGCAGAATTATTGCAAAATATTCAGATAGATTTAATAGAAATAAACTCTCAATACTCATACTCATGCATAAGAGTCAATTTGGAGATCAAAAAATGAAATACTTATACTTCATAATAACATAAGCTTTACATATGAATTGTAATGGCTAAAGAGCCACACTCTAGAATACCTTGCACTTAAATATATATAGTCCTTACAATGAACGTTGCATTAAATACATCTGGTGGCAGATGAGATCATTAGGAAACACCAGTAGGGATGGCCATGCTACAGATCCATCTAAATCCTCTACAAATTGTGATGGAGGATGGCTGTCAGGAGTACACCAATTAGATTGCATGAATGTGGAATTCAGATTTGTCTAATTCCTTTTAATAACTTTATCAGATAATAAATTTCATTAGTTTATCACCTGAGGGTATTAATTGCATGAGAGGATGGGATGTAACTGACCATTTTTATTGATGCATGATTTGATCAACTACTATGCATTGAGTAGGGTACCAAACTTATTTAATGCTAGTCATCCACCCTGCACCCTCTTAAATGAGGGTGCGTGCTTTTTTGTAGGAGTCCCTTGAGGTTGATGAACATTCAAAGATGGAAAAAACTTTGGGATGGACCTAATGCTTAATGTTGACCCAAAACTGTGCCTGTTCTGCTTCCTAATCTATAGGGCAGGTCTTCGAGTTTCCACCCAAGTTTTTACCTCGGGAATGATTTTGGGATTCACCAATAAAAATTGAAACTTGCTTCTCCACCTGACCCATTTTATTATTCTTGGGGTAAAATTTTGGGGTTGATATTAACTTACTGTTGTCCCAATTTTCTACCCATTGCATGGGGCAGGCTTTTGGGATCCCTCCAAATTACAATGGATGCACATTTTTAGCCCAGTATGAACTCGAGTAAAATTTTACCTTAACTTCAAGGGTGGAAGTTTGGGAACTAACCTTGCCTTGCTACAACACCACTTTTTTGCCCTTTGGCCAAGTCAAGGATTTGGGATCTATTGGAAGGGATTGTGTACCCAATTTTACACCCGATGTCATACTTAACCAAATCTTGCATAAAGAGTTGGTGGGGCTTCCTATATCACTTTGTGGTTAATAGCACCCACCTCTACTGGTGACTTATCATTTTGTTCATCTATGTACCAGCTTAAGAAAACCATGTTGCCCACATTGCAACCCACTCGACTACCTCCACCACATCCATGAGTTCTATTTCTAGCAATGGCCATCCAATTCTCAAGAGACCAACTCCAAAACTAGCCATTTCTAAGGACCATCATGTTTTTTACTCAAAAAGAAAAAGAATGGATGAAAGAGTGCCAAAATTTACCCTCAACATTTTTATTTAATGGTTCTAAATTTGAACAAGGGGGAGGTGCAAAAATTATCTTTTTTCACACCACAAGGGGGATCCAATCCTTTTTTTCTTCAAACTATAATTTCTATGCACAAACAACAATATTGAATACGAAGCACTTATCCTTAACATCAAAACTACCCTTGCAATATGCATTGAGTGACCGCAAATATTTAGTGATTCCGTCTTATTTTTTAACCAAGTAAAATGAATCTACCAATGTTAGTTCCCACATATCCAATAGTATCACAAAGTCACATAATAATTGTTAGCCCAATTCATATGGTATGACATTGAGGCCTTGCTAAGGTCTACAAACTAATTTGTGAATACTGTGGTATCCCTCAACTCCCTTATTCCATAAAACACATGAAAAAGTAGCTCATGTATATGTGTAGCACCCTAAAATTGACACAGTAAAACTTAGCAATAATTAAAATTACCTTAGTAATAATTCAAATTTAAATTTTCAACCCCAAAATCGCTCCAAAACCGCCTGCTACCCGTTTCCTCATTTTCCATGCCATTTTTAGGATTTGTTGTGACCGTTGGATGATATCATCGTCGATCAGACGATATCACCTCAGATCGGACGATTTCGTCTGGACTAGGACGTCCAGATGATTTCGTCCCAAAACTAATTTTTCATAATTAGCTTTTGTTTCAACGACGTCTCTAAGTTGGGCAGAAGCATGTCTACACCGTTAGAGACCTCCCCCATTGGAGATCTCCCAAATTGGGATGATCTCCAACCTCCCAACCTCCTTCCTATGCCTATTTAATCTTAGGCCCTCCCCTTGACATTCCCCTGGCTGAATTTTCCTGTAACTTGACCTTTACGTGCATTAGAATACCCTGGATTACCATCTGCATTTGTGCTTTCCAAGTTTTCTTGTAGGAACTTTGTTATTCTTCAGCCGGAGCAAGCTCAGATCGTCGTAGATGATCCTGTCCAATTTGAGACGATTTCATACCAATTCGAGATGATTTTGACTGTAGTCTGCATTGGGGGCAATCAGTGCCTAGAGTTTGCACTTTTCCTATACTTTGTTGCTATTTTATTCTACATTTAGTCAGTTTTATTATTATTTCCTGTTATCCTGCATCTTGGAGTTCACCCATGTAGTTTAATTGCATAATAAAATCATGATTAGCTATTAAAGTGTCACAATTTACTTGCATTTCTATTCGAGATTATCTTATTAACATCCTTATTATTATTGTACATCATTTTCCTCCATCAGAATAGTTGCATTTTTGGTATTTTGTATCTATTTCTCTGTTTGCAGGTCTCTGACGAATTCGTCTGATGAATTCATCTGACGAATTCGTCTGATCTCAGACGATCCTATCAGATCGAATACGATCCTATCAAATTCTAGACGATCTTGACTGCTTCAAAAATCAGAACCTCCATCAGACATCCGGAACCATGTATGGATTTCTTCACTTAATTTATTCTTTGTGTTTTCTGTTAATTCTGCTTTCTGTATTCATTTAAATCTGCATTTCATATAGAACAACTTAGATTCATTTGGCCAAACCTAGGCTTTGAATGATTAAAGATAAAATTGAACACATCAAACACATTCTCAACTTAGGCGTGGAAACTGCCATTCAAAAGTTTCCTGGTGAACCCACCATCCATCGAAAAATCACCTTAATACACCTCCCCCAAGAGGCGGGACCTTCCAAAGGCCTCTCAGTCCGAGGTATTGTCCCATCCTTCCCGCATCCCCCTTCTGAGCGCAGATCCTTTAGCCTGAAGGTAAGGGTGCGGAAAATTTGGAACGATACATTTTGGTGAACCCGACGTGAAACTAAAACCTTTTGAAAACAAAAAACAAAAAACAAAAAAATAGATGCACTTAAAATCACTAGAAAACTACCAAGTTGCATATCATGTTTAGATGGTAGCTCCTAAGAAAAGACTAGCAGTTACTATAAATGTTAAAAATCAATTAATAGCCATAGAGGTTGATTCTTTGTCTAGAACATCTGAAACATACAGAGTCCCGCCTTTGTGGGACGAACTCAATAGGAGACTAGGTATCATTTCATCTAGGTCAACAGAACTTAAAAAAATCAAGAGGCTTGCCCTAGATAGAATCTTGGATCCTCATCAACTCATTTTTTATCATGAACTTCAGAGAGCTTGCCATAGGTGGTTAGCTTATAGGAGAGCTCTTGTGTCTTCAGAATTGTTCACCTTCGAGGAATACCTCGAGAACGCAGCCACTATACACCAATTCCTAGGTCGTGTAGAAGACCAAGAGGTCGTTCTTACGGATAGGGAAATATGGAGGAGAGTTCCTAGAGCTGTGTTATATCGAGAGTATTGCCATGAGCTTTACTTTTACAAAATAGAATCTGAAACAGATAATATCACTATAGCACTTTTTGTCAAATTCTTGAAAGAAAATTTTCAATTTGAAGAACATTTCATGAATCCTGAAGAACTTGAGCCCATTAATGATATTTATAAATTTTTTATAGAAAATTAGATCATTGCTTTCATTATTATTATTTCTTGCATTTTGTGTGTTGTTTGTTATATTTATAATATTGTTATTAAAACCAAAAACCAAAACCAAAAAAAAAAACATAACAAAAACCAAAACATTTCATTTTAAATATTATAGTAGGTATATAATTAAAATATATACCTCTTAAGCTTGTTGCATATATATATATATATATAAATATATATATTTTTTGAAATCTAAGTTTAAGCACAATGACTAAACTTAGGAATGGTAAACAAACTGAAGAAGAAGAAGAAGAAGATTGGTTAGGCAAGAAAAACAAAAAATTAAATACCCTTCCTGAGGATCCAATCCCAGAAGAAGAAACTCTAGAACAGCCAGAAGATGACCTGGTTGAAGAAAATGAACAACAAGAAAATGTTAGAGAGGAAGGATCCTCATCCCCTAGAATAGCTCAAGATGGAACTGTTACTTTTGATAACATAGATCATTTTTGGAAATTCTTCAATAATAATATTGGTGCTCTTAATATGGCAGTTCGTATTGATAGGGGACAAATTAGTGACACTCAAGCAGCCATGGAACATATGTTTGACATACACACTAATCCCTTGTCTTTCATTGATCAAGAAAGTGATAAAGCTGGGCCATCCAATATGGATATGGCCGCTATAATTCAGAATATGCAAAAACAACAGGTTACCCAACCTCCTAAGGAACCTGTTATTGAGCCTAAAATCATGCCCACACAAAAGAGACCTTCATTCACTGCTTTATTTTGCCAAACTATTGATCAATATGCTTCAAATCGACAAAAACCTAAAATGAAGCCAAACACCAATTTCCAACAATCTGGGATACAACATAATACAACTTCAAAACTTCTTCATAACACCCTTCCTACCAACAATTTACACAATAGTAATATAGCATCTAATATGCATGTCCCTCCATCATATGCTCACCAATCCCATATTCATGCTCCACCGAATCAATATGGTGGGCAAACCAGTAATCTGGAAGCCATGGTGAAACAGTTAGCTTCCCGCATGGACCGGATGGATCCCTACCATCCCTCGTACAATTATCGAGAGATGTGTAGTCAACCTCTAGATCCTATAGTTGTAGCACAACCGTACCCTAAACACTTTCCCATGCCCGTCTTGCCTATATATAAAGGAACTGAAGATCCCATAGAGCATCTTCGCATGTTTAGGATAGCATGTCATGATATATCACATGATGACTTGTTGTTACTAAAGATGTTCCCAAAAAGTTTAGGAGGAATGGCATTAGAGTGGTACTATCAATTGCCCACTCATTCTTTGAGAAATTTTGAAGAGACAGTTGAATCTTTTGTCCATCAATTTAGTGCCTATATCGAAAGGCATGTAACCATTAAAGATTTGTACAACTTAAAACAAGACAAAGATGAATGTTTTGCTGATTTCTTAGCTAGATGGAGGCAGTTGACAGGAAAACTGCACTTTGTGCTACCTTATAGGGAAATGTTGGACATTTTTATTAATAATTTGCAAGAACAAATATCTTATGAGTTATCAACTACTACCTTAACTACCTTCGATCAGGCTATAGACTTAGCTCGAAGAGTAGAAGATGCCCTCATTAGGAGAGGCCAACTTAGGAAGAAAGATGATGAGAAAACATCCAAAAATCAATATAAAAACAAACAAGTTGTAGGTGACGGAGTCACTGATAGCAAAAATGTTGCTAATATCAATACAACGAAGACAACAAAAAAATTTATATTAAAACCTCCTGATAAACCTCCTCGAGAGTTTACTAGATTAAATCAACCATTATCAACTATTCTACCCCAATTACTCGAAAGAGGTTTGATTCAATTACCGGCTATCCGGGAACTTGATCCAACCATACCCGGATACAGAGCCGATTTACACTGTGATTTCCATAGAGGACCTGGACACTCTACCAACTCTTGTAAAAGGTTAAAACATAAAATACAAGATCTGATTGATAATAATGAAATGGAGGTGCAAGCCTTCCAACCTAAACAAAATGCTCCTAATAATGCTCAAAAGAACATTCCCCAAAATCAAAATCAAAATGCTAATCAATCATTAGATATATTTCAACATCCTTTACCAAGACATGGTAAAGAGGTGGCCAATCAAATTGAGCATCATAATGTTCCTCCTCCTACCCGATATGTAGGAACTATTAGCGGACATTTACCTAATCATGATTTACAAAAATTTGACACAACTTTATCCATGGTCACGACCAGGCCCCTACATAATATTCAAACACCGGATCTCAGTGATGTAGAATCGGATACTGAAAGTGACATGGAAATCACTTCAAATCAATCGAATAGTTCTAAAGATGAATCAGATCCTATTCAACCTATCACAGATTCTATGGTTCCAGAAGAACCATTTCCTAGAAGAGTTACTACTCGACCCTCTTCTAATCAGTTCCTTTCTAATGAACAAGTTATAAATGCTAGACCAAGACCTATTCAACGTCCTCAATATAACATTGTAGGTACCATCGGAGTCGTTACCAGACAACAAGCTCAAAATTCTCAACAAGATCAAGTTCAAAACGATGGATCAGCTCCATTTGTTTTGAAAAATCCCAATAAAGGGAATCATGCTCCTAATGTTCAACCTAAACCTCCTTATAATATTAATGAGCAATTATCCAATACTATAGCCATAATTTCCCTTTTGGACTTATTAAGATCTTCTCCTACCCATAGAGATGAATTGATGCTTACATTAAGCCAAATGATGGTACCACAAAACATTCAACCTGAAGCCATGACCAATACTATCATCACTAGAGAAGTCGATTGTATTGAATTTCGAGATAAAGATATCCCGCAACATAGTTTACATAAGGATAACCCCTTATACATTACTGCCCTAATAGGAGATGTAGCCATTAAAAGGGTTTTGATTGATAATGGTTCATCTCTAAATATTTGCACTTTTGACTTCTACCAAAGATTTGGGTTTAGAAGTGATGAAATGAAGAAAACTGACATGATCATAAAAGCCTTCAATGACGAAACACAAGAAACGTGTGGAGTTATCACCATCCCATTGCAAGTTGGTCCGAGAACCTTGGATATGACTGTGTTTATTGTACATTGCCCCGCATCATACAATATACTCTTGGGTCGTCCTTGGATCAACGCAATGCGGGCTGTCCCATCAACTTTACACCAATGTGTTAAATTCGAATTTAAAAATTAGTTGGTCACTATCCATGGTGATCCTAGACCCTTTGATATGTGTGCTTTGGTAGAACCTGTTGGAGTCCAATTTTTCCCTGCTCTGTCATCCACACATCCTAATTCTTATTTTTCATCTAAACAATCTTCTAAACAAACCACACTAGAACCTCAAAATGATCTTAAATCCATAACCAATCCTTCATGTTCTGTCCCTATCATTTCAAAACCTATAGACCCATCTATTAACACCTCCACATTATCTACATCTATCATACCTTCCACATCTAAAGATATAGGGAATGATCCTTCTACATCTTATGCTCTTTCTGATGAACTCTTACCTGATTTATCTCACATTCTTATATCAGAAAAAATAAATGCTTCTATGCAAAATTCCATTATCTTAAGTAATTTGCCTCCATCTCCTCGTACTTTGGGCCTCCCACAACCTATGGGAAGTACTTACCAAGTCGGGAGTTGTGCCTTCATTTATAAGGGATATGACTCGGGGAAGAATACCTAGGAATATCAAAACTCATCATGATGGATATGCTCGATGTTATTTTACTAATGAGTATATTAAAGCTAAACCTATAATGCTTAAAATGGGATATAAAGGGAAAGGCTTGGGACCTTTCCAAAATGGTATGAAAGAACCTTTTGAGGTAGAACCATGGCCCGCCCGATGTGGTGTGGGCCTATTTCCTAGTAAGGGTCAACCCTTCCCTTTTGAAGATGATGATCAACTCATATGTTATCAAGATTATTTGGATGGGCGTGATGATTTGCCTCTAAAAAATCAGCCATTTACATGCAATATGCTGTCCATAGCTTATCCTGAAATGATTGCTAAATCCGATGATGAGTTGGAAGGAGATATTTTCCATGATGTCTCCGTTGAAGAGATGTTACACAATGGTTTTTATTTTGATGGTTCTATACCTACTATAGCCCAACTTGAGGCCACGACTCCTCAAGATGAATTATCCAAGTTAACTTTAAAAGAATTACAAGAATTGGGCGTTTCACCCGCCCCACCTAATTTTGAAAGAGATTTACACATGGAAGTAGAAAACGTCATTAAAATTAACATTGGAACTGAGGATAATCCCCACATAATCAATATTGGATCAGAATTAAGTCAAGAAAAACAAGAGCAATACATTGCATTCCTTAAAGAATATGAAGATGTCTTCGCTTGGACATATGAAGATATGCCAGGTTTAGACCCTTCCGTAGTCATGCATCACCTAGTAGTCCATCCGGATGCTAAACCTGTTAAACAAAAACTTAGAAAAATGCATCCCAAAGTGGCCTTGCTAGTCAAAGGGGAGTTAGAAAAACTCCTAAATGTTGTTTTTATACAAGCTATTGATTATGCTGAATGGATCTCGAATGTAGTTCCACTCACCAAGAAAGAAGCTACCAAAGTTAGGGTTTGCATAGACTTTAGAGATATTAACGTTGCATGCCCTAAAGATGATTTTCCTCTTCCCAACATGGATCAAATCATTGATTTTACCACTAGAAGTGGAATGATGTCCCTAATGGATGGATTTTTCGATTATAATCAGATCAGGATAGCTCCTGAAGATCAGGCTAAAACAACCTTTATTACCCCTTGGGGTACCTTTTGTTGGAAAGTGATGCCATTTGGCTTAAAGAACGCAGGTGCAACCTATCAACGAGCTATGACTTATATTTTTCATGACATGATGCATGATATCCTACATGATTACGTAGATGATATCATAGCTCGTTCCATCAAAGAAGATGATCACTTAAAATATTTAAGGATAGTGTTTGATCGGTTAAGGGAATATCTTATCCGACTAAATCCTGCTAAATGCATATTCGAAGTTAAGTCCGGTAAACTCTTAGGGGTTATAGTTTCTTTACGTGGCATTGAAATTGACCCTCTCAAGATTGCGGCTATCACTGATATGCCCGCACCTACCAATATCTCTGAGTTATGAAGTTTACAAGGTAAACTTCAAGCTATCCGTCGCTTCATCGATAAGCTGGTGGACAAAACCGGTCCCTTTCTTAAGCTCCTTAAGAAGGATGTCCCCTTTAATTGGGACGACGAGTGTAAGGAAGCTTTTGAACTTCTCAAACAATACCTCCTTAACCCACCTGTGCTTTCACCGCCTAGACCTGATCGCCCATTTATCCCATATATTTTAGCTTCAGATTTTGCTTTAGGAGCTATGTTAGCTCAACTTGATGATGAGAAAAGAGAACGTGCTAATTATTATATTAGCCAAACTTTAATTAGTTATGAAACCCGCTACACAGCATTAGAAAAACTATGTCTAGCAGTCATATTTTCTACACAGAAATTATGCCATTATATGCTCAGTCAGAAAACTTATGTCATTGCTAAATATGATCCCTTGCGGTATCTCATGAGTCGACCTTATTTATCGGGTCGCACAACAAAGTGGGTTCTTGCTTTGAGCGAGTTTGAACTCACGTTTATAGGACAGAAGTCTATTAAGGGTCAAATCATAGCAGATCAATTAGTTGTTGCACCCTTAGAGTCTACCCATCCCCTCATCATTGAGTTTCCCGATGAATGCCTTCAATTAGAGGCATACCATGTTGAACAATGGTCCTTATACTTTGATGGAGCCCGATGCATGAGTGGGGCTGGTGCAGGTATTATTTTAATATCTCCACAAAAACACATTATACCTTTGTCCTTTAAATTAACATTTGCTTGCACCAATAATACTGCTGAATATGAAGCTCTAATCCTTGGATTACGAGCTGCCTTGGTGCTAAAAATTAAACATCTACTAGTTTTTGGTGATTCTCAACTTGTTATAAACCAAATTAATGAAGTTTATCAGACCAGAGATGATAAATTGCATCCATATAAAGCATATGTTTTACAATTAATATCTCTATTTGATCAAGTTACCTTGGAAGCTATTCCTCGAACTAGCAACCGTGCGACTGACGCTATGGCCATAGTCGCATCTCTTCTTGCCCTTGGAGTTAGATGACGAATATGCCACCATCATTATTCGTCGACTCCAGGAACCCGCTTCAAATAAGTCATGCTTAGAACCTTTGGATGTGTTTCTAATCAATGAAACTACTCCTGAACCTTGGTATACAGATATATTTGATTTTCTTCACAATGGGACTTTCCCTGCCAATTCCAATAGAAACCAGCGTCGGTTATTACGTAGATGAGCAAGTCGATTTGTAATAATTGGAAATACTTTATATAGGAGATATTTTGAAGGTATCCTATTGAGATGTTTGAATTTAGAAGAATCTAGATCAGCTTTGAGTGAAGCCCACGATGGATCTTGTGGAGGACACTTCAGTGGTAGTGTCATTGCTAAAAAGCTCCTTAGGATAGGATACTTTTGGCCTACCATGGAGAATGATGCACATGATTATGTGCGCCATTGCGACAAGTTCCAGAAACATGCTGACCTTGTCCATGCCCCTGCACAAGAACTGTAGGCTATTTCATCTCCTTGGCCCTTTTCAAAATGGGGCTTAGACATTATTGGCAAAATCAATCCCGTGTCATCTAATGGACACAAATTCATCATAACCGCCACCGAGTATTTCACGAAGTGGGTTGAAGCTATGCCTTTAGCTTCCTGCACTGGAACACAAGTCTCTAAATTTATTTTTAATCAAATCATTTGTAGGTTCGGAATTCTTGCAAATCTCATCTCAAACAATGGAACTTGTTTCAAAAATAAAGATGTTAAGAAACTATGTCAAAAATATAAGATTCAACATCGTTGGTCCACTCCCTATTATCCTCGGGGTAATGGCCAAGCGTAAGCATCTAATAAAACATTAATTAAAATCCTCAAAATATTGGTCAATAAATTTGGTCGCGACTGGCACATTCAATTATATCCAGCTTTGTGGGCATATCGCACTAGCGTTCATACTCCCACAGGTACTTCACCTTTTGTTTTGGTTTATGGCACTGAAGCCATTTTTCCCTTTGAATTAGAAGTTCCTTCTTTGGCTCTACTACTTCAAGATACCGAAGTAGGAGATGAATATCGAGCTGGCAGACTCAGTCAGCTGGAACTCCTCGATGAAAAGCGCATCAATGCTTTGGAGCATCTTCGTGCCTACCAAAACAAGCTTAAAAGATCATATGCTAAGAAAGTTCGTCATCGATCCTTTGAGGTCGACGATCTTGTTTTAAAAGAAAATAAAAAAAATACTAATGCAACTAAAGACCTTAAAGGTAAATTTGAGCCCAACTGGCTTGGACCATATATTATCACTGCTAAATTTGAATCGGGAGCATACAAATTATCTACCTTAGATGGTAAAGAACTTAAAGAACCTATGAATATTATGCATCTTAAACATTACTATGCATAAAAATTGGTCATTTCATCATTGTATATATTTGTTTAAAATATTTCAAAAACCACTATCTTGTATTTCTTTCAATTTATAAACTTAAAAATCTAAAAAACACCAAAAACATTCAAAATCATCAAAATCTTCAAAAACATCTTTTATTTTTGTACTTCTCAAATTGTGACATATTGCAGTTATATTTTCAGTTACTTTGGATAAATTAGCATTTATTTGGAATCCCGCACTTTCACATTCACATGAATAAATATCTTGATTTATTTGGCATGATTACTAATCTCTCTTATATCAAAGTCCACAAAATTCAATTAAATAAAGTTTGAGCATAGAGAATTGATCTTGTTATTTACTTAAACCAAGCATATCTTTTCACAATAAAATGATTATATTTGTAATGTCCATGCTATGCTACATAGTAGAAGTGGTTTCTTGAGCGAAAAGTTTCCCCTGCTATCCTATCATGCACATGGTCTAGAATCTTTGAGAATTGACAAAAGGACAAGCTCACCCCTACCCAGAATAAAAATCCCTTGCTCTACAGCTAATCCGAGCAAGTATCCCTAGAATAGGAAGAAAAAGAAAAAGAAAAGTTCAAGAAAAAGAGAACAAGAAAAAGCGTTCTTTCAGCATTATCTCAAATATCAAAGCAAAAGATACGAAAAAGAAAAATACAAAAGAAAAAAGAAAGAAGAAAGCAAAATGAGCAAAAGCAAATGCAATAAAATCCCTTTCCCTACCCATTGAAAAGAAAAGAAGGGTTGATGAGCTTGAATCCCTGGAATTCTCAATTATTCAAAAACTGTGAGGTAAGCCCCATAACAAGTGGTTTGTGCCCAACCCGCTTGGCCTTGGGTAACTCCTAGCGTGGCGATATGTCTGTCACATTAGCGACCTTCTTTTGTACAGACCTATGTCTGCTTATGGATTAGCTAGCTCTTGATAACCCGACTTACATAGTAGTCTGGTATGGTTATATGCATCTAAATCATGGTTAATGAACACTTATTTGGTTAATTCAAATCACTTGTATCATAGTATCTTGCTCAAACCTGGTAAATGCACAAAGCAATTGCACACACATTTGTATTTGAGAGATTTTGTGTATCATTATGATAAATCAAGATCGGAAATGAACTCACATACGCACATGGGATTCCTTATAAATCTAACTTTTGTCTTTAAGATACCTTGAAATATTTTTGCAAATTGTCTGGAATAATTTCATTTTCTTCTCTGAGAACAATTGTCTAGTATAAAGACAACCACATGCATTACCAAAAAAAAAAAATCAAAATCATTTTCAAAAACATGCAATAAAGTTACAGTTATATATAACTTTTGACTTTCGTGACGATGGTATAATTCCAAAACCACAATTGGAATTTTATGCCTAGCGCAAGTCCTCATCTTCATATTTTCTGTTTATTTTCAAAAATTAAAAATCAACCATGCAATAAAACTATTATTTTCTTCTTTGGATTTCGCGATGATGGTATAAGTCTATACCTAAATATTCTATGCCTAGCGCAAACCATTGTTTTAATTTTATTTTCCCATTTATTCCAAATCATAAAAACCATATGACTTACATCATTATGTTACACAATTATGCTTTACAAACAGACTGAATACTTATTCTATTTCATGTCATTATGTTCAAATTCAGTTTTTGCAACCATGGTATAATTCCTAAGGAATTGTTCAAAATTTTATCACACTTAGGAATTTATGCCTAGCAAAAATCATTTTAAAATATTTCATGCATACTATTTTTATGAAAATCTGAAAACAAATCATCACCATCATCATTTGCATCATCACAACAAAGTCTTAAGACAGTCTCTTAAGCACTCTTTTACTTGTAACAATATTTCTATACTAGGATTAGCTTGACGACCGAGTGAGCGGTGACTCCATGAAATGGTCTATAATAACGACAATGTCCTTTGAAATTATTGTTAGAAGTCCCTTTTATTTTTTATCAAATTATCATCACAACAACCAATTTGTTTACATCAGATTATTTCATTTAAATCTTAAAAGCATGACATCCAAACCATAATATTTTCCAAATGACATAATTACATGAATCATCAAATCAATCACATAAAAAACATTAAAGCATCATACAAACACATAAGACAAGTCATATGATCAAAAATATCATATATATATATATATATATATATATCTCAACAATATATGTACATCATATCAAAACTAGATTGGTATGCCACAATCTACATCTTGGCATACTCAATCCTCTCAATCATATATCCAGTCTGTGCAATGCAATAGCCTAGCCTCGAGAACCCCTCGAGCTCTCAGCCTCATCTCCTCCCCCACCCTAAGGTGGACGAGGTGGCCCCATCGCAGTATGTGTGGTACTGCGAGTCCTAGTCATCGATCGGGATGAAGTCCTCGATGACCCAACCCTGATCGGATCCGCAATGTCATTTGGCAGTTGTACCCTCTGGCCCTCTGGCACCAGCTGGAAGTAGATACCCTGATAGAACATGGTCTGAGCAATCGACCATGCCATCTCCCGAGTGCTCGCTCCTCCGCTCCGTGCTCTGAGGCGTGCAACCTCATCTCTGAGCTGTGTAGCCTCCGCTCGATGACGTGTAGCCTCATCCTGTAAAGTCTACACCTATGCCTAGAGATGGACAGTCTCCGCCCGAAGAGTAGCCATCTCACTACTCTCTCCTGTGTCCACACCCTTGCCCTTATCGGGCGATGGTGGCCTCTCTCTCTATGGAGAAGGGGGTCTCTCCTCCCTCCTCTCCTATTGTTGTGGCCTCTGCTGAGCCTGTGGCCTCCTCTGCTCTCTCCTGCCGTGACCCTGTGCTGCCTCAATGGTCGCTTGGTGCCACCTCCCCATTCGACGCACAACTCCATGAATCAGACCCTGAGCCCTCATCATCCAAGGAGGGTGGATGCCTATGTACCAAGCATCGTAGCCGTCTACAACCCCTACGTCGTCCCCATCCACTGGCTGAATGGGGGCATCATCCGTGTCCTGACTCTAGAAGCGCTGCATATCTGGAGCCTTGCTAACTGTAGTGTTATCCCGGACAGTCTGGGAAAACTCGTAGTCTCTGAGAGATGGGATCCCCACTCGTAGACCGAACCGCCTCAAAACTCGGTCGTACCGGTGGAGCTCCACCTCTCCCCTCTCCATCCTCAGCCAGTAGGTTCGCCTGACGTGAGCCAGCTCCTGTCTATCCTCGGCCCACCCTAGATGATCTCTCCAAGGCCTCTAGGTGATCTGGTCGGAGACAAGGTCATCAAGTAGTCTTCGGGACACTAGCAGATCTATCCATCGCTGTGACCCTCTCCGGAGCCACCAGTAGAAAACTTGGGGCCTCTCCCCATCAATCCCTATCAGTGGGAGCCCTACCGGCCTCCGCACTGCGATGTGCTCCCAACACCAAACCTGTAGTAGCGATGTCATGACTAGACATCGGCCGCCCTTGTATACGACCCCATGCAGGATCCTATACAATCGACATAGAACAAAGCTCCCCCAAGAAAACCTGTATCCGTGGTCTCTCATGTCGTAGACCACATCTGTTAGAAACCATGGTAGCCTGCATCCACTCTAATGGCATAGTAGCAGACCACCTACCACCCCAGCCAAAACCTGTGTCAGCCTAGATGCCCCAGGCATCTAGCGCAATGACTCGATGTTCACTCCGCCCTTCTCCAGGGTGAAGCTCGGATCTCTGCATAGTCGCATCATCACGTGGCCCTGATTGGCCATGGGAGTGATTAGTCATCCTTGTATGGGGATCCTCAAAATCCTCCATACATCCTCCAGTGTGGGAGTCATCTCCCCTGTCGGTAACCGAAATAAGAAGAACCCGGATACCACCTCTCCGCTAGGGTCGTCAATAGCCCCATGTCTCGTAGACACTTGTGGCATATCCGCCACGTGCTGCAAGCTGACCTGAGCCAGAAAATCTCGCTTTGCTTGAGATAGAGTGGCCAAGTCATCCCTCAGTCCATCGTATTTCCATTCTCGGCTCTTTAGTAATCCTCTCTGCAACATAAACAACAAAACAATAACAATCATTAATTAAATCATTAATAAAAAAATGCAAGTAAAATAAGTTCACTTTCACACAAATGATGATATCGTCCACTATTGGACGATATCATCCCAAATTTGAGCAATTTCATCTCCGATTTTGCATGAGGGAATCGTCCCTTATTGGACGAAATCGTCCCCATATCGTCGATTTCGCCCTTGGACGAAATCGGCGATATCGAGACGATTTCGTCCCGATGACGTCGACGGCCCAAAAATGGCCGCGATGCTCAAAAATCAGTCAAAATTGATCTAAAAAGCATGAAATTCAAAATTAAAGCACTCTAAACTAAGTTTAGACCCTTACCCGTAGCCCGCGCCGGACCTCTGTTGATCTGTGCGCTGTCTCAACCATCTTGTCTGCAGAGCTCTAGAAATCAATAAAAATGAACAGTAACAATGAATTAGGGTTTTACCCTATTTTTCTTAATTTTATTCAAAAACACTTAAAAACATTTTTAAAATTTTGCTTTTCCACGTTTTTACCTCAAACGTTCGATTTGGGTAAAAACACGGAGGGGGCACCATAGTAAGTCTGTCGTACGATTCGACCTAGAATCGTCGCCTAAAAATGGGAATAATTTTTGCTTTCTCGTAGATCGAGAAGAACTCATCTTTAACGCATTTTCTTCAAAAAATTCGCTAAAGAGGGGGCAAAATGTAGCACCCTAAAATTGGCGCAGTAAAACTTAGCAATAATTAAAATTACCTTAGTAATAATTCAAATTTAAATTTTCAACCCCAAAACCGCTCCAAAACCGCCTGCTACCCGTTTCCTCATTTTTCGTGCCATTTTTAGGATTTGTTGTGACCGTTGGACGATATCATCGCCGATCAGACGATATCGCCTCAGATCGGATGATTTCGTCTGGACTAGGACGTCCAGACGATTTCGTCCCAAAACTAATTTTTCATAATTAGCTTCTGTTTCAACGACGTCTCTAAGTTGGGCAGAAGCGTGTCTGTGCTGTTAGAGACCTCCCCCATTGGAGATCTCCCAAATTGGGATGATCTCCAACCTCCCAACCTCCCTCCTATGCCTATTTAATCTTAGGCCCTCCCCTTGACATTCCCCTGGCTGAATTTTCCTATAACTTGACCTTTACGCGCATTAGAATACCCTGGATTACCATCTGCATTTGTGCTTTCCAAGTTTTCTTGTAGGAACTTTGTTATTCTTCAGCTGGAGCAAGCTCAGATCATCGCAGACGATCCTGTCCAATTCGAGATGATTTCATACCAATTCGAGACGATTTTGACTACAGTTTGCATTGGGGGAAATCAGTGCCCAAAGTTTGCACTTTTCCTATACTTTGTTGCTATTTTATTCTGCATTTAGTCAGTTTTATTATTATTTCCTGTTATCCTGCATCTTGGAGTTCACCCATGTAGTTTAATTGCATAATAAAATCATGATTAGCTATTAAAGTGTCACAATTTACTTGCATTTCTATTCGGGATTATCTTATTAACATCCTTATTATTATTGTACATCATTTTCCTTCATCATAATAGTTGCATTTCTGGTATTTTGTATCTATTTCTCTGTTTTTAGGTCTCTGACGAATTTATCAAACGAATTCGTCAGATCTCAGACGATCCTGTCAGATCGGAGACGATCCTGTCAAATTCTAGACGATCTTGACTGCTTCAAAAATCAGAACCTCCATCAGACATCCGGAACTAGGTATGGATTTCTTCACTTAATTTATTCTCTATGTTTTTTGTTAATTCTGCTTTCTGTATTCATTTAAATCTGCATTTCATATAGAACAACTTAGATTCATTTGGCCAAACCTAGGCTTTGAATGATTAAAGATAAAATTGAACACATCAAACACATTCTCAACCTAGGCATGGAAACTGCCATTCAAAAGTTTCTTGGTGAACCCACCATCCATCGAAAAATCACCTTAATACACCTCCCTCGAGAGGCGAGACCTTCCAAAGGCCTCTCAGTCCGAGGTATTGTCCCATCCTTCCCGCATCCCCCTTTCGGGCACGGATCCTTTAGCCTGAAGGTAAGGGTGCGGAAAATTTGGAACGATACAATATGTACATGCTCTACATAAATATTCCATTTCTTCCACATCACCCTCTAACACTGTGAACATAAATTTTGTCCAAGCAGAGCCTCATGAATCTTGGTTTTCACAAATTGAGGAGTACATCAAGCTGTATGTCCTCCTGATAGATTTACCTCATAATAGAAAGCACACTTTTATTGGAAATTTGAGGTAAATTGAGGCATTTTATGTTGTCATTGATGTCACATGAATCATTGATGTCACATGGATCACATTTGGTTTTGGTGGCCAAAGTATTTCATAAATAAGCATTTATGATATTTGGGAGAGCATGGATATATACAGGGTTTTTGTGAAAACCAAGGTAGGTAAAATAAAAGGTTTTAATTAAAACCATGGATGGTAGATTTGAAATGGTTTTTTCTTAAAACCCAGGTTGGCTTTTCGTTTCATCAAAAAAGGTGCCCCGGAGATGGAGATATTCAATTTTGAATATTTAGCTTAAATTTTAATATTTAAAATTTAAATTTAAATTTTAAAATTAAAATTAAGTCAGCACCGATGTCATCATCAAAAAGGTAATTAAAATTAAAAGCATCGATGTTTGTGAAATTAAAGGGAAGGTTGCATATATATGCAAAGGCTTTTTATTTTAAAAGCCTTGGAATCGAATGGAGGGCATATAATACGGAAGCGCTAAAATCCTTCGTGTGACAACGTGGTCCAACGATGAGCTTGAGAAGTGTGAATTTTTTGCTTGTGGAAGAGATGAGGTTTTTATTCCCACAGGTTCAATTTGCAAGGAGGAGATTTGGCCCACGTTTTTGACATGAGCAAGGGGAGAAGATCAAAGGAGCGTTTTGTGCTCTTCGTCCTATGCGAGCGCATAGCTCGCATGGTCTTTGGTGCCACGGTTGAGGATTAGTGTGGGTAGAGACGAGGGTTTGATTCCCTATAAGAGGCAAGTAAATATTTTATTAAATAAATTTTTATTGTTGCCTAATGTTGGAGGAATAAGGTGATGATGGTTGATTAAATTTTTATTTTGGAAGGCAAGTTTAAGAGTTGAAATGCACTTTTAGAAAAGAAGATATTTTTGGTATTTTCCTTTTATAAAAGTATATCATATTATATATTGTTGGAAATATTATTTCGAGGGCTATTTGACTAACTCATTTAGAAGGAGAAATAAGGTGTATGTAAAGAGATATTTCTATTTTTGTAAAGGGGTTTCAAAAGTGAAGATTGTTTTGCTCTTTTTCAAAGTGTGTTGAGTGTGGCAGATTTCCAAAGGGGTTCTTCACTTCATAAAAAGGTATGGGCACATTATCCTATTGATTGATTATGGTGGTTGATTTTTGAAATATCATTGGAGAGAAAAGGATTGTTTGTGGTTTCCTTTTCAAAAATAGATGGTTGAATGCTTCAAGGTTTTCTAGTTTGAGAGTTGTGTTTAAACCTTGTTTATAAGCATTGTTGTTGAAGCCCATTGATTGTGAAATGAACTTGAACTTAAGCTAGAGAAGAACATGAGTATCATTGTTATGTGAGACTTGTGATTGAGCATTTTTGGAAACATTGTGAGTTGGTTGATACATGCTTGGACTAGGGTTTGTGAGAAAGGATTGATCCTTGAGGTGATTGGTTGAGTTGAGTTGATTAAGCCTAGTCAAGTGGATGCATGTGGTTGTTCAAGTTCCTAGAAACAAACTATTCAATATTCTATTGAGTTGAGATTAGGATTTGAGTATAGAACATATTGAGTCTCTAACAATTCTCTTTATGATTCTATGAGATTGATTTGAGTTGAGATTGGGATTTGAGTATAGAACATATTGAGTCTCTAAAAATTATCTTTATGTTTCTATGATATTGATTTGAGTTGAGATTGAGATTTGAGTATAGAACATATTGAATCTCTAAAATTTATCTTTATGATTCTATGAGATTGATTTGAGTTGAGATTAGTGTGTTGCCTACCTGAGTAGATCAGTGTGTTGCCTACCTGAGTAGATCAATGTGTTGCCTAGCTGAGTAGATCAGTATATTGCCTACCTAAGTAGATCAGTGTGTTGCCTAGTTGAGCAGATCAGTGTGTTGCCTACTTGAGCAGATCAGTGTGTTGCCTAGCTAAGAAAATTAGTGGGTTATCTACTTGAGTAGATCAATGTCTTGCCTAGCTGATAAGATTAGTATGGATTGTCTACCTGAGCAGATCAATGTGTTGCCTAGCTAAGCAGATTAGTGGAGTGCCTACCTGAGCAGATCAGTGTATTGCCTATCTTTGAGCATATCAAAGTAATCATTGTATTGGATAAGGATCCTTATTTCTGTGTGAAATATTATAAGGAGATTATCTTGTGGAGTACCCCACATTGGGGGAACCACGTTAAATCTTGTGTCTCAATTGTGTGTGGTGACTTGTGCTCTTGCTTACTATTGCTATCTGAGTTATTAATGCACACTACTATATTTTGTTATTACAATTAAGGACATTAATTGATATTGGTTTGGAAAGAAAGTAAAAAGTGGGTGCTATACTATTCATCCCCCTCTCAGTATAAGCTTGTGTTCTTCAATTGGTATCAGAGTGGGTTCCTTTGAAAATGCTAACAACTTGAGGGCAGATTCTACAAGAACACATATGGCTTCAAATAATGGATCATCTACAAATAAGGCACCACTATTTGATGGTAACAATTATGCTTTTTGGAGCATGAGAATGAAGAACTACTTGATATCACAAGGATATGAGGTATGGCAGATGGTTGAAAAAGAGTATAAGGTTGAAGGTGATCCCGAGGTAGATAAGACTATCAGGAAACTGGTTGAGATCAATGCAAGGGCAATAAATTGCATTTTGAGTGGGCTACGTGAGATAGATTTTGCAAAGGTCATGGTATGTACTTCAGCTAATGAAATGTGGACCAAGTTGTGGAATACTTATGAAGGAGATTCCAAGGTAAAGTTGTCAAAAATACAAACTCATAGAAAAATATTTGAGGAATTAAAAATGAAATATTTTGAAGATATTTCAAAGTTTTTACTTCGAGTTGATGAGATTACTAACACCATGAGAGGCCTAGGATTTGAAATGAAATAATCAAAAGTTACTAAAAAGGTTTTGAGATCACTTCCCATGAAGTATGATGCAAAGGTTTCAACAATAGAAGAAACAATGGATATCAACAAGCTAACAATGGAAGAACTAGAAGGTACTCTCATAACTTATGAGATGAGGGTAAGTAAGCATCAGGCTCCAATAAAAGAGATTGCATTCAAGGCTTCAGAGAAAGAGAAAGGAAAGGTTCCAGAGATAGATAGATATCCAGTTAATGATGAGGAAGCTAACTTCATCAAAAGGTATAAGGACTCAAGGAATTACAGAGACATAAGGAAAGTCAGATGCTACAAGTGTGGTGATCTTGGTCACTATGCACACAAGTGTCCACATGAAGAAAACAATGATGATGAAAAATAGGGTCACAAAAAAAAAGAAGATGGAAAGCATAAGCATGACAAAGATGACAGATACAAGCAAAATAGGTATGAGAAAATAAAAAATTTTAGTAAGGTAAATAAATATTACTACATTGTAGAAGCAAGTGATAGCTCAGATCACGGTGATAGAGACAAGTCAGATAATGAAAAGGAAGAACATCTATTCCTTGGAATAGAAGGTGAAAGAGAATAGTGCTTTGTGTGTGGTCAAAAAGATCATAGATCAGGATATTGCAATGGATTCAGTGATAGTGAATATGAGATGACACATCAAGGAAATAGGTATGGTCAAAGAAATCATGAGAGTTTGTTTGCTATTGAAGATAATGATCTCAGTGATAGTGAAGATGAAGAAGGGTTTTTCTATGGGATAAGAGAAGTAGAAGAAGAACATTCACTCCAAATAGAAGAAGTTATACAAGAGATTATTGTAAGAAAGATAGATGTCTCACCTGATCTAAAGGAAGACTTCAATGATATCCATGAGAAAATACAAGAGGTTAAGGAGAATCTAAAAGAATTGAGATGTTCCATACTTGAGAAGTTTGATCCATCACATGACTCAAAAGGTCAAGATATTTTCACTAAGAAGGAAACATGTATTTCAGAGGCTATAAAGATGGATGCCAATTTGCTACTTGACACAAATAAAGAGAAAGAAGAGGAAGATTCCAAAGCACCAAAGGTCTCATATTTCAAGTTTGGGGAATCACACTCAAAAGGAAAGGAAGTTCTAAAATATGAAAGCAAGGAAGCACCTAAGTTTCATGAAGAAAGTTCCAAAGTTCCTATGGCTCCAAATATTCAGTTTGGATCTTGTTTTGAGATAGGTGAATCAATTTCAAAAGGAAAATAAACTCTTGAAAAGGAAAGCAAGGAAGAAATTGAGGAAGATGATTTAGATACTACAAAGAAGGTACAAGGATGCAATGCACAAGTTGAAAATGATCATAAGGATAATGGTCAAGAAAGATACAAAAAAGAAAAAAATGCTTTTCAAGGACATTGTTTTTCTTGTAATGGAATTTGGACAGGGGGCTATACAAGGTCCATGGATCAAAGAAGTCTAATTTTTCTAGAGGAAACTTCAAAGGAAAAAGGTATGGTTTTCAGGGACATTGCTTCTTATGCAACATGATTGGTCATAAATCTTCTCAGTGAAAAGAGAATGAGAAAAATGGTTTTGGTTTTAGAGCTACACAATTCAGAAGTCATGGTCATAATGGTCATGAAAACAGAGCTTCACAATACAGGGTTCAAGAGAGGAATGTATATGGAAATTATTTCAAGAAAGAATTTAGGATATGGGCACCATCCAAAGGTTACAATATCAAGTGTTTTAATTACAATAACTTTGGACATATTGCAAAATGGTGTAGGACTCAATTCCAAACAAGTTCAAGGCAAGAAGGTCAAACAGGTTCAAGACAAGAAGATCAAGTAATTCATCAAGAGAAGGATATCAAAAAAACATGGAAGGAAGTTGATAGAGGAAATAACCAATGTAATATGGGAGTAAAAATACTCCCACCCCAAAATTGATCACCTCAAGAGAGAAGGTGGTGAGGGGGCTAAGATTAAGAGTCATATCTTTTAGCCCCATAGGTGTCCCTTTTGCCATTGATGTCAAAGGGGGAGAGATTTGAGTTAGGGTGAGCAGCCTCCAAAGAGAGCATTGAGTTAGGGGGAGCAACCTCCAAAGAGAGTATTGAGTCAGGGGGAGCAGCTTTGATTCTCAGAGATGGTTTTTTCAGTGATTGTGGTTTTTGCATTAGAGGTGTTGCCATCAATGACAAAGGGGGAGATTGTTGGAAATTTGAGGTAATTTGAGGCATTTTATGTTGTCATTGATGTCACATGGATCACATTTGGTTTTGGTGGCCAAAGTATTTCATAAATAAGCATTTATGATATTTCAAAGAGCATGGATATATAGAGGGTTTTTTTGAAAACCAAGGCAGGAAAAATAAAAGGTTTTATTTAAAACCATGGATGGCATATTTGAAATGGGTTTTTCTTAAAATCCAGGTTGGCTTTTCATTTCATCGAAAAAGTTGCCCTGGAGATGGAGATATTCAATTTTGAATATTTAGCTTAAATTTTATAAATTAAAATTAAGTCAGCACCGACATCATCATAAAAAAGGTAATTAAAATTAAAAGTTCCGACGTTGGTGAAATTAAATGGAATGTTGCATATATATGCAAAGGCTTTTTATTTTAAAAGCCTTGGAATCGAATGGAGGGCATATAAGTCGAAAGCGCCGAAATCCTTCATGTGACAGTGTGGTCCAACAACAAGCTCAGGAAGTACAAAGTTTTTTCTTGCAAAAGGGATGAGGTTTCGATCCCCACAGGTTTGATTTGCGAGGAGGATATTTTGTCCATGTTTTTTATGTGAGCAAGGGGAGAAGATCAAAGGAGCATTTTGTGCTCTTCATCCTATGCGAGTGCATAGCTCACGTGGTCTTTGGCACCGTGGTTGAGGATTAGTGTGGGCAGAGATGAGGGTTCGATTCCCTCTAAGAGGCAAGTAAATATTTTATTAAATAAATTTTTATTGTTGCCTAATGTTGGAGGAATAAGGTGATGATGGTTGATTAAATTTTTATTTTGGAAGGCAAGTTTAAGAGTTGAAATGCACTTTTAGAAAAGAAGATATTTCTGGTATTTTCCTTTTATAAAAGTATATCATATTATATATCGTTGGAAAGCTTATTTCAAGGGATATTTGACTAACTCATTTAGAAGGAGAAATAAGGTGTATGTAAAGAGATATTTCTATTTTGTAAAGGGGTTTCAAAAGTGAAGATTTTTTTGCTCTTTTTCAAAGTGTGTTGAGTGTGGCAGATTTCCAAAGGGGTTCTTCACTTCATAAAAAGGTATGGGCACATTCTCCTATTGATTTATTATGGTGGTTGATTTCTGAAATATCATTGGAGAGAAAAGGATTGTTTGTGGTTTCCTTTTCAAAAATAGATGGTTGAATGCTTCAAGGTTTTCTGGTTTGAGAGTTGTGTTTAAACCTTGTTTATAAGCATTGTTGTTGAAGCCCATTGATTGTGAAATGAAATTGAACTTAAGCTAGAGAAGAACATGAGTATCATTGTTATGTGAGACTTGTGATTGAGCATTTTTGGAAACATTGTGAGTTGGTTGATACATGCTTGGACTAGGGTTTGTGAGAAAGGATTGATCCTTGAGGTGATTGGTTGAGTTGAGTTGATTAAGCCTAGTCAAGTGGATGCATGTGGTTGTTCAAGTTCCTAGAAACAAACTATTCAATATTCTATTGAGTTGAGATTGGGATTTGAGTATAGAACATATTGAGTCTCTAACAATTCTCTTTATGATTCTATGATATTGATTTGAGTTGAGATTGGGATTTGAGTATAGAACATATTGAGTCTCTAACAATTCTCTTTATGATTCTATGAGATTGATTTGAGTTGAGATTGGTATTTGAGTATAGAACATATTGAGTCTCTAACAATTCTCTTTATGATTCTATGAGATTTATT
Source organism: Wollemia nobilis (assembly GCA_028583015.1). NCBI lineage: Eukaryota > Viridiplantae > Streptophyta > Pinopsida > Araucariales > Araucariaceae > Wollemia > Wollemia nobilis. The sequence continues at coordinate 248,574 of JAQPPZ010001671.1, read as the reverse complement.
TGAGTTTATATCAGTGTGTTGCCTACCTAAGCAAATCAGTGTGTTGCCTAGATGAGCAGATCAATGGATTGTCTACCTAAGCAGATCAGTGTGTTGCCTACCTGAGAAGATCAGTGTGTTGCCTACCTGAGTAGATAAATGTGTTGCCTACATAATAATATTAGTGTGTTTCCTAGCTAAGCAGATTAGTGGATTGCCTTCCTAAGAAGATCAGTGTGTTGCCTAGTTGATCAGATCGATGTGTTGCCTAGCTAAGCAAATCAGTGTGTTGCCTACCTGAGCAAATCAGTGTGTTGCCTATTTGAGCAGATCAGTGTCTTGCCTACCTGAGTAGATCAGTGTGTTGCCTACCTAAGCATATTAGTGTGTTGCCTAGATGAGCAGATCAATGGAGTGCTTACTTGAGAAAATCAGTGTATTACCAATATTTGAGTAGATCAAAGTAATAATTGTATTGGATAAGGATACTTATTTCTATGTGAAATATTATAAGGAGATTATCTTGTGGAGTACCCCACATTGGGGGAACCACGTTAAATCTTGTGTCTCAATTATGTGTGGTGACTTGTGCTCTTGCTTACTATTGCTATCTAAGTTATTAATACACACTGCTATATTTGGTTATTACAATTAAGGACGTTAATTGATATTGGTTTGGAAAGAAACTAAAAAGTAGGCTCTATACTGTTCACCCCCCTCTCAGTATAAGCTTGTGTTCTTCAACTTTAAAATATAAAATGACCAGATATACCTTGTTGGCAGACATTATTTACAAGTGAAGCTATGACAACATCTCCCTTCATTGCTTAGAGTCACAAGAGGTAAATCATATCATCTCTATAGCCCATGACGGTACTTGTGGTGGTCATTTTAGAGAAATGGCTATCACCAAGTGCATCTTGCACATGGGTTATTATTGACCCATTGTGGAACATTATTGTTGTGCCTATATCAAGAAGTGCATCAAATGCCAAAATCATGCTAATTTAGCTTACTTACCATCCCAAGCATTTCATCCTATATAATCAATGTGTCCATTTTCATAATGGGGCCTAGATATCATAGGAAAAATCACCTTTGCTTCATTAGGAAAACATAAATTTATCATCATAACAACATAATATTTTAACAAATGGGTCGAGACCATTCTACTCACCTAAATGATAGGACCTAAAATTATCAAGTTCATCATGCAACATCTCATATGTTTTTTTGGTATTCCTTCTTGAATCATCTTAGATAATAGAACACAGTTCGAAAACAAGTATGTTTGTGCACTATGTGAAAATATAACATCCAAAACAATTTCTCAATGTCTTCCTATCCTCAAGGCAATTGCCAAGCCTAAGCAACTAACAAAATATTTTTTTCCATCCTTCGTAAATTGGTTTTTGAATATCATCATGATTTGCATAATCATATTTCTTAAGCACTTTTGACATATAGAACAAGCATCAAAACACCCATTGGGGCAACTCCATTCTCACTCGTCTATGGCATTGAAGCCATCATGCCCCTAGAATTAAAAATCCCTTCTCTACAAATCTCGTTGCAAGAATTCATTGATGATGATGTTGCTTTCCAAGCTTATTTAGACTAGCTTAAACTTCTCGACAAGCATAGAATCAATGCCATAGAACACCTTCACATATACCAAGACCATGTTTTACATGCATACAATAACAAAATGCATGTATGAAAATTCCATGTGGATGACCTTGTTCTAGAGGAGAACCAACAAAACCCAAACAAACTACATCATCTATGCAACAAATTTTCTCCCAATTATTTGGGTCCATACATCATCACAAAAAAAAATTGTTCAGGAGCTTATCGAATCACTAATCTCAAGGGAATAACAGAACCTAAACCCCTCAAAATTATTCATCTCCATGCATTCTATGCCTAATATCACAAATCAAGGCTCTTAATATCTCGTACAATTCAATACCAAAGTATACAAAAAAAAACAAAAAAAAACAAAAAAAATACAAAACATGAAAAACAACAAAAATAAAAAAACATCAAAAAATAACAAAAATACAAAAACATCAAAAACAACAAAACAACAACATACATCTCCATCCATTTTTTCTCTTCCTTCTCATCTCTTTTATATTTCCCGTATCCCTATTATATGGTCATGCTTTGAGCAGCTACATACCTTTGATGGGTTTGTTCTCTTCTTCTAAATTCACATCTCTTTCTTCTTTCCCCTATCCCTATTGTATGGTCATGCTTCATGCGACTACATACCTTGGATAGGTTCTATATCCTCTTATTTCTTCACATCTCTTTATTCTTCTCCCCTACCCCTATTGTATAGTCATGCTTTGAGCAACTACATACCTTGTATAGGTTCCCCACATTCCTATTTCTACACTCCTCTTAAATCATTCATGTTGATACCACCAAATATTTGCAATCACCAAACTCATCACATATGTGTATATATCATCTCATGCAACTTTTATGGTGCTATTTTATTATTTTTTTGATATGTGAGTATGCATTAACCAATCATGATTTGTTCATTTAATAAATGGCAAGGTTCATCATGCATGTTCCTATAAATAGGCATTATATTGTCATGCATCTCATCAGCGTCTGCATTGTCCCATCATTGTGTTCATTCACTTGTACATAGGCATATTTCATTGCATACATCACCATACACTAGTTATCACAACTATCATGATGTTGTGTTTAATATTATGTATAGGTGGCTCATTAATGGATATGGTAGTCAACCATTGTAGTTGATCCCATCAACCCTTATCAAACATCATTGGATTCTAATATAATTTTAGATTTCCCCTAACTGACTAGAGTTCTTTCATGGACCAAACACATGTGAAACACTAAATAAATTTTGAGTCTAGAGAAGAAAATGCCTTGCATGGTATTTCCATAAAGTAAATGGTTTCCCTTGTTCATCCTATCATATACATGATTCAAACCCTAAGGGTCGATAAAAGAAAAATATACAAAAAAATAAGCACCACAAAAAATCTTGAATCCTTGAGACCCTCAAGTTCATAGATCATGGGGCTAATCTCCATCAGGGCTATAGATGTCTGAATGGTAGTGGAGTGTACCTTACAAGAGGTGACATGTCTATCTCATTAGAGATGTTCTTTTATAAAAATCATTGTGTGCTCATGGATGAGCTAGCTTACAATGGCTACAACTACAATTGGTTAGTCCAATCTCACTCAAAATGGATAAATGAACATCATTACACACACATTGGTTCATGATAGACTCAATATCAGTTAAGATGGTCTAGGTTTTAGTAGAATGTCACTCGACTAATAGATGGGTTTGATTATTAAACTAAGATATTTGACTCCCTAAAAATCCTTCAAACATTTGAAAAACCTTAGCAAAAGAAACAAACACACATAATGCTTAGTTGTAAAAAATAGCAAAAACATTAGAATCAACATGCATTATCTATAGGTCAATTGTTCAAGCATTATTATAAGCACTTGCATACACATCATAATAAAATTTGCATTCACTATACATATTGCATATTCATTATCACATTGTATGTTCATACGTCAAATTAGAATGTCACTATGTCATTGATTACTTCTACCATACATGATTGCATAAATCAAATACACACATCCAAAATCTTGATTATACACATCCATTAGAAGTTTCAAAATACATCTACGCAATCATACAATTTCATTCATAACATCAACAATATCAAATGAATGATAAATATTACATCACATCCATATAAAATCAAACACATTCAATAAATACAATAATCAAGGATCCATAACACAATCAAACCAATATATATATATATATATATATATATATATATATATATATATATATATATATATATCAATCAACATGAATGTATACATCATCAAAATCCTCATATACATTCATAACACTACATATTTGCATGACTTGCAGGTATCATATACAAAAATCATGGCTCATCGATCGCACCAAAAACATTAGCTCTATTGTTCACTAGGAGACTCACCACACCCCTCCCATCCTCTCAATATCATACCACCACTTTTTTGCAAGCCATCACCACCTTACCCTAGGGATGATCCCCCTAACTGTGATGGCCCAACCCTTGTAAAACCATGGTACTATTAGGGTCATTGATTATGTACTCTCATGAATTCATCATGACCTAAAAATTGAATAGGAGGGTAGTGATAAGCCACGAGTAATAAAATCCCTCTCATAGATAAAAACCTTCTTCTCTCACATAATGGATTACTCATAATCCTCTCATATTTGTTACAACTCTGCAATCTTGACCTGAAGGACCAACTCAACTACTTACATTATAGGTCACTCTACCCTATCTCACATTCAATCCCCTTCTATTGTGGTACCATCAAGCCCATGCTCCAACTTAGACACCTATGCTCTCAATTGCTCCATCTCCTCTATATCTCTAACCACCTCAACTACATCCCTCTCCATGATGATATCATATCACTATCCTCATAGCTCTACCACCAACTTCCTAAGCCCCTCCATCTCCCCTCACCCAAACATAGCAATATCATGCTTTCATCATAGCTCCTTTTCTTGCACCCTAAGTTGATCCACCTCTACCACCTCTACCCTAATCCACTCTATCTCCTTTACATCTCCTCTAGTAAGCACCATTGCATTTCTCTCTATCATGATCATATCATGCTCTCATTGTAGCTCCTCTACTTGCACCTTGAGCTACTCCAACTCCTCCACATAAACCCTCAACTACTCTATCTCTTTCCACGTGTACTCTAGCCACCTTAATTATATCTCTCTACAACATGGGCATATTGATATCATTGTAGCTTAGCCACATGAGCCCTAAGCCACTCCCTCTATCTCTCCACATCTCCTCTACTAACCAATTCTACATACATCTCTACTACCATTGCATCATGCTCTTACAAAAGTACCTCCATTTGCACCCTACACTACTCCATATCCACCCTCAATCCATCACTCTTGATCTCTACCTTATATGACCTATCACGCAATACATCAACCTCATACATATGGCCCAACATCTCCTTCATAGATATCTCAATCTCATATTGTCTATCCCCATAATTTGGTTTCACCTCTTCCTTGCCCGCCTATGAGGGTCCTGCTTCACTATCACATCACAACCACACACGTTGCCTTAGTAGTGATCCCTCCTAAGAGGCACCCCTATCATCATAACACAATATCATGGCTCCCTTGATCTATAAATATCGTATGCCATCCCCCCATCACCCATTGCTACTCTGACTCTACCTATAGAATTACCCAGTCCACCTATTAAAACACCTAGACTCCTAGGTGCTACATTTGGTCTAGTATAACTAGCCTCATAGATCACTCATATATTAGGGTTCCACCTCTAAGTCACCCACCAAGCATAATACTATGGAGTAATCCCTATATCATCAACATCTAGTAATACTCATAACTCATCCAATGACATGTCCAAGGGTTTTTCCTATAGTCATACCCCATGATATCCCTTAACCCCCCTGATCACCATCGATAGATCTAACAAGTCCTATCATAGCCCAAACAATATCTACACCTAATTGAAGGGAAAGAACTCAACCTAAAGCATATATTGACCAATCAACCACCTTCCTTACCTCACTCAAAATATCTCCATACCATCCTCTTACCAAATGGGAGATCTCTTGTATGAATACCACACAATATCCTTAGACCTCAGGCTCCCAAACTATCCCCAGTAGTATATAGTATGACCCTCATGATATCTCTGAATAAGATCCTCCATGTCATTTCACTATTGTATAACATACATAACATCTACCTCCATCATTGATGTGCCTCATATAACAACCTTTCCAGCCTCATAATAACTATGAGCTCCCATGCCCATAGAAGTATCAATAAGCTACAACATAGGGATGACCTCTTTGTCATCCACACACCATGTAACTCTCAATAATTTTACATCAAAAAAATAGGTTCCCATGCAAAGCACACCCCTTGATATGTCATATCACAAATGAGTCCAAAAATACACCAAAAATAATATTTAAGGGCAGTTATTCAGTCGTAATCTATGAGGGCATCATAAAAATTTTGCAACATACAAGGGTGGCTTAAAACAACCCTCTTAATCAGGATGGTTTTAGGGCTTAGGTCCTAAGAGGGTAGTTTAAAACCACCCTCATAGTCCAAGAGGGTGTTTTAAATAGGAATCATGAAGATATAAACCAATTGGTGTTCTTTTGGAAAATGCAAAGGATGGGATTGAAGCCCAACCAGTTCTATAATGACCCAAAAACACACAAACATAAAAATACAAAAATAGAAAAGTTTTTTTTTATACTAAGGAGAGAGGTACATGAACCCTTCATGAACCCCTAACCTAACTAGTGTAACCTAAAGTTTCAATCACCTAAGTTTCCCTAGAAGTTACATCTCATGAAGTACCCTATCACAAGTCTATTTGTGTAGGCGTAATGTGTGTTACTATAGATAAGTCCATCTGTCCCATCATCCTTGATGAGCTAGACCTATCACCCTCAGTCCATCGAAGGTATACATGCATCTCCATACCATACACAAATCCTTATGTGTAGGTATGCTATGAGTATTGCGAGTTAAGCTATCTATCTCATCTCCACGATGAGCTATCTTAACTCAGATGTAATCTCTTCACCACTTAGTCCTTTATCTCCCTAAGGGGATCTCAATTCCCTTAGGTCTCCTATGTTCACCCTAAGGGGTTCTCAATTCCCTTAGGTTACCTATGTTCACCCTAAGGGGTTCTTAATTCCCTTAGGTCACCTCTGAGTTCACCCTAGAACTCTACTCTAGATTTCTATCATCAAACAACCAAACAATGATACATCTAGTTACTATAACATCAAGGAGCAATCAAACAGAAAGGGAAAATAAAGCAAGTTTACACTAAAGAGAATCAATTACATAATATAACTAAATACAAAAATAAAGGAAAGTACCTTCACTAAACCATTAAGCAATTATCTCATTAATTCTTACATGACAAATCCTTCTTACTCTTAAGAATCTCATCTTATCTGCATTGGGGATATCTCCCCATATTTCTAGTTCTATTTGATCATAAGTAAATCAATGCAAGATACAATTACCTATTCTTCGTTTCCATGGAACTCCTTGCTTCTCCTTGCTTCCCATTGGTACTTTGAGGGTAGTAGGGGATCAGGATACTCATGGTTCAGGATAGGCATACCTTTTAAATGCATCTATTCATTTACTTTGCCAAATTGCAACTATACAAAATTCATTTAAGTTTCTAACCATCTAATGCACAATGGATATCATAAAAGAACCTTTACTTTTATTTTCACCTCTCAAGTTCCCTTAGAGAGTCATCCCACATATACAACTTAGATAAAGGTCTAACTTAAATTAAATTCGTTCATGTTTTAAAGCATTAAAGTCCCATACCCTTAACCTTTAAAACAATCCCTTTCTTTTCATTCCCTAAATCAAAGCCCCATAACTTTAATTCAAAGAATAAAACTACATCCTTTTTAATTCACCATTTCCAATCAATCAATCACTTTCTAAAGCATTAAAGTCATATACCTTCAACCTTTAAAACAACATTCATTCATTCCCTAAATTGAAGCCCCATAACTTCAATTCACGAATAAATCCACATTTCTTTAATTTAAAACTCCTAAGATATTCAACCTTAATCAAAGGGGTTCTCTCTTTAAATTAAAGCCCTTAAATACATTTCATAAGAATCTAAAGGTTCCCTATTATTTAAAACCTTAAATAAAACTCTTATAAATCAAAGGTTCCTTTTAATTGAAACCCTAAATATATTTCATAAAATCTAAGGTTCCTTTTAATTAAAAACCTTAAATAAATCTCATAAATATCAAAGGTTCCTTTTAATTAAAAACTAAATATATAAATAATATCAAAGGTTCCTTTTAATTAAAAACCCTAAATACATTTCATAAAATCTAAGGTTCCTTTTAATTAAAAACCTTAAATAAATCTCATAAATATCAAAGGTTCCTTTTAATTAAAAACCCTAAATACATTTCATAAAATCTAAGGTTCCTTTTAATTAAAAACCTTAAATAAATCTTAAATATCAAAGGTTCATTTTATAAAAATAAATAAATCTTATAAAATCAAAGGTTCCTTTTAATTAAAAACCCTAAATGCATTTCATAAAATCTAAGGTTCCTTTTAAATAAAAGCCTTCAATATATTTTAGGAGACTAAGGTCTTCCTTCCAATTCAACCCTTCATTTTTTCCAAAGAACAAGGTTTCTGTCTTTATTTTGATCACGTTACACAACACCTTTTCTATAGCAGGAGTTTACAACTAAAGGTAAATGGATACTAGGCAACCATGGTATTCCTAGCCTCTATACAAACTAGACCCGATAACACTCATAGTGTTCCCTTCGGCATGGCGTGACCTTCGGACATGCACAACATTCCTTGTCGATGCCCACTAGTTTCCTTAGTGTTTACTCTCTCTGAAATGCTCGCTAAGGTTCTCTCCTAAGCGCTCACTAGAGCTCATGGCTTTTCATAGTGCACAACACTTTCAAACAAGAGATGGTTTCCTTCCTAAACCTCGTGCATAGCTCTCAATGCAGCCTAGGGTGATTACACACCCACACAACACTCACCCAATGTAAGGTGGATTACTTTTAAAGCCACACACATAAGGCGTTTACAGGTTTCTTCATTAAACATAGTGCACGATGCTCACTTGCAACATAGAGGGTTTATTTCCCATAAAGCAAGGCAACGTAGCGCACAATGCTTCTACAAAGCAACATGGGGAGTTTTCTTTCCACCAAACAAAGCAATGTAGCGCACAATGCTTCTACAAGCAACATGGGGAGTTTTATTTCCACCAAACAAAGCAATGTAGTGCACAATGCTTCTACAAGCAACATGGGGAGTTTTCTTTCCACCAAACAAAGCAACGTAGTGCACAATGCTTCTACAAGCAACATGGGGAGTTTTCTTTCCATAAAACAAAGCAACGTAGCACATAATTCTTACATAGCATAAAGGTTCTTCTTTAAACATGGTGCACAACGCTTACATAGCATAATCCCATGTAAATTTAAAATTAGGATTAAATTCAGAACAACCCAACCTTAACTCCTATGGAGATTGGAAAGATGGCATCATCTGGTAGGCTCTCCTCTCAGCCTCTAGTGCGTTCCTCCCGCTATGCCCATCTCTTCTCTACATCTCTGTTTCTCCTCCTTGCCTCTTCGTATCCTCCCGTATGCTCTGTTCTCCCCCTTTTTCTCACTTTTCCTTCCTTCTTCCCTAACGTGCCCATCCATCATCTTCTCGAACCCCAAGCTCCATCATCCACCTCCATTCTTCAATGCATCATCCCCTATCCTCTATGCACTCCTCCCATATTTCCCACATTTGGAAACTTAGCAACGTCGTAGGATATCTCCTAGGTTTCATCATTTAGGAACGGGATGATTACATTTCATTACCTTTTTTTATTTAAACTAAAGAATGGCCTTTTAATTAAAATATCATTCTTAAGATATTTATTTACATTAAAATACATTACTTTTTATTTTCCCAATTTCATTATTGCCCCTTTGTTTATTCTTTTTTTTTAATAAATATATCTATTATATATCTTTATATATCTCTTCTTTTTTAAAATGAATTCTCTTTTATTTAATTAATTAAAGCCTTTCAATGAATACCCTATTAACATTAAAAGAACACTTTTAATTAATTCAAATGAAAACCCATTTATTAATTGCAAATGAATTTACTAATGAGCTCCAACGAGCCAAACATTATTTTCTTAAACCTCATTAATTAATTTAAAGAATCTAAATTCAACATATAAATTTAGTTTGCTTTCTTTCACAAGGAGTATGCTTTATCTTTACTTTGAATATGACAATTTACCCTATGCATCTATATGCATCTTGTAGTGGTTCTTATATAGAAACTCAACATCAACTACTCAAACCATGATGCAGTAAAGAGCAAACACATTTACATAATCAACAAAGAGGGAATCTTTCCATCAACCCAATCACCTATCTTAGCTAGAGATTTTATGATAGCTGCTAGGCTATCAACTAAATCTCAAGGTGATCAGCCATCGATGATTATCCCTTCCATCAATGCATGCCTATATGAAGGTATCTATCCATGTTACCTTCGAGTATCTTAATCATCATTTCCCTTGATCTTTGGTACCCTCATTTCTGGTGGGTAACTTTACCTGTTCCACCTATGAGTGTACCTGATCCTGCACACTTGGAAATATGTTAGAAATAACATGCCCTTATAAATCAACTAAACATCACATAGTTGGTTCAAATGTTCAAACTAAGTATCATCACATCATCGGTCCATACATTGTTTTCTTGTGCCTTAAAGTCAGCTAGGGAGGGTCATGACATCCTCCCCCACTAGGATTAAACATCGTCCTCGGTGTTTCCAGTTTTCCTTTTGTGGTTCAGTAGAAAATAAAATTATTACATCATATAATATTCAAACAAAAAGGGAAAATATTTTCGCATAACCTCCACTTTCTCCCAAGTGGCATTCTTCTCAGAGAACTGGTCCCACTGGACCTTACATTGATCAAGAGTCCGATTTCGTAGAGATTTGGATCAAAACTCAAGAATCTTCATTGATAGTACTTCAATGGCCTCCGGATTTGCCATCTGCAATTTAGAAACATCCCACACATGTTCAGGGTCAGCAACATATTTCCTAAGCAAGGATATGTGGAAGGTGTCATGGATTTTGGATAGATTAGGTGGTAATGCAAGTCGGTAAGCAATCAAATTGATATTTTCTATGATCTCAAAGGGCCCCACAAAACGTGGATCCAACTTCATGGATTTGATAGCACTTTTCTTTGGCTTAACCCTTAAGAACACCTTATCTCCAATAGAATACTCTCTGGGAGTCCTTTTTAGATCTGCATAACTCTTCTGCCTATCCGTAGCTTCCTTAAGCCTTTGCCTAATTTCTTTTAGCTGCTCTTCCATTACCCTGACCATCTCTGGTCCAATCACAACTCGATCCTCTAGGTTATCCCATGACAATGGTGTTCTGCACTTTCACCCATACAAGGCATCAAAAGGTGCCATTCCTAGCGAGGAGTGATATCCATTATTGTAGGCAAATTCTACCAAAGGTAGATAGTCTTCCCACTAAGATTTATGATCCATGCAGTACATGCAGAGCATGTCTTCTAGAACTTGGTTTACCCACTCTATTTGTCCATCGGTCTTAGGATGGTATGCTGAACTCATATTCAATTTCGTACCAACTGCACTATGAAGGGATTTCCAAAATTCAAAAGTGAATTTGGAGTCTCTATCTGATATGATTACCTCTAGAAACCCATGCAATCGGAATACCTCTTTGATGAATCTGCTAGCTACTACCTGAGCATCATCCTTGGTATTTCTTGGTATGAAGTGGGTAACCTTAGTCAACTTGTCGACCACTACAAATATGGCATCATGTTGGTACCGAGTCTTGGGTAACCCCACAATAAAATCCATGGATATGACCTACCATTTTTGCATAGGTACCTCATGCAGATGAAGTTTTCCTGTAGGATGTTGGCATTCTACCTTAACCTTCTGAAATTCGAGGCATCGAGCAACAAAATCTGTGATATCCTTCTTCATTCCTACCCAAAAGAAGGCTCTTTTCATGTTTTCTCACATTTTGGCTCCTCTCGGATGAGTAGAATAAGGATATCTATGAGCTTCTCGCATGATTAAGTTCCTCAAATTACCTATCTTTGGTATAATGACCCTTCCCTTATAGCACATAAGGTCATATTTCACACTAAACTCCTTATTTCCTTTAGGATATCTATCCATATTGACTCGAATTCCTCGACAATACTCATCCTGAGATTACCTCTGTCTCACTTGATCCATCAGATCCATGTGAGCTCTAGTGATGGTTGCTATATATCTCCTTCTACTTAAAGCATCAACCACTTTATTCTCCTTTCCTTTTATGTACTCAATCTCAAAATCATACTCAATGAGGAATTCTACCCATATTCTCTACCTTGCATTAAGTATTGGTTGGGTGAATATATACCGTAGACTCTAATGGTCTATTTTTAGTTCAAAGGGCCTTCCCACCAAGTAGTGGCACCAAACCTTTAGAGCATGCACCACTGCAGCCAACTCCAAATCATGCGTAGCATAATTAACTTCATGCTTCTTAAGTTTCCTTGAAGTATATGCCACTACTGAATCCTCTTGTGAGAGTACCCCACCCAACCCATCTATTGATGCATCTGTGCACACTGAAAAGTCCCCTTGAGGATCGAGAACCTTTAGTATTGGTGCAGTAGTAAGATTATGCTTTAATAGCTCAAAGGTAGCTTCACACTTCTCTAACCAATTGAATTATTTTCCTTTCTTCTGAAGGTTCGTTATGGGTCCAACAATATTAGAGTAGTCCTTTATATAATGTCTATAATAGCTCGTTAACCCCATGAAACTTCGCACTTCAGTGACATTAGTCGAGGGTGGCCAATTCAGAATAGCCTCTATCTTTTCTAGATCCACAACAATCCCCTTTTTTGATATAACGTGTCTGAGGTATCTTACCTCTGGAACATAGAATTCACTCTTAGCCATATTTCCATAAAGTTGATTCTTTCTCAATAATTCCAACATGATCCTAAGATGCTTATCGTGCTCTACTTTATCTCGAGAGTATATAAGGATATCATCCAGGAATACCAAAATAAATTGGTCCAAATGTCTTTGGAACACGTTGTTCATTAGGTTCATGAAAGTGGTTGGGGCATTAGTCAGTCCAAAGGGTAGGACCGTAAACTCATAATGCCCATACCTAGTCTTAAATATCATTTTGTGAGTATCTTCCTCATGAATTCTCAATTGGTGATACCCTAACCTCAGATCAATTTTGGTAAACACCTTGGCATATTTTAGTTGATCGAATAAATCTTCGATCCTAGGTAAAGGATATCGATTCTTGATTGTAGCCTTATTTAGCATTCTGTAATCAATACACAATCTTAGTGAACCATCCTTATTTTTCATGAATAGAACTGGTGTGCCCCATGGTGACACACTTGGTTTTATCAAACCCTTCTCCAATAATCCTTGCAATTGAACCTTCAGTTCATGCATTTCAATAGGATTCATTCTATACGGGGATCTATGAATAGGTTCAGTTCCCATCATAAGTTCAATTGTAAAATTGAATTCTCGTACAGGAGGTAATCCAGGTAGGTCCTCTAGAAATACATCTTGAAAATCCTGTAGGATTGAATGTCATCCTAGTATTTTTCCTTTCTCTTGGTCTCCCACCTCATTGAGTTTTACCACATACACTATTCCTCCTCTCTTGAGGGCCTTTTTCACTTGCATAGCGGACAACATTTGAGGTTCAAAAGCCTCTTGATCGCTATGAACTCTTAGTCTTTCTCTGCCTTTCTCTGAATACTCAATCCAATGGTCTTGGAAATTGACTAAGGCTCTATGAGTCTGTAGCCAATCCATCCCAAGAATCACATCAAAGGCGTGTAGGGGAGCTACATATAAACAACATTTTGTAGTCCCTTTAGATAGAGTAACTTCTGCCATAGGGTAACATTGGTTTACCGAGTAGGTTTACCTAGAACCGTACTCTACCTTCCACCCTTGAGCCAAATACCTAGGCCTTTTCGACATAGTCCTTGCTAGACTAGATGAAATAAAACTATCAGTGGCTCCACTATCTATTAAAATGTTTACTTGCTTATTGAAAACCTTACCTTTCACAAGTAATGGGGTGGCTTGTCCCTCTAGCTTCTGCTTCCCGATTGTGGCATAGATCCGATGTTCTGGTTCCTTCCCTTTCACACCCATCGAGCTAGTCCCTGCTCGATATGGACACTGATTATAGTAATGAGGTCCTCGAAAATTGTAGCACCCTTCCTTGGGTCCTTGCTATTTCTCAGACTTCTCATTCCCATTCTTAGCTGCTGGAGTTGGAGTATGCGACTTCTATGACTGAGGTTTCATATTGTTGGGCTTGTTATCCTTCTTTCGAAAGTTCTTCTTGAACTTACTCCGATTCCCATAGGGTTTCTTCTCAAGATTTTGGGGATTCTTGGCTTTTCGCTCTTGCTCAACCTCCCATTTTACAAACCCATTACTATTCCTCTTCTTAAGTTCTTGTCACGCTTGCTCGGGTAGAGCATCATACTTATAATAGAAGTGTGACTCCGCTTTCTTTGCTAGGTCATATACCTTTTGCAATGATTTGGGCTCCTGCATCTCCACATCGTGCCTTAACCTAGATTCCAATCCAAGGGTGAACTTATGAACTCACATTTTCTCATTATAAATAGGCACATATTTGAATAGTCTTACCAGCTTCTTATAGTACACTTCCACTATGTTGGTTCCTTGTCTAAGACTAGCAAATTCTTCAAATTTTAGGGCATAGAAATGCTCTATTAGAAATATCTTTTTGAAGATGTTTATAAATTCTTCCCATGGAGTATCAATGGGTTCAATATTGGTTTCCTCATAGTGGGTTTCCCACCATTCCAGAGTAGCTCCTTCTAGGTTAATCATAGCCCATAGTGTTTGGGTTCCATATGAGTAACCTTTTACCATAAAATGAACCTCTACCTCTCTTAGCCATGCTTCCACTGCATCCCCATCACCTTCTCCATAAAAATTTGAGATGTTGATGTTTTTCATGTCCCTAGCTATTTATTTTTTTGCTAAGGCTCTGGCTTGTACTTGTTCTATAGTTAATCCACCATCTAGGCCAACCTCTGAGCCTCAAACTTGTAAATTTTGATTTGTAACCATTTCAAGCAATTGTCTTATCTGATCCTGCATAGTAGTGACCATAGTGGTGAGGTCTTCCACCTCCCTATTGGGGTTGGTTGGTTCCTCATCTTGGTTTTCTTCTTCCACCTCACTTTTTCGAGTTTGTCTAGGTGTAGGCCTCCCTCTTCTGGTTTTAGGTGGCATCTTAACCTGATTCCATCCAAGCAAGGGGATTAGATTATAGTTTCATCTTAAGTTGTATCTCTAATCAAGCCATAATACAAAGTTCTCTTGCTATATGCATCATCAACCTAACTAGGGAAATACCCTGGGTTGGGATGCATCACCGATACCAAAGCCCATACTAAGGCATCCTGACACTCCACACTCCCTTGGGCTAATTCTCGTTAGATTCTAGCAATTGGGGTATCCTAGATCATCCCAGCTTTAGCCTATGCCATAAGCGAGCCTTCATTGGATGCATCTAATTTCCCTTTAGCACACATAGAAGCTCTATACCCTCGTACCTAGAGCTCTGATACCAAATGTAACGACCCAAAAACACACAAACAGAAAAATACAAAAATAGAAAAGTTTTTTTTTTTACTAAGGAGAGAGGTACATGAACCCTTCATGAACCCCTAACCTAACTAGTGTAACCTAAAGTTTCAATCACCTAAGTTTCCCTGGAAGTTACATCTCATGAAGTACCCTATCACAAGTCTATCTGTGCAGGCATAATGTGTGTTACTATAGATAAGTCCATCTGTCCCATCATCCTTGATGAGCTAGACCTATCACCCTCAGTCCATCGAAGGTATACACGCATCTCCATACCATACACAAATCCTTATGTGTAGGTATGCTATGAGTATTATGAGTTAAGCTATCTATCTCATCTCCATGATGAGCTATCTTAACTCAGATGTAATCTCTTCACCACTTAGTCCTTTATCTCCCTAAGGGGATCTCAATTCCCTTAGGTCTCCTATGTTCACCCTAAGGGGTTCTCAATTCCCTTAGGTTACCTATGTTCACCCTAAGGGGTTCTTAATTCCCTTAGGTCACCTCTGAGTTCACCCTAGAACTCTACTCTAGATTTCTATCATCAAACAACCAAACAATGATACATCTAGTTACTATAACATCAAGGAGCAATCAAACAGAAAGGGAAAATAAAGCAAGTTTACACTAAAGAGAATCAATTACATAATATAACTAAATACAAAAATAAAGGAAAGTACCTTCACTAAACCATTAAGCAATTATCTCATTAATTCTTACATGACAAATCCTTCTTACTCTTAAGAATCTCATCTTATCTGCATTGGGGATATCTCCCCACATTTCTAGTTCTATTTGATCATAAGTAAATCAATGCAAGATACAATTACCTATTCTTCATTTCCATGGAACTCCTTGCTTCTCCTTGCTTCCCATTGGTACTTTGAGGGTAGTAGGGGATCAGGATACTCATGGTTCAGGATAGGCATACCTTTTAAATGCATCTATTCATTTACTTTGCCAAATTGCAACTATACAAAATTCATTTAAGTTTCTAACCATCTAATGCACAATGGATATCATAAAAGAACCTTTACTTTTATTTTCACCTCTCAAGTTCCCTTAGAGAGTCATCCCACATATACAACTTAGATAAAGGTCTAACTTAAATTAAATTCGTTCATGTTTTAAAGCATTAAAGTCCCATACCCTTAACCTTTAAAACAATCCCTTTCTTTTCATTCCCTAAATCAAAGCCCCATAACTTTAATTCAAAGAATAAAACTACATCCTTTTTAATTCACCATTTCCAATCAATCAATCACTTTCTAAAGCATTAAAGTCATATACCTTTAACCTTTAAAACAACATTCATTCATTCCCTAAATTGAAGCCCCATAACTTCAATTCATGAATAAATCCACATTTCTTTAATTTAAAACTCCTAAGATATTCAACCTTAATCAAAGGGGTTCTCTCTTTAAATTAAAGCCCTTAAATACATTTCATAAGAATCTAAAGGTTCCCTATTATTTAAAACCTTAAATAAAACTCTTATAAATCAAAGGTTCCTTTTAATTGAAACCCTAAATATATTTCATAAAATCTAAGGTTCCTTTTAATTAAAAACCTTAAATAAATCTCATAAATATCAAAGGTTCCTTTTAATTAAAAACCCTAAATACATTTCATAAAATCTAAGGTTCCTTTTAATTAAAAACCGTAAATATTTTCATAAAATCTAAGGTTCCTTTTAATTAAAAACCTTAAATAAATCTCATAAATATCAAAGGTTCCTTTTAATTAAAAACCCTAAATACATTTCATAAAATCTAAGGTTCCTTTTAATTAAAAACCTTAAATAAATCTCATAAATATCAAAGGTTCCTTTTAATTAAAAACCCTAAATACATTTCATAAAATATAAGGTTCTTTTTAATAAAAACTAAATGCTTATTAAGGTCTTTTAAATAAAAAAGCTTCAATATATTTCAGGAGACTAAGGTCTTCCTTCCAATTCAACCCTTCATTTTTTCCAAAGAACAAGGTTTCTGTCTTTATTTTGATCACGTTACACAACACCTTTTCTACAGTGGGAGTTTACAACTAAAGGTAAATGGATACTGGGCAACCACGGTATTCCTAGCCTCTATACAAACTAGACCCGATAACACTCATAGTGTTCCCTTCAGTGTGGCATGACCTTCGGACATGCACAACATTCCTTGTCGATGCCCACTAGTTTCCTTAGTGTTTACTCTCTCTGAAATGCTCGCTAAGGTTCTCTCCTAAGCACTCACTAGAGCTCATGGCTTTTCACAGTGCACAACACTTTCAAACAAGAGATGGTTTCCTTCCTAAACCTCATGCATAGCTCTCAACGTAGCCTAGGGTGATTACACACCCACACAACACTCACCCGATGTAAGGTGGATTACTTTTAAAGCCACACACACATAAGGCGTTTATAGGTTTCTTCATTAAACATAGCGCATGATGCTCACTTGCAACACAAAGGGTTTCTTTCCCATAAATCAAGGCAATGTAGCGCATAGTGCTTCTACAAAGCAACATGGGGAGTTTTATTTCCACCAAACAAAGCAACGTAGTGCACAACACTTCTACAAGCAACATGGGGAGTTTTATTTCCACCAAACAAAGCAACATAGCGCACAATGCTTCTACAAGCAACATGGGGAGTTTTATTTCCACCAAACAAAGCAACGTAGTGCACAATGCTTCTACAAGCAACATGGGGAGTTTTCTTTCCACCAAACAAAGCAACGTAGTGCACAACGCTTCTACAAGCAACATGGGGAGTTTTCTTTCCCATAACATAAAACAATGTAGCGCACAATGCTTTACATAGCATAAAGGTTCTTCTTTAAACATGGTGCACAACGCTTACATAGCATAATCCCACGTAAATTTAAAATCGAGATTAAATTCAGAACAACCCAACCTTAACTCCTACGGAGATTGGAAAGATGGCATCATCTGGTAGGCTCTCCTCTCAGCCTCTGGCACATTCCTCCCGCTATGCCCATCTCTTCTCTGCATCTCTGTTTCTCCTCCTTGCCTCTTTGTATCCTCTCGTATGCTCTGTTCTCCCCTTTTTCTCACTTTTCCTTCCTTCTTCCCTAACGTGCTCGTCCACCATCTTCTCGAACCTCGAGCTCCGTCATCCACCTCCATTCTTCAATGCACCATCCCCTATCCTCTACATGCTCCTCCCATATTTCCCACATTTGGAAACTTAGCAGCGTCGTAGGATATCTCCTAGGTTTCATCGTTTAGGAATGGGATGATTACATTTCATTACCTTTTTTTTTTAAACTAAAGAATGGCCTTTTAATTAAAATATCATTCTTAAGATATTTATTTACATTAAAATACATTACTTTTATTTGCCCAATTTCATTATTGCCCCTTTGTTTATTCTTTTTTTAATAAATATATCTATTATATATCTTCATATATCTCTTTTTTTTAAATGAATTCTCTTTTATTTAATTAATTAAAGCCTTTCAATGAATACCCTATTAACATTAAAAGAACACTTTTAATTAATTCAAATGAAAACCCATTTATTAATTGCAAATGAATTTACTAATGAGCTCCAATGAGCCAAACATTATTTTCTTAAACCTCATTAATTAATTTAAAGAATCTAAATTCAACATATAAATTTAGTTTACTTTCTTTCACAAGGAGTATGCTTTATCTTTACTTTGAATATGATAGTTTACCCTATGCATCTATATGCATCTTGCAGTGGTTCTTATATAGAAACTCAACATCAACTACTCAAACCATGATGCAGTAAAGAGCAAACACATTTACATAATCAACAAAGAGGGAATATTTCCATCAACCCAATCACCTATCTTAGCCAAAGATTTTATGATAGCTGCTAGGCTATCAACTAAAGCTCAAGGTGATCAGCCATCGATGATTATCCCTTCCATCAATGCATGCCTATATGAAGGTATCTATCCATGTTACCTTCAAGTATCTTAATCATCATTTCCCCTGATCTTTGGTACCCTCATTTTTGGTGGGTAACTCTACTTGTTCCACCTACGAGTGTACCTGATCCTGCACACTTGGAAATATGTTAGCAATAACATGCCCTTATAAATCAACTAAACATCACATAGCTGGTTCAAATGTTTAAACTAAGTATCACCACATCATCGGTCCATACATTGTTTTCTTGTGCCTTAAAGTCATCTAGGGAGGGTCATGACAAGTTTACCTTTGTTGTAGTTCTTTTGACTTGTTACAACTTGTGTTCTAGTGTGGGAATCCATGTTAAAGTGATATGAAGTGAGTTTTAGTCTAATATCTAGGTCGCAAATGCCCTCATATATGTGTATGCGAAGTGTGGGAGCATGAAGTTTGCATGTGAACTATTTGACAAAGTGCCTGAACTAGATTTGATTTCTTGGACAAGCATCATCGTTAGAGGTACCCATAATGGGTTGGCAGAGGACGTGCTCAAGATTTTCAAGCAAATGTAAAAAAGTGGGGTAAATTTGGATAGAAAAATATTTATAATAATTCTACCAGTGTGTGCGAATTTGAGAGCTTTGGAACAGGGTATGGAAATTCATGAGGAAATAAGGAGAAGCAAATTTTAGTGTGATATGTTCATTATGAGTGCCCTTATTGATATGTATGCAAAATGTGGGAGCCTGAAGAAGGCAAGGGAATTGTTTAAGGAATTGCACCCATGAGATGTTGTGTCATGGATGACAATGATTGCAGGATATGCCATGCATGGTCGGGGCAAGAAGACCATAAAACTATATTAAGAAATGAAGTGTTGTGGCATCAGCTAAAATGATGTCACTCTGATTTATGTTTTATCTGCATGCTGCCATGTAGGTCTAGTGGAGGAGGGCTACCATTATTATAGTTCTATGAGGGAATATGACCATATTATGCCTACAATGGATCACTATAGTTGTATGGTTGATCTTCTTGGCCGCGCTGGACACCTTGATGAGGCACAAGACTTTATCAACAAAATTTCCACTAAACTTGATGCTTCTATGTGGAACTCCTTACTCAATGGATGCTAATTATATGAGAATATAGAGTTGGGAGAATATGCAGCAAGGCAAATTCTTGAATTGGAACCTCAGAGTGTTGCTCTTTATGTTCTTCTCTCCAAACTGTATGTAACAACTGGAAGATGGAATGACATTGAAAATTTGAGGAACATGATGAAGCATAAAGAAGAAAGAAATACAATTGGATGTAGTTGGATTGATGTTAATAGATAAGTACACCCATTTCTCATGGCAGACATGTGAATTAAAAAAAGGAACAAAAACCAAAAAAAGAAATTGTGCAAACTACAAATCTATCTTGGGAGAAATCCATATTTTTTTTCCAACTTGTGCCTATGTCTATATTGCACTAGATATACTAGGATCTACACATATTCTGTGATAGAAGAAAAATGAAAAATTCATTAGATTTACCCAATATAATTGGAATTGATTTATTCCTTTAGGAACCAGCTGCTTTAAAATTAAAAGCATGTCATATCATGGGTTTGAGGCATGATGAACTAGTAGGAGATTCATGGTGAATGATGTGAGGATATAAATAGACAATGTTCTTACCCTAATAAATAGACTTGGATATAAACTCTGTCTTGTCACGTTAATTTTGTATTGTTGATAGATTGCCACTATGTAACTAAGTTTATCTTAATGATTGTAGAGGTTGTGAAGGATACCAAACATGACTATCACAGTGTCACATCCATAAAGGTTTTGATTATATAGGGATTGATGGTGATCCTAAGGAAGCACACTTGCAGGGATGACCTTGTCTTATAATATGCTTAGGGCCTTAGGCATAATGCAAACTATGAATGGCAGCAAAAAGTGAAAACATGTAGTATTAATTTTCCTTCAGTATGACAGTGAGAATGATTCTTGTCAATTTTAATTAAACTCAAAATTACTTTATAGAATTAAGTTTTAGTCTATTAATAGTTGTAATATTACCTCACCATATTCTAGATCCAACCCCTTGGGCCCTTATATCAATTTGGAAATAGGTACTCAAAGCAAAAAATACAAAATCAACACACCATACATAGAGGCAGGAGAATGAACTACCTTAGTAGAGTTTGAATGTTATGTTTCTATATAATTTAAAACCAGGTAAGCAAGCATCAAATAGTTATTCTATCCAATTTAATTAATTAATCCTTATGATATCCTTAATAACATCTCATAATTATTTAGTCAAGTGACTAAATATTATATGGTGCTTATTACTAGCAATGTCTAAAATAGACTACAAAAAACATAATAAGACTCAATGACCTAGAAGAGGGGTGAGCAGCCCTAGACAAGACAGCCAAAAAGGTAGAGAGTGAATCCTAGAGAATATCTGAACAAGCAATGGCACCTCCTTCAAATCTTATAGATAGAACTAGCAATGAAGTGCTTCTCACTCTCTTAGAGGAAGCAAAGATGAGAAATATTGTCCTCTTGTGGGCTATGACCATTAGTCTCCACCCAAATATGATGAGAACAAACCCTAAGATCATCTAATGGGGATCCTTGAAACCCTTTGACTAGTGATACTGAAAGGAGTCTACTTGCACGATGATGCATGATTTGTAAGAAGCGCTTGGAATAAAAGGCCATTTTAGTATCGAAAGGCTTGAAGGGAGAGGTCCAGGTAGCCTAAATGTATTGCCATGTTGTGGGAGCAAGGAGACAATCTTTTGGTTTTAAAAAAACTAGCATAGTATATGAGTCCACATGACCAAACAAATTTTATTTTTTAGGATAAATTTTAGAACTTCTATCCAGAAACTTAAAATATACTTTAAGAAAAACTGCTATCTCTATATGCAATTGGAAATACCTTGATCCAAAGCAAAGGAATTTGAAAATCAAAAAATCTTCTTCAAGTAATTTTTTTTATAACACTAATAACTCAATGAGAAATTTTGACATTTTATACAATCACAATGATCCGAATGTTTGAAATTCAAGAAGAAGATGAAAGTAATGATTAAGAATGTATATCATCAAAAGGCATGGGCTCAAGTGGAAGAATATGAAAGTATTGATTAAGAATCTATATCATCAAATGTCATGAACTCAAGTGGTTAAAGACATGGACTTCTAAGGTGGAGACCAAGGTCCAAATCTTACCAAACAATATATGCATAATTTGCAAATACCACTATGTGGTTTGTTAAATTACCACTTCAATCCCATTTAACCAATTAAAAAAATAGTTAAGAATGTATATGAAAAATGAGATATAAAATCCAAGCATGGCATTTCCAACCTCCAAGCATTTGTAATATAACTTTGATATGAACTTCCATCAAGAACAATTGAAAAAACTTTGTGATTAATGCTTCTGCCATGCATGGTGCATTGTGGAAGTACTGCTACAATAATTTTTTCTCATATTATTCAACATCTTGCAACAATAGACTCTAGAGGGGGATGAATTATACATTCTATGTCAATTATAGTTACACTGCATAACAAACTGTAAAGCTATCCTTTTGGGTCCTTGACTAGCCAAGCATGAAGCAGAGGACCCTATTGTGGGAAGGCACCTTCCTTACCCTCTTGAGTTTCAAACTCATGACAAAGTTCAAAAGCAAACCTGACATTGTCGAGTGTTAGGAAGGAATTACATTTAACTTCAGTTCATCCAACATGCTGTGAGTTCTCATATTTGGAGAAAACTGAACCAGTTGAATAAAATGATTGGTACATGATAATCAATGGCTTCATTTAATTTTTGATGTTGTGCACTGTATAAAACTTCTACCAGTTCTAGAAATAAAAACTTGTATCATTTAGAACATAATATTTTAGAATCTAAATGCTATCCACCTTATCAGTTATGCACTGGCCCTTGAACACAAAATTTAGACCATCTAGTATACAAATTTCATAAACACCAAAAAATAACAAACCATTTGGAAGATGACAATGTACTTAAATATAGGTTTAGAGACTATCATAAGAATTGAAAGGGCCATCTTGCTAATTACTAATCATCATTCTTTTTGATTAACAAACATATATTTTACCATTTGATTGGCCAATAATTTTGGTGACTAAGTAATGAGTAGGGATAAAGGTCCTGATATGCTTTGAAAATTTGAGAGTAGATGCAAAGTTCTTAGTTTGTAGAAGAGCACTTCCCACAGTCTAGGGCTCAGCCCAAAACTTGATAGAGTTAAGCTATATTTTACCAAACACTAATCCTTCTTAGAGAGTAAGTACAATAAATCATCGCTTAAGTGTTGGATGTTGCATGTAATATGAAAACTAGTGAGAAGAGAAGCACTATATCTTGAAACTAGTGTTGAAATATTGGTAGCCCCCTCCATAGGACTCCATCCTAAGAAAAATAAAATATTAACAAGTTTCACTAGCCAAAATTCTTGAGTAGTAAACCAACACCATTAATAAATTTAAATAAATGACTAAACATTGTTCTATAATTTGAGCCAAAGAAAAGCATACTGGAAATCCAACAAAGGAACACATACTAGATCAATGATAATGACTAGATAACCTTCTATCACTTGTTAGAAAGCACACATAAAAGAGAGAGCCATTCATTGCTTCTATTTGGACCCATGTTGACTGATATATGATTCAAAAAAATTAGCATATAGCCCCCACTAGAAATTGATTGATCAACCAATAGAATAAGTATCATGGTAGCCACAATCATAACAAATCTTATCTCCTATTGCCATCACTTCAAATTTTGATCCATTTGAAGGAATTTCTCTCACATCATGTAGATCAATACTATACTCTACATCATTATTAGGTAAACTTGATAGCATTCATTCTCCTTTTGAACTAATTTTAGGTTCTCATATCTTGGGTGAATTTTACCTTAAATATTCATGACCAGGTCCACCAACGCAAGCTAATACTTGTTGCATGATGAAATATCATCAACCTTATATACCATATAATTTTCATATGCTTCAACCCTAACCCATTGTGATCTACAAATACTTGTAGGAGGTTGAAAATGCATATGGCCACAACAAGTAATAAGTATCACAATGAAGAAGAAAACCAACAAAGGAGCAAGACCTGTGGTTAGATATTTCCCAGGATTCATCATATGGGATCTTTGGATATATCAAGCATCATTACTATGGAGGGCATGATTCAATTTCATCCTATTGAAGGCCACTACTATTAGGAACATCACCTATCATATAGATCTGTGACAAAGATGCAATGTCTATCTAAAGTAGTTGTTGAAGGAGATAAGGGAAAGGGTGCATGCAAATCAAGATAGGAAAGTAAGGTAATTGGGTGTCCTTTATACTACCATAAAACAAACATTTGTAGCTTCTAGACTCCCTAGATTCCAAACATAAGGCCAAGATGACATGCAGATGGTAGATAGAAAAAAATTATTAAAAGGAAGACTCCTCTTCCAATACCTTTATCTAAAGGTGTAATTTGTTATAAAGGCCCGACTGTAAACATTATTGGCTGCCCTATGGACACCTCTTCAATCATGGTAAAATGACTAGCAGGATAAATGAAAACTTTACTTCCAAAATAATTTCATTAAATTGTACTTGCACTAGTAAGATACTTGGCTTGATGGAAAGAGCCTCAAGAATGTTGTCACTTGGTTTTCCATTTGAATGAAAAGGCAAGGAGAAAGCAATATGAAGGGTTATTCAAGAACAAATGTGTTCATAGAAGCATATAGATCTATCTAGATTAAAAAATGTAAATAAAAAATATTAAATCAAGTGTCATGTGATCCCTTGAATGTATTGACTAACTAGAAAGGTCAATTAAGCTAAAAATAGGTATTAAAAGTGGAACAAAATTCCATCATAGGAACATCCACTAGAAACCATAAAATTTTCCATGTTACTAGAAAATTTGATTAAGAAATTAGCCATGCCATATGATTTTCCCCACCATATGAACAACTTACTATTAATGCAGGGAAGAAAAGAGAAGGCATTAAAAATATAGGGGAAGTATGTAATATTTTAATAAAAATAACCCAATAAAAATGTTTTACAAAAGTAAATCCATAAAAAATATTATAGAAGAGTTATATACCACAGTAATTCAAAATTCCCTGTAAACAAATTGTTTTTATCGTACAAAGTTGCATTATCAAATCCTAAAATTCTTCTTTCTAGCCATACCTTTGTTTCACCTACTTACCTACATGACAAAATTTTGAAGGGCATCCAAATTTCTGCTTTGATTTATGCAATTTTAAGATTTTTTGCACATTTTACTGTTTCAGTCAATATTTTAATGATATTTTACTAAATGGTTTGAGCTCTTAATAATTTTATTCAATATTCTAGTGATATCCTTATAAACTTGTTTGTGTAGATTAAAGATAAAAAAAAGTAGGATTTGGAAATTCCAACGAAAATAAATGAAACATACGTAGAAACATGAAAGCAAGGTTGATGAATATTTGAAAAAACATAAGATAATGTGAATCTTGAAGCCAAAAAGCTAAGAAACCATAAGCAACCCATCACATAAATTCTCAAATGGATGAAAATAAGTACCTAGTAGCAACGCCTTTGCAAGAAAAATCTCTCAATTATAAAAGTTGTGTATGAATGCCAAAAAAGACAGATGCATTTGATTCACAAATTAGCCATGCCATAAGATTTTCTCCACCATATGAATAAATTATTGTTAGTGCAGGAAAAAAAAGAGAATACATTACGAATACATGGGATGTATGTAATATTTTAATAAAAATAACCCAATAAATTTTTTTTACAAAAGTGAATCCATAAAAAATATCATAGAAGAGTTATATTCCATAGTAATTCAAAATTCCCTCTAAAAAAATTACTTTTCCTGTACAAAGTTGCATAATGCAATATTTTTGTAGATCTATGAGTCTTCTTTTATATATATCTTAAAAAAATCCTAAAATTCTTCTTTCTCGTAATACCTTTGTTTCATCTACTATGGGTGAAATTTTGCACCATTCACCCACCCTTTCAGGAAGTGATTCCCTTTGTTCAAAAGGAGTTCACCTGATTTTATGAATATTGATGGACGGGTGGAAGATAAGTAGTGACGATAATAATGAGGGGCAGATACAAGCATCAGGTGGATGGAATATGGTTAAAAAAGTGGGGTAGATAATAGAGAGGGTAGATGATTCACCCTTTGCCTTGGTTGAAACCATCCAGAAGGTCTGCCCATTCATTAGGTAGACTTTTCTAGAAACCAGTGAGGGTAGATATGTCACATGGCCCCACCCACAGGAAGAACAAAAACTTCCACCCATTCTTGGGTAGAAGCCACAGATGCAAATTGGGCGGGAGTTTGAGCAAGTTACCGCCCTCCTCCCTAATGTCTTTATGGGAAAAATAAGGATAAAGCAAGCACTCAACCGATACACAAAGCTCCTACCATAACCTAAAATTCAAATAGAAGGAGCATTCATTGTTGCAGCAGTCCAAGTACCTAGCGATCATATATAAAAGTTACTAATTTGAGATGTGTTGCTCCTAAGGTGGTTAAATTCCAATCATTCACCACCTAACCAGGGGATCATCGATCAAGTAAAAGGATGAGGTAGATAAAAATTAATGAATTGGATAGAAATATCGGTAGTTTCAAGGGACCATATCGAACTAGATACATCTACCTCCTTCTAGAAGATCAACACCATCCCAAGGAATAGTGTAACAGCTAAGAGCCTATCAGTTCAAGTGTTGTCTTTCCACCTATCATAATTAATGTTTGAATTTTGAATTTAATGTAAAAATACCTATAAATAGTGGAATGTTGGTTATTTCCAATGGTGGCTCTTTAGCCATTACAATTCATATATAAGGTGTTTACCACTATGTAAATCTTAGCACTATTTGGTCTTTGATTTTACCTTCATTTATTTGCATTGAATGTATGAATATTTATTTTTGCTTTGGTCACTTAAGTGGTCACATATAATTTTACAATATGGATTTCATGAGATTCACTTAGTGGATTAGGAATTTGCATTTATAAATATGAGTTGAGGGTTTATTTTTGCTAAATCTAGTCAGATAGGAGCACTCTAATTCTACATCCTAGATTTTATGCACCTATTTGTTGGTTCTAGAATTCGTTCTTTACCCACCACTCCAAAGAGTTTAATTAAGTTATCATTCATTGATATATTAGGTGTTGAGTTTGTGTTTCTATCCATGGTGCACTATCTGCATGTATCTTGGTGCAGCTATACCCGTTCTTGTGAGTTCTAAATACGACCATTTCCTATTTATTTCCCCCTTTTCTCTTTTCCCACTTTGTAATGTAGATATTTGAAACCACTGTAGAGGAACTGGCCTCCTCCAGATATCAACCATCCCATATCAACTTGGTGGCCATTCAATATTGGTACTGGTCTGCCCTTGCCATCCGTATGGTGTCAGATATTCGACCAACATTTTTTGGCAACTCTGTTGGGGAACTCATTGATTTTTTATATTTTAGTAAGTTAGAGTTTTATGATACTATGATTTTCCCATATCCTCTCAAAATCACCTAGTGACTTCGATGGTGCGACATTTACATATCATGAGATCAATAGCCTTCTTGTGCTAAAGATCCAAAAATGCTGAATGACTTAAGGTTCGATGAAAAATATTGACCTCATTAGTGGAGAATGTATATTCATATGGCAACTCTGAATCCAACACTAACCTCGATGGGATAATTGAAGACCAGTGCCACCATGAATTTCCTACACTAGAATGATTCTGGTTTCCTCAATCTTCCAGCCAGTATGATATTCCAAAAGCTACCTTTGACACCCTAAACAAATATGATAGTATCAAGGGAGCTATGAAGGAGAACCTTACAAGTGGGGCTTCATTGGACACCCTTCACAATATCATGCATAAATATGTTATGATTAGGCTTCCTGTTGCTTCTCTCAAAGGTAAAGCATGACTCTGGTACAAGACCTTATAGCCTAGGGGTATTTCCACATGGGTAGACCTAGCAAAGCCTCTCATGGATATGTTTGGTGAACTGAAGGATCTCTTTCAATCCTTGGATCAATTTACACTTATCAAAAGGAGCCCTCTTAAGAGTGTGGTAAACTTTAATGTTCATTTTGAGAAAATATGGATGAGTATTCCATGACAAATCCTCCTAACCTTTACCCAGGTGTATCTATTCTACATCCAGGCTCTTGGCTCTAACATCAACTTTATTTTGCACCAATCTAGGAAAACCAAGTTTTTGTAACTTTATGAGGAAGCCATCAAAGTTGAGAAAGTCCTGATGTGAAGGCTTCATCCAATCAGTTCTTTTCAAGAGCTAGTGCCATATCACTTAGCAAGCGCACATTAGAAATGAGTTTGCCATGACAACCACATCCATGAGGATGACATGATGGATAAATCATAGAATTAGTCGGGTCTGGGTAAGGAAGTGGATTCTCATGAAAGGGAGAAGGGTCTAATGGCAGAGAATAATCCAACAACAAGATTGACACAACTAGCCAATCTCAGAAAGGGATAACATGAAAATTTAGTCCCTGATAGATCACCATACAAAAGGTAGAATATGATGGTAAAATTCATTTCCACCCTAGGTTCCAAGGGCTTGAGTGTCCAAAACCTCAAGCAAAATAATAATAATTATGATTTCATCGTAATTCTAAATTAGCATGGATGATGCCAGAAGCAATACAAATGATGCCTTAAATACAATGTAATATGGTTCGATTACTACAGATTCATAAAAATATTTCCATAAAATATCCTAGCTCAGACATACCTATCACACCATAATTTTGAGGCCAGTAAATAAAGTTGTATGCTATGTTTGGCTAATGTAATGGGATATCATAAGTTTTTTCAGCAACCATCAAGACAAAAAAATCTTGTTTAAGGTTACCACCTGGTTAGGCATCGGAAATCATCGAGAAAGGATTCACCAAGAATTATCTAAGAAATGAAACATTCCTCCTCCATATCTATGTTGTATTCCTAGTTTTTAGTTCTTCCATTTTTTGTTGTCGTGACCCCATAGCCCAATGGATACATCCAAATATTATCAAGGCCTCTTATCTCATCCTCGGGAGCTACAACAAGAAGCCTTGGGACTCACAAATGTAGGTATAAGGTAAGGCGAGCATTCTATAAATAGTACCCTATGGGTAGATGTAGATGATACAAAAAAGTGTAAACTACAAAATATGGTTGAAACAAAATGACCTCTTGCTTGATAATAGTTAGTAAAATAGGATCGTTGCTAGACTATATGAAAAATAAGGTCTAGGATAGAAGAGATAAAAACAATGGCAATCTATCTACTCTTGGAATATATTAGATCCTCGATGGGTTACATTTAAATGGATTCAATCCAAAAATAGTGCCCTATGGAGAAGGGTATATGCCCTGTTGGTTTCTCTTGATAAGCTTTGGATTGCTTTTCCCTTCATGTCTCCCCATTCCCTTGTCCTTCCCTCTCTTCCACCTTCCTCTCCCCTTTGTTTCTTGTAACTCTATGAGTTGGTAACAAAGGCTTCTTTGTATTAACTATTTTCTATCGTCTCTACTTCCCCTTTATGTCCTTTAGAAAGATTTTCGAGTGTTTTCTTGTTGTTTCCACTATTTATATTCCTGTTCTTTTGTCTACAATAGTCCTCTCATGTTAGCCATTTCTGCCCTATTCTTCTGGCTTTCTTTTCCTTGGTACCCCCTTATGCTACCATTGGTTGTGCCCCTATTTCTCTTCCTCCACTTTACTTTTTGCCATGTTAAGTGTATCGCTTCTTCTAGCATATTTTCGTGTCCAACCTCCCCATTATTTTACCTTCATGTTCATGTCTTCCTTTTATCTTTGTCCTTCCCTTCTCTTTGTCATCCCTCTATTTTTGTTGTTATATTTTCTAATCCTTTTAGGTTCCTCTTTAACACAAGATGAAATATCCCTATAAGTTGCTAGAAGTGTGGGTGAAATTTTACACCATTCATCCACCCTTATTTTTAGGAAATGATTCCATTTGTTTAATAGGAGTTCACCAAAATTTGTGAATATTTATGGATGGGTGGAAGATAAGTAGTGTTGGTAGCAATAAGGGGTAAATACAAGCATCAGGTGAATGGTAGATGGTTTAAACAAGCAACGCATATAATGGATTGGGTGGATGATTCACCCTTTACCTTGGGCAAAACCATCCAGAAGGTCCACCCATTCATTGGGAAGACTTTTCTAGCAGCCAATGAGGGTGGATATGTCACATGACCCCACCCATAGGAAAAATAGAAACTTTTGTCCATTCTCAAGTTGAAGTCATAAATGCAAATTGGGTGAGATTTTGAGAAAGTGACCACCCTCTTCCTTGATGTCTCTATGGGTAGAAAGAAGGATAAAGAAAGCACCTACCCAACATACAAAGCTCCCACCATTACCTAAAATTCAAATAGAAGGAGCATTCATTGCTACAACAATCCAAGTACCTGGCGATCGTACACATAAGTAATTTATTTGAGGTGTGTTGCTTCCAAGGTGGTTAAATTTCAGTCATTCACCACCTAACTAGAGGATTTACGATCAAATAAAAGGATGAGGTAGAAAAAAATTAATGAATTGGGTAAAAATATCAGTAGTTTTAAGGGTCCAAATTGAACCAGATGCATCTACCTCCTTCTAGAATATCAACGCCATCTTGAGGAACAGTGTACCAGCTGAGCACCTATCAGTTCAAGTGTTGTCTTTCCACCTACCACCATTAATGTTTGAATTTTGAATTTAATGTAAAATACCTATAAATAGTGGAATGTTGGTCATTCCCAAGGGTGGCTCTTTAGCCATTACAATTTATATGTAAGGTGTTCACCACTATGTAAATATAAGCTTAGCATTATTTGGTCTTTGATTTTACCTTCATTTTTTTTCCTGGAAAACATCCCAGAAGGGATGCCACTTTCGGGTAAGACCCAAGTATTTTGGGGTATCTATTCCACCAAAATCACCCAGGGCTCGCACTTCGCCTACCACCTTTGATATACTCAAGGAGCAAACAAAAACACAATAATATTAAAATAAATAAATAAATAAAATAATAATAAAACAAAATAAAAAACATTCTCCTTGAGTGTGTCGAAAAGATAAAGCACAACCAAACATAACAACATAACATAGAAAAAATACAAGAACAACATAAAAAAACACAAATATTACAAAAACAACAGAACGCTATAAAGACAACCAACAAAAACATAAAAAACAAAAACAACCAAAAACTAAAAAATTAAAATAAAAATAAAAAACAACCAATAAAAGATAATAAAAAAAAACAAAAAACATAGAAAACACACACACAAAAACATGAATTAACACAAACATATAGAAACAAAAACACAAGAACAATAACAAAAAACACAAAAACACAAGAACAGCAAAAAACAACAAAAAAACAACAAAAAACACAAAAATAAAACAAAATAGAAAAACACACACACACACCTCAAAAAACTAAACAAAAATAAATAAAAAAGAAAAAAGAAGAAACTTGAACACAACAATGACCTTTCTAGACCAAAAGACTTTTAAGGTAAATGACTTAAGATTTTTCTTCATTGATCAAAAGAGGTCTTCTTATATCTTAATTTATCCAAGACCATGGATTCCTGTTTGGAAGAGCAGTGAAAGAAAATAACTTTAGATTTGTCTTCATTGATCAATTGCCTAGTAGCCTTAGAAAAACAACTAATGATTTGCTTAATATTAGAAGCTTCCTTAACTGTAGCTTTACCTAAAAGAGTAGAGTCATAAAAAAAATTAATATGAGAGATAGTTCTAGCTCCATGAGCAATGGTAACTCCCTCAAGGGTTTTTTTCTCTCTTTTTAGTTATAGTCCTACCCAAGAATTCAACAAGAATGATGAATAAATAAGGGGATAGTGGGTCACCTTGCCTAATACCTCTGGAAGTTGGGAAAAACTAATAAGGCCTGCCATTGATAAGAACTAAGTAGGAAACTGAAGAGATACATCCCATAATCCAATCCATCCAATCCTAAGAGAAACCAAATTGCCTCAAAAATTTGATAAGTGCCAATCCACTCTGTCATAATCTTTGGATAAGTCTAACCGAATGAACATGGAAGGATATTTTTGCATATCCATAGAATGGATGGCTTCCTGAGCAAGAACTATCTCATCTACTATTTGATGCCCTTCCACATAACCCCCTTGTTCAGGGAAATAATCTTATGCAAAAGAGGCTTCAACCTTTCTACCATGATATTAGTAATGATTTTGAGAACATTACATAAAGCAATAGGTATAAAAGCTGAGATATGATCAACCTCTTGAGATTTTGGAATAAGAGTAATATAATTTTTATTGATAAAATTCATAATTTCTTTGGCTTTCCTGGATTCTTCCACCCCCTCTAATAAATCAGCATGAAGGACATTCTAGAACTCTTGGTAAAACACAATGGAAAAACCATCAGGACCTGGGGTTTTCCCTGTTTGCATTTTAAAAACCACATGTTGAAGCTCATTGATAGTAACAGGAGTAGTAAAAATAGAGTTCTCCTCAAAAGTGATAAGAGAAGGGATTTCTTGAAGAAATTTTTTTGAGAAGATGAGTCAAGAGGAGTAGCTACAAAAAGATTGGAAAAGTAATCGACAACAATAGAGTTCATGCCATCCCAAGTGTAGACAACATATCCAAAATCTAATTTTAGGGAAGAAATAAAGTTGTGAGATCTTCGAGCTAGAAGAGATTTGTGGAAGAAATTTGTGTTTCGATCTCCTTATTTGAGCCATTGAATTGTAGAATTTTGATTCCATAAGAGTTCTCTTTTTTTTCCATTCCTCTAACTGAGTTGTGAGTTTAATTTCATCTGCACTTCTACTCTCTGTGAGGCCATCTAAATGGATTTTCTTATTCAAATTTTCAATCTGAGTAATAACTTCATGTTTTTTTATGAACATCCCCAAACTCCTTCCAGTTCCAAGTTGATTTTGGATTTAATGTATTGCAATATTTTAGAAAAATAGAACATCTTAGTCCCATACCTAGGCTTAAATTCCTTCCACCATTATTGCACATGAGGTCTAAAGAAACTATATTTGGGACACATTCATTGAAAACAAAAAGGAGAGAAACTCACATTGGTTTTCCACATTTCCACCATGACTGGCCAATGATCCAAACCAGCATTGTTAAGAGTCTTCACTTTAGGAATGTAACCATGGATTAAGAAATTTTTAGAGAGAAAAAATCTATTCAATATCTCCATTATACAATCTAAGCCTTGCCTTCTGTTAGACCAAGTTATAAGGCCATTATCTGGTTGGATGTCCACAAGATGGAGGTTTGCAATATATTCGCTCATGAGGTCAATGCTTCTGTCCAAATTTCTATTTCCCCCATTTTATCATCTAGAGAGAGAATGGTATTGAAATCTCCTTTGATCAAAATCCAAGCTTTAGGAAAATGAGAGGTAATATAAGTTATATCCTTCCACTGTCTTCTTTTTTCCTTCGAAGTAGTCGAAGCATAAACAATAATGCAGAGCATAATTTGGTTGGAATGTCTAATTTGAATAGCTACAGTCAAAAGACCCCAAATGCTAACCATATGGTGAATAACTACCTCTTTTGGGTCCCAAAGACAAGAAATGCCACCATAAGTCCCCAGGGAACTAAGAAAAACCACTTTTTCAACTGACCAAATTTTACTAGCAATTGAGTCCATATCCTCTATTGACATCTTCATTTCTTGAAGGAAAACAAGATGTGAATGATTTATCTGAATCATTCTTCTAATTTCATTTTGTTTGAAAGACTCCCTTTGAGTCATCTAATATTCCAAGTGATGATATTCATTAATACCAAGACTAAAAAAGTTAGGAAGGGCATTAATCTTACCTTCCTCTACAAGCTTTTCACCTTTGTTTACCATATGATATTGATTGGTCTTGTGACATGCCTTTTGATTAGAATCCATATTCAGTTTTTTTTTCCTATTTCTTGACTTGAGATGGCTTCTAACCTTGAATAATGCTTATACATAAAAAAAAATTTACTAGAGGGTTCAATAGAGTCTATATTGGGACTTGTATTATTTGAATTTTTGATATTTAAAATATTGTTTTTCTTGTGTAAATTTTCTCCATTTTTATTCTGTTGAAAACCTTTGATTTGTTGGTTTGTCTCTGAGTTCTTCCCTTCATCTTTAAATTGTGTTTCTAAGATTTTTGTTTCTATTATTTCCTCTTCCTCACTTGGGACATAATTTGTGGAAAGTATTTCAAACATATTATCAGATGACTTTGATTGATCATTCATAACTATTTTTTTTAGTGTTTTTCTTCTTAAGCATTTGGAAACCTGTTGAGTTTATATCTTCTTTATTTTGATCAAGAATTTTATTTGGGCAAGCACTAGCCAAATGACCATATTCATGGTAAATTCTACAATGAAAAGGAATGTTCTCATAGTCCACAACTTGCTCCCAAGTGTCTTCCTCAAATTCTAATGTGATATTTTTAGGTAGGGGTTTGTCAAAATCCATTAAAACACAAATCCAAGCATAAATAATATGTTCAAAATTTTGAGTACAATCAGCAGTCATTACAAAAGTTCCTAAAGAGTTTCCAATTGAAGAAAAAATAGTAGGATTCAAAAATTCAAAAGGGAGGCCAAAGAGTCTAACCCACATAGGAGCTGTAGAAGGTATCTCTTCTTCGGCTTTAAATTTAGTATGCCAGGACTTCATGAAAAGCCCTACCCTTCCAAAGAACCAGGGAACCCCTTGAAAAGTGTTCTCTCTATATTTATTATTAGAAAATAAAACAAGAAAAAACTATTTGGATAAATAGATATTTGTTACTCACCTTTAGTTTTCCAGCTTTTTGCAACCTAGAATTTGAAAACATATAGGCTCAGACGAAAACCCACAAACCGATAAATTAGTCCTATTTTTTCCATATCTTCAATGCTAGTCTGAATGTTACTCATATCAAGCTTAACAATAGGAGTTTCATTAGCTGCTTTAATACATCCTAACTTTTTTTTCTTGGGATCAATATTAGGTATTCTTAGAGGTTTATGGGAAGCCCTAAGATTAATATTAGCATTGGGCTAAGGTTTTCCACCATGGAGGGCATCCCTAAAATTTATTTTTGGGGCTGAGTCTTCAAAATTATTACCCTTGATAGGGGTTTTCACAATAGATTTATTTTGTGGGTGCATCTTAGCACCAAATTCACTTGAGATCTGAGCCATTTTTTGATCAGTTGCATGAAACTTGTTTTGTTATCTCTTTAATCCTTGCCCTAGACATCGTGGAAAAGTATGGTTTTCACTTTTATTTTGTGTAGCAAATTGGAATTCGTTGTCACTCAAGTTCGCAACATGATCTGTTGAAAGACATATATCTAACCCATCTTGGATCCCCTGCAACATATCCTTCTAAAATATTGAGTAGAAACCACAAAAATATTGGTCACTAGGGCCCAAAGACCTCAAAAACCAATATTTGGAGCTGCTTGCACTCAATCCAGATGAAACTCTCACACAACCGCTTGCCAGAATTTTAATTTACATATAGGGATGCGCTAGGATCTATGTTGCTCCAAATTATCTAAAAATTGGTGGAGATGTTCTAGGGTTTTTCAGGCATCTCTAGAAATCTTCTGATTTTACCTTCATTTATTTGCATCGAATGTATGAATATTTATTTCTGCTTTGGTCACTTAAGTGGTCACATATAATTCTACAATCTAGATTTCATGGGATTCACTTAGTGGCTCAAGAATTTGTATTTATAAATATGGGTTGAGGGTTTATTTTTCTAAAGCTAGTTGGATAGGAGCACTCTAATTCTGCATCCTATATTTCATGCACCTATTTTCTGGTTTTGGAATTTGCTCTCCACCCACCACTTTAAAGATTTTAATGAAGGTATCATTGGCTAATCTGTTAGGTGTTGAGTTCATGTTTTCGCTCATGGTGCATTGCTTGCATGTGTCTTGATGTGGCTATACCCGTCCTTGTAAGTTTTGGCTACAACTATTTTGCCATTTCTTTCTCCCTTTTCCCTTTTTCCACTTTGTAGTGTAGATAGATGGAATCACCGTAGAGGAATCAACCTCCTCCGAAGATCGACCGCATCGTCCTGACTTGGTGACTATTCAATGTTGGCGCTAGTCCGTCCCTGCCATCCACATGGTCTCGGATATCCAACCAATACCTACTTACCTACACAATAGAATTTTGAAGGGCATCCAAATTTCTACTTTGATTTATGCAATTTTAAGATTTTATGCATATTTTACTGTTTCAATCAATATTTTAATGATCTTTTACTAAAACTGTTTGAGCTTAATAATTTTAATCAATATTTTAGTAATATCCTTATAAACTTGTTTGTGTAGATTGAAGATTAAAAATAGTAGGATTTGGAAATTCCAACAAAAAGAAATGAAACAGACGTAGAAACATGAAAGCAAGGTTGATGGGTCTTTGAAAAAACCTAATATAATGTGAATCTTGAAGTCAAAAATCTAAGAAATCATAAGCAACCCATCACATAAATACTCGAATGGATGAAAATAAGTACTTGACAATAGTGCCTTTACCAACAATATTCTGGTCATACAAAAAAGAAAAATCTCTCAATTATAAGTGTTGCGTATGAATGCCAAAAATGAAGTAGAGGTATTTGATTCAAAAATTACCCATGCCATACATTTTTCCCCACCATATGAAAAACTTATTGTTATGTAGGGTAGAAAAGAGAAGATATTACAAATACAGGGGATGTATGAGTTCACTTTAGAAAGTTAAGCATAACAAGGAGTGAATAGTATAGTACCTATTTTGAATTGAAGGGACACCATAGGTCACTACCATAAGTGCTTGGTAATTGGGATTCATTTCCATATCTGGTGTGGGTGGGGCTAAGCTGACAAAAGTGCATGATATTGCAAGTCACAACCATCAAATGATAATTACAAGTTGCAAGTATTTACTACTTAGAATCCCATCTTACACACAAAAAAAGTGAATAGACAACTGTCTTGTCTTTTTTTAGGATTTAGGGTAAGATCCATTGAAAGGTTCAAGTGTCATATATTATAGGTAAAATTATTGTACGATGGCATGGAATTTTTTTTAATGTTTCTTATACACATTGACAATACTATTAAATACTCGAATATATTAGGTAGCTCCATCAACATTAAAAAAGAGAATAAAATGTTGGATTAAATATTTCAATGCTAAATTATTATGCATTCTATGGAGGATAGATGCATTTTATTCAAAAATTATCTATACCATATGGTTTTCCCCACCATATGAATAACTTACTTTTAATGCAGATTAAAAATAGATATTTGGAAATTTCAATGAAAAGAAATAAAATAGACTTAGAAACGTGAAATCAAGGTTGATGGGTCTTTGAAAAAACCTAAGATAATGTGAATCTTGAATCTAAAAATCTAAGAAACCATAAACAACCCATCACATAAATACTTTAATGGATGAAAATAAGCACCTAACAACAATGCATTTGCCAACAATATCATGTTCATAAGGAAAAAGAAAATCTCTCATTTATAAAAGTTTCTTATGAATGCTAAAAAAGATGTAGATGCATTTGAATTAGAAATTACCCATGTCATACAATTTTCCCCACCATTTGAACAACTTAAGGATTTGGAAATTCCAATGAAAAGAAACAAAACGGACGTAGAAACATGAAATTAAGGTTGATGGATCTTTGAAAAAACCTAAGATAATGTGAATCTTTAAGTCAAAAAGCTAAGAAACCATAAACAACCCATCACATAAATACTTGAATGGATGAAAATAAATACTTAACAACAGTGCCTTTGGAAGAAAAATTTCTCAAGTATAAAAGTTATGTATGAATGCCAAAAAATACGTAAATGCATTTGATTCATAAATTAGCCAAATCGTATGATTTTTCCCACCATCTAAACAACTTACTATTAATGTAGGGCAAAAAAGAGAAGATATTACAAATATAGGGGATTTTCTTGTGCATCAATGCCTTTGCCAACAATATCTTGTTCATAAGGAAAAGAAAAATCTCTCAATTATAAAAGTTGTGTATGAATGCCAAAAAAGACGTAGATGCATTTGATTCAAAAATTAGCCATGCCATATGATTTTCCCCACCATACGAATAGATTACTGTTAATGGAGGGAAAAAAAGAGAAGACAATTCATTTCCCACACTCATTTTATTTTTAAAGTGAGACCTCACCCTAAGAGGGCAGTTTTAGATCACTCTCTTAGGGTGACCCTAAGAGGGCAGTTTTAAACCACCCTCTTAGGATCTATTAGTGTGGTTTTTTACCACTATAAAAAATTACTTTATTTTAGCCACCATTAAAAGCCTTTTTTTATGTAGTGAAATCAAGTTCCAAGGGAACAACACCTCAAAAATATTTGGAATCTCATAGCTACATATCAAAACCATCATCAATGTATGATGCCATGATAAATACCTGCTCTTATAATACTCCCCATACTTAACACCCCCACTATAAATCTTCACAACCTCCCAAAAAGGATGAAAAGCCCTCTACAACACAATATCCCTTGCCTCCTTGCTCCACACAACCATCACCATCACTCCCTCCATAAGAAGCCTATAAATTTGATACATTTCTCTAGGATAATCATCATCTCCTTCATCGACAAATGAAAAGTG
Organism: Wollemia nobilis; assembly: GCA_028583015.1. Taxonomy (NCBI): domain Eukaryota; kingdom Viridiplantae; phylum Streptophyta; class Pinopsida; order Araucariales; family Araucariaceae; genus Wollemia; species Wollemia nobilis. Next base: position 209,484 of record JAQPPZ010001671.1, on the reverse strand, counting down.
TTCCTATCTGCATCCCACCCCTCACATTTAGTATCCAAATGTGTGTAATCACATTTCATGGTCTCCATGTATGCTACCCCATACAACCCTACCTTGTGTAACCACTCCTATTCCTCCTTCAATAGCCTCTTCAACTTATCCAACAACAATAGAAATGGATGTCATGGCCGAAACTCCTTGATCTACAACATCAAAAAAATCCCATCAGTTCATATATATCAATTTTTTTATCAAATCTATCACATCTATAAAATAATGTATGGATTTGTACGATCCATACAAAAATGTATGGATCCGTATGTTTTCTACAAATAGAGCATCTTTGGATACCCATTTGTCCCAAACACATACACCAATTTTTTTATAGCAAAAACACAAAAAATCATAAAAATCAAACAAACATGCATACACATAACATGCATTGAAAAATATACTGACACATACACACACATGCAAACCCCCCACTTTCACCCACCCACATCATACAACTTACACTATCATGTTCTACTTCTATCATTTTTTGTTTCACTAGAAATTGAGTCCTAGGGTTTATTTTATCTTGAAAAATACAAAACAAGGTAAAAAATCAACTTACCTTTATTCCAAACCCTCCAACACCAGCTCCCACATCACCATGGGCCATCTTGTCTACTCAAGTACTCACTTTGATAGTTCTTTGCATCACACACTCACTCTTCCTTTCTCCTCTCCTTTCAATTTCTCAAAAGTACATGATGTAAATGAGGAGCACGCCCCTTCGACCATGCTTTTATAGGCACATTTAAATAAAGTTTACGAATAGGTACTTTTTTCTAGAAAATTTATGAATTCATATGTTTTTTAAAAAATGTACCCATCCATATGTTTTCCATTTTTTTTTCATTGCAAAAAACCTTCCACCTCCTAAATCTCACCTTGCTCGGTCCCTCACTGTTTGCCAATTCTTCACCCATAAACTCATCACTTGAGGGGATAGATATCACACACTAGAAATTCATATTGCATATAATCAATATTCAAATACTCAATTTTTGGAATCACATTCATTTAAGAAACTTTGCTAAATACTATCACAAGCCCTCATTTGCTGGGATAAACAAAAATCAAAACTTAATCAATTAAAAATACGATAAAAATCGATGCCAAATATCTCTAGGTTACACAATATCTTTGTTGAGGTGGCATCACATCCACTTACGATCGATTGAAGCATCACAAGGACACCTACCTTTGGCTTGCCTACTTACTAAATTAGTCAAGGTTAACAAATCCATCAAAAGCAAAGTTTCAAAGATGTGTGTTCTTCCACAATTAGAGCATCATACATTGATCATGACTCAAGATAATCTTGCATCTCCCTCCCTCAACAATCATCACGATGCAACAAAATCACAATCAATCAATAACCAATCATGCATCAATCCACATCCACCACAAATCAACCATCAATTTGACATCATATTTTTCACTACATCATGTTCTCACACAACATAGTATAAACAGGGGTAAATGTAGACACCTAAAAATATCACACTTGGCCTAATGTAGTTATGATTAAAATCAATTGACAAAACATTCACAAAACACTTAATTATCCTAAACCCTAGGCACAACCTAACTCTAAGCCATCATAAACCCTAGGTAAACCTACCCCTAACCGCCTACACCCTAGTCACACTTCCCTAAGAACATACCCATCCCTTTTCATGTAACACCCACACACGTCATTAAAGGTATTTAAAGCTTTTAATTAAATAAAAAGTCTTTTTCCTCCCCTAGGCCCTTTTCTTTTCCTTAGGATCTTGGTTCTTTGCTCTGGCTCTAGCTCTGGCTTTGGCTCTTAGCTCTAGCTCTTGGCTCTTGATTTTGGCTCTTGTTGCCTCTAGGTTTGTCTTTGGGTCACTACCTTTGGGTTTGCCTCTGGGATACTACCTCTAGGTCTACCTTTGGGCGTAACCTCTAAGTCTACCACTACCTCTTCTATAGAATCCATGCAACATTTCTTTCATTTTGTTCCATTGTGTGACATTTGTCCATCCACAATCAACATGAATCTTGTTGGTCATTTTCTCTTTGTACCAACAATTTGTAGGGGAGTGATTAGTACAACCATAGATGTCACAAGGATGTAGGTTCCAACACCTAGCTATTACATGTCTAGTTCTTTCATAATGATTGCAACAATTGATTCTAGGAGTTGTATGGGATTCTAGTTTCACAAACTTGGTCTTACTACTTCTTGCTTGACCATCATAGCCAAGGCCTTCATTCTTTGGCTTGACATTTGGCATTATGGGCTTTCTTATGCCTTACCCATTTTTACCCAATCCTTGACCATTGTATCCCATTCTTTGCATTAGTTTTGAACCAATTCCTTTGGTGTGTTTTTCAAAACACCCAAGTTCTTCATCATCAAGGCTTTTAACAATATTGCCTTTGTCACAATTGACAAGATCATGGTGCTCATTTTTAGGATTATCAATTTTTAAGTCACTAGTATCACAAGCTAGATCTATCTTTTTGATAAGATCACTTATATCACAAGAAGCATTTGCCATCAAGGGTTGTAGGTCACTTGTGTCATAACAAGTATTTATCATCGAATACTAGGGATTGCTTCTGTCACAACAAGTATTTGCTACCATAAACTTGATACTTTGGTTCCTCTTTCCTTTTATGCTTACAAATATCCATTGTGATTAATGCCATGTATACTATCCTCACAACATCAATAGAAGGTATAATACCATTTATTTATACACCTCGAGTAATGCTCCTCCTATTGGCAAAATATTATTTTATCATTAGAGTTCTTTCTGTAGTCCACACGTTTACTATACTTCATGATTAGTTGTTCACCGCTGATCACTCAAAATGGGTAACCGTCCGTAGGTTACCACTTGACTCTCTGCCCTTCAGAGGTCTTGTTCACCTCAATCTTCTCCATGTTAGTTGGTAAATTTTTTTTTTTAATCTATCAAGACACAGGCCTATGGCAGTTTTCACTGCTGGGATATTTGGATCCCACAGGCCAACATGGACTACACCATGTATTGCTTTAATGGTTCAGCTCCACCTTGGTTAAATGCATGTTTTCCTTTGATTAAACTAACCTGAAGACCTGCAACTATCACATGAAAACCACGACGAGCTTGGCGTGTAGGGCCAAAATGCTGGTGAATCCGCTATAGAAATCCAGTTTATGTCAATTATGTTCAATAGCGTTAACAAAATATGCAAAGTAGTAGTTAGAGATTACAATCGTCGAAAGCTGACATTCGAAGGATTTAAAACCTAAAAACTGCAACACAAGAAGGGGGTGATTACATTCGTCAAAAACCTACAGTAAAAGGATTTAAAACCTAAAAATTACAAGACAAGAAGGCGGTGCAGGCATTGAGAAGCAGATCAGGGCGTCCAATTTTGTTAGGAGAATGCGAGGGATCTTGCCTCAGCTTTTGGGGCCTCTCGCTATTAAACAATCAAGCTGTGAAAACCTCGTGGTCGAAAGGCGCTTGGAACTATAGTTTTTTTGCAGCAGTTGGATCTATTGTTTATGTGGATGGTAGCTTGTGGTGACCTGACCATGCTATCATAGATATTTCTCACCAGCTACTTCTGCTACACTGCCCACTGGAGGTGGATTCTGAGTGCAGGCGCGTCAATTAATTTCAAAAATATATAAGTTAAAAAGTGACGAGTGTGACACTATAATACTATGTAAAGTGGTAGGAAAGTAAAAGAGCTAACTACAAATATTAGTCTCTCATTATGCTCTGGTACCATGTTGGCCGAATACACCATTTAAACAAGTGCATATATATATAAAAGAATTAGTCATTACGCTCTTGATACCATGTTGGCCTATATACAAAAATATACTAATAAATTGTGAAACATAATCTTTTACCAAACAAACTTAAGCTTAACCATAGCTTACAATGCAATAAATTTATATATAAATATAATATTTATCTAGAATAGGTTAATAAATTGCGAAATAAAATCTTTTACCTAAGCTTAATATTCTAGTTACAAATATTCTTTTAACCATAGTTTACATCAACATAAGTTATTATTTACTTTTTAGAACATTTTTAGATAATTTTTCTAGATATTTTTATAATATGATAGTTATTTTATTTTAACACACATAAAAGAATATTTATTCTAGACTTTTTATATGAGGTGTCACTCATTCATAAATGAGATTTAAGCTTGTTGATATTTATTATGTAATTTCTAGGTAGGTTTTATATTTTTTATATGGTTATATGAGATTGAAATGAGCCTAATCATATTAATAATGATTATATAGTGGCATTACAACCATTTAACTATTATGGATGTATTGTTGATAATATTTGAACTTAGATCTTCTTCTTGAAATTCAAGGAATTCAATCAGTTTAGCTAATGGCATTTAATAAGGTAGATGGCATATTAGACTATATTAAAATGTTATATTTTTCAAACTCTAATTTACATGTCCTTCCTTGTGCAAGGAATTTTAGGACGCTTAAGTATATAGTATTAAAAATATGAAAGCAACACTGTAAAGCTTATAACACCTTCACTTCATATCCTAAAGCATAAATAGGTGTAGAATGTAGATTTTATAATCACTCTTTGAAAATATAGAGCATTATCTTGTTATTTTGTTATAACCTTGCATAGTAAATATCGTAGCATTTTAACTTTCAAATTTATTCATAGAGGTTATTTTCCTTAAACGTTTTTCTCTTGTAAAAATTATCTCTATATCTTGTTTGATTTTTGTATATTATTAGTGTGGATGCAACTGCAATAGATATTATTGAATATGCCAAATATTATATACAATGTGATAGGCTATAGTTAGCCCATAAAATCACTAACTAATAGCTAACCTACTAACAAATAGATGCTATAGGAATATCATTAACAATATAATATCTGCCGACATAAGAAATGTCGGTAGAATAAACTAACCTAGGTAGATTAAGAAATCATCTAACCTATGGTAATTACCCAAGTAATGGGATAATTACTCTAACATCCCCCCTTATTACATTATTTGGGTAATACATATACATCCTCCTATACAAAAATATTTGGGTAAAGTATATAACTGCCCCAATACAGTGAAGAAGAAAAAGAGAAATGAAATAATGTTGGCTCTTACTTTATCTTTGGCTCTGGCTCTGGCTCTAGCTCATGGCTCTGGCTCTAAGCGTACCTCTGGATGTGTACCTCTAGGTCTATATCAGGATCTGCCTATGAATCTGCCTCTGGATCTGCCTGTAGATCTACCTTTGGAACTTTATCTCTAGGATTGTCTTTAGGTCTGTCTCTAGATCATTGTCTCTAAGACTGCCACTCGATCTGTCTCTAGATTTACCTCAGGGTCTACCATAGATTTTATCTTTTCGATAGAAGCCATACAACATTTCTTTCATCATGGTCCATTGTGTGAGATTTTTCCATCCACAATCGATATAAACCTTGTTAGCCATTTTCACTTTGTACCAACAACTAGAAGAAGAGTGATTCGTACATCCACATGAATCATAAGGATACAATTTCCAACATCTAGCTACAACATGTCTTGTCTTTCCATAATGACTTTTTTAGGAGTTGTAGGAGATTTAGGTCTTACAAACATGGTATCAATGGTACTTGCATGTCTAGTATAGCCAAGGCCTTCATTCTCTACCCTGACATTTAGCATTATAGGAGTTTTAATGCCTTGTTTTTGTTTACCTAATATCTCATTATTGAATCCCATTTTCTCCATCATTTTGGATCCAAATCCTTTGGTGTGTTGTTCAAAACACCCAATTTTATCATCTTCATCAATGCTTTTAACAATATTGCATTTGTGTCTATTGATAATATTATGGAGCTCTTTTTGAGGAGGTTTAGTTGTTAAGTCACTAGTGTCACAAGCAAAATATACTACTGAAATGAGATCACCTATGCTACAACTAATATCTACCATTGAAGGTAGGAGGTCACCTGTATCACAACAAGCATTTACCATCATGGGCTCAAGGTCACATGTGTCACAACAAGCATTCACCACAATGGGCTGAAGGTCACTTGTGTCACAACAAGTGTCAGCTATTAGGACCTCTTTTTCCTCACTCATGTTCAGTTTCACTTTATATTGGGCAATATCGAGTGCAACAAATGACATGTATATACCCCTTATAACACTAATAATGAATCGAGCACCATTTTTTTGAAGGTCTTTACAAGACTCAGATTCTTCGAGTAGGGCTACAAAACCATTGTTTAGTGTGAGAAATGTGCCCTCCTCATAAAAATTCAGCCCATCCATTTTTTGTGGAAAGTAAAAATTTTTAACTGATGTAACAACATCATCAGTTTGTTTAGGGGTTTGTTTTTCTTTGATATGCCCATTTTTGAAGGTGTCAGTCTCTGTCGAAAATGCACCTTTTACAAGAGAATTTTGAAAAAATAATTGTCTAAGGTGTCGGTCGCTACTAAAAATGCACCTTGCACAGTTTGTTCTCCCATTTTTGTAAAATTTACATTTGACAAAATGTTGCAAGAAGTGTGACTAAGGTATCATTCACTGCCGAAAATGCACCCTTTTTAATTCATCCTCTCTTTTTAGCAACAATATTCTATGAGGTAGTAAAATAATGGGTATCCCCCCTTAGTTGCAAAAAAAATATCCCCCATAGTTTTACAAATCTTACCTCTTAGGAAATTGCTTAAGGGTTCCCCCCTTAGTGCAAATAAATGGAACTTAGAAGGCGTGCAAAAACCTCCCCCTTAATTATAAGGACTTCAAACAAAAGAAGAAGCCTAAAAAGAGGTGTATAATGATGCCTTGTGCTTTCAATTTGCTAAATTGAAGGTTATAATTGCAAAAAATAGTTCAATTAAATTAAACTTAAAAATATAATTAAAAAATTTTAAAAATCAATTTTTAGAAGCAAAAATTAATTTAAAAACAAAAATAATTATAAATTTAATGAATTTAAATGAAACTATTTTTAAAAAAATATTTAAAAAAATACCTTTTGGTTTCTTTTTAGCAAAATTTATGTTGTTATGATGCTTAATATTTGAACCCATGACTTTTGGTTGGGCAGAAGCCTTAGCTCCTATTAGTAGACCACCATGACTACCTCAACCAGTGATAGGAAAGAGCACAAAAGAGCTCTTATTCATGTCGCATCTACCTTGATGAGTTGCGATGACACTGCTACTCCAGGTAGCGGGGATTGCTTCTGCATCCCCTTGGCTGCTACAACGGTGTTGCTCTTTGGTTGCGATACTTCTTCTTGATGGGTAGTGTGTATCTATGTTCTAGCAGGAGGTGCTTTGTTGACAATATTACAATCTGCCTCCATCAAAAGAGAAATACCAGAACGCTGCGATCAGAAACACCCTAGGGCTATGGTCATGAATCCCACCATTGATCGCTCAACGCAACACTGGTAATCTAAAATCTTGTTGCAAGTAGAATCTTTGGCATCAATCTACTAGGAATCGTCAACTATAAAATAGCTATAACAAATCTACTATGGCTAATGTTCTATCGATGTGTAATCGATTCTCCCTGACCGCCTTTGTTGTGGGTAGGAGATGCTCTATAGATGGATCTAATGTAGATGCATCTGCCTTCTACTATGCGATATCTACAATGACAAAAAACTAGCCCTTATCACCAGATCAAATAATCTGCCTATTGACAGAGAATCCTGCACTAGAAGGTATGGATACCTATGGCTGGTTTGGTCTAAACATTAGATAATCTTTGTACAGTTGTCTGCAACCTATATTGTGATGTCCAGGTTTGATCTCCTATATAGAAAAATGCATAGTCTACAAAGAAATGATCTGGGCTATCCTTTCTGCATAGGCGACTAACGAACCATTCTATGCATTGCCTTGAAGTTTTAAAAACTCTACGAGTGTTTAAATGAGCACATTATTTGTAAGTTTACCCAAACACATGAGCCTACAACACATCGACTTTTCCAGCAAGCCTAAGGTCACCTCCGCATAGGCATGTCAATGCATCAGATCAACTTGTTTGGCATTGAATCACTATCTGCAAATGGATGTTGAGAAAATACATCACTAGATTTTTTAAAAATCTTATGCCTTAGTCCCACATGAGACGTAATGGAGTGTACGTGTGATTTAAAAACAAAAATATACAATGAAGCTAACAACCACCGCATGGTGGTCTAATCCAACTTATTTTGCTGAGCCATGTCCTCGTCTAGATCCACTTAGGATTAATATTTGTCCACCGTTTGCATGTAAATCTTGTCCATGTTTTGTAGATCCCAAGGTTTGCATCACGTCCAACTTAGATCATCTAGTCAGCATCTATGATACTTAGGCCTTAGATCTCGCATCACCACATCACATTAGGTCGCTACCATGTAACTGTGTCAGTCTCGTTAACTGTGTTAGTCCTGTTGGGTTAGCTTGAGCCTCCTAGTCACGTCAAAGTCCAGGATCGTAGTGTCATCCTATCTCATCCATCCTCGATGGTCAATCACGTTATCGGTCACGTAGCCATGCAACTCCACATCACATTCAGCTACATCGTGCACCAACCCACTAGGATTTTAGTGCTATGGAGTGGCTGATGGGATTCGATTTGATAGAGTCTACCCAGTCAAAGTCACACCCGATGGTAGACTGACATCTGCGTTAGATCTATCAGATTCCCACGATCAGTGGGCACTCTCCAATTAGATCTACCTTAATCCTAGTCCAGTCAGATCTTATTATAGAACTTTGACGTGGTCAGATGATCACTTGGTTCAGTGCTCAAACTAGTGATCACCAAATGGTCGCCACCTCACATATGGAGTTGGCGATAGTTCCACTCTAATACCATATTAGCGTGGATTAAAATACAATAGATATTATTGAATATGCCAAATATTATATACAATGTAATAGGCTATAGTTAGCCCATAAAATCACTAACTAATATCTAACCTACTAACAAATAGATGCTATAGGAATATCACTAACAATATAATATCTACTGACATAAGAAATATTGGTAGAATAAACTAACCTAGGTAGATTAAGAAATCATCTAATCTATGGTAATTACCTAAGTAATGGGATAATTACTCTAACATATATGATGTATTAAAACATTATTTTTATATTTTATTTGTGTTATTTTGTCTTTCATTAATTTAATAAGATCACCTCTTGCTTTGATTCATTTCAATCCAATATACAACTAGATGTAGAAGTAAAGCCTCTTGTCCAATGCAAAACACTTTGACTTAAAAATTATATTGTCTTTCCCTTAAAAAACATCAAAAGATAAGAAATAGAATTGAATAAATTTAGGGTGGATCTTTATATATTAATATTAACCATGCTTCACATTTGTCAATAATAATAAATTTTTAACTAGATTTGAATAACCTACTTATTTATAAAAATATGGGGTGGACCTTTATATATTAACATTAAATAGTCTTCACATTTATCAATAATAATAAATTTTTAACTAGTTTGAGCTTGGGTGCAATGGATTCATGCTCAACGATTTTTCAAAAAGGGTATTTGTTGCAATAGTTGATTTTTTCTTTCTAGACCAGAGATTAGATCCCATGGAATGAGTTCAAATGCACCTTTAGGCTATATGGTGCAAACAAAGATACATATGATGTTATTACTCTCACCCCTTTTTCTATGTTGCATAAGATTGGTGTGCGCTCGTAGCATCCTTGGTGTTCAGACTAGAGATGACATGTTTACACTCCTTTGCTTAATTATAAGGCTCATTTGGGTTATAAATGGTTATATCCTCATCTTCCTTTGGTGCCTAAGCTCAATCAACGTTGGGACTTATTTTCTACAAGGACTAGATGGAATTTTAGATTTTAGAATGTTTGAGCTACTTATGTTGAGCCCAAGCAATATTTTTTTGGGTGGATCTTGTAGTGGTGTTGAGTGGTGTTTTCACCCAGTTGTGAAAACACACTCTTCGATAGGATTTGGGTTCTAAATCCTCTTCTTGCAAAGAAATAAACAATTTCTCCAAGGTTCTGCTATATTAGCATTTTGTATCTGTGTATTAATAATCTCAACTAAACACATTTAATTAAAATTCTTGGAACACCTTAGTGGTTGCAAGTAACTGAAAACAAGGGGCACTGTGGTTTATTTTATTGTGAAACCTTAATGAATGTTCATTGAACTCGAATAAAGCAAATGTGATTTGGTCCCTGAATAACCATGCTGTAACTTCAGAATGAAATTTAATGAAATGTCATAAAATGAAGGAATTATTTATGGATTTTGAAGTTTTTTATTTTTTTTATTTTATTTTAATTCTTGAAAATAAAATTGGAGCTTCTGAAAAATAAATTGCAGCAAAAAAGAAAATAAAATGCAAAAGAAAGAGAAATTAAAATTGCATTCAGTCTGATGCTATCCCGTCCTGGCAAAACCAAAGATGTGAGGTTTCCATGCACACAACCTAACCTATTGGACCTACAAACACGCACAATCCCGATAAGCTAAGTGCTACTTCCTAGGGTTTGAAAATAAAATTTAGATTTCAAACATTCGCCTAATGCAACCCACAAAAGTGGAATTTAACATTATCTATAAATCTGAGATCTGAAAGATGAAAGAATAAACATTAAATTCATAGCATGCACAAAAGATCTCCTTCTTTCTTGCCCACAAGATGCAAATTTCTGAACACTCCTACATTAAATAATTAATCATGTTACAACAAAAAAATATCTAGTTTTCTCAAAACCAAAAAAAAGGAGGAAAACAGCCTCAAAGCAGGCCCAGAATGACCCTCTGGCCTTTAGCACTACAACTTTGCTTGTAGCAGTTTTCGATGCTTGTACCAATCTGTGCTTCTGCATTTATACTTTCTTGCAATGCTCTCTGTTTCGCCCTGTGATGCTTCACTTCATCTTCCAGATCACTTCGCTTCACCTTCCCCGTCTTTTCGTTGCCTCTGACTTCATGTTCGACATTGAGATGCTTGATCTTCTCTATGAAATGTAACGCCTCTGCAGCCTTTACCCATGTATGCCACGTGTTCTGCACTTTTTTGCACATTCTGTAATGGCCCCATGAAAATCATGACCCAAAAAAGCATGTCATGATATCACGACGTTTTTATGCATGCAGCTTTGCTTTTTCACTTTCATCGCGAAAACACGACATGTCGCGATATCGCAAAATTTTTTTATGCATGTAGCTTTGTCTGCCTTCCTGGCCGTGAAAACGTGATATGTCGCGATATCGCGACAACTTTATGCTATCGGGCCCTGTGGGTGCAACCTGTCATGAAATCACGACGTTTTTTTTGCTTTGAATGTTTCCCTGTACCTGGCCGCAAAAATGTGACATATCGTGATATCACGACAACTTTTCATTCCGTACCCTTTGCTATTTTTTTGTCGTGAAATCGTGACTATTTTTCGTTCCGTACACCTTGGTTGCAACCTGTCGCAAAATCGTGACGATTTTCCTCTTTCGTGTTATTTCACTGTTTTTTATCGCAAAATCGTGACAATTTTTCGTTTCGTACACTTTGGCTGCAACCTGTCGCAAAATCGTGACACCTTTTTGCTTCTTTCACTCTGGCAGCTTTTTGTCGCAAAATCACGACATTTTCCTTTCTGGCACCACCTTCCTGCTTTCTGTAGCGAAATCGCTATCATTTTTGTTTCGTACACCTTCGGCTATTTGGAGCCGCGAAAACGCGACATGTCGTGAAATCACGACGTTTTTCCGCTTCGTGCCCTTTGGCCGTTTTCTATCGTGAAATCACGAAATTTTTAATGCCTTGCCCTGTTTGACTAGTTTGACCCACGATTTTGTGACATGTTGTGATTTCACGACAATTTTCCATTCTACATTTCTCTCTCCTCTTTCGGCTGCGACGGAGCAACATGTCGTGATATCACGACAATTTTCATTTTTTGGCAGTGATGGCGCGACATGTCGCGATATCACGACAATTTTCACTTTTCGACAGCGATGGCGTGACATGTCGTGATATCGCGACAATTTTCATTTTTCGGTAGCAATGGCACAACATGTCGCAATATCATGACACTTTTTATCCTTGTGCAATTTTGCCCCTTTTTCATGATTTTTAGCATCTGGGTCACTAAGATCTTCTTTGAAAATATACAAAAAAAGTGGGTCCCCAATTTTGGGGTGTGTTGTGGATCAGCCACAACAAATGGCGACTCTGCTGTCAAATTCTCTTGAGCATTTTAGTGAGAACCCAACCTGGAAGCATACAACTTGAAAACATGCGTTAGCACATCAAAAATATAAACTCATGCCCCAAAGATCAAAAATACATGAATCATCAGAATTGTTAAGTATCAGCTCGGTGTGTGTAATGTGTTTCATTCCCTATCATTTGAAATTGATCAACATTCCCTCATCAGTTTTACATGAATGCATGTGAGATTGTGAATGATTTGTGTAGCCTAATAAATATGCTAATAGATTTTGCTTTTATAAAAGGCATAGTCCTTATTATAGTATCATACACAAACATTCAAGATTATCAAACCCTCTTAAGATCCACTAATTAATTTTTTTATTATATCCCAAAGTTGGTTATGAGTCCCTACTATCTTGAACCCATGTGCAAGTGAATGTGAAATCAGAACTTTGGGGAATCAAACTCCCAACCTAACCAAGATGGGAGTTTAACCCTATCCTTACTATTCTGATTTAGAGTTCATTACCTCACTTTGAGCAAAATAATTTAACCAATTATGGAAGAAATGGTCATGCTAGTCTAACCCTTTGGACAATCAGTGGTCTTGTTTTTTTTAGACAAGACATGTTGTCATGCATGGGCATACTTAACCCCATAATCCAAGACTTATCATCATTTCTTTGGACCTTGGGGATGACTACCCATCCTTTGCAGAGGACAAGTAGTACGATCCTTCCAATCCAATATAAAGATGAGATGAGAAAAATTAATTTTACTTCTTGGACCTTGGGGATGACTACCCATCCTTGCCAAGGACATGTAGTACGATCCTTCCAATCCAAGCTTTGGATAAAAATAGAAAATATTAATTTATTGCTTAGACCTTGGGGATGACTACCCATCCTTTGTAGAGGACAAGTAGTACGATCCTTCCAATCCAAGATTTATCATGAAATGAGATATAGGAGCTTTGGGGAATCAGATTCTCAACCTAAGCGAGATGAGAATTTATGCCCTATCCTTACGACTCCATGTAGGTCAAATCAAAGCTTTGGGGAGTTGGATCCTCAACCTAAGTTTAATGAGGATTTAGCCCTATCCTTACTACTCTGATTTTAGGCTTTAAGCTTTATGGAAGTGGTCAAAACCACTGTTTTAAGGATCATGTTGCATAATAGGATAGACATGAAATACTTCTTTCGCTCAACCTTTTCTTCCAGGCAAGGTTTTGATCATTTTGCTCAAGATCCTTTTTAATGTGTATAAAATGTGCTTGGTTCTAGATATCTCAAGACTCAGTTCCCAACCTTAGGATTTTCTTCTTATTTATGTGATAGCATAACCTTAAGAGGATTTGACACACTTTAATGATTTGTATTTTAAATTCATTTGCAACTAAGATGGCATGTATGTGCAAAGTGAGATGTAATATGAATGCATTGTCTTTTGAATGGCAAATGAAATAGTGCCATATAAAACTAACTACTTCATGCATCACAATTTTCAAACGATACTATTTAAATGTTTGTATTTCTTGCGGAGCTTTCTACCACATAATTCCAATGCTCCATATTTCCCTGATCTAGAACATAAGTTAGCATCTCAAGGCAACTTTTTCATCTTTTTTTTTTTTATATAGACAAACAAAACATGTCAAATAAACACACAACTTTAAATTAAAACTTATTCAATCCAAAACCAGACTACAATCCCAAAAATGAAAATTTGAAAACACAAACCAAAACCCAAAAAACCAAAATCTATATACAAATGTACAATATAATACAAGATGATGCAAAGCTTGGATTATCACTTTCCTGGATCCCAAACATGATTAGAACATTTCAACAAAAATATAACGTGATATGCATGCCAAATGTTGTGGGAATCCCACAAAAACAAGACCAAACCAAACAATGCAACCAATTTCCACTTGCCATGCTCACCATACCAATTTGATTTAGTTCCAATAATACTCCCATAGGTGAGCATCAAATTATTAAAATGATTAGACAATAAATGATTTTCAATTTTATCATGCCTATTCTTTAAAATGTAAAATTCATAATTCCCTCCTTGATTTAGAATTAGGCTATCCTTTTCAAATATGCAATTTTGTAAGTAGTAGCCTATTTCTACAAATTTCAAAGCCAAATCATTTTCCAAATTTGTAGGCCAATCAAATTTGTGTAACAATTTACAAGCATCAAGGATATTTACTAAATTAGGATCATTAAAAGTTTTTATCCTAGATTCAATTAGTAATTGTTGATGAATTTTATTTAACAATTCAAGTGCATCAACTTCTTTTCCATTCATTAAAACCATGTTATTAAAGGTGTGATTAAAAAATATACCTTGTTTTTCATTTACCTTTAATGACATTTCATCATAAACATCAATCAAATTCAAAACATGGTCATGCAAATTTTCCACCCTCAAATGTTTTTGGTCAAAGAGCATGTCCCATGACTCATCTTGACGATCCTTCATTTGAGTTGCTTCCAATTGATCAATCTCTTTGTCATTTGGTTCTAATTCTTTTTTCACTATCCATGGTATCTCTTCATGCGAGGTGGAAGTTTCAACATTTTACATATAAAATGAAATATGAGTTTCATCTATAGAGATGTGAGAAAATAATGCATCATCATATCTCCCCCAACCATTGTAAAAATCGTCATTAAAATCCATAGAATGAAATTCCATGATGTTTGTGACATGATCTCTTGATTCATTCATAAATTCTTTTTCTTCTTTATCCTTGGCAATAGAATCATCATGATCTTTCAAAATTTGATGAGATTTGAAACTTTCTTCCAAAACATCCTCAAATTGTACAGGAGTTGTAATATCTTCCTTTGAGTAGGCGATTATGTTGTCTTGTATATCAATGGGCACACAAGTTTCATTAGTAGTTTTGGATTGAGTGTAGTCCTCCCACTTCTTCCAAGCATCATAATAATCATCTTTCAAAATCAAGTGGTGACGTTCAACTACTTCTTCAACATCTTCCAATTCATCAATGTGTTTCTCATCAAATTCATCTTCACCTTCCTTAGATGGTTCAATTATTTTCAAAAGTGGGTTATTTCTTGAATTCAAATTTATAAGGCTATCATCGTCCAAATTAGTAACCCATGATTCAAATTTTTCATAATTTGGAGGGTGAAGAATTTCTTGATCCTTAATTTTACATATCTCATCAATAGTGTCTTCCAAGAACAAGTGGTGAGACTCTATCATGTCTTCAAATTCATTTATTGGTTTTCTTCCAATTTCACTTTCAACCACTTCATTTAATTCTATGGTGGGTTCCATCCTATTACATATATCAAACATTATTGAATTTAGAACCCCTTCATATGGATAATCGTGTATCTCTATGAATGAGATCATTTCTGCATAATCCTTACTAGTGGATGTTGGCTTAGCACTTTGCACCATCCCTTAGACTACATCTAAGGTGGTTGTAAGATTTGGATATTCAAATTCATCCCCTTGATCATTCACCTTAGGTATCATTGGAGTGGAGGGTGCTATATTTGATGATTGGTGTAGGTTGGAATCAATATCTTTAGAAGGACAATCTCTTATGTGAACATGTTGTGCCTTTTCTTCTTCAAGACCTTGTCATTCCATCTCTTCTAAGACCTCATGGATTTTCTCTAGAGACAAACCACTCATTTTTTCCTCAATGAGTGAAGCAAGTGTGGGGTGTATGGCTCCTAGGTATACTTCCATGGCTTCCTCTTCTAATGTGTTAAAAATTTCCCACATTTGGGAGTGCAACTCATGAAATCTTCCATTAAATTGACTCAAGGATTCATTAGGATCCTTACATATGGAGGTAAACTAATTTTGCAACCTATTTAAGTCATCTTGATTACCAAAGTGATAAAGATGGGCTACTTCTAGTTGTATCCAAGAAGTCCTAACCTCCATAGATAGTTGGCTGTACCAAAATAATGGTTTATCATCCAAAATATATGCAAATAACTCACAAGCTACCTCCTCATAGAAAACCTGGAATTGACATAATGTATTCTTGTAGACTTGTAGTTTTTGCAAGTATCCTAGTGGCACCTCTTGATTAAAACACCGTAAAAAATCCAATAACATTTTAGGAATTTGATAGGGTACCACAGGTATAGACAAACCCTTATAATGATCCTCTATCATTGATACCATTCTCTCTCTTAGAGACACTATTTATTTTCTTAAGGATACCCTTTGCTCCTCAAGTGTTGCCATTAGTGAACTTAAAATGTAATTTTAGAACCAAATCTGTTGAATATTCAACCTGTAAGGTAAAAAAAAAAAAAAAAATCAAGTTAGCACCAACTAAGAGATGTACTTATTAAAATCAAATGTCAAGTAATTGCATGAGACCAAAATTTTCAAAATTAAATCAAATCACATATTTCTGTATGAACAATAAAAAAAGTGTTAGAATAATATACAACATACCTGAATTGTTTAAAATGGAACAAGTAAATAAATTCAGGCCATCCTTTTTACAATCGGCTGAGTGTTAGAGGACTAAAGCATAAAAATTTAAATTTAAATAACACTAGAATAAACCCATTTGGCCCTCATAGCACCAATATGTTGAGTGGTGTTAGAGAGCTAAAGATAACAATCAGTAGGGCATGAAATATATAAAAAAATTTAAATCTCTGCAGCACTTAGATCACTATGAAATAAACCAGCTCAACCCTCCTTCTAGCGCCAATCTGTTGAGTGGTGTTTTCACCCGATTGTGAAAACACACTCTCCGATAGGATTTGGGTTCTAAATCCTCTTCTTGCAAAGAAATAAACAATTTCTCCAAGGTTCTGCTATATTAGCATTTTGTATCTGTGTATTAATAATCTCAACTAAAGACATTTAATTAAAATGCTTGGAACACCTTAGTGGTTGCAAGTAACTGAAAACAAGGGGCACTGTGGTTTATTTTATTATGAAACCTTAATGAATGTTCATTGAACCCGAATAAAGAAAATGTGATTTGGTCCCTGAATAACCATGCTGTAACTTCAGAATGAAATTTAATGAAATGTCATAAAATGAAGGAATTATTTATGGATTTTGAAGTTTTTTATTTTTTTTATTTTTTTTTAATGCTTGAAAATGAAATTGGAGCTTCTAAAAAATAAATTGCAGCAAAAAGGAAAATAAAATGCAAAAGAAAGAGAAATTAAAATTGCATTCAGTCTGATGCTATCCCGTCCTGGCAAAACCGAAGATGTGAGGTTTCCATGCATGCAACCTAACCTATTGGACCTGCAAACACACACAATCCTGATAAGCTAAGTGCTGATTCCCAGGGTTTGAAAATAAAATTCAGATTTCAAATATTCGCCTAATGCAACCCACAAAAGTGGCATTTAACATTATCTATAAATCTGAGATCTAAAAGATGAAAGAATAAACATTAAATTCATAGCATGCACAGAAGATCTCCTTCTTTCTTGCCCACAAGATGCAAATTTTTGAACACTCTTGCATTAAAGAATTAATCATGTTACAACAACAGAATATCTGGTTTTCTCAAAACCAAAAAAAGGAGGAAAACAACCTCAAAGCAGGCCCAGAATGACCCTCTGGCCTTTAGCACTGCAACTCTGCTCGTAGCAGTTTTCGACGCTTGTACCAATTTGTGCTTCTGCATTTATACTTTATGGCAATGCTCTCTGTTTTTCCCTGTGATGCTTCGCTTCATCTTCCAGATCTCTTCGCTTCACCTTCCCCGCCTTTTCGTTGCCTCTGACTTCATGTTCGACATTGAGATGCTTGATCTTCTCTGTGAAATGTAACACCTTTGCAGCCTTTACCCATGTACGCCATGTGTTCTGCAATTTTCTGCACGTTTTGTAACGGCCCCATGAAAATCGTGACCCAAAAATGCATGTCGCAATATCACGGCGTTTTTATGCATGCAGCTTTGCTTTTTCACTTTCACCGTGAAAACGTGACATGTCGCGATATCGTGACGTTTTTTTATGCATGCAGCTTTGTCTGCCTTCCTGGCCACGAAAATGCGACATGTCACGATATCGTGACAACTTTATGCTATCGGGCCCTGTGGGTGCAACCTGTCACGAAATCGCGACGTTTTTTTTGCTTCGAGTGTTTCCCTGTACCTGGCCGTGAAAACGCGACATATCGCGATATCGTAACAACTTTTCATTCCATACACTTTGCTATTTTTCTATCGTGAAATCACGATGATTTTTCGTTCTATACACCTTGGCTGCAACCTGTCACGAAATCGCGATGATTTTCCTCTTTCGTGCTGTTTTGCTGTTTTCTGTTGCGAAATCGTGACAATTTTTCGTTCCGTACACTTTGGCTGCAACCTGTCACGAAATCGCGACACCTTTTCGCTTCTTTCACTCTGGCAGCTTTCTGTCACAAAATTGGGACATTTTCCTTTCTGGCACCACCTTCCTGTTTTTTGTCGCGAAATCGCTACCATTTTTGTTCTATACACCTTCGAATGTTTGGATCCGCGAAAACACGACATGTCACGATATCGCGACGTTTTTCCGCTTCGTGCCCTTTGGCCATTTTTTGTCGCGATATCGCGACATTTTTAGTGCCTTGCCTTGTTTGACTAGTTTGACTCGCGATTTTGCGACATGTCACGATTTTACAACAATTTTCCATTCTGCATTTCTCTCTCCTCTTTCGGCCGCGACGGAGCAACATGTTGCGATATCACGACAATTTTCATTTTTTGGCAGCGATGGCGTGACATGTCGCGATATCGCGACAATTTTCACTTTTCGGCAGCGATGGTGCGACATGTCACGATATCGCGACAATTTTCATTTTTCGGCAACGATGGCGCAACATGTCGCGATATCGCCACACTTTTTATCCTTGTGCAATTTTGCCCCTTTTTCATGATTTTTAGCATCTGGGTCACTGAGATCTTCTTTGAAAACATGCAAAAAATGTGGGTCCCCAATTTTGGGGTGTGTTGTGGATCAGCCACAACAAGTGGCAAGGCCTTCCCTTGGGGTAACATTTGAAGCACCTTGGAATTCTTGATCCTAAATGTCCTTTTTGTGGTGTTCTTGAGTCTTGTATTCACCTCTTTTAGAATTGTAAAAGATCTAGGTAAGCTTGGGAATGGTTTTTTTTTTCATTTATAGTTGCAAGAGTTTCTTGGCCCCAATATCTTCATGGGGACTCTTTTATTTTGTCTCTCCCACTTTTTAAAGTGTGTCAGGTTTTTAGGATTAGCCCACTCTTTCATATTTGGAAGTCTCGTAACAAAATTATTTTTAAACAGTGTACACCTTCTATCATATTTACTCATGCTCATAAATTAGAATATTTTAATGACATGTGGCTACAAATATGTACTCAAGCCAATAAAGTTACTATGGATTTGGATCATCTGCATGTTCTTTTGGTGCACTTGACCAATGCTCCATGTACAGTCAATTGGATCCCCACAGAGCTATCTTCTCAGGAACATTTTCAATCCTGCTCTCACCGTCGACCTCCATCATATGCAATAATTGCTCTCACAGATAGGCACTAGTCCTAGCTCTCACTAGTCATAAAGCATCCTAAAGTTAACATTGCTTGTTCATCCTACCAAGATGAGGAGTGGGATGAATTTCAACCAGTTTATCCTGGGCCAATTTTTGGTTGGAACGATGTGGATACTAAAGGACTTAATCATGATGTAGAGGGTTGTATTCCCATCCCATAATCACTAGCAGTTTATGCAGGACATCACGCTAGGACACATTACTCCATATGATATGCTTTCTTTGATGTAATGATCATCAATGATCATGATTGGTAAACTTATGTTTTGTTGGCGGTTTTGTTTACTAACCCTTGTCAATGAGGGTTAGTTTGATTCCCCATGGGGTGTGTTAACCCACCCAATTTTTTTTATTGTAAAGGTTGTTGTCTTAAATTAATATAAATTTACTTTTTTTCATAAAAAAAAACTAATTAATATGTGAGGGAAGAGTTTAGTTACTAGTTAATGCATAAGAGTGGGTTTAATAACAAGATAATATAAGTTATTAATTTATTAGTTAGCATATACTCGTAGGCTTTAATTAATTAATTTATTTTTTTTAAAATAGGGTTTTGAAATGGTTGCCCTTTCTCTTTTACATTGATTTAGTCACATTGAGCTATTTGGTGTTGTCTATATTTGAAGCTTGGTGTGGGCTACATCAACTAATTGTCCCAACTGTTGAACCAAGGATCCATTAGCGGCTTTAGTTTACTTGTTAACCTAGGTGTGGATGCAAAGTTATTTTCCCTTGCGAAGGGGTGTAATTACTAATTAATATGGATGGGGGTGGTGCCTACATTGCCTTATGCATGTTAGGAGTGATTAGGGCAATTTATCAAGTGAAGCATTACATGTATAACCATACACTAAGGAGTATGATTGTACAAGATGTGTGGTTGTACACCCTATCCATGATCACCAAAGATATTTAAGGTATGCATAACCAACATTTTACAACTTCAGATGTTTGTAACATTGTTTTCAAGTGTAAACATCAATGTGGAAATTATTTCAAAATGTGGATCTATCTATATAGATTTGATTCATATAAATTTTTAATCTATTATTAAATTTTTATTATTTATTCTTTAATTATATATTTTAAAACAACATAACATCTTCAATCAAAAAATTATTAAAAGATAAAAATTTTGCATAAAAATAAGAAAAATGAGAGGCACATAATAGGTTATATATTTTATCTCTTGCAAAATAAATAAATAAAGAAACAATACATCTAGAATTTATAGATGTAACATTAAGAGATAACATTTTAATGTTACATAATTAATATATTTATTTTAAAAAATATTCATTGAAATATAAAAATATATTTTGCCTTCCTTTAGTTATGTAGTTTATGGAAAATAAATTACTATCACAAAATCTATTTATCAACATGAAAGTTGGGGCATAAAATAATCATTTAGTATCTTCACATTTAGATAATTGTACTACCTTGCAAATAAAATGTATTTACGATGAAAAATAAATTTTTATGAAAACAAAAAATATAATCTAGTTATGTAGTTAATGTAAAATAAATTACTATCACAAAATCTATTTATCAACATGAGAGTTGGGGTATAACATAATCATTTAGTATCTTCGCATTTAGATAATTATACTACATTGCAAATAAAATGTATTTATAGTGAAAAATAACTTTTTATGAAAGCAAAGAATATAATATATACATTTGAAATGAATGAATTCATCGTTTAATATCTTTTTCAAATTTCAAATGGAAGTATTCTTAAAAATTAATCAAAGCAACAAAAACATGTTTCGATAGTAAAACAAAAAGGTCCCAAAGTGGGACACAAATTTGTGCACTCAACCAAAAGCAATTGTTGGGAATTTTCCCAAGGGTCCTTTACAATTAGGGGTCCTCTACTAGAGATAGTGATGCAAATCATAGAGGATCTGCATAGGATTTCTTCATATCAAGTTGGTTCTTTCTTAGAGAGTTATTGATGTACTAAGACCCCATGGTATTATTCATCTATATTTGATGTCATCAAGAAAAGAAAATCATATGGAAAATATTACTTTGATGGTCCTATTTAACATGTCAATAATGTTCATGATATGGAAATTTTTAATATCCTTATAAAAGATATTATTTATCGACATCTAAGGGTATGCCATGCTATAAACATACATATTGGTATTCACATGATGCAAATAGGCACTTAGGTCAAAGATGAACTCTTAGAGTAACAACCTAACTCTCATATATAAGATCAACATACACAAATACCAAATACCTGAATGGAAGCATATACCTTGCATGATTCTAGATTACATTCATTGAGTCAGAGTGTGCCACATGAGAGCATGGTATATATGTTTAAATTTACAAATTTCTGATTTGAAATCATTTGAATTTAATGGTATTTTTTAGTTTTTAAGCTAACTAAACATGCAACATGTAATTTATTTATATATGTATAGAATAATGTTACTCCACAATCCATAACACTTGACACTGCATAGCCTATGCCAAATTACATACCACTAGATATGGTATGGAGATTAATATGAATGTCAGCACTATTGGGTCTTTCTACAGAGGTTTTGTATTCAACCACTTCCCTTTATTTATACCCTCTTTGCTAAGATATCAAATTATGACCTTGTGTTGGATATTAGAAGAGTTGGACCAAATTATAGAGGTAACATAAGAGTGATATAGTGATCGAAATGATTAGATGCCTCTTTGCTCTACTAATGTTTGATTCTTGGTACTAATGTAAGTATTGATTCTAATTTATATTTTAAACACCATTTTATATATAAGTTATACATATTCATGTGTATGTTAATACTAAATTTTACATGTATGGCTATTCATGATAAGCACAACAATAGTTCAAATGGTAGTACCATAGGATAAATGCATGATATTATAGAAAATATAATTTAAGTCATCTTAGTATCTATTTAAATATGTCTAGAAATTAAATTTAGTCTTTCATTATAGTTGCAATCTATTAATTTTCACTTAATATTAAAAGCATGTTTTGTTATATATATATATATATATATATATATATATATATATATATATATGTATGTATATATATATATATATATGTATGTATATATATATATATATATATACATACATATATATATATATACATACATATATATATATGTATGTATATATATACATACATATATATATATGTATGTATATATATACATACATATATATATGTATGTATATATATACATACATATATATATATATATATATATATATATATATATATATATGTATGTATATATATACATACATATATATATACATACATACATATATATATATATATATATATATATATATATATATATATATATATATATATATATATATATGTATGTATGTATATATATATGTATGTATATATATGTATGTATGTATGTATGTATGTGTGTGTGTGTGTGTGTGTGTGTGCGCGCGTGCGTGTGCGCACACATATACACACTTAATTACATGGGATTGAAATAAACCCCATCCATATTATATCATGACCATAGAGTGTGATTACAACAACTTCACGA
Organism: Wollemia nobilis; assembly: GCA_028583015.1. NCBI lineage: Eukaryota > Viridiplantae > Streptophyta > Pinopsida > Araucariales > Araucariaceae > Wollemia > Wollemia nobilis. The sequence goes on along the minus strand of JAQPPZ010001671.1, from coordinate 186,140 downwards.
TCATTCATGTATTGCTTGGCAAGAATTAAACTTATATCTTCTCCTTGAAACTCAAGGAATTTAACCAGTTGCTTTTGTGTCATTTGATACTATAAATATATATACTTGGTTTTATAGGATTGAAATAGACCCCATCCATATACCATTGTGACCATATTGATAAGATTAAAACTTGGATCTCCTCAAAAGATAAGGAATTTAACTAGTTGAACTAATGTCATTTGGTACTATACTTATATATATTTTGTTATATGGGATCCAAATATACCCTATCCATATTACATTATAACCATAGAGTGGTATTAAGACACCTTCAAAAGTATGTATGTATCACTTCACAAGATTTTTACCTAGGTTTCCTACTTAAAACTAGTTGAGCTTTTGTCATTTGATCAAACCTAGGTCTCCTATAAAAATATTTTTGTTGAAATTCCAGGAATTTAGCTAGCTATAATTTTATATGGGTCCCAATGAATTAATAATGCATGCTCCAATTATCCCCAAGTGTATCCATTATTTATTTTAGTCATAAAACTTAACAACCATATTTTAGCTTCTCTTTCTAATCCAATAAGGATCAATAAAATATAAAGACTTAATATGTCCACAATTTTATAGCATCTATATCATTTTCTCAAGAAAACTTCTAAAGTGCCATGAGATCACATCCACAAAAATAACAATGCATACTAGGATTTTATATAAATATATCTCCCCATAGATTTGAAGTTAAAACTCCACATAAATAATTAGACCAAAAAATAGATGATTTGCTTATTGATAGATATCTCAAATTTTATTTTTTGAAAAAAAAATGATCTAGAAAATTATCATTGTCCTTCTTTTAGATGGTTGATTTCATAGGGTAGTATATTCCTAAATAATGCTAAGATTCCTTTATATACCACTCATTTTAAAGATCTTCATATTTAAACAAAATGACACAAAAATAATTTAAATTGAACAACTTTACACAGATATGGCTTCCAAAATAATGGGTTATTTTCTAGAAAAATTATTAAAATTCTACAATCCATAAAACAATCTCACTTTGCCAAGATCATTGCTATAATACCACTTGTAATGAAATTTAATTCTTATTAACATAACACAATGATGTAGAAATATAAAATTATTCATCACCAAATAATTATCCACAATAATAGGAGTTGGATAATAAGGAAGGTTCCTCCTAAAAATTTGGATAGAGAAGGGAAGTGTAATCCACTACCAATGGATTAGGTTAAAGTTAACATCAATGGTGTTGCTCGAGCAATCTATGGGAGGTGGGTATTGGAGGGGTGGATTGTACACACGAAGGGACAATGTTTTTTGGTTTCCATCAGGGCTTTGGAAGGAACAACAACATGGTGGTAGAGACCATGACCATATTTGAAGGCTTAGCCATGGCTCTTAAGAAAGGATACTCAAAAATTGGAATACAATTTGACTCTCAGGTCTTAATCAATAGGTTGAAAAATTAGGAGGATGGGGGGAAATAGAATGGAAGGTCCAATAGGTCTTGGACAATATTATGAATTTAAAAAATATAGCACAAAAAAAAATTCTCCATGTGGTGAGTGAAAAATCAAAGCTACAGATAGATTGACTAATCAAAAAATAGATAGAGGTCATCATTGGTGGGATTATGGTAGGGGAAAAAACCTGGAGGAAGGTTATATGGACTTATAGATTTTGCTTCGATAGGATTATCCCAATGATGAGGAAGGAATAAGTACCAACGTGGCAACTCCTAGGAGGAGGGAGGAATTATGAACAAGGAGATTAAAGGCCTTAATATTTCATAATTAGGAATTGTTTGAATCATTATGTAAGTGGTAAGGTGGAGATAAGATAAATAGATAACAGTGGAGATTATTAGGATGAGCTAGAGGAATTTACAATCACCACTGGAAATGAAGACCTCTCAAGTGTGGTTTCAAGACGATATGTTTTATACAAGGAAAATAAACCATTATTACAGTTTTGAGAATTCCTTCTCCTCTGATGTCACTCAATGATTAGATGTAGCAATGCTTTTTTGTGCAATTTTTATCTATTCTCTAATTGGGTATTTAGCCTTCATAGGATTATAGGCATGTATATCTATAGATACTTCCAAGCTATGGACCATGTATGGAAGGCCTCACAACTATGTACTTTAGTTTTGTTTTGATAAAATTTAGTCTTTTTTCACTAAATTATTTTATTGATAATAACAATCTAGATAATGATAGATAGATAGATAATACCCTTAAGGTAGGGCAACACTAATAATACTTATTAATTAAGGAATAAATCCATAAGATCTCCCAAGATAAGAGGCCACTCTATTGATAAAGATAATTACAAGATAATACTCGATATGAATGATCATTGATTACAATGACAATATCCCTTATTTATATACCCATATTCTAATTCTACTTTGAAGAACCAAAAATATTATCCCACTCACTATTATAATATAATATAATAATATATTTAACCTTGGATTAATTGTGGTCCATGCCAACTATCCATAATACCCTTATGCAATATAATATCATATCCCCATAAACCTATACTTAGGTTCCATAGTAGTCATGTCACTCCACAACCCACACACTTGACACCACATAGCCTATGCCGAGTGACATACCACTTGATATGACATGGGGATTAATATAAATATCACCATTATTAAGCCTTTTGGTAAATATGGTGACATCCAATCACATTTCTTTATTTATGACCTCTTTACTAAGGGTCCAAATTATGAACTTACGTTAGATATATGGAGATTTGAACCAAAGCCAACATATAAATGATATAACCAAGGTTATGCACACCAATGAATATTCACCAATTGGGTGAATATTTGCATTTTCAAATATTCAAATTTACGAATTTGAAGGACCCGAACGCTAGTACTTTCACCCAATGGGGACACCTCTAGATCCTCTTTTAGAGAGATAATTCTTTTGCAAATTTTTTAAAGGGTAAATCTCCATCAGAGACTGAAGAAGCATAAAAAACTGCTTTAGAAATGCTCTTTACGACTGCTAGAAATAGAACAACATCTCAATGAGTTAATGGATGCTTGCCATAGTCATAATCATGGCCAAAGATTGTAATTGAGCAAATGATGGTTGAAGAAACAATTTTATATAGAGCTAATCATGATTTGATCTCAGAAATTCATGGGTATTCGTCCTACCCTAAATTTTTTGTATTCTTGGGTTCAAAAAATCTGGGAGCCTCTTGGTAAGTATTCTTTGTGGTTTATTAGCAATGCATATTTTATTGTTAGTTTTTCTTCACTTGCCGATAGAAATAGGGATTTCAAATTAGAAAAGATGAATAATTGTATGGTAGGATTATTTGTTCAACCCTAGAGAGTGGGATTTGATCCTCGAATTGAACCCAATGTTATCCCAATTTGGTTTCATTTGTATGCACTTCCAATGGAGTTTTGGAGTGAACATGTATTAGAAATTATCGGTAATTTCCTTAGAAAATATTTGGGTTTTTCTAAAGATACAATGGAAGGAAACACAGTTTTTTATGCAAGAGTATGTATGGAAATGGATATTTGCCAACCTTTTCCAGTAGAGGTGGAAATCAAACTTGTAGTACTATCTTGGATTCAACAACTAGATTATGATGCATTGCCCTTAAGATGTAGAGTTTACCACAAATATGGGCATTTGGCCCGATATTACCCAAATAATATGAACATAAAAATGGAGGCTCCTCTAGGAATGTCAAATATTCCTAAGGAGGGTAATTCAAAAATCAATAAAGAAACAACCAATATTTCTTAGGGTAAATAAGCATAGGGAGATGGTTTTGAACAACCCAAAAGAAGGAGAAGGCAAAAGAAAAAATATGGTAAAGAGCAAACCCAACTCAAGCCCTCCAATGGGTATGAGATATTTAAGACACTAGTCAACCAAGAAGAAGAACAATTCATGGAAGGAGTGGATGGGAATAATAAAAACAATAACAACCATGTTCAAGCCCCTCTTTCACCTTCTCCCATCATAGAGCAGGTAATTGAGTGTAGTGAGTTACCGCAATCAAAGAGTGTAGGGGTATTGATAGTGCATAACCAAGAGAAATCGATAATTAAGGATGTCATCATGGGTATAGTATAAAATAATAGAGAAATGTCAACTCTAGGGATAACTCAGGTGGAAAAGAGATAAAAAAAGTAGCAGCTCTCAAGGATTGGGTAGAAAGTCAAATAAGGAATTGATAGTAGTTCAAGGAGACAAACTGATCATTGGAGGATCGATAAGGCCAATAGATTTTTACTACTCTCAATATAACCAATGATTATACAATCATGGAATGTTAGGGGTTTAAACAATAGAACCCATAAATCTTCTATTCGAAGACTCTTAGAAAAATGTAAAACAATTTTTTTGCTTATCCAGGAGACAAAAATGTTGTTGGATCTTATGTGTAAAACAATAAATAGACTTTGGAGGGGTGCTAGTCATATGGAAGTGGCTGCCCAAGGGGTCTCAAGGATGATAGTTATTTTTTTGAACTCTCTTGAATGGACTGCAATAGAACATATAGCTTGGAGGGGTGTTCTCACATCATATTTTAGGAACAATGTCACAGATGAACATGTTTTAATCACAATTTTTTATGGTGCTCAAAACCTAGATGGTTAGATGCATCAATGGAAATTTATGCATAATATGAGAGTCTCAAGGAAAGAGTTAGACTAGATTATTGCTAGGGATTTTAATGCTAAATTATCCTCTAGATATCAGGAAGGGGGAACCCCAATTTTAGACCTAGGGAATCGACTTATGATTTCCCAAGTCTAGGCATTACACTTGGTGGATATTAAATGCCCTGGAATCAACTATACTTGGACTAATAAGATGAGGGAGCCACATAGCACGAAGGTGAAGTTAGATCATTTTTTGGTTTCAGAGAAGGCATTTGTAAAATGGAATATAAAATTTTAGATTTTGGAGGGTCCAGTTTCAGATCACTTTTCCATTTTGTTGAAAGGGGGGATCAATACAGTGCAGCATCACAAACCATTTAAATTTGAAAACTTTTGGTTACAAAAAGAGGAACTTTGAAAGAAAATTCCACAATGGTGGGAAGAAGTCTGCCCAACATATGGGACAACAATGTTTACATTCCACAAACAACTTCATTATGTAAAAGATCAACTAAAATAATGGAGATGAGCTAACAAGATAGACTCCTAGTTCCAAAGAGCTCCATTAGTGGCCAGATGGGATGAGGTTCAAAAATACTTTAAGGAAAAATTATAGAGCAGCTCAAAGAAGAGGATGATGCATTGTGTAAAGCAATTGAGGACATTGACAACCAAGAGGAGACCTAATAGAAATAGAGAGCAAGAACCACTTGGTTATTATAATATAAAAATACCAAATTTGTCCATCGGGTTGCTTGTGCTATAAGACAAACAAATAACATGGAAGCTCTTAATATGAGAATGGACACTTCTTTGATACAATTCTAGGTATGAATTTCCATTCAATGGATTATTTTTCTAAACTATTTAAGGAAAGTATGGTGCAAGATGAAGAGGCTCAAAAATAAGTTCTTGTTGTCATACCCTCTATTATATCTGAAGAAGAAAATCAGGCCCTACTTAAACCCATTGATAAAGAGGAATTGAATAATGTAGTCTTTGGAATGAGCACCAAAAAAACACCAGGTCCAGATGGCTTTCCAATTGAGTTTTTTTAGGCCTTCTGGGACAACTTGGAGGAGGATATAATGGCTGTTATAGAGGATTCCAAAGGTAGTAAAAAAATTATTAAAGCATTAAATCAATGCTTTCATTGTCTTAATTCCAAAATGGGAGGAGGGGGTGCATATTTTAGATTATAGACCTATTGCCTTATGCAATTTCATATATAAAATAATCATAAAGGTAATGGTTGAGCAGCTAAAACCTCTTCTACATAACATTATCTCCTTAAATTAAGGAGGTTTTGTAGAGGGTAGGTAGATCTTGGATGGTGTGGTTCTAGCTTAGGAGGCAATCCATTCAATGCAAACATCCGGTAATAGAGGAATGTTCATAAAATTGAATATGTCAAAGGCTTATGATAGGGTGGAGTGGAGCTTATTTTCAAATATGATGGCAGCCTTTTGTTTCTCTCAGGATTGGATAGAATGGGTCATGAGCTATGTTTCTACTTCGACATACTCAGTGTTAATCAAGGGTCTTCCCTTGTAACCATTTGGAGCTACTCGAGGCCTTCATCAAGGAGATCCTTGTTTCCCCTATCTTTTTCTCATATTAACTGAAGGCTTGGATAGAATCATATTGAGGAGAAGACAACAAGGTTTTCTAACATGTATCAAGGTGGGTGAGGAAGTTTTGACTCACCTACAGTTTGTGGATGACACAATATTTGTGGGAGTGGCCAACTTCAGGAAATCAAGAATGATTAGAGATACACTTAATGTCTACCCTAGGGCTACAAGCCAAGCCAACAATGATAAAAAATCCAAAGTGGTCTTTTTAAATCTTTATCAAAGGCTTCAAAATAGAATTTTAGAGATATTGGAATTCACAAGGACTTCTCTCTCAGTGGTATACTTGGGGGTCTCTTTGCATTTTAAAAAACTAAAAATAGATATCTGGGAGAATATTTTGTACTGTATCAAGGAAAGAATTAATCATTGGTATCACAAATGGTTAAGCTGTGGGGGTAGATTAATTTTTTTACAATTAGTCATTTAGGCTATGCCAATTTATTAATTTTCTAACCTTGCTACCCCACATACCATATGAAAAGAGTTGTACAAGATGACTAGAATTTTTTTTTTGGAAGGAATAAAAGGAGAGAGAAAATGGACCTTAGTAGGTTGGGATAAAGTAAGCCAACCCAAGTTAAAATGAGGTTTGATACTAATAATATCAAAGTTAAATAATAAATATTTGGCTAGAAAGCTTTACTGGAGGTGGATTTTCCAATAAACTTCTTTATTCAATAAAATTTTAACTGGTAAATATTTGGGATAGGTAAACCCAAATGAGGTGGGTTGTTTCCCTTTGGATGGTAATGGATCCTTAGTGTGACAGGATCTTAAGTTAGGATTTTAGGTAGTGAAAGTCTGATTATTTTGGAAAGTTGGAAGAGGGGAGAAGGCACGGTTTTGGATAGATTCATAGGATCAATACCCACCTATCATTGTTGAATTCCCTTAACTAAAACCAATAAAAATAGCCATGGAAACCAAGTTTTGGGTCCAAATTGAAAGTTATTTCAACACTAGTCAGCTAGGGGATTATAATTTTAAGCAATTTAAGAAGTTGGATGAATGGCCAATTTCAATCCCTCCAAATTTGACACCCATCATGACTAAAATCTTCGTAAAAATATTTCTCACAGGTAGATATGAGGAGGATGAATTATCTTGGGGATATGGGAGCCTTGGTGTCTACATAGTGAAGGATGGATATGATACGATTCTTCTAGAGCCTCCTCCTCATGCATATCAGGTTGAGGACTAGAGAAAGATTTGGCAGTCCAAGGTTTGGCTGAAAGTAAACTTTTTTTCTTGGCAATTCATGCATAATGTAATTCTTACTTTTGATAATCTTAGATGTAGGGGAATCATTGGTCCATCTCAATGTGTTTTATGCTACAAGAGTTAAGAAATATTGGATCACTTGATGTTTGAGTTCCCATTCATGTGCCAGATCTGGGAGAGGGTTTTTATATTATAAAATTTGAGTTAATGGTGATTTGAATTAGATTAATATTTGGGAAATATGGAAGAGGGGTAGATTTAAATATAAATATCTTTGTATTGGTTGGGAGCTTGGATTAAAATTCATTTGGTGGTGTGGTTGGAGAGAAATGGTAGAATTTTTAGAGAAACATTTTCATCTTTAGATGGAGTTTGGAAGATCATTTGGAGCAAAGTCACAAAAATTTTGGTAGTGTATGCTAAAGAGGAAACTCAGGTTGTTATAGAGACAATGGAGAAGGAAGTTGAAGTTTAAGAGGGGCAATACAAAGATAGTTGAAAACCATCCCAGAAGGTTAGATTAAAATTAATATTGATGGACCTGCAAAAGGTAACCCGAGTAGAGCTAGAATTGGATTGGTTTACCAGAATCGTGTTGGAACAATGCTCTATTGGGAATTTCAATGTTTTGGAACGACCACAAATAATGAAGTGAAATCCTTAGCTATAAAATATACTTCTATTTGGAGAGTAAAACAAAGTTATAGGAGGATAATCCTAGAATCAGATTCTCAAATAATGGTTGGAGCTCTAAATTGCATGAGAAAATTTGCTTTGAAGACATGGAGGTTGAGGATTATTGTCACTCAAATTAAGGAATTGTGAAGGTAATTAGATGATGTGATTCTAGTTTATGTGAGTAGAGATCTAAATAAAGTGGTAAACTTCGTGGCTAAGATGGGCACTGAGAAGGAGGTAGTAGTTCAGTGGTACAATAACATGGGTATTGAGGATGATATGATTAAGCAGGTTGGTGAGCAAATATAGTGTTTAGCTAATTTGGACAACCATTACAGAATTATAGTTTAGGATATTTGTGCTCGAATGTAGATTTTATTTTATAGTTGTAAACAGGTGAACAACCATTGTAGAAATATGGTTTAAGATATTTGGCTCCAATGCAAATCTTCTTTTACTGTTGTAAACATGTGGTCTCTTTGACTAAGGTTGGAAGAAGTTTCATCCCAAATTGTAAATGATATTTGTTTTAATACAAGTTTTTTCAAATTATTTTTCAAAAAAAAAGAATAATGGATGTAAAAATAACAATGACATCATTTTTATGTTCTCCAGTTATTTTAAAATAAAATATCTATATCATGGCATGTAACTTAACTAATAGAGAGATATTTATTTTTATGATATTATATATATATATATATATATATATATATATATATATATATATATATATATATATATATATATATATATATAATGGTGGAATATATAGTCGTCACAATGGTCCGTCGGTCTTTATGGCATCAGTGTGTTGTTCGCCCCGAAAACCATTACACAATACTTAGTGCAATCCACCTCTATAACCACCATATCACAATCATTTTAAACCTTCTACCCCAAAAACCATCACACACTATTTCATGCAATCCACCTCTATAACCACCATGCCAATCATTTTAAACCTTTTACGCCCCTCAAAGCACCATTTTTTTGGGTGTCCCTCCCCCTTACAAGGTTTAGCTATAATAGTTTTTGAAAAATAAAGAATCTCTTTAATAAAAAGGACTAAATACATGATCTTCAAAGTTTTAAAATAGAAAATGTGTATTGAAAAAAAGCATGCAACTTAACTAATAGAGAGATATTTATTTTATGAAACTTAAATATTAAGAGGTAATTAGCCATATTAGTTTGAGAAAGATGAAGAATGTCTTTTAATAAAAATAAATATCAAATGTAATATATTTGGCTTATTGAGTTAATTTACCAAAGGTGTTTGGTCCAGTGGTTGAGATGTATGGGTGATATTCACACTGGTTGTAATTTTATTTTTTTAACTTTCAAAAAAATAATAAATAGAATAATTGATTTTTTTACTTTTACAATATTGACATATCTATAAAATAATTATTACTTTTAAAATTTTAAAAATATTTGTTAAATATTTGATTTAAAAATAATATTTTAAAAGCATTTAATATTCTCAACTTAATATTAAGAACATAATTATTAAACCTTATGAGCTTAACTAGTTATATTCCTGAATTTTCAAGGAGAAGACCTAGATTCAAATTTTGCCATATATGCATAATTTTTTTTTAATTTTTGATGAACGCACACCCACCCTCTCACACACTCACCCACACCTTGAACATTGGATCTTCGAAAGAAGAACCAAAGCCCAAACCCCCAAACCATTGCGTTGTCCCCTTGGGACTATAATTTTCAAGTTGTAATATAACTATATGATCATGATATAATATAGGTGGAACCCATTTCAATTCTTTATAATTGATTAAAAAATACTAGCCACACAATTTTAAAATTTAATCTTTATATATTTCATTTCTATTTTAAGACACTCTTTCTATATATCTTTAATGTTTTTTATAAGGGATTTTATTTTTGTTACTTATTATTTAGTAACTTTTCCTTATAATATAAAGGTAGCTAGCCATTAACTTACCTCCATAAAAATAATATATTTAAATATTACTAAAATAAATGACTGGTATAAAATATTATTTTATGATGTATTTGAATTGTTGACTCTGCTAGGGTTTGATGAGGAAAAACTGCTCTACGGGGATGATAGTAGCTTTCGAAGGAGGTCTGAAAAATTGGAGGAATGTCGTGATGGCATCGGGTACAGTACAGAGAGTGCATGCTCGTGATGTTTTTTCATCTAAAAATGACTAGAAGGAACATGATTTTCTAGTGCATATTAGGAACCGCTTGTTAAAGAACAATGGATGTTTGGAACGATGTGAAGCCATGCCAGTTCTAGTGGTTCAACCAGACTCGGTGGCGAAATATGTGGAGTATCTAACCAAACGTGCCCTTATTGGCAAATTTTTGGACATTCAAATTTCTCTTCCCTTTGTGGAGGCTTGGGTCAGGAGACTTGGAATCCTAAAGGTGATGTGGAGGTGATGCTGAGTGCGAACAAATATTTTATGGTGGTTTTCTCTTGTATTGCAGATCGTAACAAAGCATTTGAAGGGGGTCCTTATTTCTATAACCAAGTGGGACTCTTTATTAAACCCTGGCATGTGGGTTTCAACCCATCAAAGGAGCGGTCATCACGGGTTCCAGTATGGGTGTGTCTTCCATGGATCCCGTTGGAATTCTGGAGAACTGATATATTGCATAAGATTGCCCTTCTGCCTGGGAAGCTAGTTGGACCGTCACAACAGATAATGGATAAAAATGTAATATTTGTTGCTCGTATTTGTGTTGAAATTGACTTAAATAATCCTATTCCAGATTCTATTGAAATACAATTTGGATCAACTACATGGGTTCAAAAACTTGACTATGAAGCTCTTTCATTTTGTTGTCGGATTTTTCATGAATATGACCACCTGCAAATAAAATACCCTAATTTTGTCTTTCCTGTGGCTTCAAATCCTAGGCCCTCTTGGTCTGGACAAATTTTGGATAAAGGAAAAGCCCCGATAAAGGAATGGGAACGGGATAAGGAAGGTTTTTCTTTGGTAAAAGCCCGAAATAGAGGACGAAAGGCAAACAAAGACCTTAAGGATAGCCAACCATATGTTCTACTCAACCATTTTAAAATATTAGATGATCTTTATCAGTGCATGGAGATGCCTGAAATGTCACTACCTAATGCAAATATAACAAGGCCAAATCAGATGTCTCTTCTTGAGGGAGAACTTAAGGAATCAGATCTAGGGGGTTTAAATGAAGAACAAAGGGCTTTGGATCTGAGTATAGGGGACATGGATGGGTCTAGCCCTATAAGGGAAACTATTTTTAAAAGTGGTACATATTTAGTTATGCCCTATCCTACTCAGGCACTGATGCAGTCATCCTTGGACTCCAAAACTCCTACGGTGTTGGGATTGCAACAGGAAATAATTAAAAAAAGTTTTTCGGATAAGAATATGAAGTTGGGTCGAAAGAAGGACCAGGATAAAATTAAGTTAATTGGGGAGGCTTGGTGAGAACATTGGACTCCCATTTTTATAACCCCAAAAAATGATTATCCTCTCATGGAATGTAAGGGGGTTGAACAACATCCCTAGACAAAAAGTTGTTCGTGATTTGGTTCGTGTGCATTCTCCGAATGTGGTGTTTATTCAGGAGACTAAATTGGCTATTGATAGTATGTTCAATATTGCTCCCAAGTTGTGGATAAGGAGGTAATGCCAGTGTATTGGTGCATGTGGATATGCTGGTGGTGTCGCTTGTTTATGGGATCCGGTTAAGATATCCCCTCTTACTTGGATTTTCAACAGATGGTCTATTTTGATGGTCGGGCATGATAATGAATCTAGTGAAACCATCCTACTTACAAATGTGTATGCTCCTGTTGATTACAATGGTAAAGTGAATTTTTGGGAGCACATTTGATTTGTGAGAAGTTTGGTTCCCCTATACCCATGGATTTTGGCTGGAGACTTCAACTCTATCACTTGTGTAGAGGAGAAACATGGTGGGGTGGACCATCTCGAGCCTTTTTATTCTATCTTCAATGCTCATATCTAGGCCCTAAACTTGGTTGACATCAAGCCAAATAATGGGATCTTTACTTGGCATAATAGAAGGTGTGGGGAAGCTTCCATATTAGAGAGACTGGATAGGTTTTTGATATCCAGTTATTGAATGGGTAATAACAAAAGTGTTAGTTCTGTGATTCTGGAGGGTAGGGGATCTGATCATTGGCCTATCAAACTCTCTACTTTGGAGTTAGGGCTAAAAAATAATCCCTCCTTTAAGTTTCAACTTATGTGGCTTCATGATCCTAAGCTTCATGATTTCATGCGAGGCTGGTGGACCACTGGCAAACCTCCTCATGGCACCGCTATGTATTCCTTTATGAAGCGACTACAATTTATAAAACATAAATTGAAGATATGGAATAGACTGAATTTTGGGAACCTTTCCTTGGCTAAGCTAGCAGCTCTTAGGAGGATGGAAGAAGCTTCAAGGAAGATTAGAGATCAGGGATTCATGAAGGAGCTTCTTGTTGAGGAATCTAAGGCTGCGAAAGACCTTGCTAAATGGGAATAGAGGGAAGAATTTTTTTGGAAACAAAAAGCTCGAGTAGATTGGCTTCAGGAAGGGGATAGTAACACAACCTTATTTTATAACTCAGTTAAGGCTCGTCGTAATGGTAATCTGATTACCTCTCTTGTGAATTCTCAGGGTGCCCTGTTCTCTTATTTCAGAGATATTTCAGAAGAGACTGAGGTATTTTTCCTCTCTCTTCAAGGAGGACTCCCTATCATATGATGAGAATGAAAATCTTATTCTAAACTGTACTCCAGCGATTGTTTTTAAAGATATGAATGAGCACTTGATGGGTCCAATTTCCCTTGAGGAGTTGGAAAATGTTGTATTCAAGATGAAAAAATGAAAAGCCCCAGGCCCAGATGGATTCCCAATTGAGTTTTATTAGGAGTTTTGGGATTTAATCAAATTTGATCTTTTGGAGGTGGTCCATGAGTACCAAAATAACAAACAGATGCTAATGGATCTAAATGCTACCTTTGTGGTGCTTATACCCAAAAAAGAAGGAGCAAATTCCTTGGATATGTTCAGGCCTATTGCTCTCTGCAATGTTGTGTATAAGATCATCACAAAAATTATTGCTAAGAGGCTAAAGATATGGTTGAGCAAAATCATCTTTGAGGAGCAAGGAGAGTTTGTTGCTACCCGATAAATCTTGGATGGGGTTGTTATTGCTACAGAAGCTATTCACTCGATGGAAACTTCTAAGGAGAAAACTATGTTCATTAAGTTGGACATGGCCAAAGCCTATGATCGGATCAGATGGTCCTTTCTTCATAAATTTCTTACTGCTTTTGGATTTAAAGAGGAATGGATTAGATGGGTGATGAGTTGTGTTTCTTCTTCCTAATTCTTTGTTCTTGTTAATAATGAGCCATCATAGCTGTTTGAGACCTCAAGGGTATTAATGCAAGGAGATCCTTTATCTCCTTATTTATTTATCATTATGGCGGAAGGGTTGGGAAGATTGCTCAAGTCTCAAGTCATTTAGGGTCTCATTTAGGGGTGGGAGTGGGATAGTAGTTTGCCACATCTTTTCCACCTTCAATTTTTTGATGATAATGCTTTGTTGGAAGTTGCCACTATCAGGAAAGCTGGTAATATTAGACAGTATCTTGACATATATATTGGTGCTTCTGGATAGTTGATTAATGAGGACAAGTCTTCTATTTTCTTCTTCAATACGCCTCCTCTTATTCAAGCCAGGATTGCTCGCATTCAAAGATTCTAGGTTGGGACTCCCCCCTTCATTTATCTTGGTATTCCAATTTCATCTCATCCTATACCTAGATCTTCTTGGCAGTCTATGTTTGATAAGTTTAGAAGGAAGGTGAATCACTAGACTTTCAGATGGCTATCCACTGCAAGTAGAGTGTTGCTTTTAAAATTTGTTGTTCAAGCTTTACCCATTTATAGATGTTTTGTACAAATAGCTCCCTCTCACTTCATCAAGGACATGGATGCTTTGTCAAGATAATTTTTATGGTCTGGAAAACTTGATCAATCTAAATGGAGTTTGGTTAGGTGGGATTCTATATGTAGGTCGGTGCAAGAGGGAGGCCTTGGGTTGCGACAAACAACTCTTTTTGGGCAGGATTTGGCTGCAAAACTTTATTGGAGATGGTGTACCTCTCAAGATAAGATTTGGGCTAAAATATTATCTTGTAAATACTTGAGAGGTATTTTTGAGGCTAAGATCCCTAGAGTCATCTTGGTTGGGAAAGGTTCAGCTATCTAGGACACTCTAAAAAGAGGAGCTAATTTAATCAAGCAGGGTTTGTTCTAGATTTGCAATCAGGGATCAAATGCTCTTTTTTGTGAGGATTCTTGGGATGGCCACCCTCCTATATTGAATCAATATCCTAGGTTATGTTCCCTAAGCATTTTTTTCTTAGAAGCAGGTTGGTCTCGTGTGGAGGACTTTAAAAAAATCTAGTATTTTGGAAATATGGATATGTACAGGTGGAAATATCCGCAAGAATGGCCCTAGGGGGGACCGGCCAAGGACATAGAGGTGCTTGCTCTTATTCTTACTGGGAGGCCTTGTTCTTCATTGAGGGGTAAAGATATTCTAGCTTAGAACCCTGATACTAAGGGAACCTACTCGGTAGCCTATGGTTATCAGGTTCTTGATAAGCAAAAGTATAGGAGTCTTCCTGTCACTTGGTGGAAAAAGGTGTGGAACAAATTTTTCTGGCCAAAATGTAACTTCTTTCTCTGGTTGGTAGCTCGTAATAAATGCCTCACTTGGGATAATATGAGGAAGAGGGGATTTTAGGGTCCCTCTTTTTGTGTCCTTTGCAGTAAGAATGAGGATGATTCTTCTCATTTATTTTTCCAATGCTCCTTTGCCAGAGACATTTGGCACCATTGGTGGAGTGCCTGGAACCATCCATGTTTTCATGTGTTGTCCTTGGTGGAGTTTTGGAGTAGTCTGGGCAGACCTCCGACCAAGGCCCCCTTCCTTTGGGTGGCTTGGAATTTGGGCCCTTATTGCATCATCTAGCAAATTTGGCTCGAACAAAACCGACATATATTTCGGGGTAGTTATTTGGCTATTGAACAGATCTGGCAAACGATCCTATATATGTTTCAGGAAACCATCCATAGAAAATGTGATGTGGACCCTCTTTTGGATTCTAGGGAGGAGAAGGTATAGCAAGCCCTTGGTCTCTTTGGGGATGGTGTGAACTCTTCTAGCCCTATTAGGGTTCCTCAGCTCAACAAGAAGGTTAGGAGAGATGGTATGTGGAGGCCACCCCCTAGAGGAGTTTTAAAAATTAATACTGATGGATCGTCCAGGGGTAATCCTAGACATGCTGCCATTTGCGGTGTTGGGAGAGATTCTACTGGTGGTGTCAGTTTTTCTTTTCCATTTATAAAGGTGTTCACTCCAACAATTTTATGGAAGCTCTTGCAATTCTTGAGGCCTTGCGGAGGGGGTTTTCTCTTGACTAGCATAGGATTATCTGTGAGTCTGACTCTCAAATTTTGGTTAATATTTTAAATAGTAAAAGGGTGGAGGAAGTTAATTGGCAGTTGGCCTCTATAGCCTTTCAAATTCTCAGAATGAGTGAAGAGTTTGAATTTATATCTTTTTTGCACATTCCAAGGGAATGAAATGTGGTTGCTGATTACCTGGCCAAAAGGGTTTCTGAGCTGCTGGATCCTTGGAGTATCGATAATTGGGAGAGTCTCCCTTCTAGGGAATCTCAACGCCTGTGGGAGTTGATCCACAAGGATGTATAGACTTAATGTGGTTTTTTCTTGTTGTCTTTTTCGGGTGTCATTCTAGTCTAGTGGTTTTAGCCTGTTTGGTTGTTTATTTGAGTCATGGTTGGAAGCTCAGTTATACTATGTAATCCAGATTTTTTATCAATAAATTTTTACCCCTTTATTTAAAAAAAAATGACTGGTATAAAACATTATAATAAAATGAAGAATAGTTAAATGTTTATATTATAGTAAAATAAATAAATGATACAAATATTATTTATATATATGATAAATTTAAATTATATTAATATAAATTTATTTTATTATAATTTATTATTTTTTAAGTTGTTATATTTTTGTTACTTGTAAAAATAAAATGAATAAAACCTTTAAATTTGAGACTAAGAAAAAAGTTAAAGAGTTTTCATTTCAATCACATAATAAATATTAATATTTATTTTTAAAATATATATATAAATCTAGAATTTTCAAAAAAATTATATATATTTATGGTAATATAAAATAAAATAATATATTATTTTAAAAACTAAAATAAAATTTTAAAAACTAAAATAAAATTTTAAAAATTAAAAAAACCCTTCAAAAATTGTGTGTAGGCAATATTTAAAAAAAAAAAAAACGTTTTTTTCATCGTCTACTTAAAATTATAAAATTTCTCAACAAACAAAAGTTCGTTAGAGGATCACGATTACTATTAAAAATAGATTAAAAAAATAGAGGATTCACATATTATAAGATAACAATTCATTTGGGGATTGGGCAGATATTGCTAATACTACTTTTCAGGTCAAAATTAGTGCCACGACGGACCTTTGCACATTCTGACACCTTCCTTGAAGAGAGGGCCATGGTACATAGCACATCCTATTTGAAGATATCTTAGTTCTTTAAAGTTCATTTGCATTTCTTTTTAAGGGTAGACACACTAAATTCCGTTAGAAGAGATCGTAATAACGAATCCTTCATCATATTTAACTCGCTAAGGTTGACAAAGGCCTCCTCAAGCCACACTCCTTTAATTGCTTCCGCCGTCCTCTGCAATTTAACTCGCTAAGGTTGACAAAGGCCTCCTCAAGCCACACTCCTTTAATTGCTTCCGCCGTCCTCTGCAAAAGTGTAAAGGGTATCAGAAATGTCAAAAAAAGGTAGTTTTATTAGAATGTAAACTCTAAACATGGGAGAAATATAAATAGCACCTGATCTCTTGTAGCTGCACGCCACCCCTCCCTATCCCTGGTTCTGATTCTGGTGGATTTAAACATACTTCGCCCTTTTGCAAGAACGACATCATGAACAGTTAACAGCTCCTCACCCATAACAAGTCCCCCATAGTACATCTCCCTGTCGGTTCTGACTGAAGTATTGACCAATCCTGCATCTATCACAGATCCAACTGCCTCGGCTCCCACAATATACTCCACCTGTTGCCGGTGCCATTTATTGAAGAAGCAACAAATATCTAAGAAGGCTTCCTGTGCAAAATCTTCCAGCTGGCTATATACAGAATCTATTTTTCTGCCAGAATTATATTCTGGAAATGCATCTTTGAGTATCTGTTGCTGCATGCTTTTCAAGTCATTCTTCGCAGACACCTCGTCCATTTCAACTCTGGCATAATTATATTCTTTAAGATTTAATTGGTTAACAACAGCATTGGCCAATGTTGTTTTTCCAATGCATCCTACACCATAAATAACCACAGCTCGGGGTGACTCGTCTTCAGAGTTCAGGTTCAACAAGTCTATTACCTTGCTTTCTTTCTCTTTAATTCCAACTGTTGAAAAAGAAACAAAGCATTTTATTATAAGTTTTACAACTAAAAAATAAGAGTTTCTACATGCCAAACAAGAACTTACGCATAAAGTCATTAGAACAATGAGGAAACAAACAACCACATCTTCATGGAAATTTCAGTTTCAGAGAGTAATGGTTTGACCACGGGCCATATCTAAGATTGCAAAACTTGAAATCTATGGTATGTATCCTCCAAAATCATTCTAAAATTCCATAAGAAATAAAATGTCAAGTTTCATTGTCGGAATCTTTAGAAGGTGTAGTTCTAGAGATCCCCTGACACCCGACAAATTATTAATTAAAAAAAAAAAAAAAACTTAATTGAATCAATATATTTGATAGCACAGGGAAAAGGAAGTTTAGTAAAGGAAGCTTAGTCAAGATGCAAAATTTATATTGCTGATGGTAAAGAGGACAATTTTATTTTAAACACACTATTTGGCTTTTGAAAAAAAAAATAAAAACATAAGAAAATAATATAATAATAATTAAAACTCAGGAGTTGGATCATATTTCCAACATAAGATTGTAAGGAAAGCACAAGGGAATATATATATATAATATGAAATCTCGTAAATCAACTCAAGATAGATAAATAGAGAATGTAAATATGAAAATGAATATAAATGTAAATGCGAGAACGAATATAACTGTTCATGATGTTTTTGTTCACCTGCGTCTTTTGGGTAAGAGGGTTTTGGTACAGGAAGAACAACAGCCTGCTGCTTCAAATTTGTTGCCGTAGTAAACAAAGTTAGATCATCATAAATATGATCTATCTCTTCCTTAAGATTATTTAAATCTTCATTGTCAACTGAAGTTTTAAAAAAACTGTCATAAGATAAAACTATGAATTAGAATGTTTTGAATGATTACAATTATCTATTTAATTAATTGCATTAAAAACTATAACTAATCTTACTAAAAATATATTTAATTATTATAATAATTATTAGTAATATAAATAAAAAGAATTTAAATCTTATATAAGATAATCTAATAACACTTACCAAAAAAAGTTCTGTAGAAGACATTAAGGAAATGCACTTTATTGATCCCTCAACTATCAACACAATAGCCTTTCTCAACTTCGTCAATTTCTCATCATCTTCTTGCTTAATCATCAAGCCGTATATTATTTTTACATTGATAGCCAGGTCTACCATTCTTTCCAAAAGTTTTTGACATTTTGCTTGGTTGGCAGACATTAATTCGTAGTTTTCTAGCAAATATGCTAATATAGATAGCCCTGCAACGGCCTAGTGAAGATAGCCTACTTTATCAAGGATAGAGCTAACTACTATTCTCTGAAGCCACTCTCCTGTAAATTAGCAAGTGAAAATTAAACAATAAACCTTAAAAAAAAAAACGTTTTATTTAGGTGAAAAAATAAAAAACAAATAGCTAAGCGTTTAGATACCTTCTCCAGTTTTTCAAAATGGCCACTGGGGAGTAGAAAGAAATGAATATTTGACGCCCCTTTTAACTCACTCACTCCACGATGTGGTGGAAGTTGCTTCAATACTCGAGCCTGTGCTTGCTTTATCTTTATCTTGTCGTTTACACTGGGGAGTAAAAAGAAATGAATATTTGATAAATCCATGCGTGGTATCATTGCAAAGAAACAAGAAACCGAGTTTCGACATACCTTTTTGTCCAAGACTTGGCGGATGAGAGAGATTATTTCATCAACATTGTCAGCTTTATCTTTTAACGCATCAAAACTAAGCTTCACCTCCTCCAATGTGGGAGGCGACTCAGAAAATGCTGCTGCTGTTGATGTCTGAGCTATTGATGTTGAAGCTACGGGCGCAACAACTCCAACGGTCGATGGCACCGTGGGCCTCTTTGGAGCAGCAGAGACGACATTCATTTCTTCTTCACCGCCATACATGGCCTTCTTCGTACAACTCCAGCAGTTTCCCATAACGAATGTAAAGACTAAACAATAACATAAATGGATATATGAATGAATGTTTTTTCTGCTCAATTACTCGTAGCACAAATTTTCAATCGTCTTTCTCCCTTCACAAATGTAAATTGCAAGATCAAATGCCTTTCATGCAGAAATGGAACATCACAACCGCGCCATGTATGCATTCTGCTTTACTTTGTTGGCCCTTGACTGAGAAAAAAGTTTATTCTTGCGTGCATACAGGCGCAAATCTCGCTTTTAGTCAATGTCGACAAGAAAAAATAAAAGAGCGTGGTCCCTGGACTCTTTTCCTTGTATTTCAATAATATGGAGGTGATGTGCCACTGCAACAGTTACAAAATAAAAATATTGATTTATTTTTTAAAATTAAAAAATTACTGTATTGAAGTTTTAAGAATTAATATATCTTGAGTTTTATTAAAATATATAAATATTAAATAATATTTTTTATATATTTATTTAATAATATATTATAATATAATTTTAATATTAAAAAATAATTATACCTCATTTTTATTATAATTATATTAAAACATCTCACCTCTCCGTACTTCATAAAATATATTTTTGTCGTAACGGGTGCATGTGCTAAAGAGGAATTATTTTGTGCCGTCTCTTGCTTTTGTCTCTTACGGATGCGCAAGGAAATTTCGACCAAATGCTAAAGCAAAAGTAATAAACAATTATTGAAGCAAGGCATTAACATGATTTACAGCTGGAAAATGGTACGAAGTCTATTGTAAATGATTTGCATTCCTTGCGCTGAAAGTAGAAAGAAGAATTCACCTGGCCTTTTATTTCTCCCCCCTAAAAATTTCCCATTTATGCTTTTCTTTTGTCGGTGGTCCTTGTGGGCTCTACTTAGTTTAGAAAATACGACACATTGTTGAAGAATGATCTCTTTACGATGAATGTTTCCGACTTGCAATTTTGGTAAGACTTCTAAATCATGTTACCAAGCTTAGAAATAAACGTATTGGAGTTTATAAATATATAATTATTTAAAGTATTGCAGAATAAGATGTAATGAATATGATTGAATTTAATTGATTGTAATTGATATTTTATAATAAGATTATATGTTACAATGTGATTTATTGAAATAATATGATAATATGGTCTTACAAGATGACATGGTATTTACTTTTTATTTTTTTTTGAAATGGTGAAAAATTATATTGTTAGAACAAGAATCAAATTACAGTGATAGGTTTACCATTTTTGGTAAGCCCTAAAATCTGAATAAAATTCGGATTAACATCTTCAAAAATAACAAAAAATCGAGTACCATCTACAAAGTAGAAACTTTGAATCTATTCTCATTTCCGCTTTACATTGATCATAAGAAACCTAGCAAGCTTAACAATCCTGCGAACACAACCTGTGCTATCTCAAAAAGGGCCAAAGAGTGCTCCAAGAGGTAGCAAAAAATCCAACAAATAATTGTTCATCCTTCGTTGTTCCACAAGACTCAGCGGACTCTAGACCTATCCTTATCCTTAGCTAAGTTTTTGCTGGCCAATTTAAGAACCATTTGATTCACCTCCCGCCATTCAAAAGTGTCCCTATCTTAGTTAGAATTCAACATGTATCTAACCGGAATTTCATTGCCATGTTTAGCCAAAAAGTCAGTCGATGCATTATTTTGTCTATCAACATAGACTGGGATGACATCCTTGAATTGATGTCAAATGGACTTAATTTGACTCACAATGTTTCCTATCCTCTAAGCCTTTGGTATGAAAATCCTAATAGCATCTAGAAACCCCACCATACTTTGTGAATCAGACTCAACTATGATATTTCTAACCTCATTCTACCAAGCATTGAGAGGACCTTATTTGATAGCCAAACCTTCAACTTCATTGTTAGTAGCCCTTCCAAAACCCTCTAGCTCCCAATGGAGGATCTTCCCCTTGAAATATCTTCTAAGAAAACCAATTCTTGCAGTCCCCGGGTTATCCTTAGCTACACCATTAGAATTAATCTTTTCCCAACCTGGGGAGGGGCTACCATAGTCCCAACTTCTATGGATTGAGAGTCCCTTGATTCACCTAAGTATTCTTATCCCTAAAGTGCGCTTTGAAAGTTTCAAAAATCTTGGTAACAATTTTTTATTTCAAACCAACTCCATTGGACTGAACTCTAAAAAATTTAGAATTTCTTTCCAGCCAAATGTGCCATCAAATGAAGCTCAGACCTAGGGACCAGTCTAGCTGAATGGAGGTATTCTTGAATTTTCTACGCTTTCAAATCTCCTATATATTAGAAAGAATCAAATAAAAGTTTAGGTGAACCTTAAAAAGGTTTAACCACCTTTTTCACAACTCTCTTGCAAATGCACACTGGAAAAGTAGATGATCAAGTGTCTCCTCTTGGGAGTTACACATGATGTAGTTGGAAGGGCCATAAAAACCTCTCTTCATAAGATTATCATAGGTGAGACAACTCCTATGCATCACTTCCCAAGAAAATAAATTAATTTTAGGCCAGCCCTTAGCCACCCAAACTCTATCCCATGGGGCATCCTACAGGATCAACGGAGAAGGGAGCAAAGCATTATAACCATCATGAACAGTGAAAACACCAAGAGTACCAAGGTCCCTGCAAATATTATCCTCTTCCTCTTTCCTTATAATGCACCTTTGCTTGAGGATCTTATCAATAAGAAGCCTTTGATAAAGAGGGACATGAATAGGCCATTCTTCTAACCTCTTCCCCTAAAAGAAATAGAAATCTTCAATTTATTGAGAAGTAATGTATGAAGTCATATTTATCCATCCTCTACCCTCAAGGCTTTGTTGCAAGGACTGCAAATCTGGAAAATCATATATTAAGGGGCGATGCTGGTCCCAAGAATCACTTCAAAATTTAGCTTTGTCTCCTTTACTTACTTTCTAGAAAAGTCTAGATTTTACCAATTGTTCACCAGCTTTCAGGACCTTCCAAATAATAGAACTAGGGCCCCTTAAAGGAATGCGACCAACTTCTTGATGAGGGATAGAACCCAAATACTTGCTAGTGATGACTCTACTGAAGAAATTCTCCTTGTTGGATATCCATCTCCAATAAAACTTCCTAGCAAGAGATTAATTGTTTAAAGTTGTTTTACAAAAACCAATGCTCCCTCAAGCTTTAGGCTGACATATTTTATCCACAAGGGGGTCACTTAGTTTAAATCCTTCAAAACACGTGCATTCACGAGCTTCTTAAAAAATCCCCTATTTTTAAAATTTACCACATCCCCTTTTAATTTATTAAACCCCTGGTGGCAAACCCCTATATAATAAATAATAACCCCTTTTCAAAACTTACCATTTTGCCAAAAATATTTGAATCAATTTTTACTATCCCTTGGTAGTTTTACCATTTTATCAATATATATCCATTGAGCATGTTTGACTCCATCAAAATATCAAGTCTTTATGAGCATAATAAATATTACTGGTTTGAGCTTTAACCTGAAGTAAAAATATGTGTTTTTGATCTTCACACATTTCATTTAACCAGTAATATACAAGAGAGTTTTTATTATATTCTAGGTATCTCGATCTGGGCGGGAGAACCCGTTTTCAAATTTCCTACTTCCCCCTGCTCTTGTCCTCCTGATCTCTAGCTAGGTAGATCTTACTAGGATCTTTCGATTGCATTTCCAAGACCGCCACAAGATCCTCCTAGGCTTCTCAAGATGTGTCATCCCATTTTTGATGTGATTGTAGTGTTTTGGCTGGACTGAATTGAAGATTATTTCCATGGCGACCTTTTGTGGTGACTAGCTTTTGGATGGCTTGGCGAGTTTTCAAAATAAATTGGTCTAATATTTTCATCTCATCGATGCTTTATACATTTTATCATTATAAATGCAATAAATAGTGGCTATCTACCAATCCCTTACATATTGATCAAAATCTAGATCCTCTAGGTAGACTAACATGGTGTAGAGTTCTAGGTAGTCAAAATGTTCGATGGCAATTAGGATTTTAGGTAGGGTAATCCTAGATTTTATTGTTTGAAAATGACTATAAACTCATTTCCTAAAAGGCTCACCATCATGAGCACGTCCTTACAATGAATAATATTTAGCTTGGTCTTGTGGTTCAAAGGGTTTATGGCTCATAGGAGGGTCTACACCCATAGGAAAAAGATCCTAACAAGCCTAAGCAACATACTTTTGGTTCATTATATATGGCCTCCTCCTTACTAGTTGAGCACCAAGCATTAGTGTAATCTTATGGACACATAGTTCTGGTGGGATTCCTTTCAGGTCCTTATATGTCCATGCGAAGACATCCTTGTATTCCAAGAATATCTTAAAAGTTGCTACCTTCAATACTGGATTCCAATCATCGCCGCAATGGATCATCCTAGGTTCCTCCTTCATTCCTATATTGATGTCCACTATCTGAGGTCCTTCATATTTGATATTTTCTGGTTCACTCGTAGCTTTCATTACATTCTTAGGGTGTGCTGGTCTTGTATCAATCTTTGCATCTCCTACTATATACTTTGCAAAGTTTTTCAGAAATGTCCATTTCTCTTCTGCTTCCTTCATAGGTTCTTTACTAACTTTTGGTTTGTCTTATTTTTCCTTGACCTCCTCTGAATCAATACAGAGATAGTTGGGCTAAAATATTTCGTACTCCTCCATTTGCCAATGAAGAAGTCTACTATTAGATCGAGCTTCATCTTTGTTACATTCATCTAGGTACATCATTCCTTCTCCATTAGGTTCATGCCCTTCATCCCTCGAGGAATTTTTTGATTCATCTGTTGTAGCTACATCTTCACTAACTCTTTGGTTAGCTATATTAATCATGTATTTGTGTTGTCCCTTAATAAAAATGATCTCGTTATTTCCCCAATTGTGATTAACTTTGGCTACTCGTAGTCAGCCCCTCCCCAAGAGGGCGTCGTATGCATTTTATGCATTATAATCACAATGAAATCCAAGATAAATTATTTTTTAGCTATCATTACTTGTGTTTTTAAGACTTCATTTATCTCTATGCCATTCTGGTCAGCACCATACTACCAAAAGCTCGGGGCCCATAGAGATGGAGCACCTAGTTATAGCCAAGTTTTCTCAGGTAGCATATTAACGTTGGATCCTCCATCCATGATAACTTGTGTCAATTTGTGCCCTAAGATATCCATATGCAATAATGCAGGTTTCTTTCCCATATCAATTATTAGTATGGTTGGATCCATGAATTGATCTTTTTGCTCCTCCTCCTGAATTGGTTGGCTCTGTACCTCCATCACCTTCTATGGTTGTAATTATTCCATGATTGCCTTTTGTAATTTTGGAATAGCTTCTAACAAGTTGGATACTTTAATTTCCACTGTGGTATCCAAAACCTGTGTTGCCAGATTTTGCACAACTATCTCTTGATCTGTTAGTTCCTTTCCAGCTCCCAACACTGCTTGTTTAGTTTTCTCAGCTTCCTCTTGCAATATTTTCTTTGCTACTTTCCAGCATTGATTTTCTTTTTCAAGCTCTGGATACTTATCCTTCTTAGCCTGATTTCTCATCATGGCTAAAACTTCATGAGTTTCCTCCTTAACTTGAGTAACTTCGATGTCCAAATAACTAACATTCTATGGGTTACTCGAACTCACATGTTTTAGATGATTCTCTTATTTGTGGTTACCTGGACCACACCATCTACACATGTGTGTAGTGCTTGTTTATGGTGTCTCTTGCCTTAGAGGTGTAGGACAATTTTTCGTAAAATGCCCCTATTATTGGAAATTGTGATATTGTATGATCAGTCTATCTTTCAAGCCATACTGTAAATGACTTTGTCCTCCTTTTCGATTACTTTGGTTTGGTATTCCACCTCGTATGTTGTTTTTATGACAGCTACTTGTTGTTTGTTTCTTGATTCCTTGGGCCTTCGGTTTCTCTTCCTACTCTTGGATTGACAATACTTTTGGACATATTCTTGCATTATACGGGCATAGCATTATCTCATGCCCCATCACATTACAAATATGGAAATAGTCATTCTTTGGATATTTCATATTCGTATGTCCCTTTGTTTTGCATTTCGTGCACCACATATCGTTCCTATCAGGTTTGATCATTTGCTCTTTTACCATATTATCAAACTCTTTGTAAAATGATGCTACCATCCTCTATATAGTGTCATCTTCTTCACTATCTGAATCCTTCGACTTGGGGTGAGACAGGATTCTCGTATACATTTTTTTTATTTGCATGTTTAAGTGCTTCTTCATATGTTTCATATGGTACTACCTTCTTCTTTTTATTATATTTTGGTAATAATCCATATTCGAACCATCGTTTTACTAGAACATCTACTAATGACATCTGCATCTTATCGAATAATTACTTTAGTCGATGGTTGTAGGATTTCACATCCTCATCGGCTTTTTGTTTCGTCATGCAAAGTTTCGTAACAATGTCACCATAATCCTTTAAAGGTCAAAATTATTCAATGAATTTCTCGTTTATCTGATTCTAAGTTTGAAAATCAACGGTATTTTCTCTCTTTAGGTACCAATCAATTACCAATACTCTCAAGGTAGCCTCAGGTCTATCTACACCATTTGCTCTCCAAATGGTTATGTAAGTCCCTATATGCCATGTGGGGTCTTCCTTACCCTCATCTAAAAATTATGGACATCTTTGTTTGGTTGTCTTGTTATCCATCTTAGGAGAGTTGTTACTCTCACTTGAGGTATCTTGTGGAGTCTTTGTCTGATTTCTCCTTGGGGTGTCTTACTCCCGTTGTCATCAAAAGTGTCAATTTGAGGTATCTTGTTTTGTCCCACCACTTGATGAACAAATTCTTGCGCGTATTCACTTCACGACCTCCTTCACTGATGTGAGGAAGATGGTCTTGGTATGTCCTCCTGAGACCTCGCATCTTGTTGCTCTGGTGCCTGACTCCCGTCCTCTGCACTCTCTTGCAACCCTTCTACCACTTTCTTAGGCGTTACCATCAACTCTCCATCATCCTAAACTTTTTCTTTGTCAACCCTCACCTCTACGCTTGGCGGTTATATTTCCTCATCTTCTTTATCTATCAACAATGCCTCAAAGTCTCCTTCTTCAGATGTCCAAACTTGCTTTATTTTTTGTTCTTGAGTACTATGGTTTGATTTACTTATGTTTCCTCTTTGAGTTATCCTTGTGATCCTTATTACTGGAATTTTGTCTTGTGGTTCTCATCTCCCATGGCACCGTGTACTAGTATCCGTCATAAAAAATCACCTCTAGTCTCAGTATTCAACCTCATCAAATTTGACCCATTTTAACAAAAAATACTAGATTCGATAAGGCAACGGTGCAAAATGTAGCACAGGGGTGGATTATTCCTGTTAAGGAGGTATTTTCTAGGGCTAATAATTATCAATAGGTTAAACCCAACTCACTTACCAAATCGTACGGTCATATGCCCACTCGAACTACCCTTGTACGAACTATAATCACCTTGTACAGTCATCAAATGCCTACACTATACGATCTCAAATCGTACAGTGTAAAATATGGTAGGATATTGCACACAAAAAAACTGACATATTCGGTTTTTGAGGTTTTCGTACACAGTTTTGTAATAGATCAAGTTGATTCTCTAAAACTGCCAAATTTGGTAAGTTTCTCTCGATCACCTATTTTACCAAATCGGGTAAAAAGTACTTTGTATGATTTATAAGGAAAATAATGTACGATTTGTATGAAATAATGACACAAAATTATGCTTTTCTAGATGCTTCATTGCTCCAATCTGTCTTCGGGATGTTTTGTAAAGTTTTGATAGACCAATCAATGCAATCTTTGCAATAGGAAAAATATCTTAACCGAACTATTGAGAGATCCCATGTGCCTGATTATGTCCAAAAATAATAAAATATCATTCAATATGTCTTCCTCAATGCTTCCATACTTCTATATCATTCTACATATTTCACAAGTACCAGATTCTACAATAGGGTTGTAACAATGCGTAAAACTAATCTATAACGGTCAATAGAAAACACAAACACATCATATTCATCCACAAATCATTGTCTCTCACTATGACGATTTTACACAGTCATACGCAACCATCATTATGCTCATTGATGTCTATGGATTCGATTACAGTGTGGAAAAATATATCAATATAATTGCAATAACTCAAAGAATCAACAACTATAGTACTATCTCTTAACTCTAGCAACCATACCTATAACTTTGAAAATGGGGCCTTATATAACGTTGCTCAAACTGTTCCAAAGCAGTTCCTGAGATAATTATTTATTTACAACTACCCATATACAACTGAATGCATTAATTTTTCTTTTACTAAGTTTAACACCTTAGTTGGCAAATCTATGCATCATTTCACTCTTAAATTACATTTTTCTTGCATTTGGATGAATTTCGGTGTGCCCTGTATGATTTTCCACTATCCTGTACAATTTGCCATTCTAGTTGTACAGTTTTTCCCTTTAATTTATGGTTTGCTCTTACCTTTACAATTTGCAAAACTTGAGCAAATTGTCACTTATGTCAAAACTATCAAAATGGAGCAAATCCCTTTGATCACTTCTACTTCTTTTGGAAGGTGTATTTGTTGCCTACAAAGGCTATGGTTGGCATCTAGCAACATACTGGAACTAAAGGACCACTGTTGTGCTAACACAATAATTTTTCTATGCAGTTGACACACCAAGGACCTGTACTTGGAACACATGCTCTTGACCAACCTAATCAGCTCAAACTGAGCCAAACGATAACTCCAACACGATGGCTAACTTACGTGCATCATGGGCTATCTCGAGCTATAGAACACTGAGGATATAACAATCCAAGACACATTGAGGATCTCTAACAGCATGGCTGATGCTCTAGAGTGACACCCTAATGCTTTACGACATAGAAGACCTCCATAATTATGGAGGACATGACGGGCTATCAAGATGACCTAGCACATTGACAACTGGATTTTAAACTAGATGGCTACCAAGCATACTAACTATACACACTACCTGAGGCTAACATGGCACACACTACTTGAGGCTGACGTGGCTAGTGAGGAAGATGGGTGACGTGGCTCACCGTGACAGGCAACAAGTTTGAGGAGGATGGATCCATTGGCAAAAATAAGTGCAGGAGGTTTTTCCACCATAAGGTTGACATTATTAATATTGATATTTTTTCTTTATAAAGGTATTTTTAACCCACGTCCTCCCTCATGTGGGATATTGAATTTATTCTTTAAAAAAACTGTTAATTATAGCACATATTCTATGCGTGTGGTCTATGGCATGTTTTGATCTCTTTTGGACATCACATCGCATAGATTTACCTGCTATCTAGTGATCCCAACATCAACAAGCATTTTTTGGAGAGCCACCACCCGCCTCACCTACAAAAAAAAAATCAAGACACCTATTAGAAAAGCACAAGTAGATCTATGCACCTCATTCACTTGCAAACCAAATATATTTGTGTCTCTATGAGTGTGTTGGTGTGATAGTGTTTACAACTCATACAATATGTTACAGCAGTTGAGCAATGCCAAGGCCTGATTGACAGTTGAGACACAAAATCCTGATGCCGTAAAAGATCCAGTCGGTGCATGCAATTTCAAGCGAGTTTGGAGATGTGCCAAATTTTGAAGTCTTTCTTAGAAGCAGAAGATCTATGGTGCAGTATGAATCCCTAGAATGGACCCGCAGATGATAGATCTCCCCCAAGTGATAGACGCTGCAATCACCTGTGCACACATGAGATAAATACAACGAGCCGAACAACAACTCTTCGTAGACAACTACCCATTGACGTCCAAAATCCTATGCAGCTCTACACTCGTTGGGGAGGAAAATGTAGCAAAAGACCATATCATTGCCAAAAACAACTCTTCTACAATTACAAGCCATTGCATTCGAAGCCTTGGAAGTGTGCCCGCAAGCACATCCTTCTGCACTGCTTGAAGAGGCGTCACCCGTGCAAAGCAGTGCTGCTGGTGGAGAACAACGGTGGTGGGCCGGAGCGCCATCTACTCCTATTACTTGAGGAGCAAGTAAATAAGGGGACATGCACCTTTCAACTCTGCCAGCTCACCCACTGGTGTGTAACTGCGCCCGATGCTAATACACAGTCGATCGCGAGGTTGGGGTTCAAACCCCACCACCCCTAAGGCCCAAGCGCCAGGTACAATATTTTTATTTTGCATTTTATATTTAAGTTTTTTCAAAAAAAATTAATAATTAAATATATATTTTGTTTAAAAATCAATTTTATTAATAATTTAATTGATTTTTTTACCAAAAATTTATTTTCTAATTACTTAAAATAATTGATAAATTTATTTTTTTGCAAATTTAAAAAAAGAAAAAAAGGGATAAAATTGAACACCTAGGCCAGCACCAGTCCCATTTTTTTTAGGCTTCAAAAATAGAAATTTTTTTTGTTTGAAGTCCTTAAGGGGGAATTTTTTTGGTGACATATTATGCAAATTTGCCTATGAGGGAAGCTTTGTAAAAGCCTTTTGAGGCTTCATAGTTGAATTTTTTGCACTATGGGAGGATACAATTTTCTCCATCCTCTCATATTTTGCTCACCGGGGGGGGTATATTATAAATTTTACAAACAAAATGGGGGAAGACTTATAAGGGTGCATCTTCGGCATTGACCGACACCTTAGTCAAATTATTTTGCAAAATTTCATTGTAAAATGTGAATTTTAGGCAGTGATCGACACCTTAAAATGGGTAGATCGAAGAAAAAGCAAACCCCAAAACAAAAAAATGATGTTGAAAAATCAGTTAAAGGTCCTTACTTTCTAGTAGAGATGGACAGGATAGTTTTTTATGAGGATGGCACATTTCTCACACTACGCAGTGGTGTAGATGTCATACTCGATGATTTAGTGTCTTGTGAAGACATTAAAAAAAATGGTGTTCTAATCCTTATTGGCATTGTAAGGGCAATATGCATATCATTGGTTTCTCTTGTCATTTCTCAACGTAAAGTGAAAAGGGATATTAGTGAGAAAATAGAGGTTAAAACCCTAATGGTTGATGCTTGTTGTGACATAAGTGACCTTCAGCCTATTGTGGTGAATGCTTGTTGTGATACATGTGACCTTGAGCCCACTATGGCCAATGATTGTTGTGATATAGGTGACCTCATACCTTCTATGGTAGATATCAGTTGTAGCACAAGTGATCTCATTTCAAAAGCAAACTTTGCTTGCAACACTAGTGACTTAAACACTGAAACTCCTCAAAAATAGCTCTATAATCTCATCAATAATTATAAATACCATATTGTTAAAAGCATTTATGAAGATGATGAAATTTGGTGTTTTGAAAACACTCCAAAGGATTTGGATCCAAACTGATGAAGAAAATGGGATTCAATGGTGAGAGATTAGGTAAATAGATTAGGTAAATAGGAACAAGGCATTAAAACTCCAATAATGCTAAATGTCAAGGCAAAGAATGAAGGCCTTGGCTATTCTAAATAAGCAAGCACTAGTAAAACCATGTTTGTAAACCCTAAATCTCCTACAACTTCTAAAAGGCATTGTTGTAGTCATTGTGGTAGAACATGATATGTAGCAGCTAGGTGTTGGAAATTATATCCTTGTGATTCATGTGGATGTACAAATCACTCTTCTTCAAGTTATCGGTACAAAATAAAAATGGTCAACAAGGTTCACATATATTGTGGATGGAGAGATCACACACAATGGACCATGATGAAAGCAATGTTGTATGGCTTCCATAGAAAAGGTAAAACCTATGGTAGACCCAAATGCAGATCCAGTAATAGACCGAGTGGTAGTTCTAGTGGCAATGATCGAAAGATAGACCTAAAGATAAACCTAGAGATAAAGTTCCAGAGGTAGATCTACAGGTAGATCCAGAGGCAATGATCTAGAGGTAGATTCATAGGTAGATCCAGTGATATATCTAGAGGTACTCATCCAGCGGTAACCTTAGAGCCAGAGCCAGAGCTAAAGCTCGAGATAACATCTTTCATTTCTCTTCTTCTTCACTGTATTGGGACAGTTATATTATTACCCAAATAATATAATAAGGGGGGATGTTAGAGTACTATTACCTTATTTCATAATATGTTGATTCTCCAGGGTAGATTAGGTTATCTACATTTACTTTCTACCTAGGTTAGTTTGTTTCTATCCTAGGTTAGATATCTATCAATATTTCTTATGATCGACAAATATTCTTGTTAGTGATATTTGCATAGAATATTTTTTGTTAGCGATATTAGTTGCATAGCTATCCATAGGCTATATTTAGCCTTAATTTGTATTATTTAAGATTTGTTAATTCTTATATGAACTATCACTTTATTGGATCTAATACAAAAGCTGATTTATAAGCTATTGTAAGGTAGGTTTCTAATAACCTAAACTTGAGGCTTGTTGCTTTTTTAATATGTTAAGGTACTCCATTAATAATTTATAGGCTTCACATGATATGATGGCATATGCTCACCTTTGGCCTTGATTGGTTTAAAGTTTTTGATGTGGGTGATGTGGTTGGCGAGTGATACCAATAGGAATTTTATCATAGGTTACCTCGAGATACGTATCAAGTAGTTCTTGATACTAAGGTTGTTGTTCCTTATAGACTTTATTTTCTTTTTGGTAGGGGTACAATTGATAGCATCTTGGTGAGTGGGATTGATGATGATCAATTGGTGATGGTCTAGGATGTTGATGATGAGTGGGATTTGGGCATGGGCAAGGTGGAAGGTTTTGGTTTGGGTACGATGAAAGGTTGTGCTATTGTGCTTGGTGACCTGGGTGATGTTGGGCTGGTTGCCTCTATTATGTGGGTGTAGGTAACCTCTCATGCATCACCCATTGCATTTTATTGTCCATTATCATCCTGGGTACCAATATTTAGTTTTCCAAGTCAAGAATATGTAGCCTATTAACCTATGTATGAGCAACATGAATAGGAATTTATTGTACTTTAACCCTAGAGAGATTGATGATTTGTTTTCTAGGGTTACAAGAGGCCATATTAACTTGGTACTGTTATTGAAAGATAGGTTCTATGTAATCAAGAGGTGCCAAAATGTACTATTATTGACCATATTGCATATCATATAGTGTAGCAGGAGGGTGAAAATCATCATCCCTGGGTCCATGTGTTGATGTGGTAGCATTATGATTACCTTGATCATTTTATGTGTTCAAATGATTGTACTTGCAACTCAAGGATGATCAACTAGAGTAGCTTAAATATCCCTATATTTCTACGGTATGTACCCCTAATCCTAGTCTAGGGGAGTCATAGTTGAGCTAATATATGAATGCATGATAGGGGTTTTCTAGATGTCTCAACTTGGTCATAGTTATACCTATTAAGGGTTCGTAAGGTATCCTGATTAGAATAACTCATATCTTGATCATATTCAGTACTTGTGGGTAAATTGTGCATTTAGGCACCTGATGTCTTGGGGTCCATGGAGTGGTGTATGGAATTTGAGCCATAATAGTCGTATTGCCACTCAAGAATAATGAGATCCTATGGATCAATCCAAATATGATCCATTGCTCTTGGTGATGGCTTAGCAGTGTAAGCTCGCAAATGAGCCTAGCTACACATTACGACCATATGTTGGGTAGATGAGTCATATGGAATTGTGACTATGCATGCGAGCACTATTTGATACTATGCAAACGAATCAAAAAAACAAATAATATAACACTCTTTGTTTTGTTTTCTGATTATCTCATTTATTTATTTTTTTTATATTTTTTTTTTGTCTTAGAGAGTATTTTGTGTGTTTCTATTTTTAGAACCTCTATTCCTAAAATACTAAAGGGAACAAAGAGAACTTATATAAAAATGTGGTTTGGGCAACTCCTATTTTGAAGAATGTGACACAAATGACAAAAGTAGATTTCTATAAGGGTAAATTGGCAAATGGGTAACATTATAGGAAGAAAAGTACCCCCAAGAAGGGGTCACGCTGTCTAAACCATGCTACTTGCCCAGTCGAGCTTTTGCTTCACACTTAGGTGTGCTTGGATATGAATGATAGTTGCATTCCATAAATTATTAATCCCTATGGACAAGGGGTATCTAAGCGTAATCTACCTCAATATGCACCCAAAAGTAGAGGATTTCTTGGTGATGAATCCCAAGAAACCACTCATGGGTGCTACTAAGGTGTGTAGGGGGTGAGCCAGTGGAAGGAGGTAAAATCTAATGTCACTGATCTCGATTGGTGGTTGGTGATGAAGGCCAACCTTGCCAATGTTTATGTGATATGTGTGTGTGGATTCCTTTTATCTGTAGAAAAGAAATAGAGAGTATATGATGATTATATAAAATGAAAATTGTAAGATAAAATGCATCTGTATTTCTTTAACAATTCTCAACACTTTCATCAATCAACAATGCAAGAAAATACATTGAAAATAGAAAAACCATCTCTAATGATACAACCACATATCAAAGACCATCTTGATCGAGATGGTCATGGTATGGCATATTGAAAACTAAGAATACAAATATATTGATGCAATCAGAATGTGTACTTTTACTATTTTCTTAGTTTGTCTATCTAGAACATGCAATCAAGCTATCCTAAGAAGTAAAGGAATAACTTAGAATCCTTTATTTTGGTGTCAATATTGTAGATCCTTGCACTTTTGCATCTGGTTCAAGGTCTTCTTGCCTGAGATGGTTTTAATATAGGGGTCATCTTGACTAAGATGGTTTCAAAATAGGGATCATCTCGACTGAGATAGTTGTTCCTGTGTACTTTCAAAATAGTAAAAATAAAAATTAATCATTATGATTCATTAAAATAATATAAAAATGATAAAGAGGGACCCATCAGGATTCCCACCATGATCACCATTTGAAAGCTTAAAAACATGCAACATAAAATAGATAAAGCAACACGATGCACAAGAAAACCAAATGGTAAATTATATTGATCTCCTTTAAAATGTGTTACAATAAATCCCCTTTAGGGATTTTACAAATGATACAATATTACAATAAGGTGCAATCCAAATTGTCCTCACACCTACAATTGTATCTTCAAAAATGTATTTCCTTGATACCGCAATGCAAGGGTGAGATTCAAATCATTTTTTTTGCCTTGAATCCAGTCACTTGATCAAGGTCATCTTGGGTGAGATAGTCTCAACAAATATGATCTTTGTCATGGATCTACAATTTTCTAAAACTAGGTCAAGACGATGTTAGGATGATTTAAGGGTGGATTTATCAATAAATTGGTGGTGATCGATAGACGTGTGTGTGGATTTGAGCATCCAAAATTATGGTATCAATAAAGCAAATTTCATGGATGTGATGTTGAAGATAACATATCAAGATAGTGATATTGACTCTGAAAGCAAGGATGCACGATGAGATTTCAGTAGCACTTTGTTGCTCAAGTTGATAATATTTGAATTTTTAAATCAAGGATCCCTCCTTTTATAGTCTTCTTTGCTAGGTGTCAAAAGAGCAAGTAGCAATCAAAAAACTATTTGATTACCAATTTGTAGGTGGCAAGAATAATTATAGGTTTCTAGGGGCGACTATAGATTATCAGGGGTGACATTAAATTTATTATCGCATTGACGAGTAGTCCTAATACTTGATTATTATTTTTACACTTGTGCACGTGTGATCGTCTTGATCGAGATGGCCCTGACTCTGAGATAGTCTCAGTCGATATGACCTTGCATCCCACGAGGGAAAAGTACACTTTTTCTGAGAAAAATGTACTAAAATAACCCTGAGGCTACCTTAGGTAGGTTAGAAGGTTAGAAGGAGGTCTTTTATAGAGTTTCATTATGATTACATATTTTAGGTGTCTACACTACCAAACTAATATTTACAAGGGAGCCAAATAATATAATATTTCCAACACCCTCCATATTACATTATTTGGTAGGAAGGCTTTTTGCCTTCAATCCTTGATTATTCTTTTCCTTCATTCTTCAAATTTGACTTTGGTATGGTTGGATATATGCAACCTTCATTACGTTTTCCTTTATAAATTATCTATGTGTGCTTCTAGATCAATGTATTCAAGTCACCTTCGAATATTTGCTTCTATGTCACTGCCTCTATGTAGAGCCTTTGGGTTACTTCCACTAGATCACTATCTCTAGAACTATACCTTTGGGTCACTTTTAGATTATCATTATCTTTGGATCATCCACTAGAACATTTGTAATACTATCATATCTATAGTATCATCACTATAGATGCTTTCACTATAGGCCATATTCCAAGCTAAGCTTGGGTCATAATCATTCATTTCATATTTCTTCATGGTAAGACCAATATTCAATAAGAATTTATTTTTCATCACAATTAGTTTTCTTTTGTAGAAACCATACAATATTCCTTTCATCTTATCCCATTCATTCATACTTATCCTTCCAAAATTCATTTTTAATATGTGATTTTTACTTTCTTTATGTAGATAATATTTTTAGAATGATTATATCCTCCACAAGTTTCACAACAATGGAGATTCCAATATTTCTCTATCTTATATCCATATCTGCCATAATGATTACATCTATTTCCTATTACATAACTTTGTTTGTCATTTATCCTTCATTGTTACTTATTTGATCAAGTCTCTATCACTAATTTAATGTTACTATTTTCTATCATGAATTTAGTTCTTAATTTATTACTACTCATCTATCCTGTATATCCAAAACCTTCATATTTTGATCTTTTTTATAGTACAATTGACTCTTTCATTTCATGTCCATGTTTTTCCCAAACTTGTATTTTTATAGCCCATTTTATTTAATAATTTTGAACCAATTCCTTTATTATACCTTTTGAAATAACTAAAAAGATCATCAAACTAATCCCTATCAACATCAACACAACTTTGAGCATCACTATATCTATCATCATTTGAATTATCATTATCAATTTTGATAATATAAGATTTTTCTAACCAATCACAAACTATACTCAAATCATCTAAGCTACACTCTATATCTTTTCTTTTTGTTTCATAACATGCATGTAATGTTATAGGTTCCTATTCCTTATTGAATTTTTCATTACTTGATAATAGACATATGCGATTTACCATAAGAATCTTGTGTATAGATTCTAATTGGGCAAACTGCCCTAGCTAATTACTCTAATCTCTTTGATTCCCTTTAGGAGATTATTGGTATTGATACTTCCTAGTCAATGCATTATACTTACAAGATTTTGTATTATGTCCTTCTTTTTCACAAATATGACAATACTTCTTTTGTTTTTTATTTTGTGATGAAGTGCAAGATCCTTTTTCTACTACAAGAGCCTTATTGGATGACTCATTTCTCAATTTATTTTCAAGTTATTGCTGAATAATATTTTAGTGACTCAAATAACACCTTTTTTTTTTATATTAGAAGATATGTGAGCAATATTTTAAATGATTCAAGAAATGCTCTAAGTACAATTGAGACTAGGAGCTTATCTTCAACCTTTTATCCTAAGGTATGCAATTTTGATTTTAATTCTAATATCCTTTGAAGAAAATGTTCTATGTTTTCTCCATCATGAACTTTTAGTGCATACAATTATGATTGTAGGTGTAAAATGGTTGCCTCATTCTTTCCTTCAAATATCTTACATATCTGTTCCGATAAAAGTTTTGATTTTTTTCTTCAATAATGTGTGCTTGAATTTCATCAAATATGCTAAACATAATTAACATAAGAGCTTTAACATCATCATATTTGAATTTTTGAATTCTTGTTTTATCTTCTAGAATGTTTCTTTGTCCATTCACCACATCCCAAAGTTTTTCAATAATAAGTATTGACCTCATTTTATTTTTCCATTGGGTGAAATTAGGCCCCTTTAATAATTGAGATTTAGAAAAGAAAATTCTTGTATTTGTCATTTCTTTGACAACCTTATATCACAAATTTAATAATATATTAATTAATTAATTTTGTTAGAGTAGACTACTTTATTTCTCTACAATTTAAAATTTCAATTTCAAATTTTAAAATTTAAAATTTTTATTTTTATTTTTATTTTTAACTTTAAATAATAATCAATCTTCAAAAAATAAATCAGTAAACTCAAGAAACCTTTTTACTTCAACTAATAAAATAAATTTAACTTATAAACTAACTTTGACTACATATTGGAGTGTGTCTATCCACCTTTTTTTTTTGTCGTAAAGACTTTTATTTTTAAATTAATTAAAAGTTAGACCTTTACATTAAAAAAAACTTTGACTTCTAAACTTATCTATCCATTAATAAAAAAACTTTACTAATTTCAAATATTAATTTCGTATGTTTTGTTATCTTATGAACACAGAAAAAAAATAAATACCATAACCTTATATGTCCAAATTCAATTTTCAAATTCTTAATTCCATCTTTAATTAATTGATTGATTATCTTCCTTCATTATTCACTTTAACCTTTAAATATTTAAATCTCTCATTATCTCTCCCTCAAAGTAATAATATTTCATAGAATACAACTTATAATTCCTAATATTAAATATGAGCGCTCAAAATTCAACTTTTGAAAAATAACCTTTTCGACATGCATTAATTTAGGGTAAATCTATATTAATACATGGACCTATTATTTCAAAGCTCTGTAAATATCCTTTCCACTCTATAATTAATTCATTCTATGATACTTCAAAGTTAGCATTCAATACATCCCTCTCTCAGCAAACAAATTGATTCTTTAGCAACAACCAAATCGTTTAATTCATAGTGACGTAATTCATTATTGGTGTTACTCTTCAACTTCTAATGTTTAATTTACTTCATTGTCCTAGATTATGTACATAAAATTTCAGAAATGTTACGTCCCCCAAATTACCTCACTATGCGTATTCCTTTCTAGATATTTTTTTAGGGTGCCTCTTATTAATAGTTTTTGTAGCACATATTATGTTCAAAAATCGAGCCGTTATGTTAGGGATCTCTTTGAAACATATCTGATCATTAATTTTTTTATCTCTTAGATATATTTTGAAATTCCTCCTTTGTAGTGGCATTCACCTTTACAATATTATTTGCATTCCTTTCTCTCCAATGGTGCTTCGAAACTCAAATTTTAGTCTTTGATGTTCCAAATAAGAGTATGACCTCCTTAGATCTCTGATCGACATTCCAATGGCATTGTGATGCCTTATAGAATTTTCATCTTCTATGTTTCAATGGAGCTTTATTACTCTTAGACGCTGTCAAACCATAGATGTTTCTAGACTCTCATTTCTAGTTCACAACTTATTCTTCTGTACAATACGTTAGAATTCTCTTCAACACAAATTCATGTCTCCTCCAATCAAACTTCCTTTAAAAAAATTCATCCTCCAACAATCAAACATTCTCAGCTTCAACAATTTAATCAACACTATTATTCCAACATCATCAACAATCGAATCAATGCTACTATTCCAACATTAATCATCCTCCGACAATTATGTCTTGTATGTTCAGGGAGCCTTTGCTTTCCTCAAAATTGTATTTATTACGGCTAGTTTGAGGAGTCGAAATTGATTAGACATTTTTCGCAGGACTGCCCAAACTGCCAAACTCGTTTTGGCCATATCTCACTCATCCGGACTCGGATTGAGCTAAAATTTTGAGGGTAGATGCCTGAAAACACCTAGAACGTCTCCACCAATTTTCATATCATTTGGAGCAACATAGATCCTAGCACATCCCTATGTGTGAATGATATATTTGGCAAGCGGCTATGCGAGGGTTTCATCTGGGTTGAGTGCAAGCAGCTCCAGAGGTTGGTTTTTAGGGCCTTCGGGCCCTAGCGGCCAATATTTTTGTGGTTTATGCTCAATATTTTAGCAGGAA
Source organism: Wollemia nobilis (assembly GCA_028583015.1). NCBI lineage: Eukaryota > Viridiplantae > Streptophyta > Pinopsida > Araucariales > Araucariaceae > Wollemia > Wollemia nobilis. The sequence continues at coordinate 146,583 of JAQPPZ010001671.1, read as the reverse complement.
ATGTTGCAGGGGATACAAGATGGGTTAGAAATTTGTCTTTCAATAGATCATACTATGAACTTGAGTGACAACGACTTCCAATTTGCTGCACAAAAGAAAAGTGAAAACCATACCTTTCCACGGCGTCTAGGGCAAGGATTAAAGAGATCACGAAACAAGTTTCAAGAAGTTGATCAAAAAATGGCTCATATCTCAAGTGAATCTGGTGCTAAGGTGCACCCACAAAATAATTCTATTGTGAAAACCCCTGTCAAGGGTAAGAATTTCGAAGACTCAGTCCCAAAAATGAATTTTAGGGATGCCCTTCATGGTGGACAGCCTCGGCCCAATGCTAATATCAATATTAGGGCTTCCCATAAACCTCTAAGAATGCCTAAGATTGATCCCAGGAAAAAGAGTCGGGATGTCTTAAAGCAGATGATGGAACTCCTATTGTTAAGCTTGATATGGGTAACATTCAGACTGGCATTGAAGATTTGGAAAAAAGAGGACTAATTTGTCGGTTCGTGGATTTTCGTTCGAGTCTATCTGCTTTCAAAGTTTGGGCTGCAAAAATCTGGAAAACTAAAGGTGAGTTACAAATCTCTATTTATCCAAATGGTTATTTTCTTGTTTTATTTGCTAATAATGAAGATAGAGAGAAAAATTTTCAAGGGGGTCCTTGGTTTTTGGAAGGGCGGGGCTTTTCATGAAGCCCTGGCATACTAAATTTAAAGCCGAAGAAGAGATGCCTTCTATAGCTCCCGTGTGGGTTAGACTCTTTGGCCTCCCTATTGAATTTTGGAATCCTACTATTTTTTCTTCAATTGGAAACTCTTTAGGAACTTTTATGATGATTGTTGATTGTACTCAAAATTTTGAACATATTATTTATGCTCGGATTTGTGTTTTAATGGATTTTGACAAACCCCTACCTAAAAATATCACATTACAATTTGGGGAAGACACTTGGGAGCAAGTAGTGGACTATGAGAACATTCCTTTTCGTTGTAGAATTTGCCATGAATATGGTCATTTGGCCGGTGCTTGCCCAAATAAAATTCCTGATCAAAAGAAAGAAGATATAAACTCAGCAGGTTTCCAAATACCTAAGAAGAAGAACACTAAGAAAAAACCAGTTATGAAGGATCAATCAAAGTCATCTGCTAATATGTTTGAAATCCTTTCCACAAATGATGTCCCAAGTGAGGAAGAGGAAATAATGGAAACTGAAATCTTAGAAACACAATTTAAATATGAAGGGAAGAACTCAGAGACAAACCAACAAATCAAAGGTTTTCAACGAAAAAAATAGGAGAAAATTTACACAAGAAAAACAATATTTCAAATGTCAAAACTTCAAATAATGCGAGGTCCCAATATAGACTCCGTTGAACCATCTAGTAAAATTTTGGCTATGTATGAGCATTCTTCAAGGTTAGAAGCCATCTCAGATTCAATTGGAATAAGTCAAGAAACAGGGAAAAAAAATTGAAGATGGATTCTAATCAAAAAGTAGGTCGCAAGACCAATCAATATCATATGGTAAAAGAAGGTGAAAAGCTTGTAGAGGAAGGTAAGATTAATGCCCTTCCCAAATTTTTTAGCCCTGGTATTAATGAAGATCATCACTTGGAATATTAGAGGACTCAAAGGGAGTCTTTCAAAACAAAATGAAATTAGAAGAATGATTCGGATAAATCATCCACATCTTGTTTTCCTTCAAGAAACAAAGATGTCAATGGAGGATATGGACTTAATTGCCGGTAAAATTTGGCCAGCTAGAAAAGTGGTTTCCCTCGGTTCCCAAGGGACTTCGGGTGGCATTGCTTGTCTTTGGGACCCAAAAGAGGTAGTTATTCACCATATGGTTGGCAGTTGGGGTTTGTTGGCTATAGCTATTCAAAGTAGACATTCCAACCAGATTATGCTCTGCATTACTGTTTATGCTCCGACTTCTTTGGAGGAAAAAAGAAGACAGTGGAAGGATATTACTCATATTATCTCTCATTTTCCTAAATCTTGGATCTTGATCGGAGGAGATTTCAATACCATCCTCTCTCTGGATGAGAAAAGGGGGGAAATAGAAATTTGGACAAAAGAACTGACCTCATGAGCGAATATATTGCAAACCTCCATCTTGTGGATATCCAACCGAGATAATGGCCTTATGACTTGGTCTAACAGAAGGCAAGGCTTAGCTTGTATAATGGAGAGATTGGATAGGTTTTTGCTCTCTGAAAATTTCTTAATCCATGGTCACATTCCTAAAGTGAAGACTCTTAATAATGTTGGTTTGGATCATTGGCCAATCATGGTGGAAATGTGGAAAACCAATGTGAGTTTCTCTCCTTTTCGTTTTCAATTAATGTGGCTTAGAGACATTTCCTTCAGACCTCGTGTGCAACAATGGTGGAAGGAAGGTAAACCTAGGCATGGGACTAAGATGTTCTATTTTGCCAAAATACTACAATACATTAAATCCAAAATCAAGACTTGGAACTGGAAAGAGTTTGGGGATGTTCATAAAAAAAAACATGAAGTTATTGCTCATCTTGAAAATTTGAATAAGAAAATCCATTTAGATGGCCTCACAGAGAAGAGAAGTGCGAGATGAAATTAAACTCACAACTCAGTTAGAGGAATGGGAAAAAAGAGAAGAAATCTTATGGAAGCAAAAATCTAGAATTCAATGGCTCAAAGAAGGAGATCGAAACACAAATTTCTTCCACAAATATCTTCTAGCTCGAAGATCTCACAACTTTATTTCTTCCTTAAAATCAGATTCTGGAGATGTTGTTTATACTTGGGATGGCATGAACTCTATTGTTGTTGATTACTTTTCCAATATTTTTTTTGCTACTCCTCTTGACTCAGCTTCACAACAAAATGTTCTTCAAGCAATCCCTTCTCTTATCACTTCTGAGGAGAACTCTATTTTTTCTGCTCTTGTTACTATCAATGAGCTTCAACAAGTAGTTTTTAAAATGCAAAAATGGAAAACCCTAGGTCTTGATGGTTTTCCTATTGAGTTCTACCAAGAGTTTTGGGATATCCTTCATGTTGATTTATTAGAGGTGGTGGAAGAAGCCAGGAAAGCCAAAGAAATTTTGAAGGTTATCAATAAAACTTATATTACTCTTGTTCCAAAAGCTCAAGAGGTTGATCATATCTCGGCTTTTAGACCTATTGCTTTATGTAATGTTCTTCTCAAAATCATTACTAAAATCATGGCAGAAAGGTTGAAGCCTCTTTTGCATAAGATTATTTCCCCAGAGCAAGGGGGTTATGTGGAAGGACGTCAAATAGTAGATGAGATAGTTCTTGCTCGGGAAGCCATCCATTCCATGGATATGCAAAATTCTCCTTCCATGTTCATTCGGTTAGACTTATCCAAAGCTTATGACAAAGTGGATTGGCACTTCCTTATCAAAGTTTTGAGGCAATTTGGTTTCTCTAAGGATTGGATGGATTGGATTATGGGATGTATCTCTTCAAGTTTCCTACTTAGTTCTTATCAATGGCAGGCCTTCTCGGTCTTTCCCGGCTTCCAGAGGTATTAGGCAAGGTGACCCGCTATCCCCTTATTTATTCATCATTCTTGTTGAATGCTTGGGTAGGACTATAACCAAAAAGAGGGAAAACAAAACCCTTGAGGGAGTTACCATTGCTCATGGAGCTAGACCTATCTCTCATCTTCAATTTGTGGATGACTCTACTCTTTTAGGTAAAGCTATAGTTAAGGAAGCTTCTAATATTAAGCAAATCATTAGCTATTTTTCTAAGGCTACTAGGCGGTTGATCAATGAAGACAAATCTAAAGTTATTTTCTTTCACTGCTCTACTAGACAAGGAATCCATGGTCTTGGATAAATTAAGATATAAGAAGACCTCTCTTCCAATCACTTATTTAGGTATTCCCATAAATATTCAAAGGCAAAAAAATAAAGATTGGAATTGGTTGTTGGACAAAGTCAAGAAGAAAATTGGAAAGTGGACCAACAAGTGGCTTTCTTATGGGGGTAGAATCACCTTGGTAAAATCAGTCCTTCAAGCTATTCCTATTTATGTTTCTTCCGTTTTGAATATCCCAAAGGTTGTTCTTCGAGAATTGGATCAAATCGGTCATCGTTTCCTTTGGAGTGGTACTAAGGAGAAAAGAAAATGGGCCTTGGTGAAATGGGATACTTTATGTCTTCCTAAGAGTGAAGGGGGGTTAGGATTCCGGTATTCAATTAATAACAACAAAGCTTTAGCTGCTAAATTATATTGGAGGATGTTGCATAACCCCAATGCTCTTTGGGCCAATAATCTTCGTGCTAAATATGCTGAGAACAAAAGTCCTGAAGACCTTGTTCGCTATCAACTTCCTACCAAAGGTTCTCCCATTTTAGCAGTTCTTAAGACTGGTGAGGATTTGATAAAGAAAAAATTATTTTGGATCATTCATAATGGTCAACATGCAAATTTTTGGACAGATTCTTGGGATGGTCACAAGCCTTTGATAACTCGGTTTCCCGATTGGAGGCCTTGGATGGAGGAGCTTCACCGAGCTAATTGGATAAAGGTGGCTAATTACTGTCGGTACCATCTTGGTAATTCAAAGGTTGGTAGATATTGGATCCCTATTGAGGACTGGCCTATTCAAATCCCAGAAAGGCAAAGACAAGATATCCAAGGCATCCTTCATATGAGATCCCTCTCTTGGTCCCATGAAAAATATTGTTTTGGATGGAACAACACTACTAAGGGTGAGTATTCGGTTGCTCAAGGTTATTTGACCTTATGCCATAATAATCCCAACCATTCTTCTGACATATTTTCTCGATTGTGGGCTCAAAAGCTCTGGCCTAAGGTGAGGTTCTTTAATTGGCTTTTATTGCATCGTAGGGTGCTTCTTGGTGAGCAACTTATGAAGCGTGGTTTTCATGGCCCTTTTAGATGTGAAATGTGTGAAGAGAATGTAGAAAATATCAACCATATTTTTATTGAGTGTACTTTAGCCTCTGAGCTATGGAGGAGAATGGCCACTTTACTTGGCTTACAGTGGTCCAATTTTTTTACTTTTGAACAACTTTGGAGGGATTGGCCTAATCAAGAGGGTGTTGATCATTTTATTAGGGAGTTAGTTTGGATGGGTTCTACCATTCTTCTTTGGAATATTTGGAATGAAAGGAACAACCGAATTTTTAATCAAGATAGGAAGGATATTCACTATATTTGGCAAAAGACCATAGCCAACTTAGTTGAATCAGTCCATCAACTCCTTAATCACCCCCAAAACTCCCACCAAAGATGGGATCAAGTGATGCAAAGATTGAAGATTAAACCTTCTAAGGGCAACCAACTTAAAGGGAATGTGAGTATTAGTAAGATGGATAGGACTAGAAATTGGCAACCTCCTCCTAAGGATTTTGGAAAAGTCAATACTGATGGAGCCTCTAGAGGGAACCCTGGAAAAGCCGGTGTGGGAGGAATTGGTAGACTTTCAGATGGCTCCCTGGTTTTTACTTTTGTTGAGAATTTGGGTATTCTTTCCAATAACCTTGTTGAGGGGTATGGTATCCTCGGGAGGCCTTCGAGGAGGCTACTAAGGTTGGATGGGAAAAGGTGTTAGTTGAGTCGACTCTCAACTTATGATTAATCTCTTGAAGACTCCTTCTAAGAATCATAAGGTGGATTGGAGAATAAAAAGAATTATTGAGAAGATTCGGTTAATCCAGGATGGGATTTTTGAAAGTTGATTACAATCATGTGGTCAGGAGATCAAAACAAGAGTGTTGATGCTTTAGCTAATTGGGCTTTGGACAAAGGTGATCTTACTTGTTATGGCCACCCTCCTATATGGTGGGCTTCTCAAATTAGGGAAGCTCTTCTTTCTATCATTTCTTTGGATGGCTCCAGTTATGAAGGTACCTAGTTTCTTCTTGTTTTTTTTTTTGCTTCTCTTTGGTTCATTCAGTTTTTTTTAGTTCCCTAGCTCATTCTATTCTTTATTTTGTTTCCTCTGTTGATTCTTGCCTTAATAGTCTTCTGGTCTAGATAGGTCATTGTTTTGTTCATTTTTTTTTTCTTTTTTTTTTTGTTTAGTTTTTTAAGGTGGGTGGGTTCTTTTGTTTTGTTTTGTTTTTGTGTTCTTTGTGTTGTTTTTGTTGTTTTGTTTTTTTTTTTTTTTATGTTTTTTGTTATTGTTCTTGTGTTTTTTTTGTTCTTGTTCTTGGGTTTCTCTTTGTTTGTGTTATTTCGTGTTTTTATGTGTGAGTGTTTTCTATGTTTTTTGTTTTTGTTTATTGTCTGTTGTTGGTTGTTTTTTATTTTTTTTTATTTATTTTATTTTTTTAATTTTTTAGGTTTTGGTTGTGTTTATTTTTCATGTTTTTTTTGGGTTATGTCTTTGTAGTGTTATGTTGTTTTTGTCTTGTTTGTGTTTTGTTATGTGGTTCTTGTGTTTTTCTATGTGGTTTGTGTTGTGGTTTCTTTTATCTTATTGTGCGTGTTTGGTTGTGCTTTTGTTTTTGACACACTCAAGGAGCATGTTTTTTATTTTATTTTATTATTTTTGTTGTTATTTACTTATTTTTAAATTGGTTTTGTGTGTTTGTTTGCTCCTTGAGTATGTCAAAGGTGGTAGGCCAGGTCCGAGTCCTGGGCATTTTTTGGCGGAATGGATACCCCTGCCTCCTTGGGTCTTACCCGAAAGTGGCATCCCTTTTGGGATGTTTTCCACAAATAAAAAAAAAAAACATTAATCATCCTCCAATAAATTTCTCCTCCAAATATCTTCACTCTTTTCTCCTTGTTCATAGGCTTTTAAACATAGCTTCACATTCTCATTCTAGGTTTCACCAGGCTTTGACTTTCATAGGCTCAAATTTTCACAGGAAGTATTCTAACTTTATCCACATAACTTGTTGTCACATAGATCAGATGCTTCAATCTATCATATTTATATCGTCTTCTCTTAATGTAGTTGTAGTCATATCTTCACATCCACAAGTGCTATATAAAATTTATTCCTTTTTAGAAATTGGTTTCAAGCTTCATGTAGCAATTCCTTTGGAAGAACTGTAGCTTTTGCATGCTTTTTCCATTCTTTCTAGAGAAAAAATGTGAGGAGGGATCGTATAAGACGTATATCACTCTACTCAAAAACTCCAAGCTATAATCTGATTACCTCTAAAATGCATGGAGAACTCTTTGATTTATATGATGGAGGATACAAAGGGCTCACATCACCAAAACTCTTACTCGTATTCATCACGAATCCCATCACTCTTTTAATCTTGTCAATCAAGGAAGTGCTCATCGATTTATTTAAATTTTAGATGTTTCTCTTCTCCAAATATAGTACATGAGCTTCATAAGCATTTCATTTTCTCCTACTATGTGAATTGTTCTCTGCTCCATATTGCTCTTAGCTTTTTGTTGATAGTGTATTCTCTATAATTTCTTTAATACTTTTAGTCCTTCATTCTTACTATTTTTCTCTCAAGAATGACACTTGAACTAAGGTCGTTATCTCCACTAATTGTGAAACTGATGCCATTGATAGCTTAGCTCATAGAAAAATTTCTCCAAAATCAAATATAAATCAAATAAATGTCATTAACACAGTATTAAAATAATAGCAACATCTCATAAATATAACTCAAATATTCGATATCAAAATATTACAAAAATAATGCATATTAATTACATTGCATGGAGGTTTATCTCCAATTTATAATTTTGCATGACTTTACATTATTTTGACTATTGCTTTCCTCAAACATCCAAGAGATGCATCCTTTCATATTCTTATCATAAATACAAAACTCTCATCTTGCCACATTTCATGTGACTCTTCGTTCTCTATCTTAACACTTTGTACTTTCTCTCATATTGACACATACATTATATAAAATATAAGTCATTCTACCAAACTAATATTTACATGGGATACAAATAATGTAATACTTCTAATAGTTTAAGATCCTAGATATTAGGACCAATAATTTAATCTAAATAAAAATCCATCACTTCATAAAATTTAGAATAGGAAATTTATAAAATATCATATATTCATATTCAAATATTAGAAAATAATTCAAGTCAATAAGAAAGGGTACATTTCCTTGGCCACTTAGAGAACGTGAAGTCTCCCCTACACACTAGGGGTAATAGAAGCTAGAATAATGAATTGCTAATTCAATATCTTCCCACTTATATATTATCAAAGTAAATACCTCTAAATCTAATGCTCAAGGGTTTATAAACTTAACCTAAAGGGCCTGGCCCAATTATTATGGACAGCCAATGCAATTACATTAAGGTTGTTTCATGGCCTTCCCTCTCAAAAAAAATTTCCCTCAAAGTTTAATTTTAAATTAAGAATGGCCACTTGTTCCCAAGTCATGTATTTGTCTCACATTTCTTAATTATCACTATATGAATAGCTCTTACTCTTGAAAAAACCAAAAACTATAAGACCACAACTATAGCAAGGATTTTGGCTTTAATTCAACATGACCTTATTTATCTAACTATGGAATCTTCATTGAGGATGACAAACTTTAAAGGTGTACCTGCTTATGATAAAAAATATGGAAAATAGGGTGGACCTTGGATCTAGATAGAAGATCCAACTTACATGCCACATACCCCATCCTATGAACCAACTTGCAAAGATCGTAGAAGTTGAGTGCAAGATTTTGGATACTCCTAATTTTGAGTGAAATTTGCTTGTCCGGATAAATCCTTAAAAAAAAATATCACCAACTTTAAAAGTGATTTTATAACCAGTATAAACCCTATTACTACTTTATATAATTATGATTCTAAGAAATATTATCCTTAACAAGATGGAGAACAAACCATCATTGTTGGAGGAATGTATTGACTTGATAAGCATAAGAGGACCCTAGAAGATAATCTATCAAAGATGAGGATTTTGACCATTCAAAGCCTTAGGTGGGTACGTCTTCCTGAATATGATAAAAAGTTTTTTTGCATTACTCTACTAAAGAAATCCATTTAACACACTAATATTACTTGTCTTGGTCAAACCATCTCAAATATATGGCTAGATACTTGTTAATAATTTGTCTGTCCATCAATTTTGGGATGGTAGGAAGAGCCCATGTTAATCTAGGAACCATTGAGGGTAACCATTTCTAAAATATGCTTATAAAAATAATATCACAATCACACATGATAGACTTAGGTATACCATACAATTAGAAAATAGAGTCGAGGAATTCTTAACCACTTTACTAGTAATAAATGGAAAAAAAGTGTTAGCATACTTGGAGAAGAAATCTACAACCACAAAGATCATTGTTTTACGGTATAATTTAGGAAGATCCTTAATTAAGACAATAGAAATGTGTTCCCCTTACCCTAAAGACTCTAATAGAGCTTCATATATTTTTGGATCTTGCCAATTTCTATCAAAGATTTGTATTTATTAGCAAAGCAACAATTTTTTCAAAATATTTTAAGTTTAAATTCACACACATTCAATAATAACAATGACAATAACTCATTAAAAATATTATTGATAAATATATCTAGTTTAGGGATGCAAATATATTATATTGCAGTGTGATCACCATTACAATGTTTTATCTTCAATATATACAACTTGGATATAAGACTCTTTATATTCACAAAACGCTTAACCTTTCTACTTTCACTAACTCTTTATCTCCTCAAACTCAAAAGAGATATGATACTTCATATTTTTCATAAGATAAATATATTTTATTAACTTATAATAATAACAAAATTACTAAATAGCACATATTTAAATAACACATATTTACAAAAGTTTTTTCACACCACAAACTAGTTACAAAATAGATTCAAATATTTAGAAGATACTTGCAATATTTTTGTAAGCTACCCAATAATATAATATTTCTAACACCCCTTCCTCCTATTACCTTATTTGGTAAAGAGATGCTTTGCTCTCAGCTTTTTTTAATTTTGCTTTTCCCTTCTTTGTTTATTTTATAATATAGTTATTCTTTTGTTATTTTTGGATCTCGGCTTAATCTTGTTCAAACTATTATTTTCTAGGTTGCCTTTGTCCCAACACCTATTTATACTCGCATAAATAATGTGAAGACTAAAAATAACAGAAATGGATATACAAATGAATGTAGTACTGAAGGGCATGTCATACCAGTGCCACCAATTATATTCAAAGGTTTAACAAATGCAACTAGAGGTTACAATAAAAAAAAATTAAAAAATTAAAACTTAAAAATATAAAATTATAACAAATTATCAATTCTTCTAATATAATAATTTATATATATATATATATATATATATATATATATATATATATTTTTATAATTTCTGCTCGCTTACTTTCAATCGTGAAATGCCTTCCCAAATGCAAATTGCAAGATGAAATGCCTTTCATGTAGAAATGGAACACCACAACTGTGTTATGTGTACAATCTGCTTTACTTTGTTGGCCCTTGAATGTGATAAAAGTTTATTCTTTGGGTGCATACACACGCAAATCGTTTGTCCATAAATTCGCTCGCTTTAAGTCAATGTCGACAAGAAAAAATAAAAGAGGTTGTATTTCAATAATAATGGAGGTGATATGCCACTTATACGTCTTTGTACTAAGACAAAAAGTTACAAAATAAAAATATTTGTATTTTTGAAATTAAAAAATAAAATATTATTTTGGAATATTTATAAAAAATATTATTTTAAAAAAATTAAAATTATATAAATTAGTATACTTTTATTTTATTACAAAAATTAAATTAAATATTAAAAATTAATAATATTTAATTAAAATTAAAATAATATTATTAATATTATTAATTATTTTAATAATATTAAATAAAAATATAATTTTTATATTAAAAACATAATTATATTTTATTTTTATTTTTATTATAATTATAATTATATTAAAACATCTCATGCCTACGTACTTCATAAAATATAATTTTTTGGTAACCGGTGCATGTGCTAAAGAGGAATTATTTGGTCCCGCCTCTTGCTTTTGTGGGAGTGGATGCGCAAGGAAAAGAGAGAGGTGCATCATCCCAACGAAAATGAGAGAAGATAACGCAGGTAGATATACATTTTACTTTAATTTGCTGGTCTACTTACTTTGGAAAAGTTATTCTTGTAGTTTTGCTGGGTCTACTTACTTTGGAAAAGTTATTCTTGTAGTGGGTGCTTGTCCTAACTAAGGAGGAATTATTTGGTCTGCCTTTGCTCTTGTTTCATTAGAATGGGTGAGGAAATCTCAATTGTTCCAACAAATTTTAAAATAAATGCAATAATAATTATATAATAGTTTTGTAAAGGTTTTTATCTCCTTGTTTGGGTTCTGGTCAATTTGATCGACGAATCCAGAATTCTGGTTGGCAGGTTTAAGAGATTGATCATCCAACATCAAAGAGGAAAATGGTACGGCAGATATTATGGTTAACTTTGGGTTGATTTAAAATGGCCCGAGTGTATAAATTGTCCGATATTATGGTTAACTTTGGATTGATTCATAATGAATATTATGACTAACTTTGGGTTGATTTTGAATGATTGACAACTTTTTCCATTAAGTCATAAATTTGTGTGAAAAAGTGGATTCCCCACCTCAAAACTAATTGATCTACTCAGGGGACCACCGAAAAGAAAGTGGTGTTGCTTACAATACCGTTGACTTCTGTGGTTACCGCACATGTTCTCCTTTACCATCTCTACCACTTCTCACCTTGATTCTGTCTCGGTCCATTCTACATGAAGATCCCATGAGCCCAATAGTAGTTGCAATTTTAAGTTTGACGTAATTTGCCGCAAGGGTTTTTTCAAACCGCACATGTTCTCCTTTACCATCCCTACCACTTCTCACCTTGATTCTGTCTCCGCCCATTCTATGTGGAGATTGCATGAGCGTGAGAGTAGTTCCAATTTTAATTTTGACGTAATTTGCCGCAAAGGTTTTTTCAAATTAAACATCCGTAAGCCTCCTTTCAAAATTCCTTCCATCAATCAAAAAAATAATATAATAATTTTATAATTAATATTATAATGATATGTTTTTTAATTTTTGTTTATATTATAATGATATGTTTTTAAATTTTTATTTAAAAAATTTAGTTAAAATTTTATATAAAAAAATAAAACCTCTTTTTTTTGTTGACAGGTAATTACCCTGATGACTAAGATGATGATTGTTTCTTTAAGTAATCTTGTGTTCAACCTCCTTAAAAATAATTGTTGATGTAATTTGTAAATATTTTCCTTAAAAAAACCTCCTTTTTAAAAACTTAAATTTTAATCTTAAAAATAATTAATAACTAATCCTAATTCAATTAAAATAAACCATTATAAAATGGGACACTTACATGACTTGGTACAAGTTCGTACACTATCATGATTTGGTACAAGTCTACCGGTAAATTGGGTTACATTCCTTACGTTGATGGTAGAAAGAAAGTACGCTTCAGTTGGTTTTTTTTTTTAAATGTTAAAAATTTTCAATTGATAGTTTTTTAAGGCAGTTTTTAATGTTTATTTATTTATTTTTAAATATTAAAAAAAAAAAAATCATATATTTAATTAAATTATGTTATTTTTTAATTTATTTTTTGTGTATGAAGTGCTATATACATGATGATAAAATGTGAAGGTTTTTTAAATTAAAAATAATATATAAATAAAATTATTTTATTTATAAAATTTTTATTTTATATATTTGATGATTAGAGGAGATTCTAAGTATTTCAATTTTTAAGGTTATATTTTGAAGATAAAATTGTATATGTTGTATCAAGGAATATATTTTAAAATTAATGAAGTGTTTCTCAATAATAGAGAACTTGTATATTTGATTCATAAATAATATTGTGAGCACATTTTTTATTGATATTGTTATAATTCATTAATTTTATATTCATTAATATTGGTCATTTATATTGAATGATTAAATATTAAGTTTGTTTAAGATCCTATATATTGGAACCTATGATTTAATCTAGCTAAAAAACCATCACTTCATATAATTTAGAATAGCAAATTGTTAGATTTTGATGATATATATTAAAGGAAATGCAACCACAAGATGTAAAATGAGCAAGCGATGATAACTATATTATAATGGCAATATAAAGTGCAGGAAAACTAAATGAGAAACTTCTGCAATAACTCAAAAATGAAAGCTCATGAAATTAGTATAATGCAATATAATAGAGGACATGAAAACTCCATAAATTGTTTGAAAGATCTACATTGTGTCCACTATACTTCCTAACTCTCTATTGTTACTATTGCCACCACTACCACTCTCTTCAAATACCTTTATATAAGAAGATATGTTTCTTGGCCATGACTCTTCATCTATATATCCTATGACTCATGTACATGTGGACTACATGCACATTTACATCATTGCACATTCTAACACTTGTGCATTTATTACATTGCATGAAGTAACTACTCAAATCTTAATCTAAGATAAACTTCTAATCTAATAATGTACCCAAGGTGGTACATTGACATGTACCAAATAACATAATATACTCTAACACCCCCCTGTATTACATTACTTGGGTATTGAATACTTTAGTATTCAATATGAGTCTTTGTCCTGGCTCAAGCTACTTTGCATTGTATGCTTACTTTGTCAGGTTCCTTTGCTTCTTATTTTTCTTCATTACTAGTGTTAGTCTTTGTGCTTTCATGATTTGTTATGCTATCGTCAGATTCCTAAAAAATAATCTTCTCTTTGTCTTTGTCCTTCTCATCGTAATTATTCGTTAGTATAAAATATTATATGCAATTACTTAAAGCATCATGATAATATCTTGAGTCAGAAGAACTTGAAGTATCAATACTGCACGATGATTGAAATAATTTCTTTAAGAAGAAATCATCTGTTTTTGTTTTCCTTTTAAGTAATCCAATTAATTCTTGTTGCTTTACATTCTCCTTTTTGTAATATTGGAGTGTAAGTAAAGCCATATATAATATGCTCCTAAATTTTAGAGGAATTAAAATATCATCCTTTCCATTATCAATTACTTCAATGATTCTAGCATTAAGAAAATTTTCCATGGTGGTAAAGTTTTCTTCTAAGGCTTTACTATAGATTACTTTTGAGGCAAGATCTAGATTTCCAGTTTTTGTAAGTAAATTTTTTATCCCCATTTTTATAACAATTACCATTTCCTTTCTAATGGTGTTGTTCATATCATTATACACTGCATTATTTGAAGTAGACATATTTTTTCCTTAGCTTTAATAGACTATTATCACTTGTAAACCTTGTATCCCCCTATCTAAATTATAATTTGGATTTGAGTATATGATCAAATTCTAACTTTTAATTCTTCAAATCTTGTAGTATATGATCAATCACTATAATTATTTTAGCTCTTTAGTATTGGGATAATTTTGATGCAAGTTTTGTATTTAAAAAACTTTGAAGTTGTCTACCTTCTGACTCCCTACTTTTGAGTATTTGATCAAACTTGATAAAATCTTATCACTATCAAGTTTTGTAGAATACCTTATGTCTCCCAAGTGATTAGAATATATTATAGTCTTGATAAAGTGCTTATCTTCCTTTAAATTCCTTGAGTTGAATCCCTAAAGTTCAACTACTATGTTTCACCTTATTTCTCCCTATTGATATATGCACTTTTAATTTGATAATGTTTTCTAACTTTCAAGACTCTATAGTTGGATTCCTTTAGATTCTTCAATTTGTATAAGAGACTAGTATAAGAAATAATTTCCAACTCTTTAAGGAATTCTATGAAGAGCTTCTTTCAATTTTCTAATTCTCAACTTTCTAAATTCCAATGATTTAGATTTTGGTGTAGTACTCCTAATATCTCCCTAATTTGAAACTTAAAAAAATTAATATTTGCAAAATAATATTTTAATTATCCAAGGTAGAAACCCTTATATCTCCTAGTTTAATTATTTGCAAATACTATGATATTAGAATTTCAAGCAATGTAATTTGAAAAAGCTCTTACTAATATAAACTTCTCTCTTTAATTGGATTTCTAAACATTAATAATCTAAGGTCTTATCTCCTTATTTATCCTATCAATTAATTAAATAGACTTATTTCTCCTTTGACTCATAGAAAGCAAATATTAAAGTAATGCAATTATACCTCTCTGTAATGCACTGCATGCTGCTTGAAATAGACCTTGACTGCACTTTCAATCCTTTGAACATTGTATCTTCTTTAGTCTATGAGGTATGATGCTTAGCATTAAATGAATGTCATTCTCTAGTGCACTTAAATTGTAATATCCTTATCTTTAATGTTGATTGACCTGAGTATGCAAGGTCTTATGTGTTCTTATTTGGAGAGAGGTATTTAATAGTCTTTACCTCCCTTTGAAATATATACCAAATGGTATATGAATTACCTTTAAGTCTGTGACTTCTTGCTAGGTGGCACAAGTAAGTGAGGCACGTTAGATAATGATGATATTGATAACGTAGGAATTATTTTAGCTTGAGCGTGTTGAGTAATGAAGATTGATATTTATCAGTTTGAACAGAGCGTTAATTGGGTGCTCACCTTCTTTACAAGTGTTGTAATTTAGATATATTACAAAGTATTTGCATATGCTTTTCTTGTTCTTCTCCTCTATGCCAAGTGGCATGAGATTCCTTTTCTTAAGGTGGCAAGTGGAAGCTCTCTCACTTGCATGTAGCTAAGCTCTCAACTCCTTTATTTGCTTAACGCTCTTACCAACTATTGCTAGTTTTTTTGGCTTAGGTTATTTCAAAAAATGGTAGTGCTCTCAAAAAAATGTGTTTCTAAGGTGCTTCAACACTATCGTTGTTCTTCCAACTTATTAAAATTATCATGTTGGGTAATGTACCTCTCTACTTGCACCTTTTTCTCTCCTTCTTATGATATGTTCTCCTTTATAGTGATGTGTTATACTTCCTTTCTAATTTTGTTATGCTACCCAACTTGGTCTCCTTTTTGTTGTAGGTTTTTCTTGCACCTCGAGTTATGCTTTCATGAGACCTATGATGCTAAATATGGTGTCTTTAGACACCTTGAAAACTTTGTTGTTGAGCCCTTAGTTGGATTTCTTCCTCTGCTTCAAATTTTTCTCTTCAAAGTCAATGATATGGTCGTTTGATGACTATTATATACTTGTTATTGTAGTGTCTTAAGACACTCTATATTTTGTCCTCCTTTGCTACATTGGATAAAACAAGTATGGTGCAACAATGTAAATAATTCTACCTTAGTTTGCACTAAAATTTGAGACCTTATAGTTTCCTTTTGAAACTTTCTTGCTTTCTTTATATGGCGGCTTCTTTCTCCACTCCATGATGGCAAATAGTGATTTAATTTTTCCTTCCTTACTAGACAACTCTCTCATCTATTTCCTTTGCTTGGTTAACTTTACAATAATAATTTCAAGCTTTCAACCATGCAACTAATATGTCCTTTTGAATGACTTGACTTTGCACTATAGTAAATACATTTTGTACTCTTAGAGTAGTGTCTTCTTTGCTTTCAATAGAAGATAGAATTTTGATATTTTTATTTCTTTGAAAATACATCTAACCCCTCTTTATTATATGCAAGTTTTAATCCTTGTAGAAACTAACTTTTGTACTTCCTTGAAGACTTTAAACTTGAAACTTACTCCTTTGAAACTTTAAACTTTAATGTGGTGCTTAATGAAACTTAATAATATGAATTTAAGAGTTTAAATAATGAACCTTTTGCACCAAAGTTTCATATCTTTATAACTCTGTAGATGATGTATTTCTTGATGATTTGGATCACCTAATTGTTGTCCTGTATTTGATGAAATTGTAGCTCTTTCTTAATGTCCAAAATAAATCTTTAAATTACAAATGTGTAGCCTTAATACGCCTCTAACTTGCTTCCCAAAAATATAGTTTGGTGGCTTTAACTCTCCTTCACAATGCTCCCTTGAACTCTGTAAATTAGCAGCTAGTAATGTTGCCCAAATTACTGCTTGTAACTCTAAAATTTTTATATTCTAACGTAGAAAATTTATCCTCCAGATTATTGTCCTTGAATCTTCCCAATTTGGTAGGAAACTCCTCCAATTTGTAGTTGAAACTCTCTTTCTAGAAACCTTAAATTTTTAGCTATAAAAATCAGCAACCTCCTTTCTTTGAATTTAGCCTTCAATGACAATCTTCAAGACTCTCATATTTGGTGGCTTATTCTAAATCCTTTCTCCTTCAACCTCCTTATCAAATTTTGAGTTTGACCTTGGCCTCTTTCTTGGTCTTCTTCCTAAGAATCTGAGTGTCTTGAGATCTTCATAACTATCCTCTAAAATTTGGCAAACTTCTTGCCAAAATTTTCTCTATTTAGAATTGTTATCGAATGGTGATAATTATCCCAAATATTTCTCTATCAAGAACTCATCTTTTCTAGCAATCTTCTCTAATGAGTTCTCCTAAAATCTCCTCTAATGGCCTTCTCCAAATCTCCTTCAATGGTATTTTTCAAAATATCATATGAAGCTTTCCTAGCCTTCTCCTTCTTTCTCCTTCCTTGATACCTCTTCAATCTTCAAATATCCTCATGGATCTCTAAAATATTAGTGTCTTGGAAGTTTTGTAATGAGATATCCTCATGGATCTCTAAAATATACTACTATTGAAATAGGACCTTTTCTAGTCATCTATCTTCAATATTATAAATTTGGAAGTTCTTCAATGGTACCTCTTGTGGGTCTCTTCAACTTCTTGTGTTGTTTTCTCCTCTTCTCCTTCTGCAATCTACAGTATTTAATCTTCCATGGAGATCACCAATCTCCAATATTCTATAGGATTTGTTGGAATATATATTAAATTATTTGGTACTTAATAATGTACCATATAGGATACATATTTAGATTAGAATTTTATCTTAGATTAAGGTTTGAGTAGTTACTTCATGCAATGTAATAAATTCACAAGTGTTTGAATGTATAATTATGTAAATGTGCATGTAGTCCACATGTACATAAGTCCTTAGAATAGAATAGTGAGGTGTCATAGTAATATGGAAGTCCAAGAGTCATGTCTCACTATGAATAGGTCTTCTTAGAGTAGAAGAATGGGAGAAGTTTTTGGAGTTTATAGGTAGAGTAGTAGTAGATACAATGTAGAACATTTTTGAAAAATGGAGTGTTAGTGACCTCCATTGCATAGCATTATATATTTTCATCAGCTTTTATTAATGCTTATTTCTTGAGTATTTTCATAAGTTTCTTATCATAATTTCATGATTTTTTTTTTGTATTTACATGGTGGAATCAGTAGCCACCATGAATCCGAGCAGGTTTTCTAGCTTTTATGGCCACCATAGTGTTTTTTGATGTCTGCCCTGGAAACCGCCACACAGATCTTCGCGCAGTCCACCCCTATAACCACCATGCCAAAATCATTTTAAACCTTTTACACCGCTGAAAGTACTAGGAAAGGGACAAGCGTTTAGTCCGACGAGGCCCGATATTTGAACCTTGGACCTCCGCCCCCTTATGGGGTTTGGATGAACCAATTGGTCTACACATCGGACCTAGAATACTATTTTCATGCTTTTTATATTGAAATTATCATAGTTATAATATTGGATGATTATTTCATTACTTATGGTTGAATTTCCATTAAGTTTATAACTTCAAAAGCTAACAGTGGTGTTAGATCACTATGTATATCGATAAGAAATAGAGAGCCACAAGAGAGATTGAGATAAGAGAGAAAATATAATTTTTGAAATTTTTGAAATTGCATTTGGCTAGAGTTTTTCCACAGAGTTGCAAAAAAACTTGTGAAGACTAGAATTCGAAATTCATTCCACTAGATTAACAAATCAACTAGTGAGGACTCATTATCTCTAGTATAGAGATTTATCCATTATAATTTTATAATAATTTGTTGTAGAAAAGGAGATTCAAAGAAATTTTGGAAGCTTCCTAAAAGAGCTAGGAAGAATATCTTCTTTAGAATTCATCCATCACCTGAAGCAACAAGTTGGAGATTAATAAGATATCTAGAGGCCAAAGAAACCCTACTGAATACTGCAAATCAAGGAGGGGGTCCTAGTAAGAATACCTCATAAAAGAAAGAAGAGACTCAAGTAGAAGAGTATTGGTGAAGATTGGATATTGTATATATCCATTGAATATTGAAAACTTCACATTGAATAAGTTGAAAAGACCCACAAGAGGTCCCATTGAAGAACTTCCATATTTGGAATATTGGGATGAATAGTAAAAGTTCTATTGTGGATTTAAAAAGCATTATATTTCAAATATCCAAGAAGAGATCTCATTGCAAAAATTCCATAGTAGGAATATTGGAAAAAGTCTCATTAAAGACTTAAGAAGCTATAGAATTTGAAGGTCTTAGGAGAATGTCTCAAACTACTTGGAAGGAGATAGAAGGAGAAGGCTAGAAAAGCCTCATTACATATTTTAGAGAAGGCCATTAGAGAATATTTTAGGAGAATGCATTGGAAAAATTTACTAGCAATGAGAAGTTCCTATTAGTGAAGAAATTGTGATAAAATTATCACCATCTGACAACAAGCCCAAGGGAGAAGGATTTGGAAAGAAGTTTGCCAAATTTTGGAGGAGATTAGTGAAGACCTCAAGGCATTCAAATTCTTGAGAAGAAGGCCAAGATCGAAGTTATATTTTGACAAGGATATTGAAGGATAAGGAGCTAGAAGAAACCACCAAATTTTAGAGATTTTAAAATTGCCATTGAATACTTAAAGGTAGATCTACATAAGAGGAGCTTGATGATTTTTATAGAAAACAAATGAAGGTTTCTTAAGGGAAAATCTTAACTGCAATTTGGAGGAGTTTCCTACCAAATTTGTGAAATTCAAGGACAAAATTTTATAGAAGAAATTGACTACTTAGAAATCTAAAAAAAATTATATTTGATGATAGCAAAGAAGTAGCAATTTGGGCAGTATTAATAGTTGCTAAATTTCATATTTTCAGGGTGTATCCTGAAGGAGAGTTGAAACCGCCAAACTTCATTTTTGAGGAGCAAGTTAGAGGAGTTTCAAAGCCGCAAATAGGTGAGCTAGAGAGCTATTTTGAACAACCAAGAAGAGCTGTAATTTCATATAGTAAAAGATAATATTTAGGTGATTCAAATCACCAACAACATCACTATCTACTAAGGTTGAAAAGGTATGCAAATTAGGTTCAAAGGGTTCATTAATTGAAAATTTATATCTAGTTCATTATTAAGTTTATTAAGCACCAATTTCAAGGTTTAAAATTTGCATGAGAAGATTTCTAGTTTAAGTCTTCAAGGAGGTGCAGAAGATAGATTCAAACCTGCACAAAAGAATAGATGTATTTCAAGAGAGAAAATATCAACATCCTACTATGTACTAAAAGTAAATAAGACTTTAAATGCTAGATTGCATATACAATAGTGCATAGTATTCTCATTCATAAGGTACTCTACTTACAAAGGTTAAAATATTAGCATCATCATTGAAAGTAACCAAGAATTGAGAGAATTTCCAAAGAGAAGAAGGCAATCCAACATTATTCTAGCTTGCAAATAAAGTAGAAGAAGCCACCATTTCATGAAGGTAAGGAATACAAGGGGTAAGTATTTTCAGGTTTCAAGAGCATCATATTAGAGCTTTAATATTTATTATCTCCAAGGTGAAAAGGAGACATCTTAGACATTATCAACCTACATATTTACAAATAAGAAAATCAGATATTGCTTAGAGAATAAGTCATAAACAAAGAGAAAGCAAAATGTTTCTTTAGAATTCATAGATATTAGCATTCATCTAAGGACTATTGATCTAAAGAGAACTCAATAGCAAATCTAAAGTTACTAGGTAAGTCAAACATTTAATTAGCCTTTGGTGAAGGTAAAGGTAATAAGGCATAGTGAGGCCTATCCCAAGCAATGCAATTGAAGGTAGCAACAATATTTTTGGGTACTAACACAATACCTCCATTGTACCCACATAACAATAGTGACATGCATCAAGAAAAGCATCCACACAACATTAGAAACTTGCACCAAGAAAGCATCTCTATTCAACCCACATTACAATGTTGAAGTCTATTATAGATTGCAAGTTGATCCAGTGAGTTTGCACCAATCAAGTACGGAGAAGAAGGAAATTTATTCACTACCACTCTACAAGCCAACGTACGCACTTAGTTGGCACTTGAAGAAAGCATAGAAATTAGGGAATATTTACATCCTATAACACCATCAAGAAACTAGAAGGATAACCACCAAACCAGTTGAAACCTCTACCAAAGAAGGAGATGAAGATATTCACAAGCATTAAGGAGTTACAATAAGTGTAGTGAGATATTTAATAGGTTCAAAGAAAAATACTTGGACCAAATTGGGGTGCATGAATAGAAGCCCAAGTTTGAAGCGCATTCACCAAGTGGAAGAGACATTACATGCTATTGGAAGCAAATCATCATTGATAGAGAAGAAGCTAAGTTAAACCTAATATTCATGCAATCAAGTAAGATAATGCTCTCAAGAAGCATTAGGTAAGGAGAATACCTTAGAATATGTTGGATTTTGGTGCTACTTGGTACAAACATTAGAGAAGAGAAAGGTACCTCAAAATATGTTACCAAGAAATAGAAGACCCTTAGCACCACTAGGTATTTCCATCTGTATGTTAGTTAGAATAAAGGAGCTATGCATTCAAAGGGTGCATAAATAGCATGTACATCATAAGACAAAGGAAACACATGATTAGATTAAAGATGATCAAAAAAGGATATTGTGTATAGGAATGAGTAGTCAACGACCTGAGCGTAGGGAGGAGTTGTTGTAGTCAAAGGCCATTAATACATAGAGACCAAGTTGATTGGAGGTTTGGTTGAGCACATAACACAATGATAGTGCACATCTTAAAGGTAATATTAATCCTCAATATCTTTGTAAAGTATTAAGGAGTAATAAGGGATATAAATTAAAGTTGGCATTAATTAATTTTTATATTCTAGGGATATTTAAATAGTAGGAGTTATAAGGTGCTAAAATAAACCCTAGAAAGCATATTTAATGCCTTAGAAGGTAATAGTAAATATAAGAATTGAAACTATTACCATATTACATAAATATTTGCAAATCATTAAACAAAGTAATTTTGCAAATTGAAGTGAAATTGAAATTGCAATTACATGATTTTTCTAAATTTCTAATTAGGGAGTTATAAGGAGTTCTACATCATACTCAGACTATTGAAATTTAGAAAATCACACTTTAGAGAAGATCATAGACACTATTCTATTGAATATTGGAGAGGTTTACCATAAAGTTGGAAAATCACATTTAGTCTCTTACTCTAATTTGTGAGATATTAGAAATCCAACTAAAAGGTCTTGAAGCAAAGAATCTTATCAAAACTGAAAGGTGTATTATCATTAGCTATCTATTAATTCATAAGGAGAAATAAGATAAAAACTGAATTTGAACATTAGGGAGACAAAAGGGATTCAACTCAAAACTAATAAAGTTAAGCAAACTATCAAGCTCATATTACTTTCAAACTCTTGCAAGATAGAAGCCATTCATCAAAGCATATTATACCCAAAATAATTTGATAGATCCAAGTACTTTACAAAACTAGAAGAATTAAAAATATCTTATCAAACTTGATCTTATACTAAAGTGCTTGGGATTTAAAAGGTATTCTATCTAGAGTTTGGAAAATTAGACTCTATCAAAACTACTTTTTACTCAAAATTAGGGAGTCATAAGGTATTCAACATCAACAAGTTTCTTGAAAATAAAAGAATCTAACAAATTATTCTCAATACAAAGGAAAAAGAAGAATTTCTACTTCAAATAATAGAGTGAATAATGAGATAAATAACACCATAATAAAGGAAAATGCAAGTATTATAAAAATTGGAATCAAGAATATACTTAAAAAAAAATGAAAACTTAAATATTGCCTCAAAATTGATCTATAGTGAAGCCTTAGAATAAAACTTTACAACCATGGAATATTATCTTCATGCTAGAATCATTGAAGCAATTGATAATGGAAAGGATGATATTTCAATTCCTCTAGAATTTGGGAGCGTATTATATATGGATTTACTTACACTCCAATATTACAAAGAGAATACAAAGTAAAAATAATTAATTGGATCACTTAAAGAGAAAAAAAATAGAATAATCCTTCTTAGAGAAGATTTTTCTAATCATCATGTAATATTGATACTTCAAGTTCTTCTAAATCGAAATCTTATCATGATGCTTTAAATGGTTGTACATAATATTCTATAATATAGAAGAATAGTGATAACAAGGACAAAGGCAAGGAGAAAATATCTTTACAAGAATCAAATGATAGAACAACTCATGAAAATAAAAATATTGAATCTAATGTTGATGATAAAGGAGGAGAAGAAGAACCTAATCAAGGAAGCATATAATGAAAAGTAAATTAAAGATAATACAAATAAACTGACGAATAATATTTGAAGGATGAAGAACCATATTGAATACTAAAGTCTTCAACAACCGAATAATTTAATACAGGGGGTGTTGGAATATATATTACATTATTTGATGGTAGGGTACCTAGGAATAGATATTTGGGGATATATTATTATATTGTATAATGGTTGGCATGGGCCACACATAACCCAAGGTTGATTGTATTATAATATTATATTAGTAGTAGGCTCCCCAAAGTAGAATAAGAATATGGATATATAAAGAAGAGATATTTGTCATTGTATTGATCATTTGAGAAGAATCTAATCGTCTATGCCCATGAAGTGGCCTCTCACCTTGGGAGATCTTGTGGAGTTATTCCTTCCTTAAGAATTATTATTGGTGTTTCCCTACCTTAAAGTTATTATCTATCTCTCTCTCATTTGTGGATTGTTATTGTGGATAATGTATTGTGGATAAATGATTTGATATTTTTGCATATTGGTGAATGATTTATGTTAATAATAATAAAGTTCTGCAACAAGTGGTATCAGAGCAATGATTTTGGCAAAGTGGGAATTTTTGTGTGAAATAGCAAAATTTGGTTAATTATTTTTTGAAAAAATATCTCATCTTTTAGGAGCCATAT
Source organism: Wollemia nobilis (assembly GCA_028583015.1). Classification (NCBI taxonomy): domain Eukaryota; kingdom Viridiplantae; phylum Streptophyta; class Pinopsida; order Araucariales; family Araucariaceae; genus Wollemia; species Wollemia nobilis. The sequence continues at coordinate 122,507 of JAQPPZ010001671.1, read as the reverse complement.
CTCTATGTAATATTATTCAATTTAGGCAATTCTTGGATCAGATGGTGTATAATTTAAAGAGCTTTAAAATGAATGGTCATATGAAGGAATCCGAGTAGTATTGAGGGAGACATGAGATTTTTAAGTTAGTCATATGAAATATGGATAGTGACGAATTTTGTAGATTTTTTCTAGAAACATCTCATCTTTCAGAAGCCATATTTCTATGAAGGTTTATCTGATTCAAGTGATTCTTAGATCAGTTTGTGCAAAATTTGAAGAGCTTTAAAATATGTGGTCATACTAAGAAATCCTATTAGTATTGAGGGAGATACGGCCTTCTAAATTCAGTCATATGGAATAAGGGTAGTGATGAATTTTCAAGTCATGAATTTTTTAAAAGACGAAATTTGTTTAGTTTGGGTAAGCAAATCAATTGCACTTTATTTTTTTTGGAAGAAAAATTGTAGATCTAGTTGTCTATGTGGATTTTTAGCTTCAACTCAATGGGAAGATATTTATTTCCATAAAACCCTAGTTTGCATTAGGGCATGATATATTTTGTCAAAAAAAACCTAGTTGCATTAGGGCATGAAATATTTTGTCAAAAAAAACCTAGTTGAATTAGAGCATCAACTATGTCACTGGAAACTTTTAATGGAGAAAATGATATTAATACTAACTCAGTGGAAAATTTTAATGGAGAAAATGATATTTATGTGAGAGAGTGGTTGCAAATAGTAAAATCTCAAGTTAGTTAAAACAGGTTACAATATGGTTGTCATACTTTGTTTACAGGAAATATTTACAATGGATATAAAGGTTTACATGTGGTAAATTCTTGTGGACTTGGGATGAAATTGAACCAGAATTCTTGAGCACATGGGTACCTATTCAATTACAAATAAATTTAGATATTTGTAAGAGAAAACTTGAAGGAAGGGATAAAAAGATAGATATCATGTGGGATGTCATTGAAGACCTTGAAAAGAAACTATAGGGAATTCAAAATGAGCGGAATGAAATAAAAAAAGAATGGAAAGTTTTCAAGAAACAAAATGAAGACTATAAAAAATAAATAAAATTACTCAATAAGGAGAAAGAGGAAAATATTAAGGAAGATAATGAGAAGAATGAAGTCACATAATTGGATTTATAAAAGCAAGAGCAGAATAAAAAATGTTTAAATTCATCTAAAAGTTCTATTTTACAGGTTCAAGGATGCATTTAAGAAAAACAAGTTATTATTTCCATTGACCCTGGTAGCAGATATAATTTTATTAATATTGCTTTGGCTAAGAAGTTGCAAGTTCAAGTAACAAAAATTAATGACATACAACTACAAAGTGAGCATGTTCAGATTTTTGAATATTTGAATATCACCATAGATAAATATGTTTTACATTCATATTTCTATGCTATTGAGATGGATGATGAGGATATTATTCTTGGTTATCCTTGGTTAGATTCTTTGGGTACTATTAACATTAATGTGCAAAAGAATTTTATGAAGTTATGGTATAGGAAAAAGAAGATAACATTGCAGGATATTTCTCAGCTTAAGGAGCAAGGATACAAGGAAAATCAAGAAGTGGTTGTAGAAGAACAAATTGAAGAACCTGAAATAGAATCCAAGAAGGTAGTAGCAGCAACAGAGTCCATGGAAGAAGTAGCAAAAATTGATTTAGTGGAAATAACAGTAACAAATTCCAAGGAAGCTTTGATAGAAGAGCACAAGGACACACCAAAAAAAGAGAACATGAAATAATAATATGTAGAAGAATTTAAAACAATAGATCCAAATGTTGAGAAGTCAAATAAGGTAGAACATCAAGTTAAGGTTGCACCATATCGCCATCCACACCACCATGAGCATCAACAATCTTGGAGGTATAGTTCAAGGTAACAATATTATGGTTCTACATGGAATCATAAGGGCACCAACTATGGTAGTGTTTGGCAAAGAAAGCATAGGGATCCTGATTTTCAAAGTGGATCATCAACATCAAGGAAAAAGTGGACCCATCATTCAAGTTATCAAAATACAACAACAAAATCATGGAGCCAACGAAGCAGATTTGGATACTCAAGTAACAAAATGGCATACCAACATCAACATGCTTTGCTTGGATGGATGGATGATCGATATTGGTACCAGTTGCTAATTTTGCTTAGTAAATCATATTATCATGTTTCTTCATATATTTTGAGGATGAAACATTTGTAAGGAGGGTGGCATGGTAGGGTACCTAGGAATAGATATTTGGAGATATATTATTATATTGTATAAGGGTTGGTATGGGCCACACATAACCCAAGGTTGATTGTATTATAATATTATATTAGTAGGAGGCTCCCCAAAGTAAAATAAGAATAAAGATATATAAAGAAGAGATATTGTCATTGTAATAATCATTGGAAAAGAATATTATGTATTTTTCTATGCCCACAAAGTGGTCTCTCACCTTGGGAGATTTTGTGGAGTTATTACTTAAGGATTATTATTGGTGTTTCCATACCTTAAGGGTATTATCTATCTCTTTCTCTCTCATTTGTGGATTGTTATTGTGGATAATGTATTGTGGATGAATGATTTGATATTTATATATATTGGTGAATGATTTATGTTAATAATAATAAAGTTCTGCAACAAGTGGTATCAGAGCAACAATTTTGGCAAAGTGGGGATTTTTGTGTGAAATTGAAAAATTAGGGCAATTTTTTTTGAAAAACGTCTCATATTTCAGGAGCCATATCTCTGCACAAGTTTATCCGATTCAAGCGATTCTTGGATCAGATTGTTCAGAATTTGAAGAGCTTTAAAATGAGTGGTCATATGAAGGAATACAAGTATTATTGAGGGAGGTACAAAATTTTGAATTTAGTCATCCAAAATAATAATAGTGACAAATTTCATAGATTTTTTTGAAAAACGTCTCATCTTTCAGAACCCATATCTCTGTGAAGGTTTATTCGATTCAGGCATTTCTTGGATCCATTTGTGTAGAAATTTGAAGAGCTTTAAAATGAGTGGTCATACTAAGGAATCCTATTAGTATTAAGAGAGATACGATCTTTTGAATTCAGCCATTTGGAATAAGGGTAGTGAAGAATTTTCAAGTCACGAATTTTTCAAAAGATGAAATTTTTTTAGTTCAGGTAAGCAAATCAGTTGCACTTTAGTTTTTTGGAAGAAAAATTGTAGATCTAGTTATCTATGTGGATTTTTAGCTTCAACTCAATGGGAAGATATTTATTTCTATAAAACCCTAGTTTAAATTAGGGCATGATAGATATTATTAAAAAAACCCTAGTTGCATTAGGGCATAAATTATGTCATTGGAAAATTTTAATGGAGAAAATGATATTGATACTATGTCAGTGTAAAATTTTAATGGAGAAAATGATATTGATGTGAGAGAGTGGTTGAAAATAGTAAAATCTCTTGTTAGTGAAAACAGGTTACAATATGGTTGTCATACTTTGTTTACGGGGAAAGATTTACAATGGATAAAAAGGTTTACATGTGGTAAATTCTTGTGGACTTGAGATGAAATTGAACCAACATTCTTGAGAACATGGGTAACTATTCAATTACAAATAAATTTAGATATTTGTAAGAGAAAAATTGAATGAAGGGTTAAAAAGATAGATAGCATGTCGGATGTCATCAAAGACCTTGAAAAGAAACTACAGGGAATTCAAAATGAGCGGAATGAAATAAAATAAGAATGGGAAGTTTTCAAGAAACAAAATTAAGACTATGAAAAAGAAATAAAATTACTCAAGAAGGAGAAAGAGGAAAATGTTAAGGAAGATAATGAGAAGAATGAAGTCACATCATTGGATTTACAAAAGCAAGAGCAGAATAAAAAAGGTTTAAATTCATCTAAAAGTTCTATTTTGTAGGTTCAAGGAAGCATTAAAAAAGAATAGGTTATTATTTCCATTAACCTTGGTAGCAGATATAATTTTATTAATATTGCTTTGGCTAAAAAATTAAGGACATACAGCTAGATGGTGAGCATGTTCAAATTTTGAATATTTGAAGATCACCATGGATAAATATGTTTTACATTCATATTTCTATGCTATTGAGATGGATGAGGAGGATATTTTTCTTGGTTATACTTTATTAGATTCTTTGGGTACTATTAACATTAATGTGCAAAATAATTTTATGAAGTTATGGTACAAGAAAAAGAAGATAACATTGCAGGATATTTCTCAGCTTAAGGAGCAAGGATACAAGGAAAATCAAGAATTGATTGTAGAAGAACAAATTGAAGAACCTAAAATAGAATCCAATAAGGCAGTAGCAACAATAGAGTCCATGGAAGAAGTAGCAGTAACTGATTCAGTGGAAATAACAGTAACAGAGTCCAAGGAATCTTTGATAGAAGAGCACAAGGACACACCAAACAAAGAGAACATGAAAGAACAATGTGTAGAAGAATTTAAAACAATGAAGCCAAATGTTGAGAAGTCAAAGAAGGTAGAACGTCAAGTTAAGGTTGCACCATATCGCCATTCACACCACCATGAGCATCAACAATATTGGAGGTATAGTTCAATGCAACAATATTATGGTTCTACATGGAATTAGAAGGGCACCAACTATGATAGTTTTTGGCAGAGAAAGCATAGGGATATTGATTTTCAAAGTGGATCATCAAAATCAAGGAAAAATTGGACCCATCATTCAAGTTATCAAAATACAACAACAAAAACATGGAGCCAACGAAGAAAATTTGGCTACTCAAGTAACAAAATGGCATACCAACGTAAACATGCTTCACTTGGATGGATGGATGATCGAGATTTTTACTAGTTGCTAACTTTGCTTAGCAAATCATATTATCATGTTTCTTCATATATTTTGAGGATGAAACATTTGTAAGGAGGGTGGCATGGTAGGGTACCTAGGAATAGATATTTGGGGATATATTATTATATTGTATAAGGGTTGGTATGGTCCACACATAACCCAAGGTTGATTGTATTATAATATTATATTATAATATTATATTAGTAGTAGGCTCCCCAAAGTAGAATACGAATATAGATATATAAATAAGAGATATTTGTCATTGTAATGATCATTGAAGAAGAATCTTATGTAATCGTCCATGCCCACGAAGTGTCCTCTCACCTTAGGAGATCTTGTGGAGTTATTCCTTCCTTAAGGATTATTATTGGTGTTTACCTACATTAAGGGTATTATCTATCTCTCTAATTTGTGGATTGTTATTGTGGATAATGTATTTTGGATGAATGATTTGATATTTTTGCATATTGGTGAATGATTTATGTTAATAATAATAATTTTTTGCAATATTTGATATTTGCTAATATACCATATTGGGTACATATTAGATTAGGATTTTATATTAGATTAAGGTTTGAGTAGTTACTTCATGCAATGTAATAAATGCACAATTGTTAGAATGTGCAATGATGTAAATGTGCATGTAGTCCACATGTACATGAGTCCTTAGAATAGAATAGTGAGGTGTCATAGAAATATGGAAGACCAAGAGTCGTGTCTCACTATAAATGGGTCTTCTTAGAGTAGACGAATGGGAGAATTTTTTGGAGTGCATAGGTAGAGTAGTAGTAGATACAATGTAGAGCATTTTTGGAAAATGGAGTGTTAGTGACCTCCATTGTATAACATTGTATATTTTTGTGAGCTTTCATTAATGCTTATTTCTTGAGTATTTTTAGAATTTTCTTATCATATTTTCATTCATGTTATATTGTCATTATCATAGTTATAATATTGCATGCTTATTTCATTACTTGTGGTTGCATTTCCTTTAAGTTTATATGTTCAAAAGCTAACAGGATTCTTTTTAGGAGTCTCTTCTTCCTTCAATCTGCAATAAGGCTCCTTTGGCCTTTTTTTTGTACTTTGCAATCTATATGTTTGCAATATATAGAAATGGGACATTTTCCTCAACACTTTAAAATATTCAGTATTTTACTTGTTGCTTCAAGTACTAGATTGATTCTAAAGAATATATTCTTCCTAGCTCTTTGTAGGAAGCTTCCCAACTTTCTTTGAATCTCCTTTTTTTGCAACAAAGTATTAGAAATTGGAATGGAAGAAATTTTAAATATAGATATAATAAATCTTCACTAGTTGATTTATCAATCTAGTGGAATCAATGCTAAGTCGTAGTCTTCATGAGTTTTTTGCAACCTTGTGGAAAGACTCTAGACAAATGCAATTTTTAAAAATTCTAAAAATGAGATTTCTAATCTCCTCTCAATATATCTTGTGGATCTATTCTATTTTCTATTTATATATTGTATTCTCTAATATCATTGCTAGCTTGTGATGATATATATATATATATATATATATATATATATATATATATATATATATATATATATATTAAATGAATTGCAACCACAATATGTAAAATGAGAAAGATATGATAACTATATGATAATGACAATATAAAATGCAATAAAACTAAATGAGAAACTTCTACAATAACTCAGAAATATGCCCTTAATTGAAGCTCATATAAAATAGCACAGTGCAATATACTAGAGATCATGAACACTCCATAATGTTTTTGAAAGACCAACATTGTACCTACCATACTTCCTAACTTTCTATTGCTACTATTGCCACCACTACCACTCTCTTAAAAGGCCTTTATATAGGGAGATATGTTTCTTGGCCATGAATCTTCATATAGTTATCCTATGACTCATGTATATATGGACTACATGCACATTTATATCATTACATATTCTAACACTTGTGCATTTATTACATTTCATGAAGTAACTACTCAAAATTTAATCTAAGGTAAACTCCTAATCTAATAATATACCCAAGGTGGTACATTGGCATGTACCAAATAATATAATATACTCTAACACACATCTATAAAATGTCATAGATCCATATCCAAATGTTAGAAACCAACTCAAGTCAATAAAAGAGAGTAAATTTTCTTAGCCAATTAGAGAACGTGAATTATCCTCTACATACTAGGGGTAATAGAAGTTAGAATAATGGATTTATAATTCAATCTCTTCTCATTTATAGATTATCAAAGTAACAACCCCTAAATCTAATGCTCAAGGGTTTATTAAACCTAACCTAAAGGACCTAAGCCAAAAATTATGGACAAATAATTTGGCTACATTGAGGTTGTTACATGGCCTTCCCTCTCAAAAAATTTTGCCCTCAAAATTCATTTTTTTTTAATAATGGATACTTGTTCCTATGTCATGTATTTGTCTAACATATATTATCACTAGATGAATAGCTTCAACTCTTAAATATATTAAACATTATACACCCACAACTATAGCATGCTTTTTGGATTTAATTCAACATGACCTTATCCATTCAACTATGGAATCTTCATTTAGGACCACAACTTTTAAAGGCATACCTACTTAAGATAAGAAATATGAAAAATTGAATGGATCTTGGATCTAGGTACAAGCTGCAACTTACATATCACATACTCCATCCTATAAACCACAAGGTATATCTTACATCAAATAATTGAAGTAAAGAAGATATTAATATAAGAACATTAAAAAAACTCTCATTCTACGTGCAAATCGATAAAACTTTTAGTACATGAAATAGCTCTATCTTACAACTATTTTTTGTTTTTTGGTTAGGGTTGTGTGAGAAACCCCTATGACCGATGCTTAGGGGTGAGTATTCCCATCCCAACCATGACCTCTCGTAAGTTCGAGAGATAATATTATCAATAGGGGATAAACAGACATACATACACACCCAGCCCCTCACACACTCACCACTCCACAGTTTGAACCTATCTTACAATTTTTTTTTTTTGGTTACATAAGAGAGTTGGTCACAACCACACTATTTTTAGTAACTAACAAGCGTAGGGTTCAAACCACAAGGTTTTTACTAAGATAAATTATTATTATGTATTGAAAGGAGGATTTTTATTAGTATGTTTTGAAAAAAAAAAAATTTGGTTACATAGGATAGTTGGTCACAACCACACTATTTTTAGTAATTAACAAGCGTAGGGTTCAAACCACAAGGTTTTTACTAAGATAAATTATTAATATGTATTGAAAGGAGGATTTTTATTAGTATGTGTTAAAAAAAGGGATTTTGATTTAAACATGTTTATTGTAGGAAACATTGGTATAATTTTTTTTATTAACTTATTAAAAATCATTTTTTCAATTAATATTTTTATAATTGTATTCATTTTTTAATTATTTTTTTGTTATGTGCAATCGAACACACACCTAATCCCTCACACACTCACGCACGTAGGTTTGAACCTTAGACCTCCAAAAAAAGAACCAAAGTATAAACCATTGCACTTGAAACATTTGTAATTATTTTAAATTTTATATAATTTAATACCTCTACCTCAGACTATACTAAAGACTTGAAAAAAATCATGAACTACTAAAAGAAATAATATTTAGTCATTTTTCAGATAGCAATAATCTTACAAATAGAAATCCCATAATATAAATTGGATCCAGTCCATTTCTTATGGGCGAACGACGGGGATTGAACCCGCGCGTGGTGGATTCACAATCCACTGCCTTGATCCACTTGGCTACGTTTTGATACACTTGGTGGATTTACAATCCAATGTGATATACTTGGATACATGTCTCTAGACCAATTGATAGTCTTTGTCTATCATATTTTTGGATTTTTATTTTTATTTTGAATAAAACAACATTATATTAAATACAAGGCCTAAACATACAAAAGTGGATGGATTGACACATCACACCCCAAGCACATGAAAAATCGGCTTAAAAGACATCCAGGACAAAATTCAAAATTTCACCACTAGAAGACTACAAAAAGACAGGTTTAACTACAATACTAAAAATATATCACCATAGTCATTAATTATTCCAAATAGACCCTGACAACATGACATGTATCTCAATATTAGGCAGATGAGTAGGACTCAGGAGAGCCTCAGTGGGGGTGCTCCATCCTGTGTACATAGCTAAATCACTAGCAATGCTCGTGCTCCATCCAATACTGGCTTCACGATCACCATCCTTCGAAGAACCAACTTGGCCAAAAGAATGTGGGGGAGTTCCCCAACCCTGGTGAATTTACCAACCATCATCATAGTGCAAAGGATCAGGTTGTGGGTGAGCTTCCCAATCATAAAATTGTTGAGCAATTTTTGAGAGAGGTAAACTCTACGTATTTTTGCCAGACTAAGTGCGAGCCCTAGAGGCTGGTCGGTCTCGCCTATCCGGTGGTGGGTGATAGTGCTAATGATATTTAGAACGAGCATGTTGTTCATTATTTGGTAGGATGATCATCATAGCACAAGAAGCATTACCCCAATAACCAACCAGCTCCTGAAGATGATTAAGTTCCATTGCAACCTTGTTAGGTTGCATCTGAATCTGTAACCAGACATCATGATACCATCAAATTTTTTGAAAGAGAGAAAATAATAGAGGAAGTTTTATCTACAAATACTATCTCATTTTTGGATTTCCATGTATGAAACAAAATGCTAATTCTAAATATATTCCAAAATTCTAATAGAGGCTACGAAAAATCTGGTGTATCCCCCAATATATTATGAAGCCAAGCTAAAGGAGACTACAAAAACGATCGAAGAAAAGACTCCATCCACTCCCATGCCATCCTTGCTCTACTATAATTCTAGAATAGATGCAAGGTAGACTCTACGTGGGAGTGTCAATTCCCAAGTGTCTAATTTTGTGACCAAGTGATAGACCCTGATACAACAAACTCCAAGCAAAACAAGCCTACTTGGGTTTAATATAAGGTGCCCATGTAATCTGAAATCGATCCCTCCACTTGGAATTGGAAGAGAATAAATCCCAATGCCCATTTAGCTTTGGAACCATTGGAATATTAGGCAAAGGCCAACAATAGCCCTATTTAGTCAGGTAATTAAACATAGGGACATGTTTATACCATTCCCACTCTTTCCACCAAGGTTGTTGGACAACTTGACTGAGCTTCGACCAAAGGGAAAAGGGTGTACAATTGATAACCACATCATAAGTGGCTTTATCTATGGGATTTAAAGCATGTTATTATTGAAAAATCTCCCAAGGGATCCGATCCCTAGTCTATCGACAAAAAAAAACAGAAATGGATAAAATACCCTTTTTAATTTTTTTTAGCATGAATCCATTGAACTTGAGCAAGTGGATGTCCCTGATACTGAACCACAAGGGACCATCATAAATTCAAATATGCTATAGTTTCCCAACGGTGTCGACCAAATCCTTTCCAATGGAGCCAGGGCTTGATAGAATCCCAAGCATGCCAAATACTTTGAGTCACAAAGGACCCAAATTTTTTAAAATAAACTAGGGCTACCAGTATAGAAGGTAAATCCAATTCCTTCCAATATTTCTTGCCATTCGGTAATCCTATGGCTACACAGTTCCTAATCAAAACTTTCTAAGCTTCATCGCCTTTAAGAGCTCTGATAATCCATTTTGCGTTGAGAGCCAAACCTTGATGGTAGTAGAAACAACCCCAAACTTCCTGACTTCCTAGGGAGGCAAAAAAATTCCTAAGCTACTCTATGAAATCCATGTTTCTAAGAAGAACTAGACCATAGAAAATCCTGCATAAGATTTTCCAGCTTCTTATAGTAGGCTTGAGAAGGCACACAGTAAGAGGAGTAGTAAACATGAGTAGGGTTATGCGTAAGGGTCGTCCCAAAAATATATTTATAAAAATTTGGCGAATCAATTTCAAAATCTAGGTGAATAGTTTTGAAAAACATGTAGAAGGTTCACTATTATTAGGGATAATGTTGAAAATTTAAACTTAAAATGGTCACATTATTATAAAATTGGGACGAATTGACCTCAAAAAAATATGCACCTAGAAATTTTTAGCTAATGGACCCTGGTCAAGAGTCCCATTTATTAGCCAATTCCAAATTTTAAAAATCCTAATTTTAGCCAATTTTGTGAAAATAGTCACTATGCATAACCCTGAACATGAGTACTGGAAATAATTTTAGAACAGATTTAGAATTTACCCGTAAGGGATAACTTCTTGTTAAGTGAGCTTTCCCTCCACTCTTTGAACAAAATAATCCCAAATTTGATACGGGGTGCTCTGAAAAGCAAAGGGGATGCCAAAAAATTTTAATATCTTCCTTGATTGAATCCACATCCATTGGTAGTGCTCAAGCCAAGGTGGAAGGGGATTGGAATATTGTTTGAAACATGCAGTCTTCCACCACTGAATACTAGAACCTGAGGCTTTGCAAAAAAAATCTAGGCTGGAAAGAGCTTGTGTGACTAAAACTTTATCCTCATAGAGAGTTACAAAATAATCATCCACAAAATGGATGTTAATGAGTTGCCCTTGCCCTCTTGGTAAGGAAATACCCTTAACTAGCCCCTGTGATGCTTTTTTGGCGAGAAGGTAACCAAAAGCTTCAGCCGCAAGCACATAGAGGAAGGGGGCAAGAGGACACCCCTAATGAACATATCTGAATAGACCAATGCACTATGTTTGCACACCATTCAGTGTGAGAACCATTGAATCATGTGTAAACAACATCTTCATATATTGAACAAAGCCAGGGTCAAATTCAAGTGTTGTAAGAATAGATAGAATAAAATACCATTCAAATCTATCATATATTTTTAAAGTTAATTTTAATAAACAACATCGCTTGTTGAGACTATCGTACCCATTCCATACCTTCCCAAACTATGAGGACATTATCTAGAATATAACTGTTATGAATGAAGTTTGTTTGCTCATGTCTCACTATAAGAGGAAGCAGGGGCCAAAGCTTAAGAGCGAGGTCTTTAGCAATAATTTTGTAACTAAAATTTAGTAGAGTGATAGGCCTCCAGTTGGTGATCACCTTAGGATCACCAGGCTTGGGGATGGATTTTATATTACCTTTATTAATAATTGATCCTAAGGAGCCAGTGAACATGGCTTCTTGATAAACCCATAGAAGGTCTGGGTCAAGAACATCCCATAATGTTTTATAAAATTCACAAGGGAAACCATCCAAGTTTGGTGCTTTGTCATTGGCCATGTGAGATAAAGCCACAAAATATCCTCTAGTGAAAGAGGTTTTTCTTATACTTCTTTGTGGGAAGTCGATAGTTTATTGGGAACCACCAAACAACATTCCTCCAACGCTTGCATTCGCTCAGACGAGAGATGATGCATGACAAATACCTGTTGATAATGGTGCACAAATACCTTAGAAATGTCAAGAATTTATGTAAGCCATTCGCCATTATCCACAATGGCTTTGAACTGAACCGCTTTCCTAGGCGATATGAGGCACTAAAATAACTCCATGGAAACCCTATCTCCAACTTTGAGCCAGTACATTCAAGCATGGATTTGAACACCTATGGCTTCATATAACTCAACCTTCTTAAGATCATGGTGAAGGATTACAATATGCTTTTGCAAAGGGGACTGAGAGGGTAAGCATCAAGTCTACCTGAGGCTTTTGCAAAATTTTGCTTCAGTGCCAGATTGGATTGCTTGTGCAACTGAGCAAGCTTTACCCCAAGAGCACGAAGCAAGGTAGTTGTGTGAGCAATTGCATAATTCCACCATGAAATCCAACCCGTCATACCAAATGACCGAGGAACCAGGTTCCAAACCCTAACAATATGACCAATCGATGTTGGATGAGGAAGGAGAGAGATATTCAAGAAAAACTGAGAGGAAAAAGTCTTGGCTAATATTGGGCTCGAAGAGATGTTGAAGATAATGGGAACATGATTCGAAACTATCATGCTAGGAAGAGCAACCATCGGAGGAGCGAATTGCACAATGTTCTAAAACCTGAACCCAAAAGGATTCGTAAGCATTGCTCTATCAAGTCGTTTTAATACACTATCATCCCCTTTTTAAAAATTGGACTAGGAAAACCAAAGCAAGTGTGAAAAGTCTTTGGAGGAAGAACATGCATTGGAGTCAAAAAACCCTAACTTATTCTTTAGAAAAAACCAAGCTTCTCTTTTCCCAGCACACCATTGCATTGGAAGGCAACCCACTTTATCAAAATTTGTCTCTATCATGTTGAAATCGCCACAGAGCAACCAGATAGTGGAGGGTAAGGACAGGGCCAACCACTGCCAAAGAGCACATTGTTCGAGGGTATGATTGGAAGCATACACATTTACAATTCCAAAGGAATGTTTGTCAACTTCAAAAATGGTCCACACAACCCAATTAGAGGGATCCACCCCCAAGTAACCAGATGGTACTACCAGGTGGGAGCCACAAAAGTGGAAACTCCTCCTCGGCCCATAGTATAATTAGTAGAATAGAATTGGCTACCAGACCAAGTAAAAGAACATGTGCACTGCTAATCAAAAGCAAAAAATTTAACTTCCTGTAGACAAAGAAAATCAAACCTACCATGCTGGCAACAAAGCTTATCAATCTCACTATGAACCAAGTACTTACGAACCTGGTCCATCAACCCTCTCACATTCTATGATAGAAATATCACGAGGAAGTGTCTAGCTACATATCACCTTCAATATACTCACAAGCACCTATCTCCCTAAGCGAGGAGTATGTGTTCGAGAGGAATCATCATTTTCTTCCAAAAACTTGGTAAAGGGTCGTTTATCATTGTTCGGGTTGTGAGATCTTCTCATTCGTAGCTTCCTGCATGTATATTATTTTGAAGTCCCATGGTCTTGGCTATAGCAGATGGCCCATGGAGGGACACAGTTGTTGCAACTTGCATATCCATATTTTTTAGGTGCATGTGCTGAAGGAGCCATCCTCTGGCCTATAGATTTAACTAAGCGTCTAATAAGGCGATTTCTCTTGGCCATAATGGTCCATGATTCTTGAGAGCCATTATTCAGGGTTCTATGCTCACCCTGAGCAGCTAGAGATGGTGTTGCAGACATAGGGCTTGGAGGGTTGGTCGTGACTTTGCTATTCTTGAAACACCCCTCCATGAATGGGCAGTCTTTAATCTTGTGTGATGTCGACTGACAACGATAACAAGTGTTCTATGGGTTTATGTAAACCAGCTTTTGAATAAAAGATACATCCTCAATATTAATGGTGAGATGATCCTTGAGATCCTTGGAGAGATCCACTTTCACACAAATTCTTCGAAAGGATCAAGCACAAAAAAACCTCAAATTTTATATGCAGACGAAGCGGCCTAACAGGGCAACTAGGGTTTCCAAGAAAGGCCATAGAGTCAGCGACAAGTCGGGGAGCTCAACCCACATAGGCACCTCAAGGGATGCACCCTCTTCAACAAAAAATTCTTGGGTCCAAAGCTGGAAAACTAACAGGGAGTTTCGAACATACCAAGGGCCATGGTCAAAAATTGCATGCACATACTCACGAGTAGGGAAACGAAAGAGAAAGAACCCTATGGTCAGGTTTTGAATTCCAACAACCACAATGCCATGGGGAGTCTAGTAATGTCGAATCCAACTGCGGATTAGCGACTCATTAGGGATTCGACCCAAAAAATAGCCAATAAGCGTATTATTCTCTAAACAGCTACATGATTGATTAAAATCTTCTAAAGGAATGATAACATCAGGAACTAGAGCGTTATCTCATGGAAGACTTTTGATACAAACTTCTTTGGCTCCTTGTTGTGTGCCATTTAAAATAAACCCAACCTCCAAGCTGGTAGAGGCCTAATTATGTGATGCTCAGTGCTCCTAATCGCCCAAACCCTACACAATAACCTATGCATGTAATGTTGTATTTCCTTGGAAAATGCAAATTTTCAGCCAAAGATTTTTTTTCTTAATATTTGGAATGCAATATTTTTTATTTTTTTAAATAAATGGTCATTAACCAACCCTGATGAGAATTGAAGTTTTTTTTTCCTTTTAATAAATATATTGATTTTTTTCGAATAATTTGGCTTTTTTATTGAATAAATATTAATTTAATGTTACATATTTAATCAAATATCTAGTCAAATGCTTACATTATAATAAGATAAATAATTAATATAAAATTTAAAAAATTATAAATATTAATTAATATAAAATGTTAAAATTTTCTTTTAAGAATATTTGGCCATTAGAGGATCACCTTA
Source organism: Wollemia nobilis (assembly GCA_028583015.1). Lineage (NCBI taxonomy): Eukaryota > Viridiplantae > Streptophyta > Pinopsida > Araucariales > Araucariaceae > Wollemia > Wollemia nobilis. Next base: position 107,433 of record JAQPPZ010001671.1, on the reverse strand, counting down.
AGACCTCAACATTTCTTTGGTTAGTAGTTCAATGTAAGAGTATTACCGCAGGGAGTTTATGAAGAAGAGGATACCCTTTAGATGTGTCTTGTGTGAAAAGAATTTAGAAACATCATACCATTTACTTCTTCATTGTTTGTTTGCTCACACCATTTGGGGTTATTTTTTTTTTAAATATGAAATTATATTGGGTAGCTCCATCAACATTGAAAGAGTTAATAAAATGTTGGATAAATTATAATAAAGCTAAAGCATTATGTATTCTTTGGAGGATTGGCCTTGTCATTATTTGTTGGAATTTATGGCTTGAAAGGAATAATAGAATTTTCAAAAATAAATCTCAAAATCATGCTCAAGTTTGGGACCATATTGGTGCCTCTCTTGAAGAATGTTTATAAATATGGGGCTCATCATGAGAAGTCTCAATTGCAGAAAAGAAAAAGAGGTGCTAATAACTTGACTACATGATTTGAACATACATGGAAGAGTCATCTAGGACAACCTAATTAAAACAAATGATCTACTTCGATCTATGGTAAAATGGAAATGTCCAAATTAGGTTTATCAAAATTAATTTTGATGGTGCTTCTAAAGGAAATCCATGGTAGAGGTGGTATTTTAAAAAATACCAAAGCAAAATTCTCCTTATTTGATCAGAATCATATGGAACTTCAACTAACAACTATGTAAAGGCTGGGGCACTTCTTACACTGATTAAAATTGCACTAGAAAAAAGTGGGAATATATTTCAATTGACGGGGACTCGCAAATAATTGTCCATACTATTAACAAAAATGAATGTGGAGATTGGATAAAAAATAATATTATTGTTAATGTTCATTATCTATTACTAAAAGCAATCTCCATATTTTATAATAACATAAAATAAAAATATTCTTTTAAAAAATAAAATAAAATTTTAAAAATTCAAAAAACCTGTTAAGGCAATATTTTTTAAAATAAGAAAAAGCAATTTTTTCTTCTTCTACTTAAAATTATAAAATATGTCAACAAACAAAAATTCGTTAGAAGATGACGATTACTATTAAAAATTGATTTAAAAAAATAAGGGATTCACAAATTATAGGAGAACAATGCATTTGGGGATTGGGCAGATATTGCTAATACTACTATTCAAGTCGAAAGTAGAAAGTAGTGCGACCACCGATCTTTCCACATTCTGACACCTTCCTTGAAGATAGGGCCATGGTAGCTATCATATCCTATTTGAAGATATCTTAGTTCTTTAAAGTTCATTTTTATTTCTTCCCAACCGGTAGACACTTTATATTCCATTACAAGAAATCGTAACGAATCCTTCATCATATTTAAGTGACTTTCTTTGACAAAGGCCGGCTCCTCAAGCCACACTCCTTTAATTGCTTCCGCCGTCCTCTGCAAAAGTGTAACGGGTATCAGAAATGTCAAAAAGGTAGTTTTATTAGCACATCAATTCTATATATGGGAGAAATAAATACCACCTGATATTTTATAGCGTCATACCACCCGTCCCAATCCCCGTGTCTGATTTTGATTCTGGTGGACTTAGACATACTTCGCCCTTTTGCACGAACGACATCATCAACAATTAACAGCTCCTCACCCATAACAAGTCCCCCCCCATAGTACATCTCCCTGTCTGTTCTGACTGAAGTATTGACCAATCCTGCATCTATCAGACATCCAACTGCCTTGGCTCCCACAATATACTCCACCTGTTGCCGGTGCCATTTATTGAAGAAGAAACAAATATCTAAAAAAGCTTCCTGTGCAAAATCTTCCAGCAGGCTATATACAGAATCTATAAGAAATTCGCTTAAATTTTCATCTCTGATTTGTTTCCGCTGCTCCAAAGATTCTAGAATTTGAGCGCACTTCACAACATTGTATTTTATCATTTTCAAATAAGCACCGACAAGTTTCAAGACAAGCGGGATGCCACTGCAAATTTGCAGTATCCTTTTCACATCATTGTCATTGATAAGCTCACAATTGGCAGCGTCCTTGAATAAAATTTTCACCGCTTGATCATCTGCTAGAGTGTCCAGTGGATGAGGGATGCGCTTCAGGCCGAGTTCCTCACAAAAGTCTGTCTCTTTCAGATTTCTGGTTGTCAAGAGAATTCTACTACGCTTGGGAAGTCTTTCCAAGTCTAATTCCAGAAGATCTTTTTGAACATTATCGATAAATAAAAAAAATGGTTTGCTCCACTCTGATACCTTTTTTTCTTTTTCTGGTAGCAATTCTAGCAAACTATGCATGCGTTTGGACCCATTGTCCATTCTAGGTCTGGTATGTCTGACATAGCTATATTTTTCAAAGTCCATTGCCCAGCTATATTTGTCGTTGTACTCGTCCAATTCAGCTCTGACATATCTATAATTTTCAAGATTTAATTGGGCAACCACAGCATTCGCCAATGTGGTTTTCCCAATGCCTTGTACACCATAAATAACCACAGCTTGAGGTGACTCGTCTTCAGAGTTCAGGTTCAGCTTGTTTATTACCTCAATTACTTGCTCTTCAATTCCAACTGTTGAAAAAGAAACAAAACATTTTGGTATAAGTTTTATGTGTGAAGAATAAGAGGCTCTACATACCAAACAAGAACTGAGGCATTTTAGTCATTAGAACAATGAGGAAAGAAACAACCGCGTTACACATCAACGTGAAAATTTCAGTATAACAGAGTAATGGTTTGACCAGAGACAATATTTGAGAGAAAAAAATTAAATTTATAGCATTCATATACATGTAGAACCTGCTACTGCTGCTGCTGTCTGAGCCATTGATGCTGCTACTGCTGTTGATGTCTGAGCCATTGATGTTAACGTCTTACTTGGTCCAAAAAATAACAAGCTACCCCCCACCTTATACATGCTGACATCTTCCTTGAAGACAGGGCCATAGTACTCAGCGGAATCTGCTAAGGGAGATGGTTTGCATCTTTGAAGATATCTTAGTTCTTTAAAGTTCATTACTATTCCTCCATTGGTAGATATTCCCTCTCCCAATGCAAGAATTCGTAATGAATCCTTCATTAAATAAAACTGTCTTTCTTCGACTACGCCTTGATCGTTCTCAAGCCACACTCCTTTAATTGCTTCCGCCTTCCTCTGCAAAAGCGTAGCAGGTATCAGAAATGTCAGAAAAGTAGTTCTATTCTCTAACTACGTAAATTCTAAAAAGGGGAGAAATAAATACCACCTGATCTTGTGTAGCTGAAAAGGGGAGAAATAAATACCACCTGATCTTGTGTAGCTGCACACCAACCCTTCCAATCCGTGATTCTGGTGGATTCAGACATACTTCGCCCTTTTGCTCGAACTACATCATGAACAGTTAAGCACTCTTCTTCTTCTTCTTCTATGTCCCTTTTGGATTTGACTGAAGAATTGACCAACGCTGCATCTATCAAAGATCCAACTGTCTCGGCTCCCACAATCCACTCCACCTTTTGCCGGTCCCATTTATTGAAGAAGCAACAAATATCCAAAAAGGCTTCCTGTGCAAAATCTTCCAACTGGTTATAAACAGAGTCTATAAGACGTTCGCTTAATTTTCCCTCTTTGATTTTTTTCCCCTGCTCCAAAGATTCTAGTATTTGAGTGCACTTTTCTACCTTGTAGTCCATCTTTCTCAAATAAGCACCCACTATTTTCAAAACAAGCGGGATGCCACTGCAAATTTGCAGAATCCTTTCCACATCATTGTCTTTGATAAGCTCACGTTTGGCAGCGTCCTTGCATAAAATTTCCATGGCTTGATCATCTGGTAGAGTGTCCATTGGATGAGGGATGCGCTTCAGGCCGCGTTCTTCACAAAAGTCTGTCTCTTTCAGATTTCTGGTTGTCAAGAGCACTCTACTACGCTTGGGAAGGCTTTCCAACTCTATTGGCAGAAGATTTTCCATATCTTCTTTTCTAAGAGCATTATCGATAAATAAGAAAACAGGTTTATTTCCTTGACATTGGAAAGCCTCTCCTAGACGGTCCTGACCCTCTCTGAAGTCTCTCAAATCTATTTTTCTGCCAGAATTATATTCTGGAAATTCATCTTTGAGTATCTGTTGCTGCATGCTTTTCAAGTCATTCTTCGCAGACACCTCGTCCATTTCAACTCTGGCATAATTATATTCTTTAAGATTTAATTGGTTAACAACAGCATTGGCCAATGTGGTTTTTCCAATGCCTCCTACACCATAAAGAACCACAGCAAGAGGTGACTCGTCTTCAGAGTTCAGGTTCAGCAAGTTTATTACCTCGATTACTTGCTTTTCAATTCCAACTGTTGAAATAGAAATAAAGCATTTTGATATAAGTTTTACAAGTGAAAAATAAGAGGTTCCCGCATACCAAACAAGAACTTAAAGCATTAAGTCATTAAAACAAAGAGGAAAGAAATAACCGCGTTAGACATCAATATGGAAATTTCAGTTTCAGAGAGTAATGGTTTAACCACGGGCCATATATAATATATATAATATATATAATATATAGTTTCTGCATGTGCTAAAGAGGAATTATTATTGACAAAGTGATTTACATTACTTGCGTTCAAGGTAGAAAGTAGAATTCACTTGGCTTTTTATTACTAGGGCTCAAAATTTCAGGTGGTCCTTGTGGGCTCTACTTAGTTTAGAAAAATTATATTGGGTGCATGTGCTTTTGTGGATTGGGAAGGAAAAAGAAAGAAATGCACTATCCCCAAGGAAATTTCAGAGATTCCCACTAAATGATAAAGCAAAAGTGATAACCAATAATAAAATGGGGCACTAACAAGATTTACAGCTGGGAAAGTGGTAAAATGATTTACATTATTTATTACTCTCGTGTTCAAAAATTTTAATTTATACTTTTCTTTTGTTATGTAGTGTTGAATGTTTTAAGGGATTCTATTTAGTTAGGAAGACATCTATGTTTTTATTTTCTTATATTTGGAATTTTATTATTTTTTATTGAGATTCTTAAGTTTATAAATATATATTTATTTAAATTATTGTAGAATAAAAGTAAATAACATGTAATGAATATAATTAAGTTTAATTGATTGTAATTGATATTTTATGATAAAATTATATGTTACAATATGGTTTATTGAAATACTATGATAACATGGTATTGTAACATGATAATATAGATACATGGAGCTTATTTTAATTTCATATAATCAATTAACAAAATTATAAATATATAATTATTTTTTAATCATATTAAAAGTATTTGAATATAGAATTATGTTTTTGTTAACTATAGCTCTCTTGTAAAGTTAAGATCAATGTTCATCTTAACCAATGCTTCCAAAATAAAATCATACAAATTTAAAAAATGAAGAATCGTTTTTTCCATATCAATTGTCCATAAATTTTGATAACAAAACATGATGGACAAGTTTTATGTGTTAAAGTGATCTTGCATATTCAAAATAGAAGATTGCCCAAATGAAAGCAACCTTAGAAATAAAATTACATTGAGCATCAAAATAATGAATGATCTTTAGCCTCTTTAGATTGAAAAAAAGAGCTTCACTATCCTTCTAAACGAGAGGGACATATAAAGTATTGAAAATTTTCATATTAGAGTGATTCAACAAGTCATGAACATGAAGCAACTAATACACATCCAATGAAGAATCTTAGTGCAAGAGTGGTTATGAATGCATTCATTATGCAAAAAAGAAGAATTTGACTTGGATTCATCATTTGACATACCAATTATTTTGATTACAATTCTAGCAATAAAAGAATTCAAATAAGTAAAAAATTCTTTGTAACTTATCGTTTAGATTTAGTCTAGTAAGAAGAAGAAAAACGAAACATGAATGCTTAATTGAAAATAGTTTTGGGATAGTTTATAGGTTTTAGGGTAATTAATGGGAAGTGAGAAGTTTCACACTCTAAACTAAGGTTCAAAACTTATGTGTGATACTTAATATTTTATCAAATGACATGAGCTCAATCAATTAAATACTACTACTTTAAAAGAAATAACTTAAGTTCAAATCTTGACAAACTGAATAATTTCAAAACATTATTATAATATTATTATAAAATCATAATATAAAAAAAATCCGAAGGAACTTGGGAAGACAGCATCTGCAGTGTCGCATGTTGCAAGGTTACATGCGTGTTGATTATTAGTGGTGGAATGTTTTGGCCTATATAATCTAGGCCGCCACAGTAGGTTTCTTCAAGAAAACCTCAGATTTAATGGTTTTTTCGATTGAAACTAAACTTGCAAGGAACTTTTAAATAAAGGTTTAGGGTTTTAATTTTATAAAAAATTATTGTACATTATATTTTGGTTAATAGGGTGAAAATAGGAGCCGTTGTGGTTGGTTTCCTCGGGTGACAGAGAAATCCCAAGCGCATTTAGGTTCCTCCGTGCGAGAAACAACGTTCGAAGCAAAGGAAAATGTTGACATCACGACATGATCGGTTCAAAACCAGTGGCCCTCAAAACACAGTGATGATTACATTCAATTATGATCAACATCGAAAATGAAGAAGTAAATTTAGGGTTTACAAATTAAGAGTTGAAGAGAGGGCAATAATTGAGGAATCATCTAGAGGAGGTTTTACCAAAGGGATACCATCGAGGACCAAACATGATCCTAAAAATCCTCACATGCAATATTTTGTGGATGCAGTGAATGGTAATAAACTCAAAAGGAATATATAGAAGGTCAAGCTCAAAATTTTTTGCAAAATTTAGAAAAGAGAAAAGAGAAAGAGGTAGATCAAGCAAGAAGAAATGGTTGTCTATCTAATACAGATTCAATCCCAGTCTTGGAAATAGTAGAGGAATTGGTAGCATATGACATTGTTTACAGATCCACGCATGCCCTAATTTATAGATTTTTAGGTCTTAGACCTTCTCCTTGCTTCCTATACTCATGGGCAAGAAACCATGAGAACCCTCAAGGGGAAGTGGTCATCATAACACTTCTAAATGAATACTTTGTAGTAGAATTTACTCTATTTTTTTATAAGGATAAGGCTTTTGAGGGAGGACCCTATAACATCGGGGCAACAGGGCTGTTCATGCAGCCATGGTGACCAGATTTTGATCCCCATGTTGAACCATCAGCAACACTGATTTGGCTAAAATTATATGCTCTTCCTTTGGAATTATAAAAAAATAAAGTTGTGAAATTAATTGGAAATATTTTGGGCATATACCTTGGAAGATCACGAGAATCAGTGGGAGGAGGATCAAGTTCTGTGGTTCGAATTTGTGTGGATATGGACTTGAGTACGCCACTACCAGTAGAAATGGAGCTTAGATTAGAAGGCAACATATGGATACAATGGTTGGATTATGAATCAGTCTCGTTTCATTGTAGAGTATACCATGACTATGGATATTTGTTTCAAAACTGCCCAAAGATCACTCAAGAGAAGATACCGCAAACATTTCAAAACCCAACGGATCAATCTTCATTTAAAGAGACTACAATGGGTTTTCAAACAGTAACAAGAATAAGAGCGAGAAATAATATCCATACAAGGGGTATGAGTCAATTTAGAGGAGGAAACATGAACCACCGCCAGGAATGAAGGGCAACATCTAACAAATATGAGCTTCTCAAGCTAGATGATCCAATGGAAGGAGAAGAAATATCGTTTGAAGAACATGTCAAGAATCAATATGTCTATAGAAGAGGAAAATCAAATCCATCAATCTACGGACAACGGGCAAGGGAGACCATAATCCCTTAAAAGGATTAGAGGACCAACAAGGAAGCCAAAACTCTCCAAAACAAATTCATCCAGATCAAGAAAGACAAGGGGAGCTATAGGGGCATCAACAACTAGAGACAAGAGGTGCAATAATTTTTTTTATTTAAAATCAAGAAGCAACTAAGGATGTCATCATGGGATTAGCAGAGAAAAATAGAGAAAAACCAATTCTATGAATTAGTCAAATGGATAAACGATATAAAAATGCTAGTTCTCATGGAGCAGGAAGAAGATAAAATAGAGAAAGAGTGCAGCAGTAGGGGGGACAGTTGACAGATTTAGGTATAGTTAAATCCATAGCCAACTTCTACAACGCATAATCCCAATGATTATAAATACTTGGAATGTAAGGGAATTAAACAACCACCCTAGACAATTGGTTGTTAAGAGAATGATCTCAAAAATAAACCCAGATATGGTGCTATTACAGGAAACTAGAACATCTCTTAAAATAATGCAAACTATTTCAAAAAGATGTTGGAGGTAAAGTGATTATGTGGCCCAAGCCTCTTAGGGCTACTCAAGAGGGATGACAATAATGTGGAATAGGGACACCTTTTAGTTACTAAGTTTAATAGCTACTCGAGGAGTGTTGATGACTAGATTAAGAGATAGAAACTCAGGGAATGTATGGATGATAATTAATATGTATGGAATGCAAGGAGTACGAGAACAAAAAAACCCAATAGAAAGGAGTCCAAGAAATCAAGGAAGCCTACCCCGAAGACCTTTGGATGGTGGGAGGGGACCTAAATGTCAAGATGTCAGTAAATGATTAAGAAGGAGGTATAGTACAACTCAAGGATAAATATAGACTCCTCATAGCCCAATATGACTATTTAGAGCTGATTGATATGCCCCCACCAGGTTACAGCAATACCTGGACAAATAAAAGGAAAGAGAGGCAAACAATAAAATCCATCTTTGATAGGTTTTTAGTAGGGGAAAAAGCTTTCACTTTGTGGCAATGTCAATCTGAGATCCTAATTGGTTGGCTTCAGATCATTTTTCGATAAGCCTTTCCAAAGAAAAAATAAGTCTGACTACAATAAAACCCTTTATATTTGAGAACTTTTAGCTACAAAATGAGGATCTCTATGGTTTTGTACAACAATGGTGGTAGCAAGGTAAACCCGCATATGGAATAACTCAATACCAACTCTTCTAGAAATTAAAATTTCTTAGATAAAGCTTAAAAAATGGAACAAACTGCAAAGAATTGACTTTTAAAAACAGAGAGCAATGATCTCAACAAGTATGGAACAAGTGGCAACTTAGGTTTGACTTGGAATTATCTTAGAAGAACTTCTACAAAAGGAAGAGATATTGTTGAAACAGGAGGAGGAGATAGATAAGAAAGAGGAGGCATACTAGAAATAGTGGGTAAGGGTGACATGACTAAAGGAAGGAGATAGAAACACTAAATTATTTCACCATACAGCTACTACTCGAAGCCTTCATAACAGGATGGATAGCTTATCAAATGTACTAGAGAATAGGTAAACAACCATCCAAGGTATGCAAGATATAGTAAATTCTTATTTTAGCTCCTTATTTTTTGTAGATCCAAATATTTCTATCCATCATCAACAAGAAATTCTAGCTCGTATTCTTGAGATGATATCTCAAAATCAGAATGAGAAACTCCTAAAAGAACTATCATTGCTTTACAGACAAGAAATTCCCCAGGATCGGATGGGCTCCTAGTAAAATTTTATAGAGCTTTTTGGGACATAATAGCGAAGGATCTAACTAAAACAGTGGAGGAAGTCAGAATCAACAAAAGAATCCTCAAATCCACCAACCACACCCATTTAGCCCTTATCCCAAAAGGATGATAGGTGGAGGACATTACCAACTATAGACCAATAGCACTCTCTAATGTGGGCTACAAGCTCATGTTCAAGCTAATGGCAGAAAGGTTAAAAAAGATCTTACCAGATATAATATCACCAGAACATGGAGGTTTTGTGCAGGGACAGAAGATTTTATATGGAATAGTGGTGGTCTAGTAATCCTTCTATACTCTTAACCAAAAAAGGAATAAGGGAATGTTTCTCAAGCTAGATTTATCCAAAGCCTATGACAAGGTCAGTTGGAAGTTCTCAACACAAATTATAAGAAAAATCGACTTCAAAGAAGAGTGGATATCAGGATTTTATTAAGAATTTTTTAATTTCATAAATTTATTTGGTTATGAAAAGTATTTTATAGTCTTTTTTTTATTTCATAATTTTATTTGGTCACTTGTAGAAAACACTTCATGACTCATTTTATATTTCATAATTTTATTTGGTTATGAAAGGTATTTTATAATCTGTTTGATTTCATAATATTATTTGGTCAATTGTGGAAAACACGCATTTTATATTTCATAATTCTATTTGGTTTTCAAGATATTTTATTAAGATTTTTAATTTTTTAATTTATTTGGTTATGAAAAGTGTTTTATAATCTATTTTATTTCATAATTTTATTTGGTCACAAAGACATTTCGCAAAAGCCTTTCATTTGGGTGTGGAAGAAACTTTACTAAACATCTTTTTTAATTTCATAATTCTATTTGATCATTTTGTGAAACCCTTTCTTACTCCACAATTTCATTTGGTTATGAAAAAAACTTGACAAAATACTATACATTGTAGAGTGTTGAGGAAACTACAAGGGAAATTGTCAATTATCAAGGGGACTTGAACCCTTGACCTTTCTATAGTGAATATCCCACACTCTTAAATTTTATAAATATATAATTATTTATAGTATTATTCTGAATGTAAATGAATTTAATTTATTGCAATAGATATTTTTATGATAAAAATATATATTACAATATGGTTATTAAAATATTATGATAACAAGGTCTTATAACATGATAATATAAATACATGGGGCTTATTCTAGTTTGATATAATTAATTAAAAAATTATAAATATATAATTATTTTTAATCATATTAAAAAAAAATTAGTATAGAATTATATTTTTGTTAACTTAACTCTCTTGTAAAGTTTAGGATCAATGTTCTTAATTAGTGATTAAAAAATAAATAATAAAAATTAAAAGAGTAAATAATCTTCTTTTCCATGTCAATCGTTGAGAAATATTAATAATAAAATATATGTAGGATGGACAAGTTCTAAATGTTAAAGTGATATGGCATATTCAAATTAGAAGATCACCCTCATGAAAGAAACCTTGGCAATGCAATCACATTGAACATCAAACATGTGATCAAGGTGAAATGAATGACCTTTAGCCTTGTTATTTTAAGAAGAAGAGCTCCACGATCTTTCTAAAGAATACAAACATATAAAATATTGAAGCTTTTCATATTAGAGTGATTGAACAAGTCATGCACATAAAGCAACTAAATACACATCCAATGAAGAAGCATAGTTTAAAAGTGGTTATTAATGCACACATTATGTGAAAAATAAGAATTTACCTTGGATACATCATTTGACATACAAATTATTTTATAATTCTACCAATAAAATAATTCAAACAAGTAGAAAATTATTTGTAACTTATCCTTTAGATTTAGTCCTCTAGTAAGAAGAAGAAAAATAAAATGTGAATGCTTCATTTAAAATAATTTTGGGATAGCCCATACGATCTAGAACAATTAATGGGAAGTGAGGAGTTTCATACTATAAAATTGGTTTAAAATCTCATATGTGAAACTTAATATTTTATCAAATGGTATGAGCTCAACCAGTTAAGTACCTTGAATTTCTAGGAGACCTAGGTTTCAATCTTGCCAATTGATACATGCATCATTCTCAAAAGCATTATTAGGATGTCATTTTGTGGTCACAATATGATGCAAGTGAGACCCGTTTCAATCCTATCAAACCTTTTAAAAATAAATAAAAAGTAAGAAGAATATTGGGATACATTAAGGAAAAAAGAAAATTATATAGCATTAGCTTAACTCATTATCAAGTTAAAGATAGATAATTTTACTTAAAAAATTCTAATACGAAGTCAATACAATAATGAAGGTAGTGAAGAATTGGGAAAAATGTTCTCATAACCAACCATAGATGGTCAGTGCTTTTGAAAAGATATATTGAAGTATGAAATAAAAGAGAAGTTAAATTCTCTTGTAGATCTAAGCATTGTAGAAGAAGACATTCAAGGAGATCAACTCATTACCATGTATTTAGTAACGATGGATTGCAAAGAAAAATTAAAATTACCCCTATATCAAAGCATTGTAGAAGAAGCCAATCAAGGAGATCAAGCAACTCATTATCAAGTGCATAGTAAGGATGATTATCCAAATATCATAATTGAAGTTATTGAGAATTTTAATGAGTATCATGAAAATTATTGAACTTAGAATAAAAAATATTTGACAACATTTTGTAAAAGAATAAAGGTATGTAAATGTAATGGTTTGCTATCTTAATAATAAACATGTTGGTTTTGTAATTCATGACAATACAATATTCAAAGAAATTTGTATATATGATAATGCATAATTTGATATGCATAAAAGTGATTCTTTTATAAAATATTCTTTTACCACTTCCATTAGAGTAGTAAATAGGAAATTTTAAGTTGCATCCAAATATATGATCTTAATATATACATTTTTGTGTATTGATGGAATAAATCATGGGAATTTAAGTTCAAATTTGTTTTATTTACCAAATTATAAGTAATTGTAAAGCTTGATGTGCCATTGAATGATGTTGAAATACTTCTTCGGTTAGAAAATAATTAGTGGTGAAAAAGAGTTTGGTTCTTGTTCTCACCAATAATATAATTATTTTTATCATGTATCAAGTATATCATAACAATAATATGAACTTTTTTTGATCACATATAAATTATAACATAATATGAGCAATTTAAAAATAAATGTGTATATTCTAAATTATAAAGTTTGAAATTATGTGTATTTTATATAGTTCAAAAAAGTATCAATTTGGAGAGGGCAATCCTCCAAGGGAGGTCCCAGGTTCAAATCTCCACCCTACCAAAAAGTTGAATTGGGTATCTAAAATCCAATTGATAATGTTGGTGTGGGCAGGGGTCGGGTGCGACCCCCGAGTGACTTTGATGGTGTAGTACCCCCCTGTTCGTGGTCTCTCAGACCAAGGTGGCTTCGCAAGGGGTTTTTGCTTAAAAAAAAAAAAAAGTATCAATTTAAAACATATATAAGATTTTGAAATATGTTATATGTATTGAAATATTTAGTTCATACAAATATTACTTATATATATATATATATATATATATATATATATATATATATATATATATATATATATATATATATATATATATATATATATATATATATATATATATATATATATATATATATATATATATATATCTAGAGAGAGAGAGAGAGAGAGAGTTTATTTAAATATAAAATCTATAATTAGATATATTAAATAAATATACATTACAAAAATCTAATTTAGAAAAGTTAAATAAACGAAAACCATTTTTATTTTATAATTTCAACTTCAAGCCCTAAATTTTGTAGTTGCAATATCTTGACCAAGGAGATTTAAAAAATCTAAATTAATGTATAAAATATTTGTAAATTCAGCTCTACGTTCTAGGTATGTTTAATGAAACAATTTCAAGAAAACAACAATATTCACTATAATGGTCATAATAATGACAACTTCATATAATTTAAATCTAGTAAATATCATAGATCCATATCCAAATATTAGAAAACAATTCAATTCAATAAGAGAGGGAAAATTTTCTTAGCCACTTAGAGAGTGTGAAGTCTCGTCTACACACTAGGGGCAATAGAAGTTAGAATAATGAATTGTTAATTCAATTTATTTCCATTTGTAGTTTTTCAAAGTAACAACCTCTAAACCTAATGCTCAAAGGTTTATTCAACCTAACCTAAAGGGCTTGAGCCAATGATTAGGGATAATCAATGTGGCTACATTGAGTTTGTTACATGGCCTTCCCTCTCAAAAATCTTTGTCCTCAAAGTTCAATTTTTTTTAAGAACGGCCATTTGTTCCCATGTCATGTATCTATCTAAAAGACCTTATCACTATATGAGTAGCTTCTACACTTGGAAAGACCAAACATTATACACCCACAACTATAGTATGACTTTTGGCTTTAATTTAACATGACCTTCTTCATCCCACTATGGAATCTTCATTTAGGACTACAACTTTTAATGAAGTACCTACTTAAGATAAGAAACATGAAAAATAGGGTGGATCTTGGATCTAGGTAGGAGCTCCAACTTATATACCACATCCCCCATCCTATGAACCACCTTGCAAGGACCATAGAATCTAAGTGCAAGCTTTTGGATGCTCCTAGTTTTGAGTGAAATTTTCTTGTATGGATAGATCCTTAAAAAGACCATATCACCAACTTTAAAGTGATTCTATAGCCAATATAAACCCTATTACTACTTCATATGATTTTGATCCTGACAAATATTATCCTTAACAAGATGGAGAACAAACCATCATTCTTCGAGGAATGTATTGACTTGAGCAACATGAGAGGACCCTAGAAGATGATCTATTAAATATGGGGATTTAGACCATAGAAAGCATCAAGTGGGTACATCTTGGTGGAAATATGATAAAAAGTGTTGTACCTTTGCTTTTATAAAGAAATCCATTTAACACACTAATACTACTTTTCTTTGTCAAACCATCTCAAATATGTGGTTAGATACTTGTTAATATTTTTTGCTTGTCCATCAATTCAAGGCTGGTAGGAGGAGCCCATGTTAAGCTAGGAACCATTGAAGGTGATTACATATTTCTAAATATTCTTATAAATATAATATCACAATCACACATTATAGACTTGGGCATACCATGTAATTATAAAATAGAGTTGATAAATTCTTAATGACTTTGCGAGCGATAAATGGTTTTTGTAAGACACAAGTGTTAGCATACTTGGAGAGGTAATTCACAACCACAAAGATCATTGTTTTACCCTATAATTTAGAAAATACCTCAATTAAGGCAATAGAATTGTGTTCCCACTACCATTTAGGAAGAAAAAGGGAATGTAAAAATCCAAGAGTCTTTACTATTTCATAATTATCCTATTGGCATACTTCACATTTAATAATAAAGTGTTTGATATTGAATTTTTTTCCTTTTCAAAAGAAAAAATATTCGACATGATTTATTGATAGATTTTTGGGAACCCATAACTACCTATTAAAGGAAATATGAGTAATTTTTTAAGGATAGTCTTCTTGAATTGGGAGAACTAAGTTAGATAAATTTAATATTTTTTGCACAAAATCTCATTAGACTAGTAGAACCTTGAGTTGTACAAGCTAGCTACCCCAATATCATAAATCAAGTGAGATGTTGAGGATCAAACTATCATTCCTTATAAGTTTGGATGATTGAAATAAGAGAACTAGATATAGAGGGAAAATGACACATAAAATGGTGTGTGTGTAGAGAGAGTGAGAGAGGGATTTCTATGTTACTATATAAATTAATTTTTTATTTAAAGATGTTTTTAATTTTTTGATTGTAAACAAACCCCATAAAAAAGCATCATAGATAGACTATGGAAAATCCTTGGAGAAAACCCTTTCATGGCATAGGGTAGATAAACTTGTGGAAATAGCCATAAAAATTCAAGGGTAAAGACCCTTTCATTGTATATCATAAGATATATTTTTGAATACTTAAACACATAGTGCAAAAATTCAATTTTTATTATTAAAACTCATAAAGAATAAGAGATATCTTAAATTTCACTAATAATCCTATCATCAAATCCATGGCTGACTTAGAATATCCTTCTTATAGGAAGAAAGGGTATCTCATAGGTAAATGAAGTATCATCTTAAAAAAATAAAAGAACTAAAATGAAGGCATTCAATAGCCATAGAGAATGGTTGTGAATTGTATAATACAACTTAAAGTATTAAGGTATGTACAAGGCATATACTTTTTAAAATAAATTTTCTTAAAAAAAACATGGCCTTCTTGAGGAACTAAATCATGAAACAATATAACAACTTAGCTAAAAACAATATTACTTACAAAAACCTACAACATGTTTATATTGTTACATTGTTTTCTATCTAAAACCAAACTACACAGAATTTCATATGTACAACATTATTTGTTTATAGTATGGCATATCAGTGTATAAATATTGTATATAATTGTTTGATAAATTACTCAAATTTATTCAATTATTAAGTTCATTTCTCTTCATATAAAAAATAAAATCAATTAAGACATATTTTCATATGGGTTTAATTATTAAGCATAACTATATAAATTTATATCATGTTTCTTGATGCATGAGATTCCTATTCATGCATAGTTCATAATGGAGGGATTGTTCACAATCACCAATGTGCCACCCTTGCAGGTAAAACTTTCTTTGTTAGAAATAATCCTTTTCGTATCCGCTAGGGTCTAGTCACCTATCCCATCTGAGTATACCCCTCAAGTTAGACAAGAGTTTTTTTTGTATCTGATGTAGGTCGCTAGGCTCAAAAGACCTCCTTCGAAGGATTGAGGAACCTTACCAGTGAGGTGTGTAGTGCGAATAAAATATTTTTTGTTAGAAAGAAAACTTTTCATATCCCTGAGGACCATTCGCTTGTCTCATTCAAGTATACCACTCAAGTTATTCATGAGTTTTTTCTTTTATCCGACGCAGGCCACCAGCTCAAACCCTAAACCTCCTTCGAAGGATTGAAGGATCTTACCAATGACATACCTGGTGCAAATTTTATAAATGGAATGTTACTCGTAGGGAAAGCTAATAGAACTAGATACAAAAACTATCTTCTTATGCATGGAATATTTTTATTGTTGTAGAATCACAAATAATGTCTACGCTCATAAATCAATGTATTCGTTTCTTTTTTTTAAATTTAGATCATTTTTTTTAGTTAAAAAAGCCTTGTAAAATATCCTAAAATAACATCATTGAGTATATTAGAGCAACCTCATTAAAATTTCTTATAAAGAATATATTTTAACTCAATATTTATAATTATAGATAATATTTTAAAAGAACATGATTTCAAGTTAAACCATGTTCAAAGTAATGTATTGACATTTATTTCTCTATCTTCAAAATTTTATTTGCTCCTATACATCTTGGTAAGAAAACATACAAAGTTGTATATATCAACTACCAAATTTGTATTCCTTCTTGGTGGAGATCCATAAACATTCTTTATTAGTATGGTAAAGGATAATATTTGATAACTATAATCATTTTTTGATATTGATATTTTGGATCATATTATTTTTTGAGTCGACATGTTCAATTGATGCACTTGGATCTTAAAATGGATGTGTTGATAAAACACTTATTAAAAATGTTGAACACAAATTCAATGGATGCTCTGTATTTTTTTAACGATATTATATTTTATACAGTAATATATCAATATATTTTTTCTATCTGCATGAAACAAAATGCTCTTTCGTATGTAGAATATCAATTAATTTGAGCAATCAAGACCAAGGTAAAAATATAAACATTTGATATAAATAATTAATTAAAAATAAGTGATGAGTAGTTATTCCTAAGTCAATTTATATATCTTTAAAAAATGTTAAAATAAACTGAGTCTTATAATACTATAAGAGTAATAAGCCATGTATTCTACAAATAATATGAGGTTATAGAAACCTAAAGAGGGGTATTTTCTAAAAAATGTTATAATAAGGAAAAATATGTTAACGAAAACAAAAAAAAATGCTTCAAGTTGTGGTTGGATAAATTTTAAAAATGTTTGAATATCCATGTACTTATTCAATGACAAGCTCCATAAAGAAACCATTTATTTTGTGAAGATGATCTTCCTATGTAAGGCTAAATACGTATTGACAATCATCCATACCCATCAATCAAGACTCAATCCCTCTCACAATTTCTGGTAGAGAGGTCATCATTGCACTTGAGGTAATGGCACCTTTGATTTTTCAAGAACCCTTATATTTGGTCGAGAAGTTCTTTAGCATGCATCCAAACATCGAATCGGTTCGAAAATGAGCTTTCACGAAATGGTAGCCCAGTGGCAATTTGGATTTGGTTGTCCTTACTAGATGATTTTTCATGATCAGGTTAAATAACCCTTAAGATACAGGTCGAATCCTCACTGACGGGCCCTGGTTCTTCGGTCGAAGAAGTATTTTCTTGAGGTGGGGAGAGGATTTTGACCCTGAGACTCAGAGCATAAATATGGCACCAATTTGGATCAAAATTCCTGGTCTACCGGCTTAGTTTTGGCACATTGGGATTCTTAAAGGCATAGCTCAAACCATTGGAGAACTAGTTGCCATAGATTCGACTACTAAAGCAAGAACCCAACTAATTTATGCCCACATCTGTGTCACTGCAAATCTAAACTTAGAGCTCCCCATCTACGTTGATATCACTTCAAGATCCCATCACAAGCGACAAGCAGTGGAGTATGAGAATAAACTGACATTTTGCATTAAATATCAAAAACAAGGGTACCTTAGAACTCAATGCCCATCTCTGAGGAAATAAATGAAAAATGATGGACTCAATGATAGGAAAGGCTCAAAAAATGGTCAAAAAATGCAACATTTCCATAGAAAGAACCATATTAATAAGGGCAAGCAGGCAACAACTCAACCTCGAGTGCCTTCACATTCTAAGGACATTCCTAATCAGGTACGCCCCTCAATTGAGTGTCCTCTAAGTTACCAAGTCACTAGAACCACAATTACAATTTTTTCTAAAGTCCTTGAGCCCTCCAATATTCCTAGTGAAGACTCAAACCAAATTTGTGATGCCCCTCCATCCTCCATCAGATCTGGTCCCTCTTGTCCCTAGTCCAACACTGGGAGTCAGAAAAAATCTGAGACTGATGTGGATATCAATAAAAAGAAATACAAGTCTCTTCTCTTGTGAATGAGGAGTCTCTTCCTCTTGAGCCTTTGTCCCTCATTGTTCCCTTGTTGTCTGAGACTCTGGTTTCTAGGTCGCTTCAAAAGAAATATTTGGTGTTGTTGGTAGTGTTAAGAAGAATGGACACTTACCCAAAAAGGGTTTGAGTTTTAAAGGATCTGAGTGGTATATCTTATTTGAAAGATGGTAGGATCCAAGATGCAAATGCCCAAATTACAAAGTATCAATCATCAGGTGGAGGCGACGATGGTGAACAAGTGTTCTCAAAAATTTGATGATGAACCCTCCTTGGATTGTGAACTCCTTGCTTCCATGAAGAGAAATTTAAGACGAAGTAAAAATTCATAAGCTGCCTATCTCGGGATGCCATTAGATAGATTCTTCATTTTAGGTGGTTTTGACTTCAGGTTTCTCTTAGGCGGGATTCAAATTTCTGGTTTTCCCCTTGAGCAGGTTTTTTAATTTTAAATTTTTTTGGCCATGGGTGGGATTCTCCTTTTTAAATCTTGGGCCCATTTGGTAGTATTTTTTGAATTTTTCTGTACGAAATGATCTTGCATCCTAGTTTGTAAGGATGGTCCCTTCGGGACCATCCTCCTGTGCACTTTTTAATTTTCAAAAGACTTACCCTTTGGTTTTATGGTTGGTTTGTTGACCTTTTGTAAAAAGGTTTTGGGGCCCCTTTCAAAACCCACTTTTTAATTCAATCTACCAAAAAAAGAATTATGTTGTGATATTTAAAAAAATTAATATAATATTGTCATCTTTGTAAATATTTTTTGTAATGCACTACAAAGTACATCACCTAATAGATGCCAATGGGTCCTTGGTTCAACGGTAAGACAAATAATTTATGTGGCCCACACCAAGTTTCAAATCTCACCAAATAGCTCAATGTGACTAAATCGATGTAAAAGGGAAAGGGTAACCCTTTCAAAACCCTACTTAAAAAAAGAAAAAATACATCACCTAATAAATGTGTATAATTTTATTAATATATTACTTAAAAGGTCTTTCTAAATTTAGTTGATGTTTACTTTTCTACATATATAGAAGAAGACATGTTTTCATTTGCATAGTTGTTGAACCATGGAATTGTCTTGACTTCTAATTAATATATGTCTCAATTTGAATTTCAACAAAGTTGGAAGGAATTGCCAATGCTTATTTCAACTTGAGGCTTTAGGTCAGTTCCTTCACTATCCTCATGGAATACTCCTACGCTAAACTACACTAACTTGCATTGAAAGTACAAGTATATAAAGTAAAATTTAAATAACTAAAATGTGGAAATTAAATAGCATAAAAGTTTAAGGGTGCAAGTGATTCAAGAAAATATGGGTTTAAACTATAGCAAGAAAAATGTATGATCAACCAACACATGAGAAGTCAAATAACATCATTGTCCATGCTTTCATTAGATTAAGAAATTGATAAGTGAATGACATGATGGTCTATGCCACAACCACCATGCTCTTAGCAAACTAGGAGGATGGTGCCACTAATGGAATACCTAAGAACTTGTCAATTTCTTATAATCTCACGAAATAAAAGAATAATGTGGCTTACACAGAGTGTAGCTTTGAATTGTCATGGCCAAAAGGTGAAGGTATTCTATAGGTATGTAGAATGCTTGTGAATTATATAAAAATATATGACAAAAAATGCACCATTTCATTGACCAATGTAAACGATATTACAAGAAATCTTTTTATTACAAGTAACCCTCTTGGAATTTTACAGATGGGGCTTCCAAAAGAGGATAGTGACCATTTTACAAAATAATAACAATGATGCTACCAACAAGATTTGGATGGTTTTTGAAGTTTTGGTAGCTTGATGGACCACCCTAGACCAAATGCACACCTGCGCACAACCCATGACAAGAAGTAAGTAGCATCAAGGGGGCCTACCTTGGTTAGGCCCCAAATCTTATAAAAGATGCAAACAATAAACTTTAACAAATCTTTTTAAAACTAAAACATGATGTTAAAATGTAATAAAACACTAAAAATATACCTGTACTTACCTTACTACTTCATTTGCTGATGAGGTCATGATTGATTTTATCTCTGATTATTGATCGTCCTAGAGCTTACGGTATTCTCTACAAGCCATGTGAGGCATGACGACGATGACTGCAGGTCATCAGAGGTCAAACGATTGGGGTTTTCGCTTGCTCTGATGCTAGCGAAATTTGTTGCAAACCTTTAGGGAGGGTATGACTGACCTCTAGTAGCGATTTGTTGCCAAAATTATGTTTTGTTTGTGTGCATCTCTAAAAATGTGTCATATGCATGTTGGAGATTGCATTCATCTTCATGGTTGATTAGTGATGGACAAAGGAGGGGTTGACAACAAATGAAAGCTAAACATACAAGGGAGGGTTGAGTGGAAATTTTGGCAGAGTTTTGCCATGTAAAAGCATGTGTTCTTGCGAATGAGAAAGAAGAGAGGATATTTATAAAATTTGTGAGAAGGAGAGGGGTTGGTGATTGGGCAATAACATGGCATGGCTTGGCAACCATAAAAAAAGTGTGAAGGCCAAGAAAATGTGAATTGAAGAATGTGCACCTCTCCACATTAATCTTGAGGAATGTGCAGTTAAAGAGATCTAATTTTAAATCTTGCTAAACAATACATGAACACTTTCCATAAATTATTAAAATATTATTATGTAATCAAAATATAATAAACAAAGACCCATTTCAATCTTACTTAACCAATTTTAAAAAAATATATAAAAATAAAAATACTTTAAAAAATAATATAACATTAACTCATTTTTAAGTTAAATAAAAATAATTAATTTAAAATTTCTAAAACTAATTCAACAACATAATAAAGGTAATCAAGAATTGAGAAGAAGATTCTCACAATCGCGTTATGTATACATTCTGCTTTACTTGGTTGGCAGAATAGAGACATAAATCATGTCCCTAAATTCGCTCGCTTTAAGCCCCTGTCCACAAAAAAATAAAAGAAAAAGAAGACCCTGGCGGTGGACTCTTTTCCTTATATTCAATAATGGAGATGGTGTGCCACTTAAAATTATAAAATAAAAAAGTTTATAACAAAATATAATTTTTTTATAAAATGATTTGGAGATCATTATAAAATATAAAACACGATTTTAAAAAATAAATAAACTTATAAAATATAAAAAACTTTATTAATTGTAAAAATTATAAAATAAAAATACTCTTTAATTTCTTCTATAATTAAGTGAAATATCATTCATATCACTGACCCAATATATATATATTATAATTTTTGAATAATTATTTTTATCACAAATATAATATTAAATTAAATAATATCTATTATATTTTTAAAAAATAAAAAATAAAAAGCCAATTGAATTCTAGTTTTTACCCTCAATTCAATGAAAGCAAATCAGTTTAAAGGTAGACTTCACTTGTACCATTTCACATCTGTAAATCACTTTAATAGGAGTCAGGCTAGTCAGGCCACCACGCCAGTACAATAATTGAAATAGAAGCCAGCTAGCGGTGAGAAAGTTATTCTATTTGTAATGGTTGCATGTCTTAAATAAAGAATAATTATTTGGTCCCGCCTGTTGCTTGTCTGATTGGGATGGGCACAGGAATTATTTGGTCCAGCCTCCTGTTTTTTTGTTTGAAAAATCAGAGGACAACGCAGCTACATATACATTTTACTTTAATTTTTTAGGTCTACCTACGTGGGAAAACATATTATTGGGTGCATGTGCTAAAAGGAATTGTTTATTTTTTTGTTCTGCCTCTTGCTTTTGTATGTTTGGGATGGAAAAGAAAGATATGCATCATCTCCAACGAAATTTGAGTATTTTGAATAAATGTGTCTGTTTGGATGGAAAAGAAAGATATGCATGAAATTGAATATTCTGAATAAATGTGTCTGTTTGGGATGGAAAAGAAAGATATGCATCAACTCCAAGAAAATTTGATTATTCTGAATAAATGTGTCTGTTTGGGATGGAAAAGAAAGATATGCATCAACTCCAAGAAAATTTGAATGTTCTGAATAAATGTGTCTGTTTGGGATGGAAAAGAAGGCTATACATCATCTCCAAGAAAATTTGAATGTTCTGAATAAATGTGTCTGTTTGGGATGGAAAAGAAGGCTATGCATCATCTCCAAGGAAATTTGAATGTTCTGAATTAATGTGTCTGTTTGGGATGGAAAAGAAGGCTATGCATCATCTCCAAGGAAATTTGAATGTTCTGAATTAATGTGTCTGTTTGGGATGGAAAAGAAGGCTATGCATCATCTCCAAGGAAATTTGAATGTTCTGAATAAATGTGTCGGTGGTCCTGTTAAATGAACTTTAGAAATATTATTCTTGTTGTAGTGGGGTGCATGCGGTAAAGATAAATTACTTGTGGTCTGTCTCTTGGCTTTTGTGTGATTGGGATGGGCAAGGAAACGAAAGAAATAATGCATCATCCCCAAAGAAAATTAGACAAGACACTTGGCTTTTGTGTGATTGGGATGGGCAAGGAAAAGAAAGAGATATGCGTCATCCCCAACGAAAATAAGAGAATACAAAGTAAAAATTTTAACTTTTAATTAATTTTAAAATATAAGTTTTCACAACTAAAAAGTGGATAGTATATTTTAATAGGCAGTTATTAATTTAGGTTGAATTAAGAAGTGGTTACTCAAAACAACAAAAACAAAAACAAGGTTAAATTTCTCATCAACTATAATATCAAAAAACATAACAAAAACAAAAACAAGGTTAAATTCCTCACCAACTACAATATAAAAAAATATGCATTAAATCATGGTAATCATGAGGGTATGCTCACGAGTTGAATGTCCCATGTCAATCACGAGGGTATGCTCACGAGTTGAATGTCCATCATCCTCCATATGCTATTAAATCATGGTAATCATGAGGATATGCATACGAGTTGAATGTCCCATGTCAATCACGAGTTGAATGTCCATCATCCTCCATATGCTACCATCTTGAGTCTACTTTGAAAAGTTATTATTCTCGTAATGGATGCATGTGAAAAAAATTTAAATTTAAATTTAATAAAATAATTATAAAAAAGTTTTGTGATAGATATTGCAATGGTATATTTTAAGTTTTTATTTAAGAAATTTAACTTTAGTAATGAGATGATAAATATTGTAGTGATATAATTTTAAGTTTTATTTAAAAATTTGAGTTCAAACTCTAATATAAGAACATCAATTCCCTTTTAAAAACTAGTACTTTTCTTTAAACATTTTAAATTTTAGTCCAAAAAAAATATATCAATTAATAACTGTCAAGTATTTGACAATGAACTATCCAGTTTAATTCCCTCAAAAGTTAAAGTCTTAA
Organism: Wollemia nobilis; assembly: GCA_028583015.1. Classification (NCBI taxonomy): domain Eukaryota; kingdom Viridiplantae; phylum Streptophyta; class Pinopsida; order Araucariales; family Araucariaceae; genus Wollemia; species Wollemia nobilis. The sequence continues at coordinate 83,450 of JAQPPZ010001671.1, read as the reverse complement.
GATTTTCTAAATCTTTTAAGTACACGTCAAATTAATGATTGATGATGATACAAATCTTGAGGGACCTGGTCCTCTTGATGATTACGGTACAAATCCTAAAAGAAGCAGAATACGTTTGGTGGAACAACCTGTAGTTTGAACTCTACGCTTGTCAACTACTAAAAATAATATGATTGTGATCAACTCTTAGGAAACAAAAAAAACCTAAAAAGAAAATAAAAATAAAAAATTGTCAAATGGTACACCAAGATGGAAAATGGTACGAAGCCTACGGGTAAAGTGGGTTACATTGTAGAAAGTATAATTTAATTGGTTTTTTATTATTTTAATGTTTATTTATTTTTTAATTGATAGTTTTTGTTTATATATTTATTTTTAAAATATATTATTAGAATATATATATATATATATATATATATATATATATATATATATATGAGAACGTTTACATATTACATCAACAACCATCCTCAAGGGGTTTGAACAAAGAATCAACCATCATCTTAGGCACTAGGGCAACTGCCTTTGGACTATTAGAATATATTTTGTAAAAAAACATTAATTTATGTATTTAATTTTAGTAAAAAAAATTTAAAATTAAATTATATTATTTTTTAATTTTATTTGAAAACTATTTTTAATTTTATTTTATTTGTGTATGAAGTGTTGTATAAATGTAAAGGCTTTTTTAAACTAAAAATAATATATAAATAAAATATTTATTTTTTAATTTTTAATTTTATATGTTTGTTCAATTTTAATAAAATTTATAATGTTTTATTATTATTGTATATTTATATTATAATAATAATAACAATTTTTATGAATATGGGTAAAAATTAGTTTAGTTTTTTTAAAGAGTGATAGTTTTATGAAAAATGATTAAAGATTAAATTAAGGAAATGTAAATTTTGGGATTGGTGTGAATTTTTAAAATTTTAATTAATTGGTTTGATTTAGGGTTAAATAAAGTTATTCTATTTGTAATGGCTGCATGTGTTAAATAACGAATAATTATTTGGTCCCGCCTGCTTTTGTCTGATTGGGATGGGCTTGTGCTCCACAGGAATTATTTGGTCCGGCCTCCTGCTTTTGTCTGTTTGAAAAATCAGAGGACAATGCAGCTACATATACATTTTATTTTAATTTTTTAGGTCTACCTACTTCGGAAAACTTATTATTCGGTGCATTGGGTGCACGTGCTAAACGGAATTGTTTATTTGGTCCTGCCTCTTGCTTTTGTCCGTCTGGGATGAAAAGAAAGATATGCATCATCTCTAATGAAATTTGAATATTGTGAATAAATGTGTAAGTTTGGGATCGAAAAGAAAGATATAGAAACAGAAAAGAAAGATATGCATCATATCCAAGGAAATTTGAATATTCTGAATAAATGTGTCACAGTTTGGGATCGAAAAAAAAAATATGCATAACTCCAAGGAAATTTAAATATTTTGAATAAATGTGTCAGTTTGGGATGGAAGGAAAGCTATGCATCGTCTGCAAGAAATTTGAATATTCTGAATAAATGTGTCTGCTTGGGGTGGAAAGTAAAGATATGCATCATTAAGGAAATTTGAATATTCTGAATAAATGTGTATGTGGTCCTGTTAGGTGTACTTTAGAAATATTATTCTCGTTGTAGTGTGGTGCATGCGCTATAGATAAATTACTTGTGGTACTGTCTCTTGGCTTTTGTGTGACTGGAATGGGCAAGGAAAAGAACGAGATATGCATCATCCCCAACGAAAATGAGAGAAGACAAGGCAGCTATATGTACAATTTTTTAATTTAAAGTTTTAACTTTTAATTAATTTGAAAATAAATTTTTTTATAACCAAAAAATAGGGGATAGACATATTTTAATAGGCATTAATTTAGGTTGTGTTAGAAAATGGATACTAAAAAAAATAGGGTTAAACTCATCACCAACCAGAACATCAACAAGTGCATTAAATCATTTCAATCAAAGCGCATTAAATCATCTCAATCATAAAGATATGCTCACAAGGTAAATGTCCATCATTAATTTGTTGAGTCTACTTTGAAAAAATTATTATTCTTGTAGGTGGATGCATGTGAAAAAAATTTAAATTAATAAAATTATTATAAAATAATTTTATGATAAATGTTGTAATGATATATTTTAAAGTTTTTATTTAAAAAATTTAACTTTAGTAATAAATTGATAAATATTGTAGTGAAATATTTTAAAGTTTTTATTTAAAAATTTAAGTTCAAACTCTAATATAAGAACATCAAGTCTCTTTTAAAAACTATACATTTTTTAAACTTTTTAAATTTTAGTAAAAAAAAAAAACTATATCAATTAATAACCATTAAGTATTTGACAATGATGTGCACATCACATTGATGATGATGGTACAAATCTTGAGCGATGGATGATCCTCTTGATGATTACGGTATAAATTCTAAACGATCAAATCTTGAGCGATGAGTGATCCTTCTTGAGCGATGGGTGATCCTCTTGATGATTACGGTATAAATTCTAAACGATCAAATCTTGAGCGATGAGTGATCCTCTTGATGATTATGGTATAAATTCTAAACGATCGTTGGTCCCCTGCACGCTGCAATAATGAGGCGAAATAGGTTTGGTGGAACAACTCCTCCACTTATCAATTATTAAAAATAATATGATTATGACCAACTCTTATATAAGAAAAAAATCCAAAGTGGTCTTTTTTAATCTAGAGCACAGGCTTCAAAACAGAATTTTAGAAATCCTGGGATTCACTAGGACTTCTCTCCCTGTGGTTTACTTGGGTATCCCTTGCACTTCAAGAGGCTGAAATTAGACACTTGGAGGAATATGTTGGAGTGTATCAAGGACAGAATTAATCTCAGATTATAGGCCTATTGCCTTATGTAATGTGGTATACAAAATACTCACAAAGGCAATGGCTGAGCGCCTAAAACCTCTTCTTCACAACATTATCTCCTCTGAGCAAGGAGGCTTTGTTGAGGGCCGACAGATTCTGTATGGGGTGGTTGTGGCCCAGGAAGCAATCCATTCAATGCACACTTCTGGTAATAAAGGGATGTTCATTAAATTGGATATGTCAAAGGCTTATGATAGGGTTGAATGGAGCCTCCTGGCTAAAATGATGGCAGCCTTCAACTTCTCTCAGGGCTAGATTGAGTGGATTATGAGTTGTGTCTCTTCTTCGACTTACTCTATGCTTATCAAGGGCCTTCCTTCGTAACCTTTTGGAGCTTCTCGAGGTCTACGCCAGGGGGATCCCTGTTCCCCTTATCTTTTTCTCATTCTGGCTGAAGGTCTTGGCAGACTTTTAACGAGGAGAAGACATCAAGGCATCTTAATGGGTATTAGGGTGGGGGATGAAGTTGTATCACACCTGCAGTTTGTGTATGACACTGGTTTGATGGGAGTAGCCAGCATCATGGAAGCTAGAACGATTAGAGATACTCTTAATGTCTATCTCAGGGCTACTCAACAGGTCATTAACGACAAGAAATCCAAAGTGGTCTTTTTTAATCTAGAGCACAGGCTTCGAACGCAATTTTAGAAATCTTGGGATTCACTAGGACTTCTCTCCCTATGGTTTACTTGGGTATCCCCTTGCACTTCAAGAGGCTAAAATTAGACACTTGGAGGAATATGCTGGAGTGTATCAAGGACAGAATTAATCATTGGTCTCACAAGTGGTTAAGTTATGGTGGCAAATTAACGTTCTTATAGTCTGTCATTCAAGCCATGCCAATCTACAAATTTTCTATCCTGGCTGCCCCACTTACAATATGGAAAGAGTTGGAAAGGATGGCTAGGAAGTTTTTGTGGGAAGGAGCTAACGAAAAAAGAAAGTGGGCCTTAGTGGGTTGGGATAAAGTCACTCAGCCTAAGGTAAAAGGTGGACTGGGACTGAGAGGATCCAAGTTAAATAATCAAGCCTTGGTGGAAAGTTGTACTGGAGGTGGATTTCCCAACCAACTTCCTTATTCAGGCTGGAGTGTATCAAGGACAGAATTAATCACTGGTCTCACAAGTGGTTAAGTTATGGTGGCAGATTAACGTTCTTATAGTCTATCATTCAAGCCATGCCAATCTACAAATTTTCTATCCTGGTCGCCCCACTTACAATATGGAAAGAGTTGGAAAGGATGGCTAGGAAGTTTTTGTGGGGAAGGAGCTAACGAAAAAAGAAAGTGGGCCTTAGTGGGTTGGGATAAAGTCACTCGGCCCTAAGGTAAAATGTGGACTGGGACCTGAGAGGATCCAAGTTAAATAATCAAGCCTTGGTCGGAAAGTTGTATCTTGGAGGTGGATTTCCCAACCAACTTCCTTATTCGATGAGAATTCTCACGAGTAAATATTTGGGTCAAGTTAACCCCAATGAGGTGGGTCGTTTCCCTCTGGGTGGTACTGGATCCTTAGTGTGGCAGGCTCTCAAGCTAGGATCTCAGGTTATTAAAGATCAGCTATTTTGGAAAATTGGGAGAGGGGAGAAGGCCCGTTTCTGGACTGATTCTTGGGATCAGTATCCACCCATCATTGTTGAGTTCCCTGAGTTACTTCCAATAAAATCTGCCATAGAAATCAGGGGTTGGGTCCAAATTGAAAGTTATTTCAACACTTCTCAGCTGGGGAGTATAGGTTTAAGAAGTTTAAGAGGTTGGAGGAGTGGCCAATTCCTATCCCCCTGGAGTTGGCACCCATCTTATCCAAAATCTTGACAGAAAGGTTTCTCATAGGGAGAGACGAGGAGGATGAATTAGCTTGGGGCTATGGGAGCCTTGGTGTTTATACAGTGAAGGACGGGTATGACAAGATCCTCCCAGACCCTCCCCCGCATTCTTTTCCGGTTGAGGATTGGCAAAATATTTGGCACTCTAAGGGATGGCGGAAAGTAAACTTTTTTGCTTGGTAGTTTATGCACAATGGTATTCTCACTTTTGACAATCTCAGATGTAGAGGAATCATCGACCCTTCTCAATGTGTTTTATGCCATAAGAATGAAGAAACAGCTGATCACTTGATGTTTGAGTGCCCTTTCACGCGTCAGATTTGGAAGCGTTGGTTCTCTCATTATAAAATCCTGGTTCATGGTGACATGAATCGGACTAATATTTGGGAAAGATGGAAGCGGGGTAGATTTACATCCAAAGCTCTTCAAATTGGGTGGGAGCTTGGTTTAAACTTCATTTGGTGGCAAGTGTGGTTGGAGAGAAATGCTAGAATTTTTTGAGAAACCTTTTCCTCGCTGGATGGAGTTTGCAGGTCATCTGGAGCAAAGTCACCGAAACTGTTGCCGTCTACGCTAAAGAGGAAACTTGGGTTGTTCCTGGGCCAATGGCAGAGTGAGTTGACCAGAGAGAGGGACAGAACAAAACCAATTGGAAATCACCCCTAGAAGGCTGGATTAAAATCAATACTGATGGAGCTACAAAGGGCAATCCGGGTAGAGCTGGTATTGGTGTGGTCTGCCGAAATCATGAGGGATCAGTGCTTTATTGGGAATTGCAGGGTTTGGGTAGAGCCACAAATAATGAAGCAGAAGCCATTGCTATCAAATCTGCCTCTATTTGGGCAGTTACTTAGGGTCACATGAGGATAATTCTTGAATCTGATTCTCAAATTATGGTTGGAGCTCTAGACTGCATGAGGAACTTTTCATTGAACGCTTGGAGGTTGAGGATTCTGGTCTCTCAAATCAAGAAATTATGGAGGGAATTAGATGATGTGATTCCCGTATATGTGAGCAGATATTTCAACAAAGCGGTCGATTTCCTGGCTAAGATGGGTGCTGCGAAAGAGGTAGGGGTGTAGCTGCACAGTGACATGCCTATTACAGATGAGGTGATTAGGTAGGGCCTTGAAAGATCCTTGAGACAATGATCAATGAAAAAGCTAAGTATGGTTTTTGTCATGATTTCACGACCTGTTGCGCCATCGCGGCCATTGGCAAAAAGTTGTCGCGATATCGCGACATGTTGTGTCGTCGCGGCTGCTGGAGAAATGTTGTCGTGATATCGTGACATGTTGCACCATTGCTGTCGTCGAGGGAAAGTTGTCACGATATCGCGACATGTTGTGCTATTGCGGTCGATGTGAGAAAGTTGTCACGATATCGCGACATGTTGCACCGTCGCTGCCGCCGAGGGGAAGTTGTCGTTGAAAGATCCTTAAGACAAATGATCAATGAAAAAGCTAAGTATGATTTTTGTCGCGATTTCGTGACCTGTTGCGCCATCGCGGCCATTGGAGGAAAACTGTCGTGATATCACGACATGTTGCGCCGTCGCGACCAAGGGAGGAAAGTGGTCGCGATATCGCGACATGTTGCACCGTCGATGTCACCGAGGGAAAGTTGTCGCGATATCGCGACATGTTGTGTTGTTGCGGTCGATGTGGGAAAGTTGTCGCGATTTCGTGACATGTTGCGCCGTCGCTGTCGTCGAGGGGAAGTTGTCGTTGAAAGATCCTTAAGACAAATGATCAATGAAAAAGCTAAGTATAATTTTTGTCGTGATTTCGTGACCTGTTGCGCCATCGCAGCCATTGGAGGAAAACTGTCGCGATATCGCGACATGTTGCACCGTCGCTGCCAAGGGAGGAAAGTGGTCGCGATATCATGACATGTTGCACCGTCGCTGCCATCGAGGGAAAGTTGTCGTGATATGGCGACATGTAGTGTCGTCGCTGCCGCCGAGGAGAAGTTGTCGTTGAAAGATCCTTAAGCCAAATGATCAATGAAAAAGCTAAGTATGATTTTTGTCGTGATTTCATGACCTGTTGTGCCATCGCGGCCATTGGAGGAAAACTGTCGCGATATCGCGACATGTTGCGTCGTCGTTGCCAAGGGAGGAAAGTGGTCGCGATATCGCGACATGTCGCACCGTCACTGTCGTCGAGGAAAAGTTGTCGCGATATCGCGACATGTTGCGCTGTTGCGACAGATGTGGGAAATTTGTTGGGATATCGCGACATGTTATGTCATCACTGTCGTCGAGGGGAAGTTGTCGTTGAAAGATCCTTAAGACAAATGTTCAATGAAAAAGCTAAGTATGATTTTTCTCATGATTTTGTGACTTGTTGCGCCATCGCGGCCATTGGAGGAAAACTGTCGTGATATCGTGACATGTTGTGCCGTCGCTGCCGTCGAGGGGAAGTTGTCGCGATTTTGCGACATGTTGCGCCGTCGCGGCCAAGGATGGAAAGTTGTCGCGATTTCGCGACATGTTGCGCCGTCACTGCCGCTGAGGGAAAGTTGTCACGATTTCGCGACATGTTGCGCCGATGTGGCCAAGGGAGGAAAATTGTTGTGATTTCACGACATGTTGCGCCGTCGCGGCCAAGGGAGGAAAGTTGTCACGATTTCGCGACATGTTACGTCGTCGCGGCCGCTGGAGGAAAGTTGTCGCGATTTCGCAACGTGTTGCATCGTTGTGGCTGCTGTTGGATTTTTGTCGTGATTTCGCGACATGTCACAATTTCGCGCCAGGTTCAATTTTTTGCGGTCGAAGGTGTCTTGTGTCGCAATTTCGCGACTTGTAGCTTTTTCGCGGATAGAGGTGAAGTTGGTGTTTGCTGCGTGTTTTCGCGATAAGTTGTTGTAACTGACCTATCAGCTCTCTCAGCTAGCTTGGTATTGGTTCAAGAGATTTGGATCCTGTGCAAATATTCCTCTTCTCTTATAATTATGTGCTTTCATTTTTTTCGGCTGGGATGTGTCTTATCCCAATTGTAACTGATCAATGTTTTAATACAAGTTTTTTCAAATTTTTCAAAAAAATATAAGAAAAAAATCAAAACACAAAATAAAAAAAAAATTATAAAATGGGATACTAACATGATTTGTGGATGGAAAATGGTACGAAGTCTATCGGTAAAGTGGGTTACATTGCTTACTTTAATTTGTTTTTTTATTATTTTAATGTTTTAATTTTTTTTAATTGATAGGTTTTGTTTATATATTTATTTTTTAAATATATTATTAGAATATATTTTGTAAAAAAAATTAATTTATATATTTAATTTTAGTAAAAAAATTTAAAGGCTAAATTATATTATTTTTTTATTTTATTTGTAAAATATTTTTAATTTTATTTGTAATAACATTTATTATTATTATTATTATTATTATTATTATTATTATTATTATTATTATTATTATTATTATTATTATTTTTGTTTGGTTATTGTGAGAAACCTCTATGACCGACGTGCAGGGTGAGCTATACTTATCAATAGGGAATTAACACGAAGCCATCACACACTCGGCCACGCCATGGTTTGAACCTTGGAATTTTTTATTATTATTGTATATTTATAAAAAAATAATAATAATTTTTATTAATATGGGTAAAAAACATGTTTTGTATGCATAATAGTTTAGTTTTTTTTAGAGTGATAGTTTTATGAAAAATTATTAAAGATTAAATTAAGGAAAGGTAAATTTTGGGAATGGTATGAATTTTTAAAATTTTAATTAACTGGTTTGATTTAGTGTTTTTTTTTTTCAATGAGTTCACATTGGTTTTTATGAGGGGTCTTGGTCCCTTCATGCTGAATGGGGTTTGAACCTTGGACCTCTCAAAGAGAGGCCAAAGCCCTTACTACTACAGTAAGCTTCCAATTTTATGTAAAATGTTTGAAAATGTTTGCATGCTTATATTATATAGTTATATTTGATCTATTAAATAAGTCCAACATAAAAGAAAATGGTTCATTTCAATTATTTGTTTTGTATATAATATGCTTTTAAATTATGTTAAAGATGTAGAAGGAGAAATAGGCGGAAGCCTAATGGTCAACTAACTGCTGACAACTCATGTAGCTGAATAACTTATTAAAAAAATACCAAATTTTAGGATGTTATAGATGACCAACATCATTTGCCTATGCCACAACATTTTTTTTTTGTGGATGGTCCAAAATACTTTAGGGGATTCCATTTAGGTGACAAAAACACTTCACGGAGCTTTTTTTTTTTTGTCTTTCTTAAAATTTCATAATTTCCTCTAGTTATAATGAAGTCTTTTGTTGCTCATAATTTTAGTTGGTTGTAAAAAACACTTCCTCTTTTTGCCCTCTTTAGAATTTCATAATTTCCTCTAGTTATAACGAAGCCTTTTGTTGCTCATAAGTTTATTTGGTTGTAAAAAACACTTCTTGTGATTTATATTTTATAATTCTATTTGGTTTTTTAATACATTTTGTTAAGAGTTTTTTAATTTTATAAATTCATTTGGTTATGAAAAATATTTTATAGTCTTTTTGATTTCATAATTCTATTTGGTCACTTGTGTAAAACACTTCATAAAGCATTTTATATTTCATAATTTTATTTGGTTATGAAAAGTATTTTATAATCTATTTAATTTCGTAATTTTTTATGATCACTTGTGGAAAACACATCATGAAGCATTCTATATTTCATAATTTTATTTGGTTTTCAAGACATTTCAGTAAGACTTGTTTAATTTTATTTTTTTATTTGGTTATGAAAAGTGTTTTATAATCTATTTGATTTCATAATTTTATTTGGTCATAAAGACATTTCAAAAAAGCATTCATTTGGTATGGAAGAAACTTCACTAAACGCCCTTTATAATTTCATAATTCTATTTGATCATGGAAGATATTTTGTGAAGCCCTTTCTTATTTCATAATTTCATTTTATTATGGAAAAAACTTCACAAATACCACACATGCTAGAGTGTTGAGGAAACTATAAGGGACGTTGTCAACTATCAAGGGGACTTGAACCCTTGACCTTTCTATAGTGAATGTCCTGCACTTACAACTCTACCTGGACGTCTAAATCACTTTAAGAAGCTTAGAAGCAAATATATTAAAGTTTATAAATGATTTAAAGTATTATTTTGAATGTAAATAAATTTAATTTATTGTAATTGATATTTTTATGATAAAATTATATATTACAATATGGTTTACTAAAATATTATGATAACATGGTCTTATAACACGATAATATAAATACGTGGGGCTTATATTAATTTGATATAATTAATTAATAAAAATATAAATATATAATTATTTTTCAATCACATTAAAAAAATTTGAGTATGTAATTATGTTTTTGTTAAGTATATCTCTCTTGTAAAGTTTCGAATCAATGTTCTTAATTAGTGACTCAAAAATAAAATAATAAAAATTAAAAGATTACATAATCTTATTTTCCATGTCAATTGTTAAGAAATATTGATAACAAAACATATGTAGGATGGACAAGTTCCACATGTTAAAGTGATCTAACATATTCAAAATAGAAGATTGCCCTCATGAAAGCAACCTTGGCAATGAAATTACATTGAACATCAAACATGTGACCAAGGTGAAATGAATGACCTTTAGCCTTGTTAGATTGAAAATAAGAGTTTCACTATCCTTCTAAAGAATAGGAACATATAAAGTATTGAAGCTTTTCATATTAGAGTGATTGAGCAAGTCATGAACATAAAGCAACTAAATACACATCCAATGAAGAAGGATAGTGTCAAACTGGTTACTAATGCACACATTATGCAAAAAAGGAAGAATTTACCTTTTTTTGTTGAATAAATACTTCATATTAAAGAAAGGATAAAAAATACATCAGCAGAAAATAGAGAGCCATTACATCAGCTTGCGAAATAAAAGCAAGCAATCAGATCTAGCACTTTTATCTATTCTAAGGCAGTCTTTCAAAATTTCATCCCTAAAAACCTTAATTTGACCAGAAACAAAACTAGTTGCTCTACCAATAGTAGCATCAACAGGGGCCTCCTCGTTTCTGAAAACCAAGCTGCATCTATCCTTCCAAATGCTGAAAAGAATAGAGATCCTGATAACATGCCAAAACACCCTTCTATGAGGTGCACAATCAAGGGAGTCACCAAAAACAACCTTCTTCCACCCAAGATGTCCCTGAGAAACACTGCCATAAAGCCAGGCCGCTGCTCTCCAAACCTTCCTTGTTCTTGGGCATTCCCAAAAGATGTGCTTAATAGTTTCACTCCGACCACAACTAGCGCAAGCATCAGAAATACGCATCCACTTGGCTAACCGAGCTTTGCTTTGCAGACCTTGCATCATCACCAACCAAGCAAAAACCTTTAGCTGCATTGAGACCCTGAATTTCCAAACTCCAGACAACCGTTTCTTCCATTTCTTGCATGTACAATTCAGACCCCATCTACCATTCAATATGTCCCCAAGAGGGATACTAGGAAGCATCAGCTGATAAATTTTAGAAGCCTTAAAGCACCAAATTGGCTTCCCATAATTCCACCTCCAGTCTTTCCAAATCGGACCCGAAAGGCCACCTGAAAGCTTATATAGCTGCTCAGACGGAAGAAGGCCTTGAATCTGTTGAACAACGAATTTATCAGAAGGTTTTAATTTGAACTTAACAAGCAACTGTTGCCAAGGAATCCACTGCCCAACATTCCCATCCCATAGATCAGCCCATTTAAAGAGACCTTTCTTGCTAAGCCTCTTACATTGCAGATTAGGCCTATCCACAACATACATATCATTTTCCTGCCAAAGACAAATAGCTTTGGAAGAAAGAGTCCAACCTCTCCTATCATCCAAAAAATCCCATTTAACCATTCCAACAACCTCTTTCCAGGCCTCCCAAATCCTTTTAATCAAGATGCCTCCTCTAATTTTGAATCTACTAGGATGCCCAACAATATCCTCAAAGCTGAAAGCCCCACGAATCCCATCAAGATTGATACAAGTCTGAATCTGGTATCTCAACAACCGCTGCCATCCAAAATTACCCTCCAGGCATCTGGTAATCCACTTAGAAGCAAGAACTTTTCCGTGCACCTGAATGTCCAAAAGCCCCAAACCACCCTCCTTCTTAGGAACAGTGCAATATTTCCAAGCAATAAGGGGAACACGCCTGGAACCATCCATATTAGCCCACAAGAAACTCCTAATGCAAGTCTCCAACCTCCTATATTGAGTCAAGTTAGGAAGCCAACAAGAGGAGTAATACATGTGACAAGTCTGGAGAATCTTACTAATAACAGTGAGCTTCCCAACAAAAGAAATCAACTTATTTTTCCAACCCTGAAGCTTCTTTTCAAACCTATCCATGCACCAATCCCACATAGATTTGAGGGAAATCCTCCTGCCAAAGGGAATACCCAAATACCTAACAATTTCTCCATCATCAACTTTCCTCCAGCCAGTGTTAATCCCACCAGGAAAATCCTCAGCTCCTATCAGCTAGTAATCTGATTTAGCCTCACTCACCACTGCCCCAGAAGCAAGACAAAATTGTTGAAGATAATCTTGCATACCCAAAATGGAATCTCTATCCAACTGCATAGTAAGGAAAGAGTCATCAACAAAATGACTATTTAGAAGATGTCCCTCTGGAAGAGCGATGCCTCTAATAAGCCTAGTTGACCACTTTTTTTCCAACATATACCCCAAAGCATCCACAGACAAGACAAACAACAATGGAGCCAAAGGGCAACCCTGCCTGATTGATCTGAAAAGCTGAATACTTTCGGACATTCTCCCATTGACCACCACCTTGGTAGAAGCTGAGGAGAAGAGCATACAGATCTTCTGAACTGCAGAGCTGCTAAACCCAAGCCATTCCAACATTTTAAAGATAAACGTCCAATCAACCCTATCATAGGCTTTGTCAAAGTCTATTTTTAAGAAGAGAGCCTACTGCTGAGATTCTTCCACCCATTCCATCGTCTCCCAGATAGAAAGAATAGTATCCAGGATAAATCTCCCTTTCACAAACCCAGTTTGTTCTTCTCTAACAATTCTGGCAGCAATGTCTCGCAGCCTCAAAGCTAAAGCTTTAGCAACTATCTTGTACGAAACATTCAAAAGAGTAATAGGTCTCCAACCACCAATTTTGTCCTTATTACTTCCTTTGGGGATTAATTTAATCACACCTTGATTCATCCCAAAAGAAAATCCTACCCCTTCAAACACTTCTTGTACCATTTTAGTATAGTCTTCCCCTATGCAATCCCACATATACTTATAAAATTCTATTGGAAGACCATCAGGACCGGGAGACTTACCATTCTTCATTCTAGATAAAGCACCAAACAATTCCTCCTTGGAAAAATCAGCGGCCATGCGATCACTCTCAAAGCTGAAAACCTTCTTTGGAATGCAATCTTTAATCAACTCCCTAGCATGTTGAACATCCATAGTGCTCTCATATGCCACAAAAATCTTACTGAAGTGATTACCAAAAAGCTCCCTTATCTCTCCCTCCTCCTCAGTATGAGTACAATCTTCCCACTGTAAAATTAAAATATTTTCCAAAACATTCTTCTTACGAATGTAATTGAAGAAGAATTTAGTCGAAGCATCTCCTTCCTTCATCCAATGGAGCCTGCTTCTCACTTGCACTCCTCTACCAATATAATCCTCGATTTTCCTGATTTCTCCCTCTAGAGCAACAACTTTTTCTTGTAAGGAAGAATTAATAGGATCAACTTCCAACTTTCTCCTATCCTCCTCAAGATTCTATCGAAGAGACTTCATATTTCTCCTCCTTTTTCTAGCCAGAAGTCTCCCCCATCCCCTTAAAAATTTAACCACCCTTTTGACAGCAGCATCCCACCAAGGGACCCATCCCTTCCCGGAAGGCCTTGGCTCCAGATTCCAGACACAACGAATCAACTCTCTACAATCTACAGAATCAAGATGCGAGACATTCAATTTGAAAGGTAAATTTTTCTTCTCAACAAGCATCACACCAATGTGAACACATGTAGAAATAGGAGCGTGGTCAGAGCCAGTAACTCCCAGATCAACATCCACGGGCCTCTTTCCTTTGCCAACACAAGTAAAAAAGTTGTTCGCATAAAATCTATCAAGTCTCACAAAGATTCTTTCCGCACCTGCTCTTCTGTTTGACCAAGTAAACCAACCACCAGACTCATACTATTTTTGCTTGAAATTCACATCGAACACCTGAAGAGCAACCTTCAATTTCACCCATGAATCCTTTTCTGTGCCAGCAATGCAACAACCCAATCCACCCTCTCTATCTCCTTCCCACTCAACCATATTGAAATCCCCTCCCAAGAACCAACATGCCTCAGGAAGATTAAATTACATCCAATCCCATAAATGAGCTCGATCATTAGCAGCATTAGGACCATAGACTGAACATATTTCGATCACTTGACCAACCAAAGCAAAAGTAGCCCAAACAATACGCCCCTCTGGGTCCTCACCCCGATCTAGCAAAAGAGAGGCCAACCATTGTCTAACAGCCAAAACAACACCCCCAGACCCTTGACGATGAGAAGAGCTCCACCAAGTGCCATTCCAAGAGCTGTTTAGGTAGTTATGCAACTCAAACCCAACAATCTTAATTTCTTGAAGATAGACTACATCAACAAAAATAGATTTCAAAAAACTACTCACAAAACTCCTACGAGTGGGGATAGTCATCCCTCTCACATTCCACGAAGCAATATCAAACTTCATTGAGAACTTAAGGAATCAAGAACCTAAAACCGATTCCCTCCCCCATCAATGCTTTCTTTTGCTATCTACAGAGTACCACTTGGAGAAGATCCATCCTGAACCCCAAACTCAACAACATTATCCGCTTTCCCATATCTGGAAACTGGAGAACTGCTCCTATGAGTCTGACTCAAGTTATCTCCTAAAACTGGTCCCCTCCTGGATTTATTAGGCCTAGCAGGAGAGTCATGCACATCCCTTCTTTTTTGAACAACTTTCCATTCCTGCTGCCCAATAGAGGAATTGGAAATGTTGTTCTGAGGACTCGAACCATCGTCAACTTCCATCTCATCTTTATTTTTATTTTCCTGTTCTGTTGATTTTTTAGGTTCTTCCTTCTTAGTGTCTCCTTCCACCTCCTTAGGTTGTTTCTTTTTATACGGGCAATTCCGAATCATGTGATCTAGTGACTGGCACCCAAAACAAGCATTAGGTAAATTCAAATATCTTACCTCTTGAACCACCGGACCTTCTGGAGTAATAATTTTGAGTTGTTGAGGAAGTTTCCTTGTCAAATCCACCTCAACACAAACACGCGGGCTGAACCTAAGAGACTTACTCCCTGTCGGATCCAAAAGGATCTTTCCAAAATGTTGAGCCATTGAATTCAACATGCACCTGAGTTCAGATTTCATGGCCACAAACTCGATCCAAAGGGGGTAATGGGCCTGAGAAGTATCCCTCGGATCAAAATTTGGATGCCATGTCTGCACAAAAGCCGTAGATCCTGCAATATTCCATGTGCCAAACTGCAAGACATGCCTAGCTGTATCTACCCTCTCGAACAACACTGAAACATAGCGCCCACCCAAACCCCAATAGGATTTCACATGTAACCCTTTAGCCTCCCAGTTAAGTCGAATCCAGTTATGAAAGTCAGCTTCAGCTGGAACCCTACGCAAGGAAAAAAGGATGATGCCTTTTGCCTCCAGATCCTTACGAATGCTCCTGTACTCATCATAATCAGCAGCGAAGAACACAAATTCGTCATCCTCATCAGCCATGACCGAATCCAAACGATCCAATTTCAAGGCCAAATCCTCCTCTGGTTCATCCTCGTTTAAATGACCAAACCCTTCACTAGAATCAATCTGTTTGCCTCCGTCTTCTCCTAAACGATACTTTTCGGCATCCAAACCTTTGATCACCGAGTCCCCTTCATGCGCTTCCTTCAACACCTCAGCAAAGGTCCTATCTTCCCCACCCTTACCTTGCGAGGCTTGGTCAGAAGAAAGTGTATTCGAATCCTTTGCAGACTGCGCAACAACCTTACTCAGACTCGCCAGAAAAGCAGGGTCGAGGTTATGAACCCTGTTGACAGGAGCGACAGAGATTTTCTTCCCACTGTCCATTTCAGAACCATCCACATTTTTCTTAGTCGCTGCAACCCTTGAGCCGACCTGTTCAGCCATGTCCGCCCACTTGCTTCCAGAGTTCGCAGCATCGTGCTCACAGGTTTCCGCAGGCAGCCACGGATCTCCTCCTCCAGACACCTTTTTCTTTGAAGCATAGACTTTCTCATTCGACGGCTTCGATAACTCTTTCACAGCAGGAATTTTCATGTCTTCTTCGAACGATTCGCCAAAGAAAAGTGGGTTTTCGAAACCCGATAGTGAAGCATCATGCTCGAGCTTTGCCAAGTCCTCACGGGACCTTTCACGCGACAACCTTCGTAAACCTTCTCCGAACTTCACTTTTGTCTCTCTCGATGAAGAATCTCCCACCCGATCAATAACAAAGCCATCTCCTGGCTCAATATCGCCCGTCCTAACCCCCGACCCTCGACCGCCAATCGCAGGCATTCTCCCACGTCCTCGAGCTCCCTTCCCTCCCAACATCGTGTTCTAGAGTGATCACTCAGAAATTATCGTAAATACATTATTTGACATACAAATTGTTTTGTCTATAATTCTGTCGATAAAAGAATTTAAACAAGTAGAAAATTATTTGTAACTTATCCTTTATATTTAGTTGTCTAGTAAGAAGAAGAAAAATAAAATGTGAATGCTTCATTGAAAATAATATTGAGATAACCCATACGATCTAGAGCAACCAATGGAAGGTGAAGAGTTTTACACTATAAACTAAGGTTCAAATCTCGTATATTAAACTTAACCTTTTAGCAAATGACATGAGTTGAACTAGTTAAGTTTCTTGACTTTTACGGACACTTATGTTTAAATATTAACAAGTGATATATGTATAAGTTGAAGGAAATTTTAATATTCTGAATAAATGTGTCTGTTTGGGATGGAAATAAATCTATGCATCGTCTCCAAGGAAATTAGAATATTCAGAATAAATGTGTCTGTTTGGGATGGAAATAAAGCTATGCATCGTCTCCAAGGAAATTTGAATATTCTGAATAAATGTGTCTGTTTGGGATGGAAAATAAAACTATGCATGGTATCCAACGAAATTTGAATATTTTGAATAAATGTGTCTGTTTGGGATGGAAAATAAAGCTATGCATGGTCTCCAGGGAAATTTGAATATTCTGAATAAATGTGTCTGTTTGCTTGCGATGGAAAAGAAATATATACATCATCTCCAAGGAAATTTGAATATTCTAGTTAGGTGTACTTTAGAAATATTATCCTAGTTGTACTGGGTGCATGCTCTAAAGATAAATTACCTGTGGTCTTGTCTCTTGGGTTTTGTGTGATTGGGATGGGCAATAAAAAGAAAGAGAGATGCATCATCCCCAACGAAAATGATAAAAGCCGATGCAGGCACATGTACATTTTACTTTAATTTGTTTGCAAAAGTTATTCTTCTAAAATAATTATAAAATAGTTTTGTAATGGATATTGTCATGATTTTTTAAATTTTTTTTAAGAAATTTAATTTTAATAATATATTTTTAAATTTTTATTTAAAAATTTAAGTTCAAATTTTAATATAAGAACATCAAGTCCCTTTTAAAAATTAGTATTTTTTTTTTAATTTTTTAAATTTTAGTCCAAGAAAATAGATTAATTAATAGATGTCAAGTATTTGACAATGAACTACTCAGTTAAGACAGATTGATGATGATAATACAAATCTTGAGCGACTGGTAGTACCCTTGACGATGATGATACAAATCCTAAGCCATTGGTCGTTCTCTTAGCATCAATAATAACAAGGCAAAATAAGTTTGGTGGGAGCAACCCTTTTATGGTTTGAACTTTATACTTATGAGTTACTAAAAATCGGAATAGGTTTGGTGGGAACAATCCATGTGATTTAAACTCTACACTTATTACTAAAAATAATGTAGTTATAACAACTATTTTGTAACAAAAAAATCCTAAAAACAAAATAAAAATAAAAAATTATGAAAATAGGACACTAACATGATTTGCATATGGAAAGTGGTACCAAGTCTACTGGTAAAGTGGGTTACATTGCTTATAGGCAGAAAGAAAGTAGAATTCAATTGACTTTTTATTTAAAAATTTCAACTGATAGTCTTTGTTTATATATTTATTTTTTAATTTAATTTTATTTTTTAAATAAAGGGGTAAAAATTTATTGATAAAAGTTTGGATTATAGAGTACAATTGATCTTCCAACCAAGACTCAAATAAACACCCAAACAGGCTAAAGCCATTAGACTAGAATGACACCCGAAAAAGACAACAAGAACAAATCACATTAAGTCTGTACATCCTTGTGGATCAACTCCCACAGCCGTTGAGAGTCCAAAGTGAGGCATTTATTACGAGCTACCAACCAGAGAAAGAAGTTACATTTTGGCCAGGCAAATTTGTTCCACATTTTTCACCAAGTGACAGGAAGACTCCCATACTTTTGCTTATCAAGAACCTAATAACCATAGGCTACCGAGTAGGTTCCCTTAGGATCAGGGTTCCAAGCAAGAATATATTTACCCCTCAATTAAGAACAAGGTCTCCCCATAATAATAAGAGCAAGCACCTCTCTGTCCTTGGCCAGTCCCCCCTGGGGCCATTCTTGCAGATATTTCCACCTGTACATCTCCATATTTCCAAAAGACTGGATTTTTTTAAAGTCCTCCACACGAGACCAGCCTGCTTCCAAGAAAAAATTCTTAGGGAACGTAACCTAGGATATTGATTCAATATAGGAGGGTGGCCATCCCAAGAATCCTCCCAAAAAGAGCATTTGATCCCTGATTGCAAATCCAAAACAAACCTTGCTTTATTAAATTAGCTCCTCTTTTCAGAGTGTCCCAGATAACTGAACCTTTCCCAACCAAGCTGACTCTAGGGATATCAACATCAAAAATGTCTCTCAAGTATTTACAAGATAATATTTTAGTCCAAATCTGATCTTGAGAGGTACACCATCTCCAATAAAGTTTTGCAGCCAAAGCCTACCCAAAAAAAGCTGTCTATCACAACCCAAGGCCTTGTCTTGCACCGGCCTACATATAGAATCCCACCTAACCAAACTCCATTTATATTGATCAAGTTTTCCAGACCATAAAAATTGTCTTGACAAAGCATACATGTCCTTGATGAAGTGAGAGGGAGCTATTTGTACAAAACATCTATAAATAGATAAAGAATGAACAATAGATTTTAAAAGCAACACTCTACCTGCAGTGGATAGCCATCTGAAAGTCTAGTGATTCACCTTCCTTCTAAACTTATCAAGCATAGACTGCCAAGAAGATATAGGTAGAGGATGAGATGAAATTGGAATACCAAGATAAATGAAGGGGGAGTCCCAACTTGAAATCTTAGAATGTGAGCAATCCTGGCTTGAATAAGAGGAGGGGTATTGAAGAAGAAAATAGAAGACTTGTACTTATTAATCAACTATCCAGAAGCACCAAGATATATGTCAAGATACTGTCTAATATTTCCAACTTATCTGATAGTGGCAACTCCCAACAAAGCAGTATCATCAACAAATTGAAGGTGGGAAATAGATGGCAAACTACTATCCCACTTCCACCCCTGAATGAGACCCTGCATGAATTGATACTTGATCAATATTCCCAACCCTTCTATCATAATGATAAACAAATAAGGAGATAAAGTATCTCCTTGACTCAATCCCCTTGAGGCCTCAAACAGCTTTGATGGCTCATTATTAACAATAACAGAGAATGAGGAAGAAGAAACACAACTCATCACCCATCTAATCCATTCCTCCTAAAATCCAAAAGTAGTAAGAACTTTCTGAATAAAGGACCATCTGACCCGATCATAGGATTTGGCCATGTCCAACTTAATGAACATAGTTTTATCCTTAGAAGTTTCCATTGAGTGAATAGATTTTGTAGCAATAACAACCCCATCCAAGATTTTTCCGCCAAAAACAAACCCTCCTTGCTCCTTAGAGATTATTTTTCTCAACCATATCTTCAACCTCTAAGCAATAATTTTTGTGATGATCTTATACACAAAATTGTAGAGAGCAATAGACCTGAACATATCCAAGGAATTTGCTCCCACTTTTTTGGGTATAAGCACCACAAAGGTAGCATTTAGGGCCCTTAGCATCTGTTTGTTCTTTTAAGACTCATGGATCGCCTCCAAAAGATAAAATTTGATTAAATCCTAAAACTCCTAATAAAACTCAATCGAAAATCCATCTAGACCTAGGGATTTTCCTTTTTTCATCTTGAATACAATATTTTCCAACTCCTCAATGGAAATTGGACCCATCAAGTGCTCATTCATCTCTCTAGAAACAATCGTTGGAATATAGTTTAGAATAAGCTTTTCATTCTCATCATATGATAGGGAGTCCTCCTTGAAGAGAGAGGAAAAATACCTCTTAGTCTCTTCTGAAATATCCCTGAAAGAAGAGAGTAGGGCACCCTGAGAATTCACAAGAGAGGTAATTAGGTTACCATTACGACGAGCCTTAACTGAGTTATAAAATAAGGTTGTGTTCTTATCCCCTTCCTGAATCCAATCTACTCGAGCTTTTTATTTCCAAAAAAATTCTTCCCTCAATTCCCATTCAGCAAGGTCTTTCGCAACCTCAGATTCCTCCACAAGAGGCTCCTTCATGAGTCCTTGATCTCTAATCTTCCTTGAAGCTTCTTCCATACTCCTAAGAGCTGCCAGCTTAGCCAAGGAAAGGTTCCCAAATTTTAGTCTATTCAATATCTTCAATTTATGTTTTACAAATTGTAGTCGCTTCATAAAGGAATACATAGTGGTGCCATGAGGAGGTTTACCAGTGGTCCACCAGCCTTGCATGAAATCATGAAGCTTAGGATCATGAAGCCACATAAGTTAAAACTTAAATGAGGGATTCTTTTTTAGCCCTAACTCCAAAGCAGAGAGTTTGATAGGCCAATGATCAAATCCCCTACCCTCCAGAATCACAGAACTAGCACTTATGTTATTCATCCAATAACTGGATATCAAAAACCTATCCAGTCTCTCTGAGATGGAAGATTCCCTACACCTTCTATTGTGCCAAGTAAAAATCCCATTATTTGGCTTGATGTCAACCAAGTTTAGGGCCTGGATATGAGCACTGAAGATATAAGAAAAAGGCTTGAGATGGTCCACCCCACCATGTTTCTCCTCTAGACAAGTGATAGAGTTGAAGTCTCCAGCCAAAATCCATGGGTACAGGGGAACCAAACTTCTCACAAAGCAAATGTGCTCCCACAAATTCACTTTACCATTGTAATCAACAGGAGCATACACATTTGTAAGTAGGATGGTTTCACCAGATTCATTATCATGCCCGACCATCGAAATAGACCATCTGTTGGAAATCCAAGTAAGAGGGGATATCTTAACCGGATCCCATAAACAAGCGATGCCACCAACATATCCACATGCACCAATACACTGGCATTGCCCCATTATCCACAACTTGGGAGAAATATTGAACATACTATCAATAGCCAATTTAGTCTCCTAAATAAACACCACATCCAAAGAATGCACACGAACCAAATCACAAACAACTTTTTGTCTAGGGATGTTGTTCAACCCCCTTACATTCCATGAGAGGATAATCATTTTTGGGGGTTATAAAAATGGGAGTCCAATGTTCTCACCAATCCTGACTCCACCAAAGTCTCCCCCATTAAATTAATTTTATCCCAGTCCTTCTTTCGACCCACCTTCATATTCTTATCCAAAATTATTTTAATTATTTTCTACTGCAATCCCAACATTGTAGGAGTTTTGCAGTCCAAGGATGACTGCATCAGTGCCTGAGTAGGAGAGGGCATAAATAAATCTGTACCACTTTCCAAAATAGTTTCCCTTATAGGGCTAGACCTATCCATGTCCCCTATACTCAGATCCAAAGCCTTTTGTTCTTCATTTAAACCCCCTAGATATGATTCCTTAAGTTCCCCCTCAAGAAGAGACATCTGATTTGGCCTTGTTATATTTGCATCAGGTAGCAACGTTTCAGGTATCTCCATGCACTGATCAAGATCACCTAATATTTCAAAATGATTGAGTAGAACATCTGGCTGGCTATCCTTAAGGTCTTTGTTTGCCCTTCGTCCTTTGTTTCGGGCTTTTACTAGAACAAAACCTTCCTTATCCCGTTCCCCTTCCTTTATCGGGGCTTTTCCTTTATCCAAACTTTGTCTAGACCGAGAGGGCCTAGGATTTGAAGCCACGGGCAGGATAAACTTAGGGTATTTTATTTGTAGGTGGCCATATTCACGACAAATTCGACAATGAAATGGAAGAGCTTCATAGTCAAGTTTTTGAACCCATGTAGTTGATCCAAATTGTATTTCAATAGAATCTAGAATAGGATTATTTTATTCAATTTCAACACAAATACGAGCAAAAAAGATTACCTTTTTATCCATTGTTTGCTTGATGGTCCAACCGGATTCCCAAGCAGAAGGGCAATCTTATGCAAGATATCAGTTCTCCAGAATTACAATGGGAGCCATGGAAGCCGCACCCATACTGGAATCCATGACGGTCGGTCCTCTTATGGGTTGAAACCCACATGCTAGGGTTTAAGAAAGAGTCCCACTTGGTTATAGAAATTAGGACCCCCTTCAAATGCTTTGTTACGATATGCAATACAAGATAAAACCACCATAAAATAGTTGTTTGCACTCAGCATCACCTCCACATCACCTTCAGGATTCCAAGTCTTCCTGACCCAAGCCTCCACAAAGGGGAGAGAAATTCGGATGCCCAAAAATTTGCCAATAAGGGCATTTTTCGTTAGATACTCCACATCTTCCGCCACCGACTCTGGTTGAACCACTAGAACTAGCCTGGCTTCACATCGTTCCAAACAACCATTGTTATTTAACAAGCGATTCCCGACATGCATTGGAAAATCATGTTCCTTCCAGTCATTTTCAAATGAAAAAACATCACGAGCATGCACTCTCTGTGCCAGACCCGATGCCATCACGACATTCCTCCAATTTTTCATACCTCCTCCGGAAGCTGTTGTCATCCCTGCAGAGCAGTTTTTCTTCATCAAACCCTAACAGAGTAGTTTTTCCTCATCCTTTTTAAATTTTATTATTACAATACATTTTAAAAAAATAATTTATATATTTAATTTTAATAAAAAATTTAAAGGTTAAATTTTATTATTTTTTAATTTTATTTGAAAAATATTTTTAATTTTATTTTATTTGTGTATGAAGTGTTGTATAAATGTAAAGTTTTTTTATTTTTTAAACTAGAAATAATATATAAATAAAAATATCTTGGAAGGTCCAAGGTTCAAACCGTGGCATGGGTGAGTGTGTGAGGGGGTGGGTGTGTGTCTCCTTGGTGGAGTTGTTGTAACAGGTTGGGGGATTCCTGGTCAAAACCCCCATTACTTAATATTACCAAAATAAATAAATAAATAAATATATATATATATATATATATATATATATATATATATATATATATATATATATATATATATATATATATATATATATATATATATATATTAATTTTTAATCTTTTATATGCTTATTAAATTCTAATAAAATTTATAATTTTTTTATTATTATTGTATATTTATAAAAAACAATAATAATTTTTATTAATATGGGTAAAAAGTATGTTTTGTATGTATATTAGTTTAGTCAAAAAGTTTTTTTTTAAGAGTGATAGTTTTATGAAAAATGATTAAAGATTAAATTTAGGAAAGGTAATTTTTGGAATTGTTATGAATTTTTAAAAATTTAATTAATTGGTTTGATTTAGTGTTTTTTTCAATGAGTTTACATAGGTTTTTATGAGGGGCCTTGGTCCCTTCATGTTGAGTGGGGTTTGAAACTTGGACCTCCCAAAGAGAGGCCAAAGCCCTTACTACTGCAAAAAGCTTGCAACAATAATTTAATTTAGTGTTTTATGTAGAATGTTTGAAAATGTTTGCTTGCTTATGCTATATAGTTATATTTGATCTATTAATTCGATTTATGTAGAATATTTGAAAATTTTTGCATGCTTATGCTATATAGTTATATTTGATCTATTAAATCAAGTCCAACATAAAAGAAAATGGTTTATTTAAACTATATGTTTTATATATAATATGCTTTTAAGATATGTTAAAGATGTAGACAGAGAAATAGATGGAGGCCCAATGGTCAACCAACTGGTGACAACTCATGTACCTAAATTACTTATTAAAAAATACTAAATTTTAAGATGTTATAGATGACTAACATCATTTGCCTATGCCACAATACTTTTGTTTTTGTGGATGGTCCAAAATACTTTAGGGGATTCCATTTAGATGAGGAAAACACTTCACAATGAGCTTTTCTTTTTGCCTTCCTTAGGATTTCATAATTTTCTCTAGTTATAATGAAGCCTTTTGTGGCTCATAAGTTAATTTGGCTGTAAAAAACACTTCATGATGTGATTTATATTTCATTATTCTATTTGGTTTTTTAATACATTTTGTTAAGAGTTTTTAATTTTATAATTTTATTTGGTTACGAAAAGTATTTTATAGTCTCTTTAACTTCATTGTTTTATTTGGTTATAAAAAGTATTTATAATCTATTTAATTTCATTATTTTATATGATCACTTGTGGAAAACACATCATGAAACATTTTATATTTCATAATTCTATTTGGTTTTCAAGACATTTTATTAAGACTTGTTTAATTTTATTTGGTCATGAAAAGTGTTCTATAATCTATTTGATTTCATAATTTTATTTGGTCGTAAAGACACTTCAAAAAAAAATTCATTTGGTATGGAAGAAACTTCACTAAACACCCTTTATAATTTCATAATTCTATTTTATCATGGAAGATATTTTGTGAAGCCCTTTCTTTATTCCATAATTTCATTTGATTATGGAAAAAACTTCACAAAATACCACACATTCTAGAGTGTTGAGGAAACTATAAGGGACGTTGTCAACTATCAAGGGGACTTGAACCCTTGACCTTTCTATAGTGAATGTACCGCACTCACAACTCCACGAGGATCTCTAAATCACTTTAAGAAGCCTAGAAGTAAATATATTAAAATTTATAAATGATTTAAAGTAATATTTTGAATGTAAATGAATTTAATTAATTGTAATTCATATTTTTATGATAAAATTATATATTACATTATGGTTTACTGGAATATTATGATAACATGGTCTTATAACACAATAATATAAACACATGGGGTTTATTTTAATTTGATATAATTAATTAATAAAATTATAAATATATAATTATTTTTCAATCACACTAAAAGAATTTGAGTACATAATTATGATTTTATTAACATAACTCTCTTGTAAAGTTTAGGATCAATGTTCTTAGTTAGTAATTCCAAAATAAAATAATAGAAAATAAAAGAGTAAAGAATCTTCTTCTCCATGTCATTTATTGAAAAATCTTGGTAACAAAAAATATTAGGATGGACAAGTCCCACATGTTAAAGTGATCTGGCATATTCAAAATAGAAGATTGTTCTCATGAAAGCAGCCTTGGCAATGGAATCACATTGAACATAAAACATGTGATCAAGGTGAAATGAATGACCTTTAGCCTTGTTAGATTGAAAATAAGAGTTTCACTATCCTTCTAAAGAATAGGAACATATAAAGTATTGAAGCTTTTCATATTAGAGTGATTGAGCAAGTCATGAACATAAAGCAACTAAATACACATCCAATAAAGAATGATAGTGTAAAGGTGGTTACTAATGCACATATTATGCGAAAAAGGAAGAATTTACCTTAAATACATTATTTGACATACAAATTGTTTTGTCTTAATTCTATCGATGAAAGAATTTAAACAAGTAGAAAATTCTTTGTAACTTATCCTTTATATTTAGTTGTCTAGTAAGAAAAAAAATGTGAATGCTTCATTGAAAATAATATTGGGATAGCCCATACGATCTAGAGCAACCAATGGGAGGTGAGGAGTTTCACACTATAAACTAAGGTTCAAATTTTATATGTGAAACTTAACATTTTATCAAATGGTATGAGCTGAACTAGTTAAGTACCTTGAATTTCAAGGAGACCTAAGTTTAAATCTTACCAAGTGATACATGCATAAGTCCTAAAAGCATTATTAGGATACCATTTTATGATTACAATATGATGCAAGTGGTATCCATTTCAATCCTATATAACAATTTAAAGAAAAAGAAAAAATGAAGAAGAATATTGAGATACATTAATGGGAAAAAGAAAGTTATATAGCATTAGCTTAACTCATTCTCAAGTTAGAGATAAGATTACTTTAAAAATTCAAAGACCAAGTCAATGAAATAATGAAGGTAGTGAAGAATTGAGAAGAAGATTCTCATATCCAACCATAGATGGTCAATGCTTTCGAAAAGATATGGAGACGTATGAAATAAAAGAGAATTAAAATCCTCCTGTAGGTCTAAGCATTATAGAAGAAGACATTCAAGGAGATCAACTCATTACCATGTATTTAGCAATGATGGATTGCAAATAAAAAGTAAAAGTACCCCTATATCAAAGCATTGTAGAAGAAGCCAATCAAGAAGATCAAACAACTTTTTATCAAGTGCATAGTAAGGATGACAATCCAAATACCATAATTAAAGTAACTTGAAATTTTAATGAGTACCATGCAAATTAATTAACTCAGAATAAAAAAATATTTGACAATATTTTATAGAAGAACAAAGGTATGTAAACTTAATGGTCTACTATCTTAATAATAAGCATGTTGGTTTTGTAATTCATGACAATGCAATATTCAAAGAGAGTTGCATATATGATAATGCATAATTTGATATGCATGAAAGTAGTTTTCTAATAAAAGATTCTTTTACCACTTTCATTAGAGTAGTAAATACTTTTTTTTGAGTTGCATGCAAATATATGATCATATTATGTACATTTTTGTGTATTGATGGAATAAATCATGGGAATTTAATTTTAAAATTGTTTTATTAACAAAAATTATAAATAGTTGTAAAGCTTGATGTTCCATTGAGTGATGTTGAAAGACTTCCTTAGCTAGAAAATAATTAGTGGTAAAAAAGAGGTTGGTTCTTGTTCTTGTCAGAATATATTATATTATTTGGTACATGCCAATGTACCACCATGGGTACATTCATAGATTAGGAAAGAGTGTATTATATTAGGGTCAAAGTATTTATGCAATGTAATAAATGCACAAGTTTGCAATGATATTTTGGCAATGTAAACGTGCATAGTTGTCCCTATGTACATGTATCAATAGAGTAGGAAGATGAAGAGTCATAGGAAGAGTGAAGTTCAAGAGTCATCCATATGAAGAATCACATTCTATTCTATATATGGATGTAAAAAAGAAGTATCAAGTGAGATCCAAATATAGAGAGTCATCCATGGAAGCGATGCAAGGTGATGTAGTATGATGTATTTGAGGTCTTTATTCAATAAGAATTTATAGTATTTTTGAGCATTTGTCATTAGCATTCTTTGAATTATTTTCTACATAGTTTGTGAGTTTATATGCGTAATTGTTCAACATTATCATATCTTTTATATTCCTACAACTTTATTATTGATCTTGAGGCATATTACTTTGAATATTCACTCATCAAAAGTTAACAGTGGTATCAGATCCACAAGAGAACACTATTATTACTATCGGCCTAAACTCTACTGCGTCTTGTAACACCCATCCGAGTTTCCACCCTACATC
This sequence comes from Wollemia nobilis, assembly GCA_028583015.1. Classification (NCBI taxonomy): domain Eukaryota; kingdom Viridiplantae; phylum Streptophyta; class Pinopsida; order Araucariales; family Araucariaceae; genus Wollemia; species Wollemia nobilis. The sequence continues at coordinate 55,858 of JAQPPZ010001671.1, read as the reverse complement.
CCTCGTTGCTTTTTTTACAAACCATATTTGTTTCCATATCGAGATTTTTTGATAGAAGACTAGTACCGTTAAAGAAATTAACTCTAGAAAGGGAAACCAGAGAAGATAGAGTTTGTCACTGTGTTAAAGGAAAACCAGTGAGATTTAAGGATTTACCTATTCCAAGAGCAAAATCGAAATAGAAGAATATTCATAGGTCTTGAAGATAGACCTTATCATTTAAGATATCAAGAGATCCCCATAGGAGGTCCTATTGATAATATTGATAGATAGAGATATCCTAGATTATTATTTGGCTAGAATCTTTCCACAAGGTTGAAGGAAAACTTGTGAAGGCTAGGATTCAGTATAGATTTGATTCCACTAGTTTTTAAGATAATTAGTGAAGATTATTATTTTTGGAACTTCGATTATTTTTGTCTAAGTTTTTTTGCAAAATATTAGTTCTTAGAAGTTGATAAGCTTCCTATAATGGATAGAGAATAATTTCATATTCAATTTCTTGAAAGTATATGTGCTTTCCTAGTGCAGGGATTAACTCTTTGTTGCAAAAGAAGTAGACATTGAAGAAGGTTCAAGAAGAAGACCCCATTTAAGATTGAGAAGAACCAAGGAGAAGGTTATCATTGCTAGATTGTATTTTGAATATATCCAAGAAGATGTCATATTTAAGAGCTTCCAAGTTTGGAAGATTGAAGGTTGAATGTTGAATATAGAGGGACTATAGAAGGTCCTATTGTAGATAGAAGCAATAGAATTTAGAGATCCAAGAGAAAGATCTCATTACATAATTTTCCATAGTTGGAAATACTAGAAACCAAGGTAAGGTTTCATTAAAGTCTTGACTAAGAAAATCTAAGACTACAAAATTAGAAGATCCAAGAGCAGAGCTCTCAAGGAGTTTTTGTTGAAGAGGAAAATAAGACTAGAGAAAGCCTTACTACAGAAGCTGAAGCAGTGATCATTGGAGGAGATCTGAAGTAGAGTTTGTCATAAAATATTGCAAGTAGAAAGAGAACTTGACCAGAAGATATTGGGATAATTATCACCATACGATAACAAGCCCAAAAGGAAAAAGGATTTGGTAAGAAGTTTGCCAAATTTTGAGAAGATTTTGAAGATCTCAAGACATCTAGATTATTGAGAAAGAAGACATAAAACAAGGTCAGATTTGAAGTCAGAATTTGACAAGGAGTTAGAAGAAAGTAAGAATATTGTAAAGGTCACAATTTTGGGAGATTTGGAGACATTCAAAAAAAATTGTAGGCTTATTTGTAAAAGCACAAGTTGCTAATTTTTTTAAGGAGAAGTGAAAAAGTCATAGGAAAACAAATCGTAGAAGCGAAAAACTATAATTTAGAAAATATTTTGGAACATATTTGGATAGCAAACTAAGAGAAGGCTTGACAGTAAAGAGATAAATAAATCTGGAGATTCGTGGACATCACCAAATTAGAAATTGTAAGCAACAATTTTAGAGGTTTAAATTGATATTTTGAGCAACATTGAAAGCATAAAGCAAGGTATGTTTTTGGGAAGAGTTTTAGGATATATTTAGATTAGATTTGGAAAATAAATCTCAAGTAGCTTTAGCAACATCCAAGAAGGAGATTGACTGCAGATTTGGAAAGCCAAAGGGTAACATTTGCAGTTGCAAAATTCAGAGATCAAGAGAACACATTTGAAGGCAAAGGAAGTAGATTCTGGGTAGCAAATTAAAGAGTCTACAAGTAGCAAGAGAAAATGAGTATTGCTGCAAATTCAAGATATCAAGCTATCAAGAAAGGAGCTACAAAAAGGTGTGTTAAATTGATGCATGTAAAGCATTATTTTAGAAACCTTGAAAGTGCATATTAGAAGTTGTTAAGAGCATCAATTATAGAAATTTTAAGAGATAACAAATATAAGTTTTTAGATTTTCATTAAGCCAAGGAAAAGACACCATTGCACACCATCATTCTTGTAGAAATATGCATATTATAACAGCTAGAGTTAGAACTTAAAAGGAGAAATAAGAAGATAGGTTTATGATGTTCATAATAGTAAACAAAGTGCAGATCTATTCTACATTTTAGTGAGGTTGAATAACCCTCAAATCAAAATATATTTTAAGACTGAAGAGTCCTCAAATCAAATGTAGAACTAAGGTATTTAAAAAAACCAAGCTTACAAAATAAAATCATCAAAAGAGTGGTAAGATATACTTCTGAAATCACCACCATATTACAAGGTTGAGCACTGTTGAGTAACAACATAACATGGGGGGTAAAAAGCCCTAAAGATGTCTATATATATAGCCAATGAAGGAGCACCCAAGAAAGAAGAGCTAACAAGGTAGAAGCCACCAAAAGAGGTACTTGAAAGCTACCATTGGAAGATGAATAAGCACCTGCAAATCTAATAATGAAATCAACAAAAGAAAGAATCCAAATTATTTGAAAATGTATCAAGAAGGATGGAGATACAAGGTTAGGTGTTTATCCAATAAAAGAAGAGGTTACGTTCTTTAAAAACACAACAAATAGGTCAAACAATCAAGTTCAAGTAAGGAGATGTTCATCACATGCATTACCAAGTGTCTAGTAATGCCATCGAATGTTATGACTTTGAGCGCCAAAGAGAAGTGTTTGAAATTTCCCATGGATTATGGGGAACGTTGAAGGTCTGCATAAGACACTTGTCATAGTGAAGAGGAAAAAATTAACACCATTCAATATCCATAGGATCATTGCAAAGATGTTTATTATAAGGAAAAGGAAGCACTGCACAACCATGTTAACAAAGGTAAAGAATACTAGTGACACTTGTCACTCACCTTACGTAGACCAAGAATGTTGCTAAGGAATGTGAAAGATCCATTGAGCACTCATTTATTGTGTGAGATGGAATAGTCTTAGATATACCACAAGCACAAGCACATAGAGGAAGAGCATCTTGATTGAGTTGGAAGGCATGAGAATAGATAAGGTGAGCATCTTGACGGAGTTGGAAGTTGACCAGAGAAGTGAAAGCACTAGTTTATTAAGAAATATTAAGGAGAAAGCACCTAAATTAATAAAGGTATTATTTATTAAGTTTAAAGTGTTGGAAAATTGAGTTATTTTATGTTGTTATTGATGTCACATAGATCATTGATGTCACATGGATCACATTGCGTTTTTGTGGCCAAAGCATTTCATAAATAAGAATTTATGATATTTTGGAGAGCATGGATATATATAGGGTTTTTGTGAAAACCAAGGCAGACAAAATAAAAGGTTTTATTTAAAACCATGGATGGCAGATTTGAAATGGATTTTTATTAAAACCCATATTGGCTTTTCGTTTCATCGAAAAGGTGCCCCGGTGATGGAGATATTTATTTTTCAATATTTAGTTTAAATTTTAAATTATTTAAAATTTAAATTTAAATTTTAAAATTAAACATATTAAATTTAGCGCCGACTAAAGAAAGGAGGAAAGGCTATATTAATTTATAGCGCCGAAATCTAAAGAAAGAGGAAAGGCATATATATATGCCAACAAAAGCTTAGACTTCATTATCCCAGTGCTTATTTTTCGAATGCCTTCGATTGGGGAACGAATTGCAAAAAGAGAGAGAAGTGTGACTTTGGTCTATTGAAAAATCATTCACGGAGTTTAATAAGATGCATAGACATATTTGGCCTAGAAGTTTGTGCACTATGTGTTACAAAGGAGGTCCTGCGATCAAGTCCCGTCATGGTTATTTGCTTTGTTGAAGCGCTCGAAGCACTATTAAGTTTTTCGAAGGGTGCAGAAGTTTATGATATAAGTTTTTGTTCGTGTCCCTTTGGACACGTGAGGGTGTGTGGCCCAATGGCAGGTTGGTTGTGGTTAAATCGTTGAGCAAGGAGACGTCACGAGATTGAATCCCATCAGGGACAAAGGCAAGTTAATAATTTTTTTTAATAATATATTTTATTTTTCTAAAGTTGCCCTAGAAGGAATAAGGGTTGTGATGCATGTTTAGAAAAAGAGAGATTTCTGGTGTTTCTCCTTTTGAAAGTATATCATATTATATATCATTGGAAAGCTTATTTTGAGGGCTATTTGATTAACTTGCTTAGAGAGAGAAATAAGTTATATGTAAATATATATTTATGTTTTTGTAAAAGGGTTCAAAAGTGAAGGTTGTTTTGTTCTTTTTCAAAGGTGATTAATTCTTTCATGAGGGGACATGTTGTATTTTATTGAGTAGGAGTGATAAGGTGTTATTTGGATATTATTGTTGTGATATTAATCATGATCTCTAACCCTTTTTGAAAGTTGAAAAAGAAGTTTGTTGAGTGTGGTAGATTTAGTGGAAAACCAATAAGGCATCAAAAGGTATGAGCAATACTCTCCATTGACTTTGTTTATGGTGGTTCATTTCATTGGAGATAAAAGGATTGATTGTGGTTTCCTTTTCGAAAGTGGTTGGTTGAATGCTTCAAGGTTTTCTGGTTTGAAATTTGTGTTTAAACCATGTTTTATAAGCATAGTTTTTGAAGACCATTGGTTATGCAAATAACTTGAGTTAGAAAAGAACATGAGTATCATTGTTATGTGAGATTTGTGGTTTAGCATTGTTGGAAACATTTGAGTTGGTTGATACATGCTTGGACTAGGGTTTTGTGAGAAAGAGTTATCCCTTGTGGTGATTGGTTGAGTTGAGTTGATTGAGCCTAGTCAAGTGATTGAGTGATGTGATTGTTCAAGTTCCATGAAACAAACTATTCTATAATTTTGATTTGAGTTGAGATTGAGCTTTGAGATTAGAACATATTGAGTCTCTAACAATTCTCTTTATGCTTCTATAAGACTTGAGTTGAGTTGAGATTGATTTGAGTTGAGATCATTGTGGATCATTTTTGTCATCCATTGTAGAGTGCATTACCTTTCATTATTGATTTCATCATTGAGCCTTGCCTTCATGGATTTGTGGATGAGATTTGAGTGCTACTTGAGCATGATTGGTTGAGCCTTTAAGAAGGCTTTTGGGACAGATTTGTGGACAGATTTGGGACAACATTTGAGCAAGTTCTTGGTGAGCTTGTTGAGAAGATTTTTGAGAAAGTTCTTGGTGAGCTTGTTGAGCAATTTTTGAGCAAGTTCTTGGTGAGCTTGTTGAGCAGTTTTTGAGCAAGTTCTTGGTGATTTTGTTGAGCATATTTTGAGCAAGTTCTTAGTGAGCTTGTTGAGTAGATTTGAGCAAGTTCTTGGTGATATTTTTAATCATATTTTGAGCAAGTTATTAGTGAGCTTGTTGAGTAGATTTGAGCAAGTTCTTGGTGAGCTTGTTGAGTAGATTTTGAGCAAGTTCTTGGTGAGCTTGTTGAGCATATTTTGGGTAAGTTCTTAGTGATATTGCTATAACAGTTTTGGGCAAGTTCTTGGTGAGCTTGCTGAAGTAGTTTTGAGCAAGTTCTTGGTGAGATTGCTAGAGCAGATTTTGGGCAAGTTCTTGGTGAGCTTGCTAGAGCAGTTTTGGAAAAGTTTTTGGTGAGCTTGCTAGAGCAGATTTGGGTAAGTTCTTGGTGAGCTTTATGAAGTAGATCAATGTATTGCCTACCTGAGTAGATCAGTATTGCCTTTCTAATAAAATCAGTGGATTGCCTACCTGAGAAAATCAAGATTGCCTAGCTGAGCATATCAGTGGATTGCCTACCTGAGTAGATTAGTGTATTGCCTAGCTTTGAGAAGATCAAAGTAATCATTTGTATTGGGATAAGGATCCTTATTTCTATGTGAAATATTATAAGGAGATTATCTTGTGGAGTACCCCACATTGGGGGAACCATGTTAAATCTTGTGTCTCAATTGTGTGTGGTGATTTGTGCACTTGTTTACTATTGCTATTTATGTCATTAATGCACACTACTATATTTGGTTATTGCAATTAAGGAAACTAATTAATATTGGTTTGAAAAGAAAGTAAAAAGTGGGTGCTATACTATTCACACCCCCTCTCATTATAAGCTTGTGTTCTTCAATTTGTATCAGAGCAGGTTCCTTCAGAAAGGCTAACAACTTGAGGGTATATTATACAAGAACATATATGGCTTCATAGAATGTATTATCTACAAATAAGGCTCCACTATTTAACGATAACAATTGTACTTTCTGGAGCATGAGAATGAAGAACTACTTGATATCACAAGGATATGAGGTATGGCAGATGGTTGAAAAAGAGTATAAGGTTGAATGTGATCCTGACGTAGATAAGACTATCAAGAAAATGGTTGAGATAAATGCAAGGGCAATGAATTGTATTTTGAGTGGGCTACGTGAAATTGATTTTGTAAAGGTCATAGTATGTTTCAGCTAATGAAATGTGGACCAAGTTGCGGAATACTTATGAAGGAGACTCAAAGGTAAATTTGGCAAAACTACAAACTCATAGAAAAATATTTAAGGAATTGAAAATGGAAGATTCTAAAGATATTGCAAAGTTTTTACTTTGAGTTGATGAGATTACTAACACCATGAGAGGCCTAGGATTTGAGATGAAAGAATCAGAAGTTACTCAAAAAATTTTGAGATCACTTCCCATGAATTATGATGCAAAGGTTTCAGCAATAGAAGAAACAATGGATATCAAAAAGCTAATAATGGAAGAACTACAAGGAACTTTCATAGCTTACGAGATGAGGGTGAGTAAGAATCAGGTTCCAATAAAAGTTATTGCATTCAAGGCTTCAAAGAAAAATAAAGGGAAAGTTCCAAAGACAAATAGAGATTCAAATAATAATGAGGAAGCTAACTTCATCAAAAGGAAAAAGGACTTAAGAAATTTTAGGGATATGAAGAAAGTCAAATGCTACAAGTATGGTGATTTTGGTCACTGTGCACACTGTCCACATGAAGAAAATAGTGATAATGAAAAACATGGTCACAAAAGAAAAAAATATGGAAAGCATAAGCATGACAACGATGATAGATTCAAGAAAAACAAGTATGAGAAGAAGAAAAAATTTCATAAGACAAAGAAAACTTATTACATTGCAGAAGCAAGTGATAGCTCAGATCACAGTGATAGATACAAGTCAGATGATGAAAATTAAGAACATATATTCCTTGGAATAGAAGGTGGAAGAGAAAAGTGCTTTGTGTGTGTTCAAAGAGATCACAGATCAGGATATTGTAATGGTTTCAGTGATAGTGAAGATGAGATGACACATCAAGGAAACAAGCATGGTCAAAGAAATCATGAGAGTTTGTTTTCCATAGAAGATAATAATGATCTCAGTGACAGTGAAGATGAAGAAGTCTCACTTTTGGTAATAGAAAAAGAAGAGGATGAGCCAATAAAACAAAAAACAGAATTCAAAAGGCTAAAAGAAGAAATCAGGAATCTTGAAAACAAGATTCGAACAGATGTAAAAATCATAGAACAACTTTAGACAATCAATGATCTAAAATATGAGCTTCAAAATGCAAAAAGGATAGAGGAAAGGATGAATTAAGAACTAAGGGTAATAACGACAAGACATGAAACATTATATGAAAAGGTTCAAAAAGGAGTGAAAACTTATTTTAAAGTTGTATCATATTTCTAAGAAAAGTCACACTCAAAAGGAAAGGAAGTTCTAAAAGATGAAAGCAAGGAAGCACCTAAGTTTTATGAAGAAAGTTCTAAAGTTCATATGGCTCCTATTATTCAGTTTGGATCTTATTTTGAGATAGGTGAATCAATTTCAAAAGGAAAATAAATTCTTGAACAGGAAATCAAGGAAGAAACTATGGAAGAGGATTTAAATACTACAAAGAAGGTTCAAGGATGCAATGCACAAGTTGAAAATGATCATAAGGATAATGGTCAAGAAAGGTATGAGGAACCAAGGCATGAACAAAAGGCCTTTCAAGGACATTATTTTTCTTGTAATGGATTTGGACACGGGGCTATACACTGCAGGATCCATGGATCAAAGAAGTTTTATTTTGCTAGAAGAAACTTCAAAGGAAGAAGGTATGGTTTTTAGGGACATTGCTTCTTATGCAACAGGATTTGTCATAGAGCTTCTCAGTGCAAATAAAATGAGAAACATGGTTTTGGTTTTAGAGATACACAAATAAGAAGTCATGGTCATAATGGTCATGAAAACAAAACTTCACAAAACAGGGTTCAGGAAAGGAATGGATATGGAAATTATTTCAAGAAAGAATTCAGGATATGGGCACCATCAAAAGGTTACAATATCAAGTGGTTTAATTGAAATAACTTTGGACATATTGCAAAATGGTGTAGGACTCAATTCCAAATAGGTTCAAGACAAGAAGGTCAAACACGTTCAATAAAAGAAGGTCAAACAAGTTTAAGACAAGAAGATCAAGTAATTCATCAAGAGAAGGATATCAGAAAAATATGGAAGGAAGTTGACAGAGGAAAGAAACAATGTAAGATGGGAGTAAAAGTACTCCCACCCCAAAATTAATCACCTCAATAGAGAAGGTGGTGAGGGAGCTAAGCTTAAGAGTCATATCTTTTAGCCCCATAGATGTCCCTTTTGCCATTGATGTCAAAGGGGGATATATTTGAGCAAGGCGGAGAGCATTGAGTTAGGGGGAGCAGCCTCTAAAGAGAGCATTGAGTTAGGGGGAGCAACCTCCATAGAGAGTATTGAGTTAGGGGGAGCAACCTCCAAAGAGAGCATTGAGTTAGGGGGAGCAGCCTCCATAGAGAGTATTGAGTCAAGGGGAGCAGCTTTGATTCTTAGAGATGGTTTTTGTAGTGATTGTGGTTTTTGCATTAGAGGTGTTGCCATCAATGACAAAGGGGGAGATTGTTGGCAATTTGAGTTATTTTATGTTTTCATTGATGTCACATGGATCATTGATGTCACATGGATCACATTGATTTTTGGTGGCCAAAACATTTCATAAATAAGCATTTATAATATTTTGGAGAGCATGGATATCTACAGGGTTTTTGTAAAAACCAAGGCAGGCAAAATAAAAGGTTTTATTTAAAACAATTGATGGCAGATTTGAAATGGGTTTTTGTTAAAATCCTGATTGGTTTTTCGTTTCGTCGAAAAGGTGCGTCGGTTAGGGAGATATTTATTTTTAAATATTTAGTTTAAATTTTAAATTTATTAAAATTAAAATTTTAATTTTAATTTTAAAATTAAATATATTAATTTTAGCACCAACATCTAAAGAAAGAGGAATTACACACACACACACACACACACACACACACACACACACACACACACACACACACACACACACACACACACACACACACACACACACACACACACACACACACACACACAACAATATATATATATATATGCCAACAAAAGCTTAGACTTCATTATCCCAACGCTTATTTTTCGAATGCCTTCGATTTGGGAACGAATTGCGAAAAGAGAGAAGTGTGACTTTGGTCTATTGAAAAATCGTACGTGGAGTTTAATAAGATGCATAGGCATATTTGACCTAGCGGTTCATGTGTTGTGTGTTATGCAGGAGGTCCTACGATTGAGTCCTGCCATGGTTATTTTCTTTGTTGAAGCGCTCGAAGCGTTGTTAGTTTTTCGCAGGGTGCAAAATTTTACGATATAAGTTTTTGTTCATGTCCCTTTGGACACATGAGGGCGTGTGGCCCAACGGTAGGCTAGCTGTGGTTAAAGCACTGAGCAAGGATATGTCATGAGATCGAATCCCGTCAGGGATAGAGGCAATTTAATAAAAAAAAATTAATAATATATTTTATTTTTCTAAATTTACCCTAGGAGGAATAAGGGTTGTGATGCATGTTTAGAAAAAGAGATATTTATGGTGTTTCTCCTTTTGAAAGTATATCATATTATATATCGTTGGAAATTTTATTTCGGGGACTATCTGATTAACTTGCTTAGAGGGAGAAATAAGGTGTATGTAAATAGATATTTCTATTTTTGTAAAAGGGTTCAAAAGTGAAGGTTGTTTTGTTGATTAATTCTTTCATGAGGGGACATGTTGATTTTTATTGAGTATGAGTGATAAGGTGTTATTTGGATATTATTGTTGTGATATTAATCATGATCTCTAACCCTTTTTGAAAGTTGAAAAAGAAGTTTGTTGAGTGTTGTAGATTTAGTGGACAACCAATAAGGCATCAAAAGGTATGAGCAATACTCTCCATTGACTTTGTTTATGGTGGTTCATTTCATTGGAGATAAAAGGATTGATTGTGGTTTCCTTTTCGAAAGTAGTTGGTTGAATGCTTCAAGGTTTTTTGGTTTGAGATTTGTGTTTAAACCATGTTTTATAAGCATAGTTTTTGAAGCCCATTGGTTATGCAAAGAACTTGAGTTAGAAAAGAACATGAGTATCATTGTTATGTGAGATTTGTGGTTGAGCATTTTTGGAAATATTTGAGTTGGTTGATACATGCTTCGACTAGGATTTTGTGAGAAATAGTTGTCCCTTATGGTGATTGGTTGGGTTGAGTTGATTGAGCCTAGTCAAGTGATTGAGTGATGTGACTGTTCAAGTTCCATGAAATAAACTATTCTATAATTATGATTTGAGTTGAGATTGAGCTTTGAGATTAGAACATATTGAGTCTCTAACAATTCTCTTTATTCTTCTATAAGACTTGATTTGAGTTGAGATTGATTTGAGTTGAGATCATTGTGGATCATTGTTGTCATCCATTGTAGAGTGTATTGCCTTTAATTATTGAGTTCATCATTGAGCATTGCCTTCATAGATTTGTGGATGAGATTTAAGTGCTACTTGAGCATGATTGGTTGAGCCTTTAAGAAGGCTTTTGGGATAGATTTGTGGATATATTTGGGACAATATTTGAGCAAGTTCTTGGTGAGCTTGTTGAGCAAATTTTTGAGCAAGTTCTTGGTGAGCTTGTTGAGCAGTTTTTGAGCAAGTTCTTGGTGAGCTTGTTGAGCAATTTTTGAGCAAGTTCTTGGTGAGCTTGTTGAGCAAATTTTGAGCAAGTTCTTAGTGAGCTTGTTGAGCAGATTTGAGCAAGTTCTTGGTGAGCTTGTTAAGCAGATTTTGAGCAAGTTCTTAGTGAGTTTGTTGAGCATATTTGAGCAAGTTCTTGGTGAGCTTGTTGAGCAAGTTCTTGGTGAGCTTGTTGAGCAAGTTCTTGGTGAGCTTGTTGAAGTAGTTTTGAGCAAGTTTTTGGTGAGATTGCTAGAGCAGTTTTGGGCAAGTTCTTGGTGAGCTTGTTGAAGCAGTTTTGAGCAAGTTCTTGGTGAGCTTGCTAGAGCAGATTTTGGGCAAGTTCTTGGTGAGCTTGCTAGAGCAGTTTTGGGCAAGTTATTGGTGAGCTTGTTAGAGCAAATTTGGGAAAGTTCTTGGTGAGCTTGCTGAAGTAGATCAATGGATTGCCTACCTGAGTAGATCAATATTTCCTTGCTAAGAAGATCAATGGATTGCCTACCTAAGTAGATCAAGATTGCCTAGCTGAGCAAATCAGTGGATTGCCTACCTGAGCAGATGTGTGTATTGCCTAGATTTCAGTAGATCAAAGTAATCATTTGTATTGGGATAAGGATCCTTATTTTTGTGTGAAATATTATAAGGAGATTATCTTGTGGAGTACCCCACATTGGGGAACCATGTTAAATCTTGTGTCTCAATTGTGTGTGGTGATTTGTGCACTTGTTTACTATTGCTATCTATGTCATTAATGCACATTGCTATATTTGGTTATTGCAATTAAGGACACTAATTTATATTGGTTTGGAAAGAAATTAAAATGTGGGCATTATACTATTCACCCCCCCTCTCAGTATAAGCTTGTGTTCTTCATAAAGTTGAAATTTTATGCTTAGTAGGAGTTATAAGGTGAAAAAGGTAAATTATTATCTAAGGTTAAACTATAGAATTATTTTTGAAGAGATAAGCTTTAGTCAAACCTTAGAAAATATGAGTATCATGATTAGAAGCCTTTTATCATATATTGGGGATTATTTTTTAATTTGAAATATTATTTTTGAGGTTTTGTAAACTAGCATATTTAAGTTTTATAAAACAAATTAAATATTTGCAAAATTAATAAGTGTGGAGAAATAAGGCATTCTACATAAAACTAGGTTTATAGAACTTGCAAATATTATTCTCATAAAATTTCTAAATTTTTAAAGATTGGCGGTATAAGAAATTCTACATCAACATAGTTTACGAAATTTAGAATTAAATATTTTATTCATAAATTTGGGAGATAAAAGGAATTTTATATTAGAAACATTTTGAAGAGTTGTATTTGATAGTTTTATATCTAAATTTATAAATATTAGAGATATAACTTTGAATATTTATAAAGGATTGACATTTATATTCTATTGTATTACCTTTCAAACATTAGGGAGATACACAATTTTCTACAAAATATTAAATAAAAAGAAACTAGGGAGCTATAAGGAAGTCTAATTCAAAATTTTAAAGCTTTATTTAAAATGGAAGAACTCATTAAGTACAAAGGACTCAATAGATCAACATGGTTTACAGAAGAAAAGAACCACTATGGATTAAAAGATTTTTTGAGAAACCACAAGTTGATAACTCAATAAGAGCAAATACTATAAAGACATATCCTAACAACATGATAGAAGTTTTTGACAATCATAATGAGCATTCTCAAAGCATAACAAAACATGTAGGACAAGATTTTCTCCTACAAGTTTATGAAAGAAGCAAAAATAAAATTGCTTCAACTATTCATGCATGGGTATATCAATTGATCAAGAAAATAGATTCAAAACAATATAGGAAAAATTGAAATGCACATATTGTAACAGAGAAGGATATGAAAGGTTTGATTGTTGGAATTTACACCCTTGCACATATTATGGGAAATAATGTCATTCATATACCTTTTGTTATTATAAGAAATAATATCACTTGAGTTTTGAAAGGATTCTAACATTCAGACTACAATACTTTGTTTCAAAAGATTATTTTTATAGCTTTTGCTAACAATGAATATAAGGATGAAGAACAAGAAAAGAGACTACACAAAGATCAAGAAAAATAAATATGGACTAGAGATGTGATTAGAGCTCTTGCTCAACAAGGATATCTAATAGTTGACTATATCAAGAGCTCTAAAATAAATTTGAATACAAAGAAAAGAAACCAAATCAAGCTAATGAATTATAATGTGAAGAACAAAGGAAAAAATAATATGTTTCTACATGGATCAAATAACAACACGACATCATCCAAGGGTTTACATATTAACAATAATGATGAAGACATCAAGAAGAATATGAACCTTAATAAGAGGAAGAGTATCTACAAGATGAAGATCACATTGAAGAATAAAATCTTCAATAACCAAATAATGTAATACAACAGGGTGTTGGAATATATTACATTTTTTGGTACATGTCAATGTACCACCATGGGTACATTCATAGATTAGGATGAAAGTATTTACTTTATGCAATGTAATAAATGTACAAGTGTACAATGATAATTTGGCAATGTAAATGTGCATAGTTGTTCCTATGTACATGTGTTAATAGAGTAGGAAGATGAAGAGTCATAGGAAGAGTGAAGGTCAAGAGTCATCCATTTGAAGAGTCACATTCCATTATATATATGTATGTATTGATGTAAAAGAGAAGTATCAAGTGATATCCAAAGATATATAGTCACCCATGGAAGTGATGGAAGGTGATGTAGTATAATGTATTTGAGGTCTTTACTAAATAAGAATTCATAGTATTTTTGAGCATTTGTCATTAGCATTCTTTGAGTTATTTCTACATAGTTTATGAGTTTATATGCTTAATTGTTCAACATTAACATATCTTTCATAATACTGCAACTTTATTATTGATCTTGAGGCATATTACTTTGAGTATTCGCTCATCAAAAGCTAATAGTTCTCACCAGTCATATTAATTTTTTTATCATGTATCGACTCTAGCATAACAATCATATGAAGTTTTTATTATCACATATCAATTATATCATACTACGAGAAAATTAAAAATAAATTTGTATATTCTAAATTATAAAGTTTGAAATTATATGTAATTTATATAGTTAAAAAAGTATCAATTCAAAACAATATATAATATTTTTTAAAATATGCTAAATGTATTGAAATATGTAGTTCATACAAATATAAATATATAATTTATAATTAGATATATTATATAAAATTACAAAAACCTAATTTAGAAAATTTAAATAAACGAAAACCATTTATATTTTTATAATTTCAACTTCAAACTCTAAAGCTTGTAGTTGCAATATCTTTACCAAGGAGATTAAAAAAATCTAAATTAATGTAAAAAATATTTGTAAATTCAGCTATACGTTCTAGGTATGTTTAATGAAACAATTTCAAGAAAACAACAATATCAACAATATTCACTAGAATGTTCATAATAATGACAACTTCATATAATTTAGAATAGCAAATCTCATAAAATATCATAGATCCATATCCAAATATTAGAAAAATATTCACGTCAATAAGAGGGAAAATTTTACTATCCACTAAGAGAGTGTGAAGTCTCCTCGACACACTAGGGGCAATAGAAGTTAGAATAATGAATTTTTAATTCAATCTCTTCCCATTTATAGTTTTTCAAAGTAACAATCCCTAAACCTAATGATTAAAGTTTTATTAAACCTAACCTAAAGGGCTCGAGCCAATGATTTTGGACAATCAATGTGGCTACATTGAGTTTGTTAAATGGCCTTCCCTCTAAAAAATATTTGTCCTCAAAGTTTAGTTTTTTAAGAATGGCCATTTGTTCCTATGTCATGTATCTATCTAAAATATCTTATCACTATATGAGTAGCTCCTACACTTGGAAAGACCAAATATTATATACCCATAACTATAACATGACTTTTGGCTTTAATTCAATATAACCTTCTTTAGCCAACTATGAAATCTTCATTTAGGACCACAACTTTTTATGAAGTACCTACTTAAGATAAGAAACATGAAAAATAAGGTGGATCTTGGATCTAGGTAGGAGCTCCAACTTACATACCACATTCCCCATCCTATGAACCACCTTGCAAGGACCATAGAATCTGGGTGTAAGCTTTTGGATGCTCCTAGTTTTGAGTAAAATTTGCTTGTATGGATAAAGCCTTAAAAAGACCATATCACCAACTTTAAAGTGATTTGATAGCCAATATAAACCCTATTACTATTTCATATAATTTTGATTCTGACAAATATTATCCTTAACAAGATGGAGAACAAACCTTCGTTGTTTGACGAATGTATTGAATTGAGCAACATGAGTGGACCCTAGAAGATGATCTATTAAAAATGGAGATTTTGACCATGGAAAGCCACAAGTGGGTACATCTTGGTGGAAATATGATAAAATGTGTTGTACCTCTACTTTTCTAAATAAGTTCATTTAACATGCTGATTTTACTTTTCTTGGTCAAACCATCTCAAATATGTGGTTAGATACTTGTGAATAATTTTTTTTTGTCCATAAATTTAGGGATGGTAGGAGGAGTCCATGTTAAGCTAGGAATAATTGAGGTGATAAAATATTTCTAAAATATGCTTATAAATATAATATCATAATCACACATGATAGACTTGGGCATACCATGTAATTAGAAAATAGAGTTAAGAAATTATTAGCCAATTTGTTAGAAATAAATTGTTGTTGTAAGACACAAGTGTTAGCATACTTGGAGAGGTAATTCACAACCACAAACATCATTGTTTTACCATATAATTTATAAAATACCTCAAATAAGGTAATAGATATGTGTTCCCACTACCATTTAGAAAGAGGAAGGGGATATAACAATCCATGAGTCTTGACTATTTCATACTTATCCTATTGGCATACTTCACATTTCATAATAAAGTGTTTGATATTAAATTTATTTCCTTTAAAAAACAAATATTGGACTTGATTTATTGATAGGTTTTTGGGAACCCATAACTACTTATTAAAGGAAATATAAATAATTTTTTAAGGATATTCTTCTTGACTTGGGAGAACTAAGTTAGATAAATTTAATATTTTTTGCACAAAATCCGATTAGACTAGTAGAACCTTGAGTTGTACAAGCTAGCTACCCTAATATCATAAATAAAGTGAGATGTTGAGGATACTTGGAGAGAAAATTCACAACCACAAAGATCATTGTTTTACCCTATAATTTAGAAATCCCTTAATTAAAGCAATAGAGTTGTGTTCTTACTACCATTTAGAAATAGGAAGGGGATGTAACAATCCAAGAGTCTTGACTATTTGATATTAAATTTCTTTCCTTTTTAAATAAAAAACATTGGACTTGATTTATTGATAGGTTTTTGGGAACCCATAAATACCTATTAAAGGAAATTTGAATAATTTTCTAAGGATATTCTTCTTGAATTGGGAGAACTAAGTTAGATAAATTTAATATTTTTTGTACAAAATCCCATTAGACTATTAGAACATTGAGTTGTACAAGCTAGCTACCCCAATATCATAAATCAAGTGAGATGTTGAGGATCAAACTATCATTCCTTATAAGTTTGAATGATTTAAAGAAGAAGAGAATTAGATATAGAGGGAAAATGACACATATATATGGGTGTGTGTGTGTAGAGAGAGTGAGAGAGCGATTTGTATCTGACTATATAAATTAACTTTTTATTAATGACCTTTTTAATTCCTTGATTGTAAACAAACCCCATAAAAAATATCATTGATAGACTATGGAAAAATTCTTTGCAAGGGTAGTATTATGCTTTAAATCCTTTAAGTGCATGCCAGACTGACGACAATGATACGAGCCATGAGTGATCGGTGGTTCCCATATCACGTTGGGTCAACAAGAACAAGACAGATAAGTTTATTGGGAGCAGTCCCTATGGTTTGAACCCTGTGCTAGTTAGTTACTAAAAATAGTGGTTGTAACCAACTCTCCTATGTAATAAAAAAAAATAGACTATGGAAAATCCTTGGAGAAATCTATTTCATGGCATAGGGTAGATAATCTTGTGGAAATACCCATATAAATTCAAGGGTAAAGACCTAAAAATAATAAAAGACACACCATAGCAATAAAATAAGATATTTGTATTAAATTGAGAGTCTCTCTTTTGAGTACAAATGACCCTTGTGGAGGGTGTTTTTACAATATTGAGACCCGCATATGCCAAATAAGGGAATAATCCCTTTTTACAAATTAATCATGGTGTCTTCGTCTTTCATGTTCCAAGCAAGTATTGATGGTGGGTTTGTTGTGTATGGACCACCGTGATGGAGGAGAATGCTTCAAACACCTACACACATGCAAACATACACTTGGTTAGTAGCACTTGTGATAGACATAAAAGCATAAGATCAACTAACACTTGCAAAATACATTTGAAATGAAGCATCATATTTTACCTCTAGCGTAATTTTTATAGCATAACATTACTGTTTTTGATACCTCATCTATCTCTTAAAGTGATTTTAGTAGAATTTTGTTACCTCATTTATGTATATATCCCCTCAAATG
This sequence comes from Wollemia nobilis, assembly GCA_028583015.1. Lineage (NCBI taxonomy): Eukaryota > Viridiplantae > Streptophyta > Pinopsida > Araucariales > Araucariaceae > Wollemia > Wollemia nobilis. Next base: position 38,395 of record JAQPPZ010001671.1, on the reverse strand, counting down.
AGGGGGGGTATTTATAGCCTTTGAGGTAAGGTGAGGGGGGTGATGAGGTGTCCCTCCACATGGGCTAGTGGGGGACAAAATGGTATGGGGTGAATATAAAATTCCCTTGGGAAAGAGAGTGGTATGGGAAACATGAAATATATGGGAGACATGTTGGGGGAATATGCATGACCTAGGGATAAGGTGCTTAGGGAAAGTGTGATCTAGGGATGAGGTGCCTAGGGAATGAGTGTGACCTAGGGATGAGATGCCTAGGGAATGTATGTGACCTAGGGATGATGTGCCTAGGGAATGTGTGTGACCTAGGGATGAGAATACCTAGGTAATGAGTGTGACCTAGGTATGAGATACCTAGGGAATGTGTGTAGCCTAGGGAAGATGTACCTAGGGATGAGATGCCTAGGGGATGAGTGTGACCTAGGGATGATATGCCTAGGGAGTGAGTGTGACCTAGGGATGAGATTCCTAGGGAATATGTGTGATATAAAAATGAGATACCTAAGGAATATGTGTGACCTAGGGATGATATGCCTAGGGAATGGGTGTAACCTAGGGATGATGTGTGACCTAGGGTGATGTGGAAGGGTATGATGAGGTGGACTTGACATGCAAGTGGGTATGGTGAGGTGGCCCTAGGTTAGGCTAAACCAAGGTTAGGTCATGTGTGCACCTAGGATCAGTTTGTGGAGGGGTGGTCACATGGTGACTAGGGGTTGAGTGTAGGAAAGGGCTTGAGTGGCCAAGGGGGATGCAAAGGGTAATGTCCCTGTTTAAGTGATGAAAACCATTGTTTTAGGCCTAGGACTGCCAAAAGTGGGTCACATGGTCTAGAAGGAGTCCATTTAGGTAGTCTTCACAATATGATGTGATTTATGTGTCTATAGATACCTCTTTTTGGGATGCATTGTGTGAGGACACAATATAGAGAAAAAATAGATGACCTAAATTCAAACTGATGGTTGATGATGTTCATTTATATGATCAATATTAGATGCCCCAATCATGGAAAGAGCATACATTTTTAAATCATTGCTTTCGACAAATTGAAGAACTTAATTCAAGTAAAATTTTTAGCCAGGATGACAACTTTGAGGTATACATGATATTGGCAGACTTTTCAGTCATGGGGAGACACTATGGGTCTATGAGCCTCCATGCTTCACTTTTCAGTCATGGGGAGACACTATGGGTCTATGAGCCTCCATGCTACATGAATGCCAAGAATTTGTTTAATTGAAATTTTTGCTTTTGCCCCAACAAATAGGGAAGTGTATGATAGTCTCTAGCAATGATTCTTAAATGAATGCAACTTGCATGGTAAGTGTTTGATTATTGATTATTTATTATGAATTATGTGATGTATTACTACCCCCTCAAGTGATGAGTTGATAGAGGAGATGGAAAGTGATAAAAGCGATGAGTCACTTAACGAAGATGATTTAATTTAACTAACAAAAGGTATAGACTTATTTGGAGCTTGTTGAAATTGACCAAATGAATTAGGCATCTTTGGGATATTTTAGAATTGATTTAGAAATAACTAGGAAAAGGGTGCAATATTTGATGAAAGGATGCAACCTTTCGAACCTATCAATTGATTTGTTAAATGTGAGGTAAAGGGTGTAACCTTTTATGAAAGGATGCGACCTTTCAAACCTGGAAATTGATTTGTTAAATGTAAGGTAAAGGGCGTAACCTTTGATGAAAGGATGTAACCTTTTGAACCTGACAATTGATGTATTGATTGATTGAATGCAAGGCAAAGGGTGCAACCTTTTGAACCTAGCAATTTGATATTTTGTTCAATGATTGAATTGAATTAGACTTTTGATCGGGAAGGTGCATTACCTTGATTTACCCCATGTTACCTTGATGGGCTGATTGATTTTTGGTATGAAAATGACCAAAGGAAATGGTGTACCTTTGGAGCCTTTTGAATTTGACCAAAGGGATTAGGCTTCTTTGGAACCTTTTGTGATGATTTGACCAAAGGGGTTAAGTGCCTTTGGGGGGCTTTTTGTGAGTTGACCAAAGGGATCAAGTGCCTTTAGGGCATTTTGAAGTGATGTCACCAAAGGGCTTAAGTGCCTTTGGGGTGTTTTAAATTAATGTGACCAAAGGGCTTAAATGCCTTTGGGGCATTTTGAAGTGATGTGACCAAAGGGCTTAAGTGCTAAAAAACATAAAAGACACACCATAGCAATAAAATAATATATTTATATTAAATTTGGGAGAGCCTCTCTTTTGAGTACAAATGACCCTCATGGAGGGCATTTTTACAATACTGAGACCCGCATATGCAAAATAAGGTAATAATCCCTTTTTACAACTTAATCATGGTGTCTTCATCATTCATGTTCCAAGAAAGTATTGATGGTGGGTTTATTGTGTATGGACCATCGTGACAGAGGAGAATGCTTCAAACACCTACACACATGCAAACATACACTTGGTTAGTAGCACTTGTGATAGACATAAAAACATAAGATCAACTAACACTTGCAAAATACATTTGAAATGAAGCATGCATATTTTACCTCTAAAGTAATTTTGATAGCATAACATTACTTTATTTGATCCCTCATATCTCTTAAAGTGATTTTAGTAGTATTTTGTTACCTCCTTTATGTATATCTCACCTCAAATGAGGGGGGGTATTTATAGCCTTTAAGGTAAGGTGAGGTAGGTGATGAGGTGTCCCTCCACATGGGCTAGTGGGGGACAAAATGGTATGGGGTGAATATAAAATTCCCTTGGGAAAGAGAGTGGCATGGAAAACATGAAATACACAGGAGATATGTTGGGGGTATGTGCATGATGTAGGAATAAGGTGCCTAGGGAAAGTGTGACCTAGGGATGAGGTTCCTAGGGAATGAGTGTGACCTAGGGATGAGATGCCTAGGGAATGTGTGTGGCCTAGGGATGATGTGCCTAGGGAATGTGTGTGACCTAGGGATGAGTATGCCTAGGAAATGAGTGTGACCTGGGGATGAGATACCTAGAGAATGTGTATGGCCTAGGGATGATGTGCCTAAGAAATGTGTGTGACCTAGGGATGAGATACCTAGGGGATGAGTGTAATCTAGGGATGAGATACCTAGGCAATGTTCGTGACCTAGGGATGAGATGCCTAGGGAATGTGTGTGACCTAGGGATGAGATACCTAGGGAATGTGTGTGAACTAGGGATGATGTGTGACCTAGGATGATGTGGAAGGTGCATGATGAGGTGGGCTTGACATGGAAAGTGGGCATGGTGAGGTGGCCATAGGTTAGGCTAAACCAAGGTGAGGTCATGTGTGCACCTAGGGTCAAATTATGGAGGGGTTGTCACATGGTGACCAAGGGCTGAGTGTAGGAAAGGAATTGAGTGGCCAAGGGGGCTGCAAAGGAAAATGACCCTTTTTAAGTGGTGAAAATCATAGTTTTAGCCCTAGGACTACCCAAAGTGGGTCACTTGGTCCAGAAGGAGTCCATTTAGGTATTTTTCTCAATATGAATTGATTTAAGTGTCTACGAGACCCTTTGATTGCATATCATACGATATAGTTTTGAATACTTAACACAGTATAAAAATTCAAATTTCATTATTGAAACTCAAAGAATAAGAGATATATTAAATTTTATGAATAATCCTATCATAAAATTCATGGTTGAATCATAATATCATTTTTATAAGAAGAAATGGTATCTCATAGTCAAATAAAATATTGCCTTACAAAAACAAAGGACAAAAATGAAGGCATTCAATAGCCATAGATAATGGTTGTGAATTGTATAATTCAACTTAAAGTATGAAGATATGTACAAGGCGTATACTTTTTTAAATAAATTTTCTTAACAAAACATGGCCTTATTGAGGAACTAAATCATGAAACATTATAACAACTTAGCTGAAAATAATATTACTTGACAAAAACCTACAACATGCTTATATTGTTACATTGTTTTCTATTTAAAACTAAACTACACAAAATTTCATATGTACAACATTATTTGTTTGTGGTAGGGTATATGAATGTACAAATATTATGTATAATTGTTTGATAATTTAATCAAATTTGTTCATTATTAAGTTCATTTCTCTTCATATAAAAAATAAAATCAATTAAGATAATTTTCATATGGGTTTAATTATTAAGCATAACTATATAAAATTATATCATGTTTCTTGATGCATGAGATTCATATTTATGCATAGTTCATCCATATCAACTCTATGAAAATTTTATAAATGGATTGTTTTTTTAATATTATTATTGATGAGAATCCCCCTACAACCAATGCTTAGGACCGAGCATTTCTATCCTAGCCATGACCTCTCGTAAGGCCAAGAGCTATGCTTATCAATAGAGGATTTTTGATGCATCTGTATAGGGATTCGAACTCGAGACCTCTCAAATGGAGGGAGTTGTTCACAATCACCAATGCATGACCCTTGTAGGTAAAAATTTATTTGTTAGAAAGAAAACATTTCATATTCCCTAGGTTCCAGTCACCTATCCCATTTGAGTGTATCCCTCAGGTTAGCTTAGAGGTTTTTTTGTATATGACGTAGGCCTCTAGGCTTGAACCTCAGACCTCCTTCGAAGGATTGAGGGATCTTACCAGTAAGGTGCCTAGTGCGAATAAAAAAAAAATTATAAGAAAGAAACCTTTATCTATCCCTTGGGGGCCAGTAACTTGTCTCATTTGAGTATGCCACTCAAGTTAGCTAGGAGTTTTTTTTAATCCAATGCAGGCCACCAGGATCGAAATCCAAACCTTCTTTGGAGGATTGAAGGATTTTACCAATGAGGTACCTGGTGTGGATATTATAAATAGAATGTTACTCTTAAGGGAAAGCTAATAGAACTAGATACAACAAACTATATTCTAATGCATAGAATATTTTTATTGTTGTAACTTACACTAGTCACAAATAATGTCTATACTCATAAATTAATGTATTGGTTTATTTTTTCAAAAGTTAGATCATTTCTTTTAGTTAAAAAAACCTTATAAAATATCCTAAAATAACACCATTGAGTATACTAGAGCAACCTCATTAAAATATCCTATAAAGCATATATTTGAACTCAATGTTTATAATTATAGATAAACATTTGAAAATACATGATTAAAAGTTAAACCATGTTTAAAGTAATGTATTGGCATTTATTTCTCTACATTCAAAATTTTATTTGCTCATATACATCTTGGTAAGAAAAAATACAAAGTTACATATATCAACTACCAAATTTTTGTTCCTTCTTGGTGGAGATCCTCAAGCATTCTTTATTAGTATGGTAAACGATAATATTTGATAACTATAATCATTATTTTATTTTCATATTTTGGATCATATTATTTTTTGAGTCAAAATGTTCAATTGATGCACTTGGATCTTAAAAATGGACGTGTTTATGAAACACTTATTAAAAATATTGAGCACAAATTCAAGGGATGATCTATGTTGTTTTAATGATATTGAATTTTATAGAGTAATACATCAATATCTTTTTTCTATTTGCATAAAATAAAATGTTCTTTCATATGTAGAATATCAATTAATTTGAGCAATCAAGACCAAGGTAAAAAGATAAAAAATTGATATAAATAAATAATTAAAAAGAAGTGATGAGTAGTTATTCCTAAGTCAATTTATGTATCTGTAAAAAAGGTTAAAATAAATTGAGGCTTATAATACTATAAGAGTAGTAAGCCATGTATTCTACAAATAATTTGAGGTTATGGAAACCTAAAGAGGGGTGTTTTGTAAAAAAAAATTATAATAAGGAAAAATATGATTACTAAAACAAAGGGAAATGCTTCAAGTTGTGGTTGGATAAATTTTCAAAAAATGTTTGAATATCCATGAACTTCTTCAATGATAAGATTCACGAAGGAACCATTTATTTTGTGAATATGATCTTCATATGTAAGGCTAAAAAAGTATTGACAAAATCACTCTAAAGGAATTATGTTGTGATATTTAAAAAAATTAATACAATTTTGTCATCTTTGTAAAGTTTTTTTTTTGGTAATGCACTACAAAGTAACATCACCTAATAAATGCCAATGGGTCCTTGGTTCAACGGTTGGAAAAATAGTTGATGTAGCCCACACCAAGTTTTAAATCTCACCAAATAGCTCAATGTGACTAAATTGATGTAAAAGGGAAAGGGTAACCCTTTCAAAATCCTAAAAAAAAATAAGAAAAAACACATCACCTTATAAATTTGTATAATTTACTTAATATATATTATCTTTCTAAATTTAGTTGATATCTACTTTTCTACATATGTTGAAGAAGATATGCTTTCATTTGCATAGTTTTTGAACCATGGAATTGTCTTGCCTTCTAATTAATATGTGTGCCAATTTGAATTTGTAAGGACAATGCTTACTAGTAATCAAATATTCAATAATTATCAATAAACTCATATGCCAATCAACAAGCATAGCCACTCAGAGAGGGTAGATCTCGTAGCCACTTAGAGAGGGCATACTATCTTGTGAGGATACATAATGAAATAAGTGAATTAATGATATTCAATCGAATAAACTATTCAATCTATAAATAGATGAACAAATTTAATGAATGAACACGACCCTTGATGAACCAACGTCTACTTTGGGATTGTTACATGGCTCCCCTCCTTCGAAAGCTTTTTCCTCAAAGTTGTAAAGGACTCGAGAATACTCTCAGGTTCCCATGTAGCATCTTCTTCTAGAAGTTCTATTGAGTGGTAATTTTAGCCATTTGCAAAACCACACTCATAGTTAATATTTTAATTAGAAAACCCTCTCTTGCAAAGAAATAGAAATGTATCCAAGATTTATTTTACATATGTGTGCTTGTATGTTTATGAAAAATGTGTCAAATAAGTGCTAGAATACCTTAGTTATTTGCAAGCAATTGTTAACAAGGGGCCTATGTTGGTATTACTTTATTATGCTATGCTATTTATTGTTCATGAAACTTAAAAAGACAAGAAAATATAAATGTGATTGGCCCTCATATGATCACGATGAAGAGTGATTGGTTCCTTTTATCTTGAATTATTTTAGGTAGATTTTATCTTCTTTTGTTAAGCAAATTTTAAACAAGTTTTATCTTCTTTAAACCTTGCTTTGAGCATGAAACAAAAGATTAAAACCTATATCTAGATTGTGAATCTAAAATAATGAATGGATTCATTTTAGTTTACTTTGAGCATGAAAGAAAATAGCTAAATGACCAAATTTAAAATGTCATAGCATTGAAATGCTACATAAATTACCCCCCTTTATTGTAATTTTCATAAAGAGAAGTTAATTTATTGCTTGAAAAATAAAACTGCAAAGCTTGAAATCTGCCTATCCTTCAAAATATAAAATCATGCTAACCTGAAATTACGAAATTCCATTTAAAAAGTGAACTTTACGTAAAATTTTAGAATTTCGAATTTGCTTTAAAATAAAATTGAAACTGCGTAAAATGAAACGTTAAAGCTTATTCTTCAAATCCATGCATCTATTTTTAAAATTTTAATTTTAATTTTATTTGTAAAATTTAAAAAAAAATGCAAAAGGGTAAGGTTAGAAAAATAAAAAATAAAAATACTTGTGACTCCAAAATCCCCTAGTTGAATTTATGGGTAAAATAAAACCCTGGGATTCTGAGTATTTGATAATGCTTTGGAAGAAAAATAAATAAAATAAAGCAAAAATAATAAACCACAAAAGTAAATGTTGAAAATATTAAAAGATAAACTACTATCAGTATAATGCTACCCTATCTTGCAAAATCGGAGATGTGAGAATTTTTGAATGTAACCTAATTTAATCTAAGCTGCATTCGCACGATTTAAAATAAACTAGATGCAATATTCTAAGGAAAAAAATAAATTCCATGTTTCTAAATATTCAATAGTGCAACCATTAAACTACATTGAACACTATCTATCTATAAGCCTAAAACGCATTGAAGGGAAAAATAAACAATTAGTCCAAAATATTCAAAAAATTTCTTCTCCGATTCTGTTTACAAAGTGCAAGTTTCTATTGTATTTTGCATTTACAAAAAGAGTAATATCCTTGTTTTTCAACAAATTTTGAGTCCTTGTTATGTGTTTTGCTGGTGTATTTAAAATTTTCCATAAACTTTTCATTTTCTCTACATACTTGTTCATTTCTTTTCTAGTTGTTTGGCTTCATTTCATTTTTGTCGGTTTTCTTTCAAAATGCTCATCCATTTTCTACTCCCCTACTAATGTAACTGCCATGGGGTAAATATTATCACTCGTTTTTGAAGACTATTGGTAACGTCTTTGTTGTTACATTAACAGTTCAAATAGCTTTTTAATACGACCAATATCACTAAAAATTACCAGTTCTTCAATGTGTGTGGACTACTTTATGACTTCCATGCTTGTAACTAATTCCATTGCCACTATATGCCCATTGTCTTTACGTGAATGCCTTCCCTCCAACGTTCTTACAATGGACACTCTCCCTATAATTGAATCTCTGGCATATGCTGGGGTATAATGCCAATTGGCATTATCATTATAGCCCTTTTTCAGGGTGTAAAAATTACAAAGAATATCCAACACCCGTGGTGAATGCATCCAGCTCTTCCAGTGCTCCCCGTATGCGGTTCCTTGACTAAACGTAATATTTTAACTGGACTTTGTAGAACAATCCATGGGAAACACTACAGTGAGTCCATACATGCTACGTTGTATCACATTATTTCTATCACCAATAGAAAGACACTTTCGAATTACAACCCTCATGAACAAAATGTATGCTTGATTGTTGTACACTCACTTCCAATATTTAACCTTTTTTCAGCGTGGCTCTGAAGTTCACCGATTCTATTATCGAGTAGCATAGTCAGGTTTGTTGAGGATTATGTCCTACTGTGTCTTCGAGTGCACAATCTATGAACGATAGAACCCTTATTCCTTGACCCTCACTCTCAATCATCATCTTCTAGTTCACCTAGTAGGTTTAGAAACACTCGAATGGCTTCTCCCCAACACTGCGGTCTCGAGCATCAAACTCCGATGAACTACCCCCTACAACTTCATCTGAATATGTGATATCGACTTTGTAGCTGATATTCTTGGAGCCGAAGTTATCTTACTTACTACCTCGGGACATATCCTCTGTTTATTTAGATTTTTGACAATTTATTTTGCACGTCAAAGCTGTAATGATGGCAAGTCTTCTTAGCCTACTGTCATCTGTCTATGTCTTTGATTTTGGTGTCTAGGTGAACATCATATTGAAGTTATGTCCCATTGAAGTTAGTCTGGATCTGCACCACTGCCACATTAGTCATCCAATATGGTCGCATCAAGGAGATGAGAATCGCCTTTTGCAAACTCACCAGCCACCGCAAGAGTCCCTCATTTTGGTGACGGACCAAACGGTGTGGATTCTGATGAACATAGACCGAGCAAATATTACCTCATGGAGGAGTTCGAGACTCTATATTTCACACTGTAACTCATAGCGTGCGTTTCTCAATTTTTTTGTTATAATGACTTTACCTTACACCATTACGTACTCTACCGTTCCTACCCATGACCATATACAAACTATTTTGACTTCGTAGTATTTAAAAGTAGGTTAACTGTAAAATAACCCCCTTTGTTCTAGTGCGTAGCTATGGACCTTTACTCGCAGGTTCACGATATTTCCACACTACCATTTTTCACTCTTCGATGTAAATGCCGCTCACCCATCATGTCACCGTCAAGGCTATCGTTGTTCGGATTATCAATCACTATCTGTGGTGCCATGTGGCGACATCCTAAAATTTGTGCTGGTCTGCCTTGAAGATATCCATTTAACTGTTAATCCCAATCGGCCACACCTTTTTTCCTCATCCATGCGAGCCTGTAACAACCCATATCGATGATGTTCATGAGCACATTTCATCCATGGTACATGTCTTCATCCTTACTTGTTTCAGTGGCATCGACTATATGTGGTCCCTGTCAGTCCACAGTATGTGTTGGCAAGTCCAACAACATTGTCTGGTTTATGAAACTGATGGTCATATTATGCCTTGTAGAATGGGTACGTCTTCCGAAAGTCAAGAATGTGCTGCATTATTTAAACAACATCGTTGAAACCATTATCCCTTTCGTCTGAGTCCCGCAGGTCCATCTGCATTGTCTCCACAAGGTTCAAGTCCGCTATCGTGCCACATAGCCCTGCGTAGCCATGGTCCAATCCCACTCGGCTCTCGTTTTGATGATCTATTCACTTCCTTTTGATAACCTGCGTAACACATAAAACAAACATGAATTAAAATCTATCAATATATATATCTTAATATAACTAATCTTAAACTAAACCTATATTACTAAAAGTAAGCTAATTACTTTTTATTATTTTCTTTTATTTTTTATTATAATATTCTTTCTTTATTAAATTGAGTTTAATTACTTCAAAAGTTTGAATTAATTAAATTCCAAATATTAAAATCAACTAAAGCAAATTTACCCATAATAAAAACTAAAGAAAGAAATTGGATCTATTAATCTAATCTAACATTAGACCTTTTAGAATAAATGCAACAAGACACTACCCCATGATGAACCTTGGAATTAATATGACAAGTTCACGGGTAGGGACTTCAAAATTATCACTTAAAGCAAAAAACAAATTCCCAAAAACCAAAAATTTAATGTGGGTCCCTAGTATTTGGGGCTAGTTGTGCAATAGCCACAACAAGGTCCTGCCACTTAATTAGAAACATCTGAATTAGGCATGATCAAAGGCGTCGTACTCTATTTTGCAGTATAGCTTCAGGTTGGAGAGTTAGATGACCTTCTTCATAAAGTAGTAGGAGCTCTGTCTAGGATTGCACCTTTTAGCCAATAACTTGTTTGAGGCATGATACATGGAACACTGGATGGATATGAGACGAAGAAGGAAGGTCCAATTGATATGCTACTTCACCAATGTGACGAACCACTTTGTAGGGTCCATAAAATTGAGGTACCAATTTTTGATTAGACTTGATCTTCAAGGATAACTATTTATAAGGTTGTAAGCATAAAAAGACCATATCACCAACTTTGAATTGTTGTTCTGAATTATGTAGATCATGTTGTTGCTTCATACGGTTTTGTTCCTGGGTTAAATTATCCTTAAGAAGCTTAAGCATCATCTAATGATGTTGTAATAAATCATCTACCTGGGTTACCTTGGAAGTGCCTAGAACATAGTCTATGATTTGTGGTGGTTTCTGACCATACAAGGCTTCAAATGGTAACATCTTAAGGGAAAAATGGTAAGAAGTATTTTACTACCATTCGGCTAAAGAAATCTATTGAATCTAGTGATGTTGTTTGTCTTGAGCAAAACAACGAAGGTAAGTACCTAACGCGTGCGAAAGCCAAGAAGAGGACAAAGAGGCAGAAGTGTCACGATTTCATGATAGGTCGCTTTGGCATGAGCTAAGAAGAGAACTCAGCCGAAATAAGATATGTGACAGTTAACTGAAGTTATACGATAGTTACAGGGGCCGTTGTAGAAGAAAATCATGCAACTAAAATAAGAAGATTTAACCGAAGTCGATACGACGATTATAGGTGCAGTTACAGAGAAAAATCATGCAGCTAAATTAAGAACAGTGAACTAAAGTCAGAACGTCAGTTACAGGGATAGTTACGGGTTGCATGCAAAAATATGGAAGTCAAAAATAGAGTGAGAACTTTGTTATAAAAGGAGTTCTGCGTGGAGAATTAAAGTGTTGCTAAAAAAAGAGTGAAAGCGCTCGGGATTAAAGCGAGGCGGATTTAATATTGCGAGTAGAGTAAGAGGAGAGCGAGAGTGCGTGGGAGGCGAGCGAGCTGGGTGTGTGTTGTGTGAAGAGTGAGCGATGTTGAGAAAGCAATAGACCAGTCAGGGTCTTGTAAAAGTGAAGGCATCTTTATGTCAATCTTCTAATTTCGAACGTAAGTCCAAGTTGGTGCTTGGCATCGTGGGTTGGTGCTCCTTCTAGTTGGTGTCGGTAAATCGGGGGTTGGTGCTCCTTTCTGTTGGTGCGGATAAATCGGGGGTTGGTGCTCCTTCCAATGGGTGCTGGTAAATTGATTGTAAAATTGGTATTTTGCAAAGGCTGGATTTGGATGGGAGTCCAAATAGTCAATTTTTAGGAGTAGCCAAAACTGGTGAACCTCAATACATCTTGTGTTGTGTGATGCTCTTTTGGTATATTTACTTTATTGAGTTTTAAGCTTTCATTGTTTTGACATTAAGAATTGAAGATTTAAATTTTTAAGAGCTACACTGATTCACCCCCCTCTCAGTGTCATTGTGAGACTAACAAGAACTGCAGATGAAATTAAACTCACAACTCAGTTAAAGGAATGGGAAAAAAGAGAAGAAATATTATGAAAGCAAAAATCTAGAATTCAATGGCTCAAAGAAGGAGATCGAAACACAAATTTCTTCTAGAAATCTCTTCTAGCTCAAAGATCTCATAACTTTATTTCTTCCTTGAAATCATATTCTGGAGATGTTGTTTATACTTGGGATGGCATGAACTCTATTGTTTTTTATTACTTTTCCAATATTTTTGTTGCTACTCCTGTTGACTCAGCTTCTCAACAAAATGTTCTTCAAGAAATACCTTCTCTTATCACTTCTAAGGAGAACTCTATTTTAACTGCTCCTCTTACTATCAATGGGCTTCAACAGGTAGTTTTTAAAATGCAAAAATGGAAAACACCAGGTCCTGATGGTTTTCCCATTGAGTTCTACCAAGAGTTCTGGGATATCCTTCATGTTGATTTATTAGAGTTGGTGGAAGAAGCCAGGAAATCCAAAGAAATTTTGAAGGTTATCAATACAAATTATATTACTCTTGTTCCAAAATCTCAAGAGGTTGATCATATCTCAGCTTTTAGACCTATTGCTTTATGTAATGTTCTTCTCAAAATCATTACTAAAATCATGGTAGAAAGGATGAAGCCTCTTTTGCATAATATTATTTTCCCAGAGAAAGGGGGTTATGTGGAAGGGCATAAAATAGTATATGAGATAGTTCTTGCTCAAGAATCCATCCATTCCATGGATATGCAAAAATCTCCTTCATGTTCATTCGGTTAGACTTATCCAAATCTTATGACATAGTGGATTGCCACTTTCTTATCAAAGTTTTGAGGCAATTTGGTTTCTCTAAGGATTGGATGGATTGGATTATGGTATGTATCTCTTCAGTTTCCTACTTAGTTCTTATCAATGGCAGATCTTCTCAGTTGTTCCCAAATTCCAGATGTATTAGGCAAGGTGACCCTCTATCCCCTTATTTATTCATCATTCTTGATGAATGCTTGGATAGGACTATAACCAAAAATAGGGAAAAAAACCCTTGAGGAGTTACCATTGCTCATGGAGCTATACCTATCTCTCATCTTCAATTTTTTTATGACTACTCTTTTAGGTAAAGCGACAGTTAAGGAAGCTTCTAATATTAAGCAAATCATTAGGTTTTTTCTAAGGCTACTGGGCAGTTTATCAATGAAGACAAATATAAAGTTATTTTCTTTCACTGGTATTCTAGACATGAATCCATGATCTTGGATAAATTAAGATATAAGAAGACCTCCCTTCCAATCACTTATTTAGGCATTCGGATAAATATTCAAAGGCAGAAAAATAAATATTGGAATTGGTTGTTGGACAAAGTTAAGAAGAAAATTGGAAAGTGGACCAATAGGTGGCTTTCTTCTGGGAGTAGAATAACCTTGGTAAAATCAATCCTTCAAGCTATTCCTATTTATGTATCTTCCGTGTTGAATATTCCAAAGGTTGTTCTTTGAGAACTGGATCAATTCAGTCATCGTTTCCTTTGGAGTGGTACTAAGGAGAAAAGAAAATGGGCCTTGGTGAAATGGGACACTTTATGTCTTCCTAAGAATAAAGGGGGTTAGGCTTTTGATATTCTATTAATAACAACAAATCTTTAGCTACTAAATTATATTGGAGGATGTTGCATAACCCCAATGCTCTTTGGGCTAACAATCTCCATTCTAAATATGTTGAGAACAAAATTCCTGAAGATCTTGTTCACTATCAACTTCCTACCAAAGCTTCTCCCATTTTAGCAATTCTTAAGAATGGTGAGGATTTGATAAAGAAAAATTTATTTTGGATCATTCATAATGGTCAACAAAAAAATTTTTGGATAGTTTCTTGGGATGGTCACAAGCCTTTGATAACTCAGTTTCCCGATTGGAGGCCTTGGATGGAGGACCTTCAACGAGCTAACTGGATAAAGGTGGCCAATTAATGTCGATACCATACTTGTAATTCAAAGGTTGGTAGCTATTGGATCCCTATTGAGGACTGAACTATTCAAATCCTAGAAAGGTAAAGACAAGATATCCAAGGTATCCTTCATATGAGATCTCTCTATTGGTCCCATGAAAAAGATTGTTTTGGATGAAAAACACTACTAAGGGTGAGTATTAAATTGCTCAAGATTATTTGACCTTATGCCATAATAATCCCAACCATTATTTAGACATATTTTCTCAATTGTGGGCTCAAAAGCTCTGGCCTACGATGAGGTTCTTTAATTGGCTTTTATTTCATTGTAGGGTGCTTACTGGTGAGAAACTTATGAAGCATGGTTTTCATGGCCCTTTTAGATGTGAGATGTGTGAAGAGAATGTAGAAAATCTCAACCATATTTTTATTGAGTGTACTTTAGCCTCTGATCTATGGAGGAGAATGACAACTTTACTTGGCTTACAGTGGTCCAATTTTTTTACTTTTGAACAACTTTGGAGGGATTGGCCTAATCCAGAGGGTTTTGATCATTTTATTAGGCAATTAGCTTGGATGGGATCTACCATTCTTCTTTGGAATATTTGTATTGAAAGGAACAGTCAAATTTTTAATCAAGATAGGAAGGATATTCACTATATTTGGCAAAATATCATAGCCAACTTAGTTGAATTAGTCCACCAACTTCTTAATCACCCCAAAAACTCCAACCAAATATAGGATCAAGTGATGCAAATATTGAAGATTAAATCTTCTAAGGGCAACCAACTTAAAGGGAATGTGAGTATTAGTATGATGGATAGGACAAGAAATTGGCAACCTCCTCCTACGGATTTTGGAAAAGTCAATACTAATGGAGCCTCTAGAGGGAACCCTGGAAAAACCAGTGTGGGAGGAATTGGTAGACTTTCAAATGGCTCCCTGGTTTTTACTTTTGCTAAGAATTTGGGTATTCTTTCCAATAACCTTGTTGAGGGGTATGGTATCCTCAAAGGCCTTCAAGAGGCTACTAAGGTTGGATGGGAAAAGGTGTTAGTTGAGTCTGACTCTCAACTTATGATTAATATTTTGAAGACTCCTTCCAAGAATCATAAGGTTGATTGGAGAATAAAAATAATTATTGAGAAGATTTAATTAATCCAGATGGAATTTTTGAAAGTTAATTACAATCATGTGGTCAAAGATCAAAATAAGAGTGTTGATGCTTTAGCTAATTGGGCTTTGGACAAAGGTGATATTATTTGTTATGGCCACCCTCCTAGATGGTGGGCTTCACAAATTAGGGAAGCTCTTCTTTCTATCATTTCTTTGGATGGCTCTAGTTCTGAAGGTACCTAGTTTCTTCTTGCTTCTTCTCTTTGGTTCATTCAGGTTTTTTTTAGTTCCCTAGCTCACTCTTTTCTTTATTTTTTTTCCTTTGTTGTTTCTTGCCTTAATAGTCTTCTGGTCTAGATAGGTCATTGTTATGTTCAATTTTTTTTTTTTTTTTGTTTTTTGTTTTTTTTGTTTAGTTTTTTAAGATTTGTGTGTTCTTTTGTTTTGTTTTTTTTTGTGTTCTTTGTGTTGTTTTTTGTTGATTCTTGTGTTTTTGTTGTTTTGTGTTTTTTTATGTTTTTTGTTATTGTTCTTGTGTTTTTGTCGTTATTCTTCTTGTGTTTCTCTTTGTTTGTGTTAATTCATGTTTTTTTTGTGTGAGTGTTTTCTATGTTTTTTGTTTTTATTTATTGTCTGTTGTTGGTTGTTTTTTATTTTTATTTTAATTTAATTTTTTTAATATTTTAGGTTTTGGTTGTGTTTTTTTTTCATGTTTTTTTTGGGTTATGTCTTTGTAGTGTTATGTTGTTCTTGTCTTGTTTGTGTTTTGGTACGTGGTTCTTGTGTTTTTCTATGTGGTTCGTGTTGTGGTTTCTTTTATCTTATTGTGTGTGTGTGTGTTTGGTTGTGCTTTTGTTTTTGACACACTCAAGGAGCATGTTTTTTATTTTATTTTATTATTTTTTGTTGTTATTTACTTATTTATTTACTTATTTTTAAATTTGTTTTGTGTGTTTGTTTGCTCCTTGAGTATGTCAAAGGTGGTAGTCCAAGTCCGAGTCCTGGGTATTTTTGGTAGAATGGATACCCCTATCTCCTTGGGTAATACCCGAAAGTGGCATCCATTTTGGGATGTTTTCCACAAATAAAAATAAAAAATAAATAAATTTTATAGCAAAGGATATATTTTTTGTAGACATGAAAAATTGACCCATTTTCCTTAGTTTTCCTCCTATATAAAAAATGTTATCTTCAAGAGAATTTTACCCTATCAAATCATCTCAATTATTCTCAAATTTTATACCATTGGATAGGGCTTGAAAATATATTTTCAAAGGTATATTATATGTCCAATTTTGATATTGTTTGACCCCTCAAACTGCCAAAATACTAAGTACATGTCTAACGAGATCATAATACGATCTCGTATTATGATCTTCGAGATCGTATTACGATCTTCGAGATCGTATTACGATATTGTGTACGATATCTATGACCGTAATACAATCTTGTACAAAAAAAATTAAAATAATAAAAATGACAAAAATAGGCGTAACCTATTCCGTTCTTACTTGCACAACTGTATGACATTTATGGGATCAGATCCCCGATTAGCCCAACTTGGAGGACATTGTATCCCATTTTGTTTTCTAGCTCAATTTCATTAGCTTGCTTATCCTATTTAATCATAAATTCCTCCTGGCATTCCTAACGTATTGATATAATTTTGCATTTTAGTTCTAGTTATTTTATTGTTTTCTTGCAGGATCGGAGGATACGATCAACGATATAGGAGGATACGATATTTTTGTTTTTGATACAATCTTGTTGTTTTAATATGATATTACTATTTTTGATACAATCTTCTTGTTTTAATATGATATTGTTGTTTTTGATACGATAATGTTATTTTTTATATGATATTGCTATTTTTGCTATGATCTTGCTCATTTGCATATGATCTCGCCCTGGGTTCTACGATGTTGACTGTAGGTCGCTTGGGGGCAACCCCAAGCTCTGGTTTACATATTTCTAGCTCTCAATTTGTATTTTACCTTACATTTATCATTTGTTACTTCATTTATATCAGTATTTGCACATTATCATCCTTAGAGTTCACCAAATTTATAGCTAATTGCATAATTTGCATAGTTTTAGATCATATGCATGTTAATTCCCATTAATACTGCATTCAATAAGTATTATAGGAGCTAATTTCTACTCAATAAAGTTTATAGCATGTTTTGTTTTCTATTTTATACCCTCTACCCATGAATCTGTAGGTTTCTATCAAAATTGGAATAGTTGGTCTCTGATCATAGTATGATCTTGCAAATCGTAATATGATCCTAATAATCGTAATACGATATTGACCTACATCATACGATCTGGAATGCATTCAAAAATCAACAGAATTATGTATACAGGTAAGGTTTGAAATCACTTTCTAGCATTGCATTTTTCTTTCTAAATTTTATTCTTATGTCTACATTTGATTAAAAATAGCATATAGGATATTATAGTTGCATATTGTCCAAAACTAGGTGTATGCAATTTTGAATAAAAAGAACACATCAAAACAAATCCCAAAACCTAGGCATGGAAACAACCATAAATGTTTCCTGGTGAACCCAAAACAATTCATCAAAAAGTCACAATTTTAGAAGGTACAATTAAGTACCTCTCTTTTGAGGTGTTGACCACCCATTCTCCCATTCCCCTCTAAGGCAGGGATCCATCAGCCTTGAGGAAAGAAGTGCGAGAATTTTTGGGCTACATTCTTTGGTGAACCCGATGTGAAAAACATTAGGCATATTTCTTATTTATAAAACATAAAAAATCATAAAAATTACAAAACATAAAAACAAAACAAAACCAAAAAGATCATTAATTTAAATTTACAAATTTTCATTCCATAGATATTAAATTTCAACATAGAAAGAGTTTTAAGCATAGGTGTTAAAGCAAAATGCCTAGAATCTTAAGAAGTGGTAAGCGATTAGAATCTGATTACATGGAAGAACAAGATCAAGAAAATTATGATGATAGAGTTCAAATAGAAGATGATAGAATTTTAGAACAAGGTGAAGAGAATAATAATGAAGATGAAATAGAAGATCATGATGAACCTTGAGAAACAATGGTGAAATTGTTCTATTGATCAACAATGCATTACATAGTTTTATAGTTCTTGAAAGAACTAAAAATAGACACGGTGGTTGAGAGAAATCCTCTTAAACTTATTACAACAAACTAACTTAAAGATAGCTCTTATCCTAACAACATGCTAATCTTGGACTATGGTCAAACATTGACCAACCAAGCCAAAACCTCAACGTATGCTAATCAAATTAACTAGAAATATGTAAATCAAAACATTAAACTAAAACTAAATACTAGGACTTAATACTTAGGACTAAGGAGGCAATGTTGAAAATATTCCAACATTCTCCCCCTTGATGCTAAAGACACTCATGCAAGAGTTCTTTAAGCATCACAAATTTGGAAGAAAATATTTCTCTTACGTTTCCTCCAATCTTGAATCAAGAAATCAGAATTTACAAAATACTTATGGTGGCACTCCTTCCACTCTTCATGTGGAATTTCCTGCAAATGCTTGAGTGCCTTCTTTTGTTGATTAGCTCCCCCTTCAACAAAAGTATCTCCTCTTGTGGTTTTCAGCAACCACTCTCTTACATCTTTATCATTATGGTCTTTAAACCATGCTCTCACATTTTGATCTTCTTTTACATCTTCAACACTAAACAATACTCCACATGAGTATTTACAATTAATCATCTCACATAGATGATTATACCATACAACTCTTTCACATATTTCCACACAAAAAATCACAACAAATATGGCCATATAATGACCAACTACATATGCAACATAAAGTTGCTCCTCACACAAATATTCTCTCAAAACAATGACTTTACAAGAATCCTTCTCCCAAGGAATTTTGAACACATCATTTTGATCCATGTGACCCAAGTTCTCCATCACTGTATTCTCTCCAAGAAGACTCTTCATCAAAGTTGTCTCAATGAGACAATCACCTTTCTTTTCATTCCTGCTCACAAAAAACAAATCATTAATCATAAAAACATTACCTTTAGTATGAGTAGATTTGGTGCTTCCCATAAAGCTATTTTGTAGCAGTTCTCCTTCATTGTATGGTGCTTCAAGATCAACCATCAACTCTTCACTAAGAGTTCTCCTCCTTTGTTCAATCCATGTTGGTGTGTTGAAACACCATTCATTCAAGCAATCATACATAGTTGCCTTTTCAAGACAACTCTCTTTCTGCAATGTAGTCACTCCAAGTGAGTGATCTTCATCCATGAGTGATGTTTCCTTTGCCATTATGACAAGAAAATCAGCAATCTCATTTCCATTTTCTGTTTCTATCCCATTTTCCCTCTCACTTTCCATATCCCAAATGAGAGAGTCTTGTGTGTTCTTTTCTTCACACAACACATCCTTCACCCTTGATGAGTGATCTTCAAACAAGAAGCCTATCGCTTCCATATCCTCTTCATCAAACTTTTCTTGTGGATCAACATCCCACATCACTTCATTTGTTCTTTCAAGAGAGCACACATCCATTCCAATTGAATGGTCTTCAAGCCAATGATCATCCATGAACATTGCTTCTCCATCATCATCTTCTTTATTCTCCTTCATGAGAATTGTAGATGCATTCTCCATAATACACTCTTCATTTATCTCCTCCATGAGACATTCTTCATCATACATTTCACTTTGATGGTCTTCAAGCAAGGAACACTCCAATGTGAGTGTTTCTCTTCCTTCATCTTCAAAGTCTTCTTCCACTTTTGAGTGGTCTTCACTACAAGGTCCTTGAGCAATTGTATCTCCATTGAGACATCCATCCTCTTTGCTATCAATGTGAATGCTTTCCAAGCATGCCATTCCTGCAAAAAATTTATTAGTACAATTTTTCTTTTCATATTTTTCTCCTCCTAAAAGAAATAATTGACTATTACAATTTTCCATGCCATTACAAGACATGTCTGCAACTATGGGTGTCTCACAATAACTCTCTCCAATGAGAGCTATACAAGGCTCCTTCGCCTTCTCATCCTCTTCTCCATGAAGGGATTCCTCATCTTCGTCTCTCTTCTCTTCAAGAAGTTCATCATCACTCTTTTCTTCAAACATGTCTTCCTCTTCAAGGAAGAATTCACCATCATAAGAATGTATGTCTTCATATGAGTCTTGAAAAGACTCTTCAAAAACTCCTTCAAAAGGATCTAATTCAGAAACTTCTTCAAGGAAGCAAGGCTCCTCCTTGCTTAAACAATCTTCATGATTGTCACACATGGCTTTATGGGTATCCTCATCAAACCCATAAGCATCCTTCAACACTTGCCATGCCATTGTAGCTGATCTACAATTGGCTATGAGAGGGAAAACACTCTTTTCCATTCCTCTCCTCAAATCCATAAGAGCTAAGCAATTTGCATATTGTTGCTCCTTCTTCTCTTTTCTCTCCTCACCTTGTAGCTTGCTCCAAGAGGGTTCCTCATAGCCTTCTTGAACTATATCCCATAAGTCTTGAGCCTTCAAGAAGGTCTTCATCATTATGCTCCAAATAGCATAATTATCTCCATCAAATTTTGGTACAACCAAGTCTGCATACATGGCTTCCTTTTATTTACCAAAGTCTCAAGCACCCAATTTATCATAAATCGGCCAATACTAATTGAAACAAACTAAAATTTTTCCTGTAGACTTCTGATATACTTATCTGAAAATCCACTAAATTTCAGATCCAAATTCACACAAATGAGAAATATGTGATCAATTTACTTTTGCCCTTTCTAGATCTTAGAGTGTTTTTGAGACAACCTCAATGTTCTTCACATAAATCAATCCATACAACTCCAAAATTTCTGAAAATTAAACTCTGTATTCCTGAGATAATAATATGAAAACCCTCTAAATTTTAGAAGAAAATTCACAAAGGTGAAAAATATGTGATCATTTACTTTTTCCCTTTTTATCACAATTTCGGATCTAGGATTTTTGAAGAAAAAATCAATATTCACATAAATCAATAAATATAGATCCAAATGACCTGAAATTTTTTCTGAATTATGATTTTATCTAAATAATATTTCTCCCAAAATTTGAGAAGCAAATACCCTGTATTCCACCTTATACAACCATTTTATTGAAAAACTCAAAATGCTAATAAAATCAGCAAATTAGCTCCAAATCACCTAAAATTTTGACATAATCCTCTTGATACAATTATATAACAACCCTCAAAATTTCATAATCAAATACCTTAGGATGCATGAGATATTAATGATTTACTCGAGCTCTTCCTTGCAACTCTGCTAAGTGCTGGCCACTTGAGTTTCTCTAACAAAGTGCGTGCTTCAGATCTCTTCACGCCACTCTCCACAGGTTTTGATCCATCTGAGAAAACCTGCTCTGATACCAAATGAGAAACAATGGTGAAATTGTTCTATTGATCAACAATGCATTACATAGTTTTATAGTTCTTGAAAGAACTAAAAATAGACACGGTGGTTGAGAGAAATCCTCTTAAACTTATTACAACAAACTAACTTAAAGATAGCTCTTATCCTAACAACATGCTAATCTTGGACTATGGTCAAACATTGACCAACCAAGCCAAAACCTCAATGTATGCTAATCAAATTAACTAGAAATATGTAAATCAAAACATTAAACTAAAACTAAATACTAGGACTTAATACTTAGGACTAAGGAGGCAATGTTGAAAATATTCCAACAAACCTACATTAGATGAAAAGGAAATGTTAAATTTGAGTCTCTTAGCAAATTTACCCAATTTATAAAAAACCACATAGAAGAGTTTAATCAAGCAATACAAATTGATAATTCAGGAGAAGGTGATATGGAATCAGCCTTAGCAGCTGCATTTCGGATACATACAAATCCATTATCATACATGAACTCAACAGACCAAGATAATGATCAAGCAGGACCATCTAGTCAAAACATGATACCTTTAAATCAAAATGTTCAAAAACCAATGGCACAATCATCCAATATTGTTGCTAGCACCAAAAGCAAATCCTAAACAACAGAAACAACCATTCACATCCATTTTCACTCAAGCTCTTAATCAACAAATGTCAAATCAACAAAAAGCTAAACAAGTGCAAAATACCAATCATCAACAGAAAATCCAACAAAACAAGATTCCATATCAACTTCATAATAGTGTTCCCACAAACACTTTACACAATAGTATTTCAGTTGGAAATCCTTACACAACAACACCAACTTATTATCAAAGACACAATAATATGGTGCAACAAAATTAGTTTGGTGGACAACAATAGGGACTTGAAGCCATGGTTAAACAGTTAGCTTCTCGTCTAGACCAGATAGATCCCTACCGTCCCTCATATAGTTATAGAGAGATGTGTAGCCAACCCTTGGATCCTATTGTGGTAGCTCAACCTTATCCTAAGCATTTCCCTATGTCTATCCTCCTGATATATAAAGGAACCGAAGATCCTATTGAGCATCTTCGCATGTTTAGGATAGCATGTCATGATGTTTCTCATGATGACTTGTTGTTGCTAAATATGTTCCCTAAAATTCTGGGAGGCATGGCTCTAGAGTGGTATTATCAGTTACCCACTAATTCTTTAAGAAATTTTGAGGAGACAGCAAAAATGTTTGTCCACCAATTTAGTGCCTACATAGAGAGGCATGTGACTATTAAGGATTTATACAACTTGAAACAAGGAAAAGATGAAAGTTTTGCTGAATTCTTGACTAAGTGGAGACAACTTTTGGGCAAATTACACTTTGCATTACCTCATCGTGAAATGTTGGACATATTCATAGGTAATTTGCAAGAACAACTATCTTATGAACTTTCTACTGCTACAATAACATCCTTTGATCAAGCCATTGATTTAGCAAGGAGGGTAGAAGATGCCCTCATTAGAAGAGGTCAATTTAAGAAGAAGGATGAAGATAAAACTTCTAAGAATCAATATAAGAACAAACAAGTAGTGGGTGATGGAGTTACTAATAGTAGAAACAACTCAAATGTTAACCTTGCTGAAGTTGTGAAGAAGTTTGTATTAAAAGTTCTTGATAAACCACCAAGAGAATTTACAAGATTAAATCAGCCTTTAACTATGATTTTACCTCAACTATTGGAACAAGGCTTGATACGGTTGCCTGAAATAAGACAACCTGATACAACTATAGCTGGATTTAGGGTTGATTTACATTGTAACTTCCATAGAGTTGATGGTCATTCAACAAACTCATGTAAAATATTGAAGCACATGATACAAGATTTAATTGATAATGGAAAAATGGAAGTAGAACAATTTCCCTCAAATAATAATGCCTCAAAATAATACACAAAAACCTCAAAATCAAAATGCAAATCAAAATTTGGATATTTTTCAACACCCTTTACCAAAGCATGGTAAAGAAGTTGTAAATCAAGTGGAACATCATAACGTTCCTCATCCAACTCGATATGTGGGAACTATTAGCAGCTTTCTACCTCATCAAGATTTGCAAAAACCATGTGTAACTACTGAATCTCAAGTTACTATTAGACCTCTAAGAAGTTGTCAAATTACATATTTAGAAAGTGATGAAGAAAGTGAAACAGAGAGTGAGGTTGACATTACCTCAAATAATTCAAATAGTTCTGAAGATGAATCATATCCAATACTTCCCATCACAGATTTAATGGTGCCTAAAGAACCATTCCCTAGAAGAGTGACTACTCGACCATCATCTCAACAAGTGCTTTCAAATGAACAAGTAGTAAATGCTAGGCCACATTTTAGTTATTTGCATAGTAATAATATTGTGGGTACTATTGGAACCATCACTAAACAACAAACTCAAAATCAAAATTCTCAAATTCAAACTCAAATAATGAATAAAAAATCACCACCATATTCTTCTCTACAAAATATTTATTCACCTCAACCTCTTCATAATAGTGGTATTATTCCCACTAAACATTCATGTCAAACTATTCAATCCACATGTAATTCTTCTTTATCATCATTGCAATCACAACCATTTCAACCTTCTTCTTTCAACACAACACATTCATCTCAACAAGGAAATACTTCTTCTTCCAATCCTACCATGCAATCACATCATACTTCACAATCTATTCATCATCATTCTATTCACAATCAAGAAGAAAGAGATAATGAACCAATTATTGATAAACTCCTAAGAGAACTAATCAAGCATCAACAATAGGAAACCAATCAAATATTACATCCTAATGTGTCCCATCACAATGATATCACTAATAATGTAACAAAAACTACAAGTGAGCAACCTCAAGTTCAATCAACTCAATTTGATAAACAAGAAATAAATTCTTCATCCAACCAACCTTCAAAACCTCTCTTAGTTTTGAAGAATAATCCAAATGAGGATACAAGCATAGAAAACCCATATTTAGTGTTGAAGTCTCAACCTAAAGTCTCCTTCAATATTCAACAACAGTGGGCTAATCCCCCAACTAAGATATCCCTCTTTGAAATTTTGCAAACCTCTCCTATTCATAGGGAATTTGTATTCTCTATTATCTCTTTCTTTATCATCGTTGCATCAAGCTCTTTACTCTCTTCCTCTTTATCATCATTGACACCTTTTGTTTGTCACCTTTTGTTCTTCATTCTCTCTTTCATTATCATTATCACATCAAGTTCTCTATTATTTTCCTCTTCATCACTTTTTGTCCATCACCTTTCTTCATCTATATCTGATCATCATCCTTCATCACAACAATATCAACCATCAACAAATCAACTTCAATCACCTTCACCACAACCAAAT
Organism: Wollemia nobilis; assembly: GCA_028583015.1. Classification (NCBI taxonomy): domain Eukaryota; kingdom Viridiplantae; phylum Streptophyta; class Pinopsida; order Araucariales; family Araucariaceae; genus Wollemia; species Wollemia nobilis. The sequence goes on along the minus strand of JAQPPZ010001671.1, from coordinate 13,208 downwards.
TGTTCTTCAAAACCTCCTTTGATTTTGAAGCCACCTTAGACATGCTATAATCAAAATAACCTTGTATAGTGTATATAGATCACTAATTCCATCATTAAAACATCAAAAAAAACCAAAAAAATAAAAAAGCATCAAAATTTCCCAAAAATATTTCAAAATTATTGTTAAGTCATCATTCTGCATTGTTATTTGTTGTTATCTTTCAAAAATTTTGAGTTATATTTTATTTTATTTTAGATAAATTCAAAAGTTATCTTGAACCATGCACTAAATTTCACATCTTTAAAATGATTTTGATTTTGTTATTTTGATTATAAATCTCTCTTGTACCAAAAACACTATTACTTCATTAAATAATTTTGAGTTTTGAGAATGATCTTGCTACTTATTGAACCAAGAACACACTTTTACATCTTAAAATGATTTGTTGCAAATTCGAAAGTGATACTACATAGTAAATCTTAATACCTTAAGTGAAAAGTTTCCCTTGCTATCCTATCATGTGCGTGGTCTAGAATACTGAGAAATTGGCAAAAGGACAAGCTCCTCCCTACCCGAATAAAATCCCTTGCTCTACGTCTAATATGAGCAAGTATCCCGAAAGAAAAGAAAAAAGAAAGAAAAGAAAGAAAGAGAAAAAGAAAAAAAAAAAAGAAAAAAAAAAAAAGAGAAAATCAAGAAAAATGTTCCATTACAAAGCAATAAAATCCCCTTGTTCAAAAATGGACAAGAAATCCCTATCCCAAAAATTTGAAGAAAATAAGGGAGTATTGAACTTGAATCCCTGGAATTTCTCAGTTATTCGAAAACCATGAGGTAAGCCCCATAACAGGTGATTTGTGCCCAACTTGCTTGGCCTTGGGTAATTCCTTTCACGTGGTGATATGTCTATCACATTAGCGACCTTATTTTGTACAGACCAATGTCTGCTTATGGATTAGCTAGCTTTTGGTAATTTGATTTACATAGTAGTTCAGTACCAATGCATGCACAAAATCATGGTTAATGAACATTTCACATGCACACACATTGGTTCATAAAAGTTTGCTTGTATCAATACCTTACTCAAAATCGGTAAATTAACTTCACAAAGCACACACATTTGATCCTTGAGAGATTTTCTATCATTACGACAATCAAAATAGATAATGAACTCACACATCACACATTGGTTCTAGATAAATTTGAATTTGTTTTTGAAATAAGTTAAAATATTTCTTTGGAATTTTGTTAGATAATTAATTTCAATCCTTTGCATTAGTTCCTACAAATTATTTTATCATCATAGCACAATAATTTATCTCAAATAATATTGCAAAATCAAACATAATCATCATGCATTTCATTTTGATTTTCGCGATGATGGTATAGTTCCTAAGTAACTATTTCTCTTCAAATTTCACACTTAGGAATTTTATGCCTAGCGCAAGTCATCTTTCTAATTTTTCATGCCCAAAATTAGTCCATATATTTTCATAAAAATTACATAATATTTTTGGAACATGTGACACAATGATTTATCTTACATTACTTTGCATTTTAAAAAGAACAAATAATTTCATATCATCATGCATTTCATTTTGATTTTCATGATGATGGTATAATTCCTAAGTAATTATTTCATATAATTTCACACTTAGGAATTCTATGCTTAGTGCAAATCATCTTTCAAATTTTTCATGCTTAAATTAATACATTTTCACAACATCTATCAAACATCTTGTCCCAAAACAACATCAAACATTTCTTTCTCATCATAAAGCCTTAAGATTATTCTTAAGCACACAATATTTTGGTATTAGCAATACAAAACTTCCTCATAATAGGATCCGCTTCATGACCTAGCGAGCATTGATCTCCACCAATGGTCATATAACAACACAACATCCTTCGAGGTTCATTGCTAATCCCTCAAATCTATCATCACACAAAAACATCTTTCTCAAAACACACTTTACAAAATCATTTTCCTTTTATGTTAAGCATGATCAAAATGTTCAAAAATCAAAGCATGACTACAAGAAATTATGTAACACAACCATCATAAGAAAATGTAATAAATCATCCAATAAATCATACAAAGTCACATAAAACAAAGAAGATCAATATATATTTCAAAAATTTGAGTTTTCCACCAAACATAGAATTTGGTGTAAAAACTCGAGGGGGCATCCTAGTCAGTAAATTAGTAATTATTTTTCTAAAACATCAATTTCACATGAACTATTCATTCTAAACCATCTACTCCATTTTTTCCCATGTCAAATCATAATAATTTCTACTCAAGTGTCTACACTTTTCTTTGATGCATTTATTGTTCATAAATACGCCAAAGAGGGGGCAAAATGTAGACATGAAAAATTGACCCATTTTCCTTAGTTTTCCTCCTAGAAAAATAAGGTCATATTCAAGAGAATTTTTACCCTATCAAATCATCTCAATTATTCTCAAATTTTATACCATTGGATAGGGCTCAAAAATATCTTTCCAACGGTATATTATATGTCCAATTTTGACATCGTTTGACCCCTCAAACTGCCAAAAAACTAAGTACATGTCTAACAAGATCGTAATACGATCTCGTATTACGATCTCCGAGATCGTATTACGATATTGTGTACGATATCTACGATCGTAATACGATCTTGCACAAAATAAAATTTTTAAAATAAGAAAAACGACAAAATTAGGCGTAACCTATTTTGTCCTTACCTGTGCAACTGTACGATAGTTATGAGATCGGATCCCCCAATCAGCCTAGCTTGGAGGAGGTTGCAACCCATTTTGTTTTCTAGCCCAATTTCATCAACTTGCTTATCCTATTTAATCAGACACCCTTCCCCTCAAATTCCCCCTGGCATTCCTAACGCATTGATATAATTTCGCATTTTAGTTCTGGTTATTTTGCTATTTTCTTGCAGGATCAGAGGATACGATCAACGATATAGGAGGATACGATATTGTTGTTTTTGATATGATATTGTTGTTTTTGATACGATATTACTATTTTTGATACAATCTTGCTGTTTTAATATGATATTGCTATTTTTGATACGATATTGCTTATTTTGATATGATATTGCTATTTTTGATACGATCTTGCTCATTTGCATACGATCTCACCCTGGGTGCTACGATCTTGACTGCTGGTCACTTGGGGGAACCCCAAGCTCTAGTTTACATCTTTCTAGCTCTCAATTTGTATTTTACCTTACATTTATCATTTGTTACTTCATTTAGATCAGTATTTGCACATCATCATCCTTGGAGTTCACCAAATTCATATCTAATTGCATAATTTGCATAGTTTTAGATCATATACATGTTAATTCCCATTAATACTACATTCAATAAGTATTATAGGAGCTAATATCTACTCAATAAAGTCTATAGCATGTTTTGTTTTCTATTTTCTACCCTCTACCCATGAATCTGTAGGTTTTTGGAAAAATCAGAATAATTGGTCTCTAATCGTAGTATGATCTTGCAGATCGTAATATGATCTTGTGAATCGTAGTACGATATTGACCTGTTGCATATGATCTGGACTGCACTCAAAAATCAAAAACTTCATCAGACTTCTGGATATAGGTAAGGATTTGAAATCACTTTTAAGCATTGCATTTGTCTTTCTGAATTATGTTACTTATTGTCTGCATTTGAATAAAATATGCATATAGGTTAGTATAGTTGCATATTGGCCAAAACTAGGTATATGTGCAATTTGAATAAAAAGAACACATCAAAACAAATCCCAAAACCTAGGCATGGAAACAACCATAAATGTTTCCTGGTGAACCCAAAACAATTCATCAAAAAATCACCATTTTAGAAGGTACGATTAAGTACCTCTCTTTTGAGGTGTAGACCATCCATTCTCCCATTCCCCTCTAAGGCATGGATCCATCAGCCTTGAGGAAAGGAGTGCGAGAATTTTTGGGCTACATTTTTGAAAGGTTAAGATTTATGAGGGCCTTAAGGCATAGAACCTTGGAGATTTGACATGATTGTTATACCTTTGGATGAATAAAGTTTTAAACTAGCCTGAGACCTTAAGAGTTTTCATGGTACAAATCTTGTGTCTTTTCCTTATTCCAATTATAGGTTAGTGCCCAAGATTCGATAAACCAATCAAGGTTGGCTGCTCCTTTTATGGTGATGCGATGTGAGCCATCCATTTTTGGACCAATAAGATGTTGGCGCTTGACATTGGGTAGGTGAATCATGATCATGTACCCTCTCTTTGGTGGGGCTCTTTGAGTTATTCAACTCTATACCATTTAGATGTCAGTGTGATGTCAGCATCTAACCTTTTGTAGATGAATTAGAGTCATTCACCCTTGTTTTTGTGAGCAAATCAGGGCCACCTATTTTTTAGCCAACTAGATCTTAGTGCCCAACTTTTGGTTGGTGAATCAGGGGCGTCCACCCTCATTTGATGATGTGATCTAGGTAACTCATTTATGGGCCAATAGGATGTTGGCGTTGGTGTTTAGTACGTGAATCTAGATCACCCATTTATGCCAAGAGGATTTTGGCAGGTTGTTTTTAATTATTGGAAACTTTATCCAATGTGGCCATAACCTTAGAAATTGGTATAGGGATTTATCATTTGGGTATGAAGTTAAGAAAAAAATTAGAGAAGGAAACCTTAGACCTTAGAAAAAAGAATTAATTTGTGGATTCAAAGTGCATGCCTATTATGCAAAAATTAAGTGAAAGGGGGAATTATGATTCTATGGGTTGGTGATGACTTATGAAACTTAGGGGATAGAAAACATTATTTTGAGGAGGATTTTGTGGGCGTGATTTTTTATGAAATGTGAAAGGGGGAAAAATGCATGAGTTGCCTAAGGTTTAGGACTTAAGAATAATATCTGGTGGGGGTTAGACCTAGGGGTTTATGAGGGAAAATATTTAATAGAGACCAAAGGTTAAATATTTTCAAAGGTGACCTTAGTAACCGTAGGGGATTTGGGGGAACAAGATTTTTGGACTTATGATTTTGCAAATAAAATTTTGAGGACATTTTAAGAACAAATATGCTTTTGACAAAAACATAAATTTGCAAAGGACTACTTGACATGACTATAAAAAGGGAATAATTTGAAGTATGTTGACCATTTTTATTACAAAAATTTGAAAGCCACATAACCTTGACTCAACAAAATAACCTAGACCTAGGACTCACAAGACTCATCAAAATTTGAAATTAGGAGTAACTCTTAAGTTGGATTTTGAGGATCCAAAATTTACACAGTGGGTATGGAAAGAGTGAGAAGACCTTGAAGTTTGATAGAATTGGATAGCTTGAAGATAAACCAATATTTAATCATGATCTAAAACCTTTTAACCTAGTAAACACAATATACCTCAATATCAAATATGTTTGATGTGGAGTTATGAATGCATTGAACAACTTTGTAAAGTTTATCCTTTGAATAGAAATTTGAATGTATACATAAACAGAAAAAACATATTTCCATAAAACCTCTAAGATTTATGTTTATGTCAACAAGAAAAATAAGTTAGGACCCTGAGCTAATTTACTTTAATTTCAATCATGGAAGTGGAGGTGGCACCACTTAATACAAAGACCAAAGCTACACCAAATATCTTGAAGTAAAAAAATATTTTTCACTTGAATGGATTTAACATTAAGATTTTAAAACTACAAATAAAATCTAATATTTATGCTTGACAAGGACAATGCATTGGGCTTTGGCCTCTCTTTGAGGAGGTTCAAGGTTAAAACCATGATGTACCAAAAAGGGGATAGGCTAGATGGTAGTGGTTGAGTGTTTGCCGATTGGTTATCCTAGTTCGATACCTTAAAGGGTCAGGGTCCCATTGACTTCATCTAACTTAGGATATTAGGGTTTATAGTGCCAACATCCAATAGTGTTATTGGTTTCCCAGTGTATTAAAAATTAAGATTTAAAACCAATAAAAGATACAATTATACACCATACTTTAATAATCAGAATTTAGTTAAGTAAATATATTAAATAAATATATTATTCATAAAATTGTCTTATATAAAATATAATCCCATAAATGTTAAAAGGTACTTCAAAACAAATTAATATTTAAAACCAATAAAAGATACAATTATACACCATACTTTAATAATCAAAATTTAGTTAAATAATCTTATATAAAATATAATCCCATAAATGTTAAAAGGTACTTAATTTTTTTTATTAATTGAGAAATCATGGCTTTCACTCACAAGTTTACTTCTTTAAATTCTAAAGATAATAATAAAACATCATTTCAAACTATATTGTAGGAAAGGGCTTTTACATGCAGAAAAACTTAATTGCATCTAGTTCCTTCTCATAATACATCCCCTTCCTTACAAGTTAATTGAACATACCATATGGAGCATCTAGCTCTCTAGGTAGAGTTTATCATTATCAGACATTGCTTAAAAAACAATATTTTAAGCGACAGGAATGGAGCAAAGCGGGAGCGGAGGCAGGTGCAATTTTTGCAAACATGATTTTCATTCTGCTGGAGGTGGGAAACAGGGTTTCCAAACCCCTGGAAGCTGTGAGGCTCAAGGAGGGAACAAGCAAGGTTCGAAACAGCGAGGAAGAAGCGGGTGGACGGTGACAAGGACAACGAGGGTTTTAAAAAATTAGAGGGACACGAACCCCATGATATTATTTTTGACAAGGAGGCCCACATCAAGAATTATGAGGGCAGCAAGTCTTTTATGCAGGTCATTAAAGGTGACAATAGGGGTTCCTTATAGTCCTTACCACCTCTCACTCCCAATGGGCGAGAAGGTATCCGTGCTCGAAAGCGTAATGGCGGACTTTATATCGATGGAAAATTTTTCTCACGGTAGGCAAATTCATAGGGGGCGGGCCGGATATTGAAACGATTCGACGATGGGTGACTTCGAAGTGGAATACTTCTGGACACATGGAGATTATTGCATTATCAAGGGGGTTTTTGCGGTACGCCTTAACAATAGTGAAGATGCTAGTCGTATTCTAACGGGAGGACCTTGGTTCTTGGGCCGAAGAAGTCTTTTTCTTAGGAGATGGGCTGAGGATTTTGACCCAGGAAAGCAGAGCATAAACTTTGCCCCCATTTGGGTCCGTCTCCCAAATCTCCCGTTTCATTGGTGGCATGAGTATTTTCTTCGGGGTATTGCCAAGACCATAGGGGAATTGGTGGCCATTGACAATCCAACCCTTGCACGCACCAGAATGACGCATGCTAGGATTTGTGTAAATGCAAACCTAGAATCCGAGCTTCCTACTCATGTGGAGTTAGAATATGGAAATAAAACAAGATTACGGGTCATCGAATATGAAAATAGACCGGCATTTTGCTCTGATTGTAATATTCAAGGCCATCTCAAAGGACAATGCTCTTTTTTGAGAAGCCAACAAACCCTTCCTAGGAATAATGATTCCAAGCGACGAGTCTTTCAGAAATAATGGCAAATACACAGGGATGTACAGGGTTAAAGATCCAAATGTTGAAAAGGCAAAGGCCTCTGGTTTGGGGCAAATGGAGAATGAGGCTGAGCTTCACATGGACAATGGTAAGGACAAGCAAATTGCTACATCACAAGCTGACCAACAAAAGGTATGCTCTCCTTTCGAAAATCTAAATAAATTTAACATTTTGGCTGAAAACCAAATAATTACCAGAGGAAAATCAGAATGAAGGGTCTAATGTTGAGGATATAATTCTTGGTCTCCCTGCTTACCTTGACTCCCCAACCAAATCTGGACCTTCCAATCCTCCTCCTGTTGGCCATAAAGAATGCCCTAATGATGAGTCTTTTTACGCCCCAGAAAGAGAAAAAGTGCTTTCAGAGTTAATCAGCCCTTCCAAGCGACATTTTTCACCTTTGTCTTTGTCCCAATCCGGGAGAAGGGGTTTCCGATCTTGTTATCCAACGGGTTACCCAAACCAAATTTAGCCAGAAGCAGGACTAGAAGCTCAATGAAGTCCCCCATGATTGGTTGTGGAGGTGAGAAAAAAAAGGGAAGAAAGTCAAATGCCCGGCAATGGAAAGAAGAGGTCCAAGATGAGATAGCTAATGGAATTCGGACTACTCTGTTTCCATCAAACTGGAAATCTTCCCTTTGAAGAAAACAAAATTCTTAAGCCCCCTCAAGTCCAAGGCAGGGGAAGAGGAAAAAACTTTAAAAGTTCCAAATGAAGATCATATCCTGGAATGTAAGGGGGCTCAATGGCCTTCCTAAACAGCGGTTAGTCAAATATTTAAGAAGAGATTTTGATCCCACTATTCTTATTTTGCAAGAAACTAAAGTCGATGAAGTTTTGTCTAGAAAAATTGCCCTCAATATACGGAAAAAGGGAGAAGCAATTTTTTGCAAAGCCAATGGAACCTCAGGTGGTCTTCTTTGTATCTGGAATCCAGGGAAGGTGGAAGGCAAGGTTATTCAATTAGGGGAAAGGGTAATGAGCATTATTTTTAAGGATAAGGTTAGTGACCTTTCTTGGATATTAACAAATGTGTACGCCCCTAATTCTATATATGGGAGAGCTGATCTATGGAATTTACTCAGTCATTTCAAGGAAGCTTTTCGGGATATCCCATGGATAGTGGCGGGGGACTTTAATACCCCTCTTTACCCCTACGATAAAAAAGGGGAGTAGGAATTCCAGCAAGAAGTATGGAGGACTTTCAAGATTTCATCAACAACAACAATTTATTGGATGTCAAATTAAAAAATGCTAAATTTACTTGGAGCAATAGGAGGTCTGGAAATCAACTTATAATGGAAAAGCTTGATAGGTTTTTTGTCACGGGAAGCAATACAATCTTTTGGGGATGCAAATCTGTTGTCCTTGCCTCGCATTGGGTCGACCACAACCCGATTTTACTTGAAATTGAAGAGACTCCAAAATTCAAAAGGCCTTTTAGGTTTGAATCTATGTGGATGCACCACCACGATCTCGAGAGACAGAATTTCTCGGTGGTGGCGGCATTCTTGTCGAGGCGAGGCCTTCATTCGGATTAGCACAGAAACTTAAAGTGGTGAAAGAAAATCTAAGGATCTGGAATAAAGAAATTTTTGGAAATATTTTTGAAAACAAGAAAGTCATCTCTGAAAGGTTATCAACCATTGAGAAAAAACTTGAAGAGGGATTGCCAGACCCTTCCCTACAGGCAGATGAAAAGAAAGCCCTTGTTGAGTACCATAATGTTTTAGCCTGCGAGGAGACTTTTTGGCGGCAAAAGTCTAGAGCTACCTGGCTAAAAGAAGGTGATGCCAACACAAGATTTTTTCATGCATCTACCTTAAGGAACAGAAGCCACAATAGAATTAAAGAACTTGTTAGAGATGATGGATCATCCCTTTCTAGTCCTAATGAGATCAGAAATGAAGCGGTTTCCTATTTTCAGAATCTTTTAGGAGAAGAACATTTCGGTTACGCCTTAGCTTGAGAATCAATGCTTTACCATATTCCTCATTTAATTTTTGATGACTTGAATGGGGAGTTGATTAAGCCTTTCACGGATGAAGAAATCAAAGAAGCTCTCTTATCAATGAACCTCGATAAAGCTCCAGGTCCGGACGGGTTTTCACCTCATTTTTTTAGGCATTTTGGGATATTGTGGGTTTTGATGTATGTGCTACTATCAAGGAATTTCAGTCCACAAAGCATATTCGAGAAGTTTTAACTCCACTTTTATTGCTTTAATCCCAAAGATTCCTACTCCTAGATCTATGATGGATTTTAGACCTATTAGCCTTTGTAATGTTGTTTATAAAATTTTGACCAAGGCGATTGCAAATAGAATGAGGAAGATCCTTCCTATGTTTATTGATGTTTGTCAAGGTAGTTCGGTCCCTGGAAGGTCCATCCTTGATGGTGTCATAACAGTTCATGAAGCCCTCCATTCGGTAGTCCAGACTAAAAAACCTGCTTTTGCTCTCAAGATGGATATGAACAAGGCTTATGACCGCATAAACTGGAGTTTTGTCTCTGCCATTCTTCAGAAATTTGGTTTTCATCATGAATGGATCAAGCTTTTGGAAGGATGTTTTATGAAACCTTGGTTTTCGGTCCTTGTTAATGGTGCTCCTGCTTGGATACTTTCAAAGTAAAAGGGGCCTAAGGCAAGGTGACCCTATCTCTCCCATGTTGTTTATCATTGTGGTTGAAGCCCTTGGGAGGACAATCAAAGTTGCCTGTAATATTGGTCTTATTTCAGGAATTAAAGCATCATCACAAACACAGGCAGTTACACATGAACAGTTTGTGGATGATACTTTGTTGTTAACTCTTGCATCAATTTTTGAGGCTAAGGTCATAAAACATATTCTAGAGCTATATGAGGATGTTGCGGGGCAAAAGGTAAATTTTTCAAAGAGTAAAATTTATTTCTTTAACACTCCCATTCAGAGGCAGATTAAGATTGCTAGGATTCTTGGATGCTCAGTGTCTACTCTTCCATCCACATACTTAGGCCTTCCTTTATTTACAGGCAGAGCTACCGATTCCATGTGGACTAATGTAATTGAAAGAATTCGAGAGGAAGGTAGTTTGGATGGAAAGGGAATTTGTTATCTCAAGGTGGCAAGGCGGTTCTCACCGGGTTTTCCATTCAAAGCATCCCTGTCTACTTTCTCTCTATTTTTAAAGCTCCTACAAGTGTCTACACTAAAATTGAACGAGATCCAGAAGAGGTTCCTATGGAATGGTTATGAATCTAAGCAGCGCTTTCACTTGGTGTCCTGGGATAGGGTTTGCAAACCAAGGGAGTTTGGAGGTATTGGGCTAAGGAGAATACAACATTTAAACATGGCCCTCCTGGCCAAACAAGCATGGCGTCTTCTGACAAATGCAAATGCGAGAATGGATTACTATAATCGGAAGAAAGTATTTGCAAGAAACTGAATTCTTAAGTTATTCCTTTCCTCCCGGGGGATCAATTTTTTGGAAATCAATCCTTCAAACTAAAAACTTGCTAAGCAAAGGGCTACGTTGGAAACTGGGAAATGGAAGAAACATTGATTTATGGGACCACAAATGGTTAAAGGACTATCCCCTCTCTGCAGACCCCATCCTTTCAACCCTTAGAGCTTGGACAATTGAAGTTTTTGGTACCAAAGTTGCAGATTTTATTACTTTGTCAAACAATAGAAGGGTATGGAAGCCAATAATGAACAATGATCTACCAGGGGCATCAATAATCTTTGGATAATGAATTAAGACAGTCTTTACTCCCTTATGGCATTCTTGAGGACCAGCTTATCTGGGAAGCTTCAGACAATGGGGAATTTTCTGTCAAGGCTGCTTATCTGATGCTTATTGATAATGATGAACCTACTTTCCCTCACTTGGAAGTTTGGCCCAAAAGCATTGTTCCGAAGGTTGGGTTTTTTGCATGGTTGGCCATCCAAAATAAGATCCTCACCATGGATAACTTAATAAAAAGAGGTGTGATTGTTGTTAATAGGTGTTATCTTTGTATGTATGAGTGGGAGTCTATTGATCATTTGTTTTCGTATTGTAATTTTTCTGTCTCAATCTTGTTAGGTCTGTTACAAGTGTTTCATATTTATTGGGTCCATCCTCGGTCCATTTTTGACTTATTTGTCCAGTGGCCTTCTCCCTTTTTGAATAGGCGTCTTAGGTATATGTGGAAGATCTGCCTTCATCACTACTTGTGGGAGATATGGTTGGAAAGGAATCGTCGGGCCTTCTTGGATAAGGTTTCTCAGTCATCCTCTGTCCTGTAAAAAATTTTAGTATATGCTAATGAGAATGCTTGTTTAGTGCTTGTAGCATCTAGACCTCCAAATCCTTTTGAAGCTTCATTAGGCCAGTCATTAAACTTACCTCTCACTGATGGCCTCAATCATCCTCAAGTCTGTCCTAGAACCATGATCACATGGACCCCACCCCCCTAGGGTGGATTAAGTTAAATTTTGATGGGGCATCTAGGGGCAACCCGGTGAAGTTGGGGCTGGTGGCTTACTTAGAGACCACAAGGGTGAGGTGCTTGTAGCTTTTTCTCAACATCTTGGAGCTCAAACTAACAATGTGGCTGAAGCGAGGGCGGTTTGGAGGAGCCTCAAGGTGGAGGAGAATTATCCGAGGGAGCTGTTGGTGGAAGGTGATTCTCTTATTATTATAAATCTTCTAAAGAACACTAAGAGAGCTCCTTGGAGATTTGATGACTACATCCACGAAGCAAGGGCTCTAATTCATGATCGACTCGAGGCCATAATTTTGCATACCTTCGGGAAGCAAACATGGCGGTGATAGGTGGCAAATGAAGGCATTGTAGCAGACAAATTTGATCACGTGGACTGAAAATCTTCCTCATGCGGTCTCAATGGTGATAGATAATGAAAAATTTTAGATTGGAAGGCTCAAAGTGGATCAATGACGAGAAAATGGGGGCATTTTTAAAAATATTTTTTGAACCTTATAATGGCTTTTGTCATATTTGTTTTTTGTTCATGTGACTAGTGTTTTTTGCAGGTGGTGGGGCACTGATATAGGTTTTTTATCTACAAATTCATGCATGGGAAACATCCGCTTTGGCCTCAAGTATTTCCCAAGGTGTGTTTGGATTCTATGTCGCAAAAGGCCCTAGAAATAAATAACAAAGTGTTGGAGATCCCTGACAATGAGGTAACAGACCCCACCATAATAGTCTTGGAGAAGATGACAATTTCATCGACCTCCAACGGTATCAACCGGTTGAAGAGTACTTAGGCCTCATCGGTGCTGTGTTGATTTGTGTGATTCTCTAAATCTTCTGTTTTATAGCCAGCAGTTCCGGGGGCACAAGGAGTCGAAGGCAAAATCTAAAGATGATGGCAAGGAGGATGATAAGAAGTTAGATGAGGACTACAAGGAAGACAGCTTGGCCTCTTGGCTGTCCATTCTATGGGATGTTTTTTGACCATATTCTATTATTTTTATATGGGCACAAGCTACTCTGCATGGTGCTTGCATGATTAGTTTTGTCTTTGTTAGTTCTATTTTGCGTCTTTCTTTTTCGATGGCCATAATATTAGGCTTCCATAGTTTAGTTTGGTTGTATTCGTTGGAAGAGTAGGTCTTGGCCCTTTTTGTTGTCGGTTTAAACTTTTAGGGCTTGGCCTTTGTCCGGTTAGTCGATGGACCCTATTTTGTAAAATGGTTTTGGGTCAACCAGATTAAAACCCGGTGTTAATTATAATATTCTT